>JAWNOO010000049.1:0-1298743 GCA_035045905.1 Drosophila anomelani
GTGACGATGTCACATTTTTGTATATTGATGTATATAGTAGTATTTAAGTAGTAGGGTTAAGTCGTAGTAATAAGTTGTATATTTAGTTAAGTTAGGAGTTAGGTATTAGCTAGGATAGGAGTTAGGCGTTAAAAGCTAGGAAAAGGCATCGCTGGCCATCACCGCCAGCAACATCGCTGGCCACCGCCGCCAGCAACATCGTCGGCCGCCACGGCCAGCAACATGGAACAACGAGGACCAGGATGGGCCGGCAGAGCCGCATTCTGGAGACGAAGCGCTGGACCAGCCAATCAGCGGCCAGCAGAGGGGCTCGCCGAGCCACGATCGCGGCAGAGAGCCAACTGCGCCGGCAGCGGCAGAAGAGTGCGAAAGGAATTCGCAGCAGCAGCGGAATTCGCAGCGGCCACCTGCGAGCTGCAGTCAAAGGGAGAAGGAAGACAAAGAATGCATGGAATGCGGAACAGCGCGTGCCATCGATCACGGCAGCGCTGCCGCGGCATACCAGCAGAATTAGGTCACGGGCGAGGAGACAATTAAAATTAAGATCACTCGCGGTGGACCCACCAAATTGAGAAGTCAAGTTTTCCTAAAAGTGCAAGTGAAACCAGCAGAGAAAAGAACCCGACACACTAAGACAACACGACTAAGACGACGACACACCGATAACGGGTGAGCACGGCCGCCGGCCAATTATACAAAATCACGGCGTGTGCGTGAGCTAGGGACAACTCAGAATATAGGGAATAAGCTAGGCAAACACGGAGAAAACATGGAACAAATAAATGTAAATAATTTAAGCAGATTAAATGTCGGCCAATTCATTACCTTTCCCTAACCTCTCTAGCCTGATCTCGGGGAGCCGCCGCAGGGATTAGCCCGGGCGGAACGCGGGCTACCGCGAGTCACGGGGTAGTGGGGAGGCAGCCCGCCGGTGGATACACCAGGCGGAGCCGCCGGCCGCGGCTGCTGGGTACTCCAGGCCGTGGTTTTAGGTAGGGGCTGCGGGCGCGGGAGCGGGCTGCTGGGACTCCAGAGCCACGTCTCCAGACTCTAGTGGAGGGTCCGGCTGCTGGGACTCCAGAGCTGGCAGTTTCGTCCCGCCCAGCGTGGGCAATAGGAATCGGTAAGGGGCGCGTGCGTGTAGATATATGTGCGTGTGCGTGTGGTAAAGCCTGCCAAATTTCAAGGGCCGCCGGCAATACCCACACCCAAAAATCTCTGTACGAAACGGCAACTCCATGACCTGGCGTTTCCAAAAATAAATGTTTCTGGATGGGACTCTGGGCCGCTGAGGATCATCTCGGCCGTAGTGCATCATTACAGAATGGCGCCCGAGCAGGGACCGCCAGGACATGGGGAATGTAGGAATACCTACTACGGTGGATTAAAGACCCACCGGCCGAACAGAGATTTTTAGCAAGGGGTATACATACATATATGTATGCATAGGCAGAAAGTGCCAGAAATTGCGACGCACGTGCAGCCACAAAAAAAATACACACATACATACACGCATGTACAGAAGCAACCAGAAATCGAAATTGCGACGCACATGCAGCCGCCAAACGGTACCTTGTTTTGGACAAAGTTAGCGAAAAAGGGGAATAGAGAAAATGACAATAGGAAAATTCCATTCAGGAGGGACAGTCTCGTCAAAAGTAGGCAGCGAGATTCGCATTTTTGTCAATAGGAAAGAGAAAAGAAATATTGCATTGCTGCCTCTGCCGACGCCGGCAGAGCAGAACGAAACCAAACCAAGCACTGCACGTGCAGATCACGCGACGGGTACATACGCTCTTGGTTGCGCTGCCATCAGGGCAGGGACCAAATATATATACTGGCCCTCTGATTAGCAATGACACTCAGCAATACTCTTTCGCAAAGAACACATCGGGAAGAAAATTTCGAAGAAAAAAAAACTCAAGCAAGGATAAAAATAACACAAGGATACTAGGCAAGGATAAAACACAAGCAAGGATTTCAAGCAAGGATAAACACAAGGATAACACAAGGACAGCAGAGAAAATCAAACGAAGCATAGTTAATCAAATAAGTGAAAATAAATAATAAATAATAAAATAAAATAAATTCGGCCTCGAATATAATAATAACAAAAATAACTTCGGTCTCGAAGACAATAAATAATAAATTCGGTCTTCAATAAAATAATAAATAAATAATAAACAATAAAATAATAAAAATTAAAAATTAATAATCGAAAACAAAATAAAAATAAATCAAGACGCGCGGTCAATAGGAATCATCGTTAATCATCGATCACCGATTAGGAAACATCGGTTAGGAATCATCGTCAAGGAATCATCGTTAAGGAATCATCGAGTAGGAAACATCGATTAGGAAGCATCGAATTAAAATAACGTCGGTAAAACAAAATACCGGGGAAGAATAAAATAATAAATAATAAATAATAATAAAATCAACAGTAAATAAATATAAAAAATAAATAAATAAATAAACATAATAAATAAAATAAAATAAAATAAAACAATTAACACTGAGAAACACCGACGAGGATTAAACAAAAAAAAAAATAAACGACAAGCAGACACCACGAGCAGAAGGAAATAAATACCAAGGAAACAGCGAAGGAAATCATACACATCGGAAACTAGAGGAATAAGACAAGGAACATGGGAGTCACTTGGATTAGCTACAGGAAGAAGTTGGAGTTGGAGACCATCCTCTCAGAATTCGGATTGGAACGCGGAGGCACCGTCGAAGAACAGCGATCGCGACTGATAAATTTCGCAAGGCAACCGGACCACGACGAAGGAGTACGAATTCGTCTCGATGAATTAGAAAGGAACTTTGGGAACGCCCCTACCGGGGATGCGAAGCTACTTTCGCCGATGTACGTGGACACAGAAGGAAATTCACCAGGGGCTGCAGCGCCGACGGCACCACCTACCTTTTTGCTGCCACGAAGCACTTCTCCAGCCGCAGGACGACGCCTGCCGGCAAAGACGGAGGACCCACCGCGAACAATGAATTATCAAGGGGACCCGGGAGCCGCCCTACTAGATCGGATGATGAAATGGGGACTCTCCTTCAATGGAACTACGGACCCGCTCAGCTTCATTGAGCACATAGAGGAACGAGCCGATACCTGCCGGATCGACCGGAAGTATTTAGCCACGGCTCTGGTAGTACTTTTAACTGGCCGCGCCGAGAGTTGGTACAGGACCAGCGGACTACGGGATGCCACTTGGGCAGAAGTGCGCCAGGAATTTTTGGATTTCTTCTTGCCACCGCGCTACTATCAGCGGTTGGAGGACGAAATCAGGACCCATTTTCAGAGACAGAACGAGCCTTTCAAGGAATACTTGGTAGACCTGCGCCTACAGATGCGCCGGGCAGGATTCACGCCGGAGCGTGAGCTGGAGCGTGTTTATGATAACATGCTGCCAGAATATCAACTGTTTACGAGGAGACAGGACTTTCGTACACTGGCGGAACTGACTCACTTGGTAGTTGATTACGAAGTGACCCGCAGTCGGGACGGACGAGCAAGGAATCACCGAGATACACGGGCACCGCCCGCTGCCAGCATCCTCATGGATGGAGATCGCACGGCACGCCAGCAGCCGGCACCACATCAGAACGCAAGGAACGCGAATACGAGCCGAGGCACGGCACCACCACCATCGGGTCAAGCACCGATAAATGTTCGAGAAGCATGCAGGAACTGCGGACAGCCTGGACATTTCGCGGCGGACTGCCGGAATCCCAGAATAGCTTTCTGTTGGGACTGTGGACGACGGGAGATACGAACAATGGAATGTTGTCGGCGACGGACTTCGGGAAACGGCAACGGGCCTCGCGTGACCGGGAATCACCCGAGGGACCCAGCCAACCCGAGCAACTAGGAGAACAAATACTGGAGCAACGCCAGGGGCGCATCCGAGCCGCCATCACCATGGAAGGACAAGGATTCGTAGCCACTCTGGACACAGGAGCTACACATAGCTTCATCAGCAAGGACGTAGCAAATAAATTGGAAAACGCGCATAACACAAGGGAAATACGGACGCAGGTCAAGCTCGCCGATGGAACCTGCCGGGAGTTGACGAAGGCTCTGGCAGCAGTTATACACTGCGGGAACCGTAGTACGCCGACCATCTTGCTAGTGATGACGGACGTACTGGACGATGTGCTGTTGGGAATGGATTTTTTGTGCGGAATCGGAGCCACCATTCAGTGTGGGGGACAGGCCCTCAACTTGATGCCGACCAAGCACACGATGCCGCCGTGGGCACGGACACGGACGATGTCCAACGGGACGACAGGAGGAACAACAGAGCCACGCTCTGAGCAGAGGGAGCCACGCTCCACACGACGAGGATCATCGGGCACGGTTACCCAGGAGGGGCCGGCTGCCACACACAAGGAACAGCAGGGGGAGCCACGCTCCATACACGAGGAACAGCAGAGGGAGCCACGCTCCATATACGAGGAACAACAGGCAGAGCCACGCTCTGGACAGCAGGAATCATCGGGCACGGTTACCCAGGAGGGGTCAACCGCCACACATCAGGAACAACAACAAGCACAGAGACCAGTGCCGCAGCCACGCACTAGACAGAAGGAACCATGTCAACCACCGATCCCTACGCCTCGGGCAACGAATCGGGACGAAGAAGCAACGACGACCAGCTGGAAACACGTTTTACCCGTGGCTGAGGCCACCGCCGCGCAGCGAAATCCTTTTCGCACCTCCAGGAAACGTGTCCGTTTTCAGGACCACGTCGAGGAAACGCCGGACCCAAACGCGCTTCTATGCGGTACCGTCAACTCAGTGAACCACGCCCCGGAGGAGGAGCTGGATTCACTCGAGCCGCCAGAATACCCAGAACCTTGGGTAAAAGGATTTCTCGAGCAGGAGCTGGAGAGATTCGACAACCTATCCGGAGTCTCCCACATCGCGGAGCACCGGATCATCATGCGCAACGATCGACCAATAAAGCAGAGATATTTCCCACGGAATCCGGCCATGAGGGCCGTGATAGATAAGCAGATCGACGAGCTGCTCAGGGATGGACGCATAGAGCCATCGAAAAGCCCGCACAGTGCACCCATTGTGATCGCGGCCAAGAAAAACGGAGATGCCAGGATGTGCATCGATTATAGGCAACATAACGAAAACTCGGTGCCGGATGCATACCCACTGCCAAGGATTCACCAGATCTTGGAGCGGCTACGAAACGCCAAGTACATATCGACGCTGGACTTAAAGAACGGATACTGGCAAATCCCCGTGGCTCAGGAGAGTCGGGAATGCACAGCCTTCACGGTCCCGGGACGAGGATTATTCCACTGGCGAGTCATGCCTTTTGGACTTCACTCGGCGCCCGCGACTTTTCAACGTGCCTTGGACACGGTCATAGGACCAGACATGGAGCCACACGCGTTCGCCTATTTGGACGACATCATCGTCATTGGATCGACTCTGGAAGAACATGTAGCGAACCTGAAAGAAGTGTTCCGCCGGCTACGGAGAGCCAACTTACGGCTGAACAAGGAAAAATGTCACTTTTTCCAGCGCCACATCGCCTACCTGGGGCATGTAATCAGCGAAGAAGGGATTCATACGGACCCGGACAAAGTGGCCGCGATCCGCGAGTTGCAGCCGCCAACTTGCCTGAAGGAACTTCGGAGATGCCTGGGAATCGCTTCCTGGTATCGTCGATTTGTTCCCAACTTCGCCGATGTTGTGGAACCGATGACATCGCTGCTGAAGAAGGGCCAAAAGTGGGACTGGACATCGAGGCAGGATCAGGCCTTCCAGGAGTTGAAGACTAAGCTAACGGAGGCACCCGTCTTAGTCTGTCCGGATTTCGAACAGAAGTTTGTGCTACAAACGGATGCCAGCGAATACGGCATCGGAGCCGTTCTGACACAGACCATCGAGGGACAGGAACGAGTGGTGGCCTACGCCAGCCGCCGCCTAAACGGCGCAGAAAGGAACTATTCGGTGACGGAGAAGGAATGTCTCGCCATCGTATGGGCCATCAGGAAGATGCGCTGTTACGTCGAAGGATACCGTTTCGAAGTTATCACGGATCATCAGGCCTTGAAGTGGCTGAACTCCATCGATAACCCGACTGGACGGATCGCACGCTGGGCACTCGAGCTACAACAGTATCAGTACGATGTTCACTACAGGAGAGGAGCCCAAAACTTAGTGGCCGACGCTCTCTCACGCCAACCGCTGCCCGTAGCGCAGCAGGCACAGGTACAAGGAACAAACTGCAAGTGGCTCACAAGGATGTTGAAGAAAGTTCGGACGGAACCGGCAAAGTACCCGGACTACAGGGAAGAAAGCGGACAACTTTATCGCCGCATCGGGCTACGGCCACAGGAGGAGGAGTACACACCATGGAAGCTGTGTGTAGGAGCGGATTATCGCCATCGGGTTCTACAGGAGAATCACGACACGCCCACCGCTGGACACTTGGGAATTCGAAAGACGAGCAATCGAGTTGCCCAACGATATTACTGGCCGGGACTCTTTCGAGATGTCGCCCGCTACGTACGCCACTGCCTGAGCTGTCAACGGTTCAAAGTCAGCCAGGAAAAGCCGGCGGGAAAAATGTTCACCCGGCAAGTGGAGGAGCCATTCTACGTTTTGTGCGCGGATTTCGTCGGACCCTTGCCTCGGTCAAAGCAAGGAAACACGATGCTCCTGGTCTTCTTGGACTCCTTCAGCAAATGGGTGGAGTTGATACCATTACGAAAGGCCACAGGAACTCAGCTAGAGCGCGCATTTAGGGAACGGACCCTGAGCCGTTTCGGCGTGCCAAGGGTATTCGTCTGCGACAACGGTACTCAATTTACGGGAAGATCGTTCCGGAACTTCTGCAAGATGCTGGGGATGGAACTTCAGCATACGGCCCCATACACACCGAGGCAAAACCCCACGGAAAGGGCCAACCGGACGATCAAGACGATGATCGCGCAGTATCTAGACGGGCACGCACAGAACGAGTGGGACCAATTATTGCCCGAAATATCGCTGGCAATAAACAGTAGTATCTCTGACACGACGGGATTCAGCCCAGCTTTCCTGGTTCAAGGAAGGGAACCACGACTGCCGCACACACTTTATGACGAGGTTACGCCGGGACGAGGAACCCCCGAGATAACCCCAACGGAGCGTGGCGAGCGGCTGAAGAATATCTTCGAGGTTGTTAGGAACAACGCTGATCGCGCATCCGCGGATCAGAGTCGCCACTACAATCTTCGCCGACGGACTTGGAGACCGCCGGTAGGATCACTGGTATTGGTGCGGCGCCACCACTTATCAAACGCGGCTGAAGGATTTGCAGCAAAGTTGGCAGCGAAATATGATGGACCGTTCAAGGTGGCCAAGTTTCCATCGCCTAACATAGTGCAGCTGCACATACCCGGCAGTAGACGACGGCGGACCGCCAGCCTCAATCAGCTGAAGCCATACCACCACGAGAAGGACACGGAAAACGAGGAACAACTAGAAGAAACCATCCGGGACGATGGAGAAGACTCCATGACGGAGGAACAGGCTTAAATAGCCTCGCAACAGGCCAAGGGCCAAAGATTCACGGAGTCACTTGGTGACAGGTGCGCCTGTCCAACACTCCGCCCGCCGGGGCAAGGCACCCGGGGGAAAGAAACATACACGAAATTGTAGGGTGTTAGGGCCGGCCAGGGAAATCCAGCCGTTAGGGAAGACACACCGATAGGTAGGGGCTAGGGAAAGTATACAAAGCTAATCATATTTTCTACACCCCACAGACAAGATGGAACCAACAAGAGGAAGAGGACTCCCCATCTTCGAGTGGCCCCGAATCCGGCCACTCACTCGCGTCGGAGTGACAGCGCAGCTGTTGCCGCCACCAAGCAGCGAGCGCGCAGGAGGAGTCTCTCCGGCCCGGAGGGACTTGCGGGGGATGGAGCGAGCCGTAGAGGAGCACTTTGCGGCGCTCTACGGCGACGAGCGGCGACAACCGGCCCCGGGAGACGACCCGCGGGAACGACCACGTCCCACGGAGGTCGTGCGGCCACTTTACGTGGATGTGGGACCGGCCCCACTGACCGACCCACGCTTGCGCGCGGGACCGCCGCTATTGGTGCCCTGCGCATCGGACGCCGGACACGGTGCACGAACCGGGCCACCGCCCGCCACCGAGGACTCGGAGGACGAGGAGGTGGCACCAGACGGCCGGTTTGGCGTTCGGCGAAACAGCGCCACGCCCCCTCGCCAGGCTAGCGAGCGGGAGCTGTTTGCCCCACCACGCCCAGACTCGCCAGACGAGGAGGAGGAGCACACCGAGGAACAACGCCGGAGACGGGAGTACGGCGGGAGTCCACTCTCCCCGCCCCCGATCGTGGCGTGGACAATCAACGACGAGGAGGACTCGCCCGACGATACGAGAGACGAGGAGAACCCGGAGCTCGGCGACCACGGAGGCGGGAGTCCCCGCATGCCATCACCGATGGGCCAGTGGACGACAGATGGCGAGGACGACGGGTTGCCCCCGGTGGAGGACACCGATCCGGCGCTGCCCCTGTGGTCGTACAGCCCACGCGTCGACGACTTCCGGCCTCGCACGCCGGGATCAAGGTCGTACAGCCCGTGGAGTGACGAGTTCCGACCGTTCACGCCGAGGTCGAGGCCACACAGCCCGGGTCCACCACGGTCTACGACGCCGCCAAGGGCCGCAACGCCGGAGGTAGGGGCGCTCGACCCCTACGAGTCGCCACCCAGTCGCCCGCCAACACCGGGGAGGGATTTGTTCTTCGGGCCTGGACCCTTGTGGGGCACCACGCCCGCGGCGCAGGAAATCCTGTATCGGACCAGCCGGGTGGTACAGGGCCCGCAGGACTCGCCGTCGCAGCCTCGACCACGGCGAGAGGTGCCTTGGGCGGACTCGCCAAACGAGTCAGAAGAGGAGGAGAGGCGCTGGAACGCCCCTCCAGTGCAGGAACCGTGGGTTTTCGCCCCACCCAACTGGGCAACCCCCTCGGGCAGGCTACCGCGAGGGCTAATAGAGCGGATCCAGGACCGACTGGCCCTGCGAGGACGCCGCACCTGGAGGTATCTCGACGAGGAGCAGCACCAGCGATTTAGGGTGCAGATAAACTTGCGCGGCCAGGTGCGCGTCACCCTTCGCCCCACCCGGACGTAAAGGGGGGGTGTGACGATGTCACATTTTTGTATATTGATGTATATAGTAGTATTTAAGTAGTAGGGTTAAGTCGTAGTAATAAGTTGTATATTTAGTTAAGTTAGGAGTTAGGTATTAGCTAGGATAGGAGTTAGGCGTTAAAAGCTAGGAAAAGGCATCGCTGGCCATCACCGCCAGCAACATCGCTGGCCACCGCCGCCAGCAACATCGTCGGCCGCCACGGCCAGCAACATGGAACAACGAGGACCAGGATGGGCCGGCAGAGCCGCATTCTGGAGACGAAGCGCTGGACCAGCCAATCAGCGGCCAGCAGAGGGGCTCGCCGAGCCACGATCGCGGCAGAGAGCCAACTGCGCCGGCAGCGGCAGAAGAGTGCGAAAGGAATTCGCAGCAGCAGCGGAATTCGCAGCGGCCACCTGCGAGCTGCAGTCAAAGGGAGAAGGAAGACAAAGAATGCATGGAATGCGGAACAGCGCGTGCCATCGATCACGGCAGCGCTGCCGCGGCATACCAGCAGAATTAGGTCACGGGCGAGGAGACAATTAAAATTAAGATCACTCGCGGTGGACCCACCAAATTGAGAAGTCAAGTTTTCCTAAAAGTGCAAGTGAAACCAGCAGAGAAAAGAACCCGACACACTAAGACAACACGACTAAGACGACGACACACCGATAACGGGTGAGCACGGCCGCCGGCCAATTATACAAAATCACGGCGTGTGCGTGAGCTAGGGACAACTCAGAATATAGGGAATAAGCTAGGCAAACACGGAGAAAACATGGAACAAATAAATGTAAATAATTTAAGCAGATTAAATGTCGGCCAATTCATTACCTTTCCCTAACCTCTCTAGCCTGATCTCGGGGAGCCGCCGCAGGGATTAGCCCGGGCGGAACGCGGGCTACCGCGAGTCACGGGGTAGTGGGGAGGCAGCCCGCCGGTGGATACACCAGGCGGAGCCGCCGGCCGCGGCTGCTGGGTACTCCAGGCCGTGGTTTTAGGTAGGGGCTGCGGGCGCGGGAGCGGGCTGCTGGGACTCCAGAGCCACGTCTCCAGACTCTAGTGGAGGGTCCGGCTGCTGGGACTCCAGAGCTGGCAGTTTCGTCCCGCCCAGCGTGGGCAATAGGAATCGGTAAGGGGCGCGTGCGTGCAGATATATGTGCGTGTGCGTGTGGTAAAGCCTGCCAAATTTCAAGGGCCGCCGGCAATACCCACACCCAAAAATCTCTGTACGAAACGGCAACTCCATGACCTGGCGTTTCCAAAAATAAATGTTTCTGGATGGGACTCTGGGCCGCTGAGGATCATCTCGGCCGTAGTGCATCATTACATGGGCCACAACATTTTTCTTATGTACATATGTAAATAATAATAATAGCCTTAATCATATATATAAATAGTAGTTATTAAGCTATAGAATATAAGAGTTAGTGTTAATTTGGGATTTAGGGTATTTTTAAATTAGGTTAGCCAACCCATGAACCCTGTTAAACGCATGTTAACGTGCTATGTCAAGCTAGAAAAGTTCCAGCTGGATTCGATAACACGGAACTGGCTCACGGAACCAGAGCTTAAGCGAGTGACGATAGCGAGCAGGATCTGCTATTCGCCGAGTATAGACATGTGCGTTCCCGCCAGTGAAATAAAAACCCCTGTGAAATAAACCACCAACAACCTTCGACAGAGACGATTTAACAAAATACGGGCTAAGTGACGCCGCAAAAGCCTTGTTTGAAATCCCGCCAAGTGCGAGCTCCCGCAAAACACGGTGCAGGCCTTGCCACTGCCGCGAACCGCGCCATACACACACACACACACATGCACGACGCCACCGAGGAGGTTGTGTGTGAAGCCGCGGCGAACGGTTGCCTGCGCGGGGAGCTCCGTCGACAACTACGCGCTGCGGTAAAGCCCTTAGGGGAAAAAGGTGTTAGCAGCCTTAAGGACGCATTCTGAGAGTAGTCTCAGGACTCACCCGTCGAGGCTCGGCTTCTGAGGCCCGCTGAGGGCTCCTATGCGATCCATGGAACCGGCGAGAGCGGTGATGGCCAGGGGTAAGAGGGGATCCCTTAGTTCCCGAAAATTTCTCTTCTGCTTTCTCTTCCGTCTTCTGCTCTCTCTCGTTGTTGACAAATGTGGACGCCCCCACATACTGTGCTGGTCATGTCAGCTGATCGCTGAATCAGCGTTTGTCCAGTGCTGTGAAACAGCTGACCAGTGCTGTGAAGCAGCTGCACCTCAGGGGTCTGGCAGCACTACAAAAACTGCCCATTGCAATATGAGCACACTAGCGCCACCATCCCTACACCAGGACAGAAGCTCCATGCTATGAGCTGCAGCCATCGATCGCTGTAGAGTTTATAGCATAAAATCCCGCGCTGCTGCTGGAGACTCCTTGGCAAGGAGGCGGAATCCTGCCGCTTTTCAAAGAGTCCAGGTATGCCAGCGGCGCCAACTGGTGGAAAAGTTCACGGAGCGGACCGATGGCCATTCCGCCGCCTTGGCGGTACACCGGAAATGGGGCTCTGGCGACCGGGACGGGGCGGTATAACCCCCAACGTAGCCAAGCCGGAAGGAAATATTCGGCCACCGTGGGAGGCCCTGCGACGGCCCGACTCGGCCGGGATGTCATCGCCAGCGCAACTGGAGGATATCCCGCCCGCGTAGCGGGTAGACACGAGAAAAATCCGCCCACATTGGGCGGCTGCGTGGTCTGCGTCTGAGCCACAGTGGCCGGCAGTGATAGTAACCTGGCAGGAGGTTTAAAATGCGGCCTAGCATTGGGCGACAATGCACAAAAAAGGAATGTCTGTGATTAACGCAACTACTCCAGGTGGCAGCCACAAAAGTGAAAATCCACCCGTGGGAATTCCCACGGCTAGGGCAAGGATTCTGGAGGCCCTACCAAACACTCCTAAACACCCTCTCGTGGCGGTGGCTGACTTGGCCGCCACGTCAGGTAATGCACCAAGCCAGAAGGATCCATCGAGCGAGGGCGACCCGGCCGCTTTTAGGAAAAGCAGCCTGATAGCGCGCTCCCCTCTCCTCGCGCCTTCTACGCCGCCGGGGAGAAGTGGAGACGGCGCCCCACACGACTCGATCAAGAGAGGGAGAGACCCGGCCAGCCCGGCCAGCGGTCATCGGGGCACGCTTCCGAAAAGGAGCAAGGCTGCCCAAGGGGAGCTCACCTCCGACGCAGAGGATCGGAAGGAGCAGAAGCTCACGAGCGCTGAGAGCGTCTCGAAGCTCGGCAAGCTGCTGTACGAGCTCCACAGCCTTGTGCACGAGAAGCAGGTGCGCCATATAAACATGGCCATGAAGGCGATGATTGCCGAGATGCGGAGGCTCAAGTCCGCAATCGAGCGGCCGATCGCAGAGGAGACGGAGACACCGGGAGCTCCGGAGAGCATATGCTGCCGATGCGCGCAGAGCCTAGCGGACAATAGGACTGCGGTCAGCAGGGGGCAACAGACGGCGGCAGTGCCGAAGAAGGATCGGTCAGCCAAGACGGACCCTTGGCGAAGGCTCAGCCTGCAGGATGGCCCAGACGGAAGCACGCAAGCCGCCAGGCAGACGCGCCACAAAGCGGTACAGCCTGCGGCACCAGCAGCGCCAAGAAACGGTGCTAAAAAACTCGCCCAGCTCCTCCAGAGCGGACCCAGGCGCGGGAGCAGCGGCGAGAGAGGTTGGAAAAGCCAGCCGAGGCCGAGACCGGGACTAGTGGCATCTTATGGAGCACGGTAGCCAGCAGCGGTGATAGTGGAGGCATCATGAAGATCTTACGGCGAAATCCTAGCGCTGGTTACGCGAAGGGAGGACAGCCAGCTGAAAGACCTCGGAGGAGCAGTTAACAAGGTGCGCTGAACGGCCAGGGGCAACCTGTTACTGGAGGTAGCCAAGGGCCACCGAGACTGCAGAGTCCATGAGGGACAGCATCGCTCGGGTCCTAGGCGACGCGGCGGAAGTGCGGGCCCTGAACGAGGACTCGAAAGTTGCCGTGTTCGAGGTCCGGAACCTGGACGCAATCACGACTGAGAGCGAGATCCGTGCTGCCTTCACGAAGCAGTACCAGCTCAGTGAAGGAGTGGTTAAAGTTCAGAGCCTCCGCCCCGGGTACGGGGAGTCTAAAACGGCGGTGATCAGCCTCCCATGCTTTTTGGCGAAGGAGGTGCGCAAGCGAGGTGAGATCCGCATAGGGTGGACGAGGTGCAGGGTGCGGGAAAGCGAGGGTCCCCCACGCTGCTTCAGGTGCCTAGAGCTCGGGCACATCACCATCCGGTGCAAGAGCCTGGTGGAGAGGAGCGGCTGCTGCATTAAGTGCGGCGAATCAGGGCACAGGGCAGCAGCATGCAGCAAGGAGCCTGCGGATCAAAGAGCGACCAACCAGCGTCCCGGCACCCTTAGTGGCCGGACCAAAACAGAAGGTGCTGGCCCCCTAAGGACTGCATGCAGTTGATTCAACTCAACTTGAATCTCTGCAGGGCGGCGCAAGACCTGCTGCTGCAGACGGTGCGCGAGGTAGTGGCGGACGTAGCTATCCTGAGCGAACCCTATAAGGCGAGGAAACGAGCGGACTGGGCCAAGGACTGCACTGGCAAGGCGGCCCTATGGCTCTGCGACGGCGGATGTCCAACATCCGGGCAGCCGATGGCTTCGTTAGGGCGGAGGTGGCCGGCTACTGGATATACAGCTGCTACCTGGCGCCAAGCCTGGCGCTAGGGGCGTTCTGCCGAATCCTGGATGACCTGAGCTGTGATCTGCGCGGAAGACCGAATGTAATAGTCGGGGGAGACTTCAACGCTTGGACAGAGGAATGGGGATCATCCTCAACCAACGCCAGAGGACGAGCGGTCCTGGAGGCGTTCGCCTCTGAACGACGGAGCGCGGCACACTTTTGTCAGAGCTGGAGCAGCCTCGTTCATCGACCTGACACTGGTGAGCACTGCGATTTCCCAGCATGCTAGATGGGGAATCAGCGCACAGGGAGCGACCACGAGGCCATCCTCTGCTCAGTAGGTGCCTGCGGGAGACACTCGCGCGGCGCCGCTTCCGACCAAGGCGTACCGTCCGGACACTTTGTGTACGCAGGCTTTCGCCAACGCGCTGGAGGGCATGTCAGCCGAAGCGGCCGGTGGAGCCAGCGAAACGGCCGACCGCGTGGCATCACTCTTGGAGCACGCATGCGACCAGAGCATGCGGCGGAGAGGGACGTATCGGAAGTACCAGAGTCCTGTCGTCTGGTGGAGCGACGAGATAGCCGCCCTCCGGTCAGCGTGCCTGCGTGCCCGGCGAAAGCTCACCCGCGCGCCCGGCACCGGGCGAGTCGCCGAGCACAATGAGGTCTATAAAGCGGCGAGGAAAGCCCTCAAAACGGCCATAAGGGACGCCAAGCGCGAATGTTTTCTGCGGCTCTGCGACGAGGCGGAAAACGACCCCTGGGGAGGCGCCTACAGGATGGTGGTCAAGGGACTGAAAGCGGGCAGCGCAACTCCTTCGGACCCGGTAGCCCTGGACGGCATCGTGCATGCGCTGTTTCCGAGAGGAGAGCCGGTGACCATGCAGCTGGTTGTGGAGCGTCTCTTCAACGAAGCCTGCCAGATCTCGGAGGAGGAGGTGACCAGGACGGGCAGGACCGTTCGCCCCAAGAAGGCGCCAGGCCCGGACGCCGTGCCCAATAGAGCCCTGAGGCTGGCTATGGCACTCCACCCGAGGGAGTACGCTTCGCTTTACTCCAAGTGCCTAGCGGAGGGGGTTTTTCCCGAAAGATAGAAGAGGCAGAAGCTGCTGCTACTCGCCAAGCCGGGAAAGCCTCCCGGGGAGCCATCGTCTTACAGACCGATCTGCCTCACCGACACCACAGGCAAGGTGTTCGAGAAGCTGATAGCAGCGAGGCTGAACGCAGCCATCGAGGAGGCCGGAGGCCTCTATCCAAGCCAATTCGGCTTCAGGAAGGGGAGGTCGACGCTGGACGCAGTGGAGATGGTGAAGGGGATAGCAGAGAAGGCGATCGAAGGATCGAGGTGGAAAGGTGGTTCCAAGAGCTATTTTCTAGTGGTCACACTAGACATAAGGAACGCCTTCAACACCGCGGACAGGAACCGCACGCTGGAGTCTCTCGCCGCTCTGAGCATCCCTGGGCACCTGCTAGAGATAGTGAGTAGCTATTTCAGCGAAAGGGTGCTCACCGTTGACACGGACATGGGCTCCAGGGTATACGAAGTCTCAGCCGGCGTCCCGCAGGGCTCCGTGCTGGGACCCCTACTCTGGAACACCATGTACGATGGTGTCTTGCGGCTCCCGATGCCCGGCGATACCATCGTCGTGGATTTTGTCGACGACATAGCCGTGGTCACGGTTGCGAAGGAGCTTAAGGAAACGGAGGAGAAGGCCAACGAGGCTGTCAAGGCTATAGAAGCGTGGCCCTCGCGCGCCGGACTGGAGTAAGCGGCGCGGTGGTGGAAACGGCGGAGGTCGGCGTCGGCGGAGCCGTGATAAAGGCGCAGAGGTTCATAAAATACCTCGGCGTTCTCCTCGACACACGGCTCTCCTTCAAGGAGCACCTCGAGTACGCCAAAAAGAAGGCCAGCGGGACCGTTGGAGCGCTGTCCCGGATGCTGCCGAACATCAGAGGGCCCAAACACGCCACAAGAAAGCTGCTGGCAAGCATGGTCACCTCACAGCTGCTGTACGCGGCACCGGTGTGGGCCGAGGCAGTCGAGACGAAATCCTACGTGAGGGGGATTGAGTCGACTTATAGACAGTGCGCTATACGAGTGGCCAGCGCATTCCGAACGATTTCACACGATGCAGTGCTGGTCCTAGCCGGTATGGGACCACTGAGGGAACTGGTGCAGGAGAAGACGGACCTTCGCAACGCGCTCCGCGGGAACCAAGGATCCGATGGTGCTCAAAAGGCCGAGCTGAAGAGCGCCGCCAGAAGGAGAGGAGGCACGGGCAGGTAAGCTTCTACCTGACCCAGGTGCTCAGTGGGCATGGCTGTTTTCGTGCCTACCTCAAAAGGTTTGGCCACGAGCAGGAGGACGGCTGCCCGGAGTGCGGATCCGGGATCAGTGAAGATGCGGAGCACGTCTTCTTCGAGTGTCGCCGGTTCGACGAAGAGAGGGACGAGCTGGAGGCAGCAGCAGGGACAGCAATCAGGCCGGAGACGCTAGTGTCGCTGATGCTGGCAGATCCAAAGGTCTGGGACGCCGCGGCAGAGTTTTCGGCGATGATGATGAAGGCGGGAGACCCAGGACCCAGGAGAGGGCGAGAAATGAGAGGATGGTTTAAGGGACCTTCCGTTGCGCGAAGCATTGCTTTGCGGCCGTACCGCGCAGCGCGGGTCCCTGCCCCGTCATGCACAAACTGTGCTACCCTTATGTTAGATGTAGTACAAAAAAGCTCTAGGATAATAAACGAATGTAAAAAAAAAAAACGACGCCACCGAGCCGCTTTTGCCAATCTAGAGCGCCATTATTCAAAAAAAAATTTTTTTGGCGTCGATGCCCTTTAAGCTGAAACAAACTCGAATCAAATAAGCTTGATGGCCAAAAAGCTGTAAAATTTCTTTATAAAAAGATATATTACATTTTTTTTTATTTAAAAAAAAAATTCTACAAATTTAAACGTAATTTTTTTTCTTTCTCAGTCAATTATGTTCAATAAAAGCCCTAGTTTTGAATGTTTTGACTTATAATCTTGAAGTTATAGATAAAAACATGAGCCTATATCCAAAACCACAAATTTCAAACAATATTATAAAAAAAAATGGTCTCCAAATTAAAAAATATAATACTTTTTTAATGTTAAAAATTATAATAAAAAAATATGAAATATTGTAAAATTCTCGAAAAAATATGTAAATATTTTTTTGTTTATTTATATGTTTTGAAATGCTTTTTTTTTTTTAAATTTTGGCGCCCACAAAAATGCCACGCCCATTTTCTTATATTGTTCAGTCGCAGCAGTATGTAGTCATAAGTAATAATAGTTCAGAACACCACACACATTATGTAACAACTCTTCGTCACAGTGACCTGCATTTATCGTAAATAAAGTATCATTTACCAGGTCAAGCGAATATGCATGGTCAACTGAGACGAGGTAATGACCTGGGGCAATAGTCTCAGGTCGCAACACAACCCACATTCACAAGTAACCGCACACTTTTCTTATACGTTATTTCTGTTAGCATAAGCATTTGTGTACCTATATATATTGTTAAGTTTCATTAATAAAGTCAGTAAGAGTTCTAACGCCAACCCAAGAGCTTTTATTCATGCACCAGAGGCTGTCGCTGTGTCTTCAGACCCTCACCACAACCAACCCGTTCGTCTAGAACAACTCATGCCCCTACACACTTTATACCGTCCACCTAGTTCCAAGTGCTAGTTGCGACAACAAACAGGCAAATAGTTTATGCACTATTTACCAGGCATCTAAGCCTTCTTACACTTTACATTTTGGTGACCCCGACGTGATAACCCGAAGCCCGGCAGAACGTGGAAGAACCACAACCAGAACCTACCCCACGAAGGTTCTTGTTCGACGTAATTGAAGGTTGAGCAATTCTAGCCTCATACGTGTCAATTTTGAACTAGGATTAGCCATTGAAAATAGGTAAGTTAATGGTCTATGGTCTGTTTTTATTGTAAAATGGTTGCCATAAATATATGGTCGAAAATGTTTTATAGCCCAATGAATAGCAGTTAGTTCCTGCTCAGCAGTACTCTTGTTACTCTCTCCTTTAGTAAAGGATCTTGACGCGTATGCAATTGGAAGTTGGAGTTCATTATGGTTTTGAGTTAAAACCGCTCCACACGCTTGCTTACTTGCATCAGTTATTATGCAGAATTCTTTAGAAAAATCTGGATATTGTAACAATGTTGGATATATGAGTGCCGTTTTAAGAAGATCGAAGGCATTCTGGCATTCCGATGTCCATTCGAACTTTACATCTTTTTTGCATAACCTAGTTATGTGACGAGAATAATCGGCAAAATTTTTTATAAAGCGCCTATAGTAATTGCAAAATGCAACGAATCGTCTAGCGCTGTCCGCGTCATGCGGGACTGGATAGTTTTTTATTACGTCATATTTTTTGTCATCAGGCAAGATTCCTTTATCAGTGCATTTATGTCCCAAAAATGTGACTTCATGCATAAAAAATTAACATTTTTCAGGATGTATTTTTAGGTTGTGTTTCCTACATGTCTCAAAAACATCAGTTAGGTTCTTAAGCATGTGTTTTTCGGAACATCCTATGACTATCAAGTCATCCATATAAAGAAATGCTTGTGACGGTTCTAACCCCGAGAAAGCAATAGTCATCATTCTCTGGAATGAATTTGGGGCTATTTTCAAGCCGAATGGTAATCGCGTGAAGCGATACGAGCCATTGCTCGTTGAAAATGACGTTATATCCCTGGAACTTTTTTCAAGTTCAATTTGGTGAAAACCAGACATTAAGTCTAGGCATGAAAACTATTTAGCTCTACCTAGCTGATCTAGAATATCATCAATTCTAGGTAAAGGGAATTTATCTGACAATAGTTTTTTATTGATTTGACGATAGTCAATTACTAATCGCCATTTCTTCTTGTCAGAGTCCGGGAGAGACTTCTTCGGAACTAATAAGAGTGGGCTATTGTAGGGTGAGACTGATGGTTCGACTATCTTGTCGTCTATCAGCTTTTGTACTTGGGCCTGAATTTCTTGCACTTGGCTGTGCGGACTTCTGTAATTTTTGATATATACGGGCTCGTCATCCTTTAGTCTAAGCTTTTGTTTATAGAAGTTATTTGTTGTTATAGATTCGGTTTCGAGTCCGAATATGTCTGTGTATCTGGTGCATAGATCTTTTAATTGAGATTTGAATAAAGGCGGGAAGTTTTTGGTTAATTTACTCATAACGAATTCATCTCTTCCTTCGTTATTTTCTTTTATTATATCATAATTATTCAAAGTTTCGTATTTAATATTATTTAAGCTTACAATTTTTGTGGCATTCGTTGTATTTATTATACGGACAAAAGTATTATTGTGGTCGGATATCGTGTTTGCGATATAAATTCCTTCATCAATTTCCTGATTTAATATCAGAATTTGATTTTTTGCTGAGGGAATTTGTATTTCTCGGACAACTTCGGAACGTGCAGGGAGTACTGTGGCATTACTTTCACAAGAGTGAAGTATTTGCAATTCAATTGGACAATTTAAGTTATCTGGACGAAGAATTAGTGAGTCGCCTCTTTGGGTGAAATCTAGTTGGCAATTGTATTGTTTTATGAAGTCAATACCTAGTATGCCATCGCAAGGTATTGGGAAACTTTGGTCGACTAAGTAAAAGTCGTGTGGGATGATATATTTGCCATTAGTGAGTTCTACACTGGCTAAACCGGTTGAAGATATTGTTCCTTCGCCTATTCCCGATATTTCGGTGTGTATTTTATCATTGATTATCTCAAATTTATCTATATTATCTTTTAATATAGATATGTCTGCACCAGTATCAAGTAACAGAGTATAACATTTGCGTGTGCTTTCATTTTTTATTTTTATATAAATGCTTAGATTTAGGTTGACTGTTTTTATTGAGCTTGTTGTTTGCTCTAAATATCTGAAGGGTTTTGTTGGTTTTCCGAGTTGGTTTGGGCCAATCTGACATTGTTCTGATTATTACGGTTTGATCCGTTGTTATTTCCGCTGCGGTTGTTTCCGCCACGATTGTTCCCTCTATAAGAATTATTGTTATTGCTGTTGTTGTTATTATTTCGGTTGTAACCGTTATTTTGAAAATTTTGGTTATAACCGTTATTCTGGTTATTTTGGTTGTTCTGGTAATAGCCATTATTTCGGTAATTACCTCGGCCATTACCCCTACCGCGATAATTATTTTTGTAACTATTACCGCGATAGTTACCTCTTTGCGCATAAAATATTGTGTTGGCGTTACCCGTCATTTCAGTACTACATTGTATATACTTTGTGACGGCTTCATTTATTGTTGTGAAGTTGCCAGCTTCCAATATTGTCTTGAGTCGGCCATGCTCACAATTTTTGACCATTGTGGTGATGGCTTCCTTTGTGCTGAATTTATCAGCGTGTTCGGCTGATAGGCCTTCGTCAATATACGAAGCTTCTAAGAGCTTTCGTAAGTTGTCTATTTCGGTAGTAAATTTTTCGGCAGTTTTGCCTTTCTGTAATGTTTTGGCCATTTTAGCCTTTATTACGTCAGATGTTTCACCGACTATTGTGTCCTGCAATTTCTTGATTATGGCATTTATGGTCGTTTCGTCTTGAACTCTATATAGAGTAGATCCTACAATTTTGGACTTAATAACTTCTACGGCTATATCTTCTAATGAACCTTTTGTTAAATTGACCAATCTTAGGGCCGTTACAAATCTTTGCAAATGTAGTTTTTGGCCGTTGAATTCGGGTATGGCACTCGAAATTTCTTTTATGTATGCCCTTTGGGCAATAGTTTCGTCAGCCATTGTGGTTGGGTCAATTATTTTGTTTTCCACTATACTTGAAGTATCTGAATCTGTGGAATCCAGATCAGTGTATATCGCCGGAATAGTAAGATTATTTAAATCTTCTTCTTCTATTTTCGGGCTTACTTCAGGTGGCTCTTCTGACTCTTCCTCGTCTGTTTTTGTCGATTCAGGGTCAGGTGCAGTTGAGACTGATATTGGTATGGTTAATACGGTTGGTACCGATATTTCCAAACCGAATTTCTGTTTGACAAACACTAAGTTAGATCGTAGGCGTATCAGAAGTTTAGATACTTGTGTCCAGTGATCTTGAGTCAACCTATCTTTATACTCATATATTAGTATACGTGCGTCATTGAAGCACTCTACCAATATTTCGACGTGTTTCCTAACTGTATTCTTTTGGATTGGTCTATTTTGAGCTAACGATTTGTATGATTTGTCGAAATTTGTTTTTATATTTGCTAATTCCTTATAAATTTCGTTCCATTCCATGCCTTTAGTTTAGCCATACTATTGAAATTAGAAATTGAAATATATGTTGAAATATTTATATGTAGTTTAGCATTTTATTTTCATTGTTATTTCATTTTCTTAAAACCTTTTTTTTTTTTTATGTATGCGTAATCGCTGCTGTTTGTGCTGTCTTTTTTTTCGATGCTCAAATTTTATCCAGGTCATTTCCCCGGCTTATATATTTTTTCTTGAGGCATTTATTATGCAGCTTATAAATTTTATAAAAGAAATTGGCGCACATTATAACAACAATGATTAACAAGAGTACATGTGTCCAATATAGATCTATGTTGCTTGATTCTACTTTGTTAATAACATTCGCAGTGGAATCCACTGTTTTAATGTCAAGAGTCATTTTGCTGGATTTTGTATATTCTTTTTCTTTAGAATTATTTTGTTCTTCTATTGAGAATTTACTGATCGCATTACTGCGCATTAAGATTAACAAATTTCCTGCCTACTTGGTCGTATAGCTTTACGGGCTACACTACTAATCGGGCAGAAAAGGTTCCGCTCAATTTTACAGGGTATGGTTGAAAAAAAAAGGTGCATCACAGTGCACTCGCAAAAAAAGTATGCAACGCAGTGCAAATGTTAATCTAGAGCTGCTCCGGGATCCAGTGTCGTCTTTGTCGTCTGCTTCGGCTGCTCCGGGATCCAGTGTCGTTCGCGTCATCTGGTCGTCGCCGGCCTGGCTTCGCTGACGCTCCCTCGTAGGTGTAAGAGGCGGCCTGCCACTCACACTTGTGTTATCAGCTACAGATGTCCTGGGCCTATGGGCTCAGGCGGCACCGGTGCTGGTCTTCGCTTAGTTAGTTGTTTATCTTCATGCATGTATATTCACATGCAGTAGAGTAGAGGGGTCCGGGGCAGTCTGTAGGGCAGCTTCGTATATTTTTTGGACTTGGCTTGGGACGTGGAGGTATGATTTTGTTTTTATATATTGTTTTTATTACGTCGGCGGTGGAGTGATTTTCGATAGGGCTCTTTTTTGGCTTGTTCACCTCTTCTTTTAGGAAATCAAGTTCCGCTTGTAGTTTCTGGGCTGTAGCCCACGGCGGTGGTGAACGTTGGTATATAAAACCCACTTTAGTTGGGCTATTCTTTTCTTCATTCGGTTTTTTATGCCGGCCCTTTTCATCGCACTCACTACTCACTTAATTCGTCGCCTTGAACAATATTATGTCCAAGTCTCCAATGTAGAAATGTATTAAGGTCTCCGCTGTGGTGTTGACTGCAGATCCTAGTTGTTTTCCCACGATATATTGCCAGTACTGGCCATGATTTTTGTTAAAATGCTCTTCAATTGCTCGAGCTATGTCTCCGTTATAATCTTCTCTGCGATGAAATACGTTATATGTGTTTACTGCATTGAACGCTGCCTCAAACGCTTCGAACTCCAAGTTAGCAGGCATATCGCAACGCCGTATTCCCATCGGTTGAAACATTTATATATATATTTTTATTTTCACTTTGCAATCGAAATTTGTATATATATTTTTTTTTTGTTAAAAAAATTTTCCTCGAGGTCCTTCGCTGTCACGGTCGCCATGAAATAGGTTCGTTCCGCAGATCTCCTTATTTCCACATTTCCCAAGTCCAATTGATAAGTTTAGTATTTAGATTTTATTTTCATTTGATCTTTATTTATTAAGTTGTTTGGAGCAGCTATGGTGCCGCTCCAATGCTCAAGGAGTTTCTGATTTTTCAATATTTCTTGAGTTTAAAGTTAAGCTAAGTCTCGTAGCTGCGCTGCTCGCAGGCGGCGGCAGAGAGACAGCTATGGATATATGTATTCTTATGTATAAAAGAAATGTACTTATATGCATTGGCTATGCGCTCTCAAGTGGAGGCTCGAGGGGGTATGCATGTGCAGTCCGTTTGATACAAATATGCCGACACTAGCACTTTCTGTGTGCGGGCTAAAGCCATAGCGATCGGTTCATATTTCGGCCACTTAAGGTTTATGACCGGGACTTTGAATTGTGTAAACACTGCAACAATATATTACAGTGCGCACTCTTTAAGTACTCTGGGTACAGTGCGTATTCGATATGTGTGCATACTACAATATATGTAAATAGAAATAGTACTCTTAATCAAGTAAATATAAATTAGTAAATATATAATTAGTAAGAAATAGAACCTAAGAGATAAACACTAAGGTCGCTTAAACATGTATATATAATATAGTCGTTAAGGAATAGAACGTAAAAGATAACGTATAGTTCCGGACTTAGAGTATTTTTAAGTAGGTTAGCAAACCCGCGAACCCTGTTAAACGCGAAAAGCAGGCGATAGTCGGCTAGATCCGATAACGCGGAACTGGCTCACGGGCTGAAGCGAGTGACGATAGCGAACAGGATTCGCTATTCGATCTCTTCCGCCAACAATCGCCGAAAAGTGCAAACGTGAACGCTCCCGTGAAATAAAACCCGAAGATGCAGAGTGAAGCGCTGAGATTCGACAGAAAGGATTTTAAAACAACACGAGCAGTGTGAGCCGAAAGACGGTCCCAGTCCCACTGCCGTCGCGATCCGCGTGTGGCGCGCCACACTTTACACACGCACACATACGTGTGCAAAACCACGCCGAGCCTTCTGGCGGTCTGGCGAATCCATAAGCTTACGTAAGGCACACCTAAGTACCGTTTTGTTTGTAACAGGCCGTAGGCCAGTAGAGAATAATCCTACATATTACATATAGTCAATAAGAAAACCGAAATCTCACGCCATAGTTTCTTCCGGTTATTTAGGGCTCTAATTTGTCAGCGATTCCTTCTCTCCCTCTCCCGCTGCAAGCCTTACGTGGTGGTCTTACCCGCCGTGAGACTTGCGACGGCCGCGGCAGGTTTCGTTCCGCCGACTCCTCCTCCTCTCCTTTTTCCCAACTTGTGTGCAGAGAACGTGCATCGGTTTGCCATCCACGGCGCGGCGACACGAGTAGGGAATCGCCCCGACGCTGTCCACTCGACTCATATCTAGTCTCCGCGCTCATCCGGAGAATTCCCGGGTCCGGCCAGCCGCGTACATCCGGCGCCACCACCCACAGCTAGCTTCCGTGTTTTATCCGGAAGAATCTCGTCCTAGTAGAGGCAGCCGCGACCAACCGGCGCCCACTACAGCCGGCCCTCGTAGAATTAAGAACTCGGGGGTCGGTACGCGGTGGATCTATTCCCGCCTAAAAGCCGAATTACTAGCCTTCGCCGAAGAATTCGGATTCCCCGCCGACGGAGTCATTGACGACTTGCGGCGTAGCTTCGTGGCCCTAATTAAGGATACAGAACAGACCCAAGAGATTTGGACCCGTCTTGCCGACTTAGCACCGGGCATCGTGCCCGGACCTACCGGAACAAACCAAGACCCGAGTCCGGATAGAGCCCGGCGAAATTTCACTTGCGTTCCCGAGTGAATTCGCAAGTGGGGTCTACACTACGATGGGTACACAGATCCGCTTGCTTTTGTTGAACAGGTCGAAAGCCGCGCGTTGTCCTACGGCACCGACTTAGGGGCACTTCCCCGTGCCATTGCAGAATTGCTAACGAATTGAGCCGAAAAATGGTTCCAAGCTAGCCGCCTGCAAGGGGCAGATTGGACCACATTTTTTTTTTTTTTTTAATTTTTATTTTTATCTTCAAAGCCTTGACAACCAGACCGTGGCCGAGAGCAGTTCAGTTAGAAGTTCGACAACTTCTCCAGGCGGATATCACCCTGGCAAGGAAAATGGTTCAGATTCCACTTTTTGTCATGCCAGCCATGTTGGAACCCCTGATCGGGCTAGAATACGGGGGTTAGACGTGTCTCGGGGGGTATTATCCTCCTAAATATGATATTTCCTACTGTCATTCCCACTTTTATACAAATTTACTTATAGGCTTTTTGACCACCACTGAGGTCAATTCCAGCCAGAGAACTTCGTTACAGCACTATTAAATGTCATTAAATGTCAATGTCGGTTGCCATGTCACAGCTCATGTAAAGATTAGACCAATCAAATTTTTCTATCAAAGTGTTAAGCCTCATTTAGAAAACAGCTGACTCTGTTTAAACTTTGTCAGATGTTGTTGCTAAAACAGTCCGATTGTCGATAGTCACATCGATAGTTGGATGATCACTATATACAGGTCGCGTCATTGGAGGAACTCTAATTAGGTTTAGAATCGGAGACAAAGCACAGATCCAGTAACCGGTTTTAAGAATTAAAGACATGGTTAACTTGAGATAAAGATAAATCAAGCAAGCCATTTATGAGGTCATGCTGCGCCTCTGTATGAAGGACATTTTACCCACCATCAGAAGACCAGTGAGCTCCAGGTATGTTAAAGTCACCCAAAGTCACTAATTGGTCCTTATAAGAAAGCCTATTGGAAACTGCCTGAATTGCCGAAAGGTGTTTCCAATAAGTTGGCTCTTTCGAAGATGGAGGAATGTAAGAGCAGGTTACAAAAATGCAACTACCTGTAAGAGATAGCTTTACGCAGATAAATTCGATGTCCAAAAAGTCATTAGATACCACTCGTTCCGAGATGAGGCAGGAGTCAACGGCAATTCAAACTCCGCCACCACGCTGGTGAAGACGGTCTAATCTGTAAATTGTGTACTTACTTGGAAGAATTTCGGAGCAGAGGATCTCCGGCTTCAGCCAGGTTTCAGTAAATACAATCACCTGGGATACAAAAGAAAAGCTATCGGAATACAATTTAGGGAGCTTACTACGTAAATCCCTTGTATTCTGATAGGAAAGTTGTAAGGAAGAGGTTAGTTTTTTGGGACAGAAGCTATAGCGGATACTGAGGATTGTGACGACCTGGGCAGTTGTACTACCGCAGGCCGTGTTCTCTAATTTCGAGCCTCGTACTCCTTGACTACAACGTACACGGGCCAGAAGTCACCCGATCAAATTGTGTCAAAGAGTTGGGATGAGACATTTATCTTGAATGTCGAAATGTCTATGGCATACGAAAATTTGAATTTACCACCTTGATATTACCAGCTTGGGTTTTGCCTTGCATATAGGCTAGAACATCTTCCGATGATTTGAGCTTTGCAGCAAATACAACAGGCGACGCGGAAATTGATGGCTGAGCGGCTGCCGATACCCCAGCGTCCGATTCGGTTACCGAATCTTTCCTAGTTCCTGATCTCAGAACCATTAGAACGGGGACCAGGAGCTGTGGCGCAGGGGAGTGGCAGGAAATCGGTTGCTGCGTCTCACACAGTTGCAGCAGATTTTTTGCGTTTTGGCGACTCATTTATTAGCTTCATACTATTAAATTGAGCGTCAAGCGCGGAGAACAGGTCATTCGCCTTGCGAAAAGTGGCCTTGATCTCAGAAAATCCACTTCTGGTCTGACACATGAAGGATGATATCTCCTTCTCAAACGGTCGTCAAGCCTCACAACTATAACGCAGGCCCTTTTTGCTGGACACTACGTTAGCTATTCGACCTGTCATCTCGATGCACTTATCGTGCACTACTACATCGCAAAGCCAGCAATGGAGACTGGGCTGGTCTGCCAAAACATTTTTTTGGCAGTTCTTTATTAAACAGACAATATTTTGAAACATTTTTACAGACCCTAGAACCACTGTGCACACTATCAGTACCAAAAAAACGCAAAGAGAAAAAGAGAGAGTATGAGCAGCAGAAATCACAAGAGCGATGAGAGCTATGAACCACTTATATGCAGCTAACAGCAACCGACAACTCAAGCGGGGGAGAGAAAATTAAAACGAGATAAAGAAGAAAGAAGAAAAAGATAACCGTCTTAGCACAAACTAAAAAGGGATTATTAATACAAATTAATTACACAGAACAAACTAAAAAGTGATTATTAAAAAAAATTAATTACACAGAAAAGTGCACGCACGCGCGTTAGCGAAACGGTATATAGTTATGAATATTTAGGTGATAAATTTGGATAAAACCCCGGTGGTTTGATGTGAAATTAAAACAAAAGTCGGAGCGCAAAACAAAAACACAACCGTTCGCTACGAAGAGAAAGATCAAATATGATATAAACACGAAGAAAACAATAAACAATTTCACAAGAAAATAAAAAATCTTAGACTAAGTAAAACTGAAATGAAAATTTTAAATAGGCTAAACGATTAAGTTTCAATATATATTCCTAGCTCTTAACAAAAACATATAAAAATTAAGTACTACCTCTTATCATTAGTCTTAATCTATCTTGCTACCTTATCAAATGAATTATTGTTATTTTCTATAATTTATTAGGTTATATTGCTGCATATAAATATTTAAAACGTTTCTCTTCCTTTTGGATAAAATGTTATATTATATTTTTATATGTTAATATCATATTATTAAAATGTACATAAAAGAAATTATGAAGTAATTATTTTAATTGAGCTCTGCAGGGGATTCGGCGGTCGAAAGATACCCCGAGTAAGGCTCGAAGATTGTGTTCATAGGTAGGGCGTGTCCCCGATGACGTAAGAACACCTACGTTACCCCACCTTATTATTTTATATTAGCCTATCTATCCTGGAATTTTCTTACGTACACAAATCTCCCTGTCTGATTTCCGATATCTTTCCGTATGCCGTCGCAAGCACGCTCAATTTTTTTCCAGATCTGAACTAGCAAGATTCCACCCCGAAAGCCGACGAGCTAGAGCCGGGCCCTATAGCATGCCCCTGCGAATTCAGACCTTGGTCCGAACTGTTTGTTTTTGCACATTACATGTATAAATTTAATTAACAACAAATATTTAACTATAAGTTAATAAAATATATATATTAGAATATAGAATATCAACCAGGATACCAAAAATTTAAAGTTCTCTAAAATTATTGTAATAAACATAGTTGCATTAAGAAATGGTCCAACTGATCCAACTGAATTGAAAGTCTTTATCAAACAGATTTCAAAATAGCATATTTGCGCAAACCCGGTTTATTATTTTTATTGTAAACATCTTAAAAAGGGCATGTTTGATAATAACTTCTAAACAGAGGCTTTATGATTTGACTTTTGTTTCCTAACATCACCATCCAAAAAGTATAAATAAAATGCATATGGGCAAATCCCAGGAATGGTCCACCTCGGCCAAATGTGAAAAACGCCTCTAAAACGATTTTTATAAACATAGTTACATTAAAATATGGTCCAATTAATCAAATTGGATAGCCTTTATCATATTTTAAGGCAAATTTCAAAATATTCGAAGGCATATTCTCGCAATCGCAATTTGTTATTATTTTGATGAAAAACGGCCAAAAAAGGGCAAGTTTTGTTTTGCTTATTTCTTCTAAACAGAGGACTTATGCTTTGACTTTTATTTTCTAACATCTCTAGAAGAATGAAAATATTCAAAATAAAATGCATATATGATCTTCTAATGTTGTTGGGGGCAATGCTGCCGCAAAAGATTCCAGAATGTGGTAGAAGGCACAGAGGAACAAATCCCACGTCGCGAACGAAAATAAACCCGGAGGCTCGAAAAGAAGAAGTCGGGGGCGTCGTGGGTAAAACTTCAAGGGCGCATTCGCGTCAGCTTTATTCTGCTGCATACATGGAACTAACTTAGCTAGCTTAACATAACATAACATAAACAGAAGCCGCTACAGCCAGAGCGGACGATCGGCGACGGCTGCTGCATTTGAAAGACCCGAGAGAGAGAGAGAGTGCCAGATTGTGCATAGAGGGGCGAGCGCGGATGCGCTCTTCAGCGCGGATGCGCTCTTCAGCTTAGATGAGCGGCGGCACAACGGCCCCTCACCTAAACATTCCGCCCCCCTTGCAATCACTCGGGTTGCAACAGGTCCCTCGTCGTTACGGTTGGTGACAGGCTCCGGACACGACCCATCCAAGCACGGTGCTTTGAGCCACCGGCAGTCCGTCCTGGATCTTTAGGAAGCCCGGTTGCATGATCCGCGGGTACATATCCGCGCCCAAGACAACGGAGATCGTCGCCGGCAGATAGAACCGCTCATCCGCCAATGTCACGCCTCGGAAGTGGGCACGCACCGCCTCGCTCAGCTCACGAGACGGCGTACGAACGCGCACGTTAGGCTCGATTTTAAATACGACATCTAGCCGTACGCTATCATCGGTTTTGGACCCCACGGTGGCCGAACAAACTTGTTCGTCCCCCACGCTGGTAGTGGGCAGACGGAAACACGCCGCCAGCGATGCGTCGATGCAGCTCGAGGACGTACATGGGTCGATGAGGGCCCCCGTGTCGAAGATCCGGTTCCCGGTTATAATGCGCACTAGCGCAGTCGGCAGCACGTTAACGCTGTTCCGCTGCAGCAGCGACGATAGGGTGGGCGCAGCGGTCGCGTCCTGCGGGGGCCCTTGACGAGAGGCGGAAAATTGCCTAGGCGCGGATGACGCGGGCGGACGAGCGGTGGACGGCACCCGATGAGTGGCGGACGAAGGCCGTGAAGCATCTGAAGAGCGCCGGGAAGTCGATGGCCGTGGATCGGCTTGTGAATGCCGGAAAGTGGCGGACGCAGGCCGAGAAGAACCTGAACCGCGCCGGGAGTTGGCAGATGACGGCCGAGCGCCAGCTGAGACACTCCGTGTCCTGTCTCCCGCGCTCCGTGACCGGTGCTCCTCTTGACGCGGCTGGCGCCGAGCCCGCGGCTTCTCCACGAGGTGCAGCAGCGAGTGGTGATCCTGACCGCACGTCCTACAGCAGTCTCCACGCCGACACGATCCGTCGGAGTGCTCGTGAGCCAGGCAGCTGGAGCAATACCGGTTCACGAGGACCGCCCGGAGCCGCTTCTCGGCACTGAGTCGCAGAAAACGCCGACACTTCTTCAACGGATGGATCCCGCTGCAGACTCGGCATCGGTAGGACTGTGTACCTCGAGTACATCTGCTTTCCAGTGACTGGGCGCTGCGTGGACGTGGCGACATCGTGCTGAATATGACTGGCGGAAATATGATGAAGAAACAAAAACGTAATCAGAATTGGTGTGAATTTCGATTTGGAATTACGGGCAGAGCTACGAGACAGCACAATGGACAGGAACATTGGAGCAGAAGAAATGCATAATTATTGTGGGCAGGCGGACGCTTCCATCGGAAGAAGCACGACCTTCGCAACGGGCCGCTTGACGAGCCCTCGCGCGGTGCGGATGTCGATCACGCGGACATGGCCATCGGATCCTGGATACACCGCGTCAACCCTGCCTAATCGCCACTCATTGGACGGAAGGTTGTCCTCCTTGATGACCACCATATCCCCAACGCGGAGATTCCTCGTAGGGGCTCGCCACTTATTCCTCTTATGGAGCTCCTTGAGGTACTCTTCCTTCCATCGCAGCCGAAATTGCTGCTGAAGAGCCTTCAGGTGCTGCCAGCGGTTAATAATGGACGTGGTGTCCCCCTTTAACTCGGGTTCAACCGTGGCGAGAAGTGGACCTCCCACAAGAAAGTGCCCGGGTGTAAGCGCCAACAGATCAGCAGGGTCTTCGGACATTGGCGCGAGCGGCCGCTAATTTAGGCACGCCTCGATCCTCGCCAGAAGAGTAGCCAGCTCCTCAAAGGTGTATTTCCGCGTTGCGGTGGACTTGTAGAACAAGGTCTTGAAGCTCTTGACGCCTGCCTCCCACAGGCCCCCCATGTGGGGGGCTCCCGGAGGAATGAAATACCAGAGAAGCTGCTGGTGACTATATGCACCAGTCACAGCTCCTTTTAGGCTCTGGAGAAAATCGCGAGATAGTAGGGCCGCTGCCCCCACAAAGGTCTTCCCGTTGTCCGACTGCACTTGACGGGGGCATCCTCTCCGGGACACGAACCGAGCGAAAGCAGCCAGAAATTTCTCGGTCGTGAGGTCCGACGTAGGCTCTAAATGGATGGCCTTAGTGGAGAAGCACACAAACACCAACACATACCCTTTTGTGATGAGGCAGGCTCGCCCCGTATAGTTTTTGATTTCGAAAGGACCGGCATAATCCACACCGGTGTACGTGAATGGGTGCGAAAAGGACGTCCGTTCCTTAGGTAGCTCTCCCATAAGTTGCGTTTGCAACTTCTTCTTGTGGATGACACATACCTTACAAGAATATACGACGGACTTGACCAAATTCCTCACCCTTGGAATCCAGAATTTGGCCCGGATCAAACGGATCATCAGCTGATTACCCCCATGCAGCGTGATGCGATGCGTAAACTGAACAAGGAGTCGCGACAGATGGCAGTCGTACGGAAGGATTATAGGGTGCCGTTCGTCATATTGGAGGAGTTCAGAGGACGTGACCCGGCCACAGGCTCGCATAAGGCCTTGCGAATCCATGAAGGGGTTTAGATTTTGAATCGAACTGGATGTTGATACTGGACGCTTTTCGCTTAAGCAGCCCATCTCAGAAACGAAGTGTCTGCGCTGAGTGACGGAAACTAGAAGACGTCCAGCCGACGTAATCTCATTAGCTGTCAGGTGCTCTTCGCACGGAGATCGAATCTTCCGCGCGCTCTGGATGAAGCGATAAACATAGGCAAGGACTCGTAATGCCCTGTCGAGCGTGGAAAACCGTTCAAGAAGATCTTCGGGGGGCGCCTTTGCGACATGGACCTTGACTGCTCGCTTCTCGAGTTCCGTCACAGGGGCATCATTGCCTTGACTGGGCCAATCGCTGCGAGGCCTTTGCAGCCAGTCAGGACCGTGCCACCACAACTGGTTGTCCGCAAGATCTTGGAGAGCTACGCCCCGGCTAGCGAGATCTGCAGGGTTGTGCTCGGATCGGACATGTGCCCATTTCTGCACGTCGGTGAACTGGGTGATTTTGGTCACTCGGTTGGCCACGAACGTCGTCCACTGACACGCTGGCTTCTGCAGCCAAGCGAGGACAATAGTCGAGTCCGTCCAACAGTATAGGGCGGACGCGTCCCCTGGCATCTTTGGCAGAACGGCGGTGGCCATCTCCGACAACAACAGGGCACCGCACAGCTCTAGCCGAGGGAGCGACACCGTTTTAACTGGGGCCACTCGAGTCTTTGCAGTCAGCAGGTTCACTATTACCGTAGATCCAATCTCGACACGGACGTAAATTGCTGCGCCGTACGCCTTTTGTGAAGCGTCGCAGAACCCGTGGTGCTCGATCTTTAGGTGTGGTCGGAACGAGACCCATCGAGGAACACGAATCTGATCGAGAACCGAGTAATTCTTCAGGAAGTCAACCCATCGCTGACAGAAATCTTGAGGGAGGGCGTCGTCCCACCCTAGATCCAGAAGCCAAATGTCCTGCATGAACATTTTTGCCCGGACAATGAAAGGAGCAAGCCAACCTGCTGGATCGAACAATTTGGCAATTTGGGAGAGGACTTGGCGCTTCGTGAATGACGAGCCGGAAGTCAATTCTGGCGGAACAAAGAAGAACTCGTCCGTCGTCGCTTTCCACCGCACGCCGAGTGTCTTGGCCGTGCTCTCTGCATCGATATCGAGGAAATCAGCACGAAGGAGGTGGTCGCTCGGAATGTCGACCAGGATCGCCTTGCTATTCGACGTCCATTTCCTAAGAGGAAACCCTGCCGACTCGAGGGCCTCCTTTAGCTCCCGAATCGCAGCTTGGGCTTCGGCTTTGGAGTCTGCCCCCGCGAGAACGTCATCGACATACATAAATTGCCGGATAATTTGGCTTGCCTGCGAATACTTTAACTCTTCGTCGTCAGCGAGCTGCTGTAGGACACGTATCGCTAGGAATGGGGCACAATTGACACCGAAGGTGACCGTTTTTAATTCGTAGTCGCGGATATCCCCATCGGGATTGCGGAACAAAATACGTTGGAGCGGAGTATGCTTGGGGTCTACCCAAATTTGCCGATACATCTTCTCGATGTCGGCGTTGAAGACAAACCTAAAGTATCGCCACTTTAGGATTTGAATCGTCAGGTCGGATTGTAAGACTGGGCCCGCGTAAAGAATGTCGTTCAGACTGGTCCCGTTTGCGGACGGGCTCGAAGCATTGAAAACTACCCGCACCTTGGTGGTCGTGCTTTCGGGCTTGAAGACGGCATGATGTGGAAGATAGTAGGTAGCTGAACTGCTCGCGGGAGAAACCTCGGTCATGTGGCCTAAGTCGATGTATTCCTGGATTACAGAGTCATAGCGGGCCTTAAAGGGCGGATCCCTCTTCAGGCGCTGCTCATTACGCAGGAATTGAGCAAGAGCAAAGGACCGTGAAGCCGATAGCTCGGAACCCTTCTGCTCGGGGTCGCGTAAGGGGAGCGTCACAACGTACTTGCCACACTCATCCCTTCTCGTCGTCTGGACAAAATTGTGCTCGCAAACTGAATCCGATTCCGAACTGATCTGTGTGGGCACATCTTCCACCTCCCAGAATTTGGTGAGGAGCTGATCCAGTGAGTCACCGAGGCTACGGGCAACTCGTGTGGAAAAAACGGACACGCTGCGGGGGTTGGCTGGAGATAATGGGCCTGTCAGCACCCATCCAAAAATGGTCTCCTGACCGAGAAGCGACCCGCAGATGTTAGCCTTGGAATTAGCGAGGAGAATGGACGGAAGAATGTCAGCTCCTATTAACACATCGACTTGGGAGCTCTCAAAGAAGTTGGGGTCCGCTAGGGGAATGTTGGGCAGCCCCTTGAGACGATCTCGCGGAATCTGATATGATGGCAGATTTCTTGCCAACTGCGGAAGAACGTAAGCCGCAGTCTCTAACTGTAGCCCGGGTCTAGACGGCGACCGAATGGAGAAATGGCACAATTTAGTAGACTGCGCGGAAATGGTCTGATTGAGGCCGGAAACTTGGGCTTGAATCGTCTTGAAAGGAAGCTTGACAAGGTTGAACAGTCGTTCTGTTATGAAAGTGGCTTCGGACCCTGAGTCTATCAGTGCTCGTGCCTGGAAGCTGCATCCCAAATGGCACACGTTGATAAGGGCCGTGCCCAGTAGGACGGCTCCTGACCCGGAGGCGAAACACACCTGCACATCCGACTGATCCTCTGAGCCGTTTGTGCTTCTGGCAGTCTGTGCGGTTCGAGCCCTTGCTGGCGTAGGCGGACTTGGAGCGGTAGCGAACGGATTGCCGCGGGGCAGGAGGGTGTGGTGTCGGCTGTGGCATGTGAAGCAGGTATGGGCGCTCGTGCAGTCTCGCTGCTGGTGCCCTCGGGCAAAACAGTTTAAGCATAACAGCTTCCTCTTAATGTAGTCAGAGCGCCCATTTACGTCCATTTCTAGGAACCGCGGACATAAGCGAATGGGGTGGCTCTCCCTCGAACAGAGATCGCAGCCCTTTTGGCCCGGAACCACTCGAGTCTCGTATGAATTGAGTCTCCGAGCAGGGGCAGTAGGAAGTCTCGACCTTGGCGGAAATTGCCCGGAGCCACTAGGCCTGACGTCGTCGATGGCCTCCAGAGTGCGATGGCGCTCTGTCAGGAAGTTATCTAATTCCTTCCATGTTGGAATTTCGGCCTTGTTATGTACGGATTGCTCCCACATAGAAAGTGTGACTTTGGGGAGCTTTGAGGAAATCATAAACACCAGGAGACAGTCCTAAGCCTCAACATTGATGGAGGACATTTCTAGAGCTGTCAGACAACTCTGAATGGTGGCTTGCAGCTCCTTCAGCGCGACCCCGGACTCTTGAGAAGTAGCCTGGATGTTGAAAAGGATCTTCAACTGGCTATTGACCAATAGACGCCGGTTCTCAAAGCGGTCTGTGAGGCTTTGCCATGCTGCGACAAACCCTTCATGGGTAAGCGGAGCCTTCGAAACAATAGCGTGCGCGTCACCACTTGTTTTGGACAGCAAGTGGAATAACTTCTCTACCGGGGTGAGCCGCGAGTTTTGGATGTAAATGGCCGTAAGCAAGTCTCTGAAGGTGGGCCACCGAAGATAATCACCCGCAAAGACCTCGGTGTCCACTGGCGGTAACCGGCAGCCTGAAGACGCGGGCGTGTGGATATTAACGGAAGCCTGAGTGGATTGGGAGGCAATTTTCTCCCGAAGCTGGGCGATACACCTCGAATAAACGGAGTACCAGTAGCTGTACTTCGATTCTAGCACTGTCGAGTTGGCCGTATTGTCGTCGGACACAGCAAGTAGATCGGAGCAGCTCTCATAGCTCTTCTCCACAGGGGCCACAGGGCCCGAATTTGGTCCCGATGGACTTCGCACATATACTGGGTGCATCGTTCCGTTTCTGGGGTGCCCGGAGTTTTTATGTTGGCCTCAAATTGGCTAATCCGATCTGTTGTGGCGATGAACTTTTTCAGCGCCACTTCGACCGCACTTTGAGCCATCTTTGCCACGGAGCGAGTCTGCCTTTGTGAGGGACCGGGAATGGTATTGACGGATTCGTCGCTCTTTGCCCTTGCAATGGCACTGGTTGCCTTAGGCTTTAAAAGAGGCGTCCGCGGAGATGCGGATTGAGATCTGTCCAAACGGATGGCTGGGATCGGACGCGGCTTTTTGTCGTCTCCCGTGGGCATTCTCAAAGTAAATTAGCTGGTCAGCGCTTGTCGATTGACTTGCGCAATAGGTGCCTCGTGCGAAGCAGTGGCTGGTCACACTACTGTGATGAGAAAGGTGAGATCGCGGATAAAATGCGACTACAAGGAACTATTTGGAAACTAGGCGGCGACGTCGAAAGGACAGAATTTGCGGCACAATTCAAATGTGGAAAAACTTCAGGAGCCAAAAAACCCAAAAGGAGACGAAATTTGTTGAGATTGTAGGCGGATGTAGCCTGATGCGGAGTAAAATCAGCGTTGGAGGCACGGAAAATGGACAAGTACCGGGAAAGTCGCGCTCGTTCGGAAAACAAAAAATTATGACAATTTATAAATCTATATTTATATAAATGTAGCTCGTACGTAGATATTTTCGTAGATAATTCTCAACTATTTTTGAAATTAATTGTAGCGGATCCGGACAGGTGGACTTGACCTTGGCTTGGATTTAATAACAAATAAATAATTAATAATTATTAATTTTTTTGACTAATTGTCGTCGGATTTAATTATTATGGAGCCGGAAAGGTGGATTTGAAACCTCGGCTTTAGTTCGGACTGAAACTTTATAGTTTAATAATTAATAAAATATTAAATTTTTAATTAATCAATTAATTAATTGGCGGAATTACCTTTATGGAGCCGCACAGGTTGAATTGAAAACTTAATCGTTAATTAATTGGATTTAATTATCACGAAGCCGGAAAGGTGGAATTGAAAACCGCGGTTTTATTCGATCAGAAAGTTGATGATTAAATTATTAATAATTTTCGACTTTAATTATTATGTGGCCGGAAAGGTGGAATTAAACCCTTGGCTGGTCCCCGAGCGAAAATTAATTGTTAAATAAATTTAATAAATTTATTCAAAAGTTTCACTTTTGTTGGAACGGAAAATGTTGACTGGGTTACGCCGACGGCAGAGCAGTGCGTAAGTACTCAGGAGAAGCAAAAAAAAACACAGCAACAAAAACAACACGGCTGCTGCAGCGGCTGAGTTTAAAATTTGTTTGGAACACAATTTGCAGTGAGATGTCGTTTTATAATTGGTTGCTTTATTATAATTTTATTAGTTTCTGAAATCGGAGGCAGAAAATATATTGGAATATATATGGGCATGCATTTAATACGGATATATGTAAGGGCATGTAGGGCATACGTTGGCACAGTGGAGCGTTGATAAGTGGACTGTATAACTGGGGGAACAGAAAAGTTATGTGGTGTAAAAATAACACTGATTGGGAGAAAAAAATATTACGACAGCGGCGGACTGTTCGGTGAATTTGGAAATTTCCGTAACTAATTCACACCGGCTGGCCAATATTAATTGTGCCTTCTTTTTGTCACCACACAATTTCACTGTTCACTTGCTAAATTTTTGCGGATTAATTGCACCAAAGAAATATGTATGTTTGTATGTATGTATATGTCTGCACATATACCTCGACCGTTGGCAAGCGAATAGCGGAATAGCGAATAACGGAGAGGCCGAAAACGGAGAGGAATATGGCGAAGCACACAAAACGGAGACGGATGGAAAATTTGCAGAAATTGAAGACGAAGAAGAGTAGAAAATTCTCAAACTGCCGTTGTGTCGGAAAACTCGGACTTGGAGTTGACACGGAAGGAAAAAATCTTGCAGCAGTGTGAACGAAATTTAATGTTCGGACCACTGCTGAAGACCGGCAGAGAGACGGAGATGGAAAAAATGTCGTACTTATCTTTTGGCGGAACAATGCCTGGAACTGCTGGTCGAAAATATCCAAAAAATATCCGGCTCTGATGGACCAAATGTTGGGGGCAATGCTGCCGCAAAAGATTCCAGAATGTGGTAGAAGGCACAGAGGAACAAATCCCACGTCGCGAACGAAAATAAACCCGGAGGCTCGAAAAGAAGAAGTCGGGGGCGTCGTGGGTAAAACTTCAAGGGCGCATTCGCGTCAGCTTTATTCTGCTGCATACATGGAACTAACTTAGCTAGCTTAACATAACATAACATAAACAGAAGCCGCTACAGCCAGAGCGGACGATCGGCGACGGCTGCTGCATTTGAAAGACCCGAGAGAGAGAGAGAGTGCCAGATTGTGCATAGAGGGGCGAGCGCGGATGCGCTCTTCAGCTTAGATGAGCGGCGGCACAACGGCCCCTCACCTAAACAAATGTATTTAAATAAGAAAACAAGTAAGAAAGCTACAGTCGAGTGAGCTCGACTGTGAGATACCCGCTACCCATACTTAAACCAGAAAAGCGTCAGGACGCCAGAAAAAACAGTTAATACAATTTTGAACATAACGGACAAATGCAAATGCAAGTGTAATATAAGCACATGCATACGAAAATACATACACATGTATCTATGTGTGTAAAAACGCGTTATTATTGCATTTAAGCGGCTAATAATTATTACCATTTATTAAAATGCTTCTCGAATATCTTATAAGATTCTTTTCCGAACACAATCAAGAACTGATAAGAATATTTAGTTGGTCTAATTGGTCAACCAAATGAGGCATGCTGTCAGCAGCCGTTTGTGGCCATACAAAATTATTTCTTTAATAACTTCGACAATTTTTATCTGATCGCAACCAAATTTTCAGGGATCACACAGACTATAGTTCTTAATATACATACCGAAATTCGCGACTCTAGCTTTAAAATTATACGCTTAATACGCTTCTTTATGATTTGCGGGGGCGGAAGTGGGGGTGGCAAAAATTTGAAACAAACTTGATCTGCGTGCAAGCAAAACAAATACTGTCGAAAAAAAAGTAGAGCTCTATCTCTTACAGTCTCTGAGATCCAGCGTTTCATACGGACAGACAGACAGACAGACAGACAGACAGACAGACAGACAGACAGACGGACATGGCTAGATCGACTCGGCTGTTGATCCTGATCAAGAATATATATACTTTATAGGGTCGGAAATGCTTCCTTCTACCTGTTACATACATTTCCTGCCGGCACAAAGTTATAATACCCTTCTACCCTATGGGTAGCGGGTATAAAAAACAGCGTCCAAAGTCCGATGGAAAAAATGTAGCGTGCGACACGTAGCGTGCGACACAATGGATTTACGGCTTTGCTACAAAGACCAAACGATCGGTTTTTGTGTTCTAATATTCCTAACTTTCTTTAGGATATTAAATGTCATAGGGTTTATATTGCATAATTCGCTAAAAATTGGGTTTTAAATGAAAATTTTGCAACACACGACACGTCACAGTTTTATTAATTATTTTTAAAACAGTGACTTCAGTGAAATTGAACCTTATATCCTCGGAAAGTACTCTCAATTTACTCTAAGCACATAACAAAAGTTTAGGGTAAATCTTTAAAAAACCACCCTAAAAATTGATTTTCATTTGCTAAAATCGAGCGAATGTAGCGTGCGACACGTGGGATTTGCCCATATATGAATGCTCTTTCAATATATTTAAAAATAAAACTAAATAAAGGAACATGAAAGCTTTGTACGTTCGCGACCAGTACTTAATTTTATTTTAAACCAATGGAAAATTTCTAGAGGAACACACTTGAATAAAAGCTACATGAATTTATTTATTGCATTTTACTAGAGTCAGCCAAAATCGACTTCCATTTTGAGTACCACTGGTTTTTTGCCAATATTTTTATAACTCAATAAAGCCCATTATTACACTAAGCAAATACCTAACAATATGCTATATTATATTTTATATCGTTGCAAATTTCTGACTGAAATCATACCCTTTATTGTCTATTTACGAAACCAAACGACAGAAAATTAACAAGTGTACAATTATTTATAATAATATTTGCAGATGGCATACTAAGCCAGAGGAAGAGTCCATGCAACATATGCTCTCGTCTGGAAGAGCTAAAATACAGGAAGGTACTTTAATAATATCGCCCGTGTTAATAGATGATAGTGGGCTATTTATTTGCACTGCCATCAATTCAGAGGGGACGGAAAATCTTAAAGTTGTGTTATCAGTAACATTGCCATTGACTGCCAACGTTCAACCTCTTGTACAAACTATTAGGATTGGCCTGCCAGCTGAATTAGTGAGTAAAGTTTTTTTAAATTAAAACTATTTTATTTGTTGTACCCTTGAACTTTTCTGTTCTGGTTTCTAGATCTGCACTACTTCGGGATATCCAAAAAAAAATTTAGTTTGGCTCAAAGATGGAAAAATATTGCGGACTGGCTCTCGAGTACGTTTTTTATCAAATGAACAGATTCATATTTCATCTATTGTTAAGGAAGATAAAGGAATGTACCAATGCATTATTAAAAACGAAATTGAATCAGCTCAGGGCTCTGCGGAGCTAAGTCTTGGAGGTAATTAAAATATATATTTAATGGTGATAAATAGTAAAGAAGAATATATATATTTATTAGAAATTTCTCCCCAAATCGGTTACAAGTTTATTGAGCAAACAATTCAGCCAGGACCCCCAGTATCTCTGAAATGCAGCGGTACTGGAAATCCAACCCCTGAAATAGTTTGGTATCTGGATGGATTTCCTATTGAAAAAGTAAGTATCGAAAAAGATAAGATAAGATAGAATAAGATAAGATTTTTTCAGAAATTAGTTTCGTAGTTTAAATTAACAGACTACGAAACTAATTTCTGGTCCTGCAGAAGGTCAGACTATTCCCCATCAGAACCACTATCTCTACACATGCTTATCGGACATACTGAATACAAACCATGGATTAGTCTTTCAGCCAGTCTAAATTCAAATCATCTTATGGCATGTAAACAGAGAGTCTGGAATGCACCATGAGGAATGTCGTGTAACGATTTAAGTTTTTACTGCAAAAATGGTTTCTTATATATAAGAAATGTGGATTTTTTTTTAAGGTTTATAACTCAAGAACGGGCTCACCTAACCAAACCAAATGTTAAGCGTTTGTTCGGACTATTTAGTAGATGTTTATGTAAAGTGTCCAAAAAATTAGCATTTTTTTAGAAAAGTTGCCTTTGCTAATTGTCATTTGGTTTGTGTTTATGTAAGGTAAGATATTCTCGACTTTGGATTTTATTATAATACTACAGTAATGTTATTAAAGGAACACTGAAGCATTTCTTCTGCGTTTAGGTTTCTTTCAAATACGACTTTCTTTTTGATCTCTCTTTCTTTTTGATCTCCCTTTCTTTTTAATCTGTCTCTGTAGATTCTCTCTCTCCGAATGTCATTCTATATTCTCACTTGTCGTTCTGCTGTTCTCTTTGTCGTTCTACTGCTACTTTACTGCTGCTGCTATTTTTTTCCTGTCTCTTTCCTCCACTACTCCTACTCTATCTTACATTCGGCCATTCCTGACTACTGATCTGTCCCAGATGACCAAGCATCCTCATTGCCCTTGGCGTAACGCCACAATTTCATGTTATTACAGCTGGTGGAAGTACTATATGGGCCTTCAATATCTGCTAGCTTCCCCGCCTCGTACCTGCTATTTCTCTTGCGATCTGTTTGGGTCACCGGCGGCTGGACAAGCGGTGGCTGGAATCGTTGAACAGAAAAACACTAGCACCAGTGCCCACGAAAAGTAAAAAGAACGTTGAAAATTCGATGGAATAGAACAGCAGAGAAAACCGTCTGTTTTATTCGGATGTTAATCATGAACAGAACTTAGCTTACAGAACTAACTCCGCGCTCCCGTTTACAGACTTCAGAAAAGCTACGAGAGCTGGAGTGAAACAGCGCTCGACGCATCGCCGTCCCGAACCTCACTTAAATAAAGAGCAAACCGGACGAAAGAATTATAAGAGCAGTGCTCTTCGACTCGCTCTGGGGCTGGCGGCCGTACGGTGGCTCCTGACCTGAACATTCCGGGGACGAGGACGCCGAACGATGCGATTGCCGGCGGGGTACCGGCCGCTCGTGCATGTGTAACAGTGTGTGGTGGTCCTGACGGCACACCTTGCACAGATCGCCCCGGCGACACGCTCCGTCGGAGTGCTCGTGAGCCAGACACTTCGCACAATAGCGATTGGCGAGCACAGCGCGAAGCCTCTTCTCCACACTCAGTCGAAGAAAACGGCGACACTTCCGAAGCGGATGAACTCCATGGCAGACTCGGCAGCGGTAGGAATGCATACCTCGACTTAGTTTACTCTCTAAAACGACGGCGCTGCGTGGACGTGGAGACATCGTGCATCATCTGATTGACGGAATAACAAAAAAACAAAATCAGTAGGAGGTAGAGATGAGACTTAGACTAGGAGGCGCGTAAATCTACGGAGTGGAAACGAAGCTAGTCATTGCGGCCGGTTGGGGCTACCCACGGTAGCAGGACGACCTTCGCGACAGGGCGCTTAACGAAACCACGAGCAGTGCGAATGTTCACTACTCTGACATGACCATCTGGTCCAGGAAATACAGCATCGACCCTCCCGAGCCGCCACTCATTGGATGGCAGATTATCATCCTTGATAACGACCATGTCGCCCACGCCAAGGTTCTCCGTGGGTGTTTGCCACTTGTTACGTTTATAGAGCTCCTTAAGGTCCTTCTCTTTCCACCGCAGCCGAAATTGCTGATGGAGAGCCTTAAGGTGCTGCCACCGGTTGATTATAGACGTGGTGGCACCCTTTACCTCAGGCTCTGCGATGGCGAGAAGGGGTCCCCCAACAAGAAAATGACCCGGCGTGAGCGCCAGCAGATCTGTGGGGTCTTCGGACATTGGAGCAATCGGCCGCGAATTAAGGCAGGCCTCGACCTTGGCGAGGAGCGTGGAAAGCTCTTCGAAAGTATACTTCAGCGTGGCGGTGGACTTGTAGAACAAGGTCTTGAAGCTCTTGACTCCAGCTTCCCACAGACCCCCCATGTGGGGCGCTCCCGGAGGAATAAACTGCCACAGAAGCTGCTGGTGACTGTAGGCAGTCGTCACTGACAGCGCCAGCAGAAACTCCTTGGACAACAAGCGCGAAATATTGGCTTTGAGTTGTGGAAATCAGAATCCGCTTGGCTGCGGCGATCTCGTCATTGGACAATTGCTCTTTACCAGGAACCGTTATTCGTCGCGAGTGGGGGGTGGCCCTTGTTTTTGCCGTGAGCAGATTCACCATTATTGTGGACCCGACTTCAACCCGGACATAGATGGCCGCACCATACGCCTTCTGCGACGCGTCACAGAACCCATGATGCTCACCCCTCAGTCCTGGCCGGAAAGCGACCCAACGAGGAATGCGGATCTGATCAAGCGAGGAATAGCTTTCAAGAAAATCGGTCCATTTCTGAGACGATTCCTCGGGGAGAACAACGTCCCATCCTAGATTCTGGAGCAAGATGTCTTGCATGAACATTTTAGATCGGACAATAAAGGGGGCAAGCCAGCCTGCTGGATCGAAAAGTTTGGCGATCTGGGACAGCACCCGCCGCTTCGTGAGGGACGAGTCAAAGGAAAGTTCAGGCGGAACAAAGAAAAACTCATCGGGAGTCGCCCTCCAGCGCACCGCCAATGTTTTTGCCGTATTTTCCAAGTCGATCGCGAGGAAGTCAGCACGAAGGAGATGCTCACTCGAAATATTTGTCAAAATGGCTCGGCTGTTGGCGGTCCATTTCCGTAAAGGGAACCCTGCCGAAGTCAAGCCGACCGAAACCCGCGTAAAGGATGTCATTCAAGCTGGTCCCGTTTGCGGAAGGACTGGATGCAACACGACACGCAGATAGTAGCTGGCGACATGGTTCATGGCCGGAACTTCGATCATGTGCCCTAGATCCAGGTATTCTTGGATGACGGCCTCATACTGTGCCTTGAGTGACGGATCCTTCCTCAAACGCTGTTCGTTTCGCAAGAACTGAGACAACGCGAAGGACCTGGAATGTGCCAACCCAGCCCCCACGTGATCAGGGTCGCGAAGTGGACTCCTGTCCGAAAAGCGACCCGCAAAAGTTGGGCCTGCAGCTGCCCAGGAGGACTGACGGCAGGATGTCGGCTCCGATTAAAACATCTGTCTGGGAGCTTTCAAAGAATTTCGGATCGGCTAAGGGGAGGTCCGGGAGGTCCTTTAGAAGATCCGTTGGCAGCGGATACGAGGGTAAATTTCCGGACAGATGAGGATGGACATACGCTGCCATTTCTACGTGCAGACCGGGTTTGGAAGGCGACCGAATCGAAAAGTGACAGAGCTTCTTGGATTGCGCGGCTACTGTCTGATTAAGTCCCGATACTTGGACTTGGACCACAGTTTAAGCAAAGCTGCCTCCTCCTTATGTAGTCCGACCGGCCATTAACGTCCATTTTTAGGAACCGTGAACATAGTCGCACCGGGTGATTTTCCCTCAAACACAGATCACACCCTTTGGGCGCCGGAGCCACCCGGGCTTCGTACGCGTTTAGCCTGCGAGCGGGTCCATTGGCATTTGACGGTCTCGACGGAACATGCACGGGCCCGCTTGGCTGGACATCGTCAATGGCTTCGTCAGAAAAGAATCAAATTCCCTCCAAGTCGGAATTTCCCCCTTGTTATCGATCGACTGCTCCCACATGGAAAGTGTAAGCTTGGGAAGCTTCGACGACACCATGTACACCAGGAGACAATCCCACGCTTCGACCTGAATGGAAGACATCTCTAATGCTGTCAGGCAACTCTGTATAGTGCCCTGCAGCTCCTTTAAAGCGCTCCCGGACTCTTGGGGGACAGCCTGGATGTTAACGAGAATTTTTAATTGACTATTGACTAGCAACCTCCTATTCTCGAAGCGCATCGTAAGATTTCGGCACGCTGAACTGAACCCTTCGTTGGTCAGTGGTGCCTTGGAAACAATGGCATGCGCATTCCCGCTCGTCTTGGAAATCAAGTGGAACAACCGTTCCACAGGCGTGAGGCGCGAATTGTTAATGTAGATTGCCGTAAAAAGGTCCCTAAAGGTGGGCCACCGAAGATAATCGCCTGTAAAGACTTCGGTGTTCACGGGTGCTAGACGACAGCGGGAGAATTTGGGACGTGAATGCTCGTGGAAGCTTGAACGGACTGATGCGCGCCTTTTTCAATCAAGTCTTGGAGATTAGAAACACATCTTTCGTAGACCGAGAAACAATATTCGTACTTAGACGGAAGCGTTAGCATGATGGTCGGACTCTTCTCGGATGCAGCTACCAGTTCAGAACAACTCTCGTAGTCCCTTTCCACCTTTTCCCAGAGTTACCGAATCTGGTCGTGACGCACTTGACACATGTACGGAGAGAGCTGGGTGGTTTCCGGGGTTCCCGGAGTGTGGATATTGGCCTCAAATTGACTCATACGGTCTGTCGTGGCAATGAACTTCCTCAATGCAATGTCGATGGCGCTCTGAGCCATTTTCGTGGTCGATCGAGTCACCATTGACGATGGACCTGGGCGAGTGGAGAGCGGCGAGGAGATGCGGATTGGGATCTTGCAAATGGATAGATGGAATCGCCCGTGGCTTTTTGTCGTCTCCTACTGGCATACTCGACTGCGGAAGGTCCGACTGACCCACTAGAGTTGCCAACTTAGTAAAACAATCGACTAGAAGTGAATACGGGAACACTAGGCCTCACGGAGTGAGTAACCGAAAAAACAGGAAAATCAAAACAACGACTGACGGCCGCGGAAAGAAGCAGCAATTGGAGGAGCACGAAATCGACTTGGTGACAAATGAATGTGCGCCCGCTGTGGCACCTTGTTGACCTTGGAATCACTCGCCACAGAATAGGGACCGACACTGTCGCACTGCTTGCGTGTGAGAAAAACCAAAAAATAACACCAGCCAATAATAAAAATAATAAGAGTAAACGAACGGATGTATAGCCCTTTTAGTTATTTATTATAATACTTATTAATAATTAATAATTAACAATTTGTAAATAATAATTATTAATTATTATTATTAATTAATAATAAAAAAAAAATTAATAACTGATAACATACAATTAATAATTCTCAATTATTAATTAATTAATTAACAAACAATAATCACCAACCAACAATTGGTAATTAATAATTATTGGTTCCGAATGGTGAGATTGGATCACCTTGTATATTGGTTCCTAAAGGTGCTGGTGGAACTACGATATTATCACAGCTCGCTGTTGTGGGACTGTAGGAATTGTGAAATATTAACACCGCGCTGTTATATGGATGTCTGAGATGTTAAATGTAGATGACTGCACAGTTGCGATCGGAGCTATGGGTATATGCATGTATGGATGAACCCCAATCATTTAAGTTGTAACAAATGTAATCAATGTAGAAAAAATAATATATAGATAGGGTATTTATGTATGTGAATATATGTATGGCGCCGAAGAGCCCTTAGTGGAGTGTTTGGAGGTTTATTTTATGTGTGGTTTATATATATGGACCTAATTTGTTTAAAAATATAATTACTGGCGGAATATACAACTAGGGAATTGATGTGTGTGTGTGTGTGTGTATGGGCGCCGGAGAGCCTTCAGTGGACTGTAGATGAAATTTTATATGATATATGTATGCATAGATTTTGTATTAAGCTTTTAGTGGACTGTATTTGGAATTTATTTATTTTGGAACTTGGAATTAAATTGTGTGAAATATCATCACTGTAAAGGAATATATGTATGTAAGTCGACAGACGAATTTGAATACGGAGAACTGCGATAAAGACCGTTTGCGAATATGTTGCCGAACTATCGGAATAACGGAATAACGGAGTAACGGAATAACGGATCGACCGACGCAGCCAAGACGGAACAAGTAAGAAAGCTACAGTCGAGTGAGCTCGACTGTGAGATACCCGCTACCTACAGTAAATAGTTAATACATTTCTGAACATAACGGACAAATCGCAATGCAAGTCCAATATAAGCACATGCATACAAAAATGCATACACATGTATCTATGTGTGTAGAAACGCGTTATTATTACATTAAAGCGGCTAATAATTATTACTATTTATTGAAAATGCTCTTCGAATATCTTATAATATTCTTTTCCGAACACAATCAAGAATTGATAAGAATATTTAGTTGGTCTAATTGGTCAACCAAATGAGGCATGCTGCCAGCAGCCGTTTAATAACTTCGACAATTTTTATCTGATCGCAACCAAATGTTTAGGGATCACACAGACTATAGTTCTTAATATACATACCGAAATTCGCGACTCTAGCTTTAAAATTATACGCTTAATACGCTTTTTTATGATTTGCGGGGGCGGAGCTGGGCGTGGTAAAAATATGAAAAAAATTGATCTGCGTGCAAGCATAAGAAATACTGTCGAAAAAAATTAGAGCTCTATCTCTTATAGTCTCTGAGATCCAGTGTTTCATACGGACAGACGGACAGACAGACGGACAGACAGACAGACAGACAGACGGACATGGCTAGATCGACCGGCTGTTGATCCTGATCAAGAATATATATACTTTATAGGGTCGGAAATGCTTCCTTCTAGCTGTTACATACATTTCCTGCCGGCACAAAGTTATAATACCCTTCTACCCTATGGGTAGCGGGTATAAAAACGGAGTTGGAAATAGCGTACTTATCTTCGTTACTGGGACCGCTGAGAAAGTAATCCGGCTCGAAGGACCAAAATGTTTGGGTCGACGGCGGCTGGACAAGCGGTGGCTGGAATCGTTGAACAGAAAAACACTTGCACCAGTGCCCACGAAAAGTAAAAAAAACGTTGAAAATTCGATGGAATAGAACAGCAGAGAAAACCGTCTGTTTTATTCGGATGTTAATCATGAACAGAACTTAGCTTACAGAACTAACTCAGCGTTCCTGTTTTCAGACTTCAGAAAAACTACGATAGCGGGAGTGAAACAGCGCTCGGCGCATCGCAGTCCCGAACCTCACTTAAATAAAGAGCAAACCGGACGAAAGAATTATAAGAGCAGTGCTCTTCGACTAGCTCTGGGGCTGGCGGCCGTGCGGTGGCTCCTGACCTGAACACGATCTATTGGCTTGTTGTTCATCATTATGCCAAACAGGAGCTCAAATGTTGATTTCTTAGTCGAAGCATGTACGTGACAATTAACAGCTCTCTGAACCTCGGGCACTGCTATACCACTGATATTTTTGAAATAACTAAAAGAATTTGTGACGGTCTGCCACAGGTTCCCAGGTAGAGCAGGGATGGCCAGAGTCCGCTCATTAAATTGGTTTAGTCCGAGTGGTTGCTGTAAGAGATCCCGACCCGTTTCCCAGGGAGAACAGCGAAGAGAATTCGGTTAAATTAACTAGGTTCAAATATTTATTCAATCTTTGGTTGACAGAGTTTCGGATGTACTGCGTCGGGACCCGGAAGCGACGTCTCTTCGGTCGTCTGGGGCCCTCTCGCGTCTAGATGATCCTCGTCTCGGCGCTAGCGGATCGCTCGGGACTTAAAAGCCCTCAGAGAAATAGACGGACTCGAAAGTTTTCAGTTGCGGTCTCCAGAGAGAGAGAGAGGCGGACTCGGCAGTTGCGGACTCGAAAGTCGTCAGAGAGCGAGAAAAAGACGGACTCGGAAGTCGGCAGTTGCGGACTCGAAAGTCGTTAGAGAGAGACGCGGCGGACTCGAAAGTTTTCTATATATTGCAAACTAAATCCGGAGATTCAGTTCGCCCAAAAAAGTGACTTTGGCTGCTGACTACAGTGTGCTATTAGAGGCTTACCCCTTCCGATCGCTGTCGGCTGCTAAGTGATTTCCAAGGGCCAGGGTCCCGTATTATATAGGCCCTGGCGTGTCCGCCGCGATCGTCTTCTTCCTCTTTTATTTATTTTTTTTTTCGTGCGGTTTCCCACGCCCACCAACAGACCGAGGGGTGCAGCCGTATGACGTACGGCACGAACGCGTTCTAGATAGACGCGAGAGCAGAAAAAATAGAATAGGACGAGAAAAAAGTAGGATACACTACGAGCAAGTTCTACCAACAATACAGTTTTAAGTTTTTGAAGGCTTTCAAAACGCTAAAGGGTTCATGTACTTTAAACTCTCGCCTACAATGGTTATCTACAAAATGAATAAAGGTTCTAGACGAAAGACGGGGAACATGGAAATTGAGCTGGCCTAGAAAGTAGGGGCTCTCCACATCGATGTAAATCATTAGCATAACACCATGATTGGAAGCTATCGAGATCCGATTGTAGGTCTGATTGGCATGAACTGTCCCTAAACTGCAAGCAGAGTTTAACGTCATCCGCTTACATGAGTACACTGGATTTTGTTAGAAGGGGGTTAGTTCCAGAAGATTGGTCGTGGTTGATCTTCTCCTCATAAAACCATGCTGACATGGAGAAATGACGGATCTGCAAAGATGTTGCAAGTAAGGAACATATTTGCAGATCCATTCTCGAAAAGTTTGGGGACTGCCTATAACTTAGAGATACCCCTATAGTTACTGGCCTCCGATTTGCTACCTTTTTTGTGGAGTGGAATAACAAATGATTCCCTTCAAATAAGGAGAAACTCTGAGGATTTTAAAGATAATGTAAACAATTTAAGAAGGGGGTTACACAGCGCCTCTGAGCAATACCTAAGCACAGAGCCTGGTATTCCATTGGGACCTGGTGAATATACTGGCTTAACTCGTTGAAGATCATGAATAAGAGAGCTTTCGTTTAAAATATGATTGAAGATTAAGTACGAACTGGGTATAGCTGTAGAAAATGTATGATCTGAAGATGTTGAGGGAGAATACTACTGTGGGCAAAAAGTAAGGTGAATTTGTTTGTAACATGAAAATTCTTTATTTATTCTTCTGATTCAATTTAATACCCTCCCGATAAAAAAAAATTACGTGCTCTTTTCGGACTTTTTTTTGAAGTCTTTGTACCACTTATAAACATTTTTCTGGGACGTAATATAATCACCAAATGCCTTTCGTTTCCGCAGCCGAAATTTCTTTCCGCCAATCAAAATTTGATGGCACTTCTCTGATCAATTAAATCAGACATTGTTTTTTCCTCTGGAAGAAAATGGGGGCATGTTTGTGGCTAAAATAAACCTTAGCAAATTAGTTTAGTGTTATAAGAATTGAATGGTAAACAATTTTTATAGGGTCATTTAATTAGTTTAGTTATGTTGATTTTTAGTTTTTAATGAACAGTTATATATGGGCAAATCAGGGGAAAGGTCAACCACGACCAAAAGGGAAAAACTTCTCTAAAATGAATTTTATCAACATAGTTTCATTTTTTCAACATTAAAATATGGTCCAATATATGAAATTTTATAGCCTTTATCATATTCTAAAGCAAAAGTTGAAATATTCGATAGCATATTCGCGCAATCGCATTTTTTCAATATTTTGACGAAAAATCGTAAAAAAAAGGGCATGTTTTGTTTTGCTTATTTCTTCTAAACAGAGGCAGATGCTTTGGCTTATGTTTTCTAACATCATTAGAAGAATCCAAATATTCAACATAAAATGCACATATGATCTTCTAATGTATTTAAATAATAAAAAACAGCGTCCAAAGTCCGATGGAAAAATCGTACGTTCGCGACCCGAACGTTCACAACCCGTACTTAATTTAATTTAAAAAAATCTAGTGGAGATATTTAATTGGGAATAGACTCGATAGAAAGCTACATCCCTCTTTTTTAAAAGAAAAGTTATTGCATTAAACTATTAAATTCCAATTCGCAGATTTTTATACCCGCTACCCATAGGGTAGAAGGGTATTATAACTTTGTGCCGGCAGGAAATGTATGTAACAGGTAGAAGGAAGCATTTCCGACCCTATAAAGTATATATATTCTTGATCAGGATCAACAGCCGAGTCGATCTAGCCATGTCCGTCTGTCTGTCTGTATGTCTGTCTGTCTGTCTGTCTGTCCGTATGAAACACTGGATCTCAGAGACTATAAGAAGAGCTCTAATTTTTTTTCGACAGTATTTGTTTTGCTTGCACGCAGATCAAGTTTGTTTCAAATTTTTGCCACGCCCACTTCCGCCCCCGCAAATCATAAAAAAGCGTATTAAGCTTATTCATTTTAAAGCTAGAGTCGCGAATTTCGGTATGTATATTAAGAACTATAGTCTGTGTGGTCCCTGATTGGTTGCGATTATATATATATATAAATATATATATATATATATATATATATATATATATATATATATATATATATATATATATATATATATATACTAGCAAGGTGTCCGCAGCTTTGCTTGCGGTGGATAATTTTGAAGGTAGATATTTCTGTATATTTTGCGGATAGCTCTCCACATCTGTATATTCCTTATTCGCATTTATCTTAAAGCTGGAGTTCTTATTTAAAAGAAATAGAGTATTAACTATATAATTTCATGTAATTGAGGTTTTCTTTCTTTACACTTTCAGTTTTTCACTGAAACTAAAATGAATCCCCATTTCCACACCACCCGGAGGTAGGGGTAGGTTCCACAATTAAAACATTTTTAATATATTCTAATTTTAAAACCTCTCTGTAAACAACATTCTTTGTTTGGCCATCATGAGACAGGATCATAAGGCTCTTTGCCGAGCTGACTCTTGAACAGGCCACATAAAATTGCCCGTGGGAGAAACACTCGTCCCTACGGTCTAATCCATCTACTTTCAATGTCTGTCCTTGTGATTTATTATCTTGAAGTTAAAATGGCTCGTTCTGATAACCAGTTCAATGACTTATATTTTGCCCTCAAGCGTCGGATAATCTCCATTTCCTATTTGAAGTAAAGTTTGAGCAAAATCACCGGCAGTTTTATCACCTAGTAAATGTACGCGCATATTTTTTGTAAGAGCCATTTTTTGTATTTTACACCACAAAAAGAAAGATTTTATGCCAGGTTTTATCTATTCAGCCCTTATCCTCGGGGTACAACTGGGAGCGTTTGGCTTAAATCTCCAGCTAATAGAACGGTAATACCTCCTATTAATAAGTCATTGCCTTTTATGTCTTTTATCGATCCATCAAGAGCTTCAAATCCACCTTTATGAGCCATAGTACATTCATCCCAAACAATAAGTTTACAATTTTTAAGGACGAATGCCATATTAGACTGTTTGGAAATGTTACAATAAGGTGTTTCTACATTTATTAAATCAAAAGGAAGCTTAAATGCTAAATGGACTGTCCGTCCTCCGGTTAAGAGCGTGGCCGCAATTCCTGAAGATGCAACAGCTAATGCAATTTTTTATCTTGTCTAATTTTTGCCAATAGCAAATTTAAAAGAAAAGTGCCTCCAGGAGCATCCAAAAAATACATTCCTCCGTTTCCAGCGTCAATGCTGTCTAAGATTGTTTTATAACAGTTTTTTTGGTCATGAGTAAGGGAATTTTCCTTGTTTCTTACTTGAGCTTCATTGCATTCAAAATTTATTTCTCGCAAGTAATCAATGTTTTCCAAAAACTCTTTGTCTCTAATTGCCTTGGGTAAACCATAAGACATCTCCGCCCATTGACAATATGAGATCTTCAATACAAATTAAACATTTATTAAAAACTTTTTCTATAAGTTCTTGATCTATATCGTCATCTATTTTGGATTTTAGTCTATACAATATATCTTCTGAAAGACTTTCCTTGTACTTATTCCAAAGAAGCAAAGCATCAGATAACTGACAATGAGCTAACATAATTGCAAAGAGGTCACGCAATTTATTTGGAGACTGGCATAATGCTGCTTCTTCCAATGTGCAGTCCCAGTGCTTATCATCTTCTAGTAAGCCTAAAGATTTTCAAGGCAATTGAAATGTTTTATACAAAACACCATTTACAGTTTTTAAAAAAGAGAATGATGTTGGACCCCGAACTTTGTGAAGTAAAAGTCTTAAATAATAACATTCACTATTTTTTGGATGTTTTGTAGACACACGCCTCAAAGTATTATCCTTTTTAACACCAGAAAACTCTGGTACATCTAACCCCTTCTTTCTTCTTTGGAATTTTTTATTACATTTAAATGTAATAAAAAGATCAGGACGACCATAATGCCGAACATAAGTCATGCCATCTTGTGTCTTTTCATGCATATATCGAGGTGAACCTGTAAAAATAGATGGCAAAATAATCATTTGACCAAGTTGAGCCACATCCGCATCACCCCTACCAATAGCGTCTTGAAGATGAATATAACTTTCTGCTCTCAACTTTTTTTGATATGCTCGAATAAAATTAATCCGCTCTGTTTCAATTTTTGCATACATATCAACCTCATATCAAGAGCTCTAAAATAATGCAAGTGATTGGCTTCACTTTATCTAAGCATTATTCTATAGCTGTAAAAGCTCATGGCAGAGATAGTATTTTTTAGATCAATATTTTTAATAAGGTCACATTAAGGTATATTTACTGAATAACCGTCCTCTCCGTAGCAAAAAAGTAATGTATATTGTAGGCAGTCATAAGATCGATGAAGTTCACAGATTCGTTTAAGTTTGTTATTATGACTATCAATCAGGGTTTGAAAAGCTACGCTGCTCCCGTAGTATTTTTTTTTTCATATTGCTATTGCTGTCACTTTGACGAGAGCAGAGCTATGCAGGGTTTGAATTTACTACTCCATAGAAGCGAGATTCATAAAAATGTTGCTATGCTATAGCAGGCGCTGTCACTTTGACGAGAGCAGTAGCAGAGCCGTAGCAATGAAATTGAAAACTTTGTGCTATGCTCTGCTCCGATATTTCTGACTTGCTACGTACATCAAAATGCTATAGCAGAAAATTTTAGAAAATGCTCTGGGGACTAATAGCCTAAGTCAAAATTTTAGAGCAAGATGAGAGCAGAGTAAATATAATTTTGATATGTGCTACGGCTCTCACATGTATTTGTTTTTGTTAATTGTTACATTTTATTATTATGCAACGTTATTTTTATTTTCCTTGGTTGTTTTCTTCATAATTAGCTTGGCACTAATCCTCTTCGAGCAAGGCCTCCAATCCTAGGCTTCCTTATTGACTCAGGTTAGTACTGACTACTAGTAGACTACAGAAGGAGTGGACTAAAATGGAGCTCAGCTCTAATTGGAGGCTCTAGGATGAAGCCACACCACTTGAACCTACCTACCTTCCACTTTAAAGCAGCATTAAAAAATCGTTAAAAATATAATACATTTAAGAGCCGTAGCTCATATCAAAATTATATTTGCTCAGCTTTCATCTTGCTCTAAAATTTTGAGTTAGGCTTCTAGTCCCCAGAGCATTTTCTAAAATTGTCTGCTATAGCATTTGGATGTAGGTAGCAAGTCAGAAATCTCGGAGCAGAGCATAGCACAAAGTTTTCAATTTAATTGCTACGGCTCTGCTACTGCTCTCGTCGAAGTGACAGCAATAGCAATATGAAAACAAAATACTACGGGAGCAGCATAGCTTTTCAAACCCTGGTGCTATGCTCTGCTCCGAGTTTTCTGACTTGCTTACTTACTTGAACAGCCACATGCTATAGCAGAAAATTTTAGAAAATGCTCTGGGGATTAGTAGCCTTAGTACAAATTTTAAAACAAGTTGACAGCAGAGCAAATAAAATTTTCATATGTGCTACGCATGTATTTGTTTTTGTTAATTGTTACATCCCTTCAGTACCATTCCGATTGGATTCCTTACGGAATCCTGGTGGAATGGGATTTGCTCCTCAAGGAATCGTCAAAGAATTTCCATACAAGCCTACAGGGAATTTCCATATAAGGAGGCGGTTGGTACAGGGAATTCGGAGTCCCTGAGGATTCCTCTGCAATTCCTCCAAGATTTCCTCCATGAATTTGTAGTGAATTTCGAAGTAAATTCCCTCAGGAATGCTAAGGGAATTCTTCGAGGAATCTTAAAGGAATTGGCCAGGATTCTTAGGGGATTCTAAGATGAATTCTTACATGAATTGCAACAGAATTTGTCAGGATTCCTAGGGGATTTCTTCGAGGAATCTCGTCGCACAGGTGATGGCAATGCAGCACTTAAACTTCAAATGCGAAGGGAAAGGGGAGAAGCAAGGCAAAACCGAAAACCGGCGACCAAAAATTCTGACGCGTGCCAGGGTATAGCCGACTAAGGCAATGCCTTTTAATTAAAACCACATAGAGCAAATAATCCACCTATTCTAAAAAGAGTATTCTGACGTCGCTGCCACTCAATTGGTTTTCGCCACAATTTTTTCTCCCTCCCTTCTCTCCATCTACATCTCTCTCTCTCTAATTTGAGTGCAAAATATGCAATAGAAGCTTCGAGAATCATTGTCAGTGCCGAAAAGCAGGTAGAATTTTCGTTGCCTACTTTGTTTCGGACTTCTGTAAACGAAACCCATGCAATTTGTTTTTGTTTTCCGGACATGGACATGCCGCGAAAAAAGGTCATGGGGGCAATGATTCCTTCAGCACAAAGAATAAATGAATCAATAAGAAGATAGTACTAGTATTTCTCTTCGTAGCGGACGGTCGTGTTTTTGTTTTGCGCTCCGACTTTTGTGTTAATTTAACTTCAAACCACCGCGGTTTTTATTCAAATTTATCACCTAAACATTCATAATTATATATCGTTACGCTAACGCGCGTGCATGCACTTTTCAGTGTAATTAATTTGTATTAATAATCACTTTTTAGTTTTGTGCTAGGACGGTTATCTTTTTCCTCTTTCTTCTTTATCCCGTTTTATTTATCTCTCCCCCGCTTGAGTTGTCGGTTGCTGTTAGCTGCATATAAGTGGTTCATAGCTCTCATCGCTCTTGTGATTTCTGCTGCTCATACTTTAACCCTTGCGCTCTTTCTGTTCTCTCTTTATCTATTTGTTTTTCTTGGTACTGATAGTGTGCACAGTGATTCTAGGGTCTGTGAAAATGTCTCAAAATATTGTCTGCAACATAAAGAACTGCCAAAAAAATGTTTTGGCAGACCAGCCCAGTATCCATTGCTGGCTTTGCGATGTAGTAGTGCATGCTAAGTGCATCGAAATGACAGGTCGCATAGCTGACGCAGTGGCCAGCAAAAAGGGCCTGCGTTATTGTTGTGAGGCCTGTCGACCGGTTGAGAAGGAGATATAATCCTTCATGCGTCAGACCAGGAGTGGATTTTCTGAAATCATGACCTGTTGTCCGCGCTTGACGCTCAATTTAATAGTATGAAGCTATTAAATGAGTCGCCGAAACGCAAAAATATGCTGCTGGTCGGCTGCAACTGTGTGAGACACAGCAACCGAGTTCTTGCCACTCTCCTGCGCCTCAGCTCCTGGTCCCCGCTCCTATGGTGCTGATATCAGGAACGAGGAAAGATTCGGTAACCGAATCAGACGCTGGGGTATCGGCAGCCGCTCAGCCAGTAATTTCCGCGTCGTCTGCTGTGTCCGCTGCGGAGCCCAAATCCTTAGCTCCGCAAATCACCGTAGAAAAAGCTACCCAGGGTCCAAAAATGCCCGGAATACCGGCCGTGGTTGGTAACAATTCGTTAAGTAAGCCTCTTACAGCAGTCCCACCTTCGAAAACAATATTTGTTTCGAGGCTTGCCCCTGATCTCGCATCGGAAGATTTTCTAGCCTATATACAAGGCAAAACCCAAGCCGGTAATATCAAGGTGGAAAAATTCATATTTTCGTATGCCAGAGACATTTTGTCATTTAAGATAAATGTCTCATTCCAGTTCTTCAACACAATTTGCTCGGGTGATTTCTGGCCCGAGTACGTTGCAGTTTTATGAACTTTCTGCATTGCTTTTACGAAAGCATTATGACTTTACATTCGATTTTAAAAAATTAAACCCTTAATAAACCTTATAAAACAATAGATTTTTTTAGAAAAATATTTTAAGAACGCTTTATAAGGGGAAATAAGGAAAAAAAATAAGGAAGGAGAAGAACCGGTGCATTTTGTTTCGCCAGCTTGCTTTCCCGTGCCGCTGCTCCGAAAATATGTATGCAATCGAAGCTTCGAGAATCATTGTCAGTGACCGAAAAGCAGGTAGAATGTCCGTTGCCTACTTTGTTTCGGACTTCTGTCAAAGAAGCAAATACAATTTGTTTTTGTTTTTCGGACATGCCTCAAGGAAAAGGCAGGGAAGGGAATTTTGGTACTGAAGGGATTTTATTATTATGCAACGTTACTTTTATTTTCCTTGGTTGTTGTCTGCATAATTAGAAAATTGAAATGCTTTAAAAATATATAATAGATGCGCTACTAAGTTCTCGCTGTTTTTCGATAAGAATGTAAAAAAATGGCATGCAATCGTTTGGAAACGGCTTGACGAGCCACTCCTAATTCTGAAGCAAGCTGTTCTTTATTTTGGCACGAATCCTTTTCGAGAAAGGCCTCCAATCCTAGGCATCCTTATTGACTTAGATTAGTACTGACTACTAGAAGACTACAGAAGGAGTGGACCAAAATGGAGCTTAGCTCTAATTGGAGGTTCTAGGAGGAAACCACACCACTTGAACCTACCTACCTACCACTTTAAAGAAGCATTACAAAATCGTTAAAAGTATAATAATACATAATAATAATAATACATTTTTTTTTTTTTCTATCCATTCTCCAAAGGCTGTATTTAAAAGGTTTATTCTAATTATAAATCAGGAAATCACTATGTATTATATATTTTCTAGATTTAAGTTGTAAATCGATTTTTACACTCTTCTTGTATTTCTATGCGGATCTTTGCTGCTACCTGTTTAAGTACATCTTTGCATTTTTTTCCATTTAATGTGAAACGTTTACCACTTTTTTCATAAAGTCCTTCAGATATGGGGTCAATAATATTTCTTATGTTTCGTGAGTTGAGCATATTGAATGATATATTGTGAGAGCGTAGCACATACTAAAATTGTTCTGCTCTCACCTTGCTCTAATATTTTTACTAAGGCTACTAGTCCCCAGAGCATTTTCTAAAATTGTCTGCTATTGCATTTGGATGTAGGTAGCAAGTCAGAAAACTCGAAGCAGAGCATAGCACAAAGTTTTAAATTTTATTGCTACGGCTCTGCTACTGCTCTCGTCAAAGTGACAGCAATAGCAATATGAAAACAAAATACTACGGGAGCAGCCTAGCTTTTCAAACCCTGGCTACCATAACAACAAATAGAAAATTTCTAGAAAAAACAAGTAAGAAAGCTACAGTCGAGTGAGCTCGACTGTGAGATACCCGCTACCCCTACTTAAACCAGAAAAGCGTCAGGACGCCAGAAAAAACAGTTAATACAATTTTGAACATAACGGACAAATGCAAATGCAAGTGTAATATAATCACATGCATACAAAAATACATACACATGTATTTATGTGTGTAAAACCGCGTTATTATTGCATTAAAGCGGCTAATAATTATTACCATTTATTAAAATGCTTCTCGAATATCTTATAAGATTCTTTTCCGAACACAATCAAGAACTGATAAGAATATTTAGTTGGTCTAATTGGTCAACCAAATGAGGCATGCTGTCAGCAGCCGTTTGTGGCCATACAAAATTATTTCTTTAATAACTTCGACAATTTTTATCTGATCGCAACCAAATTTTCAGGGATCACACAGACTATAGTTCTTAATATACATACCGAAATTCGCGACTCTAGCTTTAAAATTATACGCTTAATACGCTTCTTTATGATTTGCGGGGGCGGAAGTGGGGGTGGCAAAAATTTGAAACAAACTTGATCTGCGTGCAAGCAAAACAAATACTGTCGAAAAAAAAGTAGAGCTCTATCTCTTACAGTCTCTGAGATCCAGTGTTTCATACGGACAGACAGACAGACAGACAGACAGACAGACAGACAGACAGACAGACAGACGGACATGGCTAGATCGACTCGGCTGTTGATCCTGATCAAGAATATATATACTTTATAGGGTCGGAAATGCTTCCTTCTACCTGTTACATACATTTCCTGCCGGCACAAAGTTATAATACCCTTCTACCCTATGGGTAGCGGGTATAAAAATGTTAGCTTTGTTAGTTTTTTTAAATTTGATTTCTCCTGAACTTTGCTTTTAATTTAATTAAATTGGACGACTATATCCTATAGCAGCCGTAGGAACAATCAGGAAAGTAATAGAAAAGACCATAACTTTGCAGTTTTTCAACACATTTTCATCTAATTCAAGATTTTTAATTTTATTAAAATCGGACAACTATATCCTGTAGCTGCCATAGGAACAATCTAAAAAAAATTGTAACTATTATCTATCTATTATTCTAGAATTTTGTTTTTATTTTATTAAAATCGGACGAATATATCAGATAACTGTCATAGGAGCAATCAGGAAAAACCGAAGTTTGCTTCCTTTCTTATCATTATGAAAGTTCAGGTTTCTTCCGTTAGACTTGGTTTTGTGCTTCTTATGGCAAACTACATACATAGTACGAGCCCCAACCACTATTAACCCTTTACATGGCAATAACTCCGATTTTCTTGATTTTTTTTTAATGGTAGATAAGGGAAAATAAAAAATACACTTCTTTTTATTATTTAAAAAATTTTTTTTTTTATGTTTAAAGTTGCCATGATGCAGATCTGCATCAACGCGAAATCGTTAATTATTCGTATTAAATTGCAAAAAACACAAAAAGTCGACAATATACAAATAACTAATATATTAACCTATTTATAAATATAAATTTAATCAACGATACAATTTTTTTTGTAATTTAAATTTGAATTGGAAGTTGCACAACCAATTCTGACTACCAAATTCACCACATTCAAAAATCGCCAAATTCACAAATTGGCGGAAAAAATAATTATTTCTTGAGTATTGGACAGAATTCTAAGTCGCCAATATTTTTTATATAAAAAACGAATGTTTCTGAACTGCATTAAAAAGATTTTAGGGAGTTTCCGAAATCACGTTAAAAAATAATTTAATTTAAACGGTATGATGCAGATATGCATCACCACCAGATAAAGGGTTAAATTCGTACGCCAAGCTGTTTACCCATATATAAAGTTTATCAATAATAAGGTAGATCACAAAAGAAACTTCTCCGTCTGTCCGTCTGTCCGCCCGTCTGTCTGTATGAACGCCTAGATTTCAGAGACTATAAGAGCTAGAGACACCAAACTTGGGATTTAGACTTTTTATATCTGCACACAGATCAAGTTTGTTTTCAATTTTTGCTGCTCCCCTTTTTGGGGGAGCTATTTGAAAAAAAACGTATTTCTTCTAAATTTATCAATTTATTTTCAAAATCGGTATGTATTTTATCAAAATACACAGATTGCCCAAATTTCATTGCGATCGTGCTGTTCATTCGCAGCAGTATGTAGTCATAAGTAATAATATTTCAGAACACAACACACGTTATGTAACAACTCTTCGTCACAGTGACCTGCATTTATCGTAAATAAAGTATCATTTCACAGGTCAAGCGAATATGCATGGTCAACTGAGACGAGGAAATGAACTGGGGCAATAGTCTCAGGTCGCAACACAACCCACATTCACAAGTAACCGCACACGTTTCTTATACGTTATTTCTGTTAGCATAAGCATGTGTGTACCTATATATATTGTTAAGTTTCATTAATAAAGTCAGTAAGAGTTCTACCTCAACCAAGAGCTTTTATTCATGCATCAGAGGCTGTCGCTGTGTCTTCAGACCCTCAACCAACCAAACCGTTCCCCTAGAACAATTCACTCACACACTCCAAACCGTCCACCTAGTTCCAAGTGCTAGTTGCGACAACAAACAGGCAAATAGTTTATGCGCTATCTGCCAGGCATCTAAGCCTCCTTACACAAACACGTGCCATAAATAGTGGAGATATAAGCTTTTTACTTTATACGCATTACGTGTACAAGAGGCAGCCCAGGCAGAGGGCTCCAAATAAATCAAAACGTTCATTAAAAATTTTAGTTATGTTCACATTATTATGAAAATAAGATTACTCTTTTTGAATTGGTTGGTGGTGCAGCTGGCTAAGCGGAAGTCTTTTTGAAATGTTAGTTGTCACGGGTTCGAATCCCGTCGGCGACGAGTGAAAGCTTTTTTCTTTTTAGAAAATATTATGTACACAGAAGTGACATAGGTCATGGTTCTGTGATTTGCACAGTTCAAATTCTTTCTACTGTAACAATAGGTGAATTTTTCATCGAGATTTTTGATCAAGAGTTGCTGAGTTGAATCTCATGGATACCGTGAATGGAGTTGTGAATTTAAGTCAGTCAGACCGAGCTGTACTAGCAGAAATATTAAAGTCGCATACCTAGGCATACCTAGTCGTCGGGTCACTACGGGTGAATTAGAAATCCGTCTGATTGACGCCTGTAAGACAGTAATGAGGCGGCCGTATAGATTGAGCGTGGAAGAAAAATTACTATTTACTATTATACGACCAAGCTGCTCCCCTTTTGCGAGTCCGATGTTGCTTGTTAAAAAGAAGGATGGTAGTGATCGTTTGTGTATTGATTATCTGGCGTCCCACAGGGTAGCCACCTTGGACCTCAGCTTGCAGTATAGGGACAGTTCATGCCAATCAGACGTGCAATCGGATCTTGACAACTTCCAAGCATAGTGTCATGCTAATTATTTACATCTCAACAGCTCTAAATGCAAACTTATGACATTTTCACGTGTCACTCCCCAGCTTGCCACTTATATGCTTATCGATTGCTCTTTGGAAAGAATTTCTATTGACGATGATCTGGGTGTCCACCTAGATCCTAAACTTTCGTTTTCAGAACATATTTCCTGTATGGTTAACAAAGCCAGAGGCATGCTTGGATTCATTAAAGGTGATCGAAGGTATTCGATTCTCCTTATGAAACGAAGACTCGTTTTACTTCGTTAAGTCGCCCTATATTGGAGTACTGTTCGTCTGTCTGGAATTTTCAATTCGGAGTCCATTAAAGCCGCGTTGAATCTGTCCCAAAGAAAAACTTTCTAATTTTCGCCCTCAGGGCTGCCCTTTACTTTCTTTAGCTAACCGTAGGACGATGCTTGCCGTCGTCTTTCTACATAAACTTATTAACGGGGATGTGGAGAGTCCCTACTTGCTAGGCCAGCTCAATTTCCATGTTCCCCGTCTTTCGTCTAGAACCTTTATTCCTTTAGTAGATAACCATTGTAGGCGAGAGTTTAAAGTACATGAACCCTTTATAGAGGTGGAGAAACATCGATGCGAACATCGATGACATCGATGTTTTCGAAACATCTGCAACATCGATGCTTAGCGGGGCGACATCGATGGTTTTCCATCTTTAAGGCACATAGAGGAAGGCAGTCGAATTGTAAGTATATATATTGTTTTATTTTATTATAAATTGTTAACAGAATATTGTTATTATAGCTATACTTGTTGGTGGTGTTGGCGTGAGTGTGGTGGCATTAATGATGGACAACTTTTTGAAAAGTAAGTACTAAATATCCGAATTTATCTTACGTATGTTTGTATGTACATATGTATGTACATATTTATACGCATTTCTGCCGAAAAGCACATGCACATTCGCATGGGATATGCAACTACTGTGGTAAGCAAATAAAGACGTGTGGAAACACAACAAATCTGATGGACCACTTGAAGCACGTTCATGCTGATCGGCTAAAATTTGAGGGACCTGCACAGAAACCAAACATATTAGAAAAGTTTGTTGGAAAATCGGTTTCCTTTTATGAAAATGACTCGAAACGAAAACGTCTCCTAGACAGTAAGGTCATGAACATTATTGCTGTCGATGTCCAACCATTTTCTTGTGTTGAGGACGACGGTTTTAAAGAGCTCATGAAAGAAATGGATCCCCGCTACAGGTTACCTAGTAGATCATACCTGCGCGACGTAGTGCTTCCATCTCAATATGAGTCTCTTAAGAATAAACTCCAGTTTTACGTTGGAGTCGGCAATTTTAGCAACAAGGCAACTTCTTGACACTACCAATCACAAAGCTAGTAATATTTCTGAAACACTAAAGGGCGTGCTTGATGATTGGGGTGTCACGAATAAGGTTGTTTGTGTTGTGACTGGCAATGATGTGACTATGCTAAAAGCATGTGAGTTGCTTGAGTATAATCACTTGCCTTGTGTAGCGCACACAATCAACCTTATTGTGCAAGATGTTCTAAAATTGCACGATTTCGACGTAATTCTTACAAAATGTAAGTCGGTAGTTGCCTTTTTTAAGAGAAGCCAGATCGCATATTCGAAATTTAGGGAATCCCAGGGAGACAATCCGCATTCTCTCTGCAAGAAATGCCAACTCGCTGGAACAGCGCATTCGAAATGATTAAGCGCATACTGAAGACAAACGAATTTATTACTTTGGTTTTGGTATCTTCTCGTGACGCTCCATCGCCGTTTTCAGCAGCAGAAGTGGATATTTTAAATGATATATCCGAGTTGCTATCCCCCTTCGAAGAGGCGACGCTTTCTGTGTCTACAAACACAAAAGTATCAGCGTCCATAATTATCCCTGTCATATGCGAACTGCATCATAAAATAAACAATATTAAAGTCAAAACGGATTTAGGCAAAAACATATCGACGACCTTGAAGTTTAGTCTTACCAAGAGGCTCGCAAGCTATGAAACACGCCCAATACCACGAATAGATCCCCGCTTCAAGAAACATGGATTTTTGAGTCCCTTTAATGCGGAAGAAGGAGCCAAAGCTGTGCAGCATGAACTGTTTACAAAACTACTCATAAACCCACTACATCCGCCAACACCACCAACACAGGAACGAAGCTGATTTAAATTTCTGCAAGCCAAAAACCAAAATAAGGTGCACTTTTCCTGGGAAGACACCATTAACCTGATAAGACAGCATTTTGAAAAGGAGAACCAGCCGGAAGACTGTGATCCTCTCAGGTAAGAAATTATGCAATAACATATTTTTTACAATTTATTGTATCAATTATATTTTAGATTACTACAAATGGCGACGCATTCAAAACGCTAGCGAAGAAATACTTTTGCGTGCCAGCATCGTCGTGCGATTCAGAGAGGGTCTTTAGCAAAGCAGGACAATTGATTAGCGACCGTCGCACGCGGCTAGCATCGACAGTTGTCGATAAGCTATTATTTATAAACAAAAATAATCATGTAAATAAAATGTAAATATATATAGTAGAGTTAGCGATAGTACGTAAGGATAGTATGTAAGTAAGTAAGTGTATTGAAACATTGATATTAATTTTGTATTTCTTTTTGTTTTCTAAAGAAGTGTAACATGAATATATTTAATTTGTTTTTCGTTTTGTTTTTTATTTAATAAGGAATTAATAAAATAAAATTTTTTGTTGGAAATTTGACTTTTATTTTTAAACATTACAAATTAAAATAAAGTTCAAATACACTAAAATAACTGCTAATTTTTTTTATTTAAAACATCGATTCGACAAAAACATCGAAAACATCGATGTCCGCGAACATCGATGTTTGTCCACCTCTAACCCTTTGGGGTTTTATGTACTGATTACAATCGCCTTTTTAGTAGAATTGAAGGCATTGAAAGCCTTCAAAAACTTAAAACTGTACTGTTAGTATAACTTGCTCGTTGTATATCCTAATTTTTTCTCGTCCTATTCTATTTTTTCTTCTCTCGCGTCTATCTAGAACGCGTTCGTGCCATGCGTCACACGGCTGCGCCCCTCGGTCGGTTGGGCGGGAGGTGGGCGTGGGACACCCGCGCGAAAAAAAAAAAAAATAAATCCTGGCCCGTGATTAGCGTCCCTACATCCTTATATCCGTCGGATTTGAAATGGCTCGAGTTCAAATCGACGAGTAGACCCTCCTATAGATCTACAGCAGCAAGTTCGTCTTCGTTGACCCGGCACAGTGCATCGGGAACTACGTTCAATGACCCCTTTCTGTGATCGATTTGAAACTTAAAAGCCTGTAAAGCAATCGCCCATCGACCCAACCGAGAATTTAAATCGCGATTGGCCATAAGCCACTTGAGAGATGCGTAATCAGTGACAATTTGAAATTTGTGACCTTCAATATAGGCTCGAAACGGATTTAGGGAAACTATGGCTACTAAACATTCTTGCTGCGTGACCGTAAAGTTACGTTGAGGTTTGTTCAGTTTTTTTTTTAACGAAAGCAATCGGACGCTCGTCACCTTCCTCGCAAACCTGAACCAAAACTGCTCCTACCCTTGTCTTGCTTGCATCGCAGTGAATAGAGAAGGTCTTAGAAAAATCTGGGTTGCACAATACTGGTGCTTTTGTAAGACAAGTCTTCAAATTTTGAAATGCCTTCAGTGCTTCAGAAGTCAGGCTAAATTTACACTTCGTAGTCATGGGAGCAATGGGTCCAGTGAAATCTGAAACGAATTTTCTATACTCCTAAGTCCACGTAGCGTGGTTGGAATGGAAAACTTAGTAATCGCTGCTACTTTCTCTGGATCAGTGCATATTCCGCCGTTAATGATGATATGGCCCAAATACCGAACTCGTTTCACAGATAACCTGCCCTTTTTATACGCAGAGCCAGATCTCTAAGGAGCTCTAAATGAGTCTCGAAGCCTAATGAAACTATCAGCAAGTCGTCTAAATAAACAAACACCTTGTTTCAATAATGAGGCGGTTCCACATTGTCCATCAGTCTGGACATCGTACTCGTCGCATTACAAAGGCCAAACGACATTACTTTAAATTGACAGAGGGGTCTACCGGAAATCGTAAAGGCTGTGTTATTCGAGACTTTACCTCTAAAGGCCCCTGCCAATAGGCATCCTTTAGTGAATATGAATATGCACATATTCTTAGGGTACCAAGTCTGAAAAGTAGCAAAAGACCAAATAATCTTGGTCAGTCGAAATGAAATGATCGCACACATGCACCCGTGTACGTGGAATACATGAACACGCGTACATATAAAGAAGCATTCAAGCGCAGGACAACCTTCTTCAAGATATGCCACTCTGCGACTGAGCGAAGGAACTCTCGCAATCAGTGTTCGAGCATAAGAATGAGAGAGCGAAGCGCGGGGCTGACGCTAGGCCTCTCTGGGGCCTGTCGCTCGAAAATTTTTAGTTCCATTTTCGTTGTATGAAATGAGTAGTCTATATATTGTATGGTTAATGGTCATAACTAGTATTCTATATACTCTCACTCGTACATATGTCGGAACGGGCCGGATCGGACGACTATATCATATAGCTACCATAGGAAGAATCGGAAAATTTGTAGAAAAAACTTTTTAACTTTGTCAGTTTTCAACATATTTTTCTCAAATGTAAGATTTAGCCATATTTTATTATTCCTGGACTTTGGTTTTAATTAGGCTCCTTTCTTAACCAAAAGTGCAATTGGTTGATTTTCAGTTAATAGTATTACACAAAAACTAGACAACCAATCGGAATGGTTTTGGTTTTAAATTATAGATAAGTACATGTGTCGTAGATTCGTAAAGCTAACTACGCTAAATTCGAATGTAACCAAAATAATGAGCCCCATGTAGAATAAAGAAGTGTGTAATATTCTGGTGAGTTGAGTGAGCATAATTTGAGTGTAACTCAAGTGAGCATGGCGCCTGGGGTGTTAAGCTGAGTAGTGTGCTGCGAGAGGTGAGATAGAGAAAGAGGCCGATGACGATTTTTCACTTCAGAGCAGACAAGGAACACACCCAGGCAACTTGCTGTGCGAAACTCAAAGAAAAGGGCAGAATCATGGAGGATGAACCGATGTCTCCAACATCACCACCTAGGTCTCCGATATCAGAAGTGGGATCGGCCGTGCCACAAAATCTGTCAAAGGACCAACTGCGTGCCTTATTAGAAGCGCAGAACAAAAATTTTAGGACTTACTAAAATCCATGCAACCTAACAAAATGGCAACACAACAAAGTGACGCTACCAAAATTTTCCCCCGAAAACGCGAATGCAGACGCGGGTGCTTGGTGCAAAATTGACATCATCATGGCGGAGAACATGCTGGAGAAAAGCGCTCTCGTTATGGCGCCGAGCAACTGGGTGAGGCCGTTTCATATTTTTTTGATTCAGGAGCCGAATGTTCCTTCTTAAAAGAAAAATTAGCTGATAAGTTCACGGGCAAGAGGCTAAACAATACTGTACACATAAGTGGCATAGGTAATGGTTCTGTGATTTGCACAGCTCAAATTCTTTCTACTGCAACAATAGGTGAATTTTCCATCGAGATTTTGTTTCACGTTGTTATGGAAAAATATTTAAAGTATGATATCCTGATTGGCTGTGAAATTCTAGGTAACCATAGATGCTAATAAGTTTGTTTTACAGAGAATCAGGACAGTCAAAACTGTGTCAAGCATTGCTGAGTTGAATCTCATAAATACCGTGAATAGAGTTTTGAATTTAAATCAGTCAGACCGAGCTGTACTAGTAGAAATATTAAAGTCACATGCATCAGCGTTTATAAATGGCATACCTAGTCGTCGGGTCAATTTGAATTAGAATTAGAAATCTGTCTGACTGACGCCTGTAAAACGGTAATGAGGCATCCGTATAGATTGAGCGTGGAAGAAAAATTACTAGTAAGGGACAAAATACATAAACTCTTAGCATGCGGAGTTATACGGCCAAGCTACTCCGCTTTTGCGAGTCCGATGTTGCTTGTTAAAAATAAGGATGGCAGTGATCGTCTGTGTATTGATTATCGAGAGTTGAATACTAACATCGTCTCAGATAAATTCCCTTTGACCCTAATATCAGACCAAATCGATAGATTGCGCGGTGGCAAGTATTTCTCCAGTCTTGACATGGCAAGCGGCTTCTATCAGATACCAATACATCCCGACTCGATTGAACGCACTGCATTTGTTACAACAGAAGGCCAATACGAATTCGTAGCCATGCCCTTTGGCTTAAAAAATGCATCGTTAGTGTTTCAGCGAGCTATAATGCGAGCATTGGGTGAAGTGGCATATTTTTATGCGATTTTGTACATTGACGATGTCCTAATTGTTGCTAGTAAAAAGGAGGAGGCTTTTACGAGATTTCAGGAGGTGTTGCAAAGACTGTCCAGTGCTGGGTTTTCTTACAATATAGGCAAGTGTTCCTTTCTACAATCAAGCTTTGAGTATTTAGGGTATAAAATTGAAAATGGTGAAATAAGACCAAACTCACGAAAGATTCAGGCATTGGCCGCATTGTCACCACCACAGACTGTTACTCAACTGAGACAATTTATTGGCTTGTCATCTTACTTTCGACAATTCCTCCCCCGATTTTCGGAATTAATGAAACCTTTGTACTTGCTAACGTCAAAAAACAGCAAATTCGAGTGGCGCGATAAGCACGAGCAGGTGCGTCAACAAATAATATCCGTGTTAGTTGGTGATTCCGTTCTTATTATCTATGATCCGCAGCTACCAGTTGAACTTCACACTGACGCTAGTGCAGACGGCTATGGTGCCATATTGATGCACAAGTTTAACGGTAAACATATTTTGGAACACTGCTCTTGTGTTTGGTCACCCCAGTACGCGAAATATCAGGATATAATAGAATCGGTGCAGAAACAATTCCTCTTGTTTGCTCTTCGTGGTTTAAACTGGGATCCACATCGTCGTCTGCCTTCCTACTTAGACAGACTGCGGCTTTTAGGCCTGCCTACGCTTAAGGACCGTCGGACCTGCCATGGTATAATGTTCATGCACAAACTCATCCATGGTCACATTTCATAAAATTACCTTTTAAACCTTATAAGGCTCTCGGTTCCTACAAGGCCTTCCCGTCACTTTCGACCTATCGCCCTGGAGGTCTGTAGGACAAACCTCGATATGTATGAGCCTTTTCGTGTTTTATGTTCTTTGTATAATGATAATTACCATTTGTTACATGTTGAGATGTCCTTAGATTTAAATTCAGCTTGTATTTTACGATACCTTTCCTTACCTCCGACCACCTGATGTGAGTCGGAGCACATCCTTAAAAAACACTCCCTTCTTGGTCAGAGGTAAGGGTACGGCCTTATATGGCAGCTATTTGCCATTTTTCTCAATAAAAAAAAAAAAAAAAAAAAAAAAATAGTTCTTAGCAAGCGCACCACCAGAGCAGAGGCCAGATACCTGGAAACAGCTGGAAACACTGGCTGTGTATAATGCAGTCAAGCATTTTCGCCATTACCTAAATGGCCGCACAGACTGCAACTCATTCAAAGTTAGTCGACATAAAAAGATTTAACGCCGAGGGTTCATCGTTGGTGGGCATATTTGCAGTCCTTTGAGTTTGAGGTTGAATATAGGAAGGGAAATAGTATGGCACATGTTGATTTTCTTTCGCGAAATACACTACCAGTTAATAAGGCCACCAATGGCACTGAAGTAACTGAGATGCGCGTAAAAGTAGGAGATATCACAAATAACTGGTTACTCGCAAAGCAGCATCGAGATTCGGAAATTTCAGATTTAATAACGAAGGTGCAAAATAACGAACAATATTCCGCGAGCATTTAGATAGTCGGTGATCAATCACGTTCATGAGGCCATAATGCACATAGGCTGGGAGAAAACCTTAGACAAGGTATATACACAGTATTGGTTTTCGAATATGTCCAAATACGTAAGAAAGTTTGTTGAGAATTGCATCACATGCTAACTTTCAAAATCAAATTCGGGCAAGGCCCAAACAGAACTCCATCCCATACCAAAAGTCTGTATACCATGGCATACAGTGCATATGGATATAAGTGGCAAGTTGAGTGGTAAGAGTGACATCAAAGAGTATGTGATAGTGCAAATTGATGTTTCCACTAAATATGTTCATTTACATCACACACTTAGCCTTGACACAAATAGTTGCATTGAGGCACTAAAGTCTGCTAGGAGTACCTAGTCGTGTGATTGCTGGCCAAGGCCGTAGCTTTACCAGTAATGATTTTAAGCAGTTTTGTTCATCACTAAAAATCGATTTACACCTGATAGCAAAAGGAGCTAGCCGCGAAAATGGTCAGGTAGAGCGCGTCATGAGTGCAATGAAAGCAATGTTGACAGCGGTAGTGACGAGTGAGAGGTCTTGGAAAGAAGCTTTAAAAGAGGTGCAGTTGGCTGTGCACAACAGAGTAACAAAAATTAGTCCATTGATTGGCAAAGAGGCTAGACCTATGGGAATGATGCCGTTGGTGGAGGACGAAGAAATTGATACTGAATGCAGTTGAGAGAGACCCTTGCAAAATGCCGAATATGAAAAGCAACGATTTGATAAAAATAAAGCTAAGTTTGTTAGTTATAACGTGGGCGACCATGTCTTGCTCAAAAATGAAGAACGGAACCAAACAATGCTGGCTCCGAAGTTTAAAGGACCCTTTGTGATAATAGAAAAAGTTGATAGTGAAATCTCTGTCTGCGAGGCCTGTTGAGGTGGATGTAGATCAATACGATGCCCTTCATTCAGATCAGTACGGAAGATTGCCGGCTGAGGCACTCGTAAGTTGAATCACGTATAGGCTGCAGCCGCACCATGTAGTTGCTGCGCACAAACTACATGGTGGGGGCTATGAGGGCCTAGAGAGACCGTGACGCAAGAAGTGCGTGTGATCGTTGCAAGGTGTGCAGCAAGAGCCTGAGAGTACCAAATGACGAGATTTTGAGTAAGAGTCATGGTACGAGAAGAGAATAAAAACACAGAGAGACAAAAAAAAAAAAGAAATTTGAGCAAGGCAAGGCACGCTAATATATAATTAAATGTTAATTAAATTAATCAAATAAATAATATATGATTTTTATATTACTGATTTGAAAGTCAATGTTTGAAAGGAAAGTAATGTTTATTTGATAAGAAAGAAACGAATAAAATGAAGTGTTAATTTTATACCAAATAGAGAAACAAAAGAGAACTAATTAAAATTACTGTCATGTTTAGAGTTATTAAAAGAAACGACACGCGAGGACCAGTGAAATGTCAGGAAGGCCGTGTGGTAGATTCCTAAAGCTAACTACGCTAAATTCGAATGTAACCAAAATAATGAGCCCCATGTAGAATAAAGAAGTGTGTAATATTCTGGTGAGTTGAGTGAGCATCATTTGAGTGTAACTCAAGTGAGCATGGTGCCTGGGGTGTTCAGCTGAGTAGTGTGCTGCGAGAGCATGGTGAGATAAATGACTGGTGTGGTGAGATAGAGAAAAAGACCAATGACAGGTGAATGGCAATGACAGGTGAAGGGCAATTCACTTCAGAACAAACAAGGAACACACCCAGACGACTTGCTGTACGGTATTCTAAAAAAACTGCAGAATCATGGAGGATGAACCGATTTCTCCAACACCACCTCCTAGGTCTCCGATATTGAGATGACTAGCAAACCCGGCGAACTCCGTTTCGCCACCAGATGGCTTCGTTTTATGTAACATTTAGTTTTGTTATTAAAATATCGAGACACCATTTTTTTTTGTATAATATAAGATGATGGTAGACGTCAGACGCCAATGATCTTCGTGTGCTCACTCACTGTTCCATTTTATTGCAGTGCTTTTTGGTAAACCACATTTTTTGTTTTTGGTCTGACGTTAACACAAAGCGGATGGTTTCCAACTCATGAGCACGCAACGTAACTGCCCATGAGAAAAACTATAATTTTCTAAATTTATGCCACAAACACTAAGATTGGCCTTTCTATTAATAATAGAAATAATAAGTAAATAAGTAAGTAATAAGTTTTTTAACCAAAAGTCGAGTACCGTTGCAAAGCCGCGGTGGATTAAAATTACGGAATATCAAAATAACTGTACCAACTTTTAGTTGCAAGTTATGTGATGGAAATCCTGGTAACTCCAAAGAGTTTAAAAATTCCGTTGGATAATTTACTACATCATCGGGATTTGTTATCGAATCAACTGATTTGTATGTCACTAAATCGCCAGCAATTTTTGATTGAATGGTGAAATTCAGTGCGTGTACATCATTATTCTTTGCGTGAAGAATTGCTCGTTGGCTTAACCAAGCATAATTCTGATAATTCTCACAAATGTTTGGAAATTAAGAAGCTAATTGAGAGTCTACAAATTGACAAAAGTCGTTGATAGAGTAGTTAATCCAGATCCGGCATTAACTGGGACTTTTCCATTTCCAACAGCTAACAATCGTTTTGAAAATTGTGCAGCACTTTGATCATTTTGAAATGCAACTCTCATATTTGTGGTTAGCGATAATGTTTTCACGTTCCTCCATATAGGTGATGCCTTCAGACTTGCATTCAATTCATCTGCAGGCGTTCCACGGGGAATTACTGGCAACGTCTGCCTAAAATCGCCTGTCAAAAATATTATCAAGCCGTCAAAGATGTTGTTTTTTCGCCAAAGATCCTTTAGTGTGAAGTTAAGTGCTTCTAGTGATTTATTATGTGCCATTGTGCACTCATCCCAAAAAATGAACTTGCATTGCATCAACAATTTTCCCATTGCACTGGATCGGGATATTGCATATGGGAGTTTCAATTGAGTGGCAACTTTAGCGCAGAATGTGCAGTACGACCGCGATCTAAAAGAGTCGCCGCAATTCCAGATGATGCTAAACCCAAAGCATTATCACATCTTGATCGAATAGTGGCCAAAATCAATGAAATCACAAATGTTTTCCCTGTTCCTCCAGGTGCGTACAGGAAGAATAAACCACCAGAATTATTGTCCACCGCATTAAATATTCGCTCTTGTTTACATGTTGGGGTAAAATCCGCTCTTATGACAAATTTGTGCGTATTCGATGGCATTCGTTCCAATGTTGTTTTAAACATATTAACCAAAGCATTATTACACGGCACGACTGCGAGGGACCACTATACTCGCCCTACTGCGAGTACACCTGTACCAGCACCGGTGCCCCAGCACAGAAGACCGGCACCATCAACGCCTAAGCCTAGAGGCAAAGAGACCCCGGCAGCAGATACTAAGCGTGGGAGGCACAGCCGCCGCCCGCGCCTTCGAGGGAGCGTCAGCGTAGCCAGGAAGGCGACGACCAGCTGACGCAGCGGACATCAAAAGAGGACAACAACAGCCTGTGCAGCCAGCACCGGCCACGTCTTGCCATCCCAGCAAGACCACGGAAAAGGACCGACAACGCTTCCTAGAGCGTATATAAGATAACTAAGCCAACTGGGCGACGGCAATGACCGATCGCCCTAAAGCTCGATACGGCCAAACTGGAAGCTCGTGCATAGCCGGCAAGCTCTGCCAATTGCAGAGGCCGCTATGAATCCATTTATTGTTAGCTTTTAAGTTCAGTTCATAATTGGCATTCAATAAATCCAAAGCACAAGCTCGTATAAATGAATCTCCGACTCTTTGTCGTTAACTCACTTATATACTAACATACTTACTGAGTCTCTAGGCCAGTAGTATTGAAGGGAAGTCAACCTTCCACCGTAATCATCCTATCACAGCATTGGATCAACCAGGCCAACCGGCCGTACCCGAAATTACCAGAAATAGCCAACCGGCAGTGGATTGAGTATTCTTTACCAGCCATCCGGCTAGTACCTATTGGAGACAGCGGCGAGGGAGTCAACATAGCTTACCCCATCCCCCCGTTTCCATTAATTGGCGCCCAAGTAAATTTACCCATTCTTTACAAATCGGGGAACATGTAAGTGAGCACTTCAGTCTAAGAATATTTCCCGGTGTCTGCATTTGCATTTACATTTTTTTAATAAAATACAAATCGCTGCTAGAACATTCTCTGCAGCTCCACAAAGACAACTTCGTACTCACACTCATTATTTGTTTTACAAGTGTATTGGTGATATTATATGTGCTATTTTGTGTATTGTTTGCATTTAATTTAAATAAATTTCATAGTTATGAGTTTCATTTACGTGTAGCCGTATATTTAGACACGCATATTTTATATCTCCATGTAAGCGCAAGGGCGCTGCTGAATAATTAATAAATTGAGAATTTATTTAAGCAAAATTATTTCCATTATACTAAATAATTTTATTGGCGACAAATTCTGTCTCGCCAAATTATTAAAAGTTAATTTCGTTATATTTTTTGCTTACACCTAAATTCTTTATGTTAGCCTCGGAACAATCTTTGGGTTTATATTATTTTTTATTGCGTCCCCACTCCACGGTGCTCGAACCCGACACCGCGACGTTTGATTATTTATTCTTTGTAGCTTCGCTTATTCGCTTACCATAACGACAGCTCGGCTGCCGCAATCTTTTGACTTTATTCCGATTCTCTTTAGCATCGTTTATTTCCTCGTTTATTGTGGCAATTTTTTTGTGTATCGCTGCTTAGACATGCAACTCTTTGTTAGTGGAATTTAAGTTAGCCACCCATGAGCTCCCCATTTCTGGCTTACAGGCATAATAGACCTAATAGCGACTCAGAGTCGGACAGTGAGCGGTTGCCTATAACCTCTACACCTATGCAGGCAGCCACTAGTGCCGCTTCTAACACAGATATGGCCATAAATCCAGAGCAACTTCAGGCGGTTATGCAGGCCGCCGTCGCCAATGCCTTAAAAGAGAAGGCTGGCGAAGATCAGGTTAGGGAACAACATATGCGCCAAGCCATAAACCAATTGGCCGCTCAAATTGCAGCCGTGCAAGTCACACCCGCGCCGGTTACAGATATTAAAGACAATATTTAATGCAACGAGCCTCTATATGCCGTCAAATGGTTACCCGAATTTACGGAAGCACAAGACACATACGTCTCTTGGCGACAAGCGGCAAAGGCAGAATATTTTATATTTGAAAAATACAAAGATAGCTCACGCCACTACCAGGCAGTGGTTATAATTAGGAGTAAAATAAGAGGCCCTGCCGATGCAGTGCTATCTTCGTTTGGCACTGTATTGCATTTCAATGGGATCATAGACCGTCTCACATACAGTGACAAGCGCCAGATTCATGTCATCGAGCAGGAGATGGGCACCCTCAGACAGGGTAGCCTCACACTCCTACAGTACTATGACGAGGTGGAGAAAAAACTCACCTTGCTCACCAATAAAGCTACTATGTCGTACGACAGCTCGGCGGCAAGATCCCTATGCGATAAATTCCGGGATGACGCGCTCCGTGTATTTATTTCGGGCCTCAAGCGCAGTCTTTCCAGTGTTCTTTTCTCGGCAAAGCCGAAGGACATGCCAACTGCGTTGGCATTAGCCCAGGAGGTAGAATCAAACCACGAAAGGTACAGCTTCCCAACATCGTTTGCAAAGAGTCTGGAAGATAGGGTTGGAAACAGGTTCCAAAGGCGCAAGAACGCCAAAAAACTCCCTATCAAGCACAATCTCAAGTAAAAACCCACACTTTACTAAAGCATTCAAGGCTCAGGTACACTCTGCCCCGCAAAATGACAAGCGTCGTGAGAACACGCCAGAACCCATGGAGGTTGACCCTTCTATGTCCAGGATGCTTAAACCATCACAGGCGCCGGCATACCAAAATAGGAAGCCGGCTTCGTCCGACAAATCGGGCCCCCATAAAAGACAGAGGGTAAACCACATTACACAGAGCACCGAGAAGACTGGTGAAACATACACCACTGCAGCTTCCAACGCGACTCAAAAAATAGACGAAGACGCCATCTGTGAGTACGACTCCGATGCCGTTCACTTTTTAGGGGAAAATCCTTGCTACCCGTCATCAGACGAAGAGTAGCGGGGATTCTAACGAACACACTCATTGAGCGTTGTTTACCTTAACACCCTCTGTCTACTTATGACCGACCTGCTCATGGTAAATGGGCGTGGGTTTGATGCTAAGATAAACAAATGTGTCACAAAATTAATAATTGTAGACAGAGATAGATAGCGGCAAAAAAGGAGAACCCATCGGTTAGGGAAGCAGACGGAAAGATGTACCTATAGAAGATGAGACCCAGATGTTATTAGCCTCGATCTATACCCACCCTACCTGCGAAGTCCCATCAGACCCCACCCAAATACAACCGCTGCTTTACATGTCCTCAGGTTCCCATCAAAAAGTCATCTAATTCATAACGACATCCATATAATTTGCGAGAACGATAATTCGGTACATTTCCTACATCTAATCCTTATCCTACAAAAGATATATTTGCGTTAAAGAGACTTCATATGCCTTAATTTTGTTTATGTTACTGACGATAATGAAAATTAATTAATTTAATAAGGCAAATTAGAGACGTTAATTTTACATTTCTTGTTGTTTTGTTTTACTTAATTAATTAAGCTTACTTAATTAAGCTCTATAAATATGAATGTGATTGAATTGAATTAAAAATTAATAGCTTTAACTAACTTTGTGGGATTTTTGATTATAATATTTTTATATATATAATATTGTTTTGACGGCTATGCCGTACTTACGCAAAATCCCTCGATGTCAGCAGACCTGATGACTGATGAGTTACGTAGCTGTCGTTAATTTATATTTGGAGAAAGTCGATTTATATATATATATATGTGTGAATCAAATTTTCGCCACAAAAATAAGCTAAAGTAGGATCGAAGATATTTATAAGTATATAGGCTTAGCTGAATTTAAGAATGAAAACAAAATATACTAATGATACTACTCAAGTTGCTACACGCAACGGATGCAGCATAGTCTGCAGCAGATTGTCAGCTTCGTGTTGTCCAAATGTAAAAGGGTGCTCCTGGTAGCACACGTGAAGTAGAGCTGCTCTTTGTAGAACACGTGAAGTAAAGGTGCTATTCGTAGAATACGTGACTTAGGGGTGATCCTCGCAGAACACGTGACGAAGGGGTGCTCCACGTCGCACGCACAGAGAAAAAGGTGCTCCTCGCAGCACGCAGAGAAAAAGGTGCTCCTCGCAGCACGCAGAGAAAAAGGTGCTCCTCGCAGCACGCAGAGAAAAAGGAAAGTGCGGCTTTCCGCCGCACGTGGCGAAGGCTCCAGTTGCGCACTAACTATCAGTTATATCGTCGTTCTTGCAACTCCACTCCTCTGATAGTAACAAGGTCTCCAAAGTTAACCTTTTAGGTTGATGCACGCTGGTTCTGGGATATTCACTTTTATTTCACTTGCGATTGATCGCGCTTAGGAATGCTTACCAGCAGAAATGCAGAAACACAATTTGTACGACTTGGGAGTGTATAATGCGAATATTTGTAGTAGTGAACACGAGATGCACGTGGATTTAAAATTTTCACCTTTGTTAAAAACGACTTTCCAAAAACGCCATCCAGAGAAAAGAGACCGGATATTAGCAAAGTGACCAGAGTTAGCTCTTTCGGGTAATTCTCTATTTCGCCAGAGAATTCGCTAAAAATTAACCAGACTAGAGCTTTTCTACACTGGTTTGAGGCTATCGGTTAAGAACCTACCAACTCGCGACTGGCTCGTTTGCTTAAGGACTTGCCAACTTGCGACTGGATCCCACAGGATAAACATGGTAGCTACCATCAGAACGGTTGATGAGGAGCCCACTTATGCCAAGCTCTACCCATACCCGATGGGAGCGACTTCGTCAATAGCGAAATTCAAGAGCTACTACGAAACGGCATAATACAAAAGTCGAAATCCCCCTACAACAACCGAATATGGGTAGTAGACAAGAAGGGCACCGACGAAACGGGCAACCGTAAAATGCGACTCGTGTTGGACTTTTGCAAATTGAACGAGAGAACGACACCAGATCGCTACCCCATGCCAAATATCTCTATGATTCTAGGGAATTTAGGCAAGGCCAAATACTTCACAACACTCGATTTGAAGTCTGGCTACCACCAAATCGCGCTGGCAGAACGCGACCGTGAAAAAACTTCTTTTTCCGTTAACGGAGGAAAGTACGAGTTTCGCAGAATTCTATTTGGACTAAAAAATGCCGCTAGCATTTTCCAAAGAACAATAGATGACATACTGTCTAAGTCTAAGTTCTTCAGAAAGAGCGTTAGCTTTTTGGGTTTCATAGTCACCAACAAAGGGGCTACCACTGACCCAGAAAAAGCCAAAGCCATTCGGGAATTCCCTGAACCAAAAAATGTGTTTGAGATTAGATTGTTCCTAGGCCTGGCCAGTTATTATAGATGCTGCATTAAAGATTTTGCGTCAGTAGCTAGGCCCATTTCGGATATTCTCAAAGGAGAAAATGGGAGTGTCAGCAGACACAGGTCCAAAAATATCCAGGTACAGTTCAGCGAGCCGCAATGGCTAGCCTTTCATAAACTGCGTAATATTCTGGCTTCAGAGGATGTTATCCTCAGGTACCCAGACTATAAAAAGGCCTTTGATCTAACGACAGACGCCTCAGCATACGGCATCTGCGCGGTGCTATCCCAAAAGGGACGGCCCATTACTATGATCTCTAGAACCTTAAAGGACAGTGAGGTTAACTATGCTACCAATGAAAGGGAGCTGTTAGCATCGGCGCGGTACTATCCCAAGAGGGACGGCCCATTACTATGATCCCTAGAACCTTAAAGGATAGTGAGGTTAACTATGCTACCAATGAAAGGGAGCTGTTAGCAATAGTCTGGGCGTTGGCCAAATTGCGCCATTACTTATATGCAGTTAGAGATATCAATATCTTTACTGACCATCAACCATTAACCTTTGCAGTATCGGAATCAAATCCGAATGCGAAAATTAAAGGGTGGAAAGCTCGAATTGACGAGTCCGGCGCCAAAATTTTTTACAAGCCTGGCAAGGAAAACCTCGTTGCAGATGCCCTCTCCAGACAGCAACTTAACGTTCTGGGAGAGGAGGAAGCTTTTTCAAGCGCAGCTACAATTCACAGTGAGCTGTCACTTACCCACACCGTTGAAACCACGGACAAGCCTTTGAATTGCTTTCAAAACCAGATAACTCTGGAGGAAGCACGCTTTTCGTTAAAACGCAGCTTTGTACTCTTTGGAAACAAGAGGCGACATAGCATTGACTTCGTATGCAAAGAGGCATTGCTTGAAGAGCTCGCGAGTATTATTGTCCCTAAAGGCGTAAACGCCATTCACTGCGATCTACATACGCTCGCAATGATACAGGACGAATTAGTTCGGCAATTCCCGGCCACTAAGTTTTGGCACTGCAAAAACCGTGTAACGAACATTTTTGCAGTCGCCGAGAGACGAGAAGTCCTCACTGTTGAGCACAACAGGGCTCACAGATCGGCACAGGAAAATGTGAAGCAGGTACTCTCGGAGTACTTTTTCCCAAAAATTACTAAACTAGCGAGCGAAATCGTCGCGAATTGTAGGACATGCGCTAAGGCCAAGTATGATAGGCATCCCAAGAAGCATGAGCTTGGCGAGGTAGGGGAAATGCTACATATAGATATTTTTTCCACTGACAAAAAGTATTTGCTTACATGCATTGACAAATTTTCGAAATTTGCCATGGTCCAACCAGTTCCCTCTAAAACCATAGGGGCTCTCAAACCGCCATTACTAATGCTGATGAATGTTTTCCCTAAAGCCAGAGTCATATATTGCGACAATGAACCATCGTTGAACTCGCACACTATTTTGACCATGCTGGAAAACCATTTCGGCGTCAGCGTTTCAAACGCACCGCCCCTCCACAGTGTCTCGAACGGACAAGTGGAGCGTTTCCACAGCACTCTAGTGGAGCTTGCCAGATACCTTAAAATCGATAAAGGTATCAGTGACACCGTCGAGCTAATCTTGCTGGCCACTGCCAGATACAATAAATCTATCCATTCGGTCATCGACAAGAGGCTGGCCGATGTAGTTCAAACACAGTCGGATGAGCCGCTTTATGAGGTTCAGGATAAAATAAAACTGGCCCAGGATAAGCTCAGGAACAGGGAAAATGCTTCGTTCTATTCTATTTTTCCTCTCTCGCGTCTATCTAGTACGCGTTCGTGCCGTACGTCACGCGGCTGCGCCCCTCGGTCGGTTGGGCGGGAGGTGGGCCTCGTTGGGACTCGGTCACAAAAAAAAAAAAAACAGGGTGTTCGATGTTGGCGAGAAAGTCCTGGTAAAATCAAACAGGCGACTAGGCAACAAACTTTCCCCATTGTGTGAAGAGAAAGTTGTGGAAGCGGACATGGGGACCACAGTCCTCATTAAGGGGAGGGTGGTCCACAAGGACAACCTTAGGTAGACGAAGCTTGATCGTACCGACATTCGTCTGATAACTTTTACTATCTTTTTTATATTTTTTATCCTTGGCATATGTTTTATTATTATATTTATACCCTTGCAGGGTATATTAGTTTCAGTCAAAAGTTTGCAACGCAGTGAAGGAGGCATCTCAGACCCTATAAAGTATATATATTCTTGATCAGGATCAACAGCCGAGTCGATCTAGCCATGTCCGTCTGTCCGTCTGTCCGTTTCTACGCAAACTAGTCCCTCAGTTTTAAAGCTATCTGAATGAAACTTTGCAGTTAGGCTTCTATATACTCTCACTCGTACATATGTCGGAACGGGCCGGATCAGACGACTATATCATATAGCTGCCATAGGAACAATCGGAAAAATCTACGAAAAAAAATTATAGCTTTGTCAGTTTTCAACCATTTTTCACCAAATTTGATATTTGCCCACTTAGTATTATTTCCGAATTTCGGTTTTAATTTCATGAAAATCGGCTGACTATATCCTATAGCTTCCATAGGAACAATCAGGAAAATAAAAGAAAAATTCATAACTTTGTCAGATTTCAACATATTTTCACCAAATTTGACATTTAGCCATATTTTATTATTCCTGAATTTTGATTTTAATTTCATGAAAATCGGCTGACTATATCCTATAGCTTCCATAGGAACAATCAGGAAAATAAAAGAAAAATTCATAACATTGTCAGTTTTCAACACCTTTTCACCAAATTTGATAGTTACCCATATTTTAGTATTCCTAAATTTTGATTTTAATTTCATAAAAATCGGCTGACTATATCCTATAGCTTCCATAGGAACAATCAGGAAAATAAAAAAAACCATAGCTTAGCCGTGTTTCAAACCATTGCCATCAAATTTGAGATTTGGCAACAAATTATTATTTCAGAATTTCGTTTTTAATTTTTTGTTTAAACTCTGCAAGGGTATACAAACTTTGGTGAGCCGAAGTTAGCTTCCTTTCTTATTTTTTATTATTCCAAGCCACTTGGCATAGTTTTTTTCTTTTTTTTATATTTCTTTTCTTTAGCCACTTGGCATAAGTTTTGTTATTATCATGGTTTTTATGTTTGGTGGTTTGGTGTTTGGTGGTGGGCTACTTAAATTTTTAAAAACACTACAATAAATCCGAATATTACAGTTTCACCTCTTTACCTCTGTTATTCCTTTTGACCCTGACATCGGCACACGTCACGGACTACTCGCAGGCCAAGTACATTCCCATCATTGATGGTCGAATTTTAGTATGGGAAAAATTTGCATTCGTTAGACATTCAGCAAACCTCTCAGAATATAGGCGCGTGGTGGAAGAGACTGGAGGCATGCTTAACATGTTTCCCCAGTCGCAAATGCAGAAACTTTTGAGCGTAGACGTCGCTCACCTGCGTGATCTGCTCGATTCATTGAGCATCCATCATAGAGTAGCTAGGAGTTTTGACTTCTTGGGGACGGCATTAAACGTAGTGGCGGGAACGACAGACGCGGAGTATTTTGAGAAAATTAAACTTACCGAATTTCAACTCATAAATGCAAACAATAGACAGGTTAATATTAACAACAAGGTACAAGAACAAATCAATAATATCACCGCCACTGTTAATCAAATTCTGAGGTCGGCTAAAGACTCCCAAATTGACTCGGGACACCTGTATGAGATGTTATTGTCTCGTAATAGAATGATTGCAATGGAGCTGCAGAATTTACTGCTAGCAGTAGCTCTTGCCAAAGTCAATGTCGTTAGCCCTAGCATTCTAGATCATGCAGACCTGGAAAATGTGTGGATTGAGGAGCCCACCGATACCCCTATTAAAGACATTTTGTCCATTGCGTCTGTCAAAATATTACAGTCCATTAACATTTTGCATTTCATCATTAAATTCGCTAAAGTTAAGTCAGCTTGCATTAAAATCACCGTTTTTCCCGTGTCACACCATGACACAATGCTTAAACTGGAGGTGCAGGTCATTGCGGATTGCAACGGAGAAATTCACACAGTCAAGAATTGCTCTATAACAACGGAAGCCACTTTCTGCCGACTGGCGCAAAGAAGATCATGCGCCCAAGAACTCCACGCTGGAGGGGTTGCACACTGCGACATCCAACCCAGCGACCTGCATCCGGTCACCTTCGTGGACGAAGGTATCATCATCATCAACGATCGCCTGGCTCATGTGTGCGTGGACAATGGCACTTGCGTTCACCTGCGAGGGACTCACCTTGTCACCTTTGCCGAATGGGCCACAGTTAACGAAACCCGTTACGCTAGCTATGACGCGGCCCATAAGAAGGTCCCAGGAGTGGCTAGCTCGCCCTCCCTCAATATCACCCTAGAACATGCCTCCCTTACCTCCACCGATTAAGTGAGCGTAACCTGGAGCATATTAAAAGATTCGGGGAGGATGTCAACGACTATCGATCAAACCAGATAGTGTTAGTTGCTGAAGCAATTTGCTGCGCGTTGATCTGCGTCGGTCTAACCTATCGGCGAGTCACCCAGGCCAAGAAATCCACGGCCCAGCTTAGGGAGGTGATCGCCCAAATAGGGTCGGCCGAGGGCGGTTTTATTCCTGAGGGGGGAGTAGTTAACTAAGCCAACTGGGCGACGGCAATGACCGATGGCAATAAAGCTCGATCAGGCCAAACAGCTGACACAGCGTCTGGCCGGAAGCTCGTGCATAGCCGGCAATCTCTGCCAATTGCAGAGGCCGCTATGAATCCATTTATTGTTAGCTTTTAAGTTCAGTTCATAATTGGCATTCAATAAATCCAGAGCACAAGCTCGTATAAATGAATCTCCGACTCTTTGTCGTTAACTCACTTATTTACTACCATACTTACTGAGTCTCTAGGCCAGTAATATTGAAGGGAAGTCAACCTTCCACCGTAATCATCCTATCACAGCATTGGATCAACCAGGCCAACCGGCCGCACTCGAAATTACCAGAAATAGCCAACCGGCAGTGGATTGAGTATTCTTCACCAGCCATCCGGCTAGTATCTATTGGAGACAGCGGCGAGGGAGTCAACATAGCTTACCCCATCCCCCATTCCATTAATTTATATTTTTTTTCGCCATGCACTGGTTGCATATTTTCATATTAGTTTCAGTCAAAAGTTTGCAACGCAGTGAAGGAGGCATCTCCGACCCTATAAAGTATATATATTCTTGATCAGGATCAACAGCCGAGTCGATCTAGCCATGTCCGTCTGTCCGTCTGTCCGTTTCTACGCAAACTAGTCCCTCAGTTTTAAAGCTATCTGAATGAAACCTTGCAGTTAGGCTTCTATATACTCTCACTCGTACATATGTCGGAAAGGGCCGCATCGGACGACTATATCATATAGCTGCCATAGGAACAATCGGAAAAATCTACGAAAAAAAATTATAACTTTGTCAGTTTTCAACATATTTTCACCAAATTTGATATTTAGCCATATTTTATTATTCCTGAATTTTGATTTTAATTTCATGAAAATCGGCTGACTATATCCTATAGCTTCCATAGGAACAATCAGGAAAATAAAAAAAACCATAGCTTAGCCGTGTTTCAAACCATTGCCATCAAATTTGAGATTTGGCAACAAATTATTATTTCAGAATTTCGTTTTTAATTTTTTGTTTAAACTCTGCAAGGGTATACAAACTTTGGTGAGCCGAAGTTAGCTTCCTTTCTTATTTTTTATTATTCCAAGCCACTTGGCATAGTTTTTTTCTTTTTTTTATATTTCTTTTCTTTAGCCACTTGGCATAAGTTTTGTTATTATCATGGTTTTTATGTTTGGTGGTTTGGTGTTTGGTGGTGGGCTACTTAAATTTTTAAAAACACTACAATAAATCCGAATATTACAGGTTCACCTCTTTACCTCTGTTATTCCTTTTGACCCTGACATTGGCACACGTCACGGACTACTCGCAGGCCAAGTACATTCCCATCATTGATGGTCGAATTTTAGTATGGGAAAAATTTGCATTCGTTAGACATTCAGCAAACCTCTCAGAATATAGGCGCGTGGTGGAAGAGACTGGGGGCATGCTTAACATGTTTCCCCAGTCGCAAATGCAGAAACTTTTGAGCGTAGACGTCGCTCACCTGCGTGATCTGCTCGATTCATTGAGCATCCATCATAGAGTAGCTAGGAGTTTTGACTTCTTGGGGACGGCATTAAACGTAGTGGCGGGAACGACAGACGCGGAGTATTTTGAGAAAATTAAACTTACCGAATTTCAACTCATAAATGCAAACAATAGACAGGTTAATATTAACAACAAGGTACAAGAACAAATCAATAATATCACCGCCACTGTTAATCAAATTCTGAGGTCGGCTAAAGACTCCCAAATTGACTCGGGACACCTGTATGAGATGTTATTGTCTCGTAATAGAATGATTGCAATGGAGCTGCAGAATTTACTGCTAGCAGTAGCTCTTGCCAAAGTCAATGTCGTTAGCCCTAGCATTCTAGATCATGCAGACCTGGAAAATGTGTGGATTGAGGATCCCACCGATACCCCTATTAAAGACATTTTGTCCATTGCGTCTGTCAAAATATTACAGTCCATTAACATTTTGCATTTCATCATTAAATTCGCTAAAGTTAAGTCAGCTTGCATTAAAATCACCGTTTTTCCCGTGTCACACCATGACACAATGCTTAAACTGGAGGTGCAGGTCATTGCGGATTGCAACGGAGAAATTCACACAGTCAAGAATTGCTCTATAACAACGGAAGCCACTTTCTGCCGACTGGCGCAAAGAAGATCATGCGCCCAAGAACTCCACGCTGGAGGGGTTGCACACTGCGACATCCAACCCAGCGACCTGCATCCGGTCACCTTCGTGGACGAAGGTATCATCATCATCAACGATCGCCTGGCTCATGTGTGCGTGGACAATGGCACTTGCGTTCACCTGCGAGGGACTCACCTTGTCACCTTTGCCGAATGGGCCACAGTTAACGAAACCCGTTACGCTAGCTATGACGCGGCTCATAAGAAGGTCCCAGGAGTGGCTAGCTCGCCCTCCCTCAATATCACCCTAGAACATGCCTCCCTTACCTCCACCGATTAAGTGAGCGTAACCTGGAGCATATTAAAAGATTCGGGGAGGATGTCAACGACTATCGATCAAACCAGATAGTGTTAGTTGCTGAAGCAATTTGCTGCGCGTTGATCTGCGTCGGTCTAACCTATCGGCGAGTCACCCAGGCCAAGAAATCCACGGCCCAGCTTAGGGAGGTGATCGCCCAAATAGGGTCGGCCGAGGGCGGTTTTATTCCTGAGGGGGAGTAGTTAACTAAGCCAACTGGGCGACGGCAATGACCGATGGCAATAAAGCTCGATCAGGCCAAACAGCTGACACAGCGTCTGGCCGGAAGCTCGTGCATAGCCGGCAATCTCTGCCAATTGCAGAGGCCGCTATGAATCCATTTATTGTTAGCTTTTAAGTTCAGTTCATAATTGGCATTCAATAAATCCAGAGCACAAGCTCGTATAAATGAATCTCCGACTCTTTGTCGTTAACTCACTTATTTACTACCATACTTACTGAGTCTCTAGGCCAGTAATATTGAAGGGAAGTCAACCTTCCACCGTAATCATCCTATCACAGCATTGGATCAACCAGGCCAACCGGCCGCACTCGAAATTACCAGAAATAGCCAACCGGCAGTGGATTGAGTATTCTTCACCAGCCATCCGGCTAGTATCTATTGGAGACAGCGGCGAGGGAGTCAACATAGCTTACCCCATCCCCCATTCCATTAATTTATATTTTTTTTCGCCATGCACTGGTTGCATATTTTCATATTAGTTTCAGTCAAAAGTTTGCAACGCAGTGAAGGAGGCATCTCCGACCCTATAAAGTATATATATTCTTGATCAGGATCAACAGCCGAGTCGATCTAGCCATGTCCGTCTGTCCGTCTGTCCGTTTCTACGCAAACTAGTCCCTCAGTTTTAAAGCTATCTGAATGAAACCTTGCAGTTAGGCTTCTATATACTCTCACTCGTACATATGTCGGAAAGGGCCGCATCGGACGACTATATCATATAGCTGCCATAGGAACAATCGGAAAAATCTACGAAAAAAAATTATAACTTTGTCAGTTTTCAACATATTTTCACCAAATTTGATATTTAGCCATATTTTATTATTCCTGAATTTTGATTTTAATTTCATGAAAATCGGCTGACTATATCCTATAGCTTCCATTGGAACAATCTGGAAAATAAAAGAAATAACCATTACTTTGTCAGTTTTCAACATATTTTCACCAAATTTGATATTTAGCCATATTTTATTATTCCTGAATTTTGATTTTAATTTCATGAAAATCGGCTGACTATATCCTATAGCTTCCATAGGAACAATCAGGAAAATAAAAAAAACCATAGCTTAGCCGTGTTTCAAACCATTGCCATCAAATTTGAGATTTGGCAACAAATTATTATTTCAGAATTTCGTTTTTAATTTTTTGTTTAAACTCTGCAAGGGTATACAAACTTCGGTGAGCCGAAGTTAGCTTCCTTGAAAATATGTTGAAAACTGACGAAGTTATGAATTTTTCTTTTATTTTCCTGATTGTTCCTATGGAAGCTATAGGATATAGTCAGCCGATTTTCATGAAATTAAAATCAAAATTCAGGAATAATAAAATATGGGTAACTATCAAATTTGGTGAAAATATGTTGAAATCTGACAAAGTTATGAATTTTTCTTTTATTTTCCTGATTGTTCCTATGGAAGCTATAGGATATAGTCAGCCGATTTTCATGAAATTAAAACCGAAATTCGGAAATAATACTAAATGGGCAAATATCAAATTTGGTGAAAATTGGTTGAAAACTGACAAAGTTATAATTTTCCTGGTTGTTCCTATGGAAGCTATAGGATATAGTCAGCCGATTTTCATGAAATTAATACCCAAATTCGGAAATAATACTAAATGGGCAAATATTAAATTTGGTGAAAATTGGTTGAAAACTGACAAAGTTATAATTTTTTTTTGAAAATTTTTCGGACCGTTCCTCTGGCAGCTATATGATATAGTCGTCCGATCCGGCCCGTTCCGACATATGTACGAGTGAGAGTATATAGAAGCCTAACTGCAAAGTTTCATTCAGATAGCTTTAAAACTGAGGGACTAGTTTGCGTAGAAACGGATAGACGCACAGACGGACTTGGCGAGATCTACTCGGCTGTTGATCCTGATCTAGAATATATATACTTTATAGGGTCGGAAATGCTTCCTTCACTGCGTTGCAAACTTCTGACTGAAACTAATATACCCTGCAAGGGTATAAAAATATATAGTACATATACATTTTAACCATTAATCCTATCCTATGCACTAAATAACGCTAAATAAGCGATAAATATATATACAGAATTGGTATAATAAGAAATATTATGATGAATGAGAACAGGCAGGTACCTACGACAACACCTAGCGCTGTGCAAGCTTCTTGAGCAAGAGCAATAAGGGCTGTTACTATCAATACTGAGGGCCTTAGACTCATGTGAGTCAGATTGGACATATGATTACTGAAGTAAATAGATGTTTGTAAGGTTATTTTCAATGTTTCTTTATTCTTCGTATTTATTTCAAGGTCGGCTGCGGTGCCGGTCGAAGGCTTGGATTGATTGTGTTCTTACAGCATTCCTTATAGTTTAATTAAGGCTAGGTCTCGTTGCTGCGCTGCTCGCAGGCGGCGGCAGAGAGACGGCTTTCTATGTACTTATGTATAAAACATATGCCCTCTTTTATGTGAGGAGCGCGAGGGGTATGCACATGCGGTCCGTTCATGTTGCAATTATGCCGACGCTAACACTTTCTGTGTGTGGCATGAGGCATGGCGATCGGTTCATATTTCGGCTACTTAGGGCTTATGACCGGGACCTTGAATTATGTAAACACTGCAACAAAGTGTTACAGTGTGTACCCTTTAAGTACTCGGTACAGTGGGTATTCAATATTAGTGCATACTACATCTCCCTCCTTTTGACAAATAACGTAATATAATACAGTTATTTTATAAATTTATATATATTTATATAAGAAAATTGTTTTTTGTATGGAATTATGTATGTAATTATGTATGTGTGTAGCTATGTATGGGTGTAGCTATGTATGTCGCTATGTATGTAGCTATGTATGGCCATACTAAATACAATTTATGAAATAAAGATTTTTAATCTATCCTTATGAACTGTTTGTTTCTAACTTTTATTATTTGTTATTTCTATGTTATCTCTATCCCTTATTTCCGTTACTTTATATGGACCTGTATATTTAGGTTAACTTTTGACCTGTCTCGTTTTTTAATAAAACTTGATCACCTACTGATATATCTATGTCCCTTACTTTCTGATCACATAATAGTTTATTTCTATTCTTATTCGCTTCTAACATAACTCTAGCTCTTTTATAAGCTACCTCTAATCGATATTTACTCTCCTTATCATAGTCATCTATATTATATATTGCTTCTACGCTATCTATGCTATTAAAGTGTTTCGGTAAATTACTTGTTTTACCAAATACTAGCTCATATGGACAATAAGTATGTGCCATAGAGGGGGTCGTGTTGAAACAAAAGACAAAATATTGAAGCCATACGTCCCAATCAGTTTTATCAACCGATATGTAGGATCGTATATACTCATTAAAAGTTTTATGACTTCTTTCTATTTTTCCAACTGTCTGGTGGTGGTGTGCTGTAGATGTTATGTTTTCAATTTTCAAATATTTGCACAAGTCATTTATTGTACTTCAGAATAAAAGATTTGAGTATTGCTTTAGCGACAGTATTCGCATTTTTATTTGAAACAGGTATGGCAACTAAATATTTTGTTAAATCACATTAATGTGACTACATATTCATTGCCATTTTCTGATTTTGTTTCCACTATCACTCTGTTGAAAGCGTTTATTGGTGTGTCGGTTATTGTTCAAGGAGTCTTTGTATGAGATGTAATTTTTGACTTCTGACATTTATGATTTTTCTTATTTTTCTTATGTACTCAATTATATCTTTAGACATACCTTTCCAGTAATAATGTCTTCTGACTTTGGCCAAAGTTTTTGACATGCCAGTATGACCTCCTTGATCATCATGAAATTTAGACAGAATAGCTTCTTTGTCTTTTAGGTTTTGTATTTGGGTCACCGGGTTGAGTAGCGCTACTCTTAATGTTTTCAGTATTTTATTGCCCATTAATTTGAAATTATCTATTGAAATATTGTCAAAGATATTTTCCCACGGTGCCAATTTTAGGTGGCTCATATTATTTATACCGGCTTTCGTTTCAAGCCTTTGAAAGAATTGACCTAAATCAATAACTCCATTAGTATATAAATCGCTCACATCATATCTTGCGATTATTTTCTTACCATGCTTAAAGAAACATAGCATATCTTTAATCTGCAAGGTCACTACTTTACGTACTTCATCTTTGTTTATGACGTCGTAAACGCTAGGCTTAGAAGCTTTTTCAATAGTTTGCCAGGACAATTCTATTTATTTGTTTTCCGCGCGGATTTTCTGTCTATTCTGGTATCTTGAGGTGACTTTTTTAATATTACCGGTTATGTTCTGTAGTTCTTTGATGGTTATTTTTGATAACGCATCAGCTTCATAGTTATCTTTGCCCTTTAAATATTCGACTGTGAAGTCATACTCTTCTAATTCGAGCCTCATACGCGTCAGTTTTGAACTGGGATTGATCATTGAGAAAAGATATGTTAAAGGGGTATGATCTGTTTTTATTAAAAAGTGTTTTCCATATATATGGTCTGAAATGTAGTATCACCCAATGTATTGCAGTTAAATCCTGCACAGTAGTACACTTATTACTCTCTCCTTTAGTGAATGCTCTGGATGCATAAGCAATGGGGAGTTGGAGTCCATTATGGTTTTGAGTTAAGACCGCTTCACACGCTTGTTTGCTTGCATTGGTAATTATACAAAATTCTTTAGAGAAATCTGGATATTGAAGTAAGGTGGGTTCCATGAGTTTTGTTTTTAGATACTCAAATGCATTTTGACAATCATCTGTCCATTCGAAAGGAACATTCTTTTTACATAATCTAGTTATGTGCCGTGAATAGTCGGCGAAGTTTTTTATAAAACGCCTATAATATTTACAAAATGCTACAAAGCGTCTAGCACTGTCCGCGTCATGCGGAACTGGGTAGTTCTCAATGACATCATATTTCTTGTCATCTGGAAGGATTCCTTTATCAGTGCATTTATGACCTAGAAAAGTCACTTCATGCATAAAAAACGAGCATTTTTCTGGATATAATTTCAGGTTATATTTCCTACATTTCTCAAAAACATCTTTTAAGTTCTTAATCATATGTTTTTCGGAACAACCAATTACAATTAAATCATCCATATAAAGAAATCCTTGGGTAGGTTCCAGACCTGAGAATGCAATAGTCATCATTCTCTGAAATAAATTAGGGGCTATTTTTAGTCCAAAAGGTAATCGCGCGAAGCGATATGAGCCATTGCTCGTTGAAAAAGGCGTTATATCTCTTGAACTTTTTTCTAGTTCAATTTGATGGAATCCTGACATTAAGTCAAGATATGAAAAATATTTAGCTCGACCTAGTTGATCCAAAATATCATCAATTCTAGGTAATGGAAATTTATCAGAAAGTAAATTTCTTTACATTTGACCCTGGGGATGATTTCTTAGGAACGAGAAATAATGGGCTGTTATATTCGGATACTGATGGTTCATTGATCCCGTCGGAAATTAACTTTCCTACTTGTTTTTGTATTTCATCAACCGGACTGTGTGGGCTTCGATAATTTTTATGTAAACTGGTTCTTCATCTTTTAATATCAGTTTTTGTCTATAGAAATTGTTTGTTGATATTGATTCGGTTTCCAATCCGAATATATCACTATACCGGGTGCATAAGCTGGAAAGCTGTGACTTGAACTGCGGAGGGAAGTTTTTCGAAAGTTGGGATAATACTGATTTTTCTCTATTGTCAAGATTTGTTTGGACTACATCGTAGTTCGAAAGTGATTCATATATTAGGTTATTTGTACTGACTTTCTTGGTCAGTGTTCGTCGTATTAAGTAACCTTATAAAAGCGTTACTAGACGTTGCTGTGGTATTTGCAATGTAAATACCATGCTGACTTTCCTGATTTGGAATTAATACACTATCTTCTTGAGAGTTTAATTGAATTTTCCTTATAACTTGGGATCTTGCTGCAGAAGAATTAAATTGTTGCCAGAACTGTGAGCTATTGGTACGTTAATTGGATATTTTAAATTATTGGCTCTAATTATAAGCCAATCTTCAGATGGCTTGAAGTCTAGTTGACAGTTGTACTTTTTAAATAAAACACAACCTAATATTCCATCGCATGGAATGGGAAATCGGAAACTTACGGTATGAAACTCGTGTGGAACTACATACTTAGTCGTCTGTATTTCGTCGTCTGGTTATTTCTTGACTTATTCCCTTTATATCTATAATATAGTCATCTGGTATTTATATTGTTAAAAATTACTGAAATTTCTTTTAGAATTGATATGTCTGCACCAGTGTCTATTAGAAAGACAAGATCTTTCCCTGTATTTACATTGGTAAATGAAACGAATATATTTTGACAGAGATTAATAGTGTGAACTCTTGCTTCGTTTAATTCTGAATATTTAAAGGGTTTTGGGAGTTTCCCGATGAATTTTGTGAATTTCCCGACGTGTTTTGTGCAACTCGAACATTGCCTTGGTTATTAGTATTGTTTTGGCCTCGATTCGAGTTGCCACGGCCTCTATAGTTATTTCCTCTATATTGGCCTTGTCCATTGTTCTTATTTTGGTTATTTTGGTACCCACGGGAATTGCCTCTATAGTTATTGTTTCCTGAGTTTCCACGTCCGCGTTTTGAACCGCGATGTGGATAATTCTTGTAGTATAGGACAGTGTTTGACCCTCCAGTTGCCTCAGTGCAACTACTTACAAACGGCATCATTTATTGTATTGAATGTTCCCGCCTGCATGATAGGTTTTACCTTATCAATCGTGCAGTTCTTTGTCATTACTTTAACGGCATGCTGAGTGGAATAACTCCTTGCCAATTCTAAAGATGGTCCGTCTGATATGAACGCTCCTTCCAAGGCTTTCGTTATCTGCTCAATTTCTTGTGTATACTGGCTGGCAGTTTTGTTGCGTTGCTGTAGGTTCATCAGCTTTGCTGACAATACCTCCACAGTTTCCCCCTTGACGTTGCCTTTTAGCCTAGAAATCCCCTGGGAAATTGTTTCATTTCCTATTAGATTTGTAGCAGCTCCTTTCAATTTTGTTTTTATTATCGACACTGCGAGTTGTTCATGCTCGGCTTTTATTGATTCTACAATCAATAACGCATCCACGAAACTTGTTAGATTTTCTGCTTTACCATCGAACACTGGTATCAGCTTGGATGCAGTATTTATGAAGTCAAGATTGGTTTGCGCCATTGCGACAGGAGTATCAGAATCTGTGTAAATGTCGGTATCGGTGTAAGCCGCTGGAATAGTCAGATTATTTAAATCTTCCTCTTCTGTTTTGGGTTTTGTTTCACTAGTTTCTTCTGATTCTAGCTGTTTCAGCCGAATCTGAGTCAGGGGCAGCGTCTACTGCTATCGGAGTGTTTAGTACATTCGGTATTACTATTTCTAAATCGAATCTTTTTTTGACCGATATTAGATTAGATCTGAGGCGTATCAGAAGCTTAGATACTTGTGACCAATGATCTGTATGTAATCTCTCCCCATGTCCATATATTAGTATTCGCGCTTCGTTAAAGCACTCTTCTAATATTTTGACATGTTTTCTGACTGTTTTCTTTTGAATTGGTCTTTTCTGAGTAAATGGCTTATATGATTTGTCAAAGGTAGTTTTTATATTGCTTATCTCTTTGTACAATTTATTCCAATCCATTTTATCATGTAGGATGTATTTAGTTTAGCCATTGTGTTTGTGTAACAAAAATAAATGTTGTCTGTATCTAATTAAATTTTTTGTGTTTTATTTAATTCATATTTAAGTAAAAATCGTATTCTTAATATAGTTACTTATATTTTATCCAGGTCATTGGCCCGGCTCATGTACCTCTTCTTTAGGCATTTATTGTGCAGCTTAAAGACTTTGTAGAAAAAATTTGCGCACATTATTACAACAATTATTATCAAAAGTACATGTACCCAATACAAGTCGATATTTTTGGCTTCTACCTTATTGATAACATTTTCAGTGGAATCCACTGTTTTTATATCCAACGTCATCTTGGTGGTTGGTACATTTATAGTTCATTTAAAATATAATTTGGAATATAATTATTTTGAGTTTCAACTGACGATTTGCTTATCGCATTACTCTTAATGTGTTTTATAACTTTCTACCTATTATTTTGTATAGCTTTACGGGTTACACGACTAATTGGGCGGAATTTTACAATATATATTATATTTATATAAAAAAAATATGCATCGCAGTGCAATCAAAAAAAGTATGCAACGCAGTTCATGGGTTTATTCTGCATCTCTTGTTCTCTCTTTGGTCCACGTCAGCTGGTCGTCGCCGGCTTGGCTTCGCTGACGTTCCCTCGAAGGCGCAGGTGGCGGTCGTGCCTCCCACACTTGGTGTCTGCTGCTGTTGTCCTGGGCCTATGGGCTCAGGCGGTGCCGGTGCTGGCTTCGCACAGGCTACTTCTCCAACGGAGGTGTAGGGGACGGATTACCTCTCAGACTATTTGTCTTTCCTTGTCTTTCTTACAGTATTCCTTATAGTTTAATTAAGGCTAGGTCTCGTTGCTGCGCTGCTCGCAGGCGGCGGCAGAGAGACGGCTTTCTATATACTTATGTATATAAACATATGCCCTCTCTTATGTGAGGAGCGCGAGGGGTATGCACATACGGTCCTTTCATGTTGCAATTATGCCGACGCTAACACTTTCTGAATATGGCCTGAGCCATAGCCATATTTCGGCCACTTAGGGTTTATGACCGGGACCTTGAATTATGTAAACACTGCAACAAAGTGTTTATATATTAGTAAAGTGCTTTAATGACGCACGAGTACTAATACATGACCAACGAGAAAGATTAACTAACGGTCATTGGTCTAGGGTCTCAAAATTCTTAACCATACTTCGAGTAAATCTAGTCTCGATTAAGCAAACATTTGACCTTGATATATATGTCCCTACTATCCTCAACACCTCGATATCAGTTGTAACTGACGACGAGCCGGAACCAACAGAACCGGCCGGGGACGAGGAGGTAGAACTAAAAGAATCAGAAGGGATAGATTACGAACCTGAAGAACTTGAACTTGAACCCAATGTAGAGGGTCAAGATTTGAACAAAACCAACAGAAGATGAAGAGAAATAAAAAAAATCAGATTCGCTATCTTCCCCAGACATTCTACTAGGCACGCCGGACACAATAATATGCATGATGGCAGACCCAGCCTTACAGCGAGCCTACATTAAGGACATATCCAATGCCATCCTCGAATTTAGTGGACAAAAAATCCATTTACAAAGATTCGTTACGGCTCTGAGGCTAGTAGATTTGACGAAAGGGCAATTCGAAGAATTGGCTGTCGAAGTAGTCAAGTCGAAAATAGTAGGATCAACCTTATATAAGGTACAAAATGAAACTACTATCAAAGCCATAATTGACAAACTAAACGCCACTATTGTCGGTGAAACATCCGATGTTGTTAATGTTAAACTAGCTAAAACTATGCAGAAAGGAAAAGCTGCAGAAAAATGTACAAATGAAATTGACAACCTTCGAAAGCTACTTGAAGCTTCATACATTGATGAAGGGTTATCAGCTAAACATGCTGATAAATTCAGTACAAAGGAAGCCATTGCTACAACGAAAAAGTGTGAGCATGGCCGTCTCAAAACTTTGGAAGCAGGCAACTTCTCAACAATGAATGAAGCCGTCACCAAGTACATACAATGTAGTACTGAAATGACAGGCAATGCCAATTCAGTATTGTATACCCAGAAAGGAAACAATTATCGTGGTAAAAATTATAAAAATAATTATCGCGGTAAAAATAACAATAGAGATAATTATCGAAACAACGGATATTACCAGAACAACGGATATAACCAAAACAATGGTTTTAGCCGAAATAATAATAATTATAACCAAAATAATAATTATTATAGGAATAACAACCGTAGTGGAAACAACCGCGGTGGAAAAAGCCGTCGGGGAAACAACAACGACAATTCCAATAATAATAATAATTACCTTAAAAACAATGTGAGAGTAGCCCAGACAAATGACTTCCATATAGTAAATTTGCAATTCGCTATTCCATGTGATGGAATACTAGGAATCGATTTTATTACAAGGTGGACATACAGTCGGGTGTCCCGACAGTAGAATACGGTACAGGGTGTACCGTTATAAACCGTGTGCCAAAATTATAGGAAAGAAAGATAATACGAAGACTTAAAAACGGAGACAAATTTACATATAATGCATATGTCATTTAGTTGAATAGCAAAGTCGGTAGTTCAGTGGGTAAAGCTGGACATATATATTTTTGTAAGCAATTGGCCTGGGTTCGATTCCGCTGCCAGGCATAAGAAAATTTTTTTAATTTTATAGTTTTTTTGTAGTTTTTTTGGTATTATTCAATACTGTACTTATTTTGATTTACAGGAAAAAAAAAATTCTGCCGCAGGACGGGATTCGAACCCGTGACAAATAATTTCTATTAACAAAAACCATGTCGGGTGGACTGCACCTTAGACAGCTGCACCACTAACCAATGTGAAACGAATAATCTTAATTTCATAATAATTTATAATTAACGTTTTGATTTATTTTGAGCCCTCTGCCTGGACTGCCTCTTGTACATGTAATGTGTATAAAGTAAAAAGCCTATATCTCTGCTATTTATGGCACGCTCGCAATGAATTTGGCACAATCTGTGTATTTTGATAAAATACATACATAAATTGTGTACGGTTTAAATAAATTTACGGTTTTTTTCAAAAAGCTCCTCCAAAAAGGGGAGCAGCAAAAATTAAAAACCTACTTCATCTGCGTGCAGATTAAGATTAAATTAGATTAAATCCCAAGTTTGGTGTCTCTAACTCTTATAGTCTCTGAGATCTAGGCGTTCATACAGACAGACAGACGGACGGACGAACGGTCGGACGGTCAAAAGAAGGTTCAAGGTTCTCTTTGAGTGAAGTTGTGTTTTTCCGCGCTCCGCAAGTTTTTCGCGATAGTGCCACTTCAAGGGAAAACCTGGCGTGAGCCTTCTGACGTCACAGGTACTTACCCGGTGACACCCAGCTCGCCTTCATCAGGGCGTTGGGAGCTAAATTACTTGGCTGTCCGCGTGAGTCCTGAGGCCAAGGGAGGGGGGAATTCCCTCGCTTTCGCCTCTCTCCTAGCTGTCACCGCCTTTCCTTCTTTCTCCTTCCTATTTTTTTATTTTCTCTCGCCGTCCTAAAAAATTTTCCCCGCGCTTTTCTGGGGAGTAAACACAGCTGTTCGCTGCCGATCGCAGTGTTGCGTAGCGCTGGTGCCGGGAGCTTAACAGCCGCGCTTATCAGCCGCGCTTAACAGCACGACACCTTAAGTGTTGGTAAACGCGCGCGGATAAGCTTCCCGAAACTGAAATTGTTTTTCAAATTCAATTTCAACCCGGGTCGAGTAAGGCTGCACAGAGGCAAGAGGGATAAGGTCACGGATCTGACAAAAAGCCGATCCCTCGCTTATGCGGTGCCCCGAGGATCGGGGCGTCGGTGACCGAGAAGGGGCGGTATAACCCCCATCGTACGCCAAGGGGAAATCCGTGGCCGTGGGAGCCCTGTGCGGTCCGACGAGCCGGAAATGGATGCCGAAAACCCCTTTGTGGGCAGATCTGCGCTGGCGAGATCGCCCAGCCAAGAAGGGAGGGCAGATGATAAAGCAGCGGCGCTTAGGAGAAGCAGCAAGCTCCCCCGATCGCCACCCCGGGAAGAAACCCGAGAGGTCGGGCAGAGCCCGGCGCCCTGTCACGAACCGACTCCCAAGAGGACCCATCCAGTCCTGCAAGTCCTCAAAGAGTGACGCGTGTCAAAACGAGCAGGGCTGCAGAAGAGACCAGCCTAGCAGACTTGCTAGAGCTTGGTAAGCTGCTGCAGGAAGTGTCCGTCAGGATGATGGATAAGTCCACGCGGCACATCACCGTCTCAACGAGGGAGATGTTTGCCAAAATGAAGGCACTCCACTCGAGTGTCCTCGAAGCAAGCAGAGCGGGCATCGGAGGGGATGTGTACGGGCAGTTGTGCTCAAAATGCGCGAACGGCGCCCAGAGCTCTGGTCGAGCTAAACGCGCGGAGAGCGCAGACAAGGGACAGCAGACAACCACCGTGTGGAGGAGGGATGCTACTTGCCCGCGCCAGCGCCGGCTCCGGTCCCACCACCGGCACGCATAGCAGAGCGAAAGAGCCCGAAGGCGCCTCCGAAGCCCCCCAAGAATCCCCAGCGGGACGCAAATGTAGCGGCGGCAACTCGCGCTCCCGCCCGGAAGCCCGTGAGCCGCATACCTAGATGCCTAGAAACAGGGAACATTGCCGTGCACTGTAAAAGCCCAGTGGACAGGAGTGGATGCTGCATAAAATGCGGGGAGCAGGGACACAGAGCAGCCTCTTGCACAAAGGAGGCATCATGCTTAATCTGCTCAGCGGCCGGAAGGAAGGAGACGAGGCACCAGGCCGGCGACAGAGACTGCCCAGCCTCTAAAAGCGGTAGCGGGATCCACAGGCCCAGATGCAGTTGATTCAGCTCAATCTGAATCACTGCAGAGCAGCGCAGGACCTCCTGCTGCAGACGGTGCGCGAGCTAGGCTCGGAAGTGGCAATCCTCAGCGAGCCATATAGGGTAGATAGCGGCCGTGGCTGGGCCACCGACAGCACGGGCAGAGCGGCCCTGTGGCACTGCGGAGCGGAGGCGCCGGAGATGCGCGAAGTGAGAGCAGCTGAGGGCTTTGTGCGAGCCAACGTGGGTGGCATCTGGCTGTATAGCTGCTACCTGGTACCAAGTCTGTCGCTCGAGTCCTTCGGCAGGATCCTGGACGAGCTGTGCAGCGACCTGCGGGGTCGAAGCAATGTGGTCGTCGGGGGCGACTTCAACGCCTGGGCGGTGGAATGGGGCTCCCCTCAAACCAACGCCAGAGGCCAAGCAGTGCCATTGCCTCTTTGGACATGGTACTGCTGAACGAGGGATCCCGGCACACCTTCAGCAGGACGGGAGCCGGGTCGGTTATAGACCTCACGTTCGCCAGTAGCGCGCTGGCCCGCCTAGCACAATGGAGGGTCAGCGAGGCCTATACCGCCAGCGACCACGAAGCCATCGAGTGCACGGTTGGTATCGTAGGCCTCTCGAGGAGCACACCGCCTCAGCCAAGAAAGGCGTTCCGCCAGGACACCTTCAGTCCGAGGGCCTTTGCAAGCGCCCTTGAGGGCTTCTCGGCAGAAGAGGCCGATGGGGCAAATGCGCTGGCCGAAAAGCTGGCAGAGGCAGTGGAAGGCGCCTGCAGTCGGAGCATGCTCCAAAGGAAGCCGTTCCGGAGACACCACTCGCCGGTGTACTGGTGGAGCGAGGATATCGCGGAGCTACGTCGCACCGCACACCGCACCAGAAGGCTGATGCAGCGCGCGAGAGGCACCTCACGCCTGCCCGCATGCAGCGACCGATATAAAGCGGCAAAGAGGGAGCTGAAGATCGCCATCACCAACAGCAAAAGGGAGTGTTTCCTGAAGCTGTGCGATGCCGCCGACGAGGACCCATGGGGAGGAGCATATAAGATGGTGGTCCTGTTCCCGACGGGGCGGCAGATCGCAGACCCCCCGGATATGGTTGCAGGTGACATCCACTGGGTAACGAAGGCAGAGGTACTCCAAGTCGGGAGGAAACTGCAGCCCAGGAAGGCTCCCGGGCCGGACGCGATCCGCAACAGAGCGACGAAGCTGGCCCTATCGCTGCTGCCGGCGGAAGTAGCCAGCCTGTTCAATACGTGCTTCCTGGAGGGGACGTTTCCCGACAGGTGGAAAAAGCAACGGCTGCTGGCTCCTGGCCAAGCGCGGCAAGCCACCAGGAGAGGCATCCTCCTACAGACCAATCTGCTTGCTGGACACCATAGGCAAGGTCTTCGAGAGGATGATCTCTACCAGGCTGGGCGGAGCGATAGAAGCAGCTGGTGGCCTTTCCCCGGAGCCATATGGCTTCACGAAGGGGAAGTCCACATTGGACGCCATCTCGAGGGTCGTGAAAGTTGCCGAGGAGGCCAACGCAGGAACAAGATGGAGAGGAGGGACTAAGTCGTACTGCCTGGTGGTCACCCTGCTAGCTAGCGGTCGCAGGGTTGGAGCTGGCGGCACATAAAACCGAGGCGGTCCTCATATCGAGCCGGAAGGTGGTGGAGACGGCCAGCGTGCGGATCGGAGGGACCACAATCCGGTCGCAGCGGGCCATCAAGTACCTGGGAGTCTTCATCGACACGCACCTGTCGTTCAAGGAGCACCCGGAGTGCATACTCCGGGTGCACAAGAAGGCTAGCGGGACCGCTGCACTATGGGGTTTTTGACCACTTTTTGTGGCATTTAGTAATTTTTTAAAATTAAAAAAATTTTTGTTAATTTTAAAATAAATAGTGGGAGTGTATTAACAGAATATCAGCAGACAACCACCGTGTGGAGGAGGGATGCTACTTGCCCGCGCCAGCGCCGGCTCCGGTCCCACCACCGGCACGCATAGCAGAGCGAAAGAGCCCGAAGGCGCCTCCGAAGCCCCCCAAGAATCCCCAGCGGGACGCAAATGTAGCGGCGGCAACTCGCGCTCCCGCCCGGAAGCCCGTGAGCCGCATACCTAGATGCCTAGAAACAGGGAACATTGCCGTGCACTGTAAAAGCCCAGTGGACAGGAGTGGATGCTGCATAAAATGCGGGGAGCAGGGACACAGAGCAGCCTCTTGCACAAAGGAGGCATCATGCTTAATCTGCTCAGCGGCCGGAAGGAAGGAGACGAGGCACCAGGCCGGCGACAGAGACTGCCCAGCCTCTAAAAGCGGTAGCGGGATCCACAGGCCCAGATGCAGTTGATTCAGCTCAATCTGAATCACTGCAGAGCAGCGCAGGACCTCCTGCTGCAGACGGTGCGCGAGCTAGGCTCGGAAGTGGCAATCCTCAGCGAGCCATATAGGGTAGATAGCGGCCGTGGCTGGGCCACCGACAGCACGGGCAGAGCGGCCCTGTGGCACTGCGGAGCGGAGGCGCCGGAGATGCGCGAAGTGAGAGCAGCTGAGGGCTTTGTGCGAGCCAACGTGGGTGGCATCTGGCTGTATAGCTGCTACCTGGTACCAAGTCTGTCGCTCGAGTCCTTCGGCAGGATCCTGGACGAGCTGTGCAGCGACCTGCGGGGTCGAAGCAATGTGGTCGTCGGGGGCGACTTCAACGCCTGGGCGGTGGAATGGGGCTCCCCTCAAACCAACGCCAGAGGCCAAGCAGTGCTGAAGGCCATTGCCTCTTTGGACATGGTACTGCTGAACGAGGGATCCCGGCACACCTTCAGCAGGACGGGAGCCGGGTCGGTTATAGACCTCACGTTCGCCAGTAGCGCGCTGGCCCGCCTAGCACAATGGAGGGTCAGCGAGGCCTATACCGCCAGCGACCACGAAGCCATCGAGTGCACGGTTGGTATCGTAGGCCTCTCGAGGAGCACACCGCCTCAGCCAAGAAAGGCGTTCCGCCAGGACACCTTCAGTCCGAGGGCCTTTGCAAGCGCCCTTGAGGGCTTCTCGGCAGAAGAGGCCGATGGGGCAAATGCGCTGGCCGAAAAGCTGGCAGAGGCAGTGGAAGGCGCCTGCAGTCGGAGCATGCTCCAAAGGAAGCCGTTCCGGAGACACCACTCGCCGGTGTACTGGTGGAGCGAGGATATCGCGGAGCTACGTCGCACCGCACACCGCACCAGAAGGCTGATGCAGCGCGCGAGAGGCACCTCACGCCTGCCCGCATGCAGCGACCGATATAAAGCGGCAAAGAGGGAGCTGAAGATCGCCATCACCAACAGCAAAAGGGAGTGTTTCCTGAAGCTGTGCGATGCCGCCGACGAGGACCCATGGGGAGGAGCATATAAGATGGTGGTCCTGTTCCCGACGGGGCGGCAGATCGCAGACCCCCCGGATATGGTTGCAGGTGACATCCACTGGGTAACGAAGGCAGAGGTACTCCAAGTCGGGAGGAAACTGCAGCCCAGGAAGGCTCCCGGGCCGGACGCGATCCGCAACAGAGCGACGAAGCTGGCCCTATCGCTGCTGCCGGCGGAAGTAGCCAGCCTGTTCAATACGTGCTTCCTGGAGGGGACGTTTCCCGACAGGTGGAAAAAGCAACGGCTGCTGGCTCCTGGCCAAGCGCGGCAAGCCACCAGGAGAGGCATCCTCCTACAGACCAATCTGCTTGCTGGACACCATAGGCAAGGTCTTCGAGAGGATGATCTCTACCAGGCTGGGCGGAGCGATAGAAGCAGCTGGTGGCCTTTCCCCGGAGCCATATGGCTTCACGAAGGGGAAGTCCACATTGGACGCCATCTCGAGGGTCGTGAAAGTTGCCGAGGAGGCCAACGCAGGAACAAGATGGAGAGGAGGGACTAAGTCGTACTGCCTGGTGGTCACCCTGCTAGCTAGCGGTCGCAGGGTTGGAGCTGGCGGCACATAAAACCGAGGCGGTCCTCATATCGAGCCGGAAGGTGGTGGAGACGGCCAGCGTGCGGATCGGAGGGACCACAATCCGGTCGCAGCGGGCCATCAAGTACCTGGGAGTCTTCATCGACACGCACCTGTCGTTCAAGGAGCACCCGGAGTGCATACTCCGGGTGCACAAGAAGGCTAGCGGGACCGCTGCACTATGGGGTTTTTGACCACTTTTTGTGGCATTTAGTAATTTTTTAAAATTAAAAAAATTTTTGTTAATTTTAAAATAAATAGTGGGAGTGTATTAACAGAATATCAAACTGTTATGCCTCATACTCAAAATTTTAATAGTTAACAGCATATGTTAGCATAACAGCTGTAGAGTCAGCTGTTGCATACCAACAGCGAGCGCTAAAGTTGCAATTTTCACAACGTGATTTGAGAAATTAAAGAAGTCGCTTAAAACACAATATAAAGGAAAAATAAATAATGGACACTAATTTCCCAGGTTTGTACTACATGTTAAATGTATTAATTCTTCAAATTGTGCGTGTCTATACTAACATTTTGTCATTTTAAAAATGCTCCTTAAGCTGAATTTTGAGAAACAAACTTCAACCTTGGGATAGAGTTTTGAAATAGAGTCCTGCAGAGTCCTTCAATGCATCCAAGTGTATGTTGTAGCGTTGTCAATTCTGAGCGAAAGGCTGTTTGCCTTAATGTGCACTTTTGCGCACTATTGAGGCAATTTAAATTTTTCCTAGATAACCTCACTGTTTTCAACGCCGAATTGGTTGACGTTTGGAGTAGCAAGAATGGCCGGCTTGAGCAAGAAAATGCTGTAAAATGTTTTTTTCAAAATAGAAAATGAAATAAATTTATAATTAAACTAATACCTTAAATAAAATATTAGTTTTAACCTTTTAAGTATGATGGAAATTGTTTTTTTTTCGATTTAGCTGCACTTATGGAAAAACACTGCAATTCGGCATTTTAGTCTGATAGTTTCTAAGGAAAGCGTTATCCGATTCAGCTCAAAATTGCTATATAGTATTAATATAGCAACAAATTTCAGCTCCTAAAATTGCATTAATGTATATTTAGTTCTACCCGATCGTTTCTTTGGGAGCTATAGGATATAGTTTCCTGATCCGAACGATTTTTATACCATATGTGCGTTGAAAAAAATAATGACGATACATAAAGTTTCATGTCGATATCTTCAAAACTGACCGAGTTATTAATTAATGCCACAAAAACAGGTCAAAAACCCCATAGTGCGCTGGAGCGTTTTCCAGGATGCTCCTCAACACGAGAGGGCCCAAGCAGGCGACGAGGATGCTTCTCTCATCGGTGGTAACCTCCCAGATCATGTACGCCGCGCCGGTGTGGTCGGAAGCCGCTAAGGTTAAGACCTACGTGCGGGGGGTGGAGGCGACCTACAGGCTATGCGCCGTCCGGATAGCATCAGCGTTCCGGACAATCTCGGAGGATGCGGTGCTGGTCATCGCGGGACAAGTCCCGCTTACGGAGCTGATAAGGGAGCGGAAGCCGTTGCCCCGACGACCCGTGGGGCGGAGCAGCCGACCAGGACTGAGCGTAAGAAAGCGGCAAGGAGGAAAAGTCTGGAGAGGTGGCAGTCCAGCTGGGACTCCTCGTCCAAGGGCCGTTGGTCGCACAACTTCATACCGGACATCACGCGGTGGGTGGAACGAGACCATGGAATGGTGGACTTCTACCTCACGCAGGCGCTAAGTGGCCACGGATGCTTCCGCCAGTATCTGAAGCGGTTCGGCCACGAGACGGAGGATTGGTGCCCGGAGTGCGGTACCGGCATTGTGGAAGACGCGCGGCACGTGCTCTTCGAGTGCCGCAGGTTCGGCCTCGAGCGACAGGAGCTAGAGGCGATAGCCGGGTGCGCCATCACCGTGGAAACGCTTGTCCCGAGGATGCTGGACGACCGGATAGTGTGGGAGGCGGCAGCGACCTTCACGACAACGGTCATGAAGAAGCTGAGGGTCCTGGAACGTGGACGAAAGGAGCAGCAGGAGTAAGGGGGGCGCACGCGAAGCAATGCCAGGCGGCGATACCGCGTAACCGCTTCCCCCCTCCCACCATTTTTTCTTCCCTCTATCCTCCCTGGCTGGCTTATAATTAGACCTGAACTGGAGTGGGCGGATGAGGATCCAAAATAAGGCCGGCTGTCGTGCTGGTTGTGGTGGCCGTAGAAGGTGGCTGGGGGTGGTTGCTGCTGCGAAGAAAAATTCCCATAAGTCCGAAAAAGAAGAAGCTGGGGCGGCGTTTTCGACTTCACAAAAAAGGCACTGTATTCGCACAACTTCAATTGTAAGACTAACTTAAGACTAAGAGACCAATTGGCCCGGGACCGCGGAGTGGTGGATTTCCGCTAGGAAATCGGGAGCGGGAGAGAAACGGAGAGCGGGAGTGCAAGCGCTCGCCCCTACACTGCCGCTCAGAACTAAGCGCCCTTGTGGCGCGAACATTCTCCCCCCATTGCGGCAGCAAAGCAGGACTACTTTTCCTGGCACACTCCGGAGACGGTCCATCCGAAAACGGTGCTCTGAGCGACGGGCAGCCCATCTTCCAACGCGAAGGAAATGGTCGATGGGCGATGGAAACGTTCATCCGCCAGCCGGATATCATCGAACTTATCCCGGATGATGTCGCTCAGAGCCCGTACGGGCGATCGAATCCTAAGGCTGGGATCAAGCCTTAAGACGACCTCGAGCCGGAAGTCGTCCGTTCGGGATCGAAGGGTCGCCATGCAGACGTCATCCTCGCCTGCCTGCGTGATTAGCAGCTTGTATGCCACCGCCAACGACCGGTCAATGCTGCTGACCGCCATGCACGGGTCGATCAAGGCCCCCATCTCAAACGTCGTGCTCCCGGTGTCGAGCAGCATGCAGGATGTCGGGAGGATGTGCACCACCTTCTGTCGCAAATAGGCAGCCACGGTCTGAGATGGAGTGGGGGCCGCCGTGCGCGCTGGCTCCTTCGGAACGGGATGACGAGCCGGCGATGGATGGCCGCCGGACGAGCAGGCTCCCTGGAGACGGGCGGACGAGCGGTGCGCTCCGGCCGTGGACGAAAAGAGAAAAGAGTTTTGAAACTTTTCACCCCTGCTCCCACAGACCCCCCATACGTGGAGCCCCGGGCGGGATGAAACGCCAGTCAAGTCCCTGATGGCTGTATACATCAGTCACAGACTCTTTGACGGATTGAAGATGTCCCGAGAAAGTAGAGAAGCTGCCGTTATCAGAATGAATCCGCTGAGGGCACCCGCGCCTAGCTACGAAACGAGCAAAAGCTGCTAGGAACTTTTCGGCGGTGAGATCGGAGGTCGGCTCTAAATGGATAGCCTTCGTGGAAAAACACACAAATACAAAAATACATATCCCTTTGTAATAAGTCACGCTCTCCCGGTGTAGTTTTTAATCTCGAACGGCCCGGCATAATCAATGGCCGTATATGTAAAGGCCCTCGAGAAGGAGACTCTGTCCTTTGGAAGATCGCCCATCAGCTGAGTTTGCAGTCTCTTCTTGTAAATCGTGCAGATCTTACACGGATTCACTACTGCCTTGACCAGATTCTTAATTTTAGGAATCCAATACTTCGATCGGATCAGGTGACGATCAACTGACTACCGCCATGAAGATTAATCCGGTGGGTGAATTGGACGAGAAGGCGAGACAGTCTACAGCCGTAGGGCAGAATTATTGGATGCCGTTCATCATACTGAAGGGCTTTAGAAGCTGTGACGCGACCACACGCCCTTAGGAGGCCGAGTTTGTCCGTGAACGGAAAGAAATTTAATATTGGACTTGCTCCCGGAAGGGGCTTCTTCTCTGCCAAGTTCTTCAGCTCTTGGCCGAATGCTCGACGTTGCGCAATGGAAATCAGAGCTTGTTCTGCCTCTCGGATTTCTTCACTCGTGGGTCGGGAAGTAGAGGAGATCGTGCCCTTACGGCAGCACCTAAGGAAGCGCAGAACATACGCCAGGACTCGCAGTGCTTTGTCCAGCTTAGAGAAGCGTTCTAGAAATTCGTCAGAGGGGACCTGGCTGAAATGCACTTTCACCGCGCGCTGCTCTAACTCTGTGTTCGGCTGCACATCGCTTTGCGCTGGCCACAGCTCTTGTGGCCCTTGCTGCCACCAAAGTTGACTATCCGCTAACTCGAGTAGGGACACGCCTCGACTAGCTGAATCGGCGGAAGTCTGTTCGGACCGAACGTGTGCCCAGCAGTCGACTGGTACTGCCTGCGTGATCTTGGCCACTCTGTTGGCAACAAACGTGGTCCAGTTGCACGCTGGATTCCGTAACCAGGCCAGAACGATTGTCGAATCGGTCCAGCAGCATCGGTATGTCGGAACTTGGTGAGGGCATATTGGGAAAAATAGCTATTACCATTTCGGCTAACAGCACGGCGCCACATAGCTGTAGGCGTGGAAGTGACACGGTCTTTACTGGAGCGACTCGTGTCTTGGATGTGAGGAGGTTAGAAAGGATTTTCTGACCAACCTCGACACGCACGTAGATCGCCGCTCCAATAGCCTTTTGGGACGCATCGCAGAATCCATGATACGCCACTTTGATTTCAGGCTAAAGGAAGACATATCTCGGAACGCGGATCTGGTTGAGGTCGGAATACTCATGGAGAAACGCCTGCAACCTCTGACTCATTTCGCTGGGAAGCTTATCATCCCAGCTTAAATCTTGTAGCCAAATCTCCTGCATGAACATTTTGGAACGTATTATAAACGGTGCGAGTCATCCGGCTGGATCAAACAACCTCGCGATTTGGGATAACACCTCGCTCTTTGTGAAGAAGGGTTCCACCATTATTTCTGGCGGCACGAAGTAGAATTCGTCGGACTTAGCCCTCCATCGAATCCCGAGCGTTTTGTCAGTGCTTTCGGTATCGATATCGAGGAACTCGCTATGAAGGAGGTGTTCGGCTGGAATATTTTTTAGTATGCTCGTGTGATTTGAAGTCCACTTTCTCAAAGGGAAACCAGCAGAGCTAAGAGCTGCTTGTAACTCTTGGATCGAACAATGGGCCTCAGATATGGAATTTGCTCCTGCCAGAACGTTATCGACGTACATATGTTGTTGAAGAATGTGGCTGGCTTTTGGAAACGCTGCTGCAGCACTCGAATAGCGAGGAAAGGCGCACAGTTGACCCCGAAGGTAACTGTTTTCGATACAAAGTTTCGGATATCACCCTCTTTATTTCGGAACAGGATTCTTTGAAAGGGTGTATGCTTCGGATCGACTCAGATCTGTCGGTACATCTTTGTGATGTCCGCACTGAACACGTATTGGAAATATCGCAACTTCAGAATCTGAATGGTCAGATTGGATTGCACTACTGGACCAGCATGAAGAATATCATTTAAGCTGGTTCCAATCGCAGATGGACTGGAGGCGTTAAATACAACGCGAAACTTTGTCGTGGTACTTTCGGGCTTGATTACCGCTTGATGTACGTTGGGGAACTATGAGTCAATGGAACTTCGTTCATATGACCCAGATCCAGATACTCCTGAATCACGCTGTCATATTGCTCTTTTAAAGGAAAGTCTCTTTTTAAACGATTCTCGTTTCGAAGAAACTGAGCTAACGCAATGGACCTTGAATATCCTAAATCGGACCCAGAGTACCTCCCGCTTGCGTCTCTCTTGGTAGTCTGGAGAAAGTTCCTTTCGCAATAGGAATCTGACTCTTTTAACATCTGGAATGGTAGATCCTCCACCTCCCAGAACTTGCTGAGAAGCGAGTCTAAGGAATCTTAATTTTTGCGGAGTACTTGAGTCGTGAAGGATGCGACTCTGTTGGCCTTAGTATTGGAAATCGGCCCGGTAAGTACCCACCCGAAGATGATCTCTTGGCCTAGGAGTGAGCCACAAATGTTTGTTCTAGTGCCCTGCATCATCACCGACGGTAGAATATCAGCTCCGATCAGTATATCGATTTGGGAACTTTCAAAGAAATTTGGGTCTGCCCATTGGAGATCGGGCAGGTCTTGTAAAGAATTCCTGGAAACTGGATGGGAGGGCAGTTTGCCCGCTAATTCCGGAAGGACGTAGGCTGCGGTATCTAATTGTACCCCCGGCTTAGTAGGGGAGCGGATTGCAAACTGGCAGAGTCTCGTTGACTCTGCCGAAACCGATTGGTTTAGCCCTGAGACTTGTGTTTGTATCTTGCGGAATGGCAACTTGAGGAGGTTGAACATACGTTCGGGTTATGAACGTAGCCTCCGATCCCGAGTCGAATAAAGCTCGGGCTCGGTAACTTGTGCCCAAATGTCACACGTCAATAATTGCCGTGCTCAGCAGGACGGCTGTAGTGCCTGAGGCGAAATAATTCTGCACCGTTGAGGTGCTCGCAGATGCATTGCGACTGGAGGGTCTCGAGGACGGTTGCGTAGAGGGCGCCGAGGTTGGAGAACTCGTGGTTCGAGCACTTGAGGAACTCGTGTTTAAGGAACTGGGGGAGCCGCGATGCAGCAGAGTATGATGCCTCCCCCTACACGTGAAACAGCTGTGTGTGCTCGTGCAATCACGTAGTTGATGGCGTCTAGCGAAAGAATTCTTTTTATGTAGCCGGAACGCGCGTCGACAGACATGTGAAGAAAGCGCGCGCATAATCGAATCGGATGATTCTCCTTAGAACATAAGTCACACCCTTTTTGTTTGGTGCTGACCTTGGTTTCGAAGGATTGCAGCCTTTTGGGAACTGACTGAGTCGGCTTCATATCCTCAATAGCCTCCAGTGTCCGATACCTTTCGCTCAGGAAGGTGTTAATCTCCTCCCAAGCCGGAATTTCGGACTTCGAAGTTAGGGACTGTTCCCATAAGGAAAGGGTTAACTTTGGCAGTTTGCTTGCGCACAGGAAAACCAGCAGACAATCCCAGTTGTCACTGAAGATATTCGAATGTGCTAGCGCTGTCAAACACCCCTGATTCGTGGATTGTAGCTCCTTTAGCGCATGTCCAGATTCTTGAGAAATGGAACTCAAGTTGAACAAGAGCTTGAGTTGGCTGTTGACTAAAAGTCTTTTATTTTGGAAACGGTCTTGAAGCGCTTCCCACGCTGACGCGAAACCGTCATTTGTAAGCGGGGATTTGGAAAAATGACAAAAAACAAATGACAGATGAAAAAGCTTCTCGACCGGTGTCAGCCTGGGGTTGTTAACATAAACTGCCGTGAACAGGTCCCGGAAAGTGGGCCATCGGAGGTAGTCCCCATCGAAAACTTTGGTATCGCAGGGCGGTAGCCGGCATAAGGACGAAAAATGCGGTTGAGAGGGAGGAGCTTGAACGGCTTGAGGCGTCGCTCTTTCTAGCATTTCGCTAATCTGTGCTGCACAGGTCTCGTATACGGAGTAGCAGTAGTCAACTTTGCTTGTAGGAGAGGCAAAGTGCTGAGGGATCCTTCCTGGGCATTAGGTCAGAGCAGATTTCGTACTCTTTTTCGACTTATCCCATAAGGCTCGCACTTGGTGCAGACGGACATGTAATGTGCGTGAAGATTGCGAAGCCTGACCAGGAGTGTTGATCTTGTCTTCGAAAGCGCTGACGCGATCGCTCACGGCGATGAATTTGTGCAACGCAGCGGTTGCGGCCGTTGGCTGCTCGGTTACCGACATTTTCCTACTAGCGCGTGTGACCCTCAGAAATTTTGTCCCGGATGCAGAGGGATTTTCTGGCTGTTCCACAAGTTAAGACTCGCTCGACGCTTTCGCCAGCGGTTTGGAGACGACAATTCTCGGACTTGTTCTTGAGCTTGTAGATGGACGATTTCTGATCTTTGGCGTGGCACTCGAGCTTCTAGGTCTCGGGCTAGCGAACTTGGGCACTTGTTTGACGCGAGAAGGTAGCGGAGAGGAAAGGGCGGACTTTGTTTCCTTTTTTGGTGTCGGCGTTGGCTTCTTGTCACCCTCGACGGGCATACCCAGCTACGCTCTCCAAAACGGACGGCCTGCCCGCCGCCGAAAAAATGAAGGAAACGAAAAAAAAAAAACTGACCCACAGACTCGGTTTGGAGCAAATTAGCTGATATAGCTAGAAAAATAGCTAGATAAAAATAGCTAAATGTAGTCGATGATCACGTAGAAGATAACTGAACGCTCCTTGGAAACAAATAGCTAAATACAGCTAAAGTTCCAAAAAAATAGCTGAGGGCTTTCTGGAAAATAAATAGCTAAATATAGCTAAAGGTTCCGGAAAAAACAAAAAAAGTTTTCACTGAAAAAAAAATATACAAAATATAGCTAAAGGTTCCGGAAACACCAAAATAGCTGACAGCTCACTGGCAAAAATAGCTAAATCTCCAAAACGAATAACAAAGCTGAATAGCTAAACAAAGCAAGGAAAAATAGCCAAATCGTAGAACCGCTGACAAAAGAACGACAAATCAACCGACAGAAAACTACGAATATCAATGTCAAAAAATTAAATAGCCAGAAAAAAATAATTGGCTTAAAACGATAGCCTAGGGTCCAGCAGAATTCTTTGATTTCGATCTGAAATTCTTTGGCTAGATTTTCCGTAATTTAGGAACACAACCAAAGCGTAAAAAGTTCTGCGACACAAGAAAAAGAAGCCAAAAAAACTAGCTGAGAAAAAACGACTCTAAAATAGCTATCGAGTTTGAAATTTTGTTTGACGATTATTCGAAAAATAGTAATTTTTGTTTCTGTATTCCGGTATGGATGCAGGATTGGTGGTTTTCCTCGTTACTACTTGAATCGTATGAGTGCAGGTGCTTGTATATGAACAAAACGGAGACGAAATAAAAATTGCCCAAACATATGTATGTGTGTACAAAGAGTTATAGAGTTCGATGCTTAGCACAGAATAGCGCTAAGTTCTGCCCATGTATGTATGTATGCATTGATGGAAAAATTTAGGCTGCTCGCAGAATAGCGGGAAGCTTATGTATGCGGATATATATGTATATCAGGATAGCAATTAAAAATACAATTAAATTTTTCGGATATATGTATGTTTTAGCAGGTCGACAGCGTAGTGTCGCTGTCGCCGAGTGTGGTTCGGTGGTAAGCATAGAATGAAGAAGGGACGACCCAGGCAGTTGCGTATAGATTGTCGTGTATGCAAAACCGAAACTCGCTATGTTATTACGATGTCGGAAAATAGCGGCGCTGCAACATCAGAAGTGGGATCTGGCTCGCTACCTAATGATTCAGATGGACCATGGCGAATTTTGATGGAAATGCAAAATAAAAACTTGATCGAGCTTATTAAAGCTGTACAATCGGCGACACCTGAAACAACAAAAAACAATTGTGCTTCCAAAATTCAACGCAGACCTTGATGGCGCCGACGCGTCGGCCTGGTGTTCAACCGTAAACATAATTTTGGCAGAAAATACTATAAAAGGCAGCGAGTTGGTAATGGCTTTGAGTGCATCGTTGGAAGGTAGTGCGTCGCAGTGGCTCCCGCAAATATGTTATCCAGAGATAACTTGGGATGAATTTAAAGAACTTTTCATGCAGCGTTTTGGCATTGTAGAAACGCCAGCGGCCATGTTTTTGTCAATGTTAGCTAATTGTCCGACCGATGGCGAATGTCTCTCCAATTATGCTAGTCGTATGGTGACGTCACTTATCACGAAATGGCGTGACATGAACGTAGAGGAAATTGCAGTTTCTGTGACGCTTGCGAAGATGGCTCCTGTTGATAACAGATTGCAGCGTTTAACCTTTACTTCAAATATGAGCACCAGAAGTGAATTTCAAACCGAGCTTGAAGCATTCGCGTTCAACAAGAGGAAGAAAAATCTACAAGAAGAAATATCGTCACCTGACATAAAGCGTTCGAAACTTTCAACAATAAAATGTCATTTTTGTGGAAAATTAGGCAACAAGATGATGGAATGTCGAGCTAAGCAGCAGCAAAATCCGTCTTCTCATGCTACAAACAGTAGCGGCAGGAGTGTATCTGGCCACCATCAAAAAGCGAATGTAACCTGCTTTAAGTGTGGTGAACTTGGTCATATTTCAACACATTGCAGTAAGCCTAAAGTGGACAAGATCAAGGATACACATCAGATGAAAAGAGTGGAGCTTTGCGAAGTTGTTGAGCCCAAAGGAGAGATGGTTCATCGAGGTGAGACGTTTATAACAACGTTCGACTCTGGAGCGGAATGTTCATTAATAAAACAAAAGATAAGTCACAAATTAGTTGGTAAAAGAATTAACAATGTAGTGATGCTGAAGGGTATTGGTAGTGGCGGCATATGTAGTACATTGCAAATACTTAGTAACGTAAAAATTAATCAACATTGTATTGAAATCTTGTTTCATGTTTTGGATAATGAGTATTTGAAGAATGACATTATTATTGGTCGAGAAGTACTGTCCCCTGGATTTAATGTTATAATATCATCGGGAAAATTCGAAATAATTAGATCAAAAACTGTAAACTATTGTTCAAATAATGAGAAATTTTGTGAATTAAATACTAATCTTGTTGGGGAAAATAAAGATAAATTACAAGATTTGTTGGAAAAATATTCAAAATCTTTTATTAATGGAATTCCTTCGACTAGAGTTAGCTCGGGTGAAATGAAAATTAAATTAATAGACCCAAGAAAAATTGTTCAAAGAAGACCATATCGGCTCAGCCCAAATGAAAGAGAATTGGTACGAGACAAGATTAATGAATTATTACAATGTAAAATTATACAGCCAAGTTGCTCGCCATACGCAAGTCCCATAATGTTCGTTAACAAAAAAGACGGCACTCATCGTTTGTGTGTTGATTACCGTGAATTAAATTCTAATACAGTTGCAGATAGATATCCCTTGCCCCTCATATCGGACCAGATAGCCAGACTTTATGGAGCGAAATATTTGACATGTTTAGACATGGCAAGCGGGTATTACCAAATTCCCATGCACAAAGATTCGGTAGAGTGTACAGCATTTGTCACTCCAGACGGGCAATATGAATTTTTGGCAATGCCTTTTGGTCTCAGAAACGCACCTTCAGTGTTCAACGCACAGTCATGCAAGCACTTGGAGACCTTGCCAATACGTTTGTTGTCGTTTATATGGATGACGTAATGGTGGCTGCTGCAACAAAAAGTGAGGCTTTGGAAAGGTTGCAAATTACTCTTGATTGTCTTACGAATGCTGGGTTCTCATTTAATATAAAAAAATGTTCTTTCCTTAAGTCGACAGTTCAATATCTAGGATATGAAGTGAGTGCAGGTGAAATCCGACCGAATTCGCTTAAAGTTACAGCGTTAACTACCTTGCCACCTCCTCAGTCAGTTTCTGCTTTACGCCAATTTATTGGATTAGCGTCTTATTTCAGGCAATTCATGCAAGGATTTTCCTGTTTTATGAAACCGTTGTACCTTTTGACTTCGGAGAAGAATGATTTTGTTTGGAGATCGGAACATGAAGAAATTAGACAGAAAGTTATTTCTATTTTTACACAAAAGCCAGTTTTAGTAATTTTTGATCCTCACCATCCTATTGAGTTGCATACCGATGCAAGTTCTAGGGGATACGGTGCCATCTTGTTACACAAAATCAACAACAAGTCTCATGTCATTGAATATTTCAGTAAGGCTGCTTCTCCTGCTGAATCACGGTATCATTCCTATGAATTAGAAACTCTTGCTGTTGTTTTATCTATAAAACATTTTCGCCATTATTTATTGGGTAGAAATTTTGTTGTCTTCACTGATTGTAACTCACCTAAAGCATCAAGAACTAAACAGGATCTATGTCCTAGAGTACAAAGATGGTGGGCGTACTTACAGTCCTTTACATTTGATATACAATATAAAGAAGGTAAACTAATGTCTCATGTTGACTTCTTTTCAAGAAATCTGCCTTCAGCCGAGTTGACTTGCAAAATTCCGGAAAAACGAGTTAATTTGGCAGAGATATCGGACAATTGGCTTTTGGCCGAACAGCGTCAAGATTCTGAAATTGTTGATATTGTAAATAAATTGAAAGAAAATTCTCTTGCTGAGGACATTGCTAAAACTTATGAGCTGAGAGCAGGAATATTATATCGAAAAATTCAGCGAAATGGTAGAACTCGATCTTTATCAATTGTTCCTCGATCATTTAGATGGTCCGTAATAAAACAGATCCATGAGTCCATCATGCATTTGGGATGGGAGAAGACCTTAGATAAGGCCTATGACTATTACTGGTTTAATAACATGTCCAAGTACATTCGGAAGTTCGTTGAGAACTGTATTACGTGTAAAATGTCAAAGTCTTCTTCGGCTAAAGTTCAAGTAAGTCTTCATCCAATACCAAAAGTAAATACACCTTGGCACACCATTCACATCGACATAACTGGGAAGTTGAGTGGCAAGTTGGAAAAAAAGAGTATATCATTGTTCAGGTGGATGCTTTTACTAAATTTGTTTATTTAACCCACACGCTTAAAATTGATGCTGAAAATTGCATAAATGCTGTCACGTCAGCTATTTCTCTGTTTGGAGTACCAAACCGCATGATAGCGGATCAAGGCAGATGTTTTGCCAGCACAAGATTTAGTGAGTTTTGTTCACAACAAAAAATTAAATTGCATTTGATTGCGACAGGTGCGAGTAGAGCGAATGGACAAGTCGAACGCATTATGCCGGTGAAACTAGCAATCGATCTTGGCAAGATGCCTTAGGAGAAGTTCAATTAGCTTTGAACTGTACGGTTAGTCGAGTGACAAAGGAAAGCCCTTTAGAATTGTTTATCGGTAAAGTTGCCCGCCCGTTGGGATTGCTTCCTCCCTGCGATATGCTAGAAGAGGTCGACTTGGCAGAAGTGAGAGCAAGAGCAGGTCAAAATATTTTAACTGCAGCAGCATATAACAAGGAGCAATTTGATAGAAACAAGGCTAAAGTTGTTGGATGCAAGGTTGGAGATTACGTATTGTTAAAAAATGAAGAGAGGCATCAAACAAAGTTGAGTCCAAAGTTTAGGGGGCCTTTTCAAATAACTGAATTGTTAGAGGGGGATAGATATGTGGTCAGGTCTTTGACAAATAATTGAAAATATAAATATGCTCATGATGACATAAGAAAAATGCCGGATGGACAAATACCAGTTGAATTTGAAAGTTGTAATACGGATTTAAGTAGTGAAAAAGAAACTGTTGAAAGAGACAGTAGTGAAAAAGAAACTGTTGAAAGAGACAGTAATGAAAAAGAAACTGTTGAAAGAGACAGTAATGGAAAAGACACTGTTGAAAGAGACAGTAATGAAATCATGTAAAGAGAAACTGTTGCAAGAGACAGTACAGGTGCCTTAAAGGTTAATAATGAAATTTGTAATAATAATGTAAGCACAAGTGCAAAACAATTGTTTTGATCATGGCGTGTGGCGCATTAGATAATATAATGTAAAAACTGAATGGTTAATGATAATGTAAAAATGAGCTCTGTATGTCAAAGAAAAGAATTTGTATTACTTAAGAAAAAAAAAAAAAAAGACAGAAAAATGAAGATGTAATTTGTAATGAAAATTATAACGTTAGACGAGAAATGAAAAGTTTTATTTGAATAAATTGTTATAAGTTGATTGAATGGTAACAAAGCATTTTTGGAAAAATTGCACGAGGTCGTGTAATGGTCAGGATGGCCGTGTCGGCGCACACTAATAGTGTGTGTGTATTTTTTTTGTTTTTTTTTTTTTTTTTTTTTTGGATTCAGGGTTTTATTACCTACTTGCTATAACATATACGCTTACAAATACGACTATAATATTACAACAAAAATAAAGAGAGGATAGGGGGAAGAAATGGTGGGAGGGGGGAAGCGGTTACGCGGTATCGCCGCCTGGCATTGCTTCGCGTGCGCAGTACCCCTTACTCCTGCTGCTCCTTCCGTCTACGCTCCAGGTCCCTCAGCTTTTTCATGACCTCCGCCGTGAACGTTGCTGCCGCCTCCCACACTGTCCTGTCGTCCAGCATCCTCGGGACGAGTGTTTCCACGCCGATTTCGCACCCGGCTGCCGCCTCCAGCTCCTGCCGTTCGAGGCCAAACCTGCGGCACTCGAAGAGCACGTGCCGCGCGTCTTCCACAATGTCGGTACCGCACTCCGGGCACTAATCCTCCGTCTCGTGGCCAAACCGCTTCAGGTACTGGCGGAAGCATCCTTGGCCACTAAGCGCCTGCGTGAGGTAGAAGTCCACCATTCCATGGTCTCGTTCCACCCACCTCGTGATGTCCGGTATGAGGGCATGCGTCCAACGGCCCTTGGACGAGGAGTCCCAGCTGGACTGCCACCTCTCCAGACTTCTCCTCCTGGCCGCTGCCTTACGCTCCGCCTTGGTAGGCTGCTCCGCCCCACTGCTCGTCGGGGCAACGGCTGTCTCCTTCCGCTCCCTTACCAGCTCCGTGAGCGGGACTTGTCCCGCGATGACCAGCACCGCGTCCTCCGAGATTGTCCGGAACGCTGAAGCTATCCGGACGGCGCAAAGCCTGTAGGTCGCCTCCACCCCCCGCATGTAGGTCTTAACCTTAGCGGCTTCCGACCACACCGGCGCGGCGTACAGGATCTGGGAGGTCACCACCGATGATAGCAGCTTCCTTGTCGCCTGCTTGGGCCGTCTCGTGTTAAGGAGCATCCTGGATAGCGCTCCAGCGGTCCCGCTAGCCTTCTTGTGCGCATACTCCAGGTGCTCCTTGAACGACAGGCGCGTGTCGATGAAGACTCCCAGGTACTTAATGGCCCGCTGCGACCGGATTGTGGTCCCTCCGATCCGCACGCTGGCCGTCTCCACCACCTTCCGGCTCGATATCAGGACCGCCTCGGTTTTGTGCGCAGCCAGCTCCAGCCCTGCGACCGCTAGCCACGACTCTACGGCCTGTATGGCCGCATCCGCGCGAGCCTCCGCCGCGGCTAGCTCCTTGGCTACCACCACTATTGCCACGTCATCGGCAAAGCCCACCAGGGTGGTGCTGGAAGGCATCGGCAGCCGTAGGACTCCGTCGTACATGGAATTCCAGAGCAGGGGTCCCAGAACGGAGCCCTGCGGGACTCCGGCTGAGACTTTGTGTGCCCTGGAACCCAGACTCGTTTCCAGGAGGAGCACCCTGTTGCTGAAATAGCTGTGCGCTATCTTCAGCAGATATTCCGGGACGTTGAGGTTCCTGAGGGATTCAAGCGTTCTGCCCCAGTCCGCCGAGTTAAACGCATTCCTGATATCCAGGGTGACCACTAGGCAGTACGACTTCGTCCCTCCTCTCCATCTAGTTCCTGCGATGGCCTCCTCGGCAACCTTTACGATCCTCGAGATGGCGTCCAATGTGGACTTCCCCTTCGTGAAGCCATATTGCTCCGGGGAGAGGCCACCAGCTGCTTCTATCGCTCCGCCCAGCCTGGTAGAGATCACCCTTTCGAAGACCTTGCCTATGGTGTCCAGCAGGCAAATTTGGTCTGTAGGAGGATGCCTCTCCGGGTGGCCGGGCTTGGCCAGGAGCAGCAGCCGTTGCTTTTTCCACCTGTCGGGAAACGTCCCCTCCAGGAAGCACCTGTTGAACAGGCTGGCTACTTCCGCCGGCAGCAGCGATAGGGCCAGCTTCGTCGCTCTGTTGGGGATCGCGTCCGGCCCGGGAGCCTTCCTGGGCTGCAGTTTCCTCCCGACTTGGAGGACCTCTGCCTCCGTTACCCAGTGGATGTCACCTGCAACCATATCCGGGGGGTCTGCGATCTGCCGCCCCGTCGGGAACAGGACTCCGACAATCCCCTCCAGGGTTTCCGGGTCAGATGGGGCTTTGCCTCCCGCATTGAGCCTCTTGACCACCATCTTATATGCTCCTCCCCATGGGTCCTCGTCGGCGGCATCGCACAGCTTCAGGAAACACTCCCTTTTGCTGTTGGTGATGGCGATCTTCAGCTCCCTCTTTGCCGCTTTATATCGGTCGCTGCATGCGGGCAGGCGTGAGGTGCCTCTCGCGCGCTGCATCAGCCTTCTGGTGCGGTGTGCGGTGCGACGTAGCTCCGCGATATCCTCGCTCCACCAGTACACCGGCGAGTGGTGTCTCCGGAACGGCTTCCTTTGGAGCATACTCCGACTGCAGGCGCCTTCCACTGCCTCTGCCAGCTTTTCGGCCAGCGCGTTTGCCCCATCGGCCTCGTCTGCCGAGAAGCCCTCAAGGGCGCTTGCAAAGGCCCTTGGACTGAAAGTGTCCTGGCGGAACGCCTTCCTAGGCTGAGGCGGTGTGCTCCTCGAGAGGCCTACGATACCAACCGTGCACTCGATGGCTTCGTGATCGCTGGCGGTATAGGCCTCGCTGACCCTCCATTGTGCTAGGCGGGCCAGCGCGCTACTGGCGAACGTGAGGTCTATAACCGACCCGGCTCCCGCCCTGCTGAAGGTGTGCCGGGCTCCCTCGTTCAGCAGTACCATGTCCAAGGAGGCAATGGCCTCCAGCACTGCTCGGCCTCTGGCGTTAGTTCGAGGGGAGCCCCATTCCATCGCCCAGGCATTGAAGTCGCCCCCGACGACCACCTTGCTTCGACCCCGCAGGTCGCTGCACAACTCGTCCAGGATCCTGCCGAAGGACTCGAGCGACAGACTTGGTGCCAGGTAGCAGCTATACAGCCAGATGCCACCCACGTTGGCTCGCACAAAGCCCTCAGCAGCTCTCACTTCGCGCATCTCCGGCGCCTCCGCTCCGCATAGCCACAGGGCCGCTCTGCCCGTGCTGTCGGTGGCCCAGCCACGGCCGCTATCAACCCTGTATGGCTCGCTGAGGATTGCCACTTCCGAGCCTAGCTCGCGCACCGTCTGCAGCAGGAGGTCCTGCGCTGCTCTGCAGTGATTCAGATTGAGCTGAATCAACTGCATCTGGGCCTGTGGATCCCGCTACTGCTTTTAGAGGCTGGGCAGTCTCTGCCGCCGGCCTGGTGCCTCGTCTCCTTCCTTCCGGCCGCTGTGCAGATGAAGCATGATGCCTCCTTTGTGCAAGAGGCTGCTCTGTGTCCCTGCTCCCCGCATTTTATGCAGCATCCACTCCTGTCCACTGGGCTTTTGCAGTGCACCGCAATGTGCCCTGTTTCTAGGCATCTGAAGCACCTAGGTGGGCCTACTTTCTCCCGGATCCTGCAAATGGTCCAGCCTATCCGGACTTCACCACGGTGGAGGACGGTTTTGCCCAGGGAGGCGGGCAAACTGACCACTGCCGTCTGGGTTTCGGCGTAGCCTCGGCGCAATCCACGCACTTTTACCCGTACGGCCTCGAAGTTGAACTGGTCCGCGATCGCGGCGCAGACCTCCTGCTTGGTTGTGATGGAGTCCATGCCGCGGATCTCCATTACGACCACTGAGTCGTCCTCTGATGTGGCGCGCACAGACGCCGAGTCGCCGAGCACTTTCTCAATGCTCTCCTTCATACTCTCCGCGCTCTCGGCACTGCCTTTGGCTACCTCAAGGAGCAGGTTGCCATTGTTGGTTCGGCGAACCTTGGAGATGCAGCTCCCCAGCTCTGACAGCTGCTTGTCGTCCCTCCTAGTCACCATGGCGAGTACCTCGCTGTATGACCTGCCCTTCGCCTGGACGATGACCGCATCCGGGCGGGCGCGGCGCGCCGTTTTCGGCTTCCTGGCCACAACTTCCCAGCCGTCCTCGTGGTGTGTGCGGCTCACGGGCTTCCGGGCGGGGGCGCGAGTTGCTGCCGCTACGTTTGCGTCCCGCTGAAGTGTGTGTGTATGTTGGTGTGAGTGTGTGGGTATGCTGTTGTAGGAATTTCACCAGAGGCCTTATTTCATCATTATAGGAATATAGCATCAGTCACTAATTGCGCCGTGATTAATTGTGTGTGTATGTTGTCGCTTTAAGAAGTGTCGTTTTAGCAGGGCGACAGCGTAGTGTCGCTGTCGCCGAGTGTGGTTCGGCGGTAAGCATAGAATGAAGAAGGGACGACTCAGGCAGTTGCGTATAGATTGTCGTGTATGCAAAACCGAAACTCGCTATGTTATTACGATGTCGGAAAATAGCGGCGCTGCAACATCAGAAGTGGGATCTGGCTCGCTACCTAATGATTCAGATGGACCATGGCGAATTTTGATGGAAATGCAAAATAAAAACTTGATCGAGCTTATTAAAGCTGTACAATCGGCGACACCTGAAACAACAAACAAAAAAACAATTGTGCTTCCAAAATTCAACGCAGACCTTGATGGCGCCGACGCGTCGGCCTGGTGTTCAACCGTAAACATAATTTTGGCAGAAAATACTATAAAAGGCAGCGAGTTGGTAATGGCTTTGAGTGCATCGTTGGAAGGTAGTGCGTCGCAGTGGCTCCCGCAAATATGTTATCCAGAGATAACTTGGGATGAATTTAAAGAACTTTTCATGCAGCGTTTTGGCATTGTAGAAACGCCAGCGGCCATGTTTTTGTCAATGTTAGCTAATTGTCCGACCGATGGCGAATGTCTCTCCAATTATGCTAGTCGTATGGTGACGTCACTTATCACGAAATGGCGTGACATGAACGTAGAGGAAATTGCAGTTTCTGTGACGCTTGCGAAGATGGCTCATGTTGATAACAGATTGCAGCGTTTAACCTTTACTTCAAATATGAGCACCAGAAGTGAATTTCAAACCGAGCTTGAAGCATTCGCGTTCAACAAGAGGAAGAAAAATCTACAAGAAGAAATATCGTCACCTGACATAAAGCGTTCGAAACTTTCAACAATAAAATGTCATTTTTGTGGAAAATTAGGCAACAAGATGATGGAATGTCGAGCTAAGCAGCAGCAAAATTCGTCTTCTCATGCTACAAACAGTAGCGGCAGGAGTGTATCTGGCCACCATCAAAAAGCGAATGTAACCTGCTTTAAGTGTGGTGAACTTGGTCATATTTCAACACATTGCAGTAAGCCTAAAGTGGACAAGATCAAGGATACACATCAGATGAAAAGAGTGGAGCTTTGCGAAGTTGTTGAGCCCAAAGGAGAGATGGTTCATCGAGGTGAGACGTTTATAACAACGTTCGACTCTGGAGCGGAATGTTCATTAATAAAACAAAAGATAAGTCACAAATTAGTTGGTAAAAGAATTAACAATGTAGTGATGCTGAAGGGTATTGGTAGTGGCGGCATATGTAGTACATTGAAAATACTTAGTAACGTAAAAATTAATCAACATTGTATTGAAATCTTGTTTCATGTTTTGGATAATGAGTATTTGAAGAATGACATTATTATTGGTCGAGAAGTACTGTCCCCTGGATTTAATGTTATAATATCATCGGGAAAATTCGAAATAATTAGATCAAAAACTGTAAACTATTGTTCAAATGATGAGAAATTTTGTGAATTAAATACTGATCTTGTTGGGGAAAATAAAGATAAATTACAAGATTTGTTGGAAAAATATTCAAAATCTTTTATTAATGGAATTCCTTCGACTAGAGTTAGCTCGGGTGAAATGAAAATTAAATTAATAGACCCAAGAAAAATTGTTCAAAGAAGACCATATCGGCTCAGCCCAAATGAAAGAGAATTGGTACGAGACAAGATTAATGAATTATTACAATGTAAAATTATACAGCCAAGTTGCTCGCCATACGCAAGTCCCATAATGTTCGTTAACAAAAAAGACGGCACTCATCGTTTGTGTGTTGATTACCGTGAATTAAATTCTAATACAGTTGCAGATAGATATCCCTTGCCCCTCATATCGGACCAGATAGCCAGACTTTATGGAGCGAAATATTTGACATGTTTAGACATGGCAAGCGGGTATTACCAAATTCCCATGCACAAAGATTCGGTAGAGTGTACAGCATTTGTCACTCCAGACGGGCAATATGAATTTTTGGCAATGCCTTTTGGTCTCAGAAACGCACCTTCAGTGTTCAACGCACAGTCATGCAAGCACTTGGAGACCTTGCCAATACGTTTGTTGTCGTTTATATGGATGACGTAATGGTGGCTGCTGCAACAAAAAGTGAGGCTTTGGAAAGGTTGCAAATTACTCTTGATTGTCTTACGAATGCTGGGTTCTCATTTAATATAAAAAAATGTTCTTTCCTTAAGTCGACAGTTCAATATCTAGGATATGAAGTGAGTGCAGGTGAAATCCGACCGAATTCGCTTAAAGTTACAGCGTTAACTACCTTGCCACCTCCTCAGTCAGTTTCTGCTTTACGCCAATTTATTGGATTAGCGTCTTATTTCAGGCAATTCATGCAAGGATTTTCCTGTTTTATGAAACCGTTGTACCTTTTGACTTCGGAGAAGAATGATTTTGTTTGGAGATCGGAACATGAAGAAATTAGACAGAAAGTTATTTCTATTCTTACACAAAAGCCAGTTTTAGTAATTTTTGATCCTCACCATCCTATTGAGTTGCATACCGATGCAAGTTCTAGGGGATACGGTGCCATCTTGTTACACAAAATCAACAACAAGTCTCATGTCATTGAATATTTCAGTAAGGCTGCTTCTCCTGCTGAATCACGGTATCATTCCTATGAATTAGAAACTCTTGCTGTTGTTTTATCTATAAAACATTTTCGCCATTATTTATTGGGTAGAAATTTTGTTGTCTTCACTGATTGTAACTCACCTAAAGCATCAAGAACTAAACAGGATCTATGTCCTAGAGTACAAAGATGGTGGGCGTACTTACAGTCCTTTACATTTGATATACAATATAAAGAAGGTAAACGAATGTCTCATGTTGACTTCTTTTCAAGAAATCTGCCTTCAGCCGAGTTGACTTGCAAAATTCCGGAAAAACGAGTTAATTTGGCAGAGATATCGGACAATTGGCTTTTGGCCGAACAGCGTCAAGATTCTGAAATTGTTGATATTGTAAATAAATTGAAAGAAAATTCTCTTGCTGAGGACATTGCTAAAACTTATGAGCTGAGAGCAGGAATATTATATCGAAAAATTCAGCGAAATGGTAGAACTCGATCTTTATCACTTGTTATCACTGTTCGTAGCTGATGGCGTCTAGCGAAAGAATTCTTTTTATGTAGCCGAAACGCGCGTCGACAGACATGTGAAGAAAGCGCGCGCATAATCGAATCGGATGATTCTCCTTAGAACATAAGTCACACCCTTTTTGTTTGGTGCTGACCTTGGTTTCGAAGGATTGCAGCCTTTTGGGAACTGACTGAGTCGGCTTCATATCCTCAATAGCCTCCAGTGTCCGATACCTTTCGCTCAGGAAGGTGTTAATCTCCTCCCAAGCCGGAATTTCGGACTTCGAAGTTAGGGACTGTTCCCATAAGGAAAGGGTTAACTTTGGCAGTTTGCTTGCGCACAGGAAAACCAGCAGACAATCCCAGTTGTCACTGAAGATATTCGAATGTGCTAGCGCTGTCAAACACCCCTGATTCGTGGATTGTAGCTCCTTTAGCGCATGTCCAGATTCTTGAGAAATGGAACTCAAGTTGAACAAGAGCTTGAGTTGGCTGTTGACTAAAAGTCTTTTATTTTGGAAACGGTCTTGAAGCGCTTCCCACGCTGACGCGAAACCGTCATTTGTAAGCGGCGATTTGGAAAAATGACAAAAAACAAATGACAGATGAAAAAGCTTCTCGACCGGTGTCAGCCTGGGGTTGTTAACATAAACTGCCGTGAACAGGTCCCGGAAAGTGGGCCATCGGAGGTAGTCCCCATCGAAAACTTTGGTATCGCAGGGCGGTAGCCGGCATAAGGACGAAAAATGCGGTTGAGAGGGAGGAGCTTGAACGGCTTGAGGCGTCGCTCTTTCTAGCATTTCGCTAATCTGTGCTGCACAGGTCTCGTATACGGAGTAGCAGTAGTCAACTTTGCTTGTAGGAGAGGCAAAGTGCTGAGGGATCCTTCCTGGGCATTAGGTCAGAGCAGATTTCGTACTCTTTTTCGACTTATCCCATAAGGCTCGCACTTGGTGCAGACGGACATGTAATGTGCGTGAAGATTGCGAAGCCTGACCAGGAGTGTTGATCTTGTCTTCGATAGCGCTGACGCGATCGCTCACGGCGATGAATTTGTGCAACGCAGCGGTTGCGGCCGTTGGCTGCTCGGTTACCGACATTTTCCTACTAGCGCGTGTGACCCTCAGAAATTTTGTCCCGGATGCAGAGGGATTTTCTGGCTGTTCCACAAGTTAAGACTCGCTCGACGCTTTCGCCAGCGGTTTGGAGACGACAATTCTCGGACTTGTTCTTGAGCTTGTAGATGGACGATCTCTGATCTTTGGCGTGGCACTCGAGCTTCTAGGTCTCGGGCTAGCGAACTTGGGCACTTGTTTGACGCGAGAAGGTAGCGGAGAGGAAAGGGCGGACTTTGTTTCCTTTTTTGGTGTCGGCGTTGGCTTCTTGTCACCCTCGACGGGCATACCCAGCTACGCTCTCCAAAACGGACGGCCTGCCCGCCGCCGAAAAAATGAAGGAAACGAAAAAAAAAAAACTGACCCACAGACTCGGTTTGGAGCAAATTAGCTGATATAGCTAGAAAAATAGCTAGATAAAAATAGCTAAATGTAGTCGATGATCACGTAGAAGATAACTGAACGCTCCTTGGAAACAAATAGCTAAATACAGCTAAAGTTCCGAAAAAATAGCTGAGGGCTTTCTGGAAAATAAATAGCTAAATATAGCTAAAGGTTCCGGAAAAAACAAAAAAAGTTTTCACTGAAAAAAAAATATACAAAATATAGCTAAAGGTTCCGGAAACCCCAAAATAGCTGACAGCTCACTGGCAAAAATAGCTAAATCTCCAAAACGAATAACAAAGCTGAATAGCTAAACAAAGCAAGGAAAAATAGCCAAATCGTAGAACCGCTGACAAAAGAACGACAAATCAACCGACAGAAAACTACGAATATCAATGTCAAAAAATTAAATAGCCAGAAAAAAATAATTGGCTTAAAACGATAGCCTAGGGTCCAGCAGAATTCTTTGATTTCGATCTGAAATTCTTTGGCTAGATTTTCCGTAATTTAGGAACACAACCAAAGCGTAAACACTTCTGCGACACAAGAAAAAGAAGCCAAAAAAACTAGCTGAGAAAAAACGACTCTAAAATAGCTATCGAGTTTGAAATTTTGTTTGACGATTATTCGAAAAATATTAATTTTTGTTTCTGTATTCCGGTATGGATGCAGGATTGGTGGTTTTCCTCGTTACTACTTGAATCGTATGAGTGCAGGTGCTTGTATATGAACAAAACGGAGACGAAATAAAAATTGCCCAAATATATGTATGTGTGTATATAGAGTTATAGAGTTCGATGCTTAGCACAGAATAGCGCTAAGTTCTGCCCATGTATGTATGTATGCATTGATGGAAAAATTTAGGCTGCTCGCAGAATAGCGGGAAGCTTATGTATGCGGATATATATGTATGTCAGGATAGCAATTAAAAACACAATTAAATTTTTCGGATATATGTAGATGAATATCATATATTGTAGTATGTGTATATATCGAGGGTACACTGTACCATTAAAAACATAGCAACACTAAGTTGCATTATGTAAACAAACAAATTCAAGTGGACTAAAAAGTCTCACGCTGATAGCGGCATTACGCTAAGTCAGCATTCCCACGCTGACCACATATATACATAGACATATGTCCATACGACACTCGCTCTTGAACATATACCTAAGATATACATATGCGCCTCTGTTGTGGTCAACGGCAGCGCAGTCGCCAGCAACAATTATGTACTTAGCTTTAGTCGACTTCTCTTTGTACTGAATAAATCAATTTAAATGCAAACCTCCACCAGCACGGATGTGCTATCTCTTTATTCATGTCCCATACCTTAAGGGGTCGGCTACAAATCAAACAGGACACAAAAACACAAAGTTGAAACTGATTATATGAAAAACGTTGAGAAAATGTTGAGAAAAAACTTATGAACGAAAACTGAAAAATATATCATATACTAGCAGATAAGATATAATAACAAATAATGTTATTTAAATTTAACGATCTTGGATAGACCCAACACAAAGGACTATTAGAGCGTATTTTAAAACTAGATAGATATATGGAAATCTTTATTAATAAATTCAAAAATATCTAAAAAAGTTGCTTACAAAATATATATAAAACTTGACATATTAAATTTTGTATTTTATTATATTTTTACCTTTGCATCATATATCCTTTTCTACTTAGAGTAGTTTTGTAAAACAAGGCTAAAATTGTAGCTCAATCTTCACGACCCTATCTCTTTTTTTAAGATTTTGCTTTAATTTCTAAACATCTGAATAAACATTTTATATGAATAATTATCAAATCTAAGTCACCTGTACTCTGGTGCGATTATATCGCTAAAATGTACATGGAATGGCTAAATCTAGTAACGGAAATAAATAACATTAGAGATGCTTTTGATAAATCATATAAATGCATCAATAAAAGCGCGCTGATAAAAACTCAGACGCTCATATTTCATATAAAGGCATTGATAACGCAATACATAGCGTTAGAAAACCTTATATTAATATACAAAGACAAGCTCACTGAAAAACATAAAGCTCAATGCTTAAAAGTTCACAGCTCATTCGGTAAGAGATTACATAATACTAGTGTTAGACACTGTATTATAATAAACATCCCAACCGATATATCTGAAATAGCGGAATTCGACGAAAGCCACATAAAAGACCTGGACGAGTCACAACCGAAAGAGGATTTAGATATAGAAAGCGATATCGAATCTGTAGAAGAAATATCTGAAATAGCGGAATTCGGCGAAAGCCAGATAAAAGACCTGGACGAGTCACAACCGCAAGAGGATTTAGATATAGAAAACGATATCAAATCTACAGAAGAAATCAAAACAAACATAATACAACCAGGAACAGTAAATATGGCTAATACAGTAGAAGCCCAGAGGGCATACCTTAAACAGGTATTCTCAACAATACCTGAATTTTATGGTAAGAAACTCCATCTAAACAGGTTTTTGACCGCTTTAAGGTTGACAAATCTAACTAAAGGAGATCAGGAACCTTTAGCCGTAGAGGTCATAAAGACCAAAATTATTGGCCCACTGACCTATAAGGTAGAACACGCGACAACAATACAGGCAATAGTTACCATATTGCAGGCAAACGTAAAAGGCGAATCGCCAGACGTTATAAAAGCCAAATTATTGAATACGCAACAAAGAGGCATGACCGCGTCTCAGTATGCTACTGAAATAGACAATATGCGTAAGCAGCTTGAAGCAGCTTACATAGACGACGGATTAGACTCCGACAATGCCGACAAATTTGCGACAAAATATTCGATATTGGCAATGACTCAGAATGGTACCAATTCTCGTACATTCAGTACATTCAATGATGCAATGGAAAAATATATCCATTGCAGTACTGAAATTGCAGGCAATTCCAACACCGTCTTATTCTATAACGGGAATAATAGACGAGGTAATAATAATGCCAATTACCGAGGTAGAGGCAGGAATCACTACAACCAAACTTATACCCAAGGTTATAATAACAATAACAATAGTGGTCGCAGAAACTACCGTGGCCGCGGTAACAACCGTGGTGGAGGTAACCGAAGGGGATACCAAAACCATTTACATTAAAAATTAACCTGAGCATTTTTATAAAAGTACAACATCATATGACAAATACACATTTAATTATATTAATAGATACAGGCGCAGATATTTCATTGCTTAAAAATAAAGCAAACGAATACACTGCCTTAAACTTCAGTAATATATCAAATATTACAGGTATTGGGCAAAGAACCATACAGTCTATAGGCTCAATCGATCTTGACCTACGTATGCAGGATGATCTCGTACCGCATGAATTTCATGTAGTACCCGAGAATTTTCCTATACCATGCAATGGCATAATCGGTTTAGATTTTATAAAAAGATATAATTGTATATTAGAATTTCAGAAAACACAAGACTGGTTCATAATAAGACCCGATAATTTTCATAAACAAATTAATATTCCAATTCAACATACTGTAGATTTAAACACATTATTATTGCCAGCTAGATCAGAAGTAATCAGACAAGTCAAATTACTCACTCAGCGATTACCAAGAGCTACAACCGGGCATAATAATAGCCAGAGCAATTGTCGACAGTGAAAATGCATTCATTCGCATAATAAGTACAAATACAAAAGACGATATAATAAATAGCGCAGAAATAAAGAGCGAATCAATGCATGACTACGACATTTTCACACCCGACCCACAACAAAACAATAGGAGCAAATAAGTTTTAAAAAAATTAAGATTCCCAAAACAATTTGATGAGGTTCTTACAGACTTGTGTACGAAATTTAGCGATATATTTGGTTTGGAAACAGAACCAATATCAGCTAACAACTTTTATAAACAAAAGCTCAGGCTAGGAGATAAGACACCGGTCTATATTAAAAACTATCGCACGCCAGACAGCCAGAAATTAGAGTGCCAAACAAGTTAAAAAACTGATAGACGATGGAATTGCAGAACCATCAATATCAGAATATAACAGCCCATTACTATTGGTTCCAAAGAAACCACTTCCAAACTCAACGGAAAAAAGATGTTGATTAGCAGTAGACTATCGTGAAATAAATAAAAAATTGCTAGCAGACAAGTTCCCACTTCCAAGAATAGAAGACATTCTTGACCAATTAGGACGAGCAAAATATTTTTCATGTCTCGACCTAATGTCTGGATTCCACCAGATAGAGCTAGAAAACAAATATAGGGATATTACTTCATTTTCAACAGCCAATGGCTCTTATCGCTTCACGCAATTACCATATGGACTGAAAGTTGCAACAAACTCTTTCCAGCGTATGATGACACTTGCATTCTCTGGTCTTGAACCATCGCAAGCATTCTTATACATGGATGATTTAGTTGTAATAGGTTGTTCAGAAAAGCATATGATTAAAAACTTAACAAAAGTATTTGAGCTATGCAGAGAACACAATTTAAAACTACATCCAGAGAAATGTTATTTCTTTCTGAGAGAGGTCACATTTTTGGGTCATAAATGCACGATCAAGGCATTCACCCAGATGACACCAAATACGAAGTAATAGAAAAATATCCCATACCAACAGATGCAGATAGTGCTAGACGTTTCGTAGCCTTCTGTAACTACCATAGACGTTTCATTAAAAATTTTTCTAATCATGCACGCCACTTAATGAGGCTTAGTAAAAAGAATGTCCAATTTGAATGGACAGCAGAATGCAATAATGCATTCGAATACTTAAAAAAGGAATTAATGAAACCATCATTATTGCAGTACTCAGATTTTAGCAAAGAATTTTGCATAACAACCGATGCCAGTAAACAAGCATGCGGAGCGGTACTAACTCAAGAACATAATGGCAAACAACTTCCAGTGCAATACGCTTTAAGAATGTTCACCCAAGATAAAAGTAATAAGTCCACTACAGAACAAGAACTAGCAGCCATTCATTGGGCAATTAATCACTTTCGACCATATATATATGGAAAACACTTTGTAGTAAAAAGCGATCATAGACCATTGTTATATCTATTCCCAATGAAAAATCCAAGCTCAAAACTAACACGTATGAGGCTGGATTTAGAGGAATATCATTTTACGGTTGAATATCTTAAGGGGGATTATCTTTCCCCGGACGCATTGTCACGCATAACAATACAAGACTTAAAAACAATAAGCAGACAAGTACTAAAAGTTACTACAAGGTCTGAATGTAGAAAGGAAAGTCAAAAAATAATTGTCAATACAAGTATGAAAAACAAAAATGAGCAATTAAATGAAAAGCCCAGAATCTATAAAGTTGTCAATAATAATGACACAAAGAAACATGTTTTAATCAAAATAGATAAACGAGGAAAAACAATTGTTTCACGCTTTGATGCTAATGATTTGTATTCTAATGAAACATTTGACCTAAGTCAATTCTTTCAAAGGCTTAATTCAAAAGCCGGAATGCATAAAATAACAAAAATGCGAATATCACCAAGTGAACAAATATTCGAATTTGTATCACTAAATGAATTTAAAATACAGGGCAATCGAGTACTCGAAAAAGTAGAACTAGCTAGTCTACAAAATGTGATAATCATAGATCAAAAAGACGAAGCTCAAATTAATCATGTCTTGAAAAAATTCCATGACGATCCTATAGAAGGAGGTCACACTGGTATCGCGCGAGCCCAGTTAAAAATCAAAAGATTTTATTATTGGCCCCAAATGACTAAGACAATAGCAAAGTATGTAAAGTAACAACAAAACATACCAAAACTCCATTGACATTGACACCAACCCCAGCAACAGCATTTGTTACTGTTTTAATTGATACCATTGGTCCATTACCCAAATTGGAAGATGGAAATGAGTATGCAGTTACAATCATATGCGATCTAACAAAGTTTTTAGTCACTGTTCCAACACAGAATAAAAGTGCTAAAACAGTTGCCAAAGCTATATTTGAATCATTTGTATTGAAGTACGGTCCAATGAAGACGTTCATTACGGATCAAGGTACCGAATACAAAAATTCACTTATAAATGAATTATGCAAATACATGCATATAGAAAATCTAACATCTAGTTAGTTAGTCACCGAACTTTCAACGAATACATACGTTCATATATATCAGTTGACAAAAGTGATTGGGACATTTGGTTACCATATTTCACTTACTGCTTCAACACAACACCATCAGTAGAACATGACTACTGCCCATATGAACTAGTATTCGGCAGATTATCCAGACAATTCATAGATTTTTCAAAAATAAACCATATTGGCCCTATATACAACATAGAATATTATTCCAAAGAACTTAAGTACAGATTAGAAATATCATACAACAGAGCCAGAAGAATGTTAGAAAAAGCGAAGGCAGAAAGAAAACTTAAATATGACAGACTTACAAATAATTTTGATTTAAAAATAGGAGATAAGGTACTACTTAAAATTGAAACAGGTCATAAGTTAGAAAATAGGTACGAAGGTCCTTATGACGTACTAGATATAGGAGTAAATGATAATATAACTATTAAAAAAGGAAATAAGAAACAACAAATAGTACATAAAGACAAGTTAAAAAAAAACAAACATAAAAAAAAATGGTCTGATCAACCGAAAAAAAATTTTATTATAATAAAAAGACATAAATATATTTAATTTACATTTTTATAATTTCAAAATTTGTACATAATTCAGCTAAAACTCAATATCATTATTCATTTTAATTCATATAATTAAAAACATATATATAAGAATACAATTAATTAATTAATATTAATACAATTAAATAAAAAAATATACAATAAAAAAAAAACAAAAAAATATATATGAAAATAACTTCACTCCATTACGTTATTTTTCAAAAGGAGGGAGGTGTAGTATGTACATATATCGAGGGTACACTGTACCATTAAAAACATAGCAACACTAAGTTGCATTATGTAAACAAACAAATTCAAGTGGACTAAAAAGTCTCACGCTGATAGCGGCATTACGCTAAGTCAGCATTCCCACGCTGACCTCATATATACATAAACATATGCCCATACGACACTCGCTCTTGAACATATACCTAAGATATACAATACCACAACAACAACAACCAAGGCAATTCCGAGTTGCCCAGAACACATCGGGAAATTCCCAAAATACATCGGGAAACTCCCAGAACCCTTTGAATAATCAGAATTAAAAGAAGTCAGAGTTCATACCATTAATCTCAGTCAGAATATATTCGTTTCATTTACTAATGTAAATACAGGGAAAGATCTTGTCTTTTTAATAGACACGGGTGCAGACATTTCAGTTTTAAAAGAGACTTCGGATATTTTTGATAATATCCAAGATGACAATATCATCGTTATAAAGGGAATAAGTCAAGGAATAACCAAATCCAAAGGTTTAGTTTCTATTAAAATACAAACTACAAAGTATGTAATTCCACACGATTTTTATATCGTAAATTTCCAATTTCCCATTCCATGCGATGGAATATTAGGCATCGATTTCATTAAAAAGTACAATTGTCAACTAGACTTCAAGCCATCTGAAGATTGGCTTATAATTAGACCAAATAATCTAAAATACCCAATTAACGTACCAATAGCTCACAGTTCTGGCAACAATTTAATTCTTCTGCAGCAAGATCCCAAGTTATAAGGAAAATTCAATTAAACTCTCAAGAAGATAGTGTATTAATTCCAAATCAGGAAAGTCAGCATGGTATTTACATTGCAAATACCACAGCAACGTCTAGTAACGCTTTTATAAGGTTACTTAATACGACGAACACTGACCAAGAAAGTCAGTACAAATAACCTAATATATGAATCACTTTCGAACTACGATGTAGTACATACAAATCTTGACAATAGAGAAAAAGCAGTATTATCTCAACTTTCGAAAAACTTCCCTCCACAGTTCAAGTCACAGCTTTCCAGCTTATGCACCCAGTATAGTGATATATTCGGACTGGAAACCGAATCAATATCAACAAATAATTTCTATAGACAAAAACTGATATTAAATAATGAAGAACCAGTATACATAAGGAATTATCGAAGCCCACACAGTCAGATTGATGAGATACAAAAAAAAGTAGGAAAGTTAATTTCCGACGGGATAGTTGATCCATCCGTATCTGAATACAACAGCCCATTATTACTCGTTACTCAGAGAAATGGCGGTTAGTAATTGACTGTCGCCAAATCAATAAATAATTACTTTCGGATAAATTTCCATTACCTAGAATTGATGATATTTTGTCTTGACTTAATGTCAGGATTCCTTAAGAACTTAACAGATGTTTTTGAGAAATGTAGGATATATAACCTGAAATTACATCCCGAAAAATGCCAATTTTTTATGCATGAAGTGACTTTTCTAGGTCATAAATGCACTGATAAAGGAATACTTCCAGATGACAAGAAGTACGATGTCATTATGAACTACTAAGTTCCGCTAGATGTGGGCGATTTATATACTAATTGAGTTATTGATTTAGGTACATTTTTCCAAAGGCTTGAATCGCAAGCCGGTATGAATAATATCAGCCACATAAAATTGGCACTGTGGGGAAATATCTTTGAAAATATTTCAATACATAATTTTAAATTAATGGGCAATAAAACATTAAAATCATTAAGAGTAGCGCTACTCTACTTCTACTTAGAGGAGTTTTGTAAAACAAGGCCAAAATTCTAGCTCAATCTTCACGACCCTATCTCTTTTCTAAGATTTTGCTTTAATTTCTAAACATCTGAATAAACATTTTTATATGAATAATTATCAAATCTAAGTCACCTGTACTCTGGTGCGATTATATCGCTAAAATGTACATACATGGAATGGATAAATCTAGCAACGGAAATAAATAACATTAGAGATGCTTTTGATAAATCATATAAATGCATCAATAAAAGCGCGCTGATAAAAACTCAGACGCTCATATTTCATATAAAGGCATTGATAACGCAATACATCGCGTTACGAAACCTTATATTAATATACAAAGACAAGCTCACTGAAAAACATAAAGCTCAATGCTTAAAAGTTCACAGCTCATTCGGTAAGAGATTACATAATACTAGTGTTAGACACTGTATTATAATAAACATCCCAACCGATATATCTGAAATAGCGGAATTCGACGAAAGCCACATAAAAGACCTGGACGAGTCACAACCGAAAGAGGATTTAGATATAGAAAGCGATATCGAATCTGTAGAAGAAATATCTGAAATAGCGGAATTCGGCGAAAGCCAGATAAAAGACCTGGACGAGTCACAACCGCAAGAGGATTTAGATATAGAAAGCGATATCAAATCTACAGAAGAAATCAAAATAAACATAATACAGTAGAAGCCCAGAGGGCATACCTTAAACAGGTATTCTCAACAATACCTGAATTTTATGGTAAGAAACTCCATCTAAACAGGTTTTTGACCGCTTTAAGGTTGACAAATCTAACTAAAGGAGATCAGGAAGCTTTAGCCGTAGAGGTCATAAGGACCAAAATTATTGGCCCAAAATTATTGCCCATTGCGGCAATAGTTACCATATTGCAGGCAAACGTAAAAGGCGAATCGCCAGAAGTTATAAAAGCCAAATTATTGAATACGCAACAAAGAGGCAAGACCGCGTCTCAGTATGCTACTGAAATAGATATAAAATTACAACATCATATGACAAATACACATTTAATTATATTAATAGATACAGGCGCAGATATTTCATTGCTTAAAAATAAAGCAAACGAATACACTGCCTTAAACTTCAGTAATATATCAAATATTACAGGTATTGGGCAAAGAACCATACAGTCTATAGGCTCAATCGATCTTGACCTACGTATGCAGGATGATCTCGTACCGCATGAATTTCATGTAGTACTCGAGAATTTTCCTATACCATGCGATGGCATAATCGGTTTAGATTTTATAAAAAGATATAATTGTATATTAGAATTTCAGAAAACACAAGACTGGTTCATAAAAGGACCCGATAATTTTCATAAACAAATTAATATTCCAATTCAACATACTGTAGATTCAAACACATTATTATTGCCAGCTAGATCAGAAGTAATCAGACAAGTCAAATTACTCACTTAGCGATTACCAAGAGCTACAACCGGGCATAATAAGAGCCAGAGCAATTGTCGACAGTGAAAATGCATTCATTCGCATAATAAGTACAAATACAAAAGACGATATAATAAATAGCGCAGAAATAAAGAGCGAATCAATGCATGACTACGACATTTTCACACCCGACCCACAACAAAACAATAGGAGCAAATAAGTTTTAAAAAAATTAAGATTCCCAAAACAATTTGATGAGGTTCTTACAGACTTGTGTACGAAATTTAGCGATATATTTGGTTTGGAAACAGAACCAATATCAGCTAACAACTTTTATAAACAAAAGCTCAGGCTAGGAGATAAGACACCGGTCAATATTAAAAACTATCGCACGCCAGACAGCCAGAAATTAGAGTGCCAAACAAGTTAAAAAACTGATAGACGATGGAATTGCAGAACCATCAATATCAGAATATAACAGCCCATTACTATTGGTTCCAAAGAAACCACTTCCAAACTCAACGGAAAAAAGATGTTGATTAGCAGTAGACTATCGTGAAATAAATAAAAAATTGCTAGCAGACAAGTTCCCACTTCCAAGAATAGAAGACATTCTTGACCAATTAGGACGAGCAAAATATTTTTCATGTCTCGACCTAATGTCTGGATTCCACCAGATAGAGCTAGAAAACAAATATAGGGATATTACTTCATTTTCAACAGCCAATGGCTCTTATCGCTTCACGCAATTACCATACGGACTGAAAGTTGCAACAAACTCTTTCCAGCGTATGATGACACTTGCATTCTCTGGTCTTGAACCATCGCAAGCATTCTTATACATGGATGATTTAGTTGTAATAGGTTGTTCAGAAAAGCATATGATTAAAAACTTAACAAAAGTATTTGAGCTATGCAGAGAACACAATTTAAAACTACATCCTGAGAAATGTTATTTCTTTCTGAGAGAGGTCACATTTTTGGGTCATAAATGCACTGATCAAGGCATTCACCCAGATGACACCAAATACGAAGTAATAGAAAAATATCCCATACCAACAGATGCAGATAGTGCTAGACGTTTCGTAGCCTTCTGTAACTACCATAGACGTTTCATTAAAAATTTTTCTAATCATGCACGCCACTTAATGAGGCTTAGTAAAAAGAATGTCCAATTTGAATGGACAGCAGAATGCAATAATGCATTCGAATACTTAAAAAAGGAATTAATGAAACCATCATTATTGCAGTACTCAGATTTTAGCAAAGAATTTTGCATAACAACCGATGCCAGTAAACAAGCATGCGGAGCGGTACTAACTCAAGAACATAATGGCAAACAACTTCCAGTGCAATACGCTTTAAGAATGTTCACCCAAGATAAAAGTAATAAGTCCACTACAGAACAAGAACTAGCAGCCATTCATTGGGCAATTAATCACTTTCGACCATATATATATGGAAAACACTTTGTAGTAAAAAGCGATCATAGACCATTGTTATATCTATTCCCAATGAAAAATCCAAGCTCAAAACTAACACGTATGAGGCTGGATTTAGAGGAATATCATTTTACGGTTGAATATCTTAAGGGGGATTATCTTTCCCCGGACGCATTGTCACGCATAACAATACAAGACTTAAAAACAATAAGCAGACAAGTACTAAAAGTTACTACAAGGTCTGAATGTAGAAAGGAAAGTCAAAAAATAATTGTCAATACAAGTATGAAAAACAAAAATGAGCAATTAAATGAAAAGCCCAGAATCTATAAAGTTGTCAATAATAATGACACAAAGAAACATGTTTTAATCAAAATAGATAAACGAGGAAAAACAATTGTTTCACGCTTTGATGCTAATGATTTGTATTCTAATGAAACATTTGACCTAAGTCAATTCTTTCAAAGGCTTAATTCAAAAGCCGGAATGCATAAAATAACAAAAATGCGAATATCACCAAGTGAACAAATATTCGAATTTGTATCACTAAATGAATTTAAAATACAGGGCAATCGAGTACTCGAAAAAGTAGAACTAGGTAGTCTACAAAATGTGATAATCATAGATCAAAAAGACGAAGCTCAAATTAATCATGTCTTGAAAAAATTCCATGACGATCCTATAGAAGGAGGTCACACTGGTATCGCGCGAACCCAGTTAAAAATCAAAAGATTTTATTATTGGCTAAGACAATAGCAAAGTATGTAAAGACTTGTTTAAAATGCCAACAAGCCAAAACAACAAAACATACCAAAACTCCATTGACATTGACACCAACCCCAGCAACAGCATTTGATACTGTTTTAATTGATACCATTGGTCCATTACCCAAATTGGAAGATGGAAATGAGTATGCAGTTACAATCATATGCGATCTAACAAAGTTTTTAGTCACTGTTCCAACACAGAATAAAAGTGCTAAAACAGTTGCCAAAGCTATATTTGAATCATTTGTATTGAAGTACGATCCAATGAAGACGTTCATTACGGATCAAGGTACCGAATACAAAAATTCACTTATAAATGAATTATGCAAATACATGCATATAGAAAATCTAACATCTAGTTAGTTAGTCACCGAACTTTCAACGAATACATACGTTCATATATATCAGTTGACAAAAGTGATTGGGACATTTGGTTACCATATTTCACTTACTGCTTCAACACAACACCATCAGTAGAACACGACTACTGCCCATATGAACTAGTATTCGGCAGATTATCCAGACAATTCATAGATTTTTCAAAAATAAACCATATTGGCCCTATATACAACATAGAATATTATTCCAAAGAACTTAAGTACAGATTAGAAATATCATACAACAGAGCCAGAAGAATGTTAGAAAAAGCGAAGGCAGAAAGAAAACTTAAATATGACAGACTTACAAATAATTTTGATTTAAAAATAGGAGATAAGGTACTACTTAAAATTGAAACAGGTCATAAGTTAGAAAATAGGTACGAAGGTCCTTATGACGTACTAGATATAGGAGTAAATGATAATATAACTATTAAAAAAGGAAATAAGAAACAACAAATAGTACATAAAGACAAGTTAAAAAAAAACAAACATAAAAAAAAATGGTCTGATCAACCGAAAAAAAATTTTATTATAATAAAAAGACATAAATATATTTAATTTACATTTTTATAATTTCAAAATTTTTACATAATTCAGCTAAAACTCAATATCATTATTCATTTTAATTCATATAATTAAAAACATATATATAAGAATACAATTAATTAATTAATATTAATACAATTAAATAAAAAAATATACAATAAAAAAAAACAAAAAAATATATATGAAAATAACTTCACTCCATTACGTTATTTTTCAAAAGGAGGGAGGTGTAGTATGTACATATATCGAGGGTACACTGTACCATTAAAAACATAGCAACACTAAGTTGCATTATGTAAACAAACAAATTCAAGTGGACTAAAAAGTCTCACGCTGATAGCGGCATTACGCTAAGTCAGCATTCCCACGCTGACCTCATATATACATAAACATATGCCCATACGACACTCGCTCTTGAACATATACCTAAGATATACATATGCGGCTGCGCCTCTGCTGTGGTCAACGGCAGCGCAGTCGCCAGCAACAATTATGTACTTAGCTTGAGTCGACTTCTCTTTGTACTGAATAAATCAATCTAAATGCAAACCTCCACCAGCACGGATGTGCTATCTCTTTATTCACGTCCCATACCTTAAGGGGTCGGCTACAAATCAACATACTAGGCGGAAAGGCAATGTCAGAGGCGAAACTGTAGAGGTATTATTGGCAAAACTGATGAACCTACAGCAACGCAATAAAACTGCTAACCAGTACACACAAGAGGTTAAGCAGATGACAAAAGCTTTAGAGGGGGCATATATATCAGATGGCTTACCTCTAGAGCTAGCCAGAAGTTATTCCACTCAGCATGCAGTCAAGGCAATGACTAAAAATTGCACGATTAATAAGGTAAAACTTATCATGCAAGCTGGTACCTTCAATACCATGAAGGATGCTGTCTCCAAGTTTGTGAGTAGTTGCACTGAGGCAAACACTGTCCTATACTACAAAAATTATCCACAACACGGTTCTAAACGCAGACGTAAAACGCAGGAAACCACAATTACAGAAACAATTCGCGTGGTTATCAAAATAACTACAATATTAACCAATATAGCAACGGAGGACAGGGCCAGTATAGAGGAAATAACAGAGGCCGTGGTAACTCAAATCGAGGCCACAACAACAACAACCAAGGCAATTCCGAGTTGCCCAGAACACATCGGGAAATTCCCAAAATACATCGGGAAACTCCCAGAACCCTTTGAATACTCAGAATTAAAAGTAGTCAGAGTTCATACCATTAATCTCAGTCAGAATATATTCGTTTCAATTACTAATGTAAATACAGGGAAATATCTTGTCTTTCTAATAGACACGGGTGCAGACATTTCAGTTTTAAAAGAGACTTCCGATATTTTTGATAATATCCAAGATGACAATATCATCGACATAAAGGGAATAAGTCAAGAAATAACCAAATCCAAGGGTTTAGTTTCCATTGAAATACAAACTACAAAGTATGTAATTCCACACGATTTTCATATCGTAAATTTCCAATTTCCCATTCCATGCGATGGAATATTAGGCATCGATTTCATTAAAAAGTACAATTGTCAACTAGACTTCAAGCCATCTGAAGATTGGCTTATAATTAGACCAAATAATCTAAAATACCCTATTAACGTACCAATAGCTCACAGTTCTGGCAACAATTTAATTCTTCTGCAGCAAGATCCCAAGTTATAAGGAAAATTCAATTAAACTCTCAAGAAGACAGTGTATTAATTCCAAATCAGGAAAGTCAGCATGGTATTTACATTGCAAATACCATAGCAATGTCTAGTAACGCTTTTATAAGGTTACTTAATACGACGAACACTGACCAAGAAAGTCAGTACAAATAACCTAATATATGAATCACTTTCGAACTACGATGTAGTACATACAAATCTTGACAATAGAGAAAAAGCAGTATTATCTCAACTTTCGAAGAACTTCCCTCCACAGTTCAAGTCACAGCTTTCCAGCTTATGCACCCAGTATAGTGATATATTCGGACTGGAAACCGAATCAATATCAACAAATAATTTCTATAGACAAAAACTGATATTAAATAATGAAGAACCAGTATACATAAGGAATTATCGAAGCCCACACAGTCAGATTGATGAGATACAAAAACAAGTAGGAAAGTTAATTTCCGACGGGATAGTTGAGCCATCCGTATCTGAATACAACAGCCCATTATTACTCGTTACTCAAAGAAATGGCGGTTAGTAATTGACTGTCGCCAAATCAATAAATAATTACTTTCGGATAAATTTCCATTACCTAGAATTGATGATATTTTGTCTTGACTTAATGTCAGTATTCCATCAAATTGAACTAGAAGAAAGTTCAAGAAATATAACGTCTTTTTCAACGAACAATGGCTTATATCGCTTCACGCGATTTCTTTTTGGACTGAAAATAGCTCCTGATTCATTTCAGAGAATGATGACTATTGCATTCTCTGGTATGGAACCTACCCAGGCATTCCTTTATATGGATGATTTAATTGTAATCGGTTGTTCCGAAAATCATATTCTTAAGAACTTAACAGATGTTTTTGAGAAATGTAGGAAATATAACCTGAAATTACATCCCGAAAAATGCTAATTTTTTATGCATGAAGTCAATTTTCTAGGTTATAAATGCACTGATAAAGGAATACTTCCAGATGACAAGAAGTACGATGTCATTATGAACTACTAAGTTCCGCTAGATGTGGGCGATTTATATACTAATTGAGTTATTGATTTAGGTAAATTTTTCCAAAGGCTTGAAACGCAAGCCGGTATGAATAATATCAGCCACATAAAATTGGCACTGTGGGGAAATATCTTTGAAAATATTTCAATACATAATTTTAAATTAATGGGCAATAAAACATTAAAATCATTAAGAGTAGCGCTACTCTACTTCTACTTAGATGAGTTTTGTAAAACAAGGCCAAAATTCTAGCTCAATCTTCACGACCCTATCTCTTTTCTAAGATTTTGCTTAAATTTCTAAACATCTGAATAAACATTTTTATATGAATAATTATCAAATCTAAGTCACCTGTACTCTGGTGCGATTATATCGCTAAAATGTACATACATGGAATGGCTAAATCTAGCAACGGAAATAAATAACATTAGAGATGCTTTTGATAAATCATATAAATGCATCAATAAAAGCGCGCTGATAAAAACTCAGACGCTCATATTTCATATAAAGGCATTGATAACGCAATACATCGCGTTACGAAACCTTATATTAATATACAAAGACAAGCTCACTGAAAAACATAAAGCTCAATGCTTAAAAGTTCACAGCTCATTCGGTAAGAGATTACATAATACTAGTGTTAGACACTGTATTATAATAAACATCCCAACTGATATATCTGAAATAGCGGAATTCGACGAAAGCCACATAAAAGACCTGGACGAGTCACAACCGAAAGAGGATTTAGATATAAAAAGCGATATCGAATCTGTAGAAGAAATATCTGAAATAGCGGAATTCGGCGAAAGCCAGATAAAAGACCTGGACGAGTCACAACCGCAAGAGGATTTAGATATAGAAAGCGATATCAAATCTACAGAAGAAATCAAAACAAACATAATACCGTAGAAGCCCAGAGGGCATACCTTAAACAGGTATTCTCAACCATACCTGAATTTTATGGTAAGAAACTCCATCTAAACAGGTTTTTGACCGCTTTAAGGTTGACAAATCTAACTAAAGGAGATCAGGAACCTTTAGCCGTAGAGGTCATAAAGACCAAAATTATTGGCCCACTGACCTATAAGGTAGAACACGCGACAACAATACAGGCAATAGTTACCATATTGCAGGCAAACGTAAAAGGCGAATCGCCAGACGTTATAAAAGCCAAATTATTGAATACGCAACAAAGAGGCATGACCGCGTCTCAGTATGCTACTGAAATAGACAATATGCGTAAGCAGCTTGAAGCAGCTTACATAGACGACGGATTAGACTCCGACAATGCCGACAAATTTGCGACAAAATATTCGATATTGGCAATGACTCAGAATGGTACCAATTCTCGTACATTCAGTACATTCAATGATGCAATGGAAAAATATATCCATTGCAGTACTGAAATTGCAGGCAATTCCAACACCGTCTTATTCTATAACGGGAATAATAGACGAGGTAATAATAATGCCAATTACCGAGGTAGAGGCAGGAATCACTACAACCAAACTTATACCCAAGGTTATAATAACAATAACAATAGTGGTCGCAGAAACTACCGTGGCCGCGGTAACAACCGTGGTGGAGGTAACCGAAGGGGATACCAAAACCATTTACATTAAAAATTAACCTGAGCATTTTTATAAAAGTACAACATCATATGACAAATACACATTTAATTATATTAATAGATACAGGCGCAGATATTTCATTGCTTAAAAATAAAGCAAACGAATGCAAAGAACCATACAGTCTATAGGCTCAATCGATCTTGACCTACGTATGCAGGATGATCTCGTACCGCATGAATTTCATGTAGTACCCGAGAATTTTCCTATACCATGCAATGGCATAATCGGTTTAGATTTTATAAAAAGATATAATTGTATATTAGAATTTCAGAAAACACAAGACTGGTTCATAATAAGACCCGATAATTTTCATAAACAAATTAATATTCCAATTCAACATACTGTAGATTCAAACACATTATTATTGCCAGCTAGATCAGAAGTAATCAGACAAGTCAAATTACTCACTCAGCGATTACCAAGAGCTACAACCGGGCATAATAATAGCCAGAGCAATTGTCGACAGTGAAAATGCATTCATTCGCATAATAAGTACAAATACAAAAGACGATATAATAAATAGCGCAGAAATAAAGAGCGAATCAATGCATGACTACGACATTTTCACACCCGACCCACAACAAAACAATAGGAGCAAATAAGTTTTAAAAAAATTAAGATTCCCAAAACAATTTGATGAGGTTCTTACAGACTTGTGTACGAAATTTAGCGATATATTTGGTTTGGAAACAGAACCAATATCAGCTAACAACTTTTATAAACAAAAGCTCAGGCTAGGAGATAAGACACCGGTCTATATTAAAAACTATCGCACGCCAGACAGCCAGAAATTAGAGTGCCAAACAAGTTAAAAAACTGATAGACGATGGAATTGCAGAACCATCAATATCAGAATATAACAGCCCATTACTATTGGTTCCAAAGAAACCACTTCCAAACTCAACGGAAAAAAGATGTTGATTAGCAGTAGACTATCGTGAAATAAATAAAAAATTGCTAGCAGACAAGTTCCCACTTCCAAGAATAGAAGACATTCTTGACCAATTAGGACGAGCAAAATATTTTTCATGTCTCGACCTAATGTCTGGATTCCACCAGATAGAGCTAGAAAACAAATATAGGGATATTACTTCATTTTCAACAGCCAATGGCTCTTATCGCTTCACGCAATTACCATACGGACTGAAAGTTGCAACAAACTCTTTCCAGCGTATGATGACACTTGCATTCTCTGGTCTTGAACCATCGCAAGCATTCTTATACATGGATGATTTAGTTGTAATAGGTTGTTCAGAAAAGCATATGATTAAAAACTTAACAAAAGTATTTGAGCTATGCAGAGAACACAATTTAAAACTACATCCTGAGAAATGTTATTTCTTTCTGAGAGAGGTCACATTTTTGGGTCATAAATGCACTGATCAAGGCATTCACCCAGATGACACCAAATACGAAGTAATAGAAAAATATCCCATACCAACAGATGCAGATAGTGCTAGACGTTTCGTAGCCTTCTGTAACTACCATAGACGTTTCATTAAAAATTTTTCTAATCATGCACGCCACTTAATGAGGCTTAGTAAAAAGAATGTCCAATTTGAATGGACAGCAGAATGCAATAATGCATTCGAATACTTAAAAAAGGAATTAATGAAACCATCATTATTGCAGTACTCAGATTTTAGCAATGAATTTTGCATAACAACCGATGCCAGTAAACAAGCATGCGGAGCGGTACTAACTCAAGAACATAATGGCAAACAACTTCCAGTGCAATACGCTTTAAGAAGGTTCACCCAAGATAAAAGTAATAAGTCCACTACAGAACAAGAACTAGCAGCCATTCATTGGGCAATTCATCACTTTCGACCATATATATATGGAAAACACTTTGTAGTAAAAAGCGATCATAGACCATTGTTATATCTATTCCCAATGAAAAATCCAAGCTCAAAACTAACACGTATGAGGCTGGATTTAGAGGAATATCATTTTACGGTTGAATATCTTAAGGGGAAAGATAATCACATTGCGGACGCATTGTCACGCATAACAATACAAGACTTAAAAACAATAAGCAGACAAGTACTAAAAGTTACTACAAGGTCTGAATGTAGAAAGGAAAGTCAAAAAATAATTGTCAATACAAGTATGAAAAACAAAAATGAGCAATTAAATGAAAAGCCCAGAATCTATAAAGTTGTCAATAATAATGACACAAAGAAACATGTTTTAATCAAAATAGATAAACGAGGAAAAACAATTGTTTCACGCTTTGATGCTAATGATTTGTATTCTAATGAAACATTTGACCTAAGTCAATTCTTTCAAAGGCTTAATTCAAAAGCCGGAATGCATAAAATAACAAAAATGCGAATATCACCAAGTGAACAAATATTCGAATTTGTATCACTAAATGAATTTAAAATACAGGGCAATCGAGTACTCGAAAAAGTAGAACTAGCTAGTCTACAAAATGTGATAATCATAGATCAAAAAGACGAAGCTCAAATTAATCATGTATTGAAAAAATTTCATGACGATCCTATAGAAGGAGGTCACACTGGTATCGCGCGAACCCAGTTAAAAATCAAAAGATTTTGTTATTGGCTAAGACAATAGCAAAGTATGTAAAGACTTGTTTAAAATGCCAACAAGCCAAAACAACAAAACATACCAAAACTCCATTGACATTGACACCAACCCCAGCAACAGCATTTGATACTGTTTTAATTGATACCATTGGTCCATTACCCAAATCGGAAGATGGAAATGAGTATGCAGTTACAATCATATGCGATCTAACAAAGTTTTTAGTCACTGTTCCAACACAGAATAAAAGTGCTAAAACAGTTGCCAAAGCTATATTTGAATCATTTGTATTGAAGTACGGTCCAATGAAGACGTTCATTAGGGATCAAGGTACCGAATACAAAAATTCACTTATAAATGAATTATGCAAATACATGCATATAGAAAATCTAACATCTAGTGCTCACCATCATCAAACCTTAGGAACCGTAGAAAGAAGTCACCGAACTTTCAACGAATACATACGTTCATATATATCAGTTGACAAAAGTGATTGGGACATTTGGTTACCATATTTCACTTACTGCTTCAACACAACACCATCAGTAGAACACGACTACTGCCCATATGAACTAGTATTCGGCAGATTATCCAGACAATTCATAGATTTTTCAAAAATAAACCATATTGACCCTATATACAACATAGAATATTATTCCAAAGAACTTAAGTACAGATTAGAAATATCATACAACAGAGCCAGAAGAATGTTAGAAAGAGCGAAGGCAGAAAGAAAACTTAAATATGACAGACTTACAAATAATTTTGATTTAAAAATAGGAGATAAGGTACTACTTAAAATTGAAACAGGTCATAAGTTAGACAATAGGTACGAAGGTCCTTATGACGTACTAGATATAGGAGTAAATGATAATATAACTATTAAAAAAGGAAATAAGAAACAACAACAAAAAAATATATATGAAAATAACTTCACTTTATTACGTTATTTTTCAAAAGGAGGGAGGTTTAGTATGTGCATATATCGAGGGTACACTGTACCATTAAAAACATAGCAACACTAAGTTGCTTATGTAAACAAACAAATTCAAGTGGACTAAAAAGTCTCACGCTGATAGCGGCATTACGCTAAGTCAGCATTCCCACGCTGACCTCATATATACATAAACATATGCCCATACGACACTCGCTCTTGAACATATACCTAAGATATACATATGCGGCTGCGCCTCTGCTGTGGTCAACGGCAGCGCAGTCAAGCAACAATTATGTTGCTTGAGTCGACTTCTCTTTGTACTGAATAAATCAATCTAAATGCAAACCTCCACCAGCACGGATGTGCTATCTCTTTATTCACGTCCCATACCTTAAGGGGTCGGCTACAAATCAACATACTAGGCGGAAAGGCAATGTCAGAGGCGAAACTGTAGAGGTATTATCGGCAAAACTGATGAACCTACAGCAACGCAATAAAACTGCTAACCAGTACACAGAAGAGGTTGAGCAGATGACAAAAGCTTTAGAGGGGGCATATATATCAGATGGCTTACCTCTAGAGCTAGCCAGAAGTTATTCCACTCAGCATGCAGTCAAGGCAATGACTAAAAATTGCACGATTAATAAGGTAAAACTTATCATGCAAGCTGGTACCTTCAATACCATGAAGGATGCTGTCTCCAAGTTTGTGAGTAGTTGCACTGAGGCAAACACTGTCCTATACTACAAAAATTATCCATAACACGGTTCTAAACGCAGACGTAAAACCGAGCTCCTACAACCACATTGAGTGTAGCTGAATTGACTCATGCTAGGACAATCATCCTAGGCACCAATCAAAAAATTGAATTTGGTATTGAACGTAAACAGCATCACATCCACAAGAAAGTGGACAAGAGAAGCTCAATCATCTCCTTGTCTCCGATAATCGGAACTGACGGACTCATCCGAGTCGGAGGGAGATTGGAAGAATCTAACCTTCCATATAACACAAAACATCAGTTGCTCCCGTAAAATGATCCAATTGTGAAGATGCTGCTACGAAAGATGCATGAAGAGAACATGCACTGCGGAGCCCAAGCGTTGAGAGCCATAGCTAGACAGCAATGTCGGATTCTTAATGACAAAACAATGGCCAGGAGCATCATCCACACTTGTGTCAGATGCACAGATCATGGGTAATCTACCGGTTGATCGAGTGCAACAGGCTCGGCCGTTCTTCAACTCTGGAGTCGACTACTGCGGCCGCATTTGGATCCATCATAAAATCCGTTGAAAAAGACCAGATAATGCTTATATTGCAGTGTTTTGCTGTTGTGTCACTAAAGCAGAACATCTGGAGCTAGTAAGTCACCTGACGACAGAGGCGTTCCTAGCCGCTCTTCGACGATTTTTGGGACGACGAGGAAAATGTCAGACCATCCATTGTGACAACGCAACAAACTTTGTCGGTGCCAACAACCAATTGAAGGCGTTAGAAGAAACAATTTTCACAGAAAATGCCCAAACACGGATCATAAACCAATGCAGCGATAATCAGGTGGAATTCAAGTTTATACCGCCTCGGGCACAATCTTTTGGCGGCCTATGGGAAGTTGCAGTAAAATCTGCAAAACGGCTACTGGTATCAGCCACAGCCACAAAACGTCCACACAGCTCCGGTGAGGACGCAGCGCGGGCAGAAGATCACTACGCAGAAAAAGAAGATGTTCTTACCGATCCTCCCAACATTGCTGGCAATGCTACTCATACTACCGTTAGCAATGGGACAATCAGTAAACGTAACTCCGTTTGCAAGACAGCCAGGAATATTCTACTAGCGACTCGGCACCTCCAGAATAGCAATTTCAGAATGAACGATAATTATACATTACGACTTGAAGCCATATTACAATCAGGAAATGAATTGATTAATCATTCTCGACAACGAAGATCACCACTCGATATAGTCGGAAATATGGTAAACTCATTATTTGGCGTTCTGGACTCAAGATATGCCGACGACATGTCCAAAGTGATAAAAGAGTTCAACTCAAACGACGACGTGTTAATGATGCTCTTAAAACATCAAACATCAATTCTGGACTCTACGATAAATAAAGTCAGAAAGAGCAGTTCAGCTCAAAACTATTGAGTACCAGATGGAAACGATCAATAAGGAAAGAGGCAAGTACCAGGGTGACCACCTACAACAAGATTTCATTGTTCTAACATCACAACTAACTCTGGTAGCAACTGGAATGCAGCGGATGCAGATTGAAATAGCTAATGTGCTCACTGACGTTCGCCATCGAACTATTAGTCCGATACTAGTATCTCCCAAGCAACTAAGGGAGCAACTAGATTAGATCCGGGAACATATTCCACCAGATCAACTGCTGTCCGTATCATCGGATAATGTCATTCAACTTTACAAAATCATGCATGCCGAAGGCACCACAACAGGCGACCATGTCATCTTCAAAATATCCTTACCGCTGGTATCCATAACACAGCAGGAAGTGTTCCGCATCATGCCTATTCCGACATGGAAGGCAGGAAGCTGGCAGCGATTTAGTCTAAAAACTGAAATCATAGCCGTCAATGCCCATAGAGATCAGTTCATGGGATTGACAAGAGACGAGTTCAAACAGTGTCTAGAGCTGCCCCACGACGAGCACATGTGTTTCAACCATCAAGCCACATTAAACGTGGAAAATCGGTGTGGATTTCAGTTATTTAACAAAACAACTGAAACTATATGTGAGATCACCCAATTGAGATCCGATCTGTTGTGGTCAACAACGCATCAGCAAAACAGATGGATGTTTGCCACACACAGCCCCATAGAACTTCAAGCGGTGTGCAACGGAATATCGTCCACAGTGCACTTGAATGGAACGGGCTTATTCTCACTTGCCCCAGGCTGCACTGCACGCAATTCAAAAATTAGCATGAGCACATTTAGTACCATGGTTAGCGAAGCGAAGGCGACATATGTTCGTTTTGGCAATATCCCAACCACTACCAGAACCTACCCCACGAAGTTTTTCGTTCGACCTTAGCGAAGGTTGAACACTTGTTCAACGGCCGGGAGAATGTTCAGTCGCAGCATTATTTAATTATAAGCAATAATATTCATCCACAATAACAATTATGTATAACTCCTCATTCGCAGCAACATGCAGTTAGTTAAATAAAGTATCAAGTTACCAAGTCAAGCAAATATGCAATGGTCTTAGTAGCTAGCTATAACACACATTCACAGTAACCCACACCATTCATTACACGTTATTTCTGTTAACATAAGCACTTTTTTACCTATAAATACTGTTCAGTTTCATCAATAAAACCAGTAAGAGTTCTACCTCAAACAGAAGCTGTACTCATGCATCAGAGGCTGTCGCTGTGTGTTCAGACCCTCATTCACTCAACCAAACCGTCCACTTAGTTCCGAGTGCTAGTTGCGACAACCAAAGGCAATAGTTTATACACTATCTGCCAGGCATCTAAGCCTCCTCACAAACAGAGCCTCTTTAAATTTTCTCCTGACACTGGGCAACACATCTCGAAAAAACGGAAACAGCAGTAGCTGTACTTTAATTCCAGGACTGTCGAGGTGACCGTGTCGTCGGCCACGGGTAGCAAGTCAGAGCAGCTCTCATAGCTCTTCTCCACAAGGCCCGGATTTTGTCCCGATGGACATGGCACATGTAAAGAGAATCTCTCCGTTTCTGTGGCGCCCTAAATACTCTGGCCTCGAACTAGCTAATCCGATCTGTTGGACCGGGACCGGGATCGTATCGACGGACTCGTCGCTTTTTGCCCTCGGAATGGCACTGGTTGACCTTGTCCTTAAAAAAGGCGCCGGCGGAGCTTCGAATTGAGATCCGCGACTCTGGGCGCGTTGGGGTTGGGCTAGTTACAAGGCGCCAGCGTCGAAAAGAAAATTGGGTGCACCACGATTCGTGCGGCACAATTCGTATGCGGAGAAAAATGCAGGAAAAACCCAATGGGAGAAGAGGCTTATTATTATTGCGGTAGTTAGTCTTCTATATATTCTCACTCGTACATAAGTCGGAACGGGCCGGATCCGACGACTATATCATATAGCTGCCATAGGAACAATCGGAAAAAACCTCGAAAAAAAATTATAACTTTGTCAGTTTTCAACATATTTCAGATTTGGCAACTTTGTATTATTCCTGAATTTCGGTTTTAATTTTATCAAAATCGGACGACTATATCTTATCCCTGGCGTGGCAGCCTAGCTGATCAGTCGCAGCAGTATGTAGTCATAAGTATTAATATTTAATGTAATAATTCGTCAGTCGCAGCGACATGCATTTATCGTAAATAAAGTATCAATTACCAGGTCAAGCGAATATGCATAGTCTGCTGAGACGAGGAAATGAGCTGGGGCAATGGTCTCAGTTCCTAACACTAAACCACATTCACAGTAACCGCACACTATTTCTTATACGTTATTTCTGATAGCATAAGCACTTTTGTACCTATAAATATTGTTAAGTTTCATTAATAAAGTCAGTAAGAGTTCTACCTCAACCACGAGCTTTTATTCATGTATCAGAGGCTGTCGCTGTGTCTTCAGACCCTCATCCAACCAAACCACCCCAACACGTCCACCTAGTTCCAAGTGCTAGTTGCGACAACAACAGGCAATAGTTTATGCACTATCTGCCAGGCATCTAAGCCTCCTTACACAAACACTAGCATTGTAGTCATGCACGCCCCTAAGTAGGCAACACTTTCTATTATTTCAGAAGTTAGCTTTTAATTAGTTGATTTAATTTGTAATCTGTAAGGGTATACAAACTTCGGTGACCCGAAGTTAGCTTCCTTTCTTGTTTTATTATAATTTTATCAGTTGTATATTTCCTGAAATCGAAGTCAGAAAATATATGGACATGCATGCAAGTACGTAAGTAAGTAAGTAGGCAACACTTTCTATTATTTCAGAAGTTAGCTTTTAATTAGTTGATTTAATTTGTAATCTGTAAGGGTATACAAACTTCGGTGACCCGAAGTTAGCTTCCTTTCTTGTTTTATTATAATTTTATCAGTTGTATATTTCCTGAAATCGAAGTCAGAAAATATATGGACATGCATGCAAGTACGGATATAAGTATATATGTGTAAGGGCATGTGTGGCATATGTTGGTACTTGGAGGACCAGAAAAATGATGTGGGGAAAAAATGGCACTGATTGGAAAAAAATATTACGGCAGCGGCGGACAATCCGACGAATTTGGAAATTTACAAAAATAATTAACACCGGCTAGCCAATATTAATTATGCTTTTTTTGTCACTTCACAATTTCGCTAGTCACTTTGAATTTTTCGTGGAGTAATTGCACCGGAAATATATGCACTGTGTATATATATGTATATATGAATGCATATATGTCTCGACCGTTGGCAAGCGATGCATAACGGAGGTGCCGAAAACGGCGAGGAATATGGCGACGCACTCACAGCAAAGACGGATGGAAAATTTTGAATATTTTTTTGTAGTAGAAGGTCTCAAAACTGCCGTTGTGTCGGAAAACTCGGACACAGAAGGAAAAAAACTAGCAGCAGAGTGAACGAAATTTAATGTTCAGACCACTGCTGAAGACCGGCAGAAAGACGGAGACGGAAAAATGTCGTACTTATCTTTTGGCAGACCAAAACGCCGAAACGCAGACCAAAACTGCTGGCAGAAGGGCGGAAATATCCGGCTCTGATGGACAAAAATGTGAATGTGAATGTGTCTGTCTTAAGAAGAAACTCCAAATAGATGAGGTCGAAGATGGGCCGCTTAGTCGGGGCGTCGTGGGAAAATTCCAGGTCGAATTCGCGTCAGCTTTATTCAGCCTCATACATGGAACTGTTTGAACTTAACATAAGGGCCGCGCTCCCGACCGATAAGCTGAGCTTAACTGTGTGGGAGCGGGCCCGAATGGCGGAAAGCGGAACGCGAGAACGAGAACGGCGGCCCGAGGACTTGTGCAAAAGGGGCGAGCGCGGGAGCGCCCTTAAAGTTTTTCTGTCTTTCAACTTTTGGAATCGCCCCTTCACCATATATAATCGCTCGCTTTTCTTGCCCTGGCAAGCGCAACGGGCTAGAGGAGGTGTAGATACTTAAAGAAGTCAGCGGTGGCTTCGCCACGGCTCTGGCAAGTCTCCGTTTAAACACAGTTGAAATAACCCCTGAGCTGCGAAGCTGGAAGCCAGGGACACGATTCTCTTAACACACCTGATTTGAGGGCAGGCCTATTAAAGACCAGGGCCGCCCTACTACAATTGGCCAAGGACCTGCTTCCAGCCATCCTCAATAGAAGAGTATAGTCGTACTGCCGATATTGCACCCAGTTACGGCAGATGACTCGGTCATCTGTTGATTCTCCTGTATCACCTTTCGACTCACGGCATATTTTATTAAGTAAGTGCATAAGCGGACACCGTTTAATGTGTTGATGTACGGGCGAATGTACTTGTGAAATAGAAAACAAATTTTTGCTCAAAGGGAACAGCGATTAATGCGGCGTTGAACACTAAAAACCGGAGAATGGAGGTGAAGAAAATATAGAACTTGGATATATGTATATTTTCGAATAGCCACTCTGCCAGGGTCCCAGGGAGGGATGGAACTTATGTAGCTTAGCCTAAGGCGGCGTTTCCGACCGATAAGGTTAGCTTAACAGTGCGAGAGCGAGGCCCGAATAGTGGATTAGCTGGCCCCCAGTCGCCAAGCAGCGAGCGAAGCTCGAGAACCAAAAAAGAAATACAGCAAGAAAAAACTGATGTACGTACTTGGGCAACTGTGTCAAGAACAATTAGAACAAAAGAAAATAAATATACGCAGAACAAATGTCCAACAACGCCAATAGGTATGTTGAGCATTATGTATTATTTATTAAGAAAATAGGAAATGACTGACTAATGTCAGTCAGACCGAAGAAGGGAGTTTTTTTTAAGATTTGTTCCGACTCACATCAGGTGGGCAGAAGCAAGGTTACGTAGTACATAGTTTGTATCAAAGTCTAAAGCCATCTTGAGATGGCAAGAATTATAGAAAGAACATAGAACACGAAAATATGCATTCTAAAATTTTAACATACGACTTATTCCTAGCCTTTCAGTATGAGCGCGATTTTGAATATTGTGCTCAATCAAAAGTGGTAATAGGTGCTATGGACTGTGACGATGTCACCTTTTTGTAAATAATGTATATAAATAATAGCTATACGTTTATGTAAATAGTAGCTATAAGTTAGGGAGTAGGAATTTAGGCCTTAGGATCATAGGGTTAAGGGAGCCAAGCACACTGGCCAAACCCCGGCCGCATGACAAGAAACATCAACGGTGACGTCACCTGCAACACGGGACAAGGAATCGGGATGGGCCGACAGAGCCGCATCTCGGGCGCTGGACCAGCCAATCGGCGGTGAGCCACGATCGCGGCAGAGGGAATGCGAAACGGAATTCGCAGCGGCCACCCGCACGCTGCAGAGGAAGCGAGAAGGAAGACCGCAGATATGTAAGAATGCATGGAATGCGGAACGGCGCGTGCCATAGATCGCGGCAGCGCAGCCGCCGCAGGGACAATGAAAACTGGGTCGTGACCAAGATTAAATTAGATATGCAAATCACTCGTGATAGAACCGCCCAACTGAATAGTGAAGTTTTCTCTAAAACAAAGTGACATAAAACGAAAGCCATTGACGACCACAGCGAACACAGCGACAAGGACACAAGCAGGATCATACAGGAAATCGAGGACCCACAAACAACGACGCGGAACACGAAGCTTTGGACAAACTCGCATCTTTAACCACCAGCAACGGGTAAGCGGTGCGCAGCAGCCCAAATCGAGAAAATCTTTTGTCAGGGTGTGTGTGTGCTAGGAAATTACAAAGAAGGCAGGGAAAAATAGAAATACGGAAATTAGACAAGAAAACGGCCAGTGCATCCTTACAGAATGGCGCCCGAACAGGGACCGTCAGGACATGGAGGATGTAAGAATCCTTACTACGGTGGATTAAAGACCCACCGGTCGAACACGAGATTTTTAGCGGGGGTATACAAACATACATACATGCAAATGCCAGAATTGGCAGAAAATTTGACAGTAGCGACGCACGTGCAGCCGCATTAACGGCACCTTGTTTTTCTCAAATAAGTTAGCGAAAGAAAAGGGGAAGAGAAGAAGGCAATAGAACATTCCATTCAGTGAACAAAACTACAGTCTCGTCAAAAGCAGGCAGCGAGATCCGCATTTTTAGACAATAAGAAAACCAACACATCGCCGCCGCTGCCGACGTCGGCAAACCCAGCCGAACGTACATTCGCTGCACGTGCAGACCGCGAAGTATACACACATACATACGTACAAATTTTACATTCGCATACAAATTTAACATACGCGTATTTTGACAAACATATACATACTCTAATGCCTTCGATCTTGGTTGCGCTGCCATCACGGCAGGGACCAAATATATATAATGGCCCTTTTCGTTAGCATAAGACACTCAGTAATACACTCTCGTTGCGATCACATCACATAAATAAAATCAAGGATAAAATAAAATCTAAGCAAGGATAATAAAACAAAATTAAAACCAAGGATGATAAATAAAATAAATCAAGGATACCAAGGATAAAATAAACCCGAGGATAATAAAATAAATTCAACCAAGGATAAATACAATAAGGATAATAAAATAACATACTACGAGGTGTGACGATAGTCACATTTGATATAAATAATATATATATTATTAGTATAAGTATTAGGGTTAAGCTGTTGTAAGCTGTTTATATTAGTTGTAAGTTGTATTAGGTATAAGTTAGGAGCTAGGGAAGTAGGGTTAAACGCACATCACCGCCAGCAACATCGCTGGATACCACCGGCTACTCCGCCAGCAACATCGTTGGACACCGCCGATTGCGGGACGGTACCGCAACACGGGACAAGGAACTAGGATGGGCCGGCAGAGCCACATCCCGGAGAATGGAACGCTGGGCCAGCCAATCAGCGGCCAGCAGAGGGGCCCGCCGAGCCACGATCGCGGCAGAGGGCCGATAGCGCCGGCAGCGGCAGAGCCCAGGAATGCGAAACGGAATTCGCAGCGGCCACCTGCGAGATGCAGACAGAGCAGGAAGGAAGATCGCAGATATGCAAGAATGCATGGAATGCGGAACGGCGCGTGCCATGAAGCGCGGCAGCGCAGTCGCACGGGGACAATAGGAATTTGGGTCAAGATCAGATTGATATGCGAATCACTCGCGGTGGACCCACCGAGCTAGCAAGTCTACTTTTTCAAGTGATAAAAATAAGAAACCCAAATCCGACGACGACCCCAGCAGTAGAGAAGACAAGGACAAGAATACACCAGGACAACGAGGAACACCGAACACGGCAAGGACATAGAAGCTACTGGAAGGAAACGGTACAACGCAGTACACAGTACAACGGTGAGCACGGCCACCGGCCCAAACATAGCAACGGGGTGTGTGTGAGCTAGGAGGAAAGAGAAGAGAGGGAAACATAACTAATAGGAACAAGATAGACAAACAGTACAGAGAAAACATGAAACAAATACACATCTAAGCTAAGCATATTAAATGTCACCAGATCTATTACTTTCCCTACCCTCTCTAGCCAACCACGACCCTCTGGCCCCCCTCCTCCTCGCCTCGTCCGCCGCTGGGTCTCCAGGGCGGCGAGCCAAACAGGACGGGATCAGACGCGCCACGCTGCTGAGATTAATTCTGGGCGTTGGCGAGGTGACGGCCACTGGGATCTTCCCAAGCCTAGCCTAATCCCGGGGAGTCGCCACAGGGATTAGCCCGGGCGGAACGCGGGCTACCGCGAGTCACGGAGAACAGCTGGGAGGCAGACCGCCGGTGGATACACCAGACGGAGCCGCCGGGCCACGGTGCTTGGGTAATCCAGGCCGTGGTTTTAGGTCAGGATTGTGGGCGCGGGAGCGAGCTGCTGGGACTCCAGAGCCACGTCTCCAGTCTCTAGTGGAGGGTCCGGCCGCTGGGACTCCAGAGCCGGCAGTTTCGTCCCGCCCAGCGTGGGCAATAGGGAGTCTATAAGAGGCATGTGCATGTGTGTAGGTGTGTGTGTGGCCGAGTTCGCAAATCGCAGTGGCCGCCGGCAAAACCCACCCCTTTAAAAATTCTCTATACGAAACGGCACCTCCATGTACTGGCGTTTCCAAAAACAAATGTTTCTGGATGGGGCTCTGGGCCGCTGAGGATCATCTCGGCCGTAGCGCATCATTACAGAATGGCGCCCGTAAACAGGTACCGTCAGGACATGGAGGATGTAGGAATACCTACTACGGTGGATTAAAGACCCACCGGCCGAACAGAGATTTTTAGCGGAGGGTATACATACATATATGTATGCATAGGCAAAGCCAGAAATTGCGACGCACGTGCAGCCACCAAATACATACATACATACACGCATGTACAGAAACGACCAGAAAATCGTAATAGCGACGCACATGCAGCCGCCAAACGGTACCTTGTTTTGCCCAAAGTTAGCGAAAAGGGGAAAGCAAAAAGGGCAATAGGAAAATTCCATTCATGAGAAATACAGTCTCGTCAAAAGTAGGCAGCGAGATTCGCATTTTTAGACAATAAGACGCCGGCAGAGCAGAGCAGAACCGAAGGCTGCACGTGCAGATCACGCGACGGGTGTAGACATACATATGTACATTGTAGTACATCCACATATTTACATAATTGACATACACATATTATAGTATATATATACTAATGATCCGCTTCTGCTTGCGCTGCCATCAGGGCAGGGAGCAAGTATATATACTGGCCCTTTGATTAGCAATATGACACTCAGTAATACTCCGTCGCAAAGAACACATCCGGAAGATAATTCAAAAACTTAAAAACAAGGATACCAAGGAAAATTTAAAACAAGGACAAAAACAAGGATACCAAGGAAAATTTAAAACAAGGACAAAACAAGGATAAAAAAGAAGCAGCAAGGATAATAAATAACAAAATAATAAAATAAAACAAGGATACCCAGACTACGGGAGTCAGAATAATAAAATAAATTCGGTCTCGAATAAAATAAAAAAAAAAAATAAATAACAAAACAAAAAAGTAATAAATTAAATTAATAAATAATAAAATAATAAATCAAAACGCGCGGGACAATTAGAATAACATCGACAAGGAAACATTGTTAAGAAAAAAAAAACATCGTCTAAGGAAAATATCGATTAGAATAACATCGATTAGGAAACATCGATTAGGAGCAACATCGATTAGGAATCATCGTACAAGGAAAGCATCGGTTAGGGATAATTAATAACGAAAGCATCGGATTAGCACAATAAATCAATAAATAATAAGCCTATAATAAACCAATGAATATAAAACTCAAATAATAAAATAAAACTTAAATAAATAATAATAAAATTTAAATTCAAGCAATAAAATAAAAAGAAATAAAAATAAAATAAATCTAAAGGAAGAAGTTTAAATAATAAAATAAATATAAGAACATAAGAACAGGAAGAAATATAAATAGAAATAAAATATCCGGGTACACAAAAAAAAAAAATAAACTAAACAAAATAATACCAATTAATCAAAAAAAAAAAAAAAAAAAAAAACAACCAATTAATAAAATAAATAAAAATAATAATAAAATAAATAAAATTAACAATAACTAAAATAAATAAAACTAAGCACAATTAAATAATATAAGAAAAATATATGAAGAAAAATATATATAATAAACGACTAAAGTAAATAGATAATAATACCAACTAATAAAACTAATAAACATTAAGAACGCCACGAGCAAGAAGGAAAAACATACGTAGGAAATAATAAATAAGGAAAACCACAGGCGGAGACAAAAGAAAAATTAAAACATTAGACACCCGGAACAGAGAAATAAGAAATCCAAACAAGATAACAAAATAGGAATTGGAAACTAATATTAAGGAAACGGCAAAGGAAATCATACGCATCGGAAACTAGAGAAAAAAAAAACGACAACATGGGAGTTACATGGATCAGCTATAGAAAGAAGCTGGAGTTGGAGACAATCCTCCTCGAATTCGGATTGGAACGCGGAGGCACCGTGGAAGAACAGCGATCGCGGCTGATCAATTTCGCAAGGCAACCGGATCACGACAAAGGAGTACGAATTCGTCTCGAGGAACTAGAGAGAAACTTTGGAAATGCCCCCACCGGAGATGCGAAGTTACTTTCGCCGATGTACTTGGAGTCGGAAACTAACTCACCGGGATCTGCAGCACCGACGGCACCACTTACACTTTTGCTGCCACGGAGCACATCGCCTGCCGCAGGACGACGCCTGCCGACGAAGACCGAGGACCCACCGCGTACGACGAATTATCATGGGGACCTGGGAGCCTTACTGGATCGGATGACCAGATGGGGACTCTCGTTCGACGGGACGACGGATCCGCTCGGATTCATTGAGCACATCGAGGAACGGGCCGATACCTGCCGGATCGACCGGAAGTATCTGGCTGCAGCTTTAGTCGTGTTACTAACCGGCCGCGCCGAAAACTGGTATAGGACCAGTGGACTGCGAGAAGCCAATTGGACGGAAGTACGCAAGGAGTTTTTGGATTTCTTCTTGCCACCGCGCTACTACCAGCGGTTGGAGGACGAGATTAGGGCACGCTTCCAGAGGCCTAACGAGCCCTTCAAGGAATACTTGGTAGACCTGCGCCTAAAAATGCGTCGGGCAGGATTCACACCGGAGCGTGAATTGGAGCGTGTTTACGACAACATGCTGCCGGAGTACCAACTCTTAACAAGAAGACAGGATTTTCGTACCCTGGAGGAATTAACTCGCTTAGTAGTCGACTACGAGGTAACTCGTAGTCGGGACAAACAAACAAGGAGTCATCGAGATATACCCTCTCGGGCACCGCCTGCTGTCAACATGAACATGGATCGCACGGCTCGTCAGCCGCCGGCTCCACTCATGAGTAGGAATGCGAGTATGGGCCGAGCGCCGGCATCACCATCGGGACAAGCACCGATAAACGTACGGGAGGCGTGCAGGAACTGCGGCCAGCCTGGACACTTCGCGGTGGACTGCCGGAACCCCAGATTAACTTTCTGTTGGGACTGTGGACGACGGGAGATACGGACAGTGGAATGTTGTCGACGACGGGCATCGGGAAACGGCAACGGGCCTCGTGTGACCGGGAATCACCCGAGGAACCCAGCCAACCCGAGCAACTAGAAGAAATAATACTCAAGCAACGCAGGGGGCGCATCCAAGCCGCCATCACCATGGTGGGACGAAGATTCGTAGCCACCCTGGACACCGGAGCTACTCACAGCTTCATCAGCGATAATACACGGGAGATACGGACACAGGTCAAGCTTGCCGACGGGACCTGTCGACAGCTTACGAAGGCTCTAGCAGCAGATATCCACTGCGGGAATCGTAACACGCCGACCATCTTGCTAGTGATGGCGGACGTGCTGGATGATGTGCTGTTAGGGATGGATTTTTTGTGCGGAATCGGAGCCACAATTCAGTGCGGGGGACAAGCCCTCCACTTGACAACAGAAGAAGCAGAAGAGATGCCGCCGTGGGCACGGACACGGACGTCAAGGGAAACAGAAGAGATGCCGCCGTGGGCACGGACACGGACGTCAAGGGAAGCAGAAGAGATGCCGCCGTGGGCGCGGACACGGACGAGGTCCATCAGGACGGGAGACATAGCAGAGCCACGCTCTGGGCAGAGGGAGTCACACTCCACACACGAGGAACAGCAACGGGAGTCACACTCCACACACGAGGAACAGCGACGGGAGCCACGCTCCATACATCAGGAACAACAACTAGCACAGAGGCCAGTGCCACAGCCACGCACTAGGCAGAAGGAACTATGTCAACTACCGATACATACGCCTCGGGCACAGATCCCGAACACACCCGCGGCAACGAGCCGGGACACAGAAGCACCTACGACGACCAGCTGGAAACACGTTTTACCCGTGGCTGATGCCACCGCCGCGCAGCGAAACCCTTTTCGCACCTCCAAGAAACGTGTCCGTTTTCAGGACCACGTCGAGGAAACGCCGGAACCAAACGCGTCTCTATGCGGTACCGTCAACTCAGTGAACCATGCCCCAGAGGAAGAGCTGGACTCACTCGAACCGACACATCCCGTGTCAGAATACCCAGAACCATGGGTAAGAGGATTCCTCGAGCAGGAATTAGAGAAATTCGACAACCTATCCGGAGTCTCTCACATCGCGGAGCACCGGATCATCATGCGTAACGACCGACCGATAAAGCAGAGATATTTTCCACGGAATCCGGCCATGAGGGCCGTGATAGATAAGCAGATCGACGAACTGCTCAGGGATGGACGCATCGAGCCGTCGAAGAGCCCGCACAGTGCACCCATTGTGATCGCGGCCAAAAAGAACGGAGATGCTAGGATGTGCATCGATTATAGGCAACTCAACGAGAACTCTGTGCCGGATGCATACCCGCTGCCAAGGATCCATCAGATCTTGGAGCGGTTACGAAACGCAAAGTACATATCGACGCTGGACTTGAAGAACGGATACTGGCTAATTCCGGTGGCTCAGGAGAGCCGGGAATGCACAGCCTTCACGGTCCCGGGCCGAGGTTTATTCCACTGGCGAGTCATGCCTTTTGGACTTCACTCGGCGCCGGCAACTTTTCAACGGGCCTTGGACACGGTCATAGGACCAGACATGGAACCGCACGCGTTCGCTTACTTGGACGACAACATCGTCATTGGATCGACTCTGGAGGAACACGTAGCGAATTTGAGGGAAGTTTTCCGCCGGCTACGACGAGCCAATCTACGGCTGAACAAGGAAAAATGTCACTTTTTCCAGCGACACATCGCCTACCTGGGGCATGTAATTAGTGAAGAAGGAATTCACACGGACCCGGACAAGGTGGCCGCGATCCGCGAGCTACAGCCGCCAACTTGCCTGAAGGAACTTCGGAGATGCCTGGGAATCGCTTCCTGGTATCGTCGATTTGTTCCCAACTTCGCCGATGTTGTGGAACCGATGACATCGCTACTGAAGAAGGGCCAAAGATGGGACTGGACATCGAGGCAGGATCAGGCCTTCCAGGAGTTGAAGACAAAGCTTACGGAGGCACCCGTCTTAGTCTGCCCGGATTTCGAACAGAAGTTCGTATTACAAACGGATGCCAGCGAATATGGCATCGGAGCCATTTTGACGCAGACCATCGAGGGACAGGAACGAGTTGTGGCCTATGCCAGCCGTCGCCTGAACGGCGCAGAAAGGAACTATTCGGTGACCGAGAAGGAATGTCTCGCCATCGTATGGGCAATCAGGAAGATGCGCTGTTACGTTGAAGGATATCGCTTTGAAGTTATCACGGATCATCAGGCCTTAAAGTGGCAGAACTCCATCGATAACCCGACCGGCCGAATCGCACGCTGGGCACTCGAGCTGCAGCAGTATCAATACGATGTTCACTACCGGAGAGGGGCCCAAAACTTAGTGGCCGACGCTCTTTCACGCCAACCGCTGCCCGTAGCGCAGCAAGCACAGGTACAAGGAACAAACAGTAAGTGGCTCACAAGGATGTTGGAGAAAGTTCGGACTGAACCGGCAAAGTACCCCGACTACAGGGAAGAAAGCGGACAGCTTTATCGCCGCATCGGGCTACGGCCACAGGAGGAGGAGTACACACCATGGAAGCTGTGTGTAGGAGCGGACTATCGCCATCGGGTTCTACAGGAGAATCACGATACGCCCACCGCCGGACACTTGGGAATTCGCAAGACAAGCAATAGAATTGCCCAACGATACTACTGGCCGGGACTCTTTCGCGATGTCGCCCGCTACGTACGCCAGGAAAAGCCGGCAGGGAAAATGTTCGCAAGTGGAGGAGCCATTCCACGTTCTCTGCGCGGATTTCGTCGGACCTTTGCCTCGTTCAAAGCAAGGGAACACGATGCTCCTGGTCTTCTTGGACTCCTTCAGTAAATGGGTGGAGTTGATACCATTACGAAAGGCCACCGGAACTCATCTAGAGCGCGCACTTAGGGAACGGATCCTGAGCCGTTTCGGCGTGCCCAGGGTGTTTGTCTGCGACAACGGTACCCAATTTACGGGAAGATCGTTCCGGAACTTCTGCAAGATGCTGGGAATGGAACTCCAGCACACGGCCCCATACACACCGAGGCAAAATCCCACGGAAAGGGCCAACCGGACGATCAAGACGATGATCGCGCATAACCAAAAGGACACTCGCAGAACGAGTGGGACCAATTATTGCCCGAGATATCGCTGGCAATAAACAGCAGTATCTCCGACACGACAGGATTCAGCCCAGCCTTCCTGGTTCAAGGAAGGGAACCACGACTGCCGCACGCACTTTATGACGAGGTTACACCGGGACGAGGAACCCCGGAGATAACCCCAACGGAGCGTGGCGAGCGACTGAAGAGCATTTTCGAGGTGGTTAGGAACAACGCTGATCGCGCATCCGCGGATCAGAGTCGCCACTATAATCTTCGCCGACGGACTTGGAGACCGCCGGTAGGATCACTGGTATTGGTGCGGCGCCATCACTTATCAAACGCGGCAGAGCCACATCCCGGAGAATGGAACGCTGGGCCAGCCAATCAGCGGCCAGCAGAGGGGCCCGCCGAGCCACGATCGCGGCAGAGGGCCGATAGCGCCGGCAGCGGCAGAGCCCAGGAATGCGAAACGGAATTCGCAGCGGCCACCTGCGAGAGCAGACAGAGCAGGAAGGAAGATCGCAGATATGCAAGAATGCATGGAATGCGGAACGGCGTGTGCCATGAAGCGCGGCAGCGCAGTCGCACGGGGACAATAGGAATTTGGGTCAAGATCAGATTGATATGCGAATCACTCGCGGTGGACCCACCGAGCTAGCAAGTCTACTTTTTCAAGTGATAAAAATAAGAAACCCAAATCCGACGACGACCCCAGCAGTAGAGAAGACAAGGACAAGAATACACCAGGACAACGAGGAACACCGAACACGGCAAGGACATAGAAGCTACTGGAAGGAAACGGTACAACGCAGTACACAGTACAACGGTGAGCACGGCCACCGGCCCAAACATAGCAACGGGGTGTGTGTGAGCTAGGAGGAAAGAGAAGAGAGGGAAACATAACTAATAGGAAGAAGATAGACAAACAGTACAGAGAAAACATGAAACAAATACACATCTAAGCTAAGCATATTAAATGTCACCAGATCTATTACTTTCCCTACCCTCTCTAGCCAACCACGACCCTCTGGCCCCCCTCCTCCTCGCCTCGTCCGCCGCTGGGTCTCCAGGGCGGCGAGCCAAGCAGGACGGGACCAGACGCGCCACGCTGCTGAGACTAATTCCGGGCGTTGGCGAGGTGACGGCCACTGGGATCTTCCCAAGCCTAGCCTAGTCCCGGGGAGTCGCCACAGGGATTAGCCCGGGCGGAACGCGGGCTACCGCGAGTCACGGAGAACAGCTGGGAGGCAGCCCGCCGGTGGATACACCAGGCGGAGCCGCCGGGCCGCGGTGCTTGGGTAATGCAGGCCGTGGTTTTAGGTCAGGATTGTGGGCGCGGGAGCGAGCTGCTGGGACTCCAGAGCCACGTCTCCAGTCTCTAGTGGAGGGTCCGGCCGCTGGGACTCCAGAGCCGGCAGTTTCGTCCCGCCCAGCGTGGGCAATAGGGAGTCTATAAGGGGCATGTGCATGTGTGTAGGTGTGTGTGTGGCCGAGTTCGCAAATCGCAGTGGCCGCCGGCAAAACCCTTTAAAAATTCTCTATACGAAACGGCACCTCCATGTACTGGCGTTTCCAAAAACAAATGTTTCTGGATGGGGCTCTGGGCCGCTGAGGATCATCTCGGCCGTAGCGCATCATTACAGAGGATAATAATAAATAAATACATCGAAGGCTAAATAAATGAAATACATCAAGGATAAAATAAAATAAATAAAAACAAGGATAATTAAAAATACATCGAGGATAATTAATAAAATAAAATATAATTAATCGAGGAAATAAATAAATAATAATTAAATTAAATACGTCAAGGATAAAATAAAAATACATCGAAGGATAAATAAAATAAAATACGACAAGGACACCAGGAATAAACAAGATTAAGGATAATACGTCTAGGACAACGAGGATAATAATTAATAAACAAATAAAATACACAGAGGAAATAAATAATAAAATTAACAAATAATTAAATTAAGCAAGGATATAATAAAAATTCAAATAAAATAAAATAAACTCAATAAGAATTAAATAAACTAGGAAACGGGATCTAATAATAAACGAAGAATAATCCCGAACGCGCAGGAGTAAACTAAATAAAATAAATTAAAATAATACACTAAAATAAAACAAGAAATCGAACGGAAGAATAAATTAAAAGAGAACCATAAACTAAGATTAATAGGTAAAACCACTGAAGGAAAAACCATAACTACGCGAGCTACCGGTTAATTAGTAACAAAATAAAATAAAATAAAGGATCAAATGAAATAATTAAAATTTATCCAGAAAAAAATAATAAAATAAGGAGATATAGTCAAGGATATAAATAAATCACTTAAATAATAAATAAGAATAAATCCAAAGGAAAATTATTAAACCAGGACAAAATCAAGAAAAAAAAAAAAATCAAATAAACGAAGGAAATAAGCCAAGGAAATAAATTGCCGAATGAAACCAAATAAAATAAATTAATAAGAAGGGAAAAATGGAAAAAAGCAAATAAATTAATAATAAATAAATAAAAAACAACCGCAAGCGAAAAAAATCACACACAACGAGAACTTGGGAAAACACTAGCACCATGGACGTCACATGGATCAGCTACCAGAAGAAGCTGGAGTTGGGAACCATTCTCCTCGAGTTTGGATTGGAACGCGGAGGCACCGTGGAGGAGCAGCAAACGCGACTGATCAACTTTGCGCGTCAATCGGATCACTCCGAAAGAGTACGTATTCGCTTCGAGGAATTAGAGCGGGATTTTGGGAATGCCCCCCACCGGAGACGCGAAGCTACTTTCGTCAATGTATTTGGATTCGGAAGCCAACTCGCTAGGATCTGCAGCGCCGACGGCACCGCTTACACTTTTGCTGCCACGGAGCACTTCTCCTACCACCACGTACAACAAATTATTATGGGGACCCGGGAGCTATTTTACTGGATCGGATGACTAAATGGGGACTCTCGTTCGACGGGACGACGGATCCGCTTGGTTTCATCGAGCACATCGAGGAACGGGCTGATACCTGCTGGTTCGAGCTTTGGTAGTACTATTAACTGCCCGCGCCGAGAGCTGGTATAGGACCAGTGGACTACGAGATGCCACCTGGACGGAAGTTCGCCCTAGCAGCAATCATCCACTGCGGGAATCGCAGTACGCCAACCATTTTGCTAGTGATGGCGGACGTGCTGGATGATGTGCTGCTAAGGATGGATTTCTTGTGCGGAATCGGAGCCACCATTCAGTGTAGGGGACAGGCCCTCAACTTGATACCGGACGAGCACACCAAGCCGCCGTGGGCACGGACACGGAAGACGTCTACCAGGACGAGGGACACAGCAGACCCACGCTCTGACCGGGAGTCACATTCCAACCATCAGGAACAGCAACGGGAGCCACGCTCCACACACGAGGAACAGCAACGGGAGCCACGCTCCACAGACGAGGAACAGCAACGGGAGCCACGCTCCACACACGAGGAACAGCAACGGGAGCCACGCTCCACATATGAGAAACAGCAACGGGAGTCACACTCCATACAGCAAGCACAATCAGCAGAGCCACGCTCTGAACAGCAAGGATCATCGGGCACGGTTACCCAGGAGGGGCCGATGGCCACTAATCAAGGACAACAACAAGCACAGAGGCCAGTGCAGCAGCCACGAACCAGACTGAGCCAACCGCGTCAACCACCGACCCCTACGCCTCGGACACAAGCCCCGAACACAACCGCTCCAACGAGCCGCGATGCAGAAGCGCACACGACGACCAGCTGGAGGCACGTTTTACCCGTGGCTGATGCCACCGCCGCTCAGCGAAAACCTTTTCGCACCTCCAAGAAACGTGTCCGTTTCCAGGACCACGTCGAGGAAACGCCGGAACAAAACGCGCTTCTATGCAGCACCGTCTCAGTGAGCCATGCCCCAGAGGAGGAGCTGGACCCACTAGAGCTGACACATTCAGTGTCCGAGTACCCGGAACCCTGGGTGGAAGGATTTCTCGAGCAGGAACTGGAGAAATTCGACACTCTATCCGGAGTCTCTCACATCGCGGAGCCCCAGATCATCATGCGCAACGACCGACCGATAAAACAGCGGTATTTCCCACGGAGGCCGGCCATGAGGGCCGTGATAGACAAGCAGATCGACGAACTCCTCAGGGATGGACGCATCGAGCCGTCGAAGAGCCCGCACAGTGCACCCATTGTGATCGCGGCTAAAAAGAACGGTGACGTTCGGATGTGCATCGACTACAGGCAACTCAACGAGAACTCTGTGCCGGGTGCGTACCCGCTGCCAAGGATTCATCAGATCTTGGAGCGCCTGCGGAATGCGAAGTATATAACGCTAGATTTGAAGAACGGCTACTGGCAAATCCCGGTGGCTCAGAAGAGCCGGAAATGCAGAGCCTTCACGATTCCGGGCCAAGGCTTATTCCACTGGCGAGTCATGCCTTTTGGACACCACTGGGCGCACGCGACATTTCAACGGGCTTTGGACACAGTCATCGGTCTAGATATGGAACCGCATGCGTTCGCATACCTGGACGACATTATTGTCATCGGGTCAAACCTGGAGGAACACGTGGCAAACCTCAGAGAAGTGTTTCGCCGACTACGACGAGCCAACCTACGGCTGAACAGGGAAAAATGTCATTTTTTCCAACGGAAAGGAATTCACACGGACCCGGACAAGGTGGCCGCGATCCGCGAGCTACAGCCGCCAACTTGCCTGAAGGAACTTCGGAGGTGCCTAGGAATCGCTTCCTGGTATCGTCGATTTGTTCCCAACTTCGCCGATGTTGTGGAACTGATGACATCGCTGCTGAAGAAGGGCGAGAAGTGGGACTGGACATCGAGGCAGGATCAGGCCTTTCCGGAATTAAAGGCTGAGTTAACGGAGGCACTTATCTTAGTCTTTCCGGACTTCGAGCAGAAGTTCGTACTACAAACGGACGCCAGCGAATATGGCATCGGAGCCGTACTTACGCAGACCCTCGGGGGACAGGAGCGAGTGGTGGCCTATGTCAGCCGCCGCCTGAACAGCGCAGAGAGGAACTACTCGGTGACCGAGAAGGAGTGCCTCGCCATCGTATGGGCAATAAGAAGTATGCTATGTTCCATCGAAGGATACCGTTTCGAAGTCATAACGGATCATCAGGCCTTAAAATGACTGAACTCCATCGATAACCCGACCGGCCGAATCGCCCGCTGGGCACTCGAGCAGCAGCAGTATCAATACGATGTCCACTACCGGAGAGGGATCCAAAATCTAGTGGCCGACGCTCTCTCACGCCAACCGCTGCCCGTGGCGCAGCAAGCACCTGTGCAAGGAACAAACTACAAGTGACTCACGAGGATGTTGAAGAAAGTTCGGACCGAACCAGCCAAGTTCCCGGACTACAGGGAAGAAGCGGACAGCTTTATCGCCGCATCGGGCTACGGCCACAGGAGGTGGAGTACACACCATGAAAGCTGTGTGTAGGAGCGGATTATCGCCATCGGATTCTACAGGAAAATCACGACACACCCACCGCCGGACACTTGGCAATTCGGAAAACTAGCAATCGAGTTGCCCAACGCTACTACTGGCCGGAACTTTTCCGCGATGTCGCCCGCTTTGTACGCCACTGCCTGGGCTGTCAACGGTTCAAAGTGAGCCAGGAAAAGCCGGCGGGAAGGATGTTCACCCGGCAAGTGGAGTAGCCATTCCACGTTCTCTGCGCAGATTTCGTCGGCCCTCTGCCTCGCTCGAAGCAGGGGAACACGATGGTCCTGGTCTTCCTCGATTCCTTCAGTAAATGGGTAGAGTTGATACCATTACGTAATTCCACAGGAACCCATCTGGAACGCCCGTTTCGGGAACGAATCCTGAACCGATCCGTCTGCGGCAAAGCAACCCAGTTCACGGGTCGATCGTTCCGGAACTTTTGCAAATCGCTGGGAATGGAGCTGCAGCATACGGCTCCATGCACACCGAGGCAAAATCCCACGGAAAGGGCAAACCGGACGATCAAAAAAATGATCGCACAGTATCTGGATGGACACGCACAGAACGAGTGGGACCAACTGCTGCCGGAGATATCATTCGCCATCAACAGTAGCATCTCAGACACAACAGGATTCAGCCCAGCCTTCCTGGTCCAAGGAAGAGAACCACGGCTGTCCCACGCGCTCTACGACGAAGTTACACTGGGACGCGGAACCCCCGATGTAACACCCACAAAACGTAGCGAACTGCTACGCAACGTGTTCGGTCGTCAGGAATAACGCTGATCGCGCATTAGCGGATCAGAGTCGCCACTATAATCTCCGCCGACGGACTTGGAGACCGCCACCACTGCAGGTCATCGAGTGGGAGCTGTACTCACCACCTCGACCGGGTTTACCCACCCTGATGCTATGGGAGGCCCCAACCAGCGGCCAGGTGCCCGCAGCGCTGAAGGCCATCCAGGAGGCCGAGTTGGCCGACCCGGTACGACCCGACGGCAGAGGGATACGAGGCGACATACATACCGCCGCGGTCCCGCACACCGAGTCCGGTGCCGCTGCACCACGACTCCGACGCGAGTCAGTCGCCGCCCAGCCGGCCGGGAAGCCCGGATGCATACCTGCAGATTTTCGGACCAGGGCCGTTCTGGGTCACCACCGCCCCGGCGAGAGAGATCATGTGCGCTGCAGGTCACGCACGGGAGACCGACATACCCGAGCCTCCACGCCGATCGGGACGGCCCCGAAACGTCCCTTGGGAGAACACGCCCAGCGATTGCTCGGAGGAAGAGGCCGTAACAACGCCGCCCGCGCAGAACTCCGCCCCCGCCCGGGAGCCGTGGATGGTAGCTCCGCCGGAACGGGCAACCCCCGGAGGCAGGCTCCCCGCCCGGCTAGAAAGGATCCACTCCCGGCTGGAGGTCAGGGGCCACCGCACGAGAAGGTACCTCGAGGAGGAGCAGGGGCAGCGCTTACGGGTGCAGATGTCTTTCTCCGTCCCGCCCAGACGTAGAACGGGGTGTGACGATGTCACCTTTTTGTAAATAATGTATATAAATAATAGCTATACGTTTATGTAAATAGTAGCTATGTTAGGGAGTTGGAATTTAGGCCTTAGGATCATAGGGTTAAGGGAGCCAAGCACACTGGCCACACACCGGCCGCATGACAAGAAACATCACCGGTGACGTCACCTGCAACACGGGACAAGGAATCGGGATGGGCCGACAGAGCCGCATCTCGGGCGCTGGACCAGCCAATCGGCGGTGAGCCACGATCGCGGCAGAGGGAATGCGGAACGGAATTCGCAGCGGCCACCTGCACGCTGCAGAGGAAGCGAGAAGGAAGACCGCAGATATGTAAGAATGCATGGAATGCGGAACGGCGCGTGCCATAGATCGCGGCAGCGCAGCCGCCGCAGGGACAATGAAAACTGGGTCGTGACCAAGATTATATTAGATATGCAAATCACTCGTGATAGAACCGCCTAACTGAATAGTGAAGTTTTCTGTAAAACAAAGTGACATAAAACGAAAGCCATTGACGACCACAGCGAACAGCGAACACAGCGACAAGGACAAGCAGGCTCATACAGGAAATCGAGGACCCCCAAAGAACGACGCGGAACACGAAGCTTTGGACAAACTCGCATCTTTAACCACCAGCAACGGGTAAGCGGTGCGCAGCAGCCCAAATCGAGAAAATCTTTTGTCAGGGTGTGTGTGTGCTAGGAAATTACAAAGAAGGCAGGGAAAAATAGAAATTCGCAAATTAGACAAGAAAACGGTGAGAAACATGAAATAAAAACTAAGCTAAGCATATTAAATGGCACCGATCGCATTATTTCCCTTAACCTTCCTAGCCAACCACGACCCTCTGTACCACTCCTTCCCACCTTGACTGCCGTTGGGTTTCCCCAGGCACCGATTTGGGCAGGACGGGAACAGGACCGCCACGCTGCTGAGAATTATTGCAGGCGTCGGCGAGGACGACGGCTGTTGGGATCTTTCCAAGCCGCCAGTCTGATCTCGGAGGCCCGCCGTAGGGATTAGCCCTGGCGTGGCCGCGTTAGCCAAAAACCCACCCCTAAAATTCTCAACAAAAACGGCGCCTTTTGGAGTTTCCATTAAATAAATATTTTCTGGATGGGACTCTGGGCCGCTGAGGTTCATCTCAGCCACTGTATCCTTACAGGACAAGGAATGTCCGTATTGTCTTGCCCCCAAATTTCATAATGAGCCAGCTAGGATGTTCCGCGCATCGAAAAAAATGTAATTACCTGAAAATGAAACACCACCTGAACCAGATATTAACGAGTAGTTGAAGTCGAATCGAACATTAAAATTAATTTGTATACCCTTGCAGGACATTATAATTTCACTCAAAAATTTGCAACGCAGCACAGTAGCGCCTCTCGAACAAATAGCGCACAGTGGCTCATTCTATTCTAGCTTAAGATTAAGCAAATTTACAACTGTTAAAATGTATCAAAATTTTTTTCCCTACCGGTAGACAAATTAACATTTATCGAAAAAATAATATCGAAACCGATCAATTTGATCAAATCAATCAGCTGTTAGCTCTCAAAGACAACAACACTTTTCAGCGGTGATAGCTCGATTTAGACACACATTTTAAGATTTGCAGCAATTTTTTAAATCTATCTGTTTTGATTCTTTTTTCACATTTTTAAAAAGCTTAGAGTATGTATAAAAAGAAAAGTATATGTTTTGTGACCTGTGAATACATGTTTTATTCGTAATTTGTGTTTGAAACCGTAAGCCGCCCAGGCCCATATTCCTACGTGCCATACCCACCTCCCCATCCCCAACGTCCGGTTATGTTCAGATGGCACTGAACGATTCCGTCGAACATAATAAAACAAATGTAAATATTAAAAAAAAAAAAAAAGAAACCGTAAATGTTTGTAGTACCCTCTTTGTAAGCCAATTTCAGCTTTTGTAGACCTAGTGAGGCCCGTCTTGGCCGGCAACAAAATAAAATCTGTATTAAACTATGGTTCGTCTAGTATGTGAATTGTCCAAGATCAGCTGCCTTTGGCTGCATCTGCTGAATTGCGGACTATTTTCAGCAACCATTTCGGTCTGCATACAAGCACTTTTTGCAGTATGCAATGCAGTTCTATATATACATATTTCTTGATTACGATAATAATCAAGAAGATTCCGATTCAGAGTCAGAAAGTCTCCTAAAAACCAAACAAAAAAATTTAATAACAAATGTATAAAAAAAAAAATAAATTCAAAAAAAAATTTTTAAGAAGTGCATTTTATTTCTTTTTGGAATAATATTTTATAAAAATTACCAACATTGTGAAATCATTGTTAATAGCGTTGCGAAAATCAAAAAGGTCATAGTCGCAAAAACGATTTAAATTATACCTAATCGACAGAGAATTTTTCGATAATTCCAAATCCATTGCCAAACTTCCGCACAATTTTTGTAGAAGTAATGCATTGAAATTATGCGGAATCAAATGTTTATACTCTAGAAATGCTTGAGTTATTCGAAATTCCCCCAATATAGGTTTATTGTTAGTCAAAATGTTATAAAAATGTAAAATATATTTTTATATTTACATTACATTTACATTAACATTTTTCAAAATAAAAAATTACATCAAATTAAAAAAAAAATCGTTTTCTATCAGAAAATTCTATTATTTTACTTTAATACCCTATAAATGGGTGAGCGTGCCACATTGTCCACTAGTTATGTAAATTGTAGAAGCATGGACTGCCAAATGCCGTTTAAATTATTCGATTATCTTATTTGGTTCAAAAGTTATGATTTTCGTAACGCTACATTGAAAAAGACCCTATTGTGCGCAGTGAAGGGGACTTCTCTGACCCTATAAATTATATACACATTCTTGATTAGCACAACAGTCGAGTCGATCTAGCCATGTCCGTCTATCCGATTATCCGGACAGACAAGGCTAGATCGACTCGGCTGTTGTTCCTGATCAAGAATATATATACTGTATAGGGTCGGAAATGTCTTCTTCACTGCGTTGCAAACTTCTTACTGAAATTATAATACCCTGCAAGGGTATAAAAATCATACCTTCGCTGTTTCTCAACATATTTCCATTAAATTTGAGATTTGGCCTCAGTGTATTATTTCTGAATTTCGGTTTTAATTTTGTGAAAATCGGAAGACTATATCTTATCCCTGGCGTGGCACGTCCCTAAGTAGACAACACTTTTGGCGTTCAATAAGAAAAATCAGTGAAAAAATCATAACTTTGCTGTTTTTCAACATGTGCTTATTAGATCTGGAATTTGACCACTATTTATTAATTCAGCATTTTGTTTTTAATTTTTTTATTATTTGTAAAATGCAAGGGTATACAAACTTCGCTGAGCCGGAGTAAGCTTCCTTTCTTGTTTCGAATGACTTTGTTTTCAACAACAGAAATAGTTTGAAACGCTAATGCAAATGGCCAACAATATAATTCTACATTCAAAAGCAGAGGCCAAGTTTAAAATAAAATGGGCACATTGATGCCAATGCCATTCAAATCACATTCTTTCATACTTTCAGAAATTTTGATATTTTTTTCTACACTTAAAAATAACTAAATATAATTTGTGTGGCAAAAACCGTTAACCGGGTCAGCTAGACAAAATATTACTAGAAGAAGACAAGCTATAAAGAAAAGAAATTCTGAAGTCTATTCGTTTTATTACCACTATTTGGTTATATTAAACATCAATTTTGGGTGACACTTAGTTTGCCGGGCCTCTTCGTAATAAATAATATATAAGATATTTCAACTAGAACTAGAAACCGACTAACTATAGTATTTATATTCGTTTTAAACGATTTAGTATTCATTTTCCAAAATTTATCAAGCTTCGGCGGACCGAAGTTAGTTTCCTTTCATGTTGTTTTTTTTTTGTATTCCTTTTTAACATTTTCTTAATGCAATACTAATATTTGTTACTTTTAATTGTATAGAATGATAGGCTTATGATAGGCCAATATGTATCACTTTACGGAGACGTCATTTCACATGTTAATATTACTGCTGTTAAAACTGAGGATGGAGGTGAATATGAATGCAAAGTTGTCTCTAGAGTTGGATACGCCTCGCACTCAGCGCGGTTAAATATTTATGGTAAGATATTTTAAATATTTGTAAATAGTAATATTTGTTGGCCAAATGTAGTTTTGTCTGTTTTTCTACGTCATCGATGAGCGGCTTCCGGGTTCGGCGGTGGGGTCGTCGGTATCCGGGCGTCGCGCGTAGCAGCTTCCCTCGTCTCGGTCCTCGGGCCTTGAGAGAGAGAGAGAATCTCAAGCGGTCTCGAAAGCCTCCAGCGAGAGAGAGTTACGCGGATTTGAAAGTCTACAACCCAGAGAGAGAATTCGGAGAATTTGGCTGCTAACTACTGGAAGTGTGCTACAAGAGGCTTACCGCTCCCGATCGCCGTCGGCTGCTAAGTGATTTTTCCTTCGCCAGCGGCCGGCATTATATAGACCTGGCCCTTGCCTAGCACTAAATGGACTGGCTGTATTTGGTTGATTCCGACGTTTTATATTTAGTTCCGGCAGGCGTTCGTCACATCTTGTCTGGTCATTCCCCGTTATTTGCGCGATCATCGTTTTGTCGGTTCTATTTGTCCGTTCTGTTGGGTTCTCCTGTGACGTGTACAATTCCTGTTTTACGCCCCATTTTTCCATCGCCTGTTTAGTTTTCTGCCCCATGAACTAGACTCCGTTACCCGATATCAAGACCTTATGGGCACCGAATCTTGTAATTATCCGTTTCCGGAATGCCCTTGGGAATGTCTCTGCCGTGGCCTGTCGAATTGCCGCCAATTCCACCCATTTCGAAAATTTGTCCACCATGACGAGTAGCATCGTGTTCCCATGTGTTGTACGTGTCAACGGTGGCTTCTGCCACCCGTGTCAGCATTTTTCCTGCAGCCTTCTGTTGTGACATTTTTTACCTCTGGCAACTCTCGCATGACCTAATGAACTTCTTCGTGTCCCGTGTTAGTCCTGGCCATAAATATCGTGTTCTTATCCTCCTTATAGTCTTGAATGTCCCCAGATGTCCTGTCTCCGCCGTGCTTTGAGTTTCTATCAGTATCTGTGGAACCTCATCCGCTGTGGCACATAGGTGTTGGTCTCGTTTTTCTCCGGTCCGCTTATATAGCCGTCCCTCTGCCATTTGCTATTCATCGTTCTGTGGCTCCTTCCGCAGTTCCTCTATTCCCTGCCTTATCTAGTCGTCCTGGAGTCTCAATCCCTTCAGCTCTACCCGTGGCAGTCTCGAAAAGGCATCCGCCACCACGTTCAGTTTCCCTTTCCTGTAATGAACATCGAACTGGTATGGCTGCATCCCCAGGGCCCACCTTTCAGAAGTTCGGTTTTAATTTCATGAAAATCGGACGACTATATCAGGGAAAGAAAAAAAAATAATAACTTCGCTGTTTCTCAATATATTTTCATCAAATTTGAGATTTAGAAACTTATTATTCTGCAAGGTTATACAAACTTTGGTCAGCCGAAGTTAGCTTCCTTTATTGTTTATATTTAATTTATAAACGGAAATTTATTTATTTAAATATTTCATTTAAATTGTGCTGCTGCTATTGTACTGTGTTATTCTTCATATGGAAGTGCATGCAAGATATACCAGTAAGTTTAGCACCAATGTTTTGAATACATACATACATACATACATATGTATTTCCCAATGCCATTTTAATGGATAAACAATAATAATTTCACCAAAACAGTCTGTAAAATCAATACGGGAGTTATAGTATTCAAATTGATTCATTTATTCTAAAGCTGCCTTCGTACTATTTGTGATAAAAATTAATAGAAGATTTGATCATTATCCTACGATTTTGTGAGATTTAAGTCCATATATATATAAAACTCTTTAAGAAATAAACCAATTAAATGACCCTAATACAATTTTTTACCATTCAATTCTTATAACACTAAACTGATTTGCTAAGATTTATTTTGGCCACAAACATGCCCCCATTTTCTTCCAGTGGCAAAAAACCCAAATTTCTATAAAAAAATCTGGACGCGTTTATCAATCGATTTTTAGCCAAAATTTAGTCCTCTAAATAATAAAGATTCAATTTAATTTAATATTGGATATTTTAATGTTTACTATTTTTTATCGATTTTAAAAATCTGAAAATCTTCCTCATTTTTTCCTTACGGCAAAAAAACACTGATCTAAGTCAATTAGCAATATGAAAATTTATCCAGGGAAATCCTGATACTTTAAGGATTCATATGGTGGTTTCCATGAAGCTCTAGGTCAATTCTAAAAAAAATTACAGGAGCCTAAAGTAGAATAATAATTCCAACAAATTATACACAAGCATTGAACTAAACGACGGCGCTCTCCCGCTCTCTCTCTCTCTCTTTCTCTGACTCTGTGTACTCTGATGAGTGAATTGCTCCTGATTTTGATTTATTTTTAAAACTTAAAAATTGAAAACTTAAAGTACATCTCTCTCCCTCTCCTCCTCTCTCTTCCTCTCTGTACCACGATAAGAAACAGTCATTTATAAGCGAGCATCATGGTTCGATGCGCTCTCTTCTTCGGTGTTTCTTATTTTGGCTCTTCGTACCTCTCTCCTTTCGCTTTCTTAATTTCTCTCTGTCGCTTTTGATTTTTAAGTTCTAGGCAAAATCCATTAAATGCCTACAAAAAACTTTTTTTTTTAAAGCTCTAGCATTCTTTAAAGTTTGGATATCTATTTATGTATGTTGCACTTAACTATTTTAAACATATACATAATTATTTATTTATTTTTTTTTTTTATTTATTGAGAAAAATGGAAAAATAGCTGCCATATAAGGCCGTACCCTTACCTCTGACCAAGAAGGGAGTGTTTTTAAGGATGTGCTCCGACTCACATCAGGTGGTCGGAGGTAAGGATAGGTATCGTAAAATACAAGCTGAATTAAAATCTAAGGACATCTCAACATGTAACAAATGGTTATTCTCATTATACAAAGAACATAAAACACGAAAAGGCTCATACATATCGAGGTTTGTCCTACAGACCTCCAGGGCGATAGGTCGAAAGTGACGGGAAGGCCTTGTAGGAACCGAGAGCCTTATAAGGTTTAAAAGGTAATTTTATGAAATGTGACCATGGATGAGTTTGTGCATGAACATTACACCATGGCAGGTCCGACAGTCCTTAAGCGTAGGCAGGCCTAAAAGTTGCAGTCTGTCTAAGTAGGAAGGCAGACGACGATGTGGATCCCAGTTTAAACCACGAAGAGCAAACAAGAGGAATTGTTTCTGCACCGATTCTATTAGATCCTGATATTTCGCGTACTGGAGTGACCAAACACAAGAGCAGTATTTCAAAATAAGACGAACAAGAGAAACAAATAGGAGTTTGGTGGTATAGGGATCATCAAACTCCTTGGACCAGCGCTTAACAAAAGCGAAGACACCCTTAGCTATACCAACAGTTAAACTAATGTGATCATTTTTTCCTTACGGCAAAAAATCACTGATTTAAGTCAATTAGCAATATGAAAATTTATCCAGGGAAATCCTGATACTTTAAGGATTCATATGGTGGTTTTCATGAAGCTCTAGGTCAATTCTAAAAAAAATTACAGGAGCCTAAAGTAGAATAATAATTCCAACAAATTATACACAAGCATTGAACTAAACGACGGCGCTCTCCCGCACTCTCTCTCTTTCTTTCTCTGACTCTGTGGACTCTGATGATTGAATTGCTCCTGATTTTGATTTATTTTTAAAACTTACAAATTGAAAACTTAAAGTACATCTCTCTCCCTCTCCTCCTCTCTCTTCCTCTCTGTACCACGATAAGAAACAGTCATTTATAAGCGAGCATCATGGTTCGATGCGCTCTCTTCTTCGGTGTTTCTTATTTTGGCTCTTCGTACCTCTCTCCTTTCGCTTTCTCTCTCTCTCTCTCTGTCGCTTTTGATTTTTCAAAGACGGGTTCATTGCCAAAATGAACTCAAACACGGCGGTAACAAGCGGAGCAGAGGACCAACTGACTCAACTCGAAGACTATATTCGAGTCCTGCACCACCAAGCTTTTTTATTAAGGTTGCGACAACAGCAGCAACAACCATAACTACACCAAGAACTACAGCAACAACAAATGCAGAAACAACAAACTCAGCAACAACAAATCCAGCAAAAACAAATCCAGCAACAACAAATCCAGCAACAACCACTACTACAGCAACAACTACACCAGCTGCAACCATTACAGCAACAACAACACTTGCAGCAACCTCTACTACAGCAACAACAACTTCAGTAACCACTACTACAGCAAAAAGCAACAACAACTTCAGCAACAACAACTAGCATCGCAACAACTACAACAGCAGCAACCACTACTACAACAATTATAAGTACAGCAACAACAACAACAGCCAAAGCCACAACCGAAAATAAACCAAAAGAACAGAAACAAGGACCATAACTACGTTTATAAAGTTTATAATATAAACTTAACAATGACGGAATTTCTTTTAAAAAAATCTGTTTAAAACTAAAAATTGACTAAAATGTGCTCTGAGCGAATTGCTAAACTCGACGAAATAATAAATAGAGTTTCTTAATTAAAAAAAAATAAACAACAAAAATTTCAAAAATTGTTATGGTTTTTATTTTAATTAGGTTTTTGGAAATTAGAGTCGAGGTGGGGTTTTTCCAGTGTGACATACATAATTTGAAGTAAATTTACAGTGAAAATGGTCTATGCCACACTGAAAAAAAGACCCACACTCTTTTGAATATTTTTCGTTTTTAATTTACTATTATTTTGCTATAACAACAATTCTTCAATAGAGTGTAAATTAAATTGAAAGTAGATAGGGATAACTTTTTTCACATTTTAGAACAAATTATTATAATTCAAAAGAGTTTGGGTAATTTATTTCAGTGTGGCATACAACATTTTAAGTATACATATGTGCATTTACTTTGACGTAGTTTCAAAAGATTTTTGATTCGTTGTTCTCAGTGTGGTATGTATCCACAAAACGAATAATATGTAGACGTAGATTATACACTGTAATCCGGATATATATTAATTGGATATATATTAATTTTTATTTTAACAAATTATAATACCAATTTAATGTTTTTGGGTTTGGTTTTTTTGAGTGTTTTTATTGGCACGTGCTGCTGAAAACAGGGAAGCAGCATTTCGAGTGAGAAAGGGAGAGAGAGAGAGAGAGAGAGAGAAAACCAAATCATATACTGTCGGAAAGAGAAACAAAAAGAAAAGAAAAAATAGCTTATTTAAAGAGATCAAAATAAGGATAGACAGAATAGCGGTAACCAAAGAATCGAAAAAAAAGGAGAAGAAAGACGGAGACGTACAAGAAATAAATACATGCAATATTCATCTTATTTTCCCGCTTACACCCATGGTTTTAGTCCAATATGAACAATTTTTTTACCAATTGATCATGGTTGTATGAGAATACCTGTTACAAGCCGGCTCAACTAATATCCTGACATGCAATTAATTTAAGTTCTAGGCAAAAATCCATTAAATGCTTACAAAAAACTATTTTTTTTAAAGCTCTAGCATTCTTTAAAGTTTGGATATCTATTTATGTATGTTGCACTTAACTATTTTAAACATATACATAATTATTTATTTATTTTTTATACCATGTACCAAAGGTACAAAGGTATTATAGTTTTGTGCGAGTGCGATTTTCTGTAACAGGCAGAAGGAGGCGTGGCAGACCCCCAAAAGTTACCTAAATATTGGTCAGGACCACTAAAGGAGTCGATATAGCCATGTCCGTCTGTCCGTCCGTCCGTCTGTCCGTCTGTCCGTCTGTCCGTCTGTCCGTCTGTCCGTCTGTCTGTATGAACGCCTAGATCTCAGAGACTATAAGAGCTAAAGACACCAAACTTTGGATTTAGACTTCTTATATCTGCACGCAGATCAAGTTTGTTTTAAATTTTTGCTGCTCCCCTTTTTGGAGGAGCTATTTGAAAAAAACGTATAGCTCCGAAGTTTATAAAGTTATGTAAACCATATTAAAATTATTATTATCATTATCAAAATACACAGACTGTCCCAATTTTATTGCGATCGTGCCATAAATAGCGGAGATATAGGCTTTTTACTTTATACACATTACGTGTACAAGAGGCAGCCCAGGCAGAGGGCTCCAAATAAATCAAAACGTTCATTAAACATTTTACTTATGTCACATTACTATGAAAATAAGGTTACTCATTTTGAATTGGTTGGTGGCGCAGCTGGCTAAGCTGAAGTCTTTTTCAAATGTTAATTGTCACGGGTTCGAATCCCATCGGCGACGAGTGAAAACTTTTTTATTTTTAACAATTTTTTTTTTTTTTCCAGTAAATCAAAATAAATACAGTATTTAATACTAAGAAATAAAAAAAATGCAAGCAAAGAACTATACTTAATGTTTTGAAAATGAAAAAATTCCTTATGCCTGCGGTTGATTCGAACCCAGGCCAATTGCTTACAAAAATGTATGTGTAGCTTTACCCACTGAGCTATCGACTTTGCTCTTGAATGGGAAGATATTTGCATTATATGTAAATTTGTCTCCGTTTTTTATTCTTATTCTCTTTCTTTTATATAATTTTGGGACGCGCCTTGTAATGGTACGTGGTATTCTACTGTCGGGACACCCGACTGTATTTCCATCTTGTTTTTTTTTTATTTATTGAGAAAAATGGAAAAATAGCTGCCATATAAGGCCGTACCCTTACCTCTGACCAAGAAGGGAGTGTTTTTAAGGATGTGCTCCGACTCACATCAGGTGGTCGGAGGTAAGGATAGGTATCGTAAAATACAAGCTGAATTAAAATCTAAGGACATCTCAACATGTAACAAATGGTAATTCTCATTATACAAAGAACATAAAACACGAAAAGGCTCATACATATCGAGGTTTGAACATTACACCATGGCAGGTCCGACAGTCCTTAAGCGTAGGCAGGCCTAAAAGTTGCAGTCTGTCTAAGTAGAAAGGCAGACGACGATGTGGATCCCAGTTTAAACCACGAAGAGCAAACAAGAGGAATTGTTTCTGCACCGATTCTATTAGATCCTGATATTTCGCGTACTGGGGTGACCAAACACAAGAGCAGTATTTCAAAATAGGACGAACAAGAGAAACAAATAGGAGTTTGGTGGTATAGGGATCATCAAACTCCTTGGACCAGCGCTTAACAAAAGCGAAGACACCCTTAGCTATACCAACAGTTAAACTAATGTGATCATTGAAATTCAAGTTGTGGGTAAACAAAACTCCAAGGTCTGTAACTGGACTGATGCGTTCAAGAGCACCAGTCTCTAGGGAATAGTTGGCATGAAAACAGTTTTTCCGATAAAATGACATAGATTTGCATTTCGAGTTATTAAGAAACAAGAGATTGTTGATGCGCCAAGTTTGCATGTTGTTTAGGTCAGTTTGTAAAAGCAAATGAGACTCAGAGTTAGTCAGAGGCAAGCATAGTTTTACATCATCAGCGTACATCATTACCTGAAAATGAGCAACAACATTGGGCAAGTCATTGATGAAAATTGCAAAAATAAGAGGTCTGAGATGGCTCCCTTGTGGAACACCTGAAGTCACGTAAACTAGATCCGAGAATGAGCCCTTGAAAGCAACTCTCTGAGTACGGTTAGATAAATATGTTGCAATCCAGTCAGTCAGTAAAGGGGTGAAGCCCAATAATGCAAGTTTTTTCAGCAAAAGCTGGTGATTCACGCTTTGCTGAAATCTGTAAAGATAACGTCAGTCTGGGTATTGTATCTAAAAGCGTTTCGAATAACAGCACAGAATTCAAGAAGGTTTGTTGTGGTAGATGTTTGTTTCATAAAGCCATGCTGCGAGGACGACAGAAATGAGCTACATTGGTGCTTCAGTTGAGCTGTAATTAGTAGTTCAAAAAGCTTGGGAATCGCACTTAGTTTTGCAATACCTCTGTAGCTCTCAACATTTGACTTGCTACCCTTTTTATGAAGCGGAAGTATAAAAGACACCTTCCAGCTATCGGGAAAGAATGACATGTTAAGAGATAACTGAAAGAGCTTAGACAAGGGACTACTAACGCATTAGCACAGTTTCTCAATACACAACTAGGCACAAGATCGGGACCAGAAGAGAAGGATGGCTTGAGGGATTTTAAACTCCGAGGAACATCGTCCTCGCCGATTGTGGGCATAAATATGCAGTTGGAGTGCGGAAGAGAATAATAATACAACGACGTTACATCAAAAGTAGTAGTGGAATACTTAGACTGGAAAATTTTTCGAATAAGTTTGCAATATCAAACTCAGAGGAAGCAGACTCAGTTTTGAGATGAAGACGGTACGGAAGGAGCTGTGATTTTCGTTTAGAATCGACGAAAGCATAAAATTGCTTAGGATTTGTCTGAAACTCACTTCTGCACCGATTTAAGCGATTGTTGTAACATTCGGAATTATGCGTCAAGAAATCGGATCGAGCTACTAAATATTTAGCTCGGTCGGCTTGAAGTCCGGTTCGGCTGAATTTTTTAAAGAGTCTGGACTTCATATTTTTTAGATACGAAAGACGACGGAAAAACCAGGGGGGTTTGTGTGAGCTAACAAGAGAGGGAAATAATGGAACGAATGTATCAAAACAGGAATATAAAATGTCATAGAAACGTTCAAACAGGTAAGAGAGATCGTCAGTATTATTTAAAAAGGTCCAGTCTATTGAGGATAAGTGATTATTCATATCAGTGAAATTGTCTTTGCGGAAGCAGCGAAAGGTAGCAGGCTCGGCAGGAGCACAAGGCAGTAATGGAGCCGAAGCCTCGAGTATTATCTCGATGGTAGGGTGGTAAGCATCTTCAGGACAAGAGAGAGGGTCAATTCTAGAGACATATGCATTGGCGAAGTCCGACACAAAAATAAGGTCTAAGATTTTATCACAGCAGTTTTTAATAATATTTAATTGTCCTAAAAAGAGGTTAATAAGTCCGCGAATGAAGTCGTGAGGGACAGAGGGAATGAGAATATTAGAGTCAGGTGAGGGTATCCAGGATATGAAAGGGAGGTTGAAGTCGCCAAGAACAATGAAGTGGTCATTTGTACCCAGAGTAGAGTGGATGTTCTGAATTAGGGATAAGTGCTGAGAATATAAATCGAAGTCAGACCTAGGTGGAATATACAAGCCAGACACATAAACAATATAATCGAAAACTTGAATGCGAACAGCAAAAAATTCCAAAGTGCAGTCGAGGTCAATTATCGGAGCCAAGTGAGAGACAAGATTTGATTTAACGGCGATAAGAACACCGCCGCCGATGCTTGTAGGACGGTCGCGCCTATAGACAACATAATTGCCTGCAAACAGTTCAGTATCACAGACAGAAGAGTTAAGCCACGTTTCCGTAAAGACAATTACGTCGGCATCAAAGGAAGCACTATTAACGTGCAGTTTGCTGAGCTTCCCTAATAAACTACGAGCGTTCTGATAGTGGATGGAGAAAGAATCTATTAGTTTTTTGAAGGCAAAACTAGGGGAGTCTGAGGCGCACGAGTACGAGGATTATTTTTGTTAATAAATTCATGAACTATGGCATGATGAATTCATCAACCTTTCATCAACCTTTCGTCAACAATTCATCAACCTTTCATCAACTTTTCATCAACAATTGTTGATGAAATGTTGTTGATGACAGCCTAGGACATGCCCATGTTAAATTCATCAACAATTTGTATGGCAATTCATCGATGAATCATCAACAACACCCCTTCGGCTGTTGATGAATTGTTGATGAATGGTACTGCAGGGTAGCTATAACACACAATCACAGTAACCCACACCATTTATTACACATTATTTCTGTTAACATAAGCACTTTTGTACCTATAAATACTGTTAAATTTCATCAATAAAATCAGTAAGAGTTCTACCTCAAACAGAAGCTTTACTCATGCATCAGAGGCTGTCGCTGTGTCTTCAGACCCTCGTTCACCCAACCAAACCAACTCAATCGTCCACCTAGTTCCAAGTGCTAGTTGCGACAACAAAAGGCAATAGTTTATGCACTATCTGCCAGTCATCTAAGCCTCCTCACAAACATTTTGGTGACCCCGACGAACACGTTAACCGTAAACGTCAACCCACAGGAAGATACCGTAAAACATACATTTTGGTGGTGAACACGTAAATTCGTAAATCACAGGTGTAACGAACCTCTGGCCAGGATAATGCTCAGTCGTGTCCAGGAAGGATCATACAAGATATTTGTATGTTGGGACTAAGGATTTTGTATTGGAAATTCGTTATTCGTAAACCCTAACCTCAAATCAGCGCGTTTCGATTTCGACAACTCGCCAAGAACGGCCCCGGGCGGCCCGGAGAAGAGTATAGAGCGGATAGGTGCTGAAAAGAGGAGGAGGAGATCCCGACGGAGTCGGTAGGGCGGACTCCGGTGATAACCTTGGAGGCGGCGAGAGGGGACTCAGTGGCGGCTCCGTTGGTGAAAACCTCGTGGCTGCTGGGGAAAGCGTCTCCGGTGAAAACCGTGGAGCAGCCGAAAGGGGTCGGTTCCGGTTAAAATACCGTGGAGCCGACGGGAATGGGATCGTCTCCGGTGAAAATACCTTGGAGCCGGCGGAAAGGAGGGCTTAGGAGAATCGCGGGGAGGATAGTGGGGCTCTAGAACCTCGGAGAGAAAACCCACCCGCTTACGTCAACCAGGAAAAACGGTGGTCGTGGCTGAGCGTAAGGCAGGAGCGTATTCGCGGCGGGCGCAGGCGTGCGGCCTCGGTGAGCGGGGCGGCCCCGGCGGGCTCGCGGTCACGGGCACTGGCACCGGCTCCGCCGGCAGTACTGGCGAGAGAGTGGCTCGCGGCGGCTGCGCGAAGGCGTAAATCGCACGTGCGGCAGCCCACGGGCGGTTATACCTGCGGCGTGGCGACTGCGCACGGGCGAAGGTGGCTGGCTGCGAGTCACTCGCGGTCACGGACACGGGCACCGATTCCGCCGGTAGCGCGGGCGAGGCGCCGCGAGCGGCGGCTGCGCAGGCGCGTAGGTCACGGCCGGCGTCACGCGTGGGGCCGCCCCAGGGGTGGTTATACCTGCACGTGGTGGCTGCGCACAGACGGCGGACGGCCTGGCGGGACACACTCGCGAACGCGGACGGGTCACGGGCGCTTACACTGCCGAGTGCACTGACAGGTGGCGGCCACTGGGCGGTTCTGCCGGTGGCGCGGATTCTGCCGATCGGACTGGCAGCTGGCGGACACTGGGGTGTGGGCACTGGGGCCAAAGATCGTCATTGTCGATGTTATGGGGTGGCTGCGGGGCAGCGGTTGCACTCGCGACAATGACTAGTGCGGGCGGCGTCGCGCTGTCGGTAGCGGCGAGCAGCAGTAGCACTTGAACATGACCGGGGGTGGCAGCAGTGGCGCGATGGCACTCTGCACACAAACGGGTTGAAAATCACGGCGGCGAGGCAACACGTGCAGGTCAGGCGATTTGCAGGCGGTGAAAGAGGAATTTTCCATGCACGTGCTGCCTTTTTATAGTACGAAGTAAACAACTCCAGTAACGGGACCCGCCAAACATAACGGAGTTTTCAAGCTTTTCGTATGACCGTCCGCGCGGTGGTTATCGATCGTGGGTCTAGTATTAATCGGTGGTGGGTCTAATATTAATCGGTGGTGGATCTAATATTAATCGGCGGTGGATCTAATATTAATCGGTGGTGGGTCTAATATTAATCGGTGGTGGATCTAGTATTAATTATAGCTAAAGGGGCCCATCCACAGGCGAGCATGTTGGCGGAGCATGCTGAGTTGGACGAAATTTTCATCGTTAGTGGTAGTGCTCGCCTACAAATTTCGTGTTTGCCGAGCGGCTCGAACTAAATAGAAATCAATCTATCTTGCTTGTGTTGCCAACAACATGCTCGACAATGGATGGCAACGCTCGCACGAACGTCACTTGAAGCAAACGTTTGTAGCGACAACACCTAGTAGAGCTGCTCTAAAATGTCAAAAATATTTGTGCAAGATTTTATTTCTTGTTTGCGAAATGAGCCATCTTTGTGGCAAACGAAAAGCGAATCGTACAAGAACAAGAATTTAAGAAACGCTGCGTGGGAAGTGCTCCTGGAGAAATACCAGGAGTTCGATGAGCACACTACTGTAGTATGCTCTAATATTAATTACCCACTGTACCAAGAGTACTTAAAGGGCAAACACTGTAACACTTTGTTGCAGTGTTTACAACTCGAACTCGCAACTCGAAATCCCGGTCATAAACTCTAAGTGGCCGAAATAAGAACCGATCGCTACGGCTCAGGCCATACGCAGAATGTGCTAGCGTCGGCATAATTGCAACACGAGCATACCGCATGCATATATCCCTCGCGCTCCTCACATAAGAGAGGGCATATGTTTATATACATAAGTATATAACCGTCTCTCTGCCGCTGCCTGCGAGCAGCGCAGTAACGAGACTTAGGTTTAATTAGAATTAAAAGAATATTATAAAGATAGATACAATTGAACCCTGTAAGCGGCACCACTGCTGCTAACAATTAATTCGAGAGAATAATAAAGAAACTATACAAAACAGAATTAAACTCTTTCTCATTATATGGCGACCGTGACATGGTCCGCTGATAGAAATTAAAAAACATGACGGATCCACTGACCATAATGGTCAAGAAAGTGGAGATGACCAAGGAAATGGAGAAAGACGCAATTGATTGCGCAAAGACAGCACGTAGCTTCGAGGAAGATTGGGAAAAAGCGGAGCATATCAAAAGTGAGTTCGACAAAAAATACAAACCCAAGTGGAATTGCATCGTGGGACAAAAATTCGGAAGCTACGTCTCATACCTGCCGGAGAACTTCATTTACTTCACCATGGAAGAGCTGTCAATTCTACTCTTCAAGACATAAAGTTACCAGTGAAACAAAATCTATACAGCAGACAACAGACAAATAAGTGAACCAAAAACAAAAAAGTGATGGGCCGGAGTGGTGTGAAAAATAAAATCCAGAAGAGAGTAGCGCATTTGAAGTGGCTACTATATACGAATCAACCACCCCCGCCATGGGAAACAGCAGTGAAATTACAAGAAGAACTTGATTTCCTGAAAACGAAGATAGAAAAAACCGGCAACCGAAGAACCAATCAAACAGCGATAAAAAAATATAAACGGAGGAAAAATAAAGCCACCATCTCCCAAGAGGATACCCAAGAAGAAGCCAAGCTGCCCTGCCGACTGTCCTGGACTGCTCTACAGTGCACATTGCGAGTATACATGTGTAAGAAAGGAACAATTTGTGTGAGAGGCAGTCCGCCCCTTGCACCTCCGAGGGAGATTTAACCTGTGCGAAGCCAGCACCGGTACCGCCTGAGCCCATAGGCCCAGGTCAGCAGCAGCAGTTACCAAGCGTGGGAGGCACGACAGCCGCCTACGCCATCGAGGGAACGTCAGCCAAGCCGATCCAGGCGACGACCAGCTGACGTGGATCAAGGAAGAGATGCAACATCGACAGGAGATACTGCAGAGCCAGAATAAAACCATGCACTGCGTTGCATAATTTTTTTGATTGTCCTGCGAGGCATATTTTTGTTTTCTACACAATAATTCAAATGTTAAAATCGAGCCGAATTTTTCTGCCCGATAGCGTGTAGCCCGCAAAGCTACGCAACACATTAGGTAGAAATTTGTAACCACTAATGAACAATAATTCTATAAGTAAGACATCAGTTGAGAATGAAATAGAAGAAAATAAGCACAAACCAAAGTACCATATTAATTATTTTCCAAGCAAGATTATAAGAGTATACGAACCAACCACCAAGATGACATTGGACATAAAAACAGTGGATTCCACTGCCAATGTTATAAACAAAGTGGAAGCAAATAATATTGATTTGTATTGGGTTCATGTACTCTTAATAATAATAGGTGTAATAATGTGCGCTAACTGCTTCTACAAAATCTACAAGTTACATAACAAATGTTTAAAGAAAAGGTATATGAGCCGGGCAAACGACCTGGATAAAATTTAATAATAAAACACAGTAAATACATATTTTCTTACTATATATTATACATTCAATAATGTTATAAATAAAGATTACTTCATAAATGTTTCATAAATAAAACTAAAAACTTTCACCCACACACAATTTTCTTTAAAGAATGGCTAAACAATGACAATGTCCATGAAATAATGGATTGGAGTAATTTATACAAAGAGATAAGCAGAATAAAAGCTACCTTTGATAAATCATACAAGGCGCTTAGTCAGAATAGACCGATACAGAAAACAACGATTAAGAAACATGTGGAAATATTAGTAGAGTGTTTCAACGAAGCGCGAATACTAATATATGAGCACAGAGAGAGATTAAATACCGATCATTGGTCACAAGTATCTAAACTTCTGATACGACTCCGGTCTAATCTAATATCGGTAAAAGGGAAATTCGATTTAGAAATAGAAGTACCAAACGTACTGAACACTCCCATAGCTATAAACGCTACCCCTGACCCAGAATCTGTTAAAACAGGCGAGCTAGAATCAGAAGAAACTAGCGAAACAAAACCTAAAATAGAAGAGGAGGATTTAAACGACCTGACTATTGGAGCAGTATACACCGATATCGATAATTACTCAGACTCAGATTTTGAAACGCCAAGCGAGAGAAGTAACTCTATAACAATGGCACAATCAAATATCGACTTTATAAATACTGCATCCAAGCTGATACCAGTGTTCGATGGTAAAGCTGAAAACTTAACAAGTTTTATAGATGCATTAGAAATAGTAGAATCAATAAAGGGCGAGCACGAACAACTCGCAGTCTCGATAATAAAAACAAAATTGAAAGGAGCTGCTAGGAATCTGATAGGAAACGAAACAACGATTTCCCAGGTGATCTCTAGGCTAAAAGGCAATGTCAAGGGCGAAACTCTAGAGGTGTTATCAGCTAAACTGATGAACCTACAGCAACGCAACAAAACTGCAAATCAATACACACAGGAAATTGAGCAGATGACAAAAGCTTTGGAGGGAGCGTACATTTCAGACGGCCTACCTCTAGAGCTAGCCAGGAGTTATTCCACCCAGAACGCAGTCAAGGCGATGACCAAAAATTGCACGATTGATAAGGTAAAACTTATCATGCAAGCTGGTACTTTCAATACCATGAATGATGCTGTCTCCAAGTTTGTTAGTAGTTGCACCGAGGCAACTGGACAATCAAACACTGTCCTACACTATAGGAACAATTCCCAAAACAAACAAAAACGAGGACGTGGAAACTCGTGGAACAGCAGTAACAACAATTATAGAGGCAATTTACGTGGTTATCATAATAACAACAATAACCAAAACAATAACTACCAAGGCCAAAATAGAGAAAATAACTATAGAGGCCGTGGCAACGGAAATCGAAGCCAAAATAATAACAACCAAGGCAATGTGCGAGTTGCACAAAACACATCGGGAAATTCCCAAAATACATCGGGAAACTTCCAGAACCCTTCGAATACGCAGAATTAAAAGAAGTCAGAATCCATACCATTAATCTCAGTCAAAATATATTCGTTACATTTATTAATGTAAATACAGGGAAAGAACTAGTTTTTCTAATAGACACGGGTGCAGACATTTCAGTTTTAAAAAAAACTTCAGATATTTTTGATAATATCCAAATTAACAATGTTATAGACATAAAGGGAATAAGTCAAGAAATAACCAAATCCAAGGGTTTAGTTTCCATTGAAATACAAACTACAAAGTATGTAATTCCACACGATTTTCATATCGTAAATTTCCAATTTCCCATTCCATGCGATGGAATATTAGGCATCGATTTCATTAAAAAGTACAATTGTCAACTAGACTTCAAGCCATCTGAAGATTGGCTTATAATTAGACCCAATAATTTGAAATATCCAATTAACGTACCAATAGCTCACAGTTCTGGCAACAACTCAATTCTTCTGCCAGCAAGATCCCAAGTTATTAGAAAAATTCAATTAAACACTCAAGAAGACAGTGTACTAATTCCAAATCAGGAAATTCAGCATGGTATTTACATTGCAAATACCATAGCAACGTCTAGTAACGCTTTTATAAGGTTACTTAATACGACGAACACTGATCAAGTAGTCAGTACAAATGGCCTAATATATGAATCACTTTCGAACTACGATGTAGTCCATACAAATTTTGACAACAGAGAAAAAGCTGTATTGTCACAACTTTCGAAAAATTTCCCTCCCTCAGTATAGTGATATATTCGGATCGGAAACCGAATCAATATCAACAATGAATTTCTATAGACAAAAACTGAGATTAAAAGATGAAGAACCGGTTAATATAAAAAATTATCGCAGCCCACACAGTCAGCTTGATGAAATACAAAAACAAGTAGGAAAGTTAATTTCCGACGGGATAGTTGAACCATCTGTATCTGAATACAACAGCCCATTATTACTCGTACCTAAGAAATCATCTCCAGGGTCGAATGCAAAGAATGGCGATTAGTAATTGACTATCGTCAAATCAATAAAAAATTACTTTCGGATAAATTTCCATTACCTAGAATTGATGATATTTTGGATCAACTAGGTAGAGCTAAATATTTTTCATGTCTTGACTTAATGTCAGGATTCCATCAAATTGAACTAGAAGAAAGTTCAAGAGATATAACGTCCTTTTCAACGAGCAATGGCTCGTATCGCTTCACGCGATTACCTTTTGGACTTAAAATAGCTCCTAATTCATTCCAGAGAATGATGACTATTGCATTCTCCGGTCTGGATCCCACCCAGGCATTTCTTTATATGGATGATTTAATTGTAATCGGTTGTTCCGAAAAACATATGCTTAAGAACTTAACAGACGTTTTTGAGAAATGTAGGAAATACAACCTGAAACTACATCCAGAAAAATGCTCGTTTTTTATGCATGAAGTGACTTTTCTAGGTCATAAATGCACTGATAAAGGAATCCTTCCAGATGACAAGAAATACGATGTCATTGAGAACTACCCAGTTCCGCATGACGCGGACAGTGCTAGACGATTCGTAGCCTTTTGTAATTACTATAGGCGCTTTATAAAAAACTTCGCCGACTATTCACGGCACATAACTAGATTATGTAAAAAGAATGTTCCTTTCGAATGGACAGATGATTGTCAAAATGCATTTGAGTATTTAAAAACAAAACTCATGGAACCCACTTTACTTCAATATCCAGATTTCTCTAAAGAATTCTGTATAATTACAGATGCAAGCAAACAAGCATGTGGAGCGGTTTTAACTCAAAACCATGATGGACTCCAACTTCCAATCGCTTACGCATCCAGATCTTTCACTAAAGGAGAGAGTAATAAGTGTACTACTGAGCAGGAATTAACTGCAATACATTGGGCAATACTTCATTTTAGACCATATATATATGGCAAACCCTTTTTAATAAAAACCGACCATAGACCTTTGACCTATCTATTCTCGATGATCAATCCCAGTTCAAAACTGACGCGTATGAGGCTAGAATTAGAAGAGTATGACTTCACAGTCGAATATTTGAAGGGTAAAGATAATTATGTAGCTGATGCGTTATCAAGAATAACCATCAAGGAACTACGAAACATAACTGGCAATATTAAACAAGTCACTACGAGATATCAAAACAGACAAAAAATCCGAGCGGAAAACAAAAAAATAGAATTGCCCAGGCAAACTATTGAAAAAGCTTCTAAGCCCAGCGTTTACGACGTCATAAACAATGATGAAGTAAGCAAAGTAGTGATCTTGCAGATTAAAGATATGCTATGTTTCCTTAAGCATGGTAAGAAAATAATCGCAAGATATGATGTGAGCGATTTATATACTAATGGAGTTATTGATTTAGGTCAATTTTTCCAAAGGCTTGAGACGCAAGCCGGTATGAATAATACCAGCCACATAAAATTGGCACCGTGGGAAAATATCTTTGAAAACATTTCGATAGATAACACAGGTCTACAAAAATTGACCTTACAAAAGTACGGTGAATAAAACCTTCAGATTGTGAAAGATCTCGGTCTGTATATTGCTAGTTCAAAAATCAAAAAAATTTCTCACGTACCAATTTTGAGGAAATCGCCCTCAAAGTACCAAAAATGACCTATTTTGGCACTTTTCAAACGCTAATAACACGGAAACCGCGCGTGTACCAAAGTTGAATTTGGACTTAAATGAAAGGCCAATCTTTCCCCTTTCAGATTTCAGATGGGTCCTGATTTTAGGACGTCAGGTTCAGGAGCTATATCGCTTTTTCTGAACTAACTTTTGAGCCGTTTTTTTGCTATGTTGTAGCCCTGGAACTCAGTACAAAATGTGATGACTCAGATGTAACTCCCAAAAAATTTGTTCTAGTTTCAGGGCTACAACATAGCAAAAAAACGGCTCAAAAGTTAGTTCAGAAAAAGCGATATAGCTCCTGAACCTGACGTCCTAAAATCAGGACCCATCTGAAATCTGAAAGGGGAAAGATTGGCCTTTCATTTAAGTCCAAATTCAACTTTGGTACACGCGCGGTTTCCGTGTTATTAGCGTTTGAAAAGTGCCAAAATATGTCATTTTTGGTACTTTGAGGGCGATTTCCTCAAAATTGGTACGTGAGAAATTTTTTTGATTTTTGAACTAGCAATATACAGACCGAGATCTTTCACAATCTGAAGGTTTTATTCACCGTACTTTTGTAAGGTCAATTTTTGTAGACCTGTGTAATTTCAAGTTAATGGGCAATAAAAAATTAAAATCATTAAGAGTAGCGCTACTCAACCCGGTGACCCAAATAAATTTTTTTTTTTTTTTTTTATATTGCTTTGCTGTATTTATTGAATCTTCTCTTAAGTTGAGACTAACAATAAGTTTACGAATCTTAATATTAAAATTCAACTAGCAGTATATTAGGACTACATACTGGTCAGGTCAGTCATTGGGTGGGTAAGTCATTGCGACGAAGACGCGATTGGCTGCTCAACCTTGTTAGTCCTCTCGCCAGGTGGTTAGGGTGCAACGATAGCTTGGTGAAGTACTTTTCCTTCTGTTCTGCGATCACTTCTTTGACTGGTGGAATTTTTAAGTCGCGATGTATGTTTTCGTTGCGAACGTACCACGGTGCCCCGGTGATTGTTCTCAAGATCTTCGACTGGGCTCGCTGGACTATGTCAATATTGCTATTGCTGGCATTCCCCCATAGCTGGGAGCCGTACGTCCATATAGGTTTTAGTACCGAGTTATACAGCAGGACTTTATATTCAAGGCTAAGAGGAGACCGGGCGTTGATAAGCCAATGAAGGCTGCTGGCTTTTAGCTTAAGATGTGTTCTCTTGGCTTCGATGTGCCGGCGCCATGTGAGTCTTCTGTCGAGGTGTACTCCTAGGTATGTCACTTCGTTTGCTTGCGGAAGTAATGTGTTGTTAAGCATAAGAGGCGGGCAGTTTTGTCTGTTCAGGGTGAACGTAACGTGCTTGCATTTTTGTTCGTTCACTTTAATTCGCCAATCTAATAGCCATTTTTTAACATCGATCAAGTGAAGAGCTAGCTGCGCAGTTGCTTGCATCGGGCATTTTGAACGACTAAGAATAGCTGTATCGTCAGCAAACGTAGAAGTTGTTAGTCGTGTGCTTGTCGGGATGTCTGCTGTGTATAGGACATATAATGTTGGCCCTAGCACACTACCTTGAGGAACTCCAGCTCCAACAGTGAAATCATCAGATATAGCAGTGTTGCACCTCACCACAAATTTTCTGTCATACAGGTAAGACTCTAAAAGCTTATGGGTGTTGTAGGGGAGCATTGTCTTGATGTACAAGACATTAGACCTTCTAACCAGACTCTATCAAATGCTTGAGATACATCTAAGAATATGGCTGTGCAGTACTCTCGTTTTTCGAAAGCGTTCCGAATTTCTGATGTTATCCGGTTGACCTGCTCAATTGTTCCGTGCTTTTCACGAAACCCAAACTGATGTGACGGGATTCCTTCCTGTAGTCTTAGGTGTGTGTTTATCAGTGTCAAAACGCATTTTTCAAAGAGTTTAGATAAGCATGATAGTAGGCTTATAGGTCTATACGACGTGGGGATTGTGTGGTCTTTTCCCGGCTTTGCTATCATTATTATAATTGACTTTTTCCATCTCACTGGATAGTGGCCAAGTTTCCCGATGGCATGGAAAAGCTGGGTGATAGTGCAAACGGCGCAATATGGGAGCTCAGAGATAATTTTGGGAGTTATGTGGTCGCATCCTGGGGATTTTTTCGGATTCAGTTGATTTTTGATTATCTTAACGATTTCGTTTGGACGAAACTCAATTGGCTCATGTTGAGGCTGAGGCTCATATGGTAAAGTGGGCAGAGTAAACGCACTAGTGGCAGGATTTGGTTGGAAGACATTTTTAAGGTGGTTGGCAAACGTGCTGGCTCTGTCTGCGTCGCTGCGTGCCCAGCCGCCTGTAGGATTTCTAATAGGCATCACGATTTCTTTTGGTGAGCTCAGAGTTGGGTGAGCTCTCCATAGTGAATGTTTTGTACTAGAAGTTGACAAGTGCTCTATGTAGCGACGGTGGACATTTGCTTCTTCTTGATGTAGAGCTTTGGTAAGTTGGCGTGAGGCACGTCTAAAGCTTTGCTTAGCAGATGACGATCTGTGGGATTGCCACTCTCAGCGTAAACGTCGCGTTTCAAGGACGAGCTGTTCGATTTGTAGATTTGTCTTCTTTTGATTGCATTGTGAATTTATAGTTTGAGGTGTTGAAGCTCGAGCTGCGGAGACGAGTACAGACTCCAGTGACTTTACAAAGCTGTCTACATCGGCTTCGTCATTGAGATGAGGACTTAGCTCAATGTGTGAGCTAATGTACTTTCGGTACTTAACCCAATTGGTTTTCTGTGAGGTCAATTTGAATGGTTGTTCGAATGTTGGTGGGTTACGGAGTAGAATAAACAGGATAGGCAAGTGGTGAGATGAAAGATCCGAAAGGCATTCGGCGCTTATCAGATTTTTAGGAATGTTTTTGATGATCGCAAAGTCTATTAAGTCGGGTAGTTTCTTTGGGTCTGCCGGCCAGTATGTTGGTCTGCCAGAAGAAACATAGTCGAGCTTGTTCTTGGGTTTGATAATTGCATTATAGAGCTGCTTTCCTTTTGGAGTCACGAGACGAGATCCCCAGTGTGTGTGCTTGGCGTTGTAGTCTCCTGCTGCTATGAAGTGGTCTCCTAGTGAGTTGAAAAACTGCATAAACTCGTCTTTAGCTATAGTAAAGCGAGGGGGGCAGTATACGGCGGCTAGTGCAATTTGGTTGCCAGTGTTTAGTTGTATATTTATAGATGTGGCCTGTAGGTAGTTTTTAGCAAATTTGTTGTGGTAATGGTGCTTAATACGGTTTCTCATTAGAAATCCGGTCCCTCCATGTGCTTTACCATCTGGGTGATTTGTTCCGTAGAATGTATATCCTCGTAGTTGAAAATTGTATTTGTTTGTAAGGTGTGTTTCTGAAAGAAGCATTACGTCGATATGGTTGTCAAGTAGGAATTGAGCTAACTCAAGTTTATGCTGCGAAACGCCGTTAGCGTTCCACGTAGATATCCGTAGGGAAGTCATTATTTGGATGATTGTGATTGTTTGATCATGAACTCCAGTAGAAGATTTTGGTTGCGCATAAGCTCCTGCATTGTTTGTTGTATAGCTACCATTGTATTTGTTAAAGTTGCCAGCATTGCCTCGATTCCATTAGGCAGTTGGTGTGAATTTTGATCGCTACGATGGGCAGTAAATGCGGGGTTTACTTTAAATGTCTGCGCCTGTTGTATGTCTTCAGTGGATAATGAAGGCCCCGGATTAGAGACTGAGGCGTAAGTTTCTTTGTTTTATCGTAGCGCTTGAGCAAAAGAAACTCCTGGGGTCGTGGTTGATGGTGTATACGGCAAACTGTTTCGGATGACTGGATTTCGAGCTATGGTAATTTTTTGGGTAAGGCGGACTCTTAAATCTTTATAGACGGGGCACCCCCTATAGTTGGCAGTGTGATTTCCCCCACAGTTGCTGCATTTTTTGGCAGATGGGTCATTCTTATTGACGGGACAGGCCTCAGTGGGATGCACATCTCCGCAAGCAACGCAGACTGCGCGGAGAGTGCAGTATGTTTTCGTGTGTCCGTATTCTTGACAGTTCGTGCATTGAACTGGTCCATTTCGTTTGTGCGGTTCCTCTACTGTGATTCTGCGATGCAGCAGGTATTGAAGCTTATATATCGGGTGAACTTCATTTTTACTTAGGGTAGTACTGTTTGGCATTAGTTCTACCTTAAACATTGGTTGAGGAATTTTATTCCTGTTCATTATATTTATAGCTGTTTTTACTTTAAAGCCGTTGTCGGCTAGTCCATTTATTATCTCGTTAATTGGGACTGTTGGTTCTATCCCTTTGATTACTACTTGTAGACCCTTGCTACTTTTCAGTTGATAGGTGTAGTAGTTGAACTTTCCATTGTCAAGATAGTTGGTAACGGCTCGAAAATTGTGTTCGTCGTTGACCTGTATTTTTATTTCATTTATGTTGCCCCTTTTTATGGACGTTACATAAAATTCGTTTGCACCAATCAGTACAATTGGCCTGACGCACGTATATAGGTGGCGGCCTTACTTTTTTGGCCGCCTGTGTTGGAGCAGTAACACCTTCATCCAGGTCACGGAGAATCGCGAATCTATTGTTAGCGAGCGAATTTTTTGGCACAGTGTTTTCAGTAGTTTTCGTTATCTTGGGTGCATTGGCTTTCTTGTTTGGCTGAGGGCTTAATTTTCTCTTCGTTTGTATATATCGATCGAGCCCAGTTTGGATTAACACACCATTAGCATTCTTTATAGTGCTTTGTTGGGAGAGCTTGTCGCAGATCGTTGTCATCACCGGGGTCTGAGAAACAGCAGAGGTTGTTGTGGTAGTTGCAGTTTTTGATGTCGAAGATACGGTTTTAAGTGAGGGCGTTGTACTAGTTGTTGTTGTTAGTAGATCGTTGACGTCGGGGGACGGGCACTGTACACTCCACGATTGCAGAGTGCCGCTTGAGCACAACAACGCAGGGGAGAGCGAGCGTGCTCTCTCCGTGTTTGCTTGCAGCGTTGCAGTTGTTGTTGGGACGGTTACATCGGGAGCGCGTATAGAGAAGTACGCGTTGTTTCGCAGCGACGACAGCCGACGCTCATCATGTTGTTGTTGCCGAGCTTGGCTCATTTTTTCTTTGCTTGCCGAGCTTAAGCTCTTACACGTTGGCATTTGTATATATAACTTTTTATTAAATTAGCTAACTGTTGGTTAACTGTTAATTGTTTGATAATTTCCAAGGGCAAACCAAGCACAAGTACTCATGCCTGCCCTAAGCGTCTTTTCGCGAATTAATTGTAGTTAGATTCAGTGTATTTTGATTGACCGGCGGAGCAATACAAAAATACGTCTGACACTCACAGTCGAAGAAATCGAAAATACAACATCTACAGCACACCACCACCAGACAGTTGGAACAATAGAAAGAAGTCATAGAACTTTTAATGAGTATATAAGATCTTACATATCGGTTGATAAAACTGATTGGGACGTATGGCTTCAATATTTTGTCTTTTGTTTTAACACGACTCCCTCTATGGCACATAGTTATTGTCCATATGAGCTAGTTTTTGGTAAGACAAGTAATCTACCAAAACACTTTAATAGCATAGATAACATAGAACCTATATATAATATAGATGACTATGCTAAGGAGAGTAAGTATATATTAGAAATAGCTTACAAAAGAGCTAGAGTTATGTTAGAAGCAAATAAGAATAGAAATAAATTACTATACGATCAGAAAGTAAGGGATATAGATATATCCGTAGGTGATCAAGTTTTGTTAAAAAACGAAACAGGTCATAAACTAGATCATAAATATATAGGTCCGTATAAAGTAACGGAAATAAGAGATAGAGATAACATAGTAATAACAGGTAATAAAAGTAAGAAACAAACAGTTCATAAGGATAGACTAAAAATCTTTATTTCATAAATTGTACTTAGTATGGCCATACGTAGACAAATAAATTTATATAGCTCCACACTTACATAATTTCATACATAGTTAAAACACCTATATAGTTACATGCATAATTATATACATTTTATAAATAAAATTTTATTAAAATAACTTCATTATATTACGTTATTTTTCAAAAGGAGGGAGATGTAGTATGCTCTAATATTAATTACCCACTGTACCAAGAGTACTTAAAGGGCAAACACTGTAACACTTTGTTGCAGTGTTTACGCAACTCGAAATCCCGGTCATAAACTCTAAGTGGCCGAAATAAGAACCGATCGCTACGGCTCAGGCCATACGCAGAATGTGCTAGCGTCGTCATAATTGCAACACGAGCATACCGCATGCATATATCCCTCGCGCTCCTCACATAAGAGAGGGCATATGTTTATATACATAAGTATATAACCGTCTCTCTGCCGCTGCCTGCGAGCAGCACAGTAACGAGACTTAGGTTTAATTAGAATTAAAAAAATATTATAAAGATAGATACAATTGAACCCTGTAAGCGGCACCACTGCTGCTAACAATTAATTCGAGAGAATAATAAAGAAACTATACAAAACAGAATTAAACTCTTTCTCATTATATGGCGACCGTGACATGGTCCGCTGATAGAAATTAAAAAACATGACGGATCCACTGACCATAATGGTCAAGAAAGTGGAGATGACCAAGGAAATGGAGAAAGACGCAATTGATTGCGCAAAGACAGCACGTAGCTTCGAGGAAGATTGGGAAAAAGCGGAGCATATCAAAAATGAGTTCGACAAAAAATACAAACCCAAGTGGAATTGCATCGTGGGACAAAAATTCGGAAGTTACGTCTCATACCTGCCGGAGAACTTCATTTACTTCACCATGGAAGAGCTGTCAATTCTACTCTTCAAGACATAAAGTTACCAGTGAAACAAAATCTATACAGCAGACAACAGACAAATAAGTGAACCAAAAACAAAAAAGTGATGGGCCGGAGTGGTGTGAAAAATAAAATCCAGAAGAGCGTAGCGCACTTGAAGTGGCTACTATATACGAATCAACCACCCCCGCCATGGGAAACAGCAGTGAAATTACAAGAATAACTTGATTTCCTGAAAACGAAGATAGAAAAAACCGGCAACCGAAGAACCAATCAAACAGCGATAAAAAAATATAAACGGAGGAAAAATAAAGCCACCATCTCCCAAGAGGATACCCAAGAAGAAGCCAAGCTGCCCTGCCGACTGTCCTGGACCGCTCTACAGTGCACATTGCGAGTATACATGTGTAAGAAAGGAACAATTTGTGTGAGAGGCAGTCCGCCCCTTGCACCTCCGAGGGAGATTTAACCTGTGCGAAGCCAGCACCGGTACCGCCTGAGCCCATAGGCCCAGGTCAGCAGCAGCAGTTACCAAGCGTGGGAGGCACGACAGCCGCATACGCCATCGAGGGAACGCCAGCCAAGCCGATCCAGGCGGCGACCAGCTGACGTGGATCAAGGAAGAGATGCAACATCGACAGGAGATACTGCAGAGCCAGAATAAAACCATGCACTGCGTTGCATAATTTTTTTGATTGTCCTGCGAGGCATATTTTTGTTTTCACACAATAATTCAAATGTTAAAATCGAGCCGAATTTTTCTGCCCGATAGCGTGTAGCCCGCAAAGCTACGCAACACATTAGGTAGAAATTTGTAACCACTAATGAACAACAATTCTATAAGTAAGACATCAGTTGAGAATGAAATAGAAGAAAATAAGCACAAACCAAAGTACCATATTAATTATTTTCCAAGCAAGATTATAAGAGTATACGAACCAACCACCAAGATGACATTGGACATAAAAACAGTGGATTCCACTGCCAATGTTATAAACAAAGTGGAAGCAAATAATATTGATTTGTATTGGGTTAATGTACTCTTAATAATAATAGTTGTAATAATGTGCGCTATCTGCTTCTACAAAATCTACAAGTTACATAACAAATGTTTAAAGAAAAGGTATATGAGCCGGGCAAACGACCTGGATAAAACTTAATAATAAAACACAGTAAATACATATTTTCTTACTATATATTATACTGTAGTATGCACACATATCGAATACGCACTGTACCCAGAGTACTTAAAGAGTGCGCACTGTAATATATTGTTGCAGTGTTTACACAATTCAAAGTCCCGGTCATAAACCTTAAGTGGCCGAAATATGAACCGATCGCTATGGCTTTAGCCCGCACACAGAAAGTGCTAGTGTCGGCATATTTGTATCAAACGGACTGCACATGCATACCCCCTCGAGCCTCCACTTGAGAGCGCATAGCCAATGCATATAAGTACATTTCTATTATACATAAGAATACATATATCCATAGCCGTCTCTCTGCCGCCGCCTGCGAGCAGCGCAGCTACGAGACTTAGCTTAACTTTAAACTCAAGAAATTTTGAAAAATCAGAAACTCTTTGAGCATTGGAGCGGCACCATAGCTGCTCCAAACAACTTAATAAATAAAGATCAAATGAAAATAAAATCTAAATACTAAACTTATCAATTGGACTTGGGAAATGTGGAAATAAGGAGATCTGCGGAACGAACCTATTTCATGGCGACCGTGACAGCGAAGGACCTCAAGGAAAATTTTTTAACTAAAAAAAAAAATATATATACAAATTTCGATTGCAAAGTGAAAATAAAAATATATATAAATGTTTCAACCGATGGGAATACGGCGTTGCGATATGCCTGCTAACTTGGAGTTCGAAGCGTTTGAGGCAGCGTTCAATGCAGTAAACACATATAACGTATTTCATCGCAGAGAAGATTATAACGGAGACATAGCTCGAGCAATTGAAGAGCATTTTAACAAAAATCATGGCCAGTACTGGCAATATATCGTGGGAAAACAACTAGGATCTGCAGTCAACACCACAGCGGAGACCTTAATACATTTCTACATTGGAGACTTGGACATAATATTGTTCAAGGCGACGAATTAAGTGAGTAGTGAGTGCGATGAAAAGGCCAGCAAAAAAAACCGAATGAAGAAAAGAATAGCCCAACTAAAGTGGGTTTTATATACCAACGATTCACCACCGCCGTGGGCTACAGCCCAGAAACTACAAGCGGAACTTGATTTTCTAAAAGAAGAGGTGAACAAGCCAAAAAAGAGCCCTATCGAAAATCACTCCACCGCCGACGTAATAAAAACAATATATAAAAACAAAATCATACCTCCACGTCCCAAGCCAAGTCCAAAAAATATACGAAGCTGCCCTACAGACTGCCCCGGACCCCTCTACTCTACTGCATGTGAATATACATGCATGAAGATAAACAACTAACTAAGCGAAGACCAGCACCGGTGCCGCCTGAGCCCATAGGCCCAGGACATCTGCAGCTGATAACACAAGTGTGAGTGGCAGGCCGCCTCTTACACCTACGAGGGAGCGTCAGCGAAGCCAGGCCGGCGACGACCAGCTGACGCGGACGACACTGGATCCCGGAGCAGCCGAAGCAGACGACAAAGACGACACTGGATCCCGGAGCAGCTCTAGATTAACATTTGCACTGCGTTGCATACTTTTTTTGCGAGTGCACTGTGATGCACCTTTTTTTTTCAACCATACCCTGTAAAATTGAGCGGAACCTTTTCTGCCCGATTAGTAGTGTAGCCCGTAAAGCTATACGACCAAGTAGGCAGGAAATTTGTTAATCTTAATGCGCAGTAATGCGATCAGTAAATTCTCAATAGAAGAACAAAATAATTCTAAAGAAAAAGAATATACAAAATCCAGCAAAATGACTCTTGACATAAAAACAGTGGATTCCACTGCGAATGTTATTAACAAAGTAGAATCAAGCAACATAGATCTATATTGGACACATGTACTCTTGTTAATCATTGTTGTTATAATGTGCGCCAATTTCTTTTATAAAATTTATAAGCTGCATAATAAATGCCTCAAGAAAAAATATATAAGCCGGGGAAATGACCTGGATAAAATTTGAGCATCGAAAAAAAAGACAGCACAAACAGCAGCGATTACGCATACATATAAAAAAAAAAAAAAGGTTTTAAGAAAATGAAATAACAATGAAAATAAAATGCTAAACTACATATAAATATTTCAACATATATTTCAATTTCTAATTTCAATAGTATGGCTAAACTAAAGGCATGGAATGGAACGAAATTTATAAGGAATTAGCAAATATAAAAACAAATTTCGACAAATCATACAAATCGTTAGCTCAAAATAGACCAATCCAAAAGAATACAGTTAGGAAACACGTCGAAATATTGGTAGAGTGCTTCAACGACGCACGTATACTAATATATGAGTATAAAGATAGGTTGACTCAAGATCACTGGACACAAGTATCTAAACTTCTGATACGCCTACGATCTAACTTAGTGTTTGTCAAACAGAAATTCGGTTTGGAAATATCGGTACCAACCGTATTAACCATACCAATATCAGTCTCAACTGCACCTGACCCTGAATCGACAAAAACAGACGAGGAAGAGTCAGAAGAGCCACCTGAAGTAAGCCCGAAAATAGAAGAAGAAGATTTAAATAATCTTACTATTCCGGCGATATACACTGATCTGGATTCCACAGATTCAGATACTTCAAGTATAGTGGAAAACAAAATAATTGACCCAACCACAATGGCTGACGAAACTATTGCCCAAAGGGCATACATAAAAGAAATTTCAAGTGCCATATCCGAATTCAACGGCCAAAAACTACATTTGCAAAGATTTGTAACGGCCCTAAGATTGGTCAATTTAACAAAAGGTTCATTCGAAGATATAGCCGTAGAAGTTATTAAGTCCAAAATTGTAGGATCTACTCTATATAGAGTTCAAGACGAAACGACCATAAATGCCATAATCAAGAAATTGCAGGACACAATAGTCGGTGAAACATCTGACGTAATAAAGGCTAAAATGGCCAAAACATTACAGAAAGGCAAAACTGCCGAAAAATGTACTACCGAAATAGACAACTTACGAAAGCTCTTAGAAGCTTCGTATATTGACGAAGGCCTATCAGCCGAACACGCTGATAAATTCAGCACAAAGGAAGCCATCACCACAATGGTCAAAAATTGTGAGCATGGCCGACTCAAGACAATATTGGAAGCTGGCAACTTCACAACAATGAATGAAGCCGTCACAAAGTATATACAATGTAGTACTGAAATGACGGGTAACGCCAACACAATATTTTATGCGCAAAGAGGTAACTATCGCGGTAATAGTTACAAAAATAATTATCGCGGTAGGGGTAATGGCAGAGGTAATTACCGAAATAATGGCTATTACCAGAACAACCAAAATAACCAGAATAACGGTTATAACCAAAATTTTCAAAATAACGGTTACAACCGAAATAATAACAACAACAGCAATAACAATAATTCTTATAGAGGGAACAATCGTGGCGGAAACAACCGCAGCGGAAATAACAACGGATCAAACCGTAATAATCAGAACAATGTCAGATTGGCCCAAACCAACTCGGAAAACCAACAAAACCCTTCAGATATTTAGAGCAAACAACAAGCTCAATAAAAACAGTCAACCTAAATCTAAGCATTTATATAAAAATAAAAAATGAAAGCACACGCAAATGTTATACTCTGTTACTTGATACTGGTGCAGACATATCTATATTAAAAGATAATATAGATAAATTTGAGATAATCAATGATAAAATACACACCGAAATATCGGGAATAGGCGAAGGAACAATATCTTCAACCGGTTTAGCCAGTGTAGAACTCACTAATGGCAAATATATCATCCCACACGACTTTTACTTAGTCGACCAAAGTTTCCCAATACCTTGCGATGGCATACTAGGTATTGACTTCATAAAACAATAAAATTGCCAACTAGATTTCACCCAAAGAGGCGACTCACTAATTCTTCGTCCAGATAACTTAAATTGTCCAATTGAATTGCAAATACTTCACTCTTGTGAAAGTAATGCCACAGTACTCCCTGCACGTTCCGAAGTTGTCCGAGAAATACAAATTCCCTCAGCAAAAAATCAAATTCTGATATTAAATCAGGAAATTGATGAAGGAATTTATATCGCAAACACGATATCCGACCACAATAATACTTTTGTCCGTATAATAAATACAACGAATGCCACAAAAATTGTAAGCTTAAATAATATTAAATACGAAACTTTGAATAATTATGATATAATAAAAGAAAATAACGAAGGAAGAGATGAATTCGTTATGAGTAAATTAACCAAAAACTTCCCGCCTTTATTCAAATCTCAATTAAAAGATCTATGCACCAGATACACAGACATATTCGGACTCGAAACCGAATCTATAACAACAAATAACTTCTATAAACAAAAGCTTAGACTAAAGGATGACGAGCCCGTATATATCAAAAATTACAGAAGTCCGCACAGCCAAGTGCAAGAAATTCAGGCCCAAGTACAAAAGCTGATAGACGACAAGATAGTCGAACCATCAGTCTCACCCTACAATAGCCCACTCTTATTAGTTCCGAAGAAGTCTCTCCCGGACTCTGACAAGAAGAAATGGCGATTAGTAATTGACTATCGTCAAATCAATAAAAAACTATTGTCAGATAAATTCCCTTTACCTAGAATTGATGATATTCTAGATCAGCTAGGTAGAGCTAAATATTTTTCATGCCTAGACTTAATGTCTGGTTTTCACCAAATTGAACTTGAAAAAAGTTCCAGGGATATAACGTCATTTTCAACGAGCAATGGCTCGTATCGCTTCACGCGATTACCATTCGGCTTGAAAATAGCCCCAAATTCATTCCAGAGAATGATGACTATTGCTTTCTCGGGGTTAGAACCGTCACAAGCATTTCTTTATATGGATGACTTGATAGTCATAGGATGTTCCGAAAAACACATGCTTAAGAACCTAACTGATGTTTTTGAGACATGTAGGAAACACAACCTAAAATTACATCCTGAAAAATGTTCATTTTTTATGCATGAAGTCACATTCTTGGGACATAAATGCACTGATAAAGGAATCTTGCCTGATGACAAAAAATATGACGTAATAAAAAACTATCCAGTCCCGCATGACGCGGACAGCGCTAGACGATTCGTTGCATTTTGCAATTACTATAGGCGCTTTATAAAAAATTTTGCCGATTATTCTCGTCACATAACTAGGTTATGCAAAAAAGATGTAAAGTTCGAATGGACATCGGAATGCCAGAATGCCTTCGATCTTCTTAAAACGGCACTCATATATCCAACATTGTTACAATATCCAGATTTTTCTAAAGAATTCTGCATAATAACTGATGCAAGTAAGCAAGCGTGTGGAGCGGTTTTAACTCAAAACCATAATGAACTCCAACTTCCAATTGCATACGCGTCAAGATCCTTTACTAAAGGAGAGAGTAACAAGAGTACTGCTGAGCAGGAACTAACTGCTATTCATTGGGCTATAAAACATTTTCGACCATATATTTATGGCAACCATTTTACAATAAAAACAGACCATAGACCATTAACTTACCTATTTTCAATGGCTAATCCTAGTTCAAAATTGACACGTATGAGGCTAGAATTAGAGGAATTCGATTTTACGGTAGAATACCTGAAGGGCAAAGACAATTATGTAGCTGATGCGTTATCAAGAATAACCATCAAAGAATTACAAAATATAACCGGATCAATAAATAAAGTCACTACACGATTTCAAAGTAGACAAAAATTCCGCGCGGAACATCAAGAAAAAGAATTGCCTATGCAATCTCTAAATAAAGCTTCTAAGCCCAACGTATACGACGTCATAAACAATGATGAAGTACGTAAAGTAGTGACCCTGCATATAAAAGATATGTTATGTTTATTTAAACATGGCAAGAAAATTATTGCAAGATATGAAGTTAGCGATTTATATACTAATGGAGTTATCGACTTAGGTCAATTTTTCCAAAGGCTTGAAATGCAAGCCGGTATACATAATATCAGCCAACTCAAAGCACCGTGGGAAAATATCTTTGACAAAATATCAATAGATAATTTCAAATTAATGGGCAATAAGATACTGAAAACATTAAGAGTAGCGCTACTCAACCCGGTGACCCTAGTATCAAATGATACAGATAGAGAAGCAATTTTGTCTACGTTCCATGATGATCCAATACAAGGAGGTCACACAGGCATTACAAAAACCTTGGCCAAGGTCCAGAGACACTACTACTGGAAAAATATGTCCAAAGACATTAAAGAGTACATAAGGAAATGTCCAAAATGCCAAAAAGCTAAAATAACTAAGCATACAAAAACCCCTTTTACAATTACTGACACACCAACAAATGCTTTCGACAGAGTGATAGTGGACACCATCGGACCACTACCAAAATCGGAAAATGGTAACGAATATGCAGTCACTTTAATATGTGATCTAACTAAATATTTAGTTGCAATACCTATTCCTAATAAAAATGCTAATACCGTCGCTGAAGCAATATTTGAATCTTTTATTCTGAAGTACGGTCCAATGAAGACGTTCATTACGGACATGGGAACCGAGTATAAGAATTCAATCATAGACGATCTGTGCAAATTTTTAAATATTAAAAACATTACATCTACAGCACACCACCACCAGACAGTTGGAACAGTAGAAAGAAGTCATAGAACCTTCAATGAGTATATACGATCCTACATATCGGTTGACAAAACTGATTGGGACGTATGGCTTCAATACTTTGCTTTTTGTTTCAACACGACCCCCTCTATGGCACATACTTATTGTCCATATGAGTTAGTATTCGGTAAAACAAGTAATTTACTGAAACACTTCAATAGCATAGATAGTGTAGAACCAATTTATAATATAGATGACTATGCTAAGGAGAGTAAGTATAGATTAGAACTAGCTTATAAAAGAGCTAGAGTTATGTTAGAAGCAAATAAGAATAGAAATAAACTATTATACGACCATAGAATAAATGATATAGATTTATCAGTAGGTGGCCAAGTTTTGCTAAAAAACGAAACAGGTCATAAGTTAGATGTTAAATACACAGGTCCGTATATAGTAACGGAAATAGGAGCTAGGGATAACATAGTTATAGCAAATGATAAACGTAAGAAACAAACAGTTCATAAGGATAGGCTAGAAATCTTTATTTCATAACTTGCATTTAGTATAGCCATACCTACATATATAAACACACTTTCATTAATACACTAACACAATACACAAAAAAAAAAATAAATAAATAAATAAACAAAAACAAAAAAAGTAAAATCAAATAAAAGTGTATTAAGTATAAATCTTATTATAAAATAACTTCACTAAGTTACGTTATTTTTCAAAAGGAGGGAGATGTAGTATGCACACATATCGAATACGCACTGTACCCAGAGTACTTAAAGAGTGCGCACTGTAATATATTGTTGCAGTGTTTACACAATTCAAAGTCCCGGTCATAAACCTTAAGTGGCCGAAATATGAACCGATCGCTATGGCTTTAGCCCGCACACAGAAAGTGCTAGTGTCGGCATATTTGTATCAAACGGACTGCACATGCATACCCCCTCGAGCCTCCACTTGAGAGCGCATAGCCAATGCATATAAGTACATTTCTTTTATACATAAGAATACATATATCCATAGCTGTCTCTCTGCCGCCGCCTGCGAGCAGCGCAGCTACGAGACTTAGCTTAACTTTAAACTCAAGAAATATTGAAAAATCAGAAACTCTTTGAGCATTGGAGCGGCACCATAGCTGCTCCAAACAACTTAATAAATAAAGATCAAATGAAAATAAAATCTAAATACTAAACTTATCAATTGGACTTGGGAAATGTGGAAATAAGGAGATCTGCGGAACGAACCTATTTCAATACATTCAATAATGTTATAAATAAAGATGACTTCATAAATGTTTCATAAATAAAACTAAAAACTTTCACCCACACACAATTTTCTTTAAAGAATGGCTAAACTAATGACAATGTCCATGAAATAATGGATTGGAGTGATTTATACAAAGAGATAAGCAGAATAAAAGCTACCTTTGATAAATCATACAAGGCGCTTAGTCAGAATAGACCGATACAGAAAATAACGATTAAGAAACATGTGGAAATATTAGTAGAGTGTTTCAACGAAGCGCGAATACTAATATATGAGCACAGAGAGAGATTAAATACCGATCATTGGTCACAAGTATCTAAACTTCTGATACGACTCCGGTCTAATCTAATATCGGTAAAAGGGAAATTCGATTTAGAAATAGAAGTACCAAACGTACTGAACACTCCCATAGCTATAAACGCTACCCCTGACCCAGAATCTGTTAAAACAGGCGAGCTAGAATCAGAAGAAACTAGCGAAACAAAACCTAAAATAGAAGAGGAGGATTTAAACGACCTGACTATTGGAGCAGTATACACCGATATCGATAATTACTCAGACTCAGATTTTGAAACGCCAAGCGAGAGAAGTAACTCTATAACAATGGCACAATCAAATATCGACTTTATAAATACTGCATCCAAGCTGATACCAGTGTTCGATGGTAAAGCTGAAAACTTAACAAGTTTTATAGATGCATTAGAAATAGTAGAATCAATAAAGGGCGAGCACGAACAACTCGCAGTCTCGATAATAAAAACAAAATTGAAAGGAGCTGCTAGGAATCTGATAGGAAACGAAACAACGATTTCCCAGGTGATCTCTAGGCTAAAAGGCAATGTCAAGGGCGAAACTCTAGAGGTGTTATCAGCTAAACTGATGAACCTACAGCAACGCAACAAAACTGCAAATCAATACACACAGGAAATTGAGCAGATGACAAAAGCTTTGGAGGGAGCGTACATTTCAGACGGCCTACCTCTAGAGCTAGCCAGGAGTTATTCCACCCAGAACGCAGTCAAGGCGATGACCAAAAATTGCACGATTGATAAGGTAAAACTTATCATGCAAGCTGGTACTTTCAATACCATGAATGATGCTGTCTCCAAGTTTGTTAGTAGTTGCACCGACGCAACTGGACAATCAAACACTGTCCTACACTATAGGAACAATTCCCAAAACAAACAAAAACGAGGACGTGGAAACTCGTGGAACAGCAGTAATTTACATGGCAATTTACGTGGTTATCATAATAACAACAATAACCAAAACAATAACTACCAAGGCCAAAATAGAGGAAATAACTATAGAGGCCGTGGCAACGGAAATCGAAGCCAAAATAATAACAACCAAGGCAATGTGCGAGTTGCACAAAACACATCGGGAAATTCCCAAAATACATCGGGAAACTTCCAGAACCCTTCGAATACGCAGAATTAAAAGAAGTCAGAATCCATACCATTAATCTCAGTCAAAATATATTCGTTACATTTATTAATGTAAATACAGGGAAAGAACTAGTTTTTCTAATAGACACGGGTGCAGACATTTCAGTTTTAAAAAAAACTTCAGATATTTTTGATAATATCCAAATTAACAATGTTATAGACATAAAGGGAATAAGTCAAGAAATAACCAAATCCAAGGGTTTAGTTTCCATTGAAATACAAACTACAAAGTATGTAATTCCACACGATTTTCATATCGTAAATTTCCAATTTCCCATTCCATGCGATGGAATATTAGGCATCGATTTCATTAAAAAGTACAATTGTCAACTAGACTTCAAGCCATCTGAAGATTGGCTTATAATTAGACCCAATAATTTGAAATATCCAATTAACGTACCAATAGCTCACAGTTCTGGCAACAACTCAATTCTTCTGCCAGCAAGATCCCAAGTTATTAGAAAAATTCAATTAAACACTCAAGAAGACAGTGTACTAATTCCAAATCAGGAAATTCAGCATGGTATTTACATTGCAAATACCATAGCAACGTCTAGTAACGCTTTTATAAGGTTACTTAATACGACGAACACTGATCAAGTAGTCAGTACAAATGGCCTAGTATATGAATCACTTTCGAACTACGATGTAGTCCATACAAATCTTGACAATAGAGAAAAAGCTGTATTGTCACAACTTTCGAAAAATTTCCCTCCCTCAGTATAGTGATATATTCGGATTGGAAACCGAATCAATATCAACAATGAATTTCTATAGACAAAAACTGAGATTAAAAGATGAAGAACCGGTTTATTATCGCAGCCCACACAGTCAGCTTGATGAAATACAAAAACAAGTAGGAAAGTTAATTTCCGACGGGATAGTTGAACCATCTGTATCTGAATACAACAGCCCATTATTACTCGTACCTAAGAAATCATCTCCAGGGTCGAATGCAAATCAATAAAAAATTACTTTCGGATAAATTTCCATTACCTAGAATTGATGATATTTTGGATCAACTAGGTAGAGCTAAATATTTTTCATGTCTTGACTTAATGTCAGGATTCCATCAAATTGAACTAGAAGAAAGTTCAAGAGATATAACGTCCTTTTCAACGAGCAATGGCTCGTATCGCTTCACGCGATTACCTTTTGGACTTAAAATAGCTCCTAATTCATTCCAGAGAATGATGACTATTGCATTCTCCGGTCTGGATCCCACCCAGGCATTTCTTTATATGGATGATTTAATTGTAATCGGTTGTTCCGAAAAACATATGCTTAAGAACTTAACAGACGTTTTTGAGAAATGTAGGAAATACAACCTGAAACTACATCCAGAAAAATGCTCGTTTTTTATGCATGAAGTGACTTTTCTAGGTCATAAATGCACTGATAAAGGAATCCTTCCAGATGACAAGAAATACGATGTCATTGAGAACTACCCAGTTCCGCATGACGCGGACAGTGCTAGACGATTCGTAGCCTTTTGTAATTACTATAGGCGCTTTATAAAAAACTTCGCCGACTATTCACGGCACATAACTAGATTATGTAAAAAGAATGTTCCTTTCGAATGGACAGATGATTGTCAAAATGCATTTGAGTATTTAAAAACAAAACTCATGGAACCCACTTTACTTCAATATCCAGATTTCTCTAAAGAATTCTGTATAATTACAGATGCAAGCAAACAAGCATGTGGAGCGGTTTTAACTCAAAACCATGATGGACTCCAACTTCCAATCGCTTACGCATCCAGATCTTTCACTAAAGGAGAGAGTAATAAGTGTACTACTGAGCAGGAATTAACTGCAATACATTGGGCAATACTTCATTTTAGACCATATATATATGGCAAACCCTTTTTAATAAAAACCGACCATAGACAGTTCAAAACTGACGCGTATGAGGCTAGAATTAGAAGAGTATGACTTCACAGTCGAATATTTGAAGGGTAAAGATAATTATGTAGCTGATGCGTTATCAAGAATAACCATCAAGGAACTACGAAACATAACTGGCAATATTAAACAAGTCACTACGAGATATCAAAACAGACAAAAAATCCGAGCGGAAAACAAAAAAATAGAATTGCCCAGGCAAACTATTGAAAAAGCTTCTAAGCCCAGCGTTTACGACGTCATAAACAATGATGAAGTAAGCAAAGTAGTGATCTTGCAGATTAAAGATATGCTATGTTTCCTTAAGCATGGTAAGAAAATAATCGCAAGATATGATGTGAGCGATATATATACTAATGGAGTTATTGATTTAGGTCAATTTTTCTAAAGGCTTGAAACGCAAGCCGGTATGAATAATACCAGCCACATAAAATTGGCACCGTGGGAAAATATCTTTGAAAACATTTCGATAGATAATTTCAAGTTAATGGGCAATAAAAACTTAAAATCATTAAGAGTAGCGCTACTCAACCCGGTGACCCAAATAAAATGTCTTAAAGACAAAGACAAAGACAAAGCTGTTCTGTCAAAATTTCATGATGATCCAATCCAAGGAGGTCATACTGGCATATCGAAAACTTTGGCCAAAGTACCAAGACATTATTACTGGAAAGGTATGTCTAAAGATAACTAACTGAGTACGTAAGAAAGTGTCCTAAATGTCAGAAATCGAAAGTTACAAATTGTTTGGGTGGCCGGCGACTGGTCAAGCGACGGCTGATATTGCTGATGGAAAAATCACTTGGCACCAGAGCCCACGAAGAAAAAGAATAAAAAACGTCGGGATGCGTTTTGTTCGACAGTAGGAAAACGTCGTGTTTATTCGGAGGTGAAATTTGGAATCAACACTAGCTTACAGAAAAACTAACTCCGCACTCCCGTTTACAGACTTCAGAAACTACGAGAGCGGGAGCGAACCGGCGATCGCCGCATCGCGGTCCCGAACCTCACTTAACTACAAAGAGCAGACTGGACGATAGAAATATAAGAGCGGTGCTCTTCGATCCGCTCTTGGGCTGGCGGCCGTACAGTTACTCCTGACCTGATTGCAACTTGATCCGCTGCTCCTCAGGACTGGTGACGGGCTCCGGACAAGACCCAACCGAGCACGGTGCTCTGCGCTACCGGTAGTCCCTCCTGCACCTTGAGGAAACCCGGCTGCATCTCCTTCGGATAGACGTCCGCACCAAGGACCACGGAGATTGTCGCCGGGAGATAAAACCGATCGTCCGCCAATGTAATATCCCGGAAATGGGCGCGCACGGTCTCGCCAAGTTCCCGGATTGGAGTGCGGATACGCACGTGCGGCTCGATCTTGAAGAGGAGGTTGAGCCGGAGGTTGGCATCCACTTTGGACCCCACGACGGCCGAACAGACCTGCTCCCCGCCTACGTTAGTCGTCGGCAAGCGGAAACATTTCGCCAGTGAAGCATCGATGCAGCTCGTCGGTGTACATGGGTCGATGAGAGCCGCGGTATCGAAGACCCGCGTTCCGGTATCGATCCGAACTGCCGCCGTCGGAAGGACGTTTACACTGTGCCGCTGCAGCAGTGACGACAATGACGGTGCCGTTGTCGGGTCGGCAGCGCTCTGGGAGGTGACAAGCGCGGTCCGAGGGCCGATAGGAGCGGTCCCACGTGCGGCGGACACGGGCCGATACACGGTGGACGACTGCCGCGAGGATAAAGACGCCGATTCATGTGACCGCCGCCGAGGTGATGGCCGCTCGTGCATGTGCAACAGTGTGTGGTGATCCTGGTGGCACACTTTGCACAGGTCGCCCCGGCGACACGCTCCGTCGGAGTGCTCGTGAGCCAGACAGTTCGCACAATAGCGATTGGCGAGCACCGCGCGGAGCCTCTTCTCCACACTCAGCCGAAGGAAACGACGGCACTTTCGAAGCGGATGAACTCCGTGGCAGACTCGGCAACGGTAGGAATTTATACCTCGAGTTCGTCTGCTCTCCAAAACGACGGCGCTGCGTGGACGTGGGGACATCGTGCTTGATCTGATTGACGGGATAACAAAAAACAAAATCAGTAGGAGGTAGAGATGAGACTTAGACTAGGAGGCGCGTAAAACTACGGAGTGGAAATGAAACTAGTCATTGCGGCCGGTTGGGGCTACCCACGGTAGCAGGACGACCTTCGCGACAGGGCGCTTAACGAAACCACGAGCAGTGCGAATGTTCACAACTCTGACATGACCATCTGGTCCAGGAAATACAGCATCGACCATGCCGAGCCGCCACTCATTGGATGACAGATTGTCGTCCTTGATAACGACCATATCGCCCGCGCCAAGATTCTCTGTGGGTGTTTGCCACTTGTTGCGTTTATGGAGCTCCTTGAGGTACTCCTCTTTCCACCGCAGCCGAAATTGCTGATGGAGAGCCTTAAGGTGCTGCCACCGGTTGATTAAAGACGTGGTGGCATCCTTTATTTCAGGTTCTGCGATGGCGAGAAGGGGTCCCCCAACAAGAAAGTGACCCGGCGTGAGCGCCAGCAGATCTGTGGGGTCTTCGGACATTGGCGCGATCGGCCGCGAATTCAGGCAGGCCTCGACCCTGGCGAGGAGCGTGGAAAGCTCTTCGAAAGTATATTTCCGAGTGGCTGTGGACTTATAAAACAGTGTTTTGAAGCTCTTGACTCCAGCTTCCCACAACCCCCCCATGTGGGGCGCTCCCGGAGGAATAAACTGCCACAGAAGCTGTTGGTGACTGTAGGCACTCGTCACTGACTCCTTCAGCGCCAGCAGAAACTCCTTGGACAGCACAGCGGCCGCCCCAACAAAGGTTTTCCCATTGTCCGACTGAACTTGGCGCGGACACCCTCTCCGAGACACGAAACGAGAGAAGGCTGCAATAAATTTCTCGGTAGTCAGATCGGATGTGGGTTCCAGATGGATCGCCTTGGTCGAGAAACACACAAACACTAGCACATACCATTTTGTAACGAGACAGACTCGTCCAGTATAGTTCTTGATATCGAAAGGACCCGCATAATCTACGCCTGTATATGTAAAAGGACGCGAAAAAGATGTCCGTTCTTTGGGTAACTCACCCATGAGATGGGTTTGTAGTCTCTTTTTGTGAATAACGCACACCTTGCAGGAGAAAATTACAGACTTTACCAGATTCTTGACCCGAGGTATCCAAAAGTTTGCACGGATCAGCCGTACCATCAGCTGATTGCCGCCATGCAGTGTTATACGGTGCGTAAAATGAACGAGGAGGCGTGCAAAATGACAATTGTACGGAAGAATGACCGGGTGCCGTTCATCGTATTGGAGGACCTCGGAGGACGTCACCCGCCCGCACGCTCTTATGAGGCCGTGATAGTCCAGAAATGGATTCATATTCTTGATGGTACTGGATGCCGCCACCGAACGTTTTTGACTCAAGCTGGCGTATTCGAGCGCAAAATATCGGCGTTGAGTTGTAGAAATCAAAAGCCGCTTGGCCGCGGCGATCTCATCATTGGACAGTTGCTCCTCAACGGGACCCGTTCTTCGTCGCGAACGCTGAATGAAGCGATACACACACGCGAAAACTCGTAACGCCTTGTCGAGCTTAGAGTATCGCTCAAGAATATCCTCTGGGGGTACCTTTGCAACATGGGCCTGGACTGCTCGCCTCTCAAGGTCCGTCTCGGGCGACTCGTTGCCCGGCGATGGCCATTCAGAGCGGGCCATTCGCAACCAATCAAGACCGTGCCACCACAGCTGATTGTCGACAAGGTCTCGTAGCGACACACCTCTGCTCGCGAGATCGGCCGGATTGTGTTCGGAGCGAACATGTGCCCATCTTCCAGCGTCCGTGGACTGCGTGATCTTAGTCACTCTATTAGCCACGAACGTTGTCCAGTGACACGCTGGCTTGTTCAACCTTTCCAACACAATCGTCGAATCGGTCCAACAGTGCAAGTCTGCAGTGGAGCCGGGCATCCTTGGAAGAATAGCGGCGGCCATGTCGGACAGCAACAAGGCCCCGCACAACTCTAGCCTCGGGAGCGACACTGTTTTCACCGGTGCCACCCTCGTCTTTGCCGTGAGCAGATTCACCATTATTGTGGACCCGACTTCAACTCGGACATAGATGGCCGCACCATACGCCTTCTGCGACGCGTCACAGAACCCATGATGCTCCACCCTCAGCCCTGGCCGGAACGCGACCCAACGCGGAATGCGGATCTGATCGAGCGAGGAATAGCTTTCAAGAAACTCGGTCCATTTGTGAGCCGCTTTCTCGGGGAGAACGTCGTCCCATCCTAGCTCCTGAAGCCAGATGTCTTGCATGAACATTTTAGATCGGACAATAAAGGGGGCAAGCCAGCCTGCTGGATCGAAAAGTTTGGCGATCTGGGACAGCACCCGCCGCTTCGTGAGGGACGAATCAGAGGAAAGTTCCGGCGGAACAAAGAAAAACTCATCGGAAGTCGCCCTCCAGCGCACCCCTAATGTTTTTGCCGTACTTTCAGAGTCGATCTCGAGGAAGTCAGCACGAAGGAGATGCTCACTCGGAATATTCGTCAAAATGGCTCGGCTGTTGGCTGTCCATTTCCGTAAAGGGAACCCTGCCGAAGTCAAAGCCTCATCCAACTCTTGAATGGCCAGCTCAGCCTCACGTTTGGAGTCTGCCCCGGCGAGGACATCGTCCACGTACATGTGGTTTCGAATAATATGACTCGCCTTTGGATAGCTCACTTCTTCGTCATCTGCGAGCTGTTGCAGGACCCGGATCGCCAGAAATGGGGCGCAATTGACCCCGAAGGTGACCGTCTTCAGCTCCTAATCTCGAATTTCTCCCTCGGGATTTCGAAATAGGATGCGTTGGAACACTGTATGGCTCGGATCAACCCAAATTTGCCGGTACATCTTCTCGATGCCGGCATTGAAAACGTACCGAAAGTACCGCCACTTGAGAATCTGGATTGTCAAATCGGCCTGTAGAACTGGGCCCGCGTGAAGAATGTCATTCAAGCTGGTCCCGTTTGCGGAAGGACTGGATGCATTGAACACGACACGCACCTTCGTAGTCGTGCTCTCGGGCTTGACAACCGCGTGATGTGGGAGATAATAGCTGGCGACATGGTTCATGGCCGGAACTTCGGTCATGTGCCCTAGCTCCAGGTATTCTCGGATGACGGCCTCATACCGTGCCTTGAGTGACGGGTCCTTCCTCAAACGCTGTTCGTTCCACTTTCCAGAACTTGGTAAGAAGTTTGTCCAGGGGGTCCTCAGTCAGCCGAGAAACCCGGGTGGAGAACGCGGACACGTTGCGAGGCCCTGCAATGGACACGGGCCCTGTAAGCACCCAGCCAAAAATAGACTCCTGTCCGAGAAGCGACCCGCAAAAGTTCGGCCTGCAGTTGCCCAGGAGGACTGACGGCAGGATGTCGGCTCCGATTAAAACATCGATCTGGGAGCTTTCGAAGAATTTAGGATCGGCTAAGGGGAGGTCCGGGAGGTCCTTTAGAAGTTCCCTTGGCAGCGGATACGAGGGTAAATTCCCGGCCAGATGAGGAAGGACATACGCTGCCGTTTCTACGTGCAGACCGGGTTTAGAAGGGGACCGAATCGAAAAGTGACAGAGCTTCTTGGATTGCGCGGCTACTGTCTGATTAAGTCCCGAGACTTGGGCCTGGATCGTTCGAAATGGTGGTTTGATGAGGTTGAAAAGCCGCTCCGTGACAAAGGTCGCCTCAGAACCGGAGTCGATAAGCGCGCGCGCCTGAAAATCACAGCCCAGATGACATGACGGCCCTTTACCCGGACGCAAAACACACCTGCACATCCGAAGGGTCTTCGGGGGCTACAGCCCCTGCTAGAGTAGTGATGGGTGCTGGCCTCGACGGCACACCCGAGCTTGGAGCGCTCGCGAAGGGATTGCCGCGATGTAACAAGGAATGATGCCGGCTATGACACGTAAAACAACTATGCGGGCTGGTGCAATATCGCTGTTGATGGCCCCGAGCAAAGCAATTTAAACAAAGCTGCTTCCTCCTTATGTAGTCTGACCGACCATTGACGTCCATTTCTAGGAACCGTGGACATAGTCGCACCGGATGATTTTCCCTCAAACACAGATCGCACCCTTTGAGCGCTGGAGCCACCCGGGCTTCGTACGCGTTCAGCCTGCGTGCGGCCATACTCACATATCTCCACACATAGAATTATCCGATTATATATATATTCTTCTACATTGAGTATATTTTCTGCCAACTTAGTTCTGAGTTAATAAAACTAATAAAGATTAATAAAGCTACGAAGAACACAACATTGTTTCGTGATTGGGGTACATCCATACATTCATATGCCCGTAACATCGTTCGCAGCTGTGCAGTCATCTACATTAAACACTTCATACATCCATGTGCGCGGTTAACATTTGACATTTCCTAAATTCACATAACAGCGAGGGGTGATAATATCGTATTTCCACCAGCACTTTGATGAACCAACATAAAAGCTGATCCAATCCCACCGTTCGGAATCAATAATTATTAATTACCAATTGTTAATTGTTGAGTGTTGTCGTTAACTAATTAATTAATTGATAAGTGAGAATTATTGATTGCTGGTTATCGATTATTTTTTTGTTTGTCTCTTTGATTAATAATTAATAATAATTGATAATTATTAAATTGGTAATGATAACTCATAATCAATAATTATTAAGTTAATGATAATAATTAACAATTATTGGGTACAAATTAATAACAATAATTAACGATCATTGATTACAAATTGTTAATTATTGAGTATTAATTTGTATTATAATAAATAATTAAAGGGGCTATATATCCGTTCATTTTCTATTATATTTATTGGTTGATATTGTTTTTCCATACGCGCGAAGAGTGCGACGTTGTGTCTCCCAGTCTGTGGCGATTGATTCCAAGGGCAGTAATTCAAGATTTGGGTACTGCGGCAATAGGTGCCATAACGCGCGCATATTCATTTGTCACCAAGGCGATTGCGGGATTTATTTTTTTTTTTCCAATTGCTGCGTCCCTTCACGATCGTCAGTCGTCGGCTTTTTTTGGTTTTTCCTATCGTCAGTCACTGCTTCGTGAAATCTAGTGCGGCCGTTTCATTTCTAGTCGATTGTTTTATTCAAGTTTGTCAACACCAGAGGGCCAGTCGCCACTTCCGTAGTTGAGTATGCCAGTAAGAGACGACAAGAAACCACCGTCGATTCCATCAATCAACTTGCGAAGATCCCAATCCGTATCTCCGCGTCCGTCTCCACTTAGATCCGGGTCCGCCTCCGCCCGATCAAGGGCAAACAGCGACAACGCTCTGAGTACTAGTCCGTCGTCAAGGGTCACGCGATCGTCCACAAAAATGGCTCCGAGCGCCATCGACTTTGCATTAAGGAAGTTTATTGCCACGACAGACCGTGTCAGTCAATTCGAGGCCAATATCCACACTCCGGGCACCCCGGAAACCACTCAGCTCTCTCCATACATGTGTCAAGTGCGTCGCGACCAGATTCGGTCACTGTGGGAAAAGGTGGAAAGGGATTACGAAGGTTGTTCCGAACTCGTAGCGGCATCCGAGGAGAGTAGGACTATCGGGCTAACGCTTCAGTCCAAATATGAATATTGTTTCTCGGTCTACGAAAGATGTGTTTCCAATCTCCAAGAGTTGATCGATAAGGGCGCGCCTCCGTCCGTTCAGGCTTCCACAAGCATTCACGTCCCAAATTCTACCGGCTGTCGCCTACCACCCGTGGACACCGAAGTCTTCACAGGCGATTATCTTCGGTGGCCCACCTTTAGGGACCTGTTTACGGCAATCTACATCAACAATTCGCGCCTCACGCCGGTGGAACGGTTGTTCCACTTGCTTTCCAAGACAAGCGGGGATGCGCATGCCATTGTTTCCAAGGCACCACTGACCAACGAAGGGTTCAGTTCAGCGTGGCGAAATCTTACGATGCTCTTCGAGAATCGGAGATTGCTAGTCAATAGTCAATTAAAAATTCTCTTTAACATCCAGGCTGTCCCCCAAGAGTCCGGGAGCGCTTTAAAGGAGCTGCAAGGTACTATACAGAGTTGCCTGACAGCCTTAGAGATGTCTTCTATTCAGGTCGAAGCGTGGGACTGTCTCCTGGTGTACATGGTGTCGTCGAAGCTTCCCAAGCTTACACTTTCCATGTGGGAGCAGTCGATCCATAATAAAGCGGAAATCCCTACCTGGAAGGAACTTGATTCCTTTCTAACGGAGCGTCATCGCACGTTGGAAGCCATTGACGATGTCCGGCCCAATGGGCCCGTGCAGGTTCGTCGAGACCGTCAATAATAATTATCAATTATTATTAATTATTAATCAAAGAGACAAACAAAAAAATAATCGATAACCAGCAATCAATAATTCTCACTTATCAATTAATTAATTAGTTAACGACAACACTCAACAATTAACAATTGGTAATTAATAATTATTGATTCCGAACGGTGGGATTGGATCAGCTTTTATGTTGGTTCATCAAAGTGCTGGTGGAAATACGATATTATCACCCCTCGCTGTTATGTGAATTTAGGAAATGTCAAATGTTAACCGCGCACATGGATGTATGAAGTGTTTAATGTAGATGACTGCACAGCTGCGAACGATGTTACGGGCATATGAATGTATGGATGTACCCCAATCACGAAACAATGTTGTGTTCTTCGTAGCTTTATTAATCTTTATTAGTTTTATTAACTCAGAACTAAGTTGGCAGAAAATATACTCAATGTAGAAGAATATATATATAATCGGATAATTCTATGTGTGGAGATATGTGAGTATGGGCGCCGGAGGGCCCTTAGTGGGGTGGTTGGAATGTTATTTATATGTGTGTTTTATATATATATATACATAGGTCGGCGCTTGGACTTGATTTAAAAAAAAAACATAATCACTGGCGGAATATACAATTAGGGGGATTATGTGTGTGTGTGTGTGTAGTATGCACACATATCGAATACGCACTGTACCCAGAGTACTTAAAGAGTGCGCACTGTAATATATTGTTGCAGTGTTTACACAATTCAAAGTCCCGGTCATAAACCTTAAGTGGCCGAAATATGAACCGATCGCTATGGCTTTAGCCCGCACACAGAAAGTGCTAGTGTCGGCATATTTGTATCAAACGGACTGCACATGCATACCCCCTCGAGCCTCCACTTGAGAGCGCATAGCCAATGCATATAAGTACATTTCTTTTATACATAATACATATACCCATAGCCGTCTCTCTGCCGCCGCCTGCGAGCAGCGCAGCTACGAGACTTAGCTTAACTTTAAACTCAAGAAATATTGAAAAAGCAGAAACTCTTTGAGCATTGGAGCGGCACCATAGCTGCTCCAAACAACTTAATAAATAAAGATCAAATGAAAATAAAATCTAAATACTAAACTTATCAATTGGACTTTGGAAATGTGGAAATAAGGAGATCTGCGGAACGAACCTATTTCAGTATGTGTTTTTTTTTTTGTATTCATTTATTATGCTATAGGTTTATATTACAACTATATTGTGAGTAGCACAATTTGTGCCGGGGGGAGGGGCCAGCACTGCGCGGTACGGTACCCGTCCTCTCGTTTCTCGCCCTCTCCTGGGTCCTCAGCGCCGTCATCATCCTCGCCGAAAACTCCGCAGCGGCGTCCCAGACCCTTGGGTCTGCCAGCATCAGCGACACCAGCGTCTCCGGCCTGATTGCTGACCCTGCTGCTGTCTCCAGCTCGACCCTCTCCTCTTCGAACCGGCGGCACTCGAAGAAGACGTGTTCTGCGTCTTCGACGATCCCTGATCCGCACTCCGGGCAACCGTCCTCCTCCTCGTGGCCAAACCTTTTGAGGTAGGCGCGGAAACAGCCGTGCCCGCTTAGCACCTGGGACAGGTAGAAGTTTATCTGCCCGTGCCTCCTCTCCATCCAGGACTCGATGTTGGGGATCAGCCGGTGCGTCCATCGCCCTTTTTGCGAGCCATCCCATTTGGCCTGCCAGCTCTCGTAGCTCCTCCTTCTGGCGGCCCTCCTCAGCTCGGCCTTGAGGGCACCATCGGGTCCTTGGTGCTCGCGAAGCGCGTTGCGTAGGTCCGTCTTCTCCTGCACCAGCTCCCTCAGCGGTACCAGACAGGCTAGGACCAGCACTGCGTCGTCCGAAATCGTTCGGAATGCGCTGGCCACTCGTATAGCGCACAGTCTGTACGTCGACTCGATCCCCCTCGCGTACGATCTTGTCTTGACTGCCTCGGACCACACCGGCGCCGCGTACAGCAGCTGAGAGGTGACCACGCTTGCCAGCAGCTTCCTTGTGGCGTGTTTGGGCCCTCTGCTGTTCGGCAGCATCCGGGACAGCGCTCCAACGGTCCCGCTGGCCTTCTTTTTGGCGTACTCGAGGTGCTCCTTGAACGAGAGCCGTGTGTCGAGGAGAATGCCGAGGTATTTTATGCACCTCTGCGACTTTATCACGGCTCCGCTGACGCTGACCTCCGCCGTTTCCACCAGTTTCCGGCTTGAAATGAGGACCGCCTCCGTCTTGTGCGCCGCTAACTCTAGGCCGGCGCGCGAGAGCCACGCTTCTATGGCCTTGATGGCTGCGTTGGCCTTCTCCTCCGTTTCCTTGCGCTCCTTCGCAACCACGACGACGGCTATGTCGTCTGCAAAACCCACGACGGTAGTTTCGTAGGGCATCGGGAGCCGCAGGACACCATCGTACATGGTGTTCCAGAGTAGGGGTCCCAGCACGGAGCCCTGCGGGACGCCGGCTGAGACTTCGTGTACCCTGGAACCCATGTCCGTGTCGACGGTGGGCACCCTCTCGCTGAAATAGCTCCTTACTATCTCCAGCAGGTGCCCGGGGATGCTCAGAGCGGCTAGAGACTCCAGCGTGCGGTTCCAGTCCGCGGTGTTGAAGGCGTTCCTTATGTCCAGCGTGACCACTAGGCAGTAGCTCTTGGAACCGCCTTTCCACCTCGAACCCTCGATCGCCTTCTCTGCTATCCCCTTCACCATCTCAACTGCGTCCAGCGTCGACCTCCCCTTCCTGAAGCCGAACTGGCTCAGAGAGAGGCCCCCGGCCTCCTCGATAGCTGCGTTCAGCCTCGCTGCTATCAACTTCTCGAACACCTTGCCAGTGGTGTCGGTGAGGCAGATCGGTCTGTAGGACGATGGCTCCCCGGGAGGCTTTCCCGGCTTGGCGAGTAGCAGCAGCTTCTGCCTCTTCCATCTTTCGGGAAAGATCCCCTCCGCTAGGCACTTGGAGTAAAGCGAGGCATACTCCTTCGGGTGGAGTGCCATAGCCAGCCTCAGGGCCCTATTGGGCACGGCGTCCGGGCCTGGCGCCTTCTTGGGGCGAATGGTCCTGCCCGTCCTGGTCACCTCCTCCGCCGAGATCAAGCAGGCTTCGCTGGAGAAACGTTCCACAACCGGCTGCATGGTCACCGGCTCTCCTCTCGGAAACAGCGCATGCACGATGCCGTCCAGGGCTACCGGGTCCGAAGGAGTTGCACTGCCCGCTCTTAGACCCTTGACCACCATTCTGTAGGCGCCTCCCCAGGGATCGTTTTCCGCCTCGTCGCAGAGCCGCAGAAAGCATTCGCGCTTGGCATCCCTTATGGCCGTTTTGAGGGCTTTCCTCGCCGTTCTGTAGACCTCGTTGCGCTCGGCGACTCGCGCTGTGCCGCGCGCACGGGTGAGCTTTCGCCGGGCATGCAGGCACGCGGACCGGAGGTCAGCTATCGCGTCGCTCCACCAGACGACTGGTCTCTGGTATCTCCCACACGTCCCTCTCCGCCGCATACTCTGGTCGCATGCGTGCTCCAAGAGTGATGCCATGCGGTCGGCCGTTTCGCTGGCTCCACCGGCCGCCTCGGATGTCATGCCCTCCAGCGCGCTGGCAAAGGCCTGCGTACACAGTGTGTCCGGGCGGTACGCCTTGGTCGGAAGCGGCACCGCGCGAGTGTCTCCCGCCGGCTCTCCTACTGAGCAGAGGATGGCCTCGTGGTCGCTCCCTGTGTAGGCGTCGCTGATTCGCCATCTGGCATGATGGGAAATCGCGGTGCTCACCAGTGTCAGGTCGATGAACGAGGCTGCTCCTGCTCTGACAAAAGTATGCCGCGCTCCGTCGTTCAGCAGCACTACGTCCGTCGAGGCGAACGCCTCCAGAACCGCTCGTCCTCTGGCGTTGGTTGAGGATGATCCCCATTCCTCTGCCCAGGCGTTGAAGTCTCCCCAGACTATTACATTCGGTCTCCCGCGCAGATCGCAGCTCAGGTCATCCAGGATCCGACAGAACGCCCCTAGCGTTAGGCTTGGCGCCAGGTAGCAGCTGTAGATCCAGTAGCCGGCCACCTCCGCCCTGACGAAGCCGTCGGCTGCCCGGATGTTGGACATCCGCCGTCGTGTATTGCCACAGAGCCATAGGGCCGCCTTGCCAGTACTGTCATTGGCCCAGTCCGCTCCCTCCCTCGCCTTGTAAAGCTCGCTCAGGATGGCTACATCTTGCGCCGCCCTGCAGTGATTCAGGTTGAGTTGAATCAACTGCATATCGTCCTTGGGGGGCCAGCACCGTCTGTCTCGGCCCGGCAGCTCTTGGTGCCGGAACGCTGGTTGGTCGCTCTGTGACCCGCGGGCTCCTTGCTGCATGCTGCTGCTCTGTGCCCTGGTTCGCCGCACTTAATGCAACAGCCGCTCCTGTCCACCAGGCTCTTGCACCGGATGGCGATGTGCCCGAGTTCTAGGCACCTGAAGCAGCGTGGGGGACCCTCGCGCTCCCGCACCCTGCACCTCGTCCACCCTATGCGGATCTCGCCTCGCTTACGCACCTCCTTCGCCAAAGAGCATGGCAGGCTGATCACCGCCATTTTTGACTCCCCGTACCCGGGGCGGAGGCTCCGAACTTTGACCACTCCTTCACTGAGCTGGTACTGCTTCATGAAGGCGGCACGGATCTCGCTCTCCGTCGTGATTGCGTCCAGGTTCCGGATCTCGAACACGGCGACTTTCGAGTCCTCCGTCATGGTCCGCACTTCCGCTGCGTCGCCCAGGACCCGAGCTATGCTGTCCCTCATGGACTCTGCGGTCTCGGTGCTGCTTTTGGCTACCTCAATAGCAGGTTGCCCCTGGCCGTTCGGCGCACCTTGTTTACTGCTCCTCCAAGGTCTTTCAGCTGGCTGTCCTCCCTTCGCGTGACCAGCGCAAGGATTTCACTGTAGGACCTTCCTGCTGCCTCCACTATCACCGCCTCGGGGCGTGGTCTGCGCGGCTTCCTCCTGCTGGCTACCGTGCTCCATGGGGTGCCGGTGGTCCCGTCCTCGGCGGGCTTTTCCGGCCTCTCTCGCCGCTGCTCCATCGCCCGGGGCCGCTCTGAGGGGGCTGGACGTTTTCTGGCACCGTTTCTTGGCGCTGCCGGTGCCGCGGGCTGAACCTCTTTCGGGCGCGTCTGCCTGGGGGCTTGCGTGCTCTCGACTGGGCCGTCCTGTTGGCTGAGTCTTCGCCAAGGGTCTGTCTGTGCTGCCCGGTCCCTCTTCGGCGCTGCCGCCGTCTGTTGCCCCCTGCTCGTCACGGTCCTCTTTTCCGCTATGCTCTGCGCGCATTGGCAGCATACGCTCTCCGGCGCTCCCGATATCTCCGGCTCCTCTACGGCCGGCTGCTCGATAGCGGACTTTAGCCTCCGCATCTCGGCAATCATCGCCTTCATGGCCATGTTTATATGGCGCACCTGCTTGTCATGCACAAGGCTGTGGAGCTCATCCAGCAGCTTGCCGAGCTTCAAGACGCTCTCGGCGCTCGAGAGCTTCTGCTCCTTCCCGTCCTCTGCATCGGAGGTGGGCTCCCATTGGGCAGCCTTGCTTCTTTTCGGAAGCGTGCCCCGTTGACCGCTGGCCGGGCTGGCCGGGTCTCTCCCTCTCTTAGTCGAGTCAATTGGGACGCCGACTCCACTTCTCCCCGGCGGCGTAGAAGGCGCGAGGGGTGGAGAGCGCGCCATCAGGCTGCTTTTCCTAAAAGCTGCCGGGTCTCCCTTGCTCGATGTGTCCGTCTGGCTTGGTGCATTACCTGGCGTGGCGGCCAAGTCAGCCACCGCCACGAGAGGGTGTTTAGGATTAAGTGTTAGGGCCTCCAGAATCCTTGCCCACGGGTGGATTTCCACTTTTGTGGCTGCCACCTGGAGTAGTATCGTTATTTTCATTCATTCCTTTTTTTTCTGTGCATTGTCGCCCAATGCTAGGCCGCATTTTATACCTCCTGCCAGGTTACTATCACTGCCGGCCACTGTGGCTCAGACGCAGACCACGCAGCCGCCCACTGTGGGCAGTCGCTGCGCGGATTTTCATCGGGTCTGCACGCTACGCGAGCAGGACTTCCCCGCCGAGTCGGTCCGGCGCGGGGCCTCCCACGGCGGCCGAATATTTCCTTCCGGCTTGGCTACGATGGGGGTTATACCGTCCCGTCCCGGTCGCCAGAGCCCCATTTCCGGTGTACCGCCAAGGCGGCGGGGATGGCCGTCAGTCCGCTCCGTGACCTTTTCCACCAGTTGGCCCCGCTGGCGTACCTGGGCTCTTTGAAGAGCGGAAGAATTCCGCCTCCTTGCCGAGGAGTCTCCAGCAGCAGCGCGGGATTGTATGCTATATGCATATTTATGCCGCGATCGCCGGCTGCAGCTCATAGCATGGAGCTTCTGTCCTGGTGTAGGGAGTTTTGCAGCGCTGCCAGACCCGTGAGGTGCAGCTGCTTCACAGCACTGGACAGCTGTTTCACAGCACTGGACAACAGCTGGTTCAGCGATCAGCTGACATGACCAGCACAATGTGTGGGGGCTTCCACATTTGTAAACATCAGAAGAGAGCAGAAACGGAAGAGAAAGCAGAAGAGAAGGTTTCGGGAACGAAAGGATCCCCTCTTACATCTGGCCATCGCCCCTCTCGCCGGTTCGGTGGATCGCATAGGAGTCCTCCGCGGGCCTCGGGAGCCGAGCCTCGACGGGTGAGTCCTAAGACTACTCTCACCGTGCATCCTTAATGCTGCTAGCACCTTTTTCCCCTAGGGGCACTGCCGCAGCGCGAGTTGTCGACGGAGCTCCCCGCGCGGGCAACCGTTCGCCGCGGCTTCACACATGTACATCTGTGTGTGTATGTGTGTATGTGTGTGTGTGTGTGTATTTAGTTGCTGTTTGCCAATATAATTAATATATACTAATATAATATAATTAATTTGTAACATATAATTACTAGCGGAATCCAACTAGGGTAATTAGGTGTGTGTATGTGTGTGTGTTTAGTTGCTGTTTGACGATATAATTAATATATACTAATGTAATATAATTAATTTGTAACATATAATTACTATCGGAATCCAACTAGGGTAATTATGTGTGTGTTGTGTGTGTGTTGTGGTGTAGGTGGGTTTTTTTTTTTTTTTTTTTATATGTATGTATGTATGGATTTTATATCGAGCCTTTAGTGGACTGTATTTGGATTTTATTTATGTTGGAAATTGGACTTAAATGGTGTGAAATATCACTGTAGGGGCAGATATGTATGTACCATACATATGTAAGTCGACAGACGAATTTGAGTACGGAGAACTGCGATGAAGACCGTTTGTCTTTTGATGTACGAATATGTACATATGTATGTACCGAAGGAATTTAGTAATATTGGAACTCGGAATTGAATTGTGTGAAATAACCCTGTAGAGGAATATGTGTATGTAAGTCGAATACGGAGAACTGCAATAAAGACCGTTTGTCTTTTGACTATGTACGACTATGTATGTACCGAAGAATAACGGACTCTAATAGCGGAATAACGGAATACGGATTAACGGAGTAACGGACACAGCCCAGACGAAAAAAAAAAGGCGTTGGAAACAGCGGACTTATCTTCGTTGCTGGTAGGTAATCCGGTTCGTTGGACCAAAATGTTTGGGTGGCCGGCGACTGGTCAAGCGACGGCTGATATTGCTGATGGAAAAATCACTTGGCACCAGAGCCCACGAAGAAAAAGAATAAAAAACGTCGGGATGCGTTTTGTTCGACAGTAGGAAAACGTCGTGTTTATTCGGAGGTGAAATTTGGAATCAACACTAGCTTACAGAAAAACTAACTCCGCACTCCCGTTTACAGACTTCAGAAACTACGAGAGCGGGAGCGAACCGGCGATCGCCGCATCGCGGTCCCGAACCTCACTTAACTACAAAGAGCAGACTGGACGATAGAAATATAAGAGCGGTGCTCTTCGATCCGCTCTTGGGCTGGCGGCCGTACGGTTACTCCTGACCTGAACACATCTCATACAAAGACCCCTTTAACGATAAAAGACACACCAATAAATGCTTTCGACAGAGTGATAGTGGACACTGTTGGTCCACTTCCCAAATCAGAAAATGGTAATGAATATGTAGTCACTTTAATATGTGATTTAACAAAATATTTAGTTGCCATACCAATTGCAAACAAAAATGCAAAAACTGTCGCTAAAGCAATTTTCGAATCTTTTATTCTGAAGTACGGTCCAATGAAGACGTTCATTACGGACATGGGAACAGAATATAAGAATTCAATTATAACTGATCTGTGCAAATATTTGAAAATCGAAAATACAACATCTACAGCATACCACCACCAGACAGTTGGAACAATAGAAAGAAGTCATAGAACTTTTAATGAGTATATAAGATCTTACATATCGGTTGATAAAACTAATTGGGACGTATGGCTTCAATATTTTGTCTTTTGTTTTAACACGACCCTTTCTATGGCACATAGTTATTGTCCATATGACCTAGTTTTTGGTAAGACAAGTAATCTACCAAAACACTTTAATAGCATAGATAACATAGAACCTATATATAATATAGATGACTATGCTAAGGAGAGTAAGTATAGATTAGAAATAGCTTACAAAAGAGCTAGAGTTATGTTAGAAGCAAATAAGAATAGAAATAAATTACTATACGATCAGAAAGTAAGGGATATAGATATATCCGTAGGTGATCAAGTTTTGTTAAAAAACGAAACAGGTCATAAACTAGATCATAAATATATAGGTCCGTATAAAGTAACGGAAATAAGAGATAGAGATAACATAGTAATAACAGGTAATAAAAGTAAGAAACAAACAGTTCATAAGGATAGACTAAAAATCTTTATTTCATAAATTGTACTTAGTATGGCCATACGTAGACAAATAAATTTATATAGCTACACACTTACATAATTTCATACATAGTTAAAACACCTATATAGTTACATGCATAATTATATACATTTTATAAATAAAATTTTATTAAAATAACTTCATTATATTACGTTATTTTTCAAAAGGAGGGAGATGTAGTATGCTCTAATATTAATTACCCACTGTACCAAGAGTACTTAAAGGGCAAACACTGTAACACTTTGTTGCAGTGTTTACGCAACTCGAAATCCCGGTCATAAACTCTAAGTGGCCGAAATAAGAACCGATCGCTACGGCTCAGGCCATACGCAGAATGTGCTAGCGTCGTCATAATTGCAACACGAGCATACCGCATGCATATATCCCTCGCGCTCCTCACATAAGAGAGGGCATATACTGCCGCTGCCTGCGAGCAGCGCAGTAACGAGGCTTAGGTTTAATTAGAATTAAAAGAATATTATAAAGATAGATACAATTGAACCCTGTAAGCGGCACCACTGCTGCTAACAATTAATTCGAGAGAATAATAAAGAAACTATACAAAACAGAATTAAACTCTTTCTCATTATACTACAATTGATACGGTGAAGAAAAAAGTGAATTCCTTGCGGGCATTGGATAGACGAGAACTTCAAAAAATAAAAAGGAGCGAGAAATCTGGTGCAGGAGCGGATGATGTTTACCAGACAAGCCTCTGGTATTTTAACGACCTCTCATTTTTATGTGACCAAGAGGCCTCGGTCGAAGGAATCAACACATTCGATGACGCCCCGGAAATTGAAATAGTAAGTATTTTTTTTCAAATAAAAACAATGGTTTATTGTGCATATAATAGACAGTTATATATTAAATTTTATTATCCTGCCAAGGTACTGCTCCTATCGTGTTAAAATATTCACAAAAAGTATTACGAATTGCCTTGGCATCTTCAGAATAATTTCCACCTCTCAATGCCTCCACACACTCGCGAACGCGGACGGGTCACGGGCGCTTACACTGCCGAGTGCACTGGCAGGTGGCGGTCACTGGGCGGTTCTGCCGGTGGCGCGGATTCTGCCGATCGGACTGGCAGCTGGCGGACACTGTGGTGTGGGCACTGGGGCCAAAGATCGTCATTGTCGATGTTATGGGGTGGCTGCGGGGCAGCGGTTGCACTCGCGACACTGACTAGTGCGGGCGGCGTCGCGCTGTCGGTAGCGGCGAGCAGCAATAGCACTTGAACACGACCGGGGGTGGCAGCAGTGGCGCGATGGCACTCTGCACACAAACGGGTTGAAAATCACGGCGGCGAGGCAACACGTGCAGGTCAGGCGATTTGCAGGCGGTGAAAGAGGAATTTTCCATGCACGTGCTGCCTTTTTATAGTACGAAGTAAACAACTCCAGTAACGGGACCCGCCAAACATAACGGAGTTTTCAAGCTTTTCGTATGACCGTTCGCGCGGTGGTTATCGATCGTGGGTCTAGTATTAATCGGTGGTGGGTCTAATATTAATCGGTGGTGGATCTAATATTAATCGGTGGTGGATCTAATATTAATCGGTGGTGGGTCTAATATTAATCGGTGGTGGATCTAGTATTAATTATAGCTAAAGGGGCCCATCCACAGGCGAGCATGTTGGCGGAGCATGCTGAGTTGGACGAAATTTTCATCGTTAGTGGTAGTGCTCGCCTACAAATTTCGTGTTTGCCGAGCGGCTCGAACTAAATAGAAATCAATCTATCTTGCTTGTGTTACCAACAACATGCTCGACAATGGATGGCAACGCTCGCACGAACGTCACTTGAAGCAAACGTTTGTAGCGACAACACCTAGTAGAGCTGCTCTAAAATGTCAAAAATATTTTTGCAAGATTTTGTTTCTTGTTTGCGAAATGAGCCATCTTTGTGGCAAACGAAAAGCGAATCGTACAAGAACAAGAATTTAAGAAACGCGGCGTGGGAAGTGCTCCTGGAGAAATACCAGGAGTTCGATGAGCACGCTACAATTGATACGGTGAAGAAAAAAGTGAATTCCTTGCGGGCATCGTATAGACGAGAACTTCAAAAAATAAAAAGGAGCGAGAAATCTGGTGCAGGGGCGGATGATGTTTACCAGTCAAGCCTCTGGTATTTTAACGACCTCTCATTTTTATATGACCAAGAGGCCTCGGTCGAAGGAATCAACACATTCGATGACGCCCCGGAAATTTAAAAAGTAAGTATTTTTTTCAAATAAAAACAATGGTTTATTGTGCATATATTAGACAGTTATATATTAAATTTTATTATCCTGCCAAGGTACTGCTCCCATCGTGTTAAAATATTCACAAAAAGTATTACGAATTGCCTTGGCATCTTCAGAATAATTTCCACCTCTCAATGCCTCCAAATCGTCCATTTGATGGGTGGAATGTGTTCCTCCAATTGAACTGGCGGGATCTGCTGCACCTCGCAAATATACTGCGCCGTTCTTCTTTGATAAATAGTTGTTCAAATAGCAGCAACATAAAACAATAACAGAAGCCTTTTCCGGCTCTAAAGCAATAGTATTTAGAAGGATTCTAAATCTGCTGGCTATAATGCCAAATGCATTTTCAACTATACGCCTAGCTCTTGAGAGGCGATAATAAGCTGATTCTTTTCCAGTTTTTGACGATTGTATGGCTTCATTAAATTTGGTGACAAGGGAAAAGCGTCGTCCCCTACTAGCACATAATGCAGTTCATATGACGAATTTTCAATTTGGCGAGGCTTCGGATATAATAGTGATTGGTCATTGTAGCGCCTTTTATATTCAGATTGGGCAAATACTTCAGCATCTGATGCCCTGCCATTTGCTCTCACTTCGACACAAATGAACTCGTACTGTGCGTTCACTATCGCCATGAGTACAATGCTGAACGTTTTTTTATAATTGAAATAAAATGATCCTGATGATTTCGGCTTCTTTATATGAACATGCTTCCCGTCAATAGCTCCTATGCAGTTGACGAAATTCCATTTCATTTCAAAATCGTTTGCAACTTCTTTCCACTCTTCTTCATTTCTATTGAAAACTTTATTTTCCAGCCAAAGGCGCCGAAACGTAAACCGGATGAAGGTTCCGAGTTCCTGCAGAAGACAGTAGCGCACTTGGACAACATAAACGCCAAGAAACCGAGGGATGACGCCGACTGTTATGCTGAAGGGTGGGCTATTATGTTCAGGGAGCTAAGCAAGGAGCAGCAGCTTTTCGCCAAAAAGGGAATAGATGAGATCCTCATGCAAGGCCGTATGAATATGCTCTCATACCAAGGAGTGTCAAGCATTGCCAACATTCCGAACAATCTAAGTCCTCAAGTTGAGTATCAGATGCCAATGCATGTCTATCCGCGACAGCACATCTTTCGTACGGGCACTCCATTAACGAGTGACTCCAATACCAGATCGTCATTTGTGACACAACATTCCCAGGATCAAAATACTCCAGTTATTAGAACTGATAATAGGAATGTCAAACACGAATCCTTTGCTGATTTGTTCAACAGTACTGAATACGCGTAAAGTTACGAAAAATATAAATAAAAAAAAAATTTTACCCACCTTAATGTACGGTTTTAGCATTTTAATTATTGCTCAACACGTTTCTATAACGATACGCCCAAGGCTCTGGGGAGAAATTCCTGTTAAGAATTTTAGGTCTTCATAACATAATAAACGCAAAGTTGCTGAAAGGCGTTCGTTCGCGCTTATTGCGTCACGCATTTGTGTGTCCTGTCTTCGGATTTCTGGCTCTACTAATTTTAACAGTTCTTCATAAGTGGCACTGTCCATGCGAAGAAAGTTTTTCAAATCCACAGGAGACGTTTCTTCCAACTCCTTTAGTAGATTTGTGTGTGTGAATTTTTGCCGCTTAGCGTACCACTCTTTCATTCACATATTATGCTTCTGTTTTTGCGCTTCCCCTTTTTTTTTATTTTGTAAGCAAATATATATTGCCATTAAAGCAATTACAGTCCCGCTGTCATTGTCCGTTGACATGTTTACTGTTTGAAAATTCGTCTACAAATGATGTTCGTGTGAATGTTGGCAATAATTGGTGGGCAAATGAAATTCAAGTTGGCGAGCATGCTCGGCCAACATGCTCGCCTGTGGATGGGCCCCTTAAGACTTATAAGTAGAACAATATATACTAGGAAAACATATTTAGATAGTATTATTTATATTTATTAATATAATTAGAATATTAATCAATAATAAAAATACTGCGTATTTGTCCGCCTCTTAGGGGAGGCGTCACATTCCCCTCCCACTTCGGGGAACAAAAGAAAAGCCCGTGTCGTGGTGGTCCGGTACCTCCTCCGGTGGTGTCGTCCTCTGCGGGGTGATGGTGGGTTTGCGCATGGGTGGTGATAGTGCGAGAGCTCCTCAGTCTCGGGGTCCGAGGCGGACGTAGCCTCCTGCCCCTCGGGCCCGTACCGTCACCTGGTACGTCCCGGTGATGGTGGTCCGACGGAACCGGTAGCGGCTGTTCCGGGCCCGCCGTACCGCTTCCCCAATTTCCCGCCAGAGGGCTTCGGGAATTGGTCGGCCTGGTGGATCGGTGGTCCAGCCGGCGGACACCGACTCCCACGCCATCGCCTTCCCCGTGGGGATCTGAGTGGGTGGCGGTGTGTCCCCGTCGGCCGTAGTGGTGTCGGGGGCGGCCATGGTCGTGTCAGCGGCGGCCGTGGTTGCGACAGCGGCGGCCGTGGTGGTGGTAGCAGCGGCCGTTGTTGTGGCAGCGGCGGCCGTGGTGGTGTCACACGGCGGTGGGTCCTCCGAGTCGGAGTGGACCTCGTTGATCGAGATCCAGTCCCCCCGTGGCACGCAGTCGGATTCCGGCCGTGGCGAGGAGGGAAAGGTCACGATCGGACCTTGCTCCGGCCGTCGGCAGGGTACCCAATCCCCTCTCCAGTACCCGTACCGCTAGTCGTCGAACTCGACGCGGTGCTCCGCGCTGGGTCCGGCGTCGGACTCACCCTCCGGCCCGTCCTCCATATGGAATCCGGGGGTGTAGAGCGTGGTGCTCGCCTCTGAGGCTCCGTCGTCGACGTCCTCCTCGCCGAGATCCTCCCCGTCGTCGGTGGCGAACCCCTGTTCGTCCTCGGTGGTGTGCTCCTCGGGGCTACGGGGTTCATACCCCCGTCCCTTGAACGACCCGGTTGGGCTCGCTCCATAGCCCCAGTCGCATGACCCGGTCTCCTCGTCGGCGTCGGGGCAAGTCCAGGGTGGAGAATTCCACACTGCTCCTGAATAGGAGGGCGACGCGACCCGTCGGGTTGATGTCCTAGTCCGGGGCGGTCCGGGTGAGGGTGAGACCTCTCGCCCGAGCTCGCCCGGCTGACGCGGACCCGGCGGGCCTGACCCGGCGTACGCTGTGTTGGAGCGTAGCCGGGGGTCCCGATGGGTCGTCGCACCTCCCGAATGCCCAGGTGGGCAGGGCTCATCGTCCTCGCTGGAGTCGAGTATGACGTACTCCATAGCCTGTGGAAGAGAGAGAAGACTAATTAGGGCTAGCTGGAGTAGCGAAGGGGGTGGTGAGAAGGAGGGAGCGAGGGAGAGACAGGAATTGGCCGTGTCTAAGGTCGAGGGGGATGTAGTGATTTGCTGGCTGTTGGGGGGGGGGGTTGCCCCGCAATGCTGTCCTCCTTGGAAGCGTCTTTCTCCTCGGTGTCCGAGCTCCCGGGACTACCGGCGTTGTGGAAGGCCTTGAGGTCAGCCACGTTTGCCAGCCGGCCTTTCCGTTGTCCAGGTAGTCGGACCCGAGCTACGTTCGGTGACGGGAACGCTGCCACCTTATAGGGCCCGTAGTACTTCGGCGCAAGCTTGGCCGCGAATCCCTCGGCGGCCTTGGAAAGGTGGTGCGGTCGTACGAGGACCAGCGATCCCACTTCAGGCTTCCACACGCGGCGACGCAGGTTGTAATGCCGGCGTTGTTCCTGGCTCGCCTTCTGCTGGCTCAGCTTCACGATTGCAAAGATCTCCCGCATCCTCTCCTGGTTCTCGGTGGGTGTCTGAGTCGGGACTCCTGTTCCGGAGGTCCCCGATCGTACCAGGCACCGGGAAGGCGGGGTTCTCGCCCCTGTACCAGGAACGCCGGGCTGTAACCGGTAGTTTCTGATACGCTGGAGTTGACGGCGAGTGTAAGCTCCGGGGGCAGGTTGTCCCAGCTACTCTGATCCATCCCCACGTATTGGGAGATCATCGTCATCATGGTCCTGTTGGCCCGCTCCGTCGGGTTCTCTCGTGGGCAGTACGGCGCGGTGTGCTGAAGTTCCACTCGCGGCTCCTGAAGGAACTCCCTGAAGGCTTTACTGGTGAACTGGGTACCATTGTCGCATACCATCTTCCTAGGGGCACCGAAGCGCCCTAGGGTTCGCTCGCGGAACGCTCGTATGAGCGTCCGGGTGGTGGCTTTGCGCAATGGCATCAGTTTTACCCATTTGGTAAAGCTGTCCAGGAACACCAGCAGCATGGTGTTGCCATCCTTGGATCGGGGCAGGGGTCCCACGAAGTCCGCGCAGAGGATCCCGAAGGGTTCATCCACCTGCCGGGTCAGCATCCTGCCCGCTTGTTGCCGCTGCTCCGCTTTGTATTTCTGGCAGGGGATGCACTGTCGGACATGTCTTTTGACATCCCGAAACATGCCCGGCCAGTAATATTTTTGAGAGATTCTTGCGAACTCCCAGATGGCCTGCCGCGGGGGCGTCGTGACACTCATGGAGAATCTTCGCCAGGTTCTCGGCCGCAACGCAGAGCTTCCACGGGACGTGGTCCTCGTCGTCTGCGCTCCGCGGCGTCGAGCTTCCTGCTGACGTAGGCGATGACCCGTTCCTGGCCGTCCACCTCCTGGGTGAGAACTCCTCCCAGTCCATAATTACTGGCGTCCGTCTGCAGCGTCATTTTCGCCGAAAAGTCTGGGCATGCCAGCACCAGTGCGTCGGTCAGAAGCTGCTTTAGCAGGTCGAACGACTCCTGCTGCTCCAGGCCCCATTGCCATCGCTGACTCTTTTTTAAGAGGTTAGTCATCGGCTGCACGACGGCCGAAAAGTTGGGCACTGCCGCTACTTTCTCTGGGTCTGTGTGGATGCCCTGATCGCTGATCACATGACCCAGATACGCGATCTTCCTCTTGAAGAACGCACACTTCTCCTGGTTGATTCGGAGGTTCGCTTGTCGTAGCCGCTCCAAGACCCTGCGTAGGTTGAACATATGCTCTTCCAGGCTGGCCCCTACCACGATGATATCATCGAGGTACGCGAAGGCAAAGGGGTCCAGCTCCGGCTCGCGATCACGATCGCAGTCCAGAGCGCGCTGGAAGGTGGCTGGGGCCGAATGGAGGCCGAAGGGCATGACCCGTCACTGGAAGAGGCCGCGTCCGGGAACGGTGAACGCCGTGAATGCTCGGCTCTCTCGTGCCATTGGAATCTGCCAATACCCGTTGCGCAGATCCAAGGTGGAGATGAACTTCGCATTCCCCTGACGCTCAAGGATGTGGTTGAAACGCGGCACGGGATACGCGTCCGGGACGGACTTCGCGTTCAGCTGCCGGTAATCCACACACATCCTCCACTTGTCCGTCTTTTTCCGCACTAGCACCAACGAGGCGCTATGCACTCCTGCCGGAGCAGGTCGTCGACCTGTTCATTGATGATTTGCTGTGATGCGATGTTCGGCGATGTTGGCTACCCCCGTCATCCCTTCGAACTGGGCCAGTTGCTCCTCGAGGAACACTCGTATTCGAGGGTCCTCCTCGCTCTCCTGGGCTGGTTCGAGTGGGTCCTCCCGAAGGCTCCCTGCCGGTCGCTCCTCCGGGGTTTCCCCTGGGGCCCCGTCGCTGTCCGCTCTGGGCGGTGTTCCGCCGGCTCGGGTCCGGTTTCCTCTTGACAGTCTTCGTGCTGCATCCTCTCGTGCCGGAGCTCCTCGTCGTGGTCCTCCTCCGTCCGAGTCCTCTCCGTGGGGCCACTGGGGAGAGTCAGGCTGGCGTTCCCGCGAGCCCGTCGAACGTAGCCAACCGAGTGCATCCCCCGATCATCACCTCGGCGGATATCCTCCCTCGCTCGACTGTTAATTGCGGTCCCCGCGGAAGGTCGAGGGGGAGTTGGTCCCCGACGGACTCCGCCGGTCGTGGGGACCGTGCCCGTTTCCCTGCTGGGTACGCCGACAGCAGTCCACTGTCCGGACGTTTCGTCGCCCACAATCCCAGCAAAACCACTGCCAAGGATTCGGACACTCCCGACCGAAATGTCCCGGTTCCCCACAATTGGAGCACGCGTTGCGCACGTCGCTGACACGCTCGGCTTCCGGGGCCGAGACCCGGTTGACTTGAGCGGACCCGTGAGTCGGAGGCTCGACGGGCGTACCTCCCTTCGGCTGGGTACGGGTTCGCGGAAGTGCACCTCGTATCGGGGAGTAGGGTGTGCGCGATGTCGCCCGGCGCTTCGCTGCTTCACCACCTCGTACTCCGTGGCTAACTGGGTCAGCTACATTTGGTACTCCGGGGCTACGTCTCTCCTATAGCCGCTCGAGCTCTTGAGCCTCGGAATACCCAGCGTGGCGCATCAGGACCCGCAGATGGAGCATGTAGTCCTTGAAGGCCTCAGCCTCCATCTGCTCGCGACGCCGGATCTGATCATCCAACCGCTGGAGATACCGCGGCGGGAGGAAGAATTCTAAAAACTCCCGTCGGAAGGTGGTCCAGTCAGCCCCTTGGAGGCGGCTGGTCTGGAACCACTTTTCCGCGCGGCCGACGAGTAGTTCGGCCATGGCACGGGGAAGCGTCTCCAGGTCAATCCCGTAAGAGAGGGTGCGGCTCTCGACCTGTTCCATGAAGGCAAGGGGGTCAGTATGCCCATCGTACTGTAGCCCCCACTTGCGGATTCGCTCCGGGACACATGAAAACTCCCGATGGGAGTCTCGGGACTCCGTTCCACTGAGACGGCCCTAGGGGCCTCGGGAGGCGTGGGACTGGTATACGCGATGGTCGGGGAACGGCGTACGCGGGCCGTAGGTGAACTAGTTTCAGAGATAGGGTCGCGGGGAACGGATAGGCTCCTGGCCGGGGCCTTTGTGTCGCCAGATGGCGCGGGACTTGCGGCTCGGGCCGGGAATTGCCTCTCGAGATCCGCGAGCCGTGACCAGACCTCCTGGGTCTGATCGGATTCCCTTACTAGGGCTACGAAGCTTCGGCGTAGCTCATCGACGAACCCTTCCGAGGAAAACACGAATTCCTTGCAAAGGACATGAGTTCCCCCTTGTTCCGGTGATAAATCCACCGTACTCCTACCCCGGGATTCTTACTCGTACGAGGAACGGACTCACCGGGACTCTGCTCTCCGTCCATTTTGGAGGTGGGTGGTTGCTGCGCTGATACGTTGAGGACGGCTTGGACGTCTGATCGTCGTTCCTAGGTTCACCACTTTTCTTTCCTTTCACGTATTTCACTTTTGGGTTTTTTTTTCCTTTGTCTTTGTTTAATTTGTTTCACTTGGTTCGTGGGGGTTGCTTAGTTTAGTTCGGGTTGGTATATATATAATTTTACTTTTATTTATACACGTGTGATTGTATTTTTTTCCTAAATATATTTCTTTTAGTTTTTGAAAAGTGTAGGAAGGCTTAGATGCCTGGCAAATAGTGCATAAATTATTTGCCTGTTTGTTGTCGCAACTAGCACTTGAAACTAGGTGGACTTGTTTGAGGGGTTTGAGTGCATGGGTCGTTCTAAAAGAACAGCATGAATAAAAGCTCTGGGTCTGCGTTAGAACTCTTACTGACTTTATTAATTAAACTTAACAATATATATAGGTACACAAACGCTTATGCTAACAGAAATAACGTTTAAGAAATAGTGTGCGGTTACTTGTGAATGTGGGTTAGTGTCGCGAACTGAGACCATCGCCCCAGTTTATTTCAGTTGACCATGCATGTTCGCTTGACCTGGTAAATGATACTTTATTTACGACAAATGCAGGTCACTGTGACTGAAGAGTTGTTACATAATGTGTGTTGTGTTTTGAGATATTCTTACTTATGACTACTTACTGCTGCGACTGAACATTCTCCCGGCCGTTGAGCAAGTGTTCAACCTTTGATAACGTCGAACGAGAACCTTCGTGGGGTAGGTTCTGGTTGTGGTTCTTCCATGTTCTGCCTGGGTTCGGGTGTCCGGCATGTCGGTGTCCATTTGCCGATCGTTCGTCTGAGAGCCCATGCAATGCCTAACAACATTGACATTGCTAAGGCAACATAAGCAGCTATTTGATGGTGCTGGGGAGTGCTGATTTGATTCTTCCAAGTGGTCTCCTTTAATTTGGCTAACTGGTGTTGCAAAGCGCCCAGTTCCTCCAAGTTGACTTCCTTGGCTGCCGTTTCTTGCAGTGGCTCAGGTGTGTTCTTAAGGTCCATCCTGGTGATATTGCCAAACCGAACATATGTAGCCTTTGCTTCGCTGACTACGGTGCTGAATGTGCTCACGGTAATTTTTGAATTGCGTGCAGTGCAACCTGAGGCCAGTGATAATAAGCCCGTTCCGTTAAGCTGTACTGTGAACAATGTTCCGTTGCACACCGCTTGAAGTTCCACGTGCCTGTTTCGCTGATGCGTTGCTGACCACCACAGCTCGGCCCTCGACTGAGAGACCTCGCAGATAGTTTCCGTCTTATTGTTAAACAACTGGAATTCACACCGGTTTTCCACGCTGAATGTGGCTTGATGGTTGAAGCAGATGTGTTCGTCGTGTGGCAGCTATAGACACTGATTGAACTCCTCCTTGGTAAATCCCATGAACTGATCTCTATGGGCATTGACGGCTATGATTTCTGTTTGTAGCCTGAATCGTTGCCAGCTTCCGGCCTTCCACATCGGGATCGCCATGATGCCAAATATTTCCTGTTTTGTTACAGACACCAGTGGCAGCGATATCTTGAAGATGACGTGGCTGCTCGTTGTGGTGCCTTCGGCATGCATAATTTTATAAAGCTGGATCACATTAGCCGATGCTACTGGAAGCAGTTGATCCGGTGGAATATGTTCCCGAATCTGATCCAGTTGCTCCCTTAGTTGTTTGGGAGATACTAGCAGTGGGCTAATTGTTCTATGGCGAACGTCAGTGAGCACATTGGTTATCTCACTCTGCATCCGCTGCAATCCAGTTGCCACCAGTGTTAGCTGAGCTGTCAGACTCATAAACGCTTGCTGTAGGTGGTCGCCTTGGTATTTTCCTTTTTCCAGATTGATTGTCCCTATCTGGCTCTCTAGCGTTTTGATCCGGTCATTGGTGCTCGTCCTGACTATATTTATTGTAGAATCCAAGATTGATGTCTGATTTCTCAAGAGCACCATTAATACGTCTTCATTGGATTTGACCTCCTTGATCACCTTGGACATGTCATCGGCGTATCTTGAGTCTAGAACGCCAAATAGTGAGTTCGCTACATTTCCAACTATGTCCAGTGGTGCTCTTCGTTGCCGAGAATGATGGATCAACTCATTTCCTGATTGTAGTTCGCTGTACACATGTTGAAAATGCTCAGACACTGATCTACAAGCGTTGATGTTCCGGAGTTCTGAACATTTGTGTTTCAGTTCCGATATCCCGTTGGCCAATATTCCCATGTCGCTCCAATATGGCTTTAAATCGTAATATACAATTATTTTCCATTCGGAGATTGCCATTCTGGATGTGCCGAGCCGTTCGTAGAATATTCCTGGCTGGCTTGCAAATGGCGTTATGTTGACTGCCTGTCCCATTGCTAACGGAAGGATCAGTAGCATTGCTAGTAATGTTAGGAGGATTGGAAATGATGCTTTCCTTTTTTGCGCAGGGGTCTCTTCTGCCTGCGCCGTGTCCGCGCTGCCGCTGTGCGTCCGTTTTGTGGCTACTTCTTCTTTTATCAGCGGTGCTAAACGAGTAACTGCCCTTTTGTAGATCCCTGATGCGGTCTTTACATCTACGACCCGGATCTGGTTATCCTTGCCTGGATATGTCTTCACTATCCGTCCCATGGGCCAGCTCATTACCGGTACGTTGTCTTCCTTTACCAGTACTAGCAATCCTTCCTCGACATTCTGCGCCATAGTTTTCCACTTGGTGCGCATCTGGAGCTCTTGTAGGTACTCCATAGACCACTGATTCCAGAACGATTGTTTGAGCCTGGATACCAGTTCCCATCTTCTGACCAACGTTTTTTCCGGTCGGGCAAGATTCGCATCGGGCGGTGCCACTAGAGGTTCGCCAATTAAAAAATGGCCTGGAGTGAGCGCTGCAGTATCTGTTGGATCAGCTGACATCGGGGTGAGGGGCCTTGAATTGAGTATCGCCTCAACCTCAATGACCACCGTGTTGAGCTCTTCAAATGTTAAAGACGCTGTGGCTGTGACTGATAATAGTAGCCTTTTCGCTGATTTTACAGCAGCTTCCCATAAACCGCCAAATCCCACCGCTCGCGGTGGGATGAACTTGCACTCCACCTTCTGCTTATTGCTTGCTTTGTGAAAATCGTTTCCTCCAGTATTTTTAACTGGTTGTTGGCACCAACAAAGTTCGTGGCGTTGTCACAGTGAATGGTCTGACACTTTCCCCGTCGGCCCAGGAATCGTCGGAGAGCGGCTAGAAACGCGTCCGTTGTTAGATCGCTTTCTAACTCCAGATGTACTGCCTTTGTGGCGAAACAGCAGAATACTGCAATGTACGCTTTATCAGGCCTTTTTCCACGGATTTTGTGGTGAATCCAAAAGGGGCCGCAATAGTCGACTCCAGAATTAGAGAACGGACGCGCTTGTGTTACTCGATCCGCCGGTAAGTTACCCATGATTTGATGCATTAATTTGGGCCGTGCTCTTGTGCATTTTACACAATTGTGGATGATGCTCCTGGCCATTGTTTTGTCATTTAGAACCCAGTATTGTTGTCTGGCTATGGCCCTCAATGCTTGTGCTCCGCAATGCATGTTTTCCTCATGCATTTCTCGTAGCAGCATTTTCACAATCGTATCATTGTACGGGAGAAAGATTTGATGTTTGGCAGCATATAGAAGATTGGATTCTTCCAACCTTCCTCCGACTCTGATGAGTCCGTCAGTTATTGGAGACAACGAGATGATTGAGCTTCTCTTGTCCACTGTTCTGTGGATGCGAAGTTGTTTATACTCAGCACTGAATTCAGTTTTTTGAATCGTGCTGAAGATGATCGGTTTAGCATGAGCCAGCTCGCCTGCACTTAGTGTAGTTGTTGGAGATCGGTTCTGTCTACGACAAAAGCGCATCATATATGCTACAATGCGTTGCAATTTGTGGAAGGAGTTGCTGTGCTTGCAATTGTATAGCTCGCTTCCTAGTTGATCCTGGCAGATTGGCAAGCTGACTTGCTTTACTTTACGCTCCAGATCGATGGGATTAATAGTCGGTATTTTTGACCATTTGTCTCGAGAGCCGTGCAAAAACAGGGGGCCATATAGCCACAGGTTGTGTTCTGCTAACTTGTTTGCAAATAATCCTAGCATTTTGTTGCAAGGAATGGCGCTGACGTGGTCCCGTATGTGACGGTTTTTAATCTGTAGAATTTCAGATCGTCTGACGCCTTTTTCCGCCATACGATCAGCTGATGAAACTGATTATCAGGATGCATCCATACTTGGCGATACATCTTCTCTATGTCCGCGGTAAATACATATCTATGGGTGCGGAATCGTAGCAGAATGGCGAATAGTTCGCTCTGTACCGTGGGTCCAGCATATAATATATCATTTAATGATTTATTACTTGACGTTTTACAGGACGCATCAAAAACTACCCGTAGTTTCGTGGAACTGCTTTCGGGCTTCAAAACACAGTGATGTGGAATGAAGTAATGATCCGATGGTATGTGTGAGGGATGTACCAGTTTCATGTGTCCGAGACGTTCGTATTCTTCCATGAAGTCTACGTATTCTTTCCAGACTTCTGGTTTTGTTCGTCGCTCCAGTGCCAAGAACCTATTGGTTGGTGTTGTCTGAGATGCCCCCAGGGCTGAAGTTTCCTCAGAAAATGGCAGCCTGACAATGAACTTCCCATCGATTGCAAATTGTAGGTTAGCTGCGAAATGAGTTTCGCAGTGTGCTTCAGTTGGCGATCGAGCCTTGTCTTTGGTGTCTAGATTCTCTAGTGTCCAAAATCGCTCTAACAGTGTGCCAACCTCCTCTTCAGTGGTTGCCGTCGCACAAAGTGCTCCTGAATCGTGCTCAGCAGAGATTTTCCCGGCCACAATCCATCCCACCTTTGTATTCTGGAGGATTGGGCCTTCTGGTCTTATCATCATTTGATTTGGCAGTAGCAAAGAATAATAATGCTCTGCGCCGATAAGCATGTCAATTTTTCCTGGTTTGTCAAAATTTAGATCGGCCAGGATGCCGTTATTTGGAATGCGTATGTGGGATGTATTCAAATCATGAGCTGGTTGGTCGGCTATGATATGCGGCAGAACAAAGGCTTCTACCTGTTGAGTAAAATAGTTGTGCATCGATTTCATGAGCACATTTGCTCTGGCCCGACTTGTTTTCGGATTTCCTCCAATGCCCTCGATGCGTAATGATGCATTGTGTAGTTTTAGAGATAGCTTGGAGGCCAGTCGTTCAGAGATCAGATTGATTTGTGATCCTGAATCCAGCAAGGCTCGGAATGTGGCCACCTGACCATTGCTTGCTTTTACCAATACCTTAACTGTGGCTAGCAAATTGTAGCTTTTGTTGCTTGCAGCTCCTACAGCAGGTGTTTGTGGATCTGTTGCCGCGCCTGATGAAGTCTCCAGGTGCAGCAATGTATGGTGCCTTTTATCGCATTTAAAGCACATACGGCCTCGGCAATCCTTTGCCTTGTGGGTACTGTTAAAACAGTTTACACACAGATTTTGTTTTTGTACCCAGTTGAGTCGATCGGGTACTGTTTTGCTGCGGAAATCATCGCATTTGTATAGCGCATGAGTCCGTTTGCAGAAAGGGCAACTTGGTTGCCTTCCTGCGCTAGCAGAAGTGCAAGATGGGTTCTTCTGTTTCCTTTTTGCTGCTGACTGCGTTTTCCTGTTCCCAACACTCGACTTCGCTGGTCCAGGAAACTTAGCATCGTATCGAGCCCTTGAAGCTCTCATGAGCCATCTAACGATTGTTCGTACAGGGCTCTATTCGCAAGATGCAATTTTTGTTTTATGATGGCAATTATGATTATATCCCAGCTGGATACATCAATGCCTAGTCCCTTTAATGATGCTAGAGACTCAATTAATGTAATATACAATTCCTTTAATGACTTTGGGTCGTCATTGTTTGTTTGTTGTTGCAGGAGACGATCGAGAATTGTATCTGCTACATGGCGTGGATTGTTATATGTGTCAACTAATATTTCCCACGCGCTCATGTAGCTCTCTGTTTTTAGATCGATATGCCTTATTAATCTCTCTGCCTCTCCAGTCACAGTGGTTTTAAGGTACCACATCTTTTTGACTGTGGGCATGTTGGTATCATGTATCATGCATTTGAATAAATCAAAGAATTGTGTCCATTTGAGTAGATCCCCATCGAACTTGGGGATGCTGACTCTGGGCAACTGCACATCTTCATTGCTTGATGTATTGCTTTGTGCCCCCAGGACTTTCTGTACTTCCCTTTCTAGTCGGAGGAACGACTGCATGTCGTATCCTTCCCTGACCGGGTCTTCGTACTCTTCATGGATTTGGAAATGAATCTCTTGGTATTGGGACCACAATGAGTTTATTGAACTCTTTGACACGACCCTGCCGGTCTCTAAACCGTCTTTCAGAGCCCGTTTGATTGATTCGGCGATTGCATTTTGTCGCCGACATGCTGATATCAGCTTACGTGCAGGTTGCGCTATGCTTGCAACGTCTGCAGTTTCCCTGCCGTTGCTCGCTGTTGCCTGATTTGGGGCATTGCTTGAGCTCTGAGCCATTGTATCGACTATAATATTTCTGTATTTGTGGTATGAATCACGACAGTCGACGTAGAACTTTAAATATTCTTCCGTTCTATATTTTGCGGGAATATTTTATATAATATATATAATATATTGTATATATATATGTATTTCGGCCATTGCCGATGCCGATATTCGGGCCCCGTCTGGTATCGTCCAGATGGTGCTGCTTCCAGTGTCCGCCTCAATGTCGAGCACATCCCTGTCCGGCGACGGCGATTCTCTCCGGTCTTCTTCCACAATGGTCGGCTGTCGTTCGTTGCTTCTGCGGGCAGCCGACTGCCTTGCCCGTTTCCGGTTTGTGGGTTCCGATTGGCGTCCCCTCTCTCCTCCTGCGTTCTCATCCGAACCGGCTCGCATTATATTGCTGTTTGCGCACCGGTTGGGATGAAGAGGGTTCCCCGTGTTCTGTCCTGAATCCGCGGCTGCCCCCGTGCTGGCCCGCACATTGTTACTGGCGGTGCCCGGGTCGGTGGGTGTGCTGCCCGTCTGGCGTCGTCCTGTGGCTGCCCCCGTGCCGGCTCGCATCTTGCTGCTGGCGGCGCAACTGTTAGTGGGCGTGTTGGTGCCCTTCCTTTGCTCCGCGGCTGCCCCCGTGCTGGCTCGCACGTTGTTGCTGGTGGCGTACCAGTCGGTGCGCGTGTTGATGCCGGTGTGTCGTGTTGCTGCGGCTGCCCCCGTGCCGGCTCGCATGTTGCTGGTGGCGCACCAGTCGGTTGGTGTGTTGGTGCCCGTCTGTTTTACTGCGGCCGCCCCCGTGCCGGCTCGCATGTTGCTGGTGGCGCACCGGTCGGTGGGTATGTTGTACCCGTCTGCGTTTCCGTGGCCGCCCCCGAGCTGGTTCGCCCATTGTTGCTGTTGGCGTACCAGTCGGTGGACATGTTTGTGCCTGCTGCGTTTGGCGTATGAGCCACCCTTTTGCCATGCGTGGTTTTCGCCACCGTTGGTCTTGCTGGCGGCTCCGTCGGGTTCACCTGTCGGCAATCCGTGCCGGCTGTGTCCTCTTCCTGCATCCTCCGGGTTCGTTTCCTGTCATGATCAGCCGTGTGCGGTTTTTTGCCGCGTTCAGCTTCTCGTGGCTCTCCTTGAATTTTTTGAAGCTCTCGGGTAGTCGCTGGTTTGGTTTTGTATGTTAGCGTGGGTTTCATCTGCGATGTTTCTAATAATCGATTGTTAGTATGTCTATGTGTTCTGCTTTTTTTCCTTTCTATCGGTTGTTACCGATGTCTGTTGGTTTTGATTTAGCGGAGTGGCGTTCATACATAGATCGATTAATTCATTGGTAGTGTTGGTGAGATTCGGTTCTTTTCTTATTGGCTCGCATGGTTTGATATCCCCGATATATATTCGTTTTGTTTTGTGTGATTTCGTGTCACGTGCTTGAATTATAACGGGTGATATAAATTGGACCACCTTCTAGGGACCATCATACTTTGGTGCCAATTTTGCGTTAAACTTGTCTATTGCCTTGGATAATGCGTGAGTCTTACACCATACCAAATCGGCTATCGCTGGTCTCCTTTGCGTTTCCGGAGGTTATAATGATGTCGTTGTCGTTCCGCTACCTCGGTCATATTGGTTGTAGCTTCCCGTCTGATGTTCTTCAATCTTTCCCATCTTTCGGTTATTCCTTTTGTCGTTATTCCTGATCCTTCTGTCTGGTTGTCCAATAACGCTTTGGGTAGTCGCAGCTCTCTCCCGAACATCAGTTGTGCCGGACTATATTTCGTTGATTCCGACGTGCTGCTGTTAAATGCTAGCATTAATTCCGGCAGGTTTTAATCCCACCTAGTCTGGTCCTCCCCGGTTGTTTGCGCTATCATAGTTTTTATTGTCCTATTTGTCCGTTCTGTTTTGAGAAAGGTGTCTGCCGTGGCTTGTCTTAACGCTGCGAGCTCCACCCATTTTGAAAATTTGTCCACGATAACTATCAGTGCTGTATTCCCGTGTTTAGTTCTCGGTAGTGGTCCTATGAAGTCGACTGTTTCCCGAGCCTTGTCTTTGGTGTCTAGATTCTCTAGTGTCCAAAATCGCTCTAACAGTGTGCCAACCTCCTCTTCAGTGGTTGCCGTCGCACAAAGTGCTGCTGAATCGTGCTCAGCAGAGATTTTCCCGGCCACAATCCATCCCACCTTTGTTTTCTGGAGGATTGGGCCTTCTGGTCTTATCATCATTTGATTTGGCAGTAGCAAAGAATAATAATGCTCTGCGCCGATAAGCATGTCAATTTTTCCTGGTTTGTCAAAATTTAGATCGGCCAGGATGCCGTTATTTGGAATGCGTATGTGGGATGTATTCAAATCATGAGCTGGTTGGTCGGCTATGATATGCGGCAGAACAAAGGCTTCTGCCTGTTGAGTAAAATCGTTGTGCATCGATTTCATGAGCACATTTGCTCTGGCCCGACTTGTTTTCGGATTTCCTCCAATGCCCTCGATGCGTAATGATGCATTGTGTAGTTTTAGAGATAGCTTGGAGGCCAGTCGTTCAGAGATCAGATTGATTTGTGATCCTGAATCCAGCAAGGCTCGGAATGTGGCCACCTGACCATTGCTTGCTTTTACCAATACCTTAACTGTGGCTAGCAAATTGTAGCTTTTGTTGCTTGCAGCTCCTACAGCAGGTGTTTGTGGATCTGTTGCCGCGCCTGATGAAGTCTCCAGGTGCAGCAATGTATGGTGCCTTTTATCGCATTTAAAGCACATACGGCCTCGGCAATCCTTTGCCTTGTGGGTACTGTTAAAACAGTTTACACACAGATTTTGTTTTTGTACCCAGTTGAGTCGATCGGGTACTGTTTTGCTGCGGAAATCATCGCATTTGTATAGCGCATGAGTCCGTTTGCAGAAAGGGCAACTTGGTTGCCTTCCTGCGCTAGCAGAAGTGCAAGATGGGTTCTTCTGTTTCCTTTTTGCTGCTGACTGCGTTTTCCTGTTCCCAACACTCGACTTCGCTGGTCCAGGAAACTTAGCATCGTATCGAGCCCTTGAAGCTCTCATGAGCCATCTAACGATTGTTCGTACAGGGCTCTATTCGCAAGATGCAATTTTTGTTTTATGATGGCAATTATGATTATATCCCAGCTGGATACATCAATGCCTAGTCCCTTTAATGATGCTAGAGACTCAATTAATGTAATATACAATTCCTTTAATGACTTTGGGTCGTCATTGTTTGTTTGTTGTTGCAGGAGACGATTGAGAATTGTATCTGCTACATGGCGTGGATTGTTATATGTGTCAACTAATATTTCCCACGCGCTCATGTAGCTCTCTGTTTTTAGATCGATATGCCTTATTAATCTCTCTGCCTCTCCAGTCACAGTGGTTTTAAGGTACCACATCTTTTTGACTGTGGGCATGTTGGTATCATGTATCATGCATTTGAATAAATCAAAGAATTGTGTCCATTTGAGTAGATCCCCATCGAACTTGGGGATGCTGACTCTGGGCAACTGCACATCTTCATTGCTTGATGTATTGCTTTGTGCCCCCAGGACTTTCTGTACTTCCCTTTCTAGTCGGAGGAACGACTGCATGTCGTATCCTTCCCTGACCGGGTCTTCGTACTCTTCATGGATTTGGAAATGAATCTCTTGGTATTGGGACCACAATGAGTTTATTGAACTCTTTGACACGACCCTGCCGGTCTCTAAACCGTCTTTCAGAGCCCGTTTGATTGATTCGGCGATTGCATTTTGTCGCCGACATGCTGATATCAGCTTACGTGCAGGTTGCGCTATGCTTGCAACGTCTGCAGTTTCCCTGCCGTTGCTCGCTGTTGCCTGATTTGGGGCATTGCTTGAGCTCTGAGCCATTGTATCGACTATAATATTTCTGTATTTGTGGTATGAATCACGACAGTCGACGTAGAACTTTAAATATTCATCCGTTCTATATTTTGCGGGAATATTTTATATAATATATATAATATATTGTATATATATATGTATTTCGGCCATTGCCGATGCCGATATTCGGGCCCCGTCTGGTATCGTCCAGATGGTGCTGCTTCCAGTGTCCGCCTCAATGTCGAGCACATCCCTGTCCGGCGACGGCGATTCTCTCCGGTCTTCTTCCACAATGGTCGGCTGTCGTTCGTTGCTTCTGCGGGCAGCCGACTGCCTTGCCCGTTTCCGGTTTGTGGGTTCCGATTGGCGTCCCCTCTCTCCTCCTGCGTTCTCATCCGAACCGGCTCGCATTATATTGCTGTTTGCGCACCGGTTGGGATGAAGAGGGTTCCCCGTGTTCTGTCCTGAATCCGCGGCTGCCCCCGTGCTGGCCCGCACATTGTTACTGGCGGTGCCCGGGTCGGTGGGTGTGCTGCCCGTCTGGCGTCGTCCTGTGGCTGCCCCCGTGCCGGCTCGCATCTTGCTGCTGGCGGCGCAACTGTTAGTGGGCGTGTTGGTGCCCTTCCTTTGCTCCGCGGCTGCCCCCGTGCTGGCTCGCACGTTGTTGCTGGTGGCGTACCAGTCGGTGCGCGTGTTGATGCCGGTGTGTCGTGTTGCTGCGGCTGCCCCGTGCCGGCTCGCATGTTGCTGGTGGCGCACCAGTCGGTGGGTGTGTTGGTGCCCGTCTGTTTTACTGCGGCCGCCCCCGTGCCGGCTCGCATGTTGCTGGTGGCGCACCGGTCGGTGGGTATGTTGTACCCGTCTGCGTTTCCGTGGCCGCCCCCGAGCTGGTTCGCCCATTGTTGCTGTTGGCGTACCAGTCGGTGGACATGTTTGTGCCTGCTGCGTTTGGCGTATGAGCCACCCTTTTGCCATGCGTGGTTTTCGCCACCGTTGGTCTTGCTGGCGGCTCCGTCGGGTTCACCTGTCGGCAATCCGTGCCGGCTGTGTCCTCTTCCTGCATCCTCCGGGTTCGTTTCCTGTCATGATCAGCCGTGTGCGGTTTTTTGCCGCGTTCAGCTTCTCGTGGCTCTCCTTGAATTTTTTGAAGCTCTCGGGTAGTCGCTGGTTTGGTTTTGTATGTTAGCGTGGGTTTCATCTGCGATGTTTCTAATAATCGATTGTTAGTATGTCTATGTGTTCTGCTTTTTTTCCTTTCTATCGGTTGTTACCGATGTCTGTTGGTTTTGATTTAGCGGAGTGGCGTTCGTACATAGATCGATTAATTCATTGGTAGTGTTGGTGAGATTCGGTTCTTTTCTTATTGGCTCGCATGGTTTGATATCCCCGATATATATTCGTTTTGTTTTGTGTGATTTCGTGTCACGTGCTTGAATTATAACGGGTGATATAAATTGGACCACCTTCTAGGGACCATCATACTTTGGTGCCAATTTTGCGTTAAACTTGTCTATTGCCTTGGATAATGCGTGAGTCTTACACCATACCAAATCGGCTATCGCTGGTCTCCTTTGCGTTTCCGGAGGTTATAATGATGTCGTTGTCGTTCCGCTACCTCGGTCATATTGGTTGTAGCTTCCCGTCTGATGTTCTTCAATCTTTCCCATCTTTCGGTTATTCCTTTTGTCGTTATTCCTGATCCTTCTGTCTGGTTGTCCAATAACGCTTTGGGTAGTCGCAGCTCTCTCCCGAACATCAGTTGTGCCGGACTATATTTCGTTGATTCCGACGTGCTGCTGTTAAATGCTAGCATTAATTCCGGCAGGTTTTAATCCCACCTAGTCTGGTCCTCCCCGGTTGTTTGCGCTATCATAGTTTTTATTGTCCTATTTGTCCGTTCTGTTTTGAGAAAGGTGTCTGCCGTGGCTTGTCTTAACGCTGCGAGCTCCACCCATTTTGAAAATTTGTCCACGATAACTATCAGTGCTGTATTCCCGTGTTTAGTTCTCGGTAGTGGTCCTATGAAGTCGACGCTTACTGTTTCCCATGGTATTTCCGCTACTTTGGTCAACATGTGCCCTGCAGCCTTTTGCTGGGAGACTTTGTATTGTTGGCAGCACTCACATTTCCTTACGAATTCCTTCACGTCCCTTGTTAGCCGAGGCCAGAAATAGCGGGTTCTTATCCTTTTTATCGTTTTGAACATTCCTAGATGGCCTGCTTCTGTTATGCTATGGTTCTTGGTTAGTATTCTGTGGACCTCCTCCTCCCCGACGCATAGTTTCCATGGCTGTGGGTCTCTTTTATCCCCTTTCGCCTTTTATAGTCTTCCACCTTCTATCCGGTATTCCTCGCCGTTGGCGTGTTCTTTGACCTCCCGCATTTTCTGTTCCACCCAGCTTGTTGCATTCAGTGATTTGACTTCCACTTTTGGTGTTCGCGACAGTGCGTCTGCTACGGCATTGAGTTTTCCCTTGCGGTACTGTACCTCGAACTGAAATGGTTGTAGGTCCAGTGCCCATCTTGCTACTCGGCCTGAGCGACTTTCTATCGAGTTCAGCCACTTTAGTGCCATGTGGTCTGTCACCACTATGAATCGGTAACCCTCCAGATACAGTTTGTATTTGTTGATTCCCCAATAGATCGCCAAGCATTCCTTCTCGGTGGCGCTATACTTCCTTTCCACCTCGCTTAGCCTTCTACTGGCATTTGAGATCACGTGTTCTCCGTCTGTTCCTTCTTGTGTTAGTACTGCTCCGATCCCTCTGTCGCTGGCATCTGTTTGTACCTTGAACATAAATCACAACCGGGGTGCTATACGGGCTGTTTGATCGTTCGATCAGTCCCAATGCCAACAACTCGTCAACCTGTTCGTTTATAATCCCCTGTTGTTTCGGGTTGCGCGGGTAATACCTCAGTTTTATGGGTTTGTCATCCCTCAGATAGATTTTGTGAGTTGTTATGTTACTAACCCCTTGCATGTTTTCGAATACTTGCCTCTGTTCCCCTAGAAATGTTTGTATTTCCTCCTCTGTTGGTTCTCCTGTCTTCGGCGATTGTTCCCTTTCCTTTTTCTCTTCGTCGTTGTCGCTTGTTGTTGTTATTTCTAGATCCAAGTCGTCGCACCGTAACATACTTCCTATCCCTGCTAAGAGTCCATTCCTAGTAGTATTTCGCCTGCCACTTGCGGAAGTATCATGAAAGAAATTTGTACCTCCTTCTTTCCGAACCTGTTGATCGTTGTGAAACTTCCGATGGTTTGCTGTGTCGTGCCGTTTGCTAGGGTTATTGCTGATCGCGTTCCATCCCATTTCCCTACCTCCCTGAGAGTTCTATATCGGCATATACTTATCGTGCTTCGTGATGCCCCTGTGTCGATTACTCCTTTCGTCGACCGGTTTCCTATCATTATCAGTGCTACCACCTGGAATCCGTCGCAATATAACCGTCTTCCTGCTGCTAGTACTTGTTCTGTGGTCTGTTGTACGAATGCCGTTCCGTCCGCATACCCAGCAGAACCGCCTTGGTGGGTTTCCGCATGATCGTGCCGTATGTCCTGTTCCGCCGCACCGCATGCATATTTCTGGTCGTAGTTGCTGCTGTTGCCCCGGATGGTCCGTTCGTGCCATGCCCTCTGCAGCTATTATTTCTTCCACTTCCTCTGCCAGTATGAGGAACTGCGTTAGCGTCTGGAACTCTGACCTGCGCGTGTATAGTTTGATTTTACTCCTGCAGTTCGAGAATACTCTGTCTAGTCTTTCTGCCTCCGGTAGTTTAGAGAACCGCATCAATTTCCTCAAACTCATTGCGTATTCCCTGACTGGCTCGTTTTCCCGCTGTTTTAATTGAGCGATTTGTGTTTGTACTTTCTTCTCGTATCTTGGTGGTAAAAAATACTCCAAAATCTCGGTGGTTAGCTGTGCCCACGTATTTATCTTGGAGGGTGCGGTGTTCCACCAGTCTATCGCTGCCCCCTCCAGTATGAATGGCATAGTCTGAACCAGATGATCTGGTTGGATTCCATAGCCTGTCGCCCATTGTTCCATTTGCTTCAGAAATTCCAATGGGTTACTCGATCCTTGGTATCGAATCCCCCAGCTTCGCACTCGGTCCACGATTTCCGTCTCGACCTTCCTTTCCATCTTCGTTTCCTTTTCTGGCTCCATTTCCACCTTTTTCCCTTTTGGTTTTGGTCTTGTTGTTAATCCGAGGTTCTCCGCTTTGGTTCCTTCTGTTCCGGTTATCACTATCCGTGGTTTGTGATTCTCCCCTTTATCTTCTTCCGTTCCTGATATCGTCCCTGGTGGTGTGTCCTTTATTGCCGGGCTTCTGTCTCTCTTGTGTTTGTTTGACAGTTCATTGAGCCTTTTCCCTGTTTCCTGGCTGTGGTCTGTTCTCTTTGCAAATGCTGCTAGTATCCGCCTTAATTTTTCGTTTGTCCCACCTTGCTCTAGCAGAAATTTGGCTGCATATTCCGTCAGCTCTTCTTTTGTTGCTAGGTATACCTGGGTATACCCAGCTCGACATTCCTCCTTTCGCTTTCGGTTCCTCCTCGCAAGTCTTACACCTGTTCACGGGCGCCACTGTGACAGTTGGTCAATTGCGCCGGATGCTCGCGGGTGGCCAGGGTCGTCTCAGAAATGTATATTTGAGTCAGGCAGAGTTGCTGGAATAGATCCCGATCCGTTCCCCAGAGGTGAAGGCGTAAGGACTTACACAGTAATTGATTATCCCCAGTTTATTCGGATGCGTAATGTCTTATAAGTAACAATGAGAACAGTTTAACAGGTGGTTGTGGAGGTTCGCCGGCTGGCAGTCGCGTGGCGAAGGCGTTCCGGGTCGTCTCTGGCGGCGGGGTGAAGGCTGCTCATGGAAGAAAGGGTAGAGACCCTCGAGGTCTGCTAATTAGTAGAGGAGACAGTTCAGAGTCCCTGAGGTCTACTAAGAGGGGGACAGTTTTAGAGGCCTTATGAGACAGGGTTAGAGGCCCTGGAGGTCTACTATAGAGGAGAGAGTGTTAGAGGCCCTGGAGGTGTACTATATATGAGAACAGTTTTGAGGCCCTTGAGGTCCCTTAAGGTCTACTAGTTATGAGGACGTTTTGGTCCGCGTAGTCGGTCGTCCGACACAGATTACCTAACGGGTTACCTTTGCCTATTACCTTCGCCGAGTTGGCTTGCTTCCTACTCTTGTTTACCCGGTGATCCGTCTTGGTCCTTGGGATGTTGCTTGCTCTGCTGCTAGCATTGACGGACTCTCTAAGGGCTCTGGCCCGCTTTATATAGCGATCTGGGGCGGTCAGTGTGGCTTCCCGGTGCACTTCTACCGCTCCTCTTTGGTGTGACCGTCTTCTTGGTTTAGTGTGCCCTTTCTTGAGCGCGCGCGAACTATTTTTAAATTTGAACTCTCTTGTTTCTTTTGTTTGTTTATTTCGACGTCATCCTTTATGCCTGGTTTTATATTTACATTTACCTTATATTTATATGTTACATATTATTAAATGTTTCATTATATTTCCTTCATATCTGTTCTTTTTCTACGTGCGTGGTATATGTTTGTTTACATGGGTTTGTTATATGAATATATATGTATAGTTATGTGCGCCCTGGGCGTCACAGTTTGCGCCATTGTGACAGGAGTGCTTTCCTCACTTGGAGTATCAGAATCTGTGTAGATGTCGGTATCGGTGTAAACCGCTGGAATGGTCAGATTATTTAAATCTTCCTCTTCTATTTTGGATTTTGTTTCACTAGACTCTTCTGATTCTAGCTCGTCTGTTTCAACCGAATCTGGGTCAAGGGCAGCGTCTACTGCTATGGGAGTGTTTAGTACATTCGGTACTACTATTTCTAAATCGAATCTTTTTTTGTCCGATATTAGATTAGATCTGAGTCGTATCAGAAGCTTAGATACTTCTGACCAATAATCTGTATTTAATCTCTCCCTGTGCCCATATATTAGTATTCGCTCTTCGTTAAAGCACTCTTCTAATATTTCGACATGTTTCCTGACTGTTGTCTTTTGAATTAGTCTGTTCTGAGTAAGTGCCTTATATGATTTGTCGAAGGTAGTTTTTATATTGCTTATCTCTTTGTACAATTCATTCCATTCCATTTTATCATGTAGATTATATTTAGTTTAGCCATTGTGTTTGTGGAACAAAAAAAAAGTATTTTCTTTATCTAATTAATTTTTTTGTGTTTTATTTAATTTATATTTAAGTATAAATCGTATTCTTAACAATGTTATTTTATCCAGGTCATTGGCCCGGCTCATGTACCTCTTCCTTAGGCATTTATTGTGCAGCTTACAGACTTTGTAGAAAAAAATTGCGCACATTATTACAACAATTATTATCAATAGTACATGTACCCAATATAAGTCTATATTGTTGGCTTCTACCTTATTGATAACATTTGCAGTGGAATCCACTGTTTTTATATCCAACGTCATCTTGGTGGTTGGTACATATACTTTTAAAGTATGGTTTGGGATATAATTATTTTGATTTTCAACTGACGGTTTGCTTATCGCATTACTTTTCATGTGTTTTACAACTTTCTACCTATTATTTTGTATAGCTTTACGGGCTACACGACTAATTGGGCGGAGAATTTGGGCGCTCAATTTTACAATTTATATTATATGTATATAAAAGAAATATACATCGTTGTGCAGTCAAAAAAAGTATGCAACGCAGAGCATGGGTTTATTCTGCTTTTCCTGCTGATGCGCTGGTTACGTCACGTTCCGTTTGTCTACGTCAGCTGGTCGTCGCCGGTTTGGCTTTGCTGACGTTCCCTCGATGGCGCAGGTGGCGGTCTTGCCTCCCGCGCTTGGTGTCTGCTGCTGATGTCCTGGGCCTTTGAGCTCAGGCGGCGCCAGTGCTGGCTTCGCACAGGCAGTCTTCTCCCACGGAGATGTAAGGGGCGGATTGCCTCTCACACTAGTTGTCTTTCCTCGTGCATGTATATTTACAATGCGCACTGTTTAGCGGTCCAGGGCAGTCGGAGGGGCAGCTTGGCTTCCTTCTCGGTATTCCTTTAGGTGACGGAGTTTTTAGTTTTCGCTGCGTTTTTCTGCTTTTGCAACTGATTGAGTTGTGACTGTTGTCTTTGGCTTTTGTATATTTGATCTCAGGAAATCAAGTTCACTTTGCAGCTTTACAGCTGTGGCTGTGGGGTGGTTGGTTTGTGTACAATAGCCACTTTAAGTGCGCTATTCTCTTCTTTATTTTATTTTTTACACCAGCCCGGCCCATCGCTTTCACTCAGATTATTATTATGTATATTTTTGTGTGTGTGTGTCCGCTGTAGATTCGCTGTTGTTGTTGATTTCGCAGTTTATTATTTTTATGCCGTTTTAATCAGGGACTCTTTTGCGCATTTTATTGCCTCCTGCTCCATTTCCTTGCTCATTTCCACTTGTTTGATAACTATAGGAGGGCATGTGGAGAAAGTGCGGGCACAATCGAATCGGATGATTTTCCTTGGAACATAAGACACTCCCCTTTTGTTTGGTGCTGACCTTGGTCTCTAAGGATTGCAGCCTTTTGGGAACTGACTGAGTCGGCTTCATATCCTCGATAGCCTCCAGTGTCCGATACCTTTCGGTCAGAAAGGTGTTCATCTCCTCTCAAGCCGGAATTTCGGACTTCGAAGTTAGGGACTGTTCCCATAAGGAAAGGGTTAACTTTGGCAGTTTGCTTGCGCACAGGAAAACCAGCAGACAATCCCAGTTGTCAGTGGAAATATTGGAATGTGCTAGCGCTGTCAAACACCCCTGAATCGTGGACTGCAGCTCCTTTAGAGTATGTCCAGATTCTTGAGAAATGGAACTTAAGTTGAACAAGAGCTTGAGTTGACTGTTGACTAAGTCTTTTATTTTGGAAACGGTCTTGAAGCGCTTCCCAAGCTGACGCGATACCGTCATTTGTAAGAGGGGATTTGGACACTATGGCCTTTGCCTCGCCACTAGTTTTGGTGAGGAGATGGAAAAGCTTCTCGACCGGTTTCAGCCTGGGGTGGTTAACATAAACTGCCGTGATCAGGTCCCGGAAAGTGGGCCATCGAAGGTAGTCCCCATCGAAAACTTCTGTGTCGCAGGGCGGTAGCCGGCAACCGGACGAAATATGCGGTTGTGAGGGAGGAGCTTGAACGACTTGAGGCGTCACTCTTTCTAGCGTTTCGCTAATCTGTGCTGCACAGTTCTCGTATACGGAGTAGCAATAGTGATACTTTGCCTGTAACAGAGATACGTTGCTGAGGGATCCTTCTTGGGCAATTAGGTCAGAGCATATTTCATACTCCTTTTCGACCTTAACCCATAAGGCTCGCACTTGGTGCAGACGGACTTGCAATGTGTGTGAAGACTGCAAAGCCTGATCTTGTCTTCGATCTTGTCTTCGAAAACGCTGACGCGATCGCTCATGGCGATGAATTTGTGGTTTTTGTTTCCTTTTTTGGTGTCGGGGTTGGCTTCTTGTCACCCTCGACGGGCATACTCAGCTAAGCTCTCCAAAACGGACGGCCTCCCCGACGCCTAAAAAATGGAGGAAACGAAAAACTGACCCGCAGACTCGGTGTTCAGTCGCAGCAGTATGTAGTCAAAAGCATGATATTTAAGACACGACACACATAATGTAATAATTCGTCAGTCGCAGCGACATGCAGTTATCGTAAATAAAGTATCAATTACCAGGTCAAGCGAATATGCATAGTCTGCTGAGAAGAGGAAATGAACTGGGGCAATGGTCTCAGTTCCTAACACTAACTCACATTCACAGTAACTGCAGACTATTTCTTATACGTTATTTCTGTTAGCATAAACACTTTTGTAACTATAAATATTGTTAAGTTTCATTAATAAAGTAAGTAAGAGTTCTACCTCAACAACGAGCTTTTATTCATGCATCAGAGTCTGTCGCTGTGTCTTCAGACCCTCACCCAACCAAACCGTCCACCTAGTTCCAAGTGCTAGTTGCGACAAAAAACAGGCAATAGTTTATGCACTATCTGCCAGGTATCTAAGCCTCCTTACACAAACATTTTGGTGACCCCGACGTGATCACGTTAACTCTCAGGAGAGATTCCGTAACTCTTGGGAATCTTCCTGATCCTTTCTTAAAAAAGTTCCGTAATTCTTGGGAACCTTCTTCGACACTGTCATCGAACGGGAAAGTTCCGTAACTCTTGGGAACCTCCTCGTCACTGTCATCGAACAGGAAAGATTCCGTAACTCTTGGGAATCTTTCCACGTCGCTTCAAGTCTCAGCGACAGCTTCTGATGCATTTTCGCCCGACGAACACGTTAACCGTGGGCGTCAAACCAACAGGGAAAGTTCCGTAACTCTTGGGATTTTCCTAACTTTTCACTCGCCATAAAAACCATTTGGTGAGCCCTGACTCACAGGAAATTGTCCTGAATACGTCAAATCAACAGGAGAGATTCCGTAACTCTTGGGAATCTTGGGAAAGTTCCGTAACTCTTGGGATTTTCCTAACTTTTTACTCGCCATAAAAACAATTTGGTGAGCCCTGACTCACAGGAAATTGTCCTGAATACGTCAAACCCACAGGAAAGATTCCGTAACTCTTGGGAATCTTCAAGAATTTCACTCTTGCCATAGAACATTGGTGAGACCAACAGGGAAAGTTTCGTAACTCTTGGGAACCTCCCGCAGGAAAGAATCCGTAACTTTTGGGATTCTGTTTTGACACTGTCATTACAGAGTCAAGAGCCTTCAAATCCTTTCTAGAGTTCTAGATCCTCCAAGTCTATTGACCAATTGTTAATTCCTTCGACCACACCACGGTTGCGAATAGGAGCGCATCTAGCTGTCGAAGCAAATAAAACACTCCCAACGGTCAGGAAATTAAACAATTATCAATATGTCTAACAAGGAGGAGCAAGCAGTCAAAGAGGCATTAGACTTGCAGGAAGAGATCAGTCAAGAGATCGCAAGGCTTATCCGCAACTTAAAAAAAGATTCAGCGGATAGAAAATTAAATCCAACATATTACCAAACAAAGTTGGTCGCAATCGATGAAGTATGGAATCGATTTGCGGAGAACGACAAAAATATTCCCGCAGCAAATAGAAGCGAAGAATATTTAAAGTTCTACGTCGACTGTCGTGAATCATACGACAAATACAGAAATATTATAGTCGACTCGATGGCTCAGAGCTCAAGCAATGCCCCAAATCAGGCAACCGCGAGCAATGGCCGGGAAACTGCAGACGTTGCAAGCTTAGCGCAACCTGCACGTAAACTTATATCAGCATGTCGGCGACAAAATGCAATCGCCGAATCAATCAAACGGGCTCTGAAAGAGGGTTCAGAGACCGGCAGGGCCGTGTCAAAGAGTTCAATAAACTCATTGTGGTCCCAATACCAAGAGATTCATTTCTCGATCCATGAAGAGTATGAAGACCCGGTCAGGGTCTTATCCTTATCCTGGGGGCACAAACCAACACATCAAGCAATGAAGATGTACACTTGCCCAGAGTCAGCATCCCCAAGTTCGATGGGGATCTACTCAAATGGACGCAATTCTTCAACACGGTGATTATTGAGGTCGAGGCGATACTCAATTCAAGGCCCCTCACCCCTATGTCAGCCGATCCAATAGATACTGCAGCATTCACTCCAGGCCACTTTTTAATTGGCGAATCTCTAGTAGCACTGCCCGATGCAAATCTTGCCCGACCGGAAAAAACGTTGGTCAAAAGATGGGAACTGGTATCCAGGCTTAAACAATCGTTCTGGAATCAGTGGTCCATGGAGTACCTACAAGAGCTCCAGATGCGCACCAAGTGGAAAACTATGGCGCAGAATGTCAAGGAAGGATTGCTAGTACTGGTAAAGGAAGACAACGTACCGGTAATGAGCTGGCCCATGGGACGGATAGTGAAGACATATCCAGGCAAGGATAACCAAATCCGGGTCGTAGATGTAAAGACCGCATCAGGGATCTACAAAAGGGCAGTTACTCGTTTAGCACCGCTGATAAAAGAAGAAGTAGCCACAAAACGGCAGCACAGCGGCAGCGCGGACACGGCGCAGGCAGAAGAGAGCCCTGCGCAAAAAAGGAAAGCATCATTTCCAATCCTCCCAACATTACTAGCAATGCTACTGATCCTTCCGTTAGCAATGGGACAGGCAGTCAACATAACGCCATTTGCAAGCCAGCCAGGAATATTCTACGAACGGCTCGGCACATCCAGAATGGCAATCTCCGAATGGAAAATAATTGTATATTACGATTTAAAGCCATATTGGAGCGACATGGAAATATTGGCCAACGGGATATCGGAACTGAAACACAAATGTTCAGAACTCCGAAACATCAATGCTTGTAGATCAGTGTCTGAGCATTTTCAACATGTCTGCAGCGAACTGCAATCAGGAAATGAGTTGATCCATCATTCCCGGCAACGAAGAGCACCACTTGACATAGTTGGAAACGTAGCGAGTTCACTATTGGGCGTTCTGGACTCAAGATTCGCCGATGACATGTCCAAGGTGATCAAGGAGGTCAAGTCCAATGACGACGTGTTAATGATGCTCTTGAAATGCTCTTGGATTCAACAATAAACATAGTCAGGACGAGCAATTCAGCTACCAACGATCGGATCAGAACACTAGAGAGCCAGATAGGTACAATCAATCTGGAAAGAGGAAAGTACCAAGGCGACCACCTACAACAAGCGTTTATGAGTGTGACAACGCAACTAACGCTGGTGGCAACCGGATTGCAGCGGATGCAAAGTGAGATAGCTAATGTGCTCACTGACGTGCGCCATCGAACCATCAGTCCAATTCTAGTGTCTCCCAAGCAACTAAGGAAGCAACTGGATCAGATTCGGGAACATATCCCACCGGGTCAACTGCTTCCAGTAGCATCGGCTAATATTATCCAGCTTTATAAAATTATGCATGCCGAAGGCACCACAACGAGCAGCCACGTCATCTTTAAGATATCGCTGCCACTGGTGTCTGTAACACAACAGGAAGTGTTCAGCATTATGGCGATCCCAACATGGAAGGCTGGAAGCTGGCAGCAATTCAGACTAACAACCGAAATCATAGCCGTCAATGTCCATAGAGATCAGTTCATGGGATTGACCAAGGATGAATTCAAGCAGTGTCTAAGCCTTCTTATATGGCCCTAGCAATGTCAATACTATTGGGCATTGCATGGGTTGTCAGGCGAAGGGTCTGCAAATGGACACCAGCACGCCGGGCTCCCGAAATTATACAGAACACGGACCAGCTACCACCAGAACCTACCCGGGAGAATGTTCAGTCGCAGCAGTATGTAGTCAGAAGTACGATATTTAAGACACGACACACATAATGTAACAATTCGTCAGTCGCAGCGACATGCAGTTATCGTAAATAAAGTATCAATTACCAGGTCAAGCGAATATGCATAGTCTGCTGAGACGAGGAAATGAACTGGGGCAATGGTCTCAGTTCCTAACACTAACCCACATTCACAGTAACCGCACACTATTTCTTATACGTTATTTCTGTTAGCATAAAAGTGCTTATGCTAACAGAAATACCTATAAATATTGTTAAGTTTCATTAATAAAGTCAGTAAGAGTTCTACCTCAACAACGAGCTTTTATTCATGCATCAGAGTCTGTCGCTGTGTCTTCAGACCATCACCCAACCAAACCGTCCACCTAGTTCCAAGTGCTAGTTGTGACAACAAACAGGCAATAGTTTATGCACTATCTGCCAGGCACCTAAGCCTCCTTACACAGACACTCGGTTTGGAGCAAATTAGCTGATAAAACTAGAATAATAGCCCGAAAAAATAGCTGAATGTAGCCGATAATCAGATAAGATAGATGCACGCTCCTTGGAAAAAAAATTGCTAAATATAGCTAAAGGTTCCGCAAAAAAGTAGCTGAAAGCTCGCTAGAAAAAATAGCTTAATATCAATGACCCAAACCGTAGTCGAGAATCAATAAAAAAAGCTGAATAGCTGAACCAAAAAACAATTAAAATAGCCAAATCGTAGAACCGACGAAAAAAGAACGACAAATCCAGCTGAATTCTTTGATTTCGATCTCAAATTCTCTGGCTAGATTTTTTCGTAATTTAGGAACACAATCAAAGCGTAAACACTTCTGCGACACAAGAAAAAGAAGCCAAAAAAATATCTGAAAAAGGACTCTAAAATACCTATCGTCTTTGAAATTTTCTTTGACGATTATTCGAAAAAAATTTATTTTTGTTTCTGCGATCGATTTTGTATTCGGGTATGGATGCAAGATTTTGTATGACCTGTGTTTTGCTCGTTACTACTGAAATCGTATGAGTGCAGTTTCTTGTATATGAACAAAACGGAGACGAAATAAAATTGCCCAAATATTTGTGAGTGTTTTTATGGAGTTATAGAGTTCGATGCTTAGCACAGAATAGCGCTAAGCTCTGCCCATGTATGTATGTATGTATTTGATGGAAAACATTTTGGCTGCTCGCAGAATAGCGGAATGCTTATGTATGCGGATATATATGTATGTCAGGATAGCAATTAAAAAACCAATTATTTTGTCGATATATGTATATAAAAATGATAAATATTTATTTATTGCTGGAACGAAAATTTTATGTTTGGATATATATTTTAATTCTTTATTGAAATTGGTATATAAATTGGTATATGTTTTCAATATGATAAACTATAAATTTCGGAAAACTATGTATGTATTGGCAAATCACTTTTGCACTTTAGAGTAGAAAAAAAATTCACTGCGGCTAGGCGTATGTATTTTATACATATATAGGCATATATATATCACTTTTTACTTTTTCACTTGGAATCGGATGGAAATACTAACGCCGTTGGAAAAGGAATATGGCGACCAAGGACGAATGGTTAGGAAAATAGTCGTACTTATCTTGGAAAAAATCCGCAGAAGGGACGCTGATCAGAATAGACAGGCGCCGAAGGACCATGTAGTGGAGTGGGCGGATTTGGAACCAAATTAAGGGAGGCTGTCGCTGGGGGGCTCGTCGTGGCCATAGAGTAGTGTGGGGGTGGTTGCTGCTGCTGGAATTCCCACAAGTCCAAAACGAAGAAAGGCGGCAAGATTCGATTTCACAGTTTATCCACTTTATTTGCACAACTTCAGTTTAGTACTAACTTACAAACTAAGAGTGAAAGAGCCCGGGACCGCGTAGTGGTGGGTTTTTCCGGGTGCGGGAGAGCAAACGGAGAGCGGGATTGCAAGCTCCAGTGCAGCGCTCGGTCACGCGAACAATCCCACACTATTTAGAAAACTTATTCCTGTGAAGTTCGCGTGTAACTGGTGCGACTACGTGACCGATCGTGAGCGGTTTTCGCTTCAAAGAAAATTGTACAAATTCTATGAGTTGAGTTAAGTAACAATATAAGAAATTTTTAAATTTAGCAGCGAGCCAACTTCATACGACTTGCTGGGACTTTAGTCTTTTGAACTTAAGTTGAAATAAGAAATATATTTTATTGTATATAGCATGACTGCACAATTGCAATGGAAGAATTTGCTCGTCCGAGCCAGTATTGCAAAAATGTTTAACTAATTTTAAGACAACCAATGTTTCCAAGTACAGGCTTACATATGTATCACTTATATAAGTGGTAACATTCTCTCTATTTTTTTAAATCGTCAGTGCAGTTAAAAGGAACTCTCTCGGAGTTGGTGAAAACATCAATTCGGTCTAAGAGAATCAAAGCACACATTTTCGAAAATAATACGCCAACACTAACCTTAGTTAGTAGGACACAAAAGAGATGTTAGTCATATAACAAATCACATAAGAATAAGAACTAATTCGATTACAGCCGTTCGTTGAGTTAGGGATAGTGTCCTTCAGGTATTACATACGCTTTAAATTTAAAAAATATTCTGCTCCAGATAACCTAACTATTTGGTTATGATCAATGGCAAATAAAACTGTAACAAACTTCCGGCCGGGATAGCACTCAGCCGCGTCCAGAAAGGATCATTCAAGACATTTGTATGTTGGGACAAAGAATTATTTTGAAAATTTCGCAGTTAGCGTGACCTTAACCTCAAATTGCCACGTTAGACCGATTTCAAGGGTGTGTGGGGTCCGACGGAATGGAAGAAACCCAAGGGAAAATATCCTCCCAGGATAATGGGGCCCCGGGATGGCGCGTTGGGCTACTCCGGTGAAAACCGTGGAGTGGGAGAGCGACAGCGACTCCGGTAATGACCTTGGAGTGAAGACAGTGTCTCGGTAGAAAAATCCAGGAGAGACCGAAGGGAAATCGAAGGGGATGAGGGACGCCTCCGGTAAAAACCTTGGAGTCGGGGCGAACGAGGGCGGAGCGAGAAGAGGTGCGTTCTGGAGGGGAGCCGGGTAATTTATCCCGATGGAAGAAGAAGGCGTAATAGTTCTAGTTTCACAAAGGATTAATTAATTATAATGAATTAATAAATCTACCCTCGCGGCCCTACTAGCCAGAATGGCGGGAGAAGAGGGAAGGGAAGAAAGGCACGAGACGGACGTTTTTCACTAACGTGCGCCCTCGGCGGCAGCCAGAAAAGGCGGATCGTGGATGGGCCTGGCGGCAGCGGTGGGAATCGCGACGGGCGGGGACGTGGCGGCCTCGGCAGACGTAGCGGCCTCGGCGGGCGTTGCGCCGACGCGCGTAGTGGTCCCGGTGGGCGTGGCGGCCCGTGAGTTAATTCGCGGGCACTGGCACTGGCGAGAGGGTGCGGGAGTTATAGTAGATGTAGATATGGGGTCCGTGGATATTTTCTCAAGTTAGTATAATTCTTGAATAAGTATGACTGCTTGGTTTGAAGTTATTTCTCGAACTGAATAATACATTGTTCAGCGGTGGCCGAGTAACCGCCGCTGCCGAAGTGTACATAAAAAATCGTACATGCTATACATAAATGCTTATGCAGAAGTAAAAATGAAATAAATGAATGTTTATCTAGAATTTATTTATTTATTTAATCGCCAACGGAAACCTTATCTGGCTACTACAACTTTAGATTAAACGCTTAACTATAAGTATAAGAATCAAAGTACAATTTAACAAGCGGGTTTATATCATTCCTATTGGAGGTGGGGTCAAGAGGCATGTTGGAATTAATTTTATTTATGAGAATTAAAGCCCTAACTATAGGCTCATTAAAGGCATAGTTCGTTCTACAGATAGGGGTAGAAAAGAGCTCACGACTCCTCAAGCACCTACCGGGGACACAAAAGCCTATGCAACTTAACAGGACAGGACAGTACATTTTACCCAAAACCAAATCACAGACAAACAAAATCCACGCTAATTCCAATACAAGTGTTGCTCGTGTCACATTTCCGGGGGTCGGGGCATCCTGTTGCAATGTCAGTAAAACGTTAGCAGGGCATCGACTCAAGTGGTCGTTGCCCGGCTTTGGACAACGTTTGGGTTGCAACATAATTGCATCCATATGTATGTATATGTCGAGTGGCCACCTAGTCAACGTACCAACTCCAGGGAAGCTCTGGGTGGCTTGGCCGGAGGCTCGTTGCCTACCGACTGGTCGGTAACTCGGGCGACTGCACACGGGCGGTTGGCGCTGGCGGCGGTGCACCGGCGACTGTACCTGCGGCGCACTGGCGGTTGGCGCCACCGGCGGGCGTGATACTGGCGACTGCTCTGCCACGGGCACTGGCAGGCGGCGGGCTCTCACGGTGGGGCTTGGGTTTTTGGCCTCTTAGGAGTGGCGTCACAAAACTTGTCGACAGCTGTTTTGAACTTGAATATATGGTAAAATCTGTGTTTTTAAAGGATTTTATCGGTGTTATTCCCGCTTGAGTAAAAAGACTTCCGGCTTGGTATAGTATATATAAACGGAAAGACTTTTATTCAATACTTATGGTAACTGCAAAACGAACTATCGATCCATATTAAGTGGTAAGAGTTACAGTGTTCTTACGATAGTTTCAATACCCTTCCTCAATTTAAGCTCTCATTTTATATTTATATTATATTATATACAAACTTAAATTTTTAGTAAGCTTACAATGTTTTTGTTTCTGAAATTTCTTTTTTAATATATCTGTAATCATCTGTTCAGTTGAAAGATACTTCAAAATAATATGCCCTTCCTTAATTACATCTCTTACAAAGTGATACCTGATTTTTATGTGTTTTGATCTTAAATAATGTACTGGATTCTTTACCAACTGTTGAACGCTTAAATTTTCAGTATGCATAACTGTTGATGTTTTAGATTCACCGCAATGGATCTCCGAAATAACTTCTTGACAAGCTATGATCATGTCGTCCTCGTATACAAGAATAAATGAAAGATGCGCTCCACTTAAATTCATGTATATGGCTCGTTTTTTCATGGGTTACGATCAATGCTACGCAGAACTCCATCCTATTTACAGGTCTACCCTCTGCCAGACTGCTTAAAACCATAAATTGTCTTCTTTATCAATAGCACCCCGCACAGTGGCGCCTTTTTCATTAAGCGTTGCAAAAATCATAATTTTTGAACCAAATAGGATAATCCAATAATTTAAACGGCATTTGAAAGTGAATTGCTGTAAAATGTATATATCCAATGGACAATGTGCTCCGCCCACCCATTCGCCCATTTACAGAGTGTCAAAGTGAAAAAATCTAATTTTCTTAAGGAATGGTAGGTAGGTATTAGTGGTGAGGCCCCCTGGGGCCTCCAATTAGAGCTAGGCTCCTTTTTGATCCACTCCCCCTGTTCTCTGTTCGTTGTCGTGCTAGTGTCATCTCGATTCAGTGAGGAAGTTTAGGATTGCCGATATCTTCAGTTCTCCTACACTGTCCAGTGAATCCAACTGTCGGGCTCCAAAGTGGCGTAATCTTTTGTAGTTTAGTGCCAGGCAGAAGCATAGCAGGTGTTCCGATGTCTCTTGCTCCGTTGTTTGCTTGCAGCTTCTGCAGGTCGTGTTGTGTGTTAGTCCCATTTTCAATGTGTGCGATCCAATCGCCCAATGACCTGTAGCGACTGCTGTGAGCCTGCTGATATCCTTTTTGCTGTTGAATAGCAGCTCTCTCGTTCGATTTTTGTCAAAAGTCGACCAATATTGTCTTGATCTCCTACCCTCGGTGTTCATTGACCATTCCTTGTTGGCTGTCTGCTTTAAATGGTCGTGGATCTTTGTCTGGATCGAGTTTAGGGATATTGGTATTTCTGCGTCAGTGTTAGGCTCTGCAGAGCCTGTATGATTTTTTCTTTTACTTCCCGGATTGTTCCTATGGCATAGGATATAGTTGTCAGATCTTCATGAAATTGAATTGAAAATTCTGAATTAATATTTAATGGCCAATTATCAAATTTGGTGAAAATATGTTGAAAACTGACAAAGCTATAATTTTTTTTCGAAGATTTTTCCGATTGTTCGTATGGCAGCTATATGATATAGTCGTCCGATCCGGCCCGTTCCGACTTATGTATGAGTGAGAGTGTATAGAAGGCTAACTACAAAGTTTCATTCAGATAGCTTTTAAACTGAGGGACTAGTTTGCGTATAATCGGACAGAGGGCCATGGCTAGATGAACTCGGCTGTTGATCCTGATCGAGAATATATATACTTTATAGGGTCGGAAATGTCTCCTTCACTGCGTTGCAAGCTTCTGACTGAAATTATAATACCCTGCAATACCAATTGCACTTTTTGTTTTGTATGTTGCAAAAGCGGAAATATTTTTCAACTTTGAATGCTCATAACTTCTACAAAAATGGTCCGATTTGTTTTTGCAACGGATTTGGAATCGTCCGAAAATTCTTTGTCGATATGGTATAATATAGTATAGTTTACATCGTTTTTGCGACTATGACTTTTTTGATTTTTGCAACGCTTATTGTTCGAGAGGCGTTACTGTGCGCGGTCCGCGTGATCTTTCTCCAGAAATCCGCACGGTTGTTTAATGTAAACATTGTCTGCTAAATTGCTGTTTAGATTAGCCGTATAGACATCCATCTAGTGCAAATATAGTTTTAGCTGTGCAGCCAGGGTATGAAACGAATGCTCTCCATTCGACAGACAGGTGAAAAAGTCTCAGAGTAATTGGCTACTAGCCGTGCATTATATCGCTGCACTTGGCCATTGGCATCCCTCGTCACAGTATAACCCACTTGAAGCCCATAGCGCGTCCTGTCTTGGAAAGATTTACTGTCTGCCAAGTATGGTTGTTCATATGAGCTTCGTACTTTCCATTTATCGCTTTCAACCATAATTCAGAATCATGACATCTAATTGATTCTTCGTAGCTTACTGGAATAAATGCGTCGCTGTTAATTGCTGCCCCTAAAACATTGAATTGCTTTCGCGGACGTTTAGGTTTGCCCGTGCGAGCTCACGAGCTCCTTAAATTCCACGAACTTAGAGAATACCTTGTCTTTGCCTTTCAGAAAGTAAACCAATATGCGACGTGATTTGTCATCGGTGAACGTGTGAAAATATCCAATTCCACCCTGTATCTTGTGAAATAGGTTCGTTCCGCAGATCTCCTTATTTCCACATTTCCCAAGTCCAATTTGATAAGTTTAGTATTTAGATTTTATTTTCATTTGATCTTTATTTATTAAGTTGTTTGGAGCAGCTATGGTGCCGCTCCAATGCTCAAAGAGTTTCTGCTTTTTCAATATTTCTTGAGTTTAAAGTTAAGCTAAGTCTCGTAGCTGCGCTGCTCGCAGGCGGCGGCAGAGAGACGGCTATGGATATATGTATTCTTATGTATAAAAGAAATGTACTTATATGCATTGGCTATGCGCTCTCAAGCGGAGGCTCGAGGGGGTATGCATGTGCAGTCCGTTTGATACAAATATGCCGACACTAGCACTTTCTGTGTGCGGGCTAAAGCCATAGCGATCGGTTCATATTTCGGCCACTTAAGGTTTATGACCGGGACTTTGAATTGTGTAAACACTGCAACAATATATTACAGTGCGCACAGTGCGTATTCGATATGTGTGCATACTATCGAATACGCACTGTACCCAGAGTACTTAAAGAGTGTGCACTGTAATACATTGTTGCAGTGTTTACACAATTCAAAGTCCCGGTCATAAACCTTAAGTGGCCGAAATATGAACCGATCGCTATGGCTTTAGCCCGCACACAGAAAGTGCTAGTGTCGGCATATTTGTATCAAACGGACTGCACATGCATACCCCCTCGAGCCTCCACTTGAGAGCGCATAGCCAATGCATATAAGTACATTTCTTTTATACATAAGAATACATATATCCATAGCCGTCTCTCTGCCGCCGCCTGCGAGCAGCGCAGCTACGAGACTTAGCTTAACTTTAAACTCAAGAAATATTGAAAAATCAGAAACTCTTTGAGCATTGGAGCGGCACCATATCTGCTCCAAACAACTTAATAAATAAAGATCAAATGGAAATAAAATCTAAATACTAAACTTATCAATTGGACTTGGGAAATGTGGAAATAAGGAGATCTGCGGAACGAACCTATTTCATGGCGACCGTGACAGCGAAGGACCTTAAGGAAAATTTTTTTAACTAAAAAAAAAAAAATATATATACAAATTTCGATTGCAAAGTGAAAATAAAAATATATAAAAATGTTTCAACCGATGGGAATACGGCGTTGCGATATGCCTGCTCACTTGGAGTTCGAAGCGTTTGAGGCAGCGTTCAATGCAGTAAACACATATAACGTATTTCATCGCAGAGAAGATTATAACGGAGACATAGCTCGAGCAATTGAAGAGCATTTTAACAAAAATCATGGCCAGTACTGGCAATATATCGTGGGAAAACAACTAGGACCTGCAGTCAACACCACAGCGGAGACCTTAATACATTTCTACATTGGAGACTTGGACATTATATTGTTCAAGGCGACGAATTAAGTGAGTAGTGAGTGCGATGAAAAGGGCCGGCATAAAAAACCGAATGAAGAAAAGAATAGCCCAACTAAAGTGGGTTTTATATACCAACGATTCACCACCGCCGTGGGCTACAGCCCAGAAACTACAAGCGGAACTTGATTTCCTAAAAGAAGAGGTGAACAAGTCAAAAAAGAGCTCTATCGAAAATCACTCCACCGCCGACGTAATAAAAACAATATATAAAAACAAAATCATACCTCCACGTCCCAAGCCAAGTCCAAAAAATATACGAAGCTGCCCTACAGACTGCCCCGGACCCCTCTACTCTACTGCATGTGAATATACATGCATGAAGATAAACAACTAACTAAGCGAAGACCAGCACCGGTGCCGCCTGAGCCCATAGGCCCAGGACATCTGCAGCTGATAACACAAGTGTGAGTGGCAGGCCGCCTCTTACACCTACGAGGGAGCGTCAGCGAAGCCAGGCCGGCGACGACCAGCTGACGCGGACGACACTGGATCCCGGAGCAGCCGAAGCAGACGACAAAGACGACACTGGATCCCGGAGCAGCTCTAGATTAACATTTGCACTGCGTTGCATACTTTTTTTGCGAGTGCACTGTGATGCACCTTTTTTTTCAACCATACCCTGTAAAATTGAGCGGAACCTTCTCTGCCCGATTAGTAGTGTAGCCCGTAAAGCTATACGACCAAGTAGGCAGGAAATTTGTTAATCTTAATGCGCAGTAATGCGATCAGTAAATTCTCAATAGAAGAACAAAATAATTCTAAAGAAAAAGAATATACAAAATCCAGCAAAATGACTCTTGACATAAAGACAGTGGATTCCACTGCGAATGTTATTAACAAAGTAGAATCAAGCAACATAGATCTATATTGGACACATGTACTCCTGTTAATCATTGTTGTTATAATGTGCGCCAATTTCTTTTATAAAATTTATAAGCTGCATAATAAATGCCTCAAGAAAAAATATATAAGCCGGGGAAATGACCTGGATAAAATTTGAGCATCGAAAAAAAAAGACAGCACAAACAGCAGCGATTACGCATACATATAAAAAAAAAAAAAGGTTTTAAGAAAATGAAATAACAATGAAAATAAAATGCTAAACTACATATAAATATTTCAACATATATTTCAATTTCTAATTTCAATAGTATGGCTAAACTAAAGGCATGGAATGGAACGAAATTTATAAGGAATTAGCAAATATAAAAACAAATTTCGACAAATCATACAAATCGTTAGCTCAAAATAGACCAATCCAAAAGAATACAGTTAGGAAACACGTCGAAATATTGGTAGAGTGCTTCAATGACGCACGTATACTAATATATGAGTATAACGATAGGTTGACTCAAGATCACTGGACACAAGTATCTAAACTTCTGATACGCCTACGATCTAACTTAGTGTTTGTCAAACAGAAATTCGGTTTGGAAATATCGGTACCAACCGTATTAACCATACCAATATCAGTCTTAACTGCACCTGACCCTGAATCGACAAAAACAGACGAGGAAGAGTCAGAAGAGCCACCTGAAGTAAGCCCGAAAATAGAAGAAGAAGATTTAAATAATCTTACTATTCCGGCGATATACACTGATCTGGATTCCACAGATTCAGATACTTCAAGTATAGTGGAAAACAAAATAATTGACCCAACCACAATGGCTGACGAAACTATTGCCCAAAGGGCATACATAAAAGAAATTTCGAGTGCCATACCCGAATTCAACGGCCAAAAACTACATTTGCAAAGATTTGTAACGGCCCTAAGATTGGTCAATTTAACAAAAGGTTCATTCGAAGATATAGCCGTAGAAGTTATTAAGTCCAAAATTGTAGGATCTACTCTATATAGAGTTCAAGACGAAACGACCATAAATGCCATAATCAAGAAATTGCAGGACACAATAGTCGGTGAAACATCTGACGTAATAAAGGCTAAAATGGCCAAAACATTACAGAAAGGCAGAACTGCCGAAAAATTTACTACCGAAATAGACAACTTACGAAAGCTCTTAGAAGCTTCGTATATTGACGAAGGCCTATCAGCCGAACACGCTGATAAATTCAGCACAAAGGAAGCCATCACCACAATGGTCAAAAATTGTGAGCATGGCCGACTCAAGACAATATTGGAAGCTAGCAACTTCACAACAATGAATGAAGCCGTCACAAAGTATATACAATGTAGTACTGAAATGACGGGTAACGCCAACACAATATTTTATGCGCAAAGAGGTAACTATCGCGGTAATAGTTACAAAAATAATTATCGCGGTAGGGGTAATGGCCGAGGTAATTACCGAAATAATGGCTATTACCAGAACAACCAAAATAACCAGAATAACGGTTATAACCAAAATTTTCAAAATAACGGTTACAACCGAAATAATAACAACAACAGCAATAACAATAATTCTTATAGAGGGAACAATTGTGGCGGAAACAACCGCAGCGGAAATAACAACGGATCAAACCGTAATAATCAGAACAATGTCAGATTGGCCCAAACCAACTCGGAAAACCAACAAAACCCTTCAGATATTTAGAGCAAACAACAAGCTCAATAAAAACAGTCAACCTAAATCTAAGCATTTATATAAAAATAAAAAATGAAAGCACACGCAAATGTTATACTCTGTTACTTGATACTGGTGCAGACATATCTATATTAAAAGATAATATAGATAAATTTGAGATAATCAATGATAAAATACACACCGAAATATCGGGAATAGGCGAAGGAACAATATCTTCAACCGGTTTAGCCAGTGTAGAACTCACTAATGGCAAATATATCATCCCACACGACTTTTACTTAGTCGACCAAAGTTTCCCAATACCTTGCGATGGCATACTAGGTATTGACTTCATAAAACAATACAATTGCCAACTAGATTTCACCCAAAGAGGCGACTCACTAATTCTTCGTCCAGATAACTTAAATTGTCCAATTGAATTGCAAATACTTCCCTCTTGTGAAAGTAATGCCACAGTACTCCCTGCACGTTCCGAAGTTGTCCGAGAAATACAAATTCCCTCAGCAAAAAATCAAATTCTGATATTAAATCAGGAAATTGATGAAGGAATTTATATCGCAAACACGATATCCGACCACAATAATACTTTTGTCCGTATAATAAATACAACAAATGCCACAAAAATTGTAAGCTTAAATAATATTAAATACGAAACTTTGAATAATTATGATATAATAAAAGAAAATAACGAAGGAAGAGATGAATTCGTTATGAGTAAATTAACCAAAAACTTCCCGCCTTTATTCAAATCTCAATTAAAAGATCTATGCACCAGATACACAGACATATTCGGACTCGAAACCGAATCTATAACAACAAATAACTTCTATAAACAAAATCTTAGATTAAAGGATGACGAGCCCGTGTATATCAAAAATTACAGAAGTCCGCACAGCCAAGTGCAAGAAATTCAGGCCCAAGTATAAAAGCTGATAGACGACAAGATAGTCGAACCATCAGTCTCACCCTACAATAGCCCACTCTTATTAATCCGAAGAAGTCTCTCCCGGACTCTGACAAGAAGAAATGGCGATTAGTAATTGACTATCGTCAAATCAATAAAAAACTATTGTCAGATAAATTCCCTTTACCTAGAATTGATGATATTCTAGATCAGCTAGGTAGAGCTAAATATTTTTCATGCCTAGACTTAATGTCTGGTTTTCACCAAATTGAACTTGAAAAAAGTTCCAGGGATATAACGTCATTTTCAACGAGCAATGGCTCGTATCGCTTCACGCGATTACCATTCGGCTTGAAAATAGCCCCAAATTCATTTCAGAGAATGATGACTATTGCTTTCTCGGGGTTAGAACCGTCACAAGCATTTCTTTATATGGATGACTTGATAGTCATAGGATGTTCCGAAAAACACATGCTTAAGAACCTAACTGATGTTTTTGAGACATGTAGGAAACACAACCTAAAATTACATCCTGAAAAATGTTCATTTTTTATGCATGAAGTCACATTTTTGGGACATAAATGCACTGATAAAGGAATCTTGCCTGATGACAAAAAATATGACGTAATAAAAAACTATCCAGTCCCGCATGACGCGGACAGCGCTAGACGATTCGTTGCATTTTGCAATTACTATAGGCGCTTTATAAAAAATTTTGCCGATTATTCTCGTCACATAACATGCAAAAAAGATGTAAAGTTCGAATGGACATCGGAATGCCAGAATGCCTTCGATCATCTTAAAACGGCACTCATAAATCCAACCTTGTTACAATATCCAGATTTTTCTAAAGAATTCTGCATAATAACTGATGCAAGTAAGCAAGCGTGTGGAGCGGTTTTAACTCAAAACCATAATGGACTCCAACTTCCAATTGCATACGCGTCAAGATCCTTTACTAAAGGAGAGAGTAACAAGAGTACTACTGAGCAGGAACTAAGTGCTATTCATTGGGCTATAAAACATTTTCGACCATATATTTATGGCAACCATTTTACAATAAAAACAGACCATAGACCATTAACTTACCTATTTTCAATGGCTAATCCTAGTTCAAAATTGACACGTATGAGGCTAGAATTAGAGGAATTCGATTTTACGGTAGAATACCTGAAGGGCAAAGACAATTATGTAGCTGATGCGTTATCAAGAATAACCATCAAAGAATTACAAAATATAACCGGATCAATAAATAAAGTCACTACACGATTTCAAAGTAGACAAAAATTCCGCGCGGAACATCAAGAAAAAGAATTGCCTATGCAATCTCTAAATAAAGCTTCTAAGCCCAACGTATACGACGTCATAAACAATGATGAAGTACGTAAAGTAGTGACCTTGCATATAAAAGATATGTTATGTTTATTTAAACATGGCAAGAAAATTATTGCAAGATATGAAGTTAGCGATTTATATACTAATGGAGTTATCGACTTAGGTCAATTTTTCCAAAGGCTTGAAATGCAAGCCGGTATAAATAATATCAGCCAACTCAAAGTGGCACCGTGGGAAAATATCTTTGACAAAATATCAATAGATAATTTCAAATTAATGGGCAATAAGATACTGAAAACATTAAGAGTAGCGCTACTCAACCCGGTGACCCTAGTATCAAATGATACAGATAGAGAAGCAATTTTGTCTACGTTCCATGATGATCCAATACAAGGAGGTCACACAGGCATTACAAAAACCTTGGCCAAGGTCCAGAGACACTACTACTGGAAAAATATGTCCAAAGACATTAAAGAGTACATAAGGAAATGTCCAAAATGCCAAAAAGCTAAAATAACTAAAAAAAAACAAAAACCCCTTTTACAATTACTGACACACCAACACATGCTTTCGACAGAGTGATAGTGGACACCATCGGACCACTACCAAAATCGGAAAATGGTAACGAATATGCAGTCACTTTAATATGTGATCTAACTAAATATTTAGTTGCAATACCTATTCCTAATAAAAATGCTAATACCGTCGCTAAAGCAATATTTGAATCTTTTATTCTGAAGTACGGTCCAATGAAGACGTTCATTACGGACATGGGAACCGAGTATAAGAATTCAATCATAGACGATCTGTGCAAATATTTAAATATTAAAAACATTACATCTACAGCACACCACCACCAGACAGTTGGAACAGTAGAAAGAAGTCATAGAACCTTCAATGAGTATATACGATCCTACATATCGGTTGACAAAACTGATTGGGACGTATGGCTTCAATACTTTGCCTTTTGTTTCAACACGACCCCCTCTTTGGTACATACTTATTGTCCATATGAGTTAGTATTCGGTAAAACAAGTAATTTACCGAAACACTTCAATAGCATAGATAGTGTAAAACCAATTTATAATATAGATGACTATGCTAAGGAGAGTAAGTATAGATTAGAACTAGCTTATAAAAGAGCTAGAGTTATGTTAGAAGCAAATAAGAATAGGAATAAACTATTATACGACCATAGAATAAATGATATAGATTTATCAGTAGGTGACCAAGTTTTGCTAAAAAACGAAACAGGTCATAAGTTAGATGTTAAATACACAGGTCCGTATATAGTAACGGAAATAGGAGCTAGGGATAACATAGTTATAGCAAATGATTAACGTAAGAAACAAACTGTTCATAAGGATAGGCTAAAAATCTTTATTTCATAACTTGCATTTAGTATAGCCATACCTACATATATAAACACACTTTCATTAATACACTAACACAATACACAAAAAAAAAAAAAATAAATAAATAAACAAAAACAAAAAAAGTAAAATCAAATAAAAGTGTATTAAGTATAAATCTTATTATAAAATAAATTCACTAAGTTACGTTATTTTTCAAAAGGAGGGAGATGTAGTATGCACATAAGTACATTTCTTTTATACATTAGAATACATATATCCATAGCCGTCTCTCTGCCGCCGCCTGCCAGCAGCGCAGCTACGAGACTTAGCTTAACTTTAAACTCAAGAAATATTGAAAAATGAGAAACTCTTTGAGCATTGGAGCGGCACCATAGCTGCTCCAAACAACTTAATAAATAAAGATCAAATGGAAATAAAATCTAAATACTAAACTTATCAATTGGACTTGGGAAATGTGGAAATAAGGAGATCTGCGGAACGAACCTATTTCATGGCGACCGTGACAGCGAAGGACCTCAGGGAAAATTTTTTTAACTAAAAAAAAAAAATATATATACAAATTTCGATTGCAAAGTGAAAATAAAAATATATAAAAATGTTTCAACCGATGGGAATACGGCGTTGCGATATGCCTGCTCACTTGGAGTTCGAAGCGTTTGAGGCAGCGTTCAATGCAGTACACATATAACGTATTTCATCGCAGAGAAGATTATAACGGAGACATAGCTCGAGCAATTGAAGAGCATTTTAACAAAAATCATGGCCAGTACTGGCAATATATCGTGGGAAAACAACTAGGATCTGCAGTCAACACCACTGCGGAGACCTTAATACATTTCTACATTGGAGACTTGGACATAATATTGTTCAAGGCGACGAATTAAGTGAATAGTGAGTGCGATGAAAAGGGCCGGCATAAAAAACCGAATGAAGAAAAGAATAGCCTAACTAAAGTGGGTTTTATATACCAACGATTCACCACCGCCGTGGGCTACAGCCCAGAAACTACAAGCGGAACTTGATTTCCTAAAAGAAGAGGTGAACAAGCCAAAAAAGAGCCCTATCGAAAATCACTCCACCGCCGACGTAATAAAAACAATATATAAAAACAAAATCATACCTCCACGTCCCAAGCCAAGTCCAAAAAATATACGAAGCTGCCCTACAGACTACCCCGGACCCCTCTACTCTACTGCATGTGAATATACATGCATGAAGATAAACAACTAACTAAGCGAAGACCAGCACCGGTGCCGCCTGAGCCCATAGGCCCAGGACATCTGCAGCTGATAACACAAGTGTGAGTGGCAGGCCGCCTCTTACACCTACGAGGGAGCGTCAGCGAAGCCAGGCCGGCGACGACCAGCTGACGCGGACGACACTGGATCCCGGAGCAGCCGAAGCAGACGACAAAGACGACACTGGATCCCGGAGCAGCTCTAGATTAACATTTGCACTGCGTTGCATACTTTTTTTGCGAGTGCACTGTGATGCACCTTTTTTTTCAACCATACCCTGTAAAATTGAGCGGAACCTTCTCTGCCCGATTAGTAGTGTAGCCCGTAAAGCTATACGACCAAGTAGGCAGGAAATTTGTTAATCTTAATGCGCAGTAATGCGATCAGTAAATTCTCAATAGAAGAACAAAATAATTCTAAAGAAAAAGAATATACAAAATCCAGCAAAATGAATCTTGACATAAAAACAGTGGATTCCACTGCGAATGTTATTAACAAAGTAGAATCAAGCAACATAGATCTATATTGGACACATGTACTCCTGTTAATCATTGTTGTTATAATGTGCGCCAATTTCTTTTATAAAATTTATAAGCTGCATAATAAATGCCTCAAGAAAAAATATATAAGCCGGGGAAATGACCTGGATAAAATTTGAGCATCGAAAAAAAAAGACAGCACAAACAGCAGCGATTACGCATACATAAAAAAAAAAAAAAAGGTTTTAAGAAAATGAAATAACAATGAAAATAAAATGCTAAACTACATATAAATATTTCAACATATATTTCAATTTATAATTTCAATAGTATGGCTAAACTAAAGGCATGGAATGGAACGAAATTTATAAGGAATTAGCAAATATAAAAACAAATTTCGACAAATCATACAAATCGTTAGCTCAAAATAGACTAATCCAAAAGAATACAGTTAGGAAACACGTCGAAATATTGGTAGAGTGCTTCAATGACGCACGTATACTAATATATGAGTATAAAGATAGGTTGACTCAAGATCACTGGACACAAGTATCTAAACTTCTGATACGCCTACGATCTAACTTAGTGTTTGTCAAACAGAAATTCGGTTTGGAAATATCGGTACCAACCGTATTAACCATACCAATATCAGTCTTAACTGCACCTGACCCTGAATCGACAAAAACAGACGAGGAAGAGTCAGAAGAGCCACCTGAAGTAAGCCCGAAAATAGAAGAAGAAGATTTAAATAATCTTACTATTCCGGCGATATACACTGATCTGGATTCCACAGATTCAGATACTTCAAGTATAGTGGAAAACAAAATAATTGACCCAACCACAATGGCTGACGAAACTATTGCCCAAAGGGCATACATAAAAGAAATTTCAAGTGCCATATCCGAATTCAACGGCCAAAAACTACATTTGCAAAGATTTGTAACGGCCCTAAGATTGGTCAATTTAACAAAAGGTTCATTCGAAGATATAGCCGTAGAAGTTATTAAGTCCAAAATTGTAGGATCTACTCTATATAGAGTTCAAGACGAAACGACCATAAATGCCATAATCAAGAAATTTCAGGACACAATAGTCGGTGAAACATCTGACGTAATAAAGGCTAAAATGGCCAAAACATTACAGAAAGGCAAAACTGCCGAAAATAGGTTCAAGGCAGAGAGACGGCTATGGATATATGTATTCTTATGTATAAAAGAAATGTACTTATATGCATTGGCTATGCGCTCTCAAGTGGAGGCTCGAGGGGGTATGCATGTGCAGTCCGTTTGATACAAATATGCCAACACTAGCACTTTCTGTGTGCGGGCTAAATTTCATATTTCGGCCAAACACTGCAACAATATATTACAGTGCGCACTCTTTAAGTACTCTGGGTACAGTGCGTATTCGATATGTGTGCATACTACATCTCCCTCCTTTTGAAAAATAACGTAACTTAGTGAATTTATTTTATAATAAGATTTATACTTAATACACTTTTATTTGATTTTACTTTTTTTGTTTTTGTTTATTTATTTATTTATTTTTTTTTTTGTGTATTGTGTTAGTGTATTAATGAAAGTGTGTTTATATATGTAGGTATGGCTATACTAAATGCAAATTATGAAATAAAGATTTTTAGCCTATCCTTATGAACTGTTTGTTTCTTACGTTTATCATTTGCTATAACTATGTTATCCCTAGCTCCTATTTCCGTTACTATATACGGACCTGTGTGTTTAACATCTAACTTATGACCTGTTTCGTTTTTTAGCAAAACTTGGTCACCTACTGATAAATCTATATCATTTATTCTATGGTCGTATAATAGTTTATTTCTATTCTTATTTGCTTCTAACATAACTCTAGCTCTTTTATAAGCTAGTTCTAATCTATACTTACTCTCCTTAGCATAGTCATCTATATTATAAATTGGTTCTACACTATCTATGCTATTGAAGTGTTTCGGTAAATTACTTGTTTTACCGAATACTAACTCATATGGACAATAAGTATGTGCCATAGAGGGGGTCGTGTTGAAACAAAAGGCAAAGTATTGAAGCCATACGTCCCAATCAGTTTTGTCAACCGATATGTAGGATCGTATATACTCATTGAAGGTTCTATGACTTCTTTCTACTGTTCCAACTGTCTGGTGGTGGTGTGCTGTAGATGTAATGTTTTTAATATTTAAATATTTGCACAGATCGTCTATGATTGAATTCTTATACTCGGTTCCCATGTCCGTAATGAACGTCTTCATTGGACCGTACTTCAGAATAAAAGATTCAAATATTGCTTTAGCGACGGTATTAGCATTTTTATTAGGAATAGGTATTGCAACTAAATATTTAGTTAGATCACATATTAAAGTGACTGCATATTCGTTACCATTTTCCGATTTTGGTAGTGGTCCGATGGTGTCCACTATCACTCTGTCGAAAGCATTTGTTGGTGTGTCAGTAATTGTAAAAGGGGTTTTTGTATGCTTAGTTATTTTAGCTTTTTGGCATTTTGGACATTTCCTTATGTACTCTTTAATGTCTTTGGACATATTTTTCCAGTAGTAGTGTCTCTGGACCTTGGCCAAGGTTTTTGTAATGCCTGTGTGACCTCCTTGTATTGGATCATCATGGAACGTAGACAAAATTGCTTCTCTATCTGTATCATTTGATACTAGGGTCACCGGGTTGAGTAGCGCTACTCTTAATGTTTTCAGTATCTTATTGCCCATTAATTTGAAATTATCTATTGATATTTTGTCAAAGATATTTTCCCACGGTGCACTTTGAGTTGGCTGATATTATGTATACCGGCTTGCATTTCAAGCCTTTGGAAAAATTGACCTAAGTCGATAACTCCATTAGTATATAAATCGCTAACTTCATATCTTGCAATAATTTTCTTGCCATGTTTAAATAAACATAACATATCTTTTATATGCAGGGTCACTACTTTACGTACTTCATCATTGTTTATGACGTCGTATACGTTGGGCTTAGAAGCTTTATTTAGAGATTGCATAGGCAATTCTTTTTCTTGATGTTCCGCGCGGAATTTTTGTCTACTTTGAAATCGTGTAGTGACTTTATTTATTGATCCGGTTATATTTTGTAATTCTTTGATGGTTATTCTTGATAACGCATCAGCTACATAATTGTCTTTGCCCTTCAGGTATTCTACCGTAAAATCGAATTCCTCTAATTCTAGCCTCATACGTGTCAATTTTGAACTAGGATTAGCCATTGAAAATAGGTAAGTTAATGGTCTATGGTCTGTTTTTATTGTAAAATGGTTGCCATAAATATATGGTCGAAAATGTTTTATAGCCCAATGAATAGCAGTTAGTTCCTGCTCAGCAGTACTCTTGTTACTCTCTCCTTTAGTAAAGGATCTTGACGCGTATGCAATTGGAAGTTGGAGTTCATTATGGTTTTGAGTTAAAACCGCTCCACACGCTTGCTTACTTGCATCAGTTATTATGCAGAATTCTTTAGAAAAATCTGGATATTGTAACAATGTTGGATATATGAGTGCCGTTTTAAGAAGATCGAAGGCATTCTGGCATTCCGATGTCCATTCGAACTTTACATCTTTTTTGCATAACCTAGTTATGTGACGAGAATAATCGGCAAAATTTTTTATAAAGCGCCTATAGTAATTGCAAAATGCAACGAATCGTCTAGCGCTGTCCGCGTCATGCGGGACTGGATAGTTTTTTATTACGTCATATTTTTTGTCATCAGGCAAGATTCCTTTATCAGTGCATTTATGTCCCAAGAATGTGACTTCATGCATAAAAAATGAACATTTTTCAGGATGTAATTTTAGGTTGTGTTTCCTACATGTCTCAAAAACATCAGTTAGGTTCTTAAGCATGTGTTTTTCGGAACATCCTATGACTATCAAGTCATCCATATAAAGAAATGCTTGTGACGGTTCTAACCCCGAGAAAGCAATAGTCATCATTCTCTGGAATGAATTTGGGGCTATTTTCAAGCCGAATGGTAATCGCGTGAAGCGATACGAGCCATTGCTCGTTGAAAATGACGTTATATCCCTGGAACTTTTTTCAAGTTCAATTTGGTGAAAACCAGACATTAAGTCTAGGCATGAAAAATATTTAGCTCTACCTAGCTGATCTAGAATATCATCAATTCTAGGTAAAGGGAATTTATCTGACAATAGTTTTTTATTGATTTGACTGGAGAGACTTCTTCGGAACTAATAAGAGTGGGCTATTGTAGGGTGAGACTGATGGTTCGACTATCTTGTCGTCTATCAGCTTTTGTACTTGGGCCTGAATTTCTTGCACTTGGCTGTGCGGACTTCTGTAATTTTTGATATACACGGGCTCGTCATCCTTTAATCTAAGATTTTGTTTATAGAAGTTATTTGTTGTTATAGATTCGGTTTCGAGTCCGAATATGTCTGTGTATCTGGTGCATAGATCTTTTAATTGAGATTTGAATAAAGGCGGGAAGTTTTTGGTTAATTTACTCATAACGAATTCATCTCTTCCTTCGTTATTTTCTTTTATTATATCATAATTATTCAAAGTTTCGTATTTAATATTATTTAAGCTTACAATTTTTGTGGCATTTGTTGTATTTATTATACGGACAAAAGTATTATTGTGGTCGGATATCGTGTTTGCGATATAAATTCCTTCATCAATTTCCTGATTTAATATCAGAATTTGATTTTTTGCTGAGGGAATTTGTATTTCTCGGACAACTTCGGAACGTGCAGGGAGTACTGTGGCATTACTTTCACAAGAGTGAAGTATTTGCAATTCAATTGGACAATTTAAGTTATCTGGACGAAGAATTAGTGAGTCGCCTCTTTGGGTGAAATCTAGTTGGCAATTGTATTGTTTTATGAAGTCAATACCTAGTATGCCATCGCAAGGTATTGGGAAACTTTGGTCGACTAAGTAAAAGTCGTGTGGGATGATATATTTGCCATTAGTGAGTTCTACACTGGCTAAACCGGTTGAAGATATTGTTCCTTCGCCTATTCCCGATATTTCGGTGTGTATTTTATCATTGATTATCTCAAATTTATCTATATTATCTTTTAATATAGATATGTCTGCACCAGTATCAAGTAACAGAGTATAACATTTGCGTGTGCTTTCATTTTTTATTTTTATATAAATGCTTAGATTTAGGTTGACTGTTTTTATTGAGCTTGTTGTTTGCTCTAAATATCTGAAGGGTTTTGTTGGTTTTCCGAGTTGGTTTGGGCCAATCTGACATTGTTCTGATTATTACGGTTTGATCCGTTGTTATTTCCGCTGCGGTTGTTTCCGCCACGATTGTTCCCTCTATAAGAATTATTGTTATTGCTGTTGTTGTTATTATTTCGGTTGTAACCGTTATTTTGAAAATTTTGGTTATAACCGTTATTCTGGTTATTTTGGTTGTTCTGGTAATAGCCATTATTTCGGTAATTACCTCGGCCATTACCCCTACCGCGATAATTATTTTTGTAACTATTACCGCGATAGTTACCTCTTTGCGCATAAAATATTGTGTTGGCGTTACCCGTCATTTCAGTACTACATTGTATATACTTTGTGACGGCTTCATTCATTGTTGTGAAGTTTCCAGCTTCCAATATTGTCTTGAGTCGGCCATGCTCACAATTTTTGACCATTGTGGTGATGGCTTCCTTTGTGCTGAATTTATCAGCGTGTTCGGCTGATAGGCCTTCGTCAATATACGAAGCTTCTAAGAGCTTTCGTAAGTTGTCTATTTCGGTAGTAAATTTTTCGGCAGTTCTGCCTTTCTGTAATGTTTTGGCCATTTTAGCCTTTATTACGTCAGATGTTTCACCGACTATTGTGTCCTGCAATTTCTTGATTATGGCATTTATGGTCGTTTCGTCTTGAACTCTATATAGAGTAGATCCTACAATTTTGGACTTAATAACTTCTACGGCTATATCTTCGAATGAACCTTTTGTTAAATTGACCAATCTTAGGGCCGTTACAAATCTTTGCAAATGTAGTTTTTGGCCGTTGAATTCGGATATGGCACTTGAAATTTCTTTTATGTATGCCCTTTGGGCAATAGTTTCGTCAGCCATTGTGGTTGGGTCAATTATTTTGTTTTCCACTATACTTGAAGTATCTGAATCTGTGGAATCCAGATCAGTGTATATCGCCGGAATAGTAAGATTATTTAAATCTTCTTCTTCTATTTTCGGGCTTACTTCAGGTGGCTCTTCTGACTCTTCCTCGTCTGTTTTTGTCGATTCAGGGTCAGGTGCAGTTAAGACTGATATTGGTATGGTTAATACGGTTGGTACCGATATTTCCAAACCGAATTTCTGTTTGACAAACACTAAGTTAGATCGTAGGCGTATCAGAAGTTTAGATACTTGTGTCCAGTGATCTTGAGTCAACCTATCTTTATACTCATATATTAGTATACGTGCGTCATTGAAGCACTCTACCAATATTTCGACGTGTTTCCTAACTGTATTCTTTTGGATTGGTCTATTTTGAGCTAACGATTTGTATGATTTGTCGAAATTTGTTTTTATATTTGCTAATTCCTTATAAATTTCGTTCCATTCCATGCCTTTAGTTTAGCCATACTATTGAAATTAGAAATTGAAATATATGTTGAAATATTTATATGTAGTTTAGCATTTTATTTTCATTGTTATTTCATTTTCTTAAAACCTTTTTTTTTTTTTATATGTATGCGTAATCGCTGCTGTTTGTGCTGTCTTTTTTTTTTCGATGCTCAAATTTTATCCAGGTCATTTCCCCGGCTTATATATTTTTTCTCGAGGCATTTATTATGCAGCTTATAAATTTTATAAAAGAAATTGGCGCACATTATAACAACAATGATTAACAGGAGTACATGTGTCCAATATAGATCTATGTTGCTTGATTCTACTTTGTTAATAACATTCGCAGTGGAATCCACTGTTTTTATGTCAAGAGTCATTTTGCTGGATTTTGTATATTCTTTTTCTTTAGAATTATTTTGTTCTTCTATTGAGAATTTACTGATCGCATTACTGCGCATTAAGATTAACAAATTTCCTGCCTACTTGGTCGTATAGCTTTACGGGCTACACTACTAATCGGGCAGAGAAGGTTCCGCTCAATTTTACAGGGTATGGTTGAAAAAAAAGGTGCATCACAGTGCACTCGCAAAAAAAGTATGCAACGCAGTGCAAATGTTAATCTAGAGCTGCTCCGGGATCCAGTGTCGTCTTTGTCGTCTGCTTCGGCTGCTCCGGGATCCAGTGTCGTCCGCGTCAGCTGGTCGTCGCCGGCCTGGCTTCGCTGACGCTCCCTCGTAGGTGTAAGAGGCGGCCTGCCACTCACACTTGTGTTATCAGCTGCAGATGTCCTGGGCCTATGGGCTCAGGCGGCACCGGTGCTGGTCTTCGCTTAGTTAGTTGTTTATCTTCATGCATGTATATTCATATGCAGTAGAGTAGAGGGGTCCGGGGCAGTCTGTAGGGCAGCTTCGTATATTTTTTGGACTTGGCTTGGGACGTGGAGGTATGATTTTGTTTTTATATATTGTTTTTATTACGTCGGCGGTGGAGTGATTTTCGATAGGGCTCTTTTTTGGCTTGTTCACCTCTTCTTTTAGGAAATCAAGTTCCGCTTGTAGTTTCTGGGCTGTAGCCCACGGCGGTGGTGAATCGTTGGTATATAAAACCCACTTTAGTTGGGCTATTCTTTTCTTCATTCGGTTTTTTATGCCGGCCCTTTTCATCGCACTCACTACTCACTTAATTCGTCGCCTTGAACAATATTATGTCCAAGTCTCCAATGTAGAAATGTATTAAGGTCTCCGCTGTGGTGTTGACTGCAGATCCTAGTTGTTTTCCCACGATATATTGCCAGTACTGGCCATGATTTTTGTTAAAATGCTCTTCAATTGCTCGAGCTATGTCTCCGTTATAATCTTCTCTGCGATGAAATACGTTATATGTGTTTACTGCATTGAACGCTGCCTCAAACGCTTCGAACTCCAAGTTAGCAGGCATATCGCAACGCCGTATTCCCATCGGTTGAAACATTTATATATATTTTTATTTTCACTTTGCAATCGAAATTTGTATATATATTTTTTTTTTTTAGTTAAAAAAATTTTCCTTGAGGTCCTTCGCTGTCACGGTCGCCATGAAATAGGTTCGTTCCGCAGATCTCCTTATTTCCACATTTCCCAAGTCCAATTTGATAAGTTTAGTATTTAGATTTTATTTTCATTTGATATTTATTTATTAAGTTGTTTGGAGCAGCTATGGTGCCGCTCCAATGCTCAAAGAGTTTCTGCTTTTTCAATATTTCTTGAGTTTAAAGTTAAGCTAAGTCTCGTAGCTGCGCTGCTCGCAGGCGGCGGCAGAGAGACGGCTATGGATATATGTATTCTAATGTATAAAAGAAATGTACTTATATGCATTGGCTATGCGCTCTCAAGTGGAGGCTCGAGGGGGTATGCATGTGCAGTCCGTTTGATACAAATATGCCGACACTAGCACTTTCTGTGTGCGGGCTAAAGCCATAGCGATCGGTTCATATTTCGGCCACTTAAGGTTTATGACCGGGACTTTGAATTGTGTAAACACTGCAACAATATATTACAGTGCACACTCTTTAAGTACTCTGGGTACAGTGCGTATTCGATATGTGTGCATACTACACTTGTACTAAAAAGGTTGTATACATCTGCATGAGCTAATTCCAATACTTCACTGGCTCGGCTTTCAGATTTATGTGGGAACGGTTGCACTGTTATTTTGACCAACCTGCATGTTTTACAGAGGCGTTTTGTGGTAAATTTCAACCTTCAACTCCACGAACCATTTTCTTCTTCACATTATCAGCCAGACTACGGTAATTAATGTGACCTTATCGCATGTGCCATAAAATACTATCGGCATTGGAAACAGGAAAACACCGATTGGACTTTTCTTCGAATTTATACAGATTTCCATTTTTGTTTACTTGAAAAATACACTCCCCGTTATGAATAATAGGAACGGTTTGACTTACATAAAATTTCCCTTCATCGTAGGAACAAATATAGCATCGTTTAGTACAATTTTGTATCGATCTGTCTTTAGCTTGACTACTCTTTTTCCCTCCATTTGCAGAAATCGGTATGCGTTCCAGGGTTGTAAACAAGTCTTTACTGCAGCACATATGGCTTGTAGCTCCGCTATCAAAACACCATTTTGTGCGACCAAAGCTATCCGCATCCAGAGCTTCCAATAAGCTGCACTGCTTTTGACCAGTTAGAACTTGTTTCTTTCTTTCCAACCGACACTTGGCCTTGACATGTCCCCGCTTGCCACAGATATACCATATGACATTCTTCCAATCTTGTTTAGTAACTGATCTCTCCCTCTTCTTTAATCTTAATTCGCAGTACCCTGAATTCCGGCAGTGTGCCCCGCGTCTCGATTGGGACTACAAAATTAGCATACTCCTTGGGAAGGCTCGGTAGAAGAAATATTACTCGCAGCTCCTTACTTATGTGAATTTCTACAGACGAGAGCTGATCCAAAACTTCACTGAACGCATTAAGGTGACTGGAAATATTTTGGCCGTCCTCTATCTTTAAACTCAGCAACGTTTTGTAGAGCGATAATTCTCTGACTGGACCACTTGGTTGATGCACCTTCTTTAGGTTTGTCCAAGCCTCAAACGTCTTACACGTTTTGATATAACTTAGCTGCGGTGTTTTGACGCTGAGGGTAATCATGGCCAGAGGCTTTCTATCCCATCTAAGCCAATCGTCGTTTTCACCAGTATCTTCCCGTTTTAGCTTGCCTGACGCCACATCCCATAGCTCCGCGTGAACCAGTACGCTGCGCATCTGAAAAGGCCATAATAATTTGATCATTCTCTTCGTAGCGGACGGTCGTGTCATTGTTTTGCGCTCCGACTTTTGTGTTAATTTAACTTTAAACCACCGGGGTTTTATTCAAATTTATCACCTAAACACTAATAATTATATACTATTTCGCTAACGCGCGTGCATGCACTTAATTTGTATTAATAATTGTGCTAAGACGGTTATCTTTTTCCCCTTTCTTTTTTATCCCGTTTTATTTTTCTCTCCCCCGCTTGAGTTGTCGGTTGCTGTTAGCTGCATATAAGTGGTTCATAGCTCTCATCGCTCTTGTGTTTTCTGCTGCTCATACTCTAACCCTTGCGCTCTTCTGTTCTCTCTTTCTCTCTTTGCTTTTTTTGGTACTGATAGTGTGCACAGTGATTCTAGGGTCTGTGAAAATGTCTCAAAATATTGTCTGCAATATAAAGAACTGCCAAAACAATGTTTTGGCAGACATACCCACTATCCATTGTTGGCTTTGCGATGTAGTAGTGCATGCTTAGTGCATCGAAATGACAGGTCGAATAGCTGACGCAGTGTCCAGCAAAAAGGACCTGCGTTATTGCTGTGAGGCCTGTCGACCGGATGAGAAGGAGATATCATCCTTCATGCGTCAGACCAGGAGTGGATTTTCTGAGACCACTTTTCGCAAGGTGAAGTTCTCCGCGCTTGACGCTCAATTTAATAGTATGAAGCTGCCTCTCTCCTGCGCCTCAGCTTCTGGTCCCCGCTCCTATGGTGCTGAGATCAGGAACGAAGAAAGATTCGGTAACCGAATCAAACGCTGGGGTATCGGCAGCCGCTCAGCCAGTAATTTCCGCGTCGTCTGCTGTGTCCGCTGCGGAGCCCAAATCTTTGGCTCCGCAAATCACCGTAGAAAAAGCTACCCAGGGTCCAACAATGCCCGGAATACCGGCCGTGGTTGGTAACAATTCGTTACGTAAGCCCCTTACAGCAGTCCCACCTTGCCTTGAGGCTTGCCCCTGATCTCGCATCGGAAGATGTTCTAGCCTATATACAAGGCAAAACCCAAGCCGGTAATATCAAGGTGTAAAAATTCAATTTTTCGTATGCCAGAGACATTTCGTCATTCAAGATAAATGTCTCATTCCAGCTCTTTGACACAATTTGCTCGGGTGACTTCTGGCCCGAGTACGTTGAAGTCAAGGACGAGGCTCGAAATAAGAGAACACGGCCTGCGGTAGTACAACTGCGCAGGTCGTCACAATCCTCACTATCCGCTATACCTTCTGTCCCAAAAAACTAACCTCTTCCTTTCAACTTTCCTATCAGAATACAAGGGATTTAAATAGTAAGCTCTCTAAATTGGATTTGGATAGCCTTTCCTTTGTATCCCATGTGATTGTATTTACTGAAACCTGGCTGAAGCCGGAGATCCTCTGCTCCGAAATTCTTCCAAGTAAGTACACAATTTACAGATTAGACCGTCTTCTCCAGCGTGGTGGCGGAGTTTTAATTGCTGTTGACTCCTGCCTCATCTCGGAACGAGTGGTATCTAATGACTTTTTGGACATCGAATTTATCTGCGTAAAGCTATCTCTTACAGGTAGTTGCATTTTTGTAACCTGCTCTTACATTCCGCCATCTTTCGAAGAGCCAACTTATTGGAAACACCTCTCGGCAATTCAGGTAGTTTCCAATAGGCTTTCTGATAGGGACAAATTAGTGACTTTGGGTGACTTCAACATACCTGGAGCTCACTGGTCTTCTGATCGTGGATCAAATGTCCTTCATACAGGGGCTCAGCATGATCTCATAAATGGCTTGCTTGATTTATCTTTATCTCAAGTTAGCCATGTATTTATTTCTTTAAGCCGCTTATTGGATCTGTGCTTTGTCTCCGATCCTGCAGGCGTAAACCGTATTAGAGTCCCTCCAATGACGCAACCTGAAGATCCTTATCATCCTATTTTCGATGTGACTATCGACACTGCGACAGTTTTAGCAAAAACATCTGGTAGTAGTTTAAACAGAGTCCGCTGTTTCCGTAAGGCTAACTATCAGAGGCTAAACACTTTAATAGCAGAATTTGATTGGTCCAATCTTTACATGAGTTCGGACTTGGCAACAGCCGTTGATATCTTTTATAGTGCCATAAACTCATTCTTCTGCTTATGTGTTCCTGAAGCCTATCCGTCGGTCTCTAATAAATTAGTTTGGTTTACCAAAGAACTGACACGTTTAAAAAACGTAAAATCTAGGCTTTATGATAAATATAAACTCACTGGTTCAAGAACGGCTTTCTCATCTTACCTTAGTGCTCGATCTAGCTTTACCGTGCTTAACGCTCAGTGTTATAAAAATTATTTGACTCGTTGCAAGGTACAGTTCACGCAGGACCCCAAACAGTTTTATAACTTTGTTAACTCTAACGTTGTACCCTCCCTCGCTGTCATTTAATAATATTACTGTAAATTCCGATCAAGCAATAGCCAATCTCTTCGCTGAGTTTTTTAAAACCACATATTCTCCCTCAACATCTTCAGATCATACATTTTCTCCAGCTATGCCCAGTTCGAACCTAATCTTCAGTCCTATTTTAAACGAAAACTCACTTATTCTTGATCTTCAACGTGTTAAGCCAGTATATTCACCAGGTCCTGATGGAATACCGGGCTCTGTGCTAAGGTATTGATCCGAGGCCCCCCCGTCTTAAATTGTTTACCTTATCTTTAGAATCCTGAGAACTTCCCCTTATTTGGAGGGAATCATTTGTTATTCCTCTCTACAAAAAAGGTAGGAAATCTGAGGCCAGTAACTATAGGGGTATCTCTAAGTTATCGGCAATCCCCAAACTTTGTGAGAATGTAATCACTCCTCACTTGAAACATCTTTGCAGATCCGTCATTTCTCCATGTCAGCATGGTTTTATGAGGCGAAGATCAACCACGACCAATCTTCTGGAACTAACATCTTTCGTTATTAGGGGCTTCCAACAAAACTCTCAAACCGACGTTATTTACACGGACTTTAGTAAAGCATTCGACTCGGTTAATCATTCTCTTCTGGTTAGGAAACTTGATTCAATGGGGTTTCCTAGTGATCTTCTTAACTGGATTTCGAGTATTCTAAGTGACTGGACCCAAAGGGTTCTGTTCAGAAACGCTCTATCCAATAGCCTCAGTGTCACTTCTGGCGTCCAATAGGGTAGCCATCTTGAACCCCTGCTATTCACATTGTTTATCAATGACTTGCCGCTGGTTCTAACTAAATCCAGAGTACTCATGTATGCGGATGACGTCAAACTTTGCTTACAGTATAGGGACAGTTCATGCCAATCAGACCTACAATCAGATCTTGACAACTTCCAAGCATGGTGTCATGCTAACGATTTACATCTCAACAACTTTAAATACAGCTTGCCACTTATTTGCTTAACGATTGATCTTTGGAAAGAATATCTATTGTCGATGATCTGTGTGTCTGCCTAGATCGTCTGCCTTTCGTTTTCAGATCATATTGCTTGTATGGTTAACAAAGCCAGAGGCATGCTTGGATTCATTAAAAGGTGTGTTTGTGTAAGGAGGCTTAGATGCCTGGAAGATAAAGTGCATAAACTATTGCCTTTTGTTGTCGCAACTAGCACTTGGAACTAGGATGACGATTGGGTTGGGTGAGGTTCTGAAGACACAGCGACAGTCCCCGATGCATGCATGAATAAAAGCTCTTCGTTGAGGAAGAACTCTAACTGACTTTATTAATGAAACTTAACCATATTTACAGGTACAAAGTGCTTATGTTAACAAAAATAACGTATAAGAAATAGTGTGCGGTTACTGTGAATGTGGGTTAGTGTCGGGAACTGAGACCATTGCCCCAGTTCATTTCCTCGTCTCAGCCGACCATGCATATTCGCTTGACCTGGTAATTGATACTTTATTTACGACAAATGCAGGTCGCTGCGACTGAAGAATTATTACATAATGTGTGTTGTGTCTGAAATATTATTACTTATGACTACATACTGCTGCGACTGAACATTCTCCCGGCCATTAAACAAGTGTTCAACCTTCGCTAAGGTCGAACGAGAAACTTCGTGGGGTAGGTTCTGGTGGTAGTTGTTCCGTGTTCTGCCTGAGTTCAGGTGTTCGGCGTGTTGGTGTCCAATTGCCCACCGTTCGTCTGAGAACCCATGCAATGTCTAATAATATTGACATCGCTAGGGCCATATAGGAGACTACTTGATGATGCTGAGTAGTGCTGGTCTGATCCTTCCAAGTGGTCTCCTTTAACTTAGCCAACTGGTGTTGCAATGCGCCCAGTTCCTCCAAGTTGACTTCCTTGGCTGCCGTTCCGTGAAGTGGCTCAGGTGGGTTCTTAAGGTCAATCCTTGTGATATTGCCAAAGCGAACATATGTAGACTTTGTTTCGCTGACTACGGTACTGAATGTGCTTACGCTAATTTTTGAATTGCGTGCAGTGCAGCCTGTGGCCAGTGATAATAAACCCGTTCCGTTAAGTTGCACTGTGAACGATGTTCCTTTGCACACCGCTTGAAGTTCAACGCGCCTGCGTGTGGCAAACATCCACCTGTTTTGCTGATGCGTTGCCGACCACAACAACTTGGCCCTCGACTGAGAGACCTCACATATAGTTTCCGTCTTGTTATTAAACAACTGAAATTCACACCGATTTTCCACGCTGAATGTAGCTTGATGGTTGAAACAGATGTGCTCGTCGTGTGGCAGCTCTAGACACTGCTTAAATTCGTCCTTGGTCAATCCCATGAACTGATCTCTATGGGTATTGGCGGCTATGATTTCGGTTTTTAGCCTGAATTGCTGCCAGCTTCCAGCCTTCCATGTTGGGATCGCCATAATGCTGAACACTTCCTGTTGTGTTACAGAAACCAGTGGTAACGATATCTTAAAGATGAAGTACATGAACCCTTTAGGGTTTTATGTACTGATTACAATCGCCTTTTTAGTAGTATTGAATGCATTGAAAGCCTTAAAACTGTACTGTTGGTAGAACTTTCTCGTAGTATATCCTAATTTTTTCCTCGTCCTATTCTATTATTTCATAATTATAATTAAATAAAATAATCATAATTATTTTCTTCTAATATTTCGATTTTGTATAGCGAACTCATGTTTAAGCTTTCCGTATAGCGATCCAATACCGATTTCAAAGAAACTGATTCGAAGAAACAAGACCCACTGCTATTTCACAACTTCTCGGGATATTTTTTACTTAGGCAGAACGTGGTCCATACTTGAATATGTATATGTGTGCCCTGGGCCCATAACCTATTGGTTTTATTCCCGCTTGAGTAAAAAGACGTCCGGGTTGGTTGAGTATATATAAACGGAAAGACTTTTATTCAATACTTATAGTGACTGCGAAACGAACTATTCATAGTTTTAATAGATTTAATCATTACCGTTGTCTTAGAACAAATTAACCGAATATGAAATTTGCTTAAATTAACTTATGTGCAAGGAATTTCATTTATACATGCATCTAAGACGTTTTAAAGCAATTTAATTGAATTACCGACTATTTCGGTATCACCATTATGTGAGAAGAATGATGCTTCAGTCATCCTGCACAAATTTACGCACTTGGACTTTTCACTACGTATAAAGAAAATCTCACTGAGAACTTCTCTCTCTATCTTAGTTATTATGTTATTCACAATGGAACCATCTGATACGATGTTTGTAAAGAACCTTCAATGTTACAATTTACGCAATTTAAAATTTACAAAGCGCGTTAAAAAAAATCTCGTAGACCGCCCGCCCTATTTCCGCTGCACATCGCCAATAAAACTTTAGTACTTTAGTCGCTCACCAAAAATTCTTTCAGTTATCTTCAGTTATATTTTCATTAGTCGCTGTCAATCCACGGTTTTAGGCATCGGGCCAGTTCTTACGTTGGAGCTAAATGAAATGTCGGAAATCAATAAATTTCAAATCTTTTTTACTGCGCAGTGATTTTGTGACGGTCTACGTGCAACTGCCTTGCACCTTTGTTTCTTTCCTTCACTTCACTACCGAAGACTTACTAGAAGACAACAACTCTATACTGTAACGCGCTACAACTCTACTTTCAAATTTCTACAATGACTTTGCAATTCATTTTAAGGACATTAGACATTCTAATGATTCCATAGCAACAGGACTCACCAGGCCCCTTCCAAATCCAATAATATACTACAACCTGTGTTAGCTAAGCTATTTTTTATTTTAAGCGTCAATTTATTTTTGTGATCGTATTAGAGTGGAGTCTCACACGATAACTTCACTACTGTATTTTTATTTTTAGTATCGATGCAACCTTAATGCTAACAGATCTATATATCTTTATAATACTAAATGATAGAGTGACTGTAAGGCTAGCCTACTACAGACCTGTCAATACACACCAAACATATACTCATAATGTAATATGCATCGACATATATATAATTTGATCAAATTTGGGTTATAGCATTATGACACAGTAATACAGTTTTCATTAATTAGAGATTTCATTAGATTATTGAAAGAGACAACTATATGTTTTATTTTGCTCGGATTTCTTTTGTAATGCGACTACCGTAACATCTATTTTGAAACGTCAACATTAAAAAAAATGTCGGAAGCAATATTTACTGAAGAAATTACCGACTTTTTGATTAAAAGTGTAAAGGTATATGACTATATTTGGAATTATAAAGGCCAAACTACAAGGTCAGAAACCTGAAATTTATTGCATTCCAGTCGGAATGGGCTGAACGAACAATCGGTAGATCGATTAGGTTGGTTTAGTAGGACCAGAGGGGGAGTGAGGTAGGTCGGGAGCGAACCGGTAGCGGGGAATTTAAGAGAAGGGGCTCTTACCCTTTGGCCTTGGCCGTTGCACCCGAAACGTGATAAAAGGAAATAAAGTGAAAGTGGGAAAAGTTATAAAACGACTAATTTATTTTTCAGCGTGGCAGTAATAAAATCACTGGCCACGGCAGTTTTTTTTTCTTGTTTCCGTACCCCGTGGTGACTCCTCTGTGTCCGTCGCCGGCAAGTTGTGGGTGTTCGCCCATATGTGGATGCGTTGGACCCGCTGACGAGCCATCGGCCAGAGCCTCTTTCATTTTCGACGCCAGCCCAGGAAGTTTGTTCACCGCCGGGCTAAGGCGAACGGCAAATCCACGAAGTCAGATCAGGAGCCGTCGCCCTGAGTGGAATTGGGAGAGTCTGTGCCAAAAAAAGGCCGGTGCGATCCGGCCGATCTACTGTTGGGGTTATATCCTGCCAAGGAGGTTTTTTTTTTCTTCCCCTGCCAGTGGCCGCCGTTGCGGGCCGCGCGCGATATAGCGCCTCCGCGTCGCCTGAAATAGCTTAAAATGTTAGTTTTGTATAGATTCTTTCGTGTTAATATTATTTACGTGTTCAACTGCGTGATGTCCTCCGCGTCTCCCACTTGTGCCAGGGATTTGCGCAATACGAGTGCTTATAATAATTAAGTTAGCAAAGTAGCAAATTTAAATAAAGGCATTTCGAGAGGAAGTGCAGAATACCAGCCAATTTAATTGTTATAGGATATACTGTTTTTAGCTATAAGTAAAATACCAGGTGTCGGAAAAGTAGTGATAAGTCCTTAGCAGTAAGAAATTAATACTAGATTTAGAATCGATAACATCGCGAGAGGGGCCATCACTAAAGCGAAATGTCATCGCTAAAGCGAAGTGTCACCTCCAAAAACTTTCGAAATCGCCGTTATGTTCGGCGGGCCCACTCTACTATAAAAAGGCAGAACGTGCCTGTGAAAACTCTCTTTCATTATCAGTAAATCACCTGACACACACGTGCTGTCTCGTGGCCGCGTTGTTCCAACCGCCACGTTGTGCAGAGTGCCACCGAGCCACTGCTTCCAACCCCTGTCGCGTCCTAGTGCCACTGCCGCTCGCCGCTACTGTCAGCCCGACGCCGCCGGTGCCCGTGAGTGCCGGGAAAAAAAGGTGTCAGCTGCAAGATTCCTCCCTCCGAGGTATCTCCAGCGATTGGACGACCAAATCCGCAGCCATGAGCAGCTGGAAGCTGAGGCTTTCAAGGATTATATGCTCGATTTGAGAGTCCTGATACGCCACGCTGGGTACTTGGAGGCTCAAAAGCTCGATCGGCTCTATGAGAACGTTGCTCCGGAGTACCAAATGTACCCAGCGTTGTCAAGTCTTCAAACAACTAAGCGCAGGGCGACAACGCGCAAACCCCACTTCGCGATACGGGGTACAGTTCCGCGATCCCACACCCAGCCGCGGGGAGGTACGTTTTTCCGAGCCACCCGGAATCCGTTCCGTACGCCCGTTGAGCCTCCGACCCCGGATCCGCCCAAGTCAATCGGGTCTCGGCGCCGGTAGCCGAACGCCAGAATCCTCGTCGGTGGTTCTGCTGGGATTGCGGGCGACGAAACATCCGGACAGTGGACTTTTGCCGTCGTACCCAGCTCGAACTCTCGCGGATACCGCAACTAAAAGTCGAGAGAGGAAGGATAGCCGCCGAAGTTGTGATCGGGGGACACAACCGGTTGGCCACTCTCGACACCGGAGCGTCGAGGAGCTTCATCAGTCAGGAAGTGGCTGATGCCGTGGGACAAGCCCTCGAATTCCTGGAGGTCCGAACCCAGATCAATCTGGCGGACACTTCACGAATCGAAGTTCGGCAGCTGCTTCAAGCCGAAGTCACCTTGGCCGGCAAGGCCGCGCGAATTCCCCTCCCAGTGATGCCGGCTGAAACCTCTCATTCTGGGGATAGACTTCCTGACGAAGATCGGAGCTTCCATCCGGTGCGGAAACGCCAGTCTGACTCTCCCTAGTTTCCCAGCGGAAAGGACTCGACATGATGGGAGGCAACACGAGGAACACTACGGAGAACCACGACACGAGAGGATGCAACATGAAGAACACTACGAAGAGCCCCGACCTGAGAGGACGGAACATAACGAAGAACCACAACATCAAGAGCGGAGACACGAAGAAACAGCGACCAAGGGACCAGGGGACAACCAGTCTCTGGTGGCGACGGCCCTCCAAGAGAGACCCCGGACGAGTTGCCATCAGGGAGTCCACGGGAGAGCCCGCGTGAACCGGACCAGGAAAGCGAAAACGACCCCCGAATACGAGCGTTCCTCCAGGAGCAACTGGCCCAATTTGAAGGGATGACGGGAGTAGCCAACATCGCCGAACATCGAATCACGATGCGTGACGATCGGCCGATCAACGCTACTACCCTAAGAACCCGGCGATGCAGCAGATCATCGACGAGCAGGTGGACGACCGACTCAAGCAAAATTGCATCGAGCCATCGCGCAGCCCGCATAGCGCCCCGTTGGTGCCAGTGCGTCCCGGACGCGTACCCACTGCCGCGTATCAAACACATCCTTGAACGTTTGAGGAACGCAAGGTTCATCTTCACCTTGGATATGCGCAATGGGTATTGGCAGATACCAATGGAACGAGAGAGCCGAGTATGCACGGCGTTCACCGTGCCCGGACGCCGCCTCTTCCAGCGGGTCATGCCGTTCGTCCTCCATTCGGCCCCAGCCACCTTCCAGCGCGGTCTGGATAGCGTGATAGGGCCGAAGCTGGACCCCTATGCCTTCGCTTACCTCGATGACATCATTGTGGTCGGGTCCAGCCTGGAAGAGCATATGACCAACCTAAGCCTGGTTTTTGAGCGGCTTCGACACTCGAACCTCCGAATTAATCAGGAGAAGTGTGCTTCCCTCAAAAGAAAGATCGCGTATCTGGGCCATGTGATCAGCGATCAGGGCATCCACACGGACCCAGAGAAAGTAGCGGCGGTACGGTACCCCCCGACTACTCTCAAAGAACTCCGGCGATGCCTCGGCATGGCGTCGTGGTACCGGAGGTTCGTGCCAAACTTCTCGGCCGTCGTACAGCCAATGACCAACCTACTCAAGAAAAATCTGCGATGGCAATGGGGGCTAGAACAGCAAGAGTTCTTCGATCTGCTAAAACAGGTCCTGACAGACGCGCCGGTGCTGGCATGCCCGGACTTCTCGGCAAAAATGACGCTGCAGACGGACGCCAGCAACTATGAGCTGGGAGGAGTCCTCACCCAGGAGGTGGACGGCCAAGAGCGAGTCATTGCTTACGTCAGCTGGAAACTCGACGCCGCGGAGCTCAATTACTCTCCCACGGAGAAGAAGTGCCTAGCCATAGTCTGGGGAATCCGGAGGGGTACAGATTCGATGTGGTTACAGACCATCTGGCTCTGAAATGGCTGGAGCATATCAAAAACCCCACCGGACGGATAGCCATATGGGCGCTAGAGCTCCAGCAATACTAGTTTGACGTTCACTACCACCGGGAAAAATACAACGTGGTCGCCACTCTCCCGGCAACCGCTAGAACACCACAGCGCTTGGACACAGAGGAGACCCGCTGCAAAAGGCTTCGCCACAAGCTCACCGAAGTCCGGGATGACCCCAAAAACTCCTGGATTTCGTCGTCGAGAACGGGGAGTTGTATCGCCACCTCGGACACCGCCCAGACGACGAGGACTACGTCCCTTGTAGTCGCGAGTGCGCCGTCGCCGAGCCGTTCACCGTCTGTGCGCAGGCGCCACGTTGCTGGTATCACCGCCCGTGTGCCGCCGTATACGTGACGCCGGCCGCGACCTATTCCAACGCGCAGCCGCCGCAAACCAACCCCTCCCAGTGCCGCCGGCAGAGTCGGTGCCAGTGCCCGTTACCGCGAGCCCGCCGGGCCCTCCACGCCCACTGAGGCCACCGCGCCCGCGTTCGCCGCGAAAACGCCACGGCCTTACGCCCAGCCACGGCCACAGTCTTTTCCTGGTTGGCGTAAGTTGCACGTTAGTCCTTATTACATATAATCAAGCCCTCTCTTTCCTTCTTTTTATACCCATAAATCGCACTCTTCGGCCCACCGTAGATTTCTGCTTGCCTGTGTACTTAGTCGTAAGCTAATTTCTGGGAATAAAAAGTGCATTCTTCATTAAGGAAAACGTCAAGTCGTCTCTCTTCGGTTGGGTTTCTTTCCTAGGTCCTAGGGTCCCCTTTGCCCTCCCCGCGTCTCTTTTACATCCTTCTTTCCACCGAAACCGATCCCTTTCGGCTGCTCCACGTTTTCTTTAGAGACGCTCTCCCCCAGCAGCCGCAAGTTTTTCACCAACGGCGCCGACACTGATTCTTCTCTCGCTACCTCCTAGGTTGTTCACCGGAGTCAGCCCTACCGACTCCGTCGGGACCCCTCTTAGATTGGTTCCCGTCCCGGATTAGGCAAGATTGCTGCCTTCCGAATTTCTTTTTTGCTAGCCTCTCCCTTATCTCCGTCATTGCCGTTGCCGATATTTGGGCCTCGTCGGGTATGGTCCAAATTATGCTGCCTCCGGTGTCCGCCTCGATGTCCAGCACGTCACTGTCCGGCGACGGCGATCCTTGTCGGTCCTCCTCGACAATGGTCGGTAACTGGCGCTCGTTTCTGCGGGGTGTCGGCTGCCTTGATCGCTTTCAGCTTGCCTTCCTTGCTCGCTCCAGGTGACGTCCCCTCTCTCCTCCTGCGTTCTCAGCCGAGCTGGCTCGCAATGTGTTTCTGTTCGCGTACCAGTCGAGATGAGGAGGTTTCGCCGTGCTCTACCCCGGTCTTGCGGCTGCCCCCGAACCGGTTCGCACATTGGTGCTGGCGGCGCACCGGTCGGCGGGCGTGTTGATGCCCTCCGCTCGTCCTGCGGCTGCCCCCGAACTGGTTCGCACATTGGTGCTGGCGGCGCACCGGTCGGCGGGCGTGTTGATGCCCTTTGCTTTTGGTGTATGTGCCATCTTTGTCCCTGCGTCGTTCTCGCTACCGTTGGTCTTGCTGGCGGATCTGATGTATTGACCGGGTGTACCTGCCAGCCCATCCTTGCTGGTTGCGTCCTTTTTCTGCTTCCACCCCGGTGCATCTCTTGCCGTGATCAGCTGGGTGCGGTTTCTTGACGCGTTCAGCTTTTCGTGGCTTTCCTTAAACTTCTTTATACTCTCGGGTAGGCGCTGCATGTTGACCCCTGAAACGATATGGTTTTGTGTGTTAGCGTGACTTTTATATGCGATGTTTCTTATTAATCGATTGTTAGTAGGTCTATGTGTTCTGCTTTTTTTCCTTTCTATCGGTTGTTACCGATGTCTGTTGGTTTTGATTTAGCGGAGTGGCGTTCGTACATAGATCGATTAATTCATTGGTAGTGTTGGTGAGATTCGGTTCTTTTCTTATTGGCTCGCATGGTTTGATATCCCCGATATATATTCGTTTTGTTTTGTGTGATTTCGTGTCACGTGCTTGAATTATAACGGGTGATATAAATTGGACCACCTTCTAGGGACCATCATACTTTGGTGCCAATTTTGCGTTAAACTTGTCTATTGCCTTGGATAATGCGTGAGTCTTACACCATACCAAATCGGCTATCGCTGGTCTCCTTTGCGTTTCCGGAGGTTATAATGATGTCGTTGTCGTTCCGCTACCTCGGTCATATTGGTTGTAGCTTCCCATCTGATGTTCTTCAATCTTTCCCATCTTTCGGTTATTCCTTTTGTCGTTATTCCTGATCCTTCTGTCTGGTTGTCGAATAACGCTTTGGGTAGTCGCAGCTCTCTCCCGAACATCAGTTGTGCCGGGCTATATTTTGTTGATTCCGACGTACTGCTCTTAAACGAGAGCATTAACTCCGGTAGATTTTTATCCCACCTAGTCTGGTCTTCTCCGGTCGTCTGCGCTATCATGGTTTTTATTGTCCTATTTGTTCGTTCTGTTGGGTTCTCTTGTGGCATGTAGGGTGCAGTGAACTGCTGTCGTATTCCCCATTTTTCCATGGCCGTTTTGGTTTTCCGCCCTATAAATTGTACGCCGTTATCCGAGATTAGGATCTTTGGTGCTCCTATTCTTGCTATCATGCGCTTTCGAAATGTTCTGAGAAATGTGTCTGCCGTAGCCTGTCTCAGCGCTGCGAGCTCTACCCATTTCGAAATTTGTCCACGATAACTATCAGCGATGTATTCCCGTATTTAGTTCTAGGTAGTGGCCCTATGAAGTCGACGCGTACTGTTCCCCAGGGAACTTCCGCTACTTTGGTCAACATGTGCCCTGCAGCCTTTTGCTGGGACACTTTGTATTGTTGGCAGCACTCACACCTCCTTACAAACTCTTTCACGTCCCTTGTTAGCGGTGGCCAAAAATAACGGGTTCTTATCCTTTTTATTGTTTTGGACATTCCAAGATGGCCTGCTTCTGTTGTGCTATGGTTCTCGGTCAGTACTTTGTGGATTTCCTCTTCCCTGACGCATAGTTTCCATGGCTGTGAGTCTCTTCTATCTCCGTTCGCCTTGTACAGTCTTTCGCTCTCTATCCGGTATTCCTTGCTGCCTTCCAGCATTTTCTGTTCCACCCAGCTTGTTGCCTTCAGTGACTTGACTTCCACTCTTGGTGTTCGTGACAGTGCGTCTGCTAATGCATTGAGTTTTCACTTGCGGTATTGTACCTTGACCTGAAACGGTTGTAGGCCCAGTGCCCATCTTGCTACTCGGCCTGAGGGGCTTTCTATCGAGTTCAACCATTTTAGTGCCATGTGGTCTGTTACCACTATGAATTGCTAACACTCCAGATACATTTTGTATTTGTTAATTCCCCAATAGATCGCTAAGCATTCCTTCTCTGTGGCGCTGTACTTCCTTTCTACCTCGCTCAGCCTTCTACTGGCGTATGAGATTACGTGCTCTCCATCTGTTCCTTCTTGTGTTAGTTCTGCTCCGATCCCTCGGTCGCTAGCATCGGTTTGTACCTTGAACTGTCGTGTAAAGTCCGGGCAAGCTAGTACTGGTGCACACGTTAGGCTTCTTTTAAGGCTGTCGAAGGATTCTTGTTGGAGTCTGCCCCACTCGAATTTTTTTCCCTTCCGTATTAGGTTCTGTAACGCACCGGCCTTCTCCGTAAAGTTGGGTATGAACTTCTATACCATGATGCCATTCCCAGAAAACTGTGTACTTCCTTCGTCGTTGTTGGTGTCTGCAGTTCTTGGATAGCTGCTACCTTTCCCGGATCTGTTCTGATGCCCCGATCGCTTATGACATGCCCTAGGTATTTTAACTCCTTTTGAAAAAAATGGCACTTGTCGGGTTAATCTTTAGGTTCGCCCGTTGCAGCCTTTGGAATACTTCCTTTAGTTTTTCCATGTGTTCCTGCTTAGTCCTTCCAATTACTACGATGTCGTCCAGATAGGCGAATGCGAAGGGTTCCATTTCTGGACCTATGATCAAGTCCAATGCTCTCTGGAAAGTTGCCGGCGCTGAAGTCAATCCGAATGGCATTACCTTCCACTGAAACAATCCTCGGCCTGGTACCGTAAAGGCAGTATATTGTCGGCTGCTTGTTTCCATCGGTATTTGCCAGTACCCTGATTTTAAGTAGATCGTGCTGATGAATCTTGCCTCTCTGAGTTGGTCCAGAATAATGTTCATCCTTGGTACTGGGTATGCGTTTTTCTCCGTCTTATCGTTTAACAGTCGATAGTCTATACACATTCTCCATTCATTATTTTCCTTCTTTACTAGCACCACCGGAGCGCTGTACGGGCTATATGATCGTTCGATTAGTCCTAGCGCCAACATCTCGTCAACCTGTTCGTTTATAATCCCTTGCTGTTTTGTGTTGTGCGGGTAGTTTTATATGCTTGTCATCCCTCAGATAGATTTTGTGTGTCGTGATGTTACTAACCCCTTGAATGTTTTCGAATACTTGCCTCTGTTCCTCTAGAAACGTTTTTATTTCATCCTCTGTTGGCGTTTGTTCTTTCTCTGTTTTCTCCTCGTCGTTGCCGCTTGTTGTTTTTATCTCCAGCTCTAAATCGTCGCACCGTAGCATGCTTCCGATCCCTGCCAAGAAGTCCATCCCCAGCAGTATTTCCCCTGCCACTTGAGGAAGTATCATGAAGGAAATTTTCACCTTCTTTTCTCCGAACATGATCGTCGTGAAACTTCCGATGGTTCGCTGTGTCGTACCATTCGCTAGGGTTATTGCTGACCGCGTTCCATCCCATTTCCCTACTTCCCTGAGGTTTCTATACTGGCTTATACTTGTCGTGCTCCGGGATGCTCCGGTGTCGATCACTCCTTTTGTCGACCTGTTTCCTATCCTTATCACCGCTACCACTTGGAGTCCGTCGCAATACAACTGTCTTCCTGCTGCTGGCACTTGTTCCGTAGCCTGAGCTGCCAGCTTTACCTGCTCAGGCCCACTGCGTTTCCCGGTCCCGTTCTGCAACATTCTGTTGTACGAATGCCGTTCCGTCCGCATACCCAGCAGAACAGTCTTGGTGGGTTTTCGCATGATCGTGCTGTATGTCCTGTTCTGCCGCACCGCATGCATATCTCTGGTCGTAGTTGTTGTTGCCCTGGCTGGTCCGTCCATGCCAAACCCACTGAAGCTTCTATTTCTTTCACTTCTTCTGCCAGTTTGAGGAACTCCGTCAGTGTCTGGAACCCTGATCTGCGTGATCTGGATGGGGTGGTGTTCCACCAGCCTATTGCTGCTCCCTCAAAAATAAACGGCATAGTCTGAACCAGATGATCTGTTTGGATTCCATATCCTGTTGCCCACTGCTCCATCTTCTCCAGGAATTCCAATGGGTTACCCGATCCTTGACAGCGGATCCCCCAGCTTCTAACTCGGTCCATGAATTTCATCTCGACCCTCTTTCCCATCTTCATTTCCCCTTCTGGCTCCATTTCCACCTTTTTTTCCTTCGGTTTTGGTCTTTTTGCCACTCCACGGTTCTCCACCCCGTTTCTTCCCGTTTCGTTTATCACTATCCGTGGGTTGGGATTCTCCACCGTATTCTCTTCCGTTCCTGTTATCGTGTGGATTTTTTTGGTTTCTGTCTCTCCTGTGCTTATTTGACAGTTCTACGAGCCTTTTGCCTGTCCCCTCGCTGTGATCTGTCCTCTTTGCAAAAGCTGCTAGTATCCCCCTTAATTCTTTGTTTGTCCCACCTTGCTCTAGCAGGAGTTCGGCTGCATATTCCGTCAGCTTTTCTTTTGTTGCTAGATATACCTAGCTCGACATTTCTCTTTTCGGTTTCGGTTCTTTCTCGCAACTCTTACACCTGTGTTAAGAAATGACGCCCAGGGCGCACAAATAAATAATCTAAGAAATATAAATGTAAATATAAATGGAAACTGGAAAAATGAAGTAAGACAATAAAGTTAATGTAATGTAAACACAAGAAAATATAAATAAACAAAATAAAGAAACACATGGAGTAGAAAAAAGGAGAAAAGAATTCAAATTCAAAATAGTACGCGCAACCTTTGCACAACCAGCGACCCTCCGCCGCTCGAGACGACCCCACGTGGCGACCCAAGGAGCCCTGCGACTGCAAGCCGTTGAACTATATAATCACCTGTTAAACTGTCATTATTGTTACTCCTAAGAAATCACGAGTCTAAATAATCAATTACTGTGTAATTCCGTGTGCCTTCACCTCTGGGAACGGATCGGGATCTATTCCAGCAACTCTGCCTGACTGAAAATATAAGTTTCTGAGACGACCCTGGCCACCCGCGAGTATCCGGCACAATTGACCAACCGTCACAGATCCCACAGATTACGAAATTTCCAAACCACATCCTTAGTCCCAACATACAAATGTCTTGTATGATCCTTCCTGGACGCTACTGAGTGCTATCCCGGCCGGAAAGTTCGTTACAAAATAAATGCATGAGACCAGCAAAACATAACAAACTTTTTTGGGTGACCATTTTGACTTATGACCTTTAATGAGCTGGCTAGTTTACTTTTCAATTACAATTTAGTTTCATTAAGGCAGTATATTGCCATCGGTCCAATTTCGTATCTAGTATATTTTATAGATTTTCGCCCCTAATGAGTTGTCAAAGCATTTGTGTAAGACCCTATAGAGCTGTCAAGTCTCTAATTAATACGGCAGTGTCATAATAGCATTATGAAATGTACTGATTTTCTATAATATAGTTTTATGTTGAAAGTGAACAAACGTTGGCATCCCAAGGTTTTATTTCTAAGGTTTTCTTAAATCATTCTATATTTTACTAAATAAGTATTTTAAACACATTACTTATTTTATATTGCTTAGGTATGCCGACGATTCGGCCAATGGTTACACAAACGGCTATAGCTGGACAAGAGTTTAAATTAAGGTGTCCGGTTGCTGGATATCCAATTGAAACGGTTAGCATAGAAAAAGGTAAGATTTTAGTTATTTTATTTATAATCTAGCGAGGCTATTTGTGTTCAGTCGTGGCATCATTTAGTTCAAGCAATAATATTTATAAACAATGAAAATTAGGTAATAACTCTTCAGTCACAGCAACATGCATTTATCGCAAATAAAGTATCAATTACCAAGTCCAGCGAATATTCACAGTCTGCTTATATGAGGAAATTAACTGGGGCAATGGTCTCAGTCTCATTTGTGTACCTACACTGATAGAAAAAATCAAGAATTTTGGTCATAAAATTGAGAATTTTCGGTCGTGATAGTAGCGTTAGAATTTTTCGATCTTGTTTTGAGATTATTGTTCATTACATCAAGAATGTTTGCATTCTAAATTCAAGACTTTTTAAATCTTATTTAAAACGGTAAAAGAGTTTAAAATAAGAATATTAAACGTTGAATTGTGAAAAAAAATCTGAAAACATTACCAATTCAAAAAACAAAAAAAAAACAACATTTTTTAAAGCATTTTTGTTTTTTATTTTTTTATTTATATATTTTCAATTGAATTTATTTTAATTTTTATCTCCATATTTTTTGCTGGACTGGGTGGGGTTCGAACCTGGGACTCTGTGTCTCTCAGACCAGGCGCTTACACAACGCGCCAAGTAGCTAACCTGGAATAGGACGCCGATGTGTACATATGTACTCCCTCTGTACTCCCTCTGTACACCCTCTGTACTCCCTCTGTACTCCCTCTGTAATCCCTCTGTAAAACTAAGAATGCAAAAATCATAATTTAAGACATTTTTTTCTTGATATTAATCTTTTTTTGGTATTGTTTTACGAATATTTCTTATTGTTTTGAGAATATTTTGTATTCTTTTAAGCTTTTTTTTAAGAATGTGAAAAATCTTAAATCTAGGTTCTTTTGGGCTTGAATGAACCATAAAAAAACTTATTTATAGAATTTTCGTACTTATATTAAGAATAAACTTTAAGAATGTACAATATCTTAAAAGACGACTTTTTTTTTCTATCAGTGTATAAAATCAGTAAGAGTTCTACCTCAAACCAAAGCTTTTACTCATGCATCACAGGCCAAAAATTACCTATTTTGGCACTTTTTAAACGCTAATAACACAGAAACCGTACGTATACCAAAGTTGAAATTAAATGAAAAGCCAATATTTCCCGTTTCAGATTTCAGATGGATCCTGAATGTGGGACGTCAGGCTCATTAGCTATATCGCTTTTTCTAAACTGCTTTTTTACCCCTTTTTTTGCTACTTTGTAGCGATTTCCTCAAAATTGGTACGTGACGGAAGCATTTAGGTTTCGAACTAGCAATATACAGACCGAAATCTTTCACAATCTGAAGGCTTTATTCTCCGTACTTTTTCTTGTTGAACTGTGTTATTACAGTCAACAGCTCCTATATAAACAAAAACATTTCCACATAAATACAAAACGGAAAACATAATTACAAGAGTCGGCAGCATAGCTGGGGTACATCCATACATATTTACAAGCATAATCGTCGGTCCGCTCCGATCTTTGGCAATTTTTCCGCCTCTTCTTATCTCCGCTATTCTGCATTGACTCCGAAAACAGTACCGCGACAAATACAGCAGCGGTCAACGAAATAAGTCCGGACACATAAAATAATTGTTGAATTATTTTTTATAAAATTCCAGCTAACTAATTTAGTTAGAGATTTGCATGCGCTTCCATTTCCGCATTAGTGTGACCGTATATGTTTTGCTATTGAGATGAATTATTGAACCATTTCCAACGCTTCCGCATTCATCCAATAAAATGGACAAATTAAAATTCAAAAAAATTTGTTCTGTTTCCGATTGGTTCCTAAATTCCGAATCTAGTTTCAACATTTATAAATAATTCGAAACTATCTATATATAAACAATCCATACTTTCGAAAACATAACAAAATATATATGCATATATATTCAGTATGGCTCTAAATTCCGAATCTAGTTTCAACATTTATAAATAATTCGAAACTATCTATATATAAACAATCCATACTTTCGAAAACATAACAAAATATATATGCATATATATTCAGTATGGCTCCATCCGCTTTAAACAAACTTATTTTGACTTCTGACCGTCTGAGTCACTTCGAATCCAAATTCTGCAGGCCATCAGAGCCCATCCAATCTCTTCTAAACCCGTTCCGCCCCAAAATTCCTTTCCGTCTGGCTGTCGGCTTCCTCTGTGCGATACGGTAGTTTTCGCGGGCGATTATCTTCGCTGGCCGACTTTCCGAGACTTTTTCACAGCGGTCTACATAGACAATCCTGTGCTGTAGAAAAGTTGTTCTATTTAAATGCCAAGAAAAGTGGTAAAGTTCAACTGCCAACTGAAAAAATTATGGAACTTGCTATCCGCCGTACAAGAATCTTCCTCAGCCTTAAAAGAGCTGTAAGAAACTATTCGCAATTGCCTTACAGCCCTCAAACTGTCCGGCCTTTCTACTGAGAATTGGGATTCTCTTCTGGTTTATTTGTGATCCACGAAACTTCCAAAGTTGACGCTCGCATTATGGGAGCAATCCATCCCAAATAAAACCAAAATTCCAACGTGGCAAGAAATGTATTCGTTTCTAACGGAGCACCATAGAACTCTAGAGTCCATAAATTCTATTCAACCTCCTTCGTTCAGCCTCCGGCCATCCAAATTGACAACTTCCAGCGTGTCACCCCGAGTACTAAAATCCTTTAGTACCAAGATTGTTCCACTATCATAAATATGCGATTTGTCCTCAAAACAGAACCATCCACTGCGGTTATGTCCACGCTTCCTAAAGATGACGATAAACGATCGTACATCTTATATCCAAAGAAAGCAGTGTTGCTTAAATTGCTTTGCAAGAGGTCATCAACTCCACTATTGCACAAGCGCCCACAACTGTTTTACGAGCCACGGTCGGCATCACACTTTGCTGCATCCAAGCAATTCCGTTAGTGTTCCGATTCCTCCCAAAGCTTCAAGGCCAGTATCCGCCCCGATCCAAATTTTTTCCTCGTTCTTCACGCCAGTTACGACTCATCCCGAGTCCTTCAATTACTGGGTTCCATACGAGGACATCAACAGCAGACGTTCCCGAGGTATTTTATCCTACCCATGCCGAGTCTGCCAAGGAAACCAACCTCTTCGGAAATACCACTGTTTTCTTAGGCTTAGCGCTGAGAAACGGCAGTCATCGAGAAAAAATACTGCGTCAACTGTCTGGCCCACCACCGTTCCGCAGGGTCTTTCCGCAGTAACGACCGATGCCAGTCGTGTGGACAGGATCACCACATTCTTCTACATGTCGACGAACGCTTAGCATATCCAATGCTTTCCCGAGCGAAGCCGTCTTAAAATTTTTTGCTGCGTATCTTCGCAAGGGGGGGAGAATGTTCGTGGCAAAAGGGCGCTTACTTTCGAGAGGCAGTGTAACTCCACCTACACCCTCAAAGTACACTGTACACTCTCTCTCTCCCTCTTCCTCCGGGCTTTCAAGACAGAGCTTTCAGTCCGCTCTCCAAGCTAGGTTTAAGTCTCTCTTTTTAGTTATAATTTACCTACAAATCAATAAAGATCTCCGACGCTCGTCGCGTAACACCCCGCAAAGTTTTCCTGTGTTTTTATTCCGAGTGAATTTTCAGCTCCAGAACATATCCTTTTATCTTCCTAATTTAGTTGTGCTGCCAGTGTTGGTTTTTCTTGCATTTTTGCATTCTTCTTTGTTTGTCTTCCGTTTAGCCATTGTCGCGACAGCTGATCGAAGAAATATCGATTCCCGCTACAGTCGCTATCCCTGCCGTGACGTTGAAAGGGAGTTTATTTCTTTCATGCGGCAAAACAAGGGCAGTTTTAAGGAATTGTTTTCGAGTTTTCACAAAACTCATAAAATCTTATTTGTTTCGCGGCTTTCCTTTGGTCAAACATTGCCTGTATACGATTCAAAGTCAAAGCTGGAAATTAACATTTTTTTTTTTTTGTTAAACGTTGCTTTTATTTCTGGAATTGTCTCCTTTCGAGACTAACAAGAGGTGTATCAAATCTTAAATTTTTAACTTAACTTACAGTCGTATTGACTAATACAGAATTAGGCCCTAAAAAGCGATTTCTGGGTTGGGATGTCGTTGCGTCGTTGCTAGAGATCCGAGTCAATCCCCGAGCGAGGATATTTCGGTGCGAAGACACTTTTTCTTTGTAGGACTCTTTTTGCTTTTGGATTTCGAATTTCACTGCGAAGATGCCCAGATCCCGGTGGATGTTTTCGTTGCGAACATACTAAGGTGCCCCAGTGATTGTTCTCAAGATTTTTGATTGTGCGCGCTGTATGATGTATATGTCGTTGCTTCTCGCTTCCACCACGTTCCCCCAGATAGGCTTTAGGACTGAATTGTAGAGTAGTAACTTGTAGGCCAGGCACAGGGGTGATCGTAAGTTTATGATCCAGTGGAGGCTGCTGGCTTTCAGTTTCAGGTGCATCTTCTTGCATTCGATGTGCTTGCGCCAGCTTAATCGTCTATCAAGGTGGACGCCAAGGTATGTTACTTCGGTAGCTTGGGGGATCTGCATACCGTTAAGTGAAAGCGGAGGGCATGTTTGTCTATTGAGAGTAAACGTTACATGTTTACACTTGTTTTCGTTTATTTTAATTCGCCAGTCGGACAGCCACCTTTCCACTGCTATTAGATGATTAGCCAATTGGTTTGTTGCTTGCGTTGGGCATCTGGAGCGACTATGGATAGCGGTGTCGTCGGCGAACGTTGACGTTGTTCGTAGGAATATCCGCAGTATACAAAACATATAGACTTGGGCCGAGTGCGCTTCCCTGTGAAACCCCAGCTTCGATGATATAGTCGCCCGAAGTAGCTGCGTTGCATCTCACGGAGAATGCCCTATTGTAGAGGTATGATTCCAGTAGCTTGTGGGTGTATGTTGGCAAATACGTTTTAATTTTATGCATGAGACCATTAAGCCAAACTCGGTCGAAAGCTTGAGATACGTCGAGAAAAATAGCGCTACAGTATTCTCGCTGTTCGAAGGCTGAGCGTATTTCGGATGTTAATCTGTTCACTTGCTCGATGGTTCCGTGGTTTCTGCGGAAACCAAATTGGTGTGCCGGTATGTTATTGCAAGCTTCCAGATGTGATATTATGGGAGTTAACAAGCATTTTTCAAACAATTTAGACAAAGAAGAGAGGAGGCTTATGTGTCTGTACGATGACGGAATTGTGTGGTCTTTTCCAGGCTTCGGTATCATTATAATGATGGATTTCCTTTTTTTTTGGGAAATAGCCAAGATTTATGATCCCATTAAATAGTTTGCAGACATCAACTATAGCGCATTTTGGGAGTTCGATCAGCATCTTTGGTGTCAATAGGTCACCACCAGGAGCCTTTTTTGGTTTTAGCCCTCTTATGACTTTTTCGATTTCGTTCGGCCAGAATGAATGTGCGGTTGGCTGGGGGGTAGCCTCTAGCTGAATTATTGGCAGGAGGAATGAATTGAGGCAGGATTTGGCTTGAAGACACTTCGGAGATGTGTAGCGAATGTTTCAGCTCGGTCTTCGTCGCTGCGAGCCCAGCATCCCGAAGCGTTTCTTATCGATGTGGTCGTTTCAATTGGGGCGCTAAGATTAGGGTGGGCCCTCCACAGAGGATACTTTGTGCTTGTTGGCAAAAATACCTAAGCTGTGCATTTTCTTCCTGTTGGTGAAGAGCCTGGTCGAGTGATCGGGTTGCTTCCTTAAGCCGTTGCTTTGAGTTTGCTGATTGGATTTGTAGTATTTGAAGTAGGAAGTAGACCATCCTTCCCTTGAGGAGTAGAGATTTGAGCTGCCGCAACGAGTACTTCTTCCAAGGCGCTCGTAGTGCAGTCGATGTCCGATTCCATGTTAAGCTACGGGGCGGTTCTATGTGGGCACTTACGTACTTTTTGTATTGAAGCCAAGTCGTTTTTTGCGTAAGGCTGAAGGGGTGTTCGGTTATTTCTGGGCTTTGATGAAGCGTTAAAAGCACAGGCGAGTGGTCTGATGATAAGTCCGAGAGTGCTTTGGCACTTATTAGATTGCGAGGTATGTTTTTTGTCACCGCAATCAATAAGGTCTGGGAGCTTGCGTGGGTCGGTTGACCAGTATGTGGGACTTCAAGGGTAAAAGAGTCCGGTTTATTTTTCCCATTTATAATTGCATTGTACAATTACCTTCCCTTGGGAGTCACTAAGCGTGATCCCCAGTGCGTATATTTGGCATTGTAGTCTCCTGTGGCTATAAAACGATCCTTCCGAGATTGAGAAGCGAGGAGGGCAGTAAATGGCAGCGATTGAAAGGCTTCCGTTTCTTGACTGAATTTGTGTCGATGTGGCCTGCAAAAAGTTTGTTGCAATCCATTTCTGAAAATTGTGTTTAATGCGTTCTCTGATTAGGACTCCAGTTCCGCCGTGGGCTTTTCCATCTGGATGATCTGTGCGCTAGATTGTCCAGCCTCCTATTTGAAAGTTGTATTTCTGGTAAGATTCGTTTCAACCAGAAGCATGACGTCAATATGGTTTTCTGTCAAGTATTGTGACAATTCTAGTTTATGCCGCGAGGTCCGGGAACCTGTGTAGAGAGGGAGAGAAGAAAAGAGAAATAGATGGGGGGCACTCGGAAGTCTTGCCCGTAGATATGGGGACTCGGAAGTCTCCCGAGGGTACCGCCGTTGGACTCGAAAGTCTGCAGAGAAACGCGGTGGACTCGAAAGTCCTCGGTTACGAAAGAGAGAGAATGGTTTGGGACTCGGAAGTCTTCAAAGAGAGGCGCGGTGGACTCGAAAGTCTTCGGTTACGAGAGAGAGAATGGCTTGGACTCGAAAGTCTTCAGAGAGAGCCGGGTGGACTCTAAAGTCGTCAGAGGGAGGCGGGTGGACTCTAAAGTCGTCAGAGGGAGGAATTCGGCAAGCCCAATTGTTGCCGCGACTCGGAAGTCTCCGGCTAATGTATAATTACCCAAATCCGAAGATTCGGGCCCAAAAAGTGACTTTCGCAGCTGACTACTGGAAGTGTGCTACTAGAGACTTACCGCTCCCGATCGCTGTCGGCTGCTAAGTGATCTTCCTAGGCCAGCGGCCCGCTTTATATAGGCCCTAGCCCGCCGTTATCGTCGCCTAGTGTGCCCCTTCTCTGCTGGTGTGACCATTTGCCGTCAGTGTGGCCTAATCTCGGCGCGCGCGCGCCTTTGAATTTGAATGGCCCTGTTCTTTCGACTTCATTTATTTCTTTCTTTTTTTCCTTTCTTACATTTCTTAGCTTATGTTACATTTTATTCTTCTTTCTTTTCATTTCGTTTTCTTATTTATTCTTCAATTAACTTTCAGTTTTCTTACATTTCTGCTTATTTCCTATGTATTATTCTTCATTTAACTTTCTGTTTTCTTACATTTCTGCTCATTTCCTATGTATTTTCCTTCATTTAATTTTCTGTTTTCTTACACTTCTTCTTATTTCCTATGTATTTTCTTCATTTGATTTTCTGTTTTCTTATATTTCTTCTTTTTGTGCGCGCCCGCGTCACACTCCCCCCTCCTTTGAGTAGTGGCGCGCCACCGCCACATAATTACCCCGGTTCGAGGTAACCCGGTATACTACTCCTCCGTCCTTTATGAGCCACCGCTTCTGGTGCCCATACCGCTTTCCTGGCAGCTTTTCCTGTATCGCTCTCACCTCGCACAGTGTAAGATTTTGCCAATCTATTTATTTTATTTATTTATTTATTGAGAAAAATGGCAAATAGCTGCCATATAAGGCCGTACCCTTACCTCTGACCAAGAAGGGAGTGTTTTTTAAGGATGTGCTCCGACTCACATCAGGTGGTCGGAGGTAAGGATAGGTATCGTAAAATACAAGCTGAACTAAAATCTAAGGACATCTCAACATGTAACAAGTGGCAATTATCATTATACAAAGAACATAAAACACGAAAAGGCTCATACATATCGAGGTTTGTCCTACAGACCTCCAGGGCGATAGGTCGAAAGTGACGGGAAGGCCTTGTAGGAACCGAGAGCCTTATAAGGTTTAAAAGGTAATTTGATGAAATGTGACCATGGATGAGTTTGTGCATGAACATTACACCATGGCAGGTCCGACGGTCCTTAAGCGTAGGCAGGCCTAAAAGCCGCAGTCTGTCTAAGTAGGAAGGCAGACGACGATGTGGATCCCAGTTTAAACCACGAAGAGCAAACAAGAGGAATTGTTTCTGCACCGATTCTATTAGATCCTGATATTTCGCGTACTGGGGTGACCAAACACAAGAGCAGTATTCCAAAATAGGACGAACAAGAGAAACAAATAGGAGTTTGGTGGTATAGGGATCATCAAACTCATTGGACCAGCGCTTAACAAAAGCGAAGACACCCTTAGCTTTACCAACAGTTAAACTAATGTGATCATTGAAATTCAAGTTGTGGGTAAACAAAACTCCAAGATCTGTAACTGAACTGATGCGTTCGAGAGCACCAGTCTCTAAGTAATAATTGGCATGGAAACAGTTTTTCCGATAAAATGACATAGATTTGCATTTTGAATTATTAAGAAACAGCAGATTGTTGATGCACCAAGATTGCATGTTATTCAGGTCAGTTTGTAAAAGCAAATGAGACTCAGAGTTAGTCAGAGGCAAGCATAGTTTTACATCATCAGCGTACATCATTACCTGAGAATGAGCAACAACATTGGGCAAGTCATTGATGAAAATTGCAAAAATAAGAGGTCTGAGATAGCTCCCTTGTGGAACACCTGAAGTCACGTAAACTAGATCCGAGAATGAGCCCTTGAAAGCAACTCTCTGAGTACGGTTAGATAAATATTTTGCAATCCAGTCAGTCAATAAAGGGGGGAAGCCCAATAATGAAAGTTTTTTCAGCAAAAGCTGGTGATTCACTGAGTCAAACGCTTTGCTGAAATCCGTGAAGATAACGTCAGTCTGGGTATTGTATCTAAAAGCGTTTCGAATAACAGCACAGAACTCAAGAAGGTTTGTAGTGGTAGATCTTTGTTTCATAAAGCCATGCTGCGAGGAGGACAGAAATGAGCTACATTGGTGCTTCAGTTGAGCTGTAATCAGTAGTTCAAAAAGCTTGGGAATCGCACTAAGTTTTGCAATACCTCTGTAGTTCTCAACGTTTGACTTGCTGCCCTTTTTATGAAGCGGAAGTATAAAAGACACCTTCCAGCTATCGGGAAAGAATGACATGTTAAGAGATAACTGAAAGAGCTTAGACAAGGGACTACATAACGCATTAGCACAGTTTCTTAATACACAACTAGGCGCAAGATCGGGACCAGAAGAGAAGGATGGCTTGAGAGATTTTAAACTACGAAGAACATCGTCCTTGCCGATTGTGGGCATAAAAATGCAGTTGGAGTGCGGAAGAGCATAATAATACAACGACGTTACATCAAAAGTAGTAGTAGAATACGTAGACTGGAAAAATTTTGCGAATAAGTTTGAAATATCATACTCAGAGGAAGCAGACTCAGTTTTGAGATGAAGACTGGACGGGAAGAGCTGTGATTTACGTTTAGAATTGACGAAAGCATAAAATTGCTTAGGATTCGTCTGAAACTCACTTCTGCACCGATTTAAGTGATTGTTGTAACATTCGGAATTATGCGTCAAGAAATCGGATCGAGCTACTAAATATTTAGCTCGGTCGGCTTGAAGTCCGGTTCGGCTGAATTTTTTAAAGAGTCTGGACTTCACATTTTTTAGATACGAAAGACGACGGGAAAACCAGGGGGGTTTGTGTGAGCTAACAAAAGAGGGAAATGACGGGACGAATGTATCAAAACTAGGGCGCTTTAATTCAATAACTTTTGTAATTTTTGAGATATCACCTTGAAATTTGAAAGGAACATTCTTATGAACCCAGATTTTTATGTAGACATACAAAAATGGGCGTGGCATTTTTGTGGGCTTCAAAATCTTCAAAAAAGTGAATTTTAAAACATAAAAATAAAAAAAAAATATATTAAATTTTTTTTTTTGACAATTTTAAGCAGTTTCATATTTTTTCCTGTATTTTTTTAAATAAGAAAAATATTTTGATTTTTAATTTGAAGACAACTTTTTTTTTTTTTTTGTGAACTTTCGGTTTTTGTGATATAGGCCTATACTATTAGATATAACTTCAAGATTATTAGTCGAAACTCTGAAAAGTAAAGTTTTTATTATACATAATTAATTAAGAAAGTAAAATAACATTGGTTCATAATTTTTGTATTTTTTTTAATGAAATAACAACAATTTAAATAACATAAAAAAAATCAACTCCATTTTTGTTCGCCAACTTAACAAGACTCAGTTTCTGATCCAGAATTTTCATTATTATTTCTATGGAATAAGATTTTGTGGACAGTTACTGGCATATAGTACCACGGATATTCCCACAAATATAGCTCTACAGTTTCTGATAGGTACTGCTCAAAAGCTGAGGTATTAATAGGGTAACAACTAGCTATACACGTCAGAATTGTGAGAAATTTAATTATAAGGTCAAGCTTTATTCTTGTAATTTTCGCACACACTTCAGGGTAAGAGAAGAACCCTCTTGCGGTATTGCCATTGTTGTTTGAAGTCGAAGCACCGATATTAAGTTGCTATTATTCGGCCTTTATAGTGCCCTGCAGCCAACTTGCATTGTTGGTAAAAAATCGAGCTTTATTTCTACAAGATCTGTGAAATCTAGTTCGTAATTCAAAGCAGAGCTTGGCCATATGTAATTTCAGCTTTGGGTAGTCAACATCATCTCCAAAAATCATCATAGCGTTCTCTACAAGAGCGTCTCGCTTAACGAGTGTTACGTTCTTAGCCCAAACCTCGAAAAATTCAGCACGGGTTATTTCAGACATTTTCAAATTTAAGATATTTGTGCAAAATATGAGCAAGATTTTTTTTTTGAATCTGATTCTATAAGAATGTGTGCAAATGGTGTATGTTCTGGTGTAATAGAATGGAATAGAATTATATAAGTTTTTCTCCACCAAAAATAGGAAACATTAAAAAAAAACACTTACTTTTTGGTATTTTTTTCCAAAAAATAAAAAAAATAGTAGAGTTGGAAATAAATTATTTTGTTATGAAAAATAGATTAAAAATTGATCACTCAATGTGGTAAAAATAATTGTTGCCTGCTCCCACTGATTAATTGATCCACTTGAAACGACTAAACTTTGTCAACTGATGCCCGCAAGTTTGCATGCATTTCTAACGTTGCACTTTAAAATCCTTTTTCTTCATTGACCCCAAAAATATTTTTTTTGTTTGAATAAAGGCGCTCTAGATTGGCAAAATCTTACACTGTGCCCCGGCTTCGGAGATGGTTGTTCCTCCGGGGACCGTCCAACCCCAGGCGTTTTTCTCGGTCGGGTGGATCTCCAACACATCTGCGTCTGGAGTCGGTTGGCGTCTTCCTGGTGTCTGCGCCGTCGTTGGTAGACGTCTGCCTGGCATTAGGTTCTTCGTTGGTGGGCGACTGTTTGGTGTCGGCGTCGGGGCGCGTCTGCTCGACCTCGGTGTTGGTACCGGCGTTGCTGTTCGTCTGTTTGGCGCCGGGGTTGGTGTTGGTGTGCGCCGGCCCAACGGAACTAACGGTGGTGGGGTGTCGCTGTCCCACGACTTCTCGGTGTCGGACTTCTCCTTCGGCATCATCGGGCCTGCCACCCCAGCGGAGACCCGCACCGGTCTGGCGGGTGCCGTCGCCACCGGTGGGGCCTCGCCGTGCCCTCCGATGCCTACTGGCCGTGGTTTGTGGGCCACCCTTCGCTTGCCCTGTTGGGGGTATGGTGCCCCGTCCGCCTCTGTCGCCGCTCTGACCACCTCCTTCCGTGGAGCCTCTTGCCTGCGGCCCATCTTGGCCGGTTCCGTCCGCCTTCTTCCTGCTCCAGGCGCCGCCGGTGCCTCGATCAGGCGGCCTTTGTCACCGCTGCCGCTCCCGCCGCGTGCCGCTCCCTGAATTTCTTCGCGCTCTCCTCAAACTTCGGCATCGTCTCTGTAAAGAAATCAATATTTTCGTTATTATTGGTCTTTTCGACGTGTTTTTTAATATGTTCGCTAATTTCTCCATGCCCAATGTTTTGATTTCGTTTGCCAATCGATCTTAGTATGGCCGAGTGCCGTTTCCCGTGGGAACGTTAGTTAAGCGTTGCCATACTCTCTACCCCTGACGATATCTTTTGTTCTGGTCCTGTGGGTATCGATGTATCGCTCCCCACCCCTACTTGTATCGGAGTACCGCGCCCTGATTCTTCCACTATCGGTGGCATTTCGACATACTGCTTTATATCCATGATATGCACCCGTTTCGTTTTCTCTGTCCCTCTATTCTTCGCTGTTACGATTACCGGAGATGTAGACCCTATTATCTTCCATGGCCCGTCATACTTTGGTGCTAACTTCGCATTGAATTTATCCGCCGCGTTTGATAGTAGGTGTGTTTTGCACAGCACCCATTCGCCCATCGTCGGCCTCCATTCTCTTTTCCTTAAATCGTATCGCCTTTTTTGGTGTTCCGCCGCTTCTAGCATATTCCCGATTGCTTCGTTTCTTTGCTCTTCCATCCGTTTCCACCGGTTCGCTATGGTTTCTTCTTGCACACCTGATCCTTCAGTAGCCTTATCAAATGTGGCCCCGGGCAGCCGCAGTTCCTTCCCTAGTACTAACTGTGCTGGACTGAATTTTGTTGTCTCCGAGATGCTACTATTGACTGCCAGCATTAGCTCTGGTAGTTGATCGTCCCACTTCGTTTGGTCCTCGCCCGTCAACTGTGCGATCATCGTCTTGACCGTCCGATTCGCCCGCTCTGTAGGATTTTCCTGTGGCGTATACGGTGCCGTGAACTGCTGCTTCACGCCCCGCCTCTCCATTGCCTGTTTCGTTTTCCTCCCTGTGAACTGTACCCCATTGTCAGATACCAAGATTTTCGGTACTCCGAACCTGGCAATTATTCGCTCTCGAAACATCTTCAAAAATGCGTTAGCCGTTGCCTGCCGAATCGCCGCCAGTTCCACCCATCTTGAGTATTTGTCCATCATTACCAGTAAGGCCGAGTTCCCATGCGTCGTGCGTGGTAGTGGTCCCACGATGTCGACGCATACCGTTTCCCACGGTGCTTCCGCCACCCGTGTCAGCATCTTCCCGGAAACTTTATATTTCTGACAACTCTCGCATGCCCGCACGAACTTCTTTGTGTCCCTGGTTAATCCTGGCCAAAAATACTTCGCTTGGATCCTTTTTATTGTTTTCAATGTTCCCAGGTGCCCTGCTTCGGCTGCACTGTGGTTTTCTTGCATTATCCGCGGAATCTCGTCTGCAGTTTCCACTGTTGTTGATCCCTCTTCCGTTTACTTCTTTTGTACAACCGCTCCCCCGATATTTGGTATTCCTCATCTTGGGGTTCCGTCCGTAGCTCTTCCACTTTCTGCCGTATCCAGTCGTCCAGGTGCCTCAACCCCTTGACCTCCACTCGCGGTAGTCTTGACAGCGCATCCGCGACTACGTTGAGCTTTTCTTTCCTGTACTGTATCTCGAACTGGTATGGTTGCAACCCCAGTGCCCACCTGGCGACCCTCCCTGCCGGGCTTTTGATGGAGTTTAGCCACTTCAAGGCCATATGATCCGTTATCACCGTAAAATGGTATCCCTCTAGGTACATTTTATATTTCTCGACTCCCCAGTAAATGGCTAGGCATTCCTTCTCCATTGCGCTATATTTCTGCTCCGTCTTACTCAGCCTCCGGCTTGCAAATGATATCACGTGCTCTCCGTCTTCTGCCTCCTGTGTCAGGACTGCTCCTAATCCGAAGTCGCTCGCATCTGTTTGCAACCTGAACCGTTTCGAAAAGTCCGGACATGCTAAGACCGGCGCCTGTGTCAAACTCTCTTTCAACCCCTCGAACGCGTGTTGGTGTCTCTCGTTCCATTCGAATTTCTGCCCTTTTCGGATTGGTTCCTGCAGTGGCCCGGCTTATTCCGTGAAGTTCGGTACGAATCTTCGGTACCACGAGGCCATCCCTAATAAGCTGTGGACTTCTTTCGTAGATTTCGGTGCTGGTAGCTCCCGAATTGCTGCCACCTTCTCCGGGTCTGTCCGAAGGTCTGACTGCTGACGACGTGTCCCAAATATTTTAGCTCTTCCTGAAAGAATTGGCACTTATCCGGGTTTATCCTGAGATTTGCTTCTTGCAGCCGTCTAAACACTTCTCGTAGCCGTTGCAGGTGCTCTTCCTTTGTCCGCCCTATCACGATGATATCGTCCAGGTATGCAAAGGCATGAGGTTCCATCTCTGGTCCGATGATTGTATCTAGCGCCCGCTGGAATGTTGCTGGTGCTGTCGTGAGTCCGAACGGCATCACCTTCCATTGAAATAGCCCTCTCCCTGGCACCGTAAAGGCTGTATATTGCTTGCTGTCTTGGTCCATAGGGATTTGGCAGTAACCTGACTTAAGGTCTATTGTGCTTATATATCTCGCCTCCCGTAGCTGGTCCAGGATAAAGTTCATTCTTGGCACCAGATATGCGTCTTTCTCCGTTTTGTCGTTTAGCAATCGATAATCGATGCACATCCGCCATGCACTGTATGGGCTTCTTGATCTCTCTATCAGCCCCAGTGACAATAGTTCATCTACCTGTTCGTCGATGATGGCCTGTTGTTTCGGGTTCCTTGGATAGTACCTCTGCTTAATCGGCTTATCGTCCGTTTGGTATATCTTGTGTGTCGCGGCGTTACTGACCCCCTTCATACCCTCGAATACTTGCCTGTGCTCTCGCAGAAAATCCTCTATTCTTTCATCCAGCGTATCCCCCTGCACCTTTATTTCTAATTCGAGGTTTCCGCATCTGAGCACGCTCCGTGCCCTTGCCAGGAAGTCCATCCCCAACAGGATGCCGCCGGCGTGAAATTCTCCAATTGCTCGCTGCTTCATCCCATTGGCGAGTGTTATTTCTGCCCGTACTCCGTTCCACTTCCCGTGTTCCCGTAGGTCCTGGTACGAGTTCCTGCTGATTGCGCTCCGTGACGCTCCCGTATCTATGATCCCCTTTACCAATCTCTCTCCGCATCTGATCCTTGCCACGATTTGGAATCCGTCACATGTTAAATCGTCCCCTGGGTCTGGCATTTGTTGTGCGGCCTGAGTTGCCAGTCTTACTTGCTCAGGCCCTACATGTTTCCCGTCGGCGCTCTACAGCATTGTGAAGTCCTTACTCCATCCTTCTTACAGACCCAACAGAATAGTCTTGGCGGATTCCCGCAGTTGCGCGCCGCGTGACCCGTACCCCCGCATCTGAAGCATACTTCTTGGTTTATCTGTCTCTGTACCGGCCGTATTGCGTTCTCTGTGGCTTCGATCTCCTCCACCTCCTCTGCCAGCTTTACTGGTTCGTTCTCTCGTTGCCTCATCTGCGTGATCTTTTGTTCCAATTGCTCCTCGTACCTCGGGGGCAGGAAGTACTCCTGTAGTTCCTCTTCCAATTGTTCCCATGATTCGATCTCGGTTGGTGTTGTGTTCCACCAATCCGCTGCGAGTCCCTCGAGGATAAATGGCATGGTTGGGATAACCTGGTCCATCTCCATCCAGTACCCCTTTGCCCACTGTTCTATTTTCTCCAAGAACTCCAGTGGGTTTGTTACTCCTTTGTACCTAATCCCCCATCCTCACACTCGGTCGATGGTTTCCACGTCCACCTTCCTTCCTTGCTTCTTCTTCCTTGGGCTCTCCATTTCTTCGGCTCTTGTTACTATGCTCTCCGTGTGGTTCGTGTTCTTACAGAACGCCGCTAGTTCCCTTCTCAAGTCTTCTACTCTTCCCGTCGGGTCTAACTCGAATTCCTTCGCGTATTCGGTCAACTCGGATTTTGTTGCCATGTACACCCAGCTGGACATGCTCTCCTGGTTCCGGGTTTCTCCTACTACCACTCTTTCTGTTCGGACGCCAGATGTGATGGTCTGCCGTCTCAATTCCCCAGATAGCTCAGGGACGGCCAGGATCCGCCTACAACAGTTAGTCCGAGTGGTAGCTGTAAAAGAAGTTGCCCGGTTCCCACTGAGAACAGTGAAGAGATTTCGGTTAAATTAAAGAGCGTTTAGGTTTATTCAAGGTTTCTCTACAGAGTTGATAGACTGAGTTCGAGACTGCGGCTTCGTAGATCGTCGGGCTTCTCGCTTCTCGAGGGGGAAACCGCCGGTGGTTCGGGATCTGCCAGTCGTCGGTAGTCGTCGAGTCGGCCACGCTGGGGGGGGAAAGCTGCGAGGTCCGGGAACCTGTGTACAGAGGGAGAGAAGAAAAGAGAAATAGATTGGGGGGGACTCGGATGTCTCGCCCGTAGATATGGGGACTCGGAAGTCTCCCGAGGGTACCGCCGTTGGACTCGAAAGTCTGCAGAGAGACGCGGTGGACTCGAAAGTCCTCGGTTACGAAAGTGAGAGGATGGTTTGGGACTCGAAAGTCTTCACAGAGAGGCGCGGTGGACTCGAAAGTCTTCGGTTACGAGAGAGAATGGCTTGGACTCGAAAGTCTTCAGAGAGAGACGCGGTGGACTCGAAAGTCTTCGGTTATGAGAGAGAGAATGGCTTGGACTCGAAAGTCTTCAGAGAGAGAGCGGCGGGCGGACTCTAAAGTCGACAGAGAAAAAGGCGGGTGGACTCGAAAGTCGTCAGAGGGAGCCGGGTGGACTCTAAAGTCGTCAGAGTGAGGCGGGTGGACTCTAAAGTCGTCAGAGGGAGGAATTCGGCAAGCCGAATTGTTGCCGCGACTCGGAAGTCTCCGGCTAATGTATAATTACCCAAATCCGAAGATTCGGGCCCAAAAAGTGACTTTCGCAGCTGACTACTGGAAGTGTGCTACTAGAGACTTACAGCTCCCGATCGCTGTCGGCTGCTAAGTGATCTTCCTAGGCCAGCGTCCCGCTTTATATAGGCCCTAGCGCGGTCTAGTGTGCCCGCCGTTATCGTCGCCTAGTGTGCCCCTTCTCTGCTGGTGTGACCATTTGCCGTCAGTGTGGCCGGAGCAAAGGCGCGCGCGCGCGTTTGAATTTGAATGGCCCTGTTCTTTTGACTTCATTTATTTCTTTCTTTTTTTCCTTTCTTACATTTCTTAGCTTATGTTACATTTTATTCTTCTTTCTTTTCATTTCCTTTTCTTATTTATTCTTCAATTAACTTTCTGTTTTCTTACATTGATGCTTATTTCCTATGTATTATTCTTCATTTAACTTTCTGTTTTCTTAAATTTCTTCTTATTTCCTATGTATTTTCTTCATTTGATTTTCTGTTTTCTTATATTTCTTCTTTTTGTGCGCGCCCGCGTCACAACCATTGGCGTTCCAAATTGATATTCATAGAGTCTGCATAGATTATTTAGACTGTTGTGCTACGAGCAGCTGTATTACCATGTTCTGTTTTGAACTAGTATTTGCATGGTCGTTTTCATGAATGATATAAACTCCATCATACTTTGTTGGAGGGTAAGCACGGGAAGGCCGTTTTCCTTTTACGTGCGTCCTCGGCGGCACTGGCGAGAGGGTGCGCGCTAGCGGCGGCACACCGGCAACTGTACCTGCGGCGTGGCGGCTGCGCACTGGCTGTTGACGGCACTGGCGGCCGTGGCGGCACCGGCGGGCTTGAGTGCTTGCTCTCGGCGACAGCCAGAAAAAGGCGGACCGTGGCTGGGCCTGGCGGCAGCGGTGGGAGTCGCGACGGGCGTGGCGCCGACGGGCGTGGCGCCGACGGGCGTGGCGCCGACGGGCATGGCGCCGACGGGCGTAGTGGTCCCGGCGGGCGTGGCGGCCCCTTAGTTATTTAGGCCTGTTATTTGAGTTGTTTACAGTCAACTATAAAAGGGAGGCACGTGCCGGCAATCTCTCTCTTATTTTTCCCGTCGCCAAGAGTGCGCCGCCGCCCGATACCGCGACCCTCTTTGGTTACCAGCGCATCACCTGACATGCACGTGTCCCCGTCTCGCTGTAGCCGACCGTCCGCCGCGTTCTTTTGCCCGCCCACGTTGTGCAGAGTGCCGCCGCGCCACTGCTGCCAAAGTCTACGCACCCAGCGAACAGTACAGCTGCCGCCGCCCGTCACCGCGACGCCACCTGTGCCCGCGAGTGCCACTAAAACTGCCCCATCAACAGTGACGATTTGTGGCCATCAGAGCCCACCGCCTGCCAGTGTCGTCGGCAGAGCCGCCAACGCGAGTGCGCAGCCGCCACGACGCAGGTACAGTCGCCGGTGCGCCGCCGCACGTTCCAACCACCCGTGTGCCTCCGCCAGCGCCCACCGCGAGACACGCACGGCGCCCACGTCGAGACGGCCGTGCGCAGTCGCCACTACCCGCACCCTCTCGCACCAGTGCCCGCGATTTAACCCAGGCGTCACCACAACCGCTGGGTCCACTACGCCTGTCGCCGCCAGGCCCGAGCCCGTCGCGACTCCCACCGCTGTCACCAGGCACAGCCATGGTCCGCCTTTTTCCTGGCTGCCGCCGCACAGTGTAAGATTTTGCCAATCTAGAGAGCCTTTATTCAAATAAAAAACTATTTTTTGCGCCGATGCGCTTTAAGCTGCACTTTAAGAAATGTTCAACTATGAGGAAATCGTAATCCAAACCAAATTAAACATTTTTGCTTTGAAGATAACGATTTTTAAAGTGGAACGTTAGAAATGCCTGCAAACTTCCATTGGGCAGCGAGCATTAGTTTACAGTTTATTCTTTTCAATTGCATCGCGTAATCAGTGCAGCCAAAAATTATTTTTATCATACTAATTGATCGATTATTTATCCATTTTCAATAACAAATATATTTTTTTCCAACTTTAACATTTTTTTTTTTTTGAAAAAAAATACCAAAAAGTAAGGGGTTTTTATCATGTTTCCTATTTTTGGTGGAAAACAACATACACCATTTGCAGAAATTCATATAGAATCAGTTTCCTGCTCATATTTTGCAAAAATACCTTAAATTTGAAAATATGAGAAATAACACGGGCTGAATTTTTGGAGGTTTGAGCAAGAAACGTAAGCGAAATTCACGTGTAGAACAGTCAGTAAAGGCGTTTGGTAATGATATTTGGTATTTCCAAACTATGTTTTGAATTTCAAAACAAATTTCGAAGATTTGGGAAAGATAAAACCAGAAATTGATAAATAATGCCAGTTTATAATGACAACTTTGCGTTTACATACGAATGGTGATCTTATGGAGCTGCTAAGAATCTTTTTTTCTCAGTCAATTATGTTCAATATGAGCCCTAGTTTTTTATGTTTTGACTTATAATCTTGAAGTTATAGCTAAAAACATGAGCCTATATCCAAAAACATAAATTTCACAAAAAATAGAATACATTTTTAATGTTAAAAAGTACAATAAAAAATATAAAATTGTTTAAAATTCTCGAAAAATTGGGTAATTTTTTTTTTGTTAATTTATATGTTTTGAAATTGTGCCAGTTTCCCAGATAGCTCAGGGACGGCCAGGGTCCGCCTACAATAGTTAGTCCGAGTGGTAGCTGTAAGAGAAGAAGCCCGTTTCCCAGTGAGAACGCCGAAGAGAATTCGGTTAAATTAAATCAATTGGGGTTCTTTATTCACGATTTGGTACAGAGTTGAGTTACTGATCTGGAACTCGGCGTCGTCGGTTGTCCGGACTTCTCGCGTCTTGGTGAGCTAGTCGTCGGCAGCAGGCGGAGGTGCCAATCCGGGACAGAGCCAAGAAACCCAGGAACCTGTAGAGAGGGAGAGAAGGAAGAAACCCAGAGAGAATGGTTTGACTCGAAAGTCTTCAGTGAGAGAGGATGGTTTGGACCCTCAAGTCTTCAGTGAGAGAATGGTTTGGACTCTAAAGTCTTCAGTGAGAGAGAATGGTTGGACTCGAAAGTCTTCAGTGAGAGAGGATGGTTTGGACTCGAAAGTCTTCAGTGAGAGAATGGTTTGGACTCTAAAGTCTTCAGTGAGAGACGCGGTGGACTCTACAGTCTTCTGTAGCGAGCGAGAGAGAATGGTTTGGTGAAGTAAATAGATTCGTTTGGTTACATTTAAAGTGTTTCTTTATTCAAGGTTTTTAATATTGAGAGCAGCTATGGTGCCGCTCGAAGGGTTGGATTGAATCTGTTCTTATAATATTCTTTTAATTCTAATTAAGGCTAAGTCTCGTAGCTGCGCTGCTCGCAGGCAGCGGCAGAGAGACGGTTATATACTTATGTATATAAACATATGCCCTCTCTTATGTGAGGAGCGTGAGGGGTATGCACATGCGGTCCGTTCATGCAATTAGGCCGACGCTAACACTTTCTGTGTGCGGCCTGAGCCATAGCGATCGGTTCATATTTCGGCCACTTAGAGTTTATGACCGGGACCATGAATTATGTAAACACTGCAACAAAGTGTTACAGTGTGTACCCTTTAAGTATTGTTGGTACAGTGCATACTACATCTCCCTCCTTTTGAAAAATAACGTAATATAATGAAGTTATTTTAATAAAATTTTATTTATAAAAAGTTGTATGAAAAAATGCAAGAAACTATGCATGTAACTATCTAGGTGTTTAGCTATGTATGGAATTATGTAAGTGTGTAGCTATATATATTTATTTGTCTACGTATGGCCATACTAAGTACAATTTATGAAATAAAGATTTTTAGTCTATCCTTATGAACTGTTTGTTTCTTACTTTTATTACCTGTTATTACTATGTTATCTCTATCTCTTATTTCCGTTACTTTATACGGACCTATATATTTAGGATCTAGTTTATGACCTGTTTCGATTTTAACAAAACTTGATCACCTACGAATATATCTATATCCCTTACTTTCTGATCGTATAGTAATTTATTTCTATTCTTATTTGTTTCTAACATAACTCTAGCTCTTTTGTAAGCTATTTCTAATATATACTTACTCTCCTTAGCATAGTCATCTATATTATATATAAGTTCTATGTTATCTATGCTATTAAAGTGTTTTGGTAGATTACTTGTCTTACCAAAAACTAGCTCATATGGACAATAACTATGTGCCATAGAGGGGGCCGTGTTGAAACAAAAGACAAAATATTGAAGCCATACGTCCCAATCAGTTTTATCAACCGATATGTAAGATCGTATATACTCATTAAAAGTTCTATGACTTCTTTCTATTGTTCCAACTGTCTGGTGGTGGTGTGCTGTAGATATTATATTTTCGATTTTCAAATATTTGCACAGATCAGTTATAATTGAATTCATATATTCTGTTCCCATGTCCGTAATGAACGTCTTCATTGGACCGTACTTCAGAATAAATGATTCGAAAATAGCTTTAGCGACAGTATTTGCGTTTTTATTTGTAATTGGTATGGCAACTAAATATTTTGTTAAATCACATATTAAAGTGACTACATATTCATTACCATTTTCTGATTTGGGAAGTGGACCAACAGTGTCCACTATCACTCTGTCGAAAGCATTTATTGGTGTGTCTGTTATCGTTAAAGGGGTCTTTGTATGAGATGTAACTTTAGATTTCTGACATTTAGGACACTTTCTTACGTACTCAGTTAACTTATCTATTCTATCTTTAGACATACCTTTCCAGTAATAATGTCTTCGTACTTTGGCCAAAGTTTTCGATATGCCAGTATGACCTCCTTGGATAGGATCATCATGAAATTTTGACAGAACAGCTTCTTTGTCTTTAAGACATTTTATTTGGGTCACCGGGTTGAGTAGTGCTACTCTTAATGATTTTAATTTTTTATTGCCCATTAACTTGAAATTATCTATCTAAATGTTTTCAAAGATATTTTCCCACGGTGCCAATTTTATGTGGCTGATATACCGGCTTGCGTTTCAAGCCTTTGGAAAAATTGACCTAAATCAATAACTCCATTAGTATATAAATCGCTCACATCATATCTTGCGATTATTTTCTTACCATGCTTAAGGAAACATAGCATATCTTTAATCTGCAAGATCACTACTTTGCTTACTTCATCATTGTTTATGACGTCGTAAACGCTGGGCTTAGAAGCTTTTTCAATAGTTTGCCTGGGCAATTCTATTTTTTTGTTTTCCGCTCGGATTTTTTGTCTGTTTTGATATCTCGTAGTGACTTGTTTAATATTGCCAGTTATATTTCGTAGTTCCTTGATGGTTATTCTTGATAACGCATCAGCTACATAATTATCTTTACCCTTCAAATATTCGACTGTGAAGTCATACTCTTCTAATTCTAGCCTCATACGCGTCAGTTTTGAGCTGGGATTGATCATCGAGAATAGATAAGTTAAAGGTCTATGGTCGGTTTTTATTAAAAAGTGTTTTCCATATATATATGGTCTAAAATGAAGTATTGCCCAATGCATTGCAGTTAATTCCTGCTCAGTAGTACACTTAATTCTCTCTCCTTTAGTGAAAGATCTGGATGCATAAGCAATGGGAAGTTGGAGTCCATTATGGTTTTGAGTTAAAACCGCTCCACATGCTTGTTTGCTTGCATCTGTAATTATACAGAATTCTTTAGAGAAATCTGGATATTGAAGTAATGTGGGTTCCATGAGTTTTGTTTTTAGATACTCAAATGCATTTTGACAATCATTTGTAAATTCGAAAGGAACATTCTTTTTATATAATCTAGTTATGTGCCGTATAGTCGGCGAAGTTTTTTATAAAACGCCTATAATAATTACAAAATGCTACGAACCGTCTAGCACTGTCCGCGTCATGCGGAACAGGGTAGTTCATAATGACATCGTATTTCTTGTCGTCTGGAAGTATTGCTTTATCAGTGCATTTATGACCTAGAAAAGTCACTTCATGCATAAAAAATGAGCATTTTTCTGGATGCAATTTTAGGTTATATTTCCTACATTTCTCAAAAACATCTGTTAAATTCTTAAGCATATGTTTTTCGGAACAACCGATTTGGATTAAATCATCCATATAAAGGAATGCTTGGGTAGGTTCCAGACCAGAGAATGCAATAGTCATCATTCTCTGAAATGAATTAGGAGCTTTTTTCAGTCCAAAAGGTAATCGCGTGAAGCGATATGAGCCATTGCTCGTTGAAAAAGACGTTATATCTCTTGAACTTTTTTCTAGTTCAATTTGATGGAATCCTGACATTAAATCAAGACATGAAAAATATTTAGCTCGACCTAGTTGATCCAAAATATCATAAATTCTAGGTAATGGGAATTTATCCGATAGTAATTTTTTATTAATCTGACGATAGTCAATCACTAATCGCCATTTCTTTGCATTTGACCCTGGAGATGATTTTTTAGGAACGAGTAATAATGGGCTGTTGTGTTCAGATACGGATGGTTCAACTATCCCGTCGGAAATTAACTTTCCTACTTGTTTTTGTATTTCATCAAGCTGACTGTGTGGGCTGCCATAATTTTTTATATAAACCGGTTCTTCATCTTTTAATCTCAGTTTTTGTCTATAGAAATTGTTTGTTGATATTGATTCGGTTTCCAATCCGAATATATCACTTTACTGGGTGCATAAGCTGGAAAGCTGTGACTTAAACTGCGGAGGGAAATTTTTCGAAAGTTGTGACAATACAGCTTTTTCTCAATTGTCAAGATTTGTATGGACTACATCGTAGTTTGAAAGTGATTCATATATTATGCCATTTGTACTGACTACTTGATCAGTGTTCGTCGTATTAAGTAACCTTATAAAAGCGTTACTAGACGTTGCTATGGTATTTGCAATGTAAATACCATGCTGAATTTCCAGATTTGGAATTAGTACACTGTCTTCTTGAGTGTTTAATTGAATTTTTCTAATAACTTGGGATCTTGCTGGCAGAAGAATTGAGTTGTTGCCAGAACTGTGAGCTATTGGTACGTTAATTGGATATTTCAAATTATTGGGTCTAATTATAAGCCAATCTTCAGATGGCTTCAAGTCTAGTTGACAATTGTACTTTTTAATGAAATCGATGCCTAATATTCCATCGCATGGAATGGGAAATTGGAAATTTCTTATACTTTGTAGTTTTTATTTCAATGGAAACTAAACCTTTGGATTAGGATATTTCTTGACTTATTCCCTTTATGTCTATAACATTGTCAATTTGGATATTATCAAAAATATCTGAAGTTTCTTTTAAAACTGAAATGTCTGCACCCGTGTCTATTAGAAAAACTAGTTCTTTCCCTTTATTTACATTGGTAAATGAAACGAATATGTTCTGACTGAGATTAATAGTATGGACTCTGGTTTCTTTTAATTCTGAGTATTTGAAGGGTTCTGGGAGTTTGCCGATGTATTTTGGGAATTTCCCGATGTGTTTTGTGCAACTCGCACATTGCCTTGGTTGTTATTGTTTTGGCCTCGATTTCCGTTGCCACGGCCTCTATAGTTATTTCCTCTATTTTGGCCTTGGTAGTTATTATTTTGGCTATTTTGGTACCCACGGGAATTGCCTCTATAATTATTGTTTCCGGAGTTTCCACGTCCGCGCTTTGAACCGCGATGTGAATAGTTTTTGTAATACAGGACAGTGTTTTGCTGCAACTATTTACAAACTCGGAAACGGCATCATTCATTGTATTGAATGTTCCCGCCTGCATGATAAGTTTTACCTTATCAATTGTGCAGTTCTTTGTCATTGCCTTTACGGCATGCTGAGTAGAATAGGTCCTTGCCAGTTCTAATGATAACCCGTCTGATATATAAGCTCCTTCTAAGGCTTTAGTCATTTGTTCAATTTCCTGCGTATATTGGTTTGCAGTTTTGCTGCGTTGCTGTAGATTCATCAGCTTTGTTGACAATACTTCAACAGTTTCGCCCTTGACATGGCCTTTCAACCTAGAAATCACCTGGGAAATCGTTGTTTCGTTTCCTATCAGATTTCTAGCAGCTCCTTTCAATTTGGTTTTTATTATTGACACTGCTCGCCCTTAATTGATTCTACTATTTCCAACGCATCTACGAAACTTGTTAGGTTTTCTGCTTTACCATCGAACACTGATATCAGCTTGGATGCGGTATTTATGAAATCAATGTTAGTTTGCGTCATTGCGACAGGAGTGCTTTCCTCACTTGGAGTATCAGAATCTGGGTAGATGTCAGTATCGGTGTAAACCGCTGGAATGGTCAGATTATTTAAATCTTCCTCTTCTATTTTGGGTTTAGTTCCACTAGTCTCTCCTGCTTCTACTTCGTTCGTATCAGCCGATTCTGGGTCAGGAGCAGTGTCAACTGCTATGGGAGTGTTTAGTACATTCGGTACCACTATTTCTAGATTGAACTTTCGTTTAATTGATATTAAATTAGATCGTAGTCGTATTAGAAGTTTAGATACTTGGGACCAATGATCTCTATTCAATCTCTCCCTGTGCCCATGTATTAGTATTCGCGCTTCGTTAAAGCACTCTACTAATATTTCGACATGTCTATTGATAGTTGTCTTTTGGATTGGCCTGTTTTGTGTTAATGACTTGTAAGATTTGTCAAATGTAGTTTTGATATCATTAATTTCTTTATACAGCTTATTCCAATCCATTATCTCATGGTTATTGTAGTTAATTTGTAACGGTCTGCCGTTTCTAGTTCCCCAGATAGCGCAGGGACGGCCAGGATCCGCTCATCAGAGATAGTCCGAGTGGTAGCTGTAAGAGAGAAATTGCCCGGCCCCAGTAAGAACAGTGAAGGAAGTTCGGTAAAAATGGAAAGAGCAGGAATATTTATTCAGGATTCGTTACAGAGTTAAGATAACCGGGGTCGTTGATCGTCGGCTGCCTGCTTCTCGGGAGGGGGAGCCACACCGTTGTGCCGGAGGGTTGCCAGTCGTCGGGGTTTTCGCCGGGGTGGCCACGCCGGAGGCAGGGCCGAGAGGTCTGGTCACCTATGTAGAGAGGGGAGAAACTGGAGGGCAAGCCCCTGGCTTCGGGACTACTCGAGTCTTCCGAGCGAGAGGGATAGAATGATGCGGGACTGCTTAAGTCTTCCGAGCGAGAAAGAGAGAATGATTCGGGACTGCTTAAGTCTTCCGAGCGAGAGAGAGAATGATTCGGGACTATTTAAGTCTTCCGAGCGAGAGAGAGAGAATGATTCGGGACTATTTAAGTCTTCCGAGCGAGAGAGAGAATGATTCGGGACTGCTTAAGTCTTCCGAGCGAGAGAGAGAGAATGATTCGGGACTATTTAAGTCTTCCGAGCGAGAGAGAGAGTGATTCGGGACTATTTAAGTCTTCCGAGCGAGAGAGAGAGTGATTCGGGACTATTTAAGTCGTCCGAGCGAGAGAGCGAGAATGATTCGGGACTATTTAAGTCTTCCGAGCGAGAGAGAGAGAGAATGATTCGGGACTATTTAAGTCTTCCGAGCGAGAGAGAGAATGATTCGGGACTGCTTAAGTCTTCCGAGCGAGAGAGAGAGAATGATTCGGGACTATTTAAGTCTTCCGAGCGAGAGAGAGAGAGAGAGAGAGGTGGACCCTAAGGTCTTCAGCCGAGGCGGACTCTGAGGTCTTTTTGCACTCGATTCCCACCCTAAATCCGAGGATTCGGGTTGTCCAAAAAAATGACTTTCGCTTGCTTGGCTAAGTGGAAGCTGCTCCCCGAGACTTACTACTTCCGATCGCTGCCTGCTGCTAGGTACCTTGGTCTGGGTCGGCGGTCTGCATGACCTAGCCCCAGCTTGAACCAGTTCGGAATTATAATCCCTTCTGTCCGAGATTTCGCGGCTGCTGATCGTCGGTGTGGCGCTTGCGCGCGCGTTCCGATTCCCCCCTGGGTCTGCTTCTTCCCGTTTTTTCTGTTCTCTGCTTTATATATGGTCTTCATGTTCTTCCTTTATTATTTACAATTCTTATTTTATTATTTACATTTTTTACATTTACATTTGTGCGCTCCGCGTCACACTCCCCCCTCCTTTCAGTGGTGGCGGGTTATCGCCACATAGTTCCCTCGGTTCGAGGTGACCTTCCAGGTTGCATCCCCGTCGTCCACTAGCCACCGCGCCTGCTGCCCGGCCAGCTTCTCCCGGATTGCGGCTATCCCGGCCTCGGAGATCCTTGATCCCTCTGGTACCGTCCAACCCCAGGCGTTTCTCTCCACCGGGTGGATCTCCAGCACATCCTTGTCTGGGGTTGGGGCCCGTCGGGATCGTTGCGGTGGTGCTGGTGTTGGCGATGTAGGATACCAGCTCATGGGCTCTGGTACCTCCTGCTGGACCCATGGTGTCGGTGTCGGCGTGTCCGGGCGCCGAGCCCACCGTCCTGGTTGTTCTTGCGCCGGCTCTGTCGGCGTCGGTGCTCGGCGTACTAGCGGAGGTGGCGTCTCGTCGTCCCAGGCCTCTCCTTTCTGCTCCGCCGACATCTTCGGGCCTGCCACTCCGGCGAGAGCCCGCACCGGTATGGCGGGTGCCGTCGCCACCGGCGAGGCCTCGCCGTGCCCTCCGGTGTCGCCTTGCCGTGGCCTATGCGCCACTCGCCGTTTGCCCTGCTGCCGCCACCCGATTTCTTCCACCGCTGGTGCCGCTTGCACCGTCTCTCTCTCCATCGTTCGCCGCCTGCGGCCCATTTTGGCCGGTGCCGTCCTCCGTCGTTCCATTGCCGGCGCTGCCTGCGCCTCAATTAGTCTCGCCCTCGTGGCCATCGCTGCTCCTGCCGCGTACCGCTCCTTGTACCTCTGTACACTCGCCTTGAATTTGTCCATTGTTACTGTAATGAAACCAAGAGTTGTGTTAGTGTCTCTCTGTAATTCTCTCCCTAGCATCAGTTGCGCGGGGCTGAATTTTGTTGATTCAGAGACGCTGCTATTGAAGGCCAACATGATCTCTGGTATTTGATCATCCCACTTCGTCTGGTCCTCTCCCGTCAGCTGAGCGATCATCGTTTTGACTGTCCTATTCGCTCGTTCGGTGGGGTTTTCTTGTGGCGTGTACGGTGCTGTGAACTGTTGTTTCACGCCCCACCTATCCATTGCTTGCTTCGTCTTTCTTCCCGAGAACTGTACTCCATTGTCCGATACCAGGATTTTCGGTACCCCGAACCTTGTAATTACCCGTTCCCGAAACACCTTCACAAATGCTTCGGCCGTTGCTTGTCGGATAGCTGCCAGTTCAACCCATCTCGAATATTTGTCTATTATGACCAGCAGGGTCGTGTTACCATGCTTTGTGCGCGGTAGCGGTCCCACGAAATCCACACATACCGTCTCCCACGGTGCCCTGGCTATTTGAGTCAGCATCTTCCCGGCCGCTTTTTGCTGCGACACCTTGTACTTCTGGCAACTCTCGCATGCCCGCACAAATTCCTTTGTATCCCGGGTTAACCCCGGCCAGAAGTACTTCGCCTGGATCCTTTTAATCGTTTTGAACGTTCCCAGGTGTCCTGCTTCGGCTGCACTGTGGTTTTCCTGTATTATTTGCGGAATTTCACTTGCCACTGCGCACAGTTTCCACGGTTGTTGGTCCCTTCTCTGCATACTCCTTTTGTATAACCGCCCTCCTGTTACTTGGTATTCCTTCTCCTGCGGTTCTCTTCTTAGCTCCTCCATTTTCCGTCGTATCCAGTCATCATGGTGTGTCAATCCTTTGACCTCCACCCGCGGTAGCCTTGAGAGTGCATCTGCCACCACATTGAGCTTCCCTTTCCTGTACTGGATCTCAAACTGATATGGTTGCAGCCCTAGTGCCCATCTAGCGACTCTTCCTGCCGGGCTCTTGATGGAGTTTAGCCATTTTAGTGCCATATGATCCGTTATTATTGTGAACGGGTATCCTTCTAGGTACATTTTATACTTCTCCACCCCCCAGTAAATGGCCAGGCATTCTTTCTCCGTTGCGCTATACTTCTGTTCTGTTTTACTCAGCCTCCGGCTCGCAAACGATATTACGTGTTCTCCGTCCTCCGCCTCCTGTGTCAGAACTGCTCCTAACCCGAAGTCGCTTGCATCCGTCTGTAGCCTGAACTGCTTCGAGAAATCCGGGCATGCTAGGACTGGTGCTTGCATTAGACTCTCCTTTAATCCGTCAAACGCTTGCTGGTGCCTTTCCCCCCATTCAAATCTCTGTCCTTTCCGGATCAGTTCCTGGAGTGGCCCGGCCTGTTCCGTGAAGTTTGGCACGAAACGTCGGTACCATGATGCCATCCCCAAGAAGCTATGGACTTCCTTTGTTGATCGCGGCGATGGTAGTTCTCGGATTGCTGCCACCTTCTCCGGGTCCGTCCTGATTCCCTGGTTGCTGACCACGTGCCCCAGATATTTCAATTCCTCTTGGAAAAAATGACACTTATCCGGGTTTATCCTGAGATTCGCCCCCTGCAGACGCTTGAACACTTCTTGTAGCCGCTGCAAGTGTTCCTCCTTGGTCCGACCTATCACTATGATATCGTCCAGGTATGCGAATGCATGGGGTTCCATCTCCGGTCCGATTATCGTATCCAGTGCCCTCTGGAATGTCGCGGGTGCTGTTGTGAGTCCGAATGGCATTACCTTCCACTGAAACAGCCCTCTCCCCGGTACCGTGAATGCTGTGTATTGCCTGCTATCCAGGTCCATCGGGATCTGCCAGTAGCCCGATTTTAGATCTATCGTGCTTATATACTTGGCCTCCCGCAACTGGTCTAGGATAAAATTCATTCTGGGTACGGGATAGGCGTCTTTTTCCGTTTTCTCGTTCAGCAGTCTGTAATCTATGCACATCCGCCATTCGTTGTTTTTCTTTCTCACTAGTACCACGGGTGCACTGTATGGGCTTCTGGATCGCTCTATCAGCCCTAACGACAACAGCTCGTCTACCTGCTCGTCGATAATGGCCTGTTGCTTCGGGTTCCTCGGATAGTATCTCTGTTTAATAGGCTTATCGTCCGTCAGGTATATTTTGTGTGTCGCGACGGTGCTGACCCCCTTCATTCCCTCGAATACTTGCCTGTGCTCACGCAGAAACTTCTCTATCCTTTCCTCCAATGTCTCTTCTTGCTCCGGTGACTCCGTTGTGTCCCTCCGTTCGTTGCCATTGTTTTCCGCCTCCTTTATATCGAGCTCGAGATTCCCGCATCTGAGCATGCTTGGTGCCCTCGCCAGGAAGTCCATCCCCAATAGAATGCCGCCTGCCACCTCAGCCATGATCATAAAGGGGATTTTGATCCGGGCTCCTCCGAACTCAACCTCGGCGTGGAACTCTCCTAACGCTCTTTGCTTTGTTCCATCGGCGAGTGTGATCTCCGCCCGGACTCCGTTCCACCTCCCGTGCTCCCTTAAGTCCTGGTATGAGTTCCGGCTGATCGCGCTCCGTGACGCTCCGGTGTCTATGATGCCCTTCACTAATCGTCCTCCGCATCTGATCCTTGCCATGATTTGGGATCCGTCGCACGTTAAGTTATCTCCTGGGTCTGGTCTTTGTTGTGCGGCCTGAGCTGCCAGTCTTACTTGCTCAGGCCCTACACGTTTCCCGTCGGCGCCCTACAGCATTCTGAAGTCCTTACTCCGTCCTTCCTGCAGACCCAACAGAAGAGTCTTGGCGGGTTCCCGCAGTTGCGTGCCGCGTGACCTGCTCCTCCGCATCTGAAGCACACTTCTTGGGTCATTTGCGTTCTTGCCGGCCGTATTGCGTTCTCCGTCGCTTCGATCTCTTCCACCTCCTCCGCCAGTTTCAGGAACTCCGTCAACGTGCCGAACCCATTCCTCCGGGTGTACAATTTTATCTTACTTCTACAATTTTTGTACACTTTGTCTAATTTCTCCTCCTCCGACAGCTTCGTAAAACGCATCAGCTTCCGCAGCTCTGTCGCAAATTCCCGCACTGGCTCGTTCTCCCGTTGTCTCATCTGTGCGATTTTCTGTTCCAGCTGCTTCTCGTATCTTGGGGGTAAGAAGTATTCTCGTAGTTCCTTTTTCAACTGGTCCCACGATTCGATCTCTGTTGGTGTTGTGTTCCACCAATCCGCTGCGAGTCCCTCGAGGATAAATGGCATGGTCGGGATTAATTGGTCCATCTCCATCCCGTACCCCTTCGCCCACTGTTCTATCTTCTCCACAAACTCCAGTGGGTTCGTTACTCCTTGGTACCTAATCCCCCATCCTCGCACCCGGTCGATTATCTCCACGTTTACTTTCTTCCCCTGTTTTGCTTCTTTTGGGTTATCCATCTCCTCGACTCTGGTTATTACGACCGCCGGTACTCTTGCTGGGCTTTTCTCCCTTTTGTATTGCTCCGCCAAGGTTGCTAGCCTTTGCTTTATGCTCTCCGTGTGGTCCGTGTTCTTGCAGAACGTTGCTAGTTCTTTCCTCAGGTCCTCTACTCTTCCTGTTGGATCCAACTCGAATTCCTTCGCGTACTCTGCCAACTCGAGTTTCGTTGCCATGTACACCCAGCTGGACATGCTCTTCTGGTTCCGGATTTCTTCTACTACCACTCTTTCTGCTCGGGCGCCAGATGTAACGGTCTGCCGTTTCTAGTTCCCCAGATAGCGCAGGGACGGCCAGGATCCGCTCATCAGAGATAGTCCGAGTGGTAGCTGTAAGAGAGAAATTGCCCGGCCCCAGTAAGAACAGTGAAGGAAGTTCGGTAAAAATGGAAAGAGCAGGAATATTTATTCAGGATTCGTTACAGAGTTAAGATAACCGGGTCGTTGATCGTCGGCTGCCTGCTTCTCGGGAGGGGGAGCCACACCGTTGTGCCGGAGGGTTGCCAGTCGTCGGGGTTTTCGCCGGGGTGGCCACGCCGGAGGCAGGGCCGAGAGGTCTGGTCACCTATGTAGAGAGGGGAGAAACTGGAGGGCAAGCCCCTGGCTTCGGGACTACTCGAGTCTTCCGAGCGAGAGGGATAGAATGATGCGGGACTGCTTAAGTCTTCCGAGCGAGAAAGAGAGAATGATTCGGGACTGCTTAAGTCTTCCGAGCGAGAGAGAGAATGATTGGGACTATTTAAGTCTTCCGAGCGAGAGAGAGAGAATGATTCGGGACTATTTAAGTCTTCCGAGCGAGAGAGAGAATGATTCGGGACTGCTTAAGTCTTCCGAGCGAGAGAGAGAGAATGATTCGGGACTATTTAAGTCTTCCGAGCGAGAGAGAGAGTGATTCGGGACTATTTAAGTCTTCCGAGCGAGAGAGAGAGTGATTCGGGACTATTTAAGTCGTCCGAGCGAGAGAGCGAGAATGATTCGGGACTATTTAAGTCTTCCGAGCGAGAGAGAGAGAGAATGATTCGGGACTATTTAAGTCTTCCGAGCGAGAGAGAGAATGATTCGGGACTGCTTAAGTCTTCCGAGCGAGAGAGAGAGAATGATTCGGGACTATTTAAGTCTTCCGAGCGAGAGAGAGAGAGAGAGAGAGGTGGACCCTAAGGTCTTCAGCCGAGGCGGACTCTGAGGTCTTTTTGCACTCGATTCCCACCCTAAATCCGAGGATTCGGGTTGTCCAAAAAAATGACTTTCGCTTGCTTGGCTAAGTGGAAGCTGCTCCCCGAGACTTACTACTTCCGATCGCTGCCTGCTGCTAGGTACCTTGGTCTGGGTCGGCGGTCTGCATGACCTAGCCCCAGCTTGAACCAGTTCGGAATTATAATCCCTTCTGTCCGAGATTTCGCGGCTGCTGATCGTCGGTGTGGCGCTTGCGCGCGCGTTCCGATTCCCCCCTGGGTCTGCTTCTTCCCGTTTTTTCTGTTCTCTGCTTTATATATGGTCTTCATGTTCTTCCTTTATTATTTACAATTCTTATTTTATTATTTACATTTTTTACATTTACATTTGTGCGCTCCGCGTCACAAATTTAGCCATTGTGTTCATGTAGCAAAAAGATTTTGTCTGTATTTAATTAAAAATTGTTTTTGTGTTTTATTTTACTCATCTTTAAGTATAAATTGTATTATTAACAACGTTACTATTGGCCAACTTCATCTTGCTGGTTTGTATTTATATTTTTTTACTTATATTTTTGATATAATAACATTCTTTAATATAAGTAATATGATTTGTTTTAGATTTTATCCAGGTCATTAGCCCGGCTCATGTATCTTTTCTTAAGACATTTATTGTGCAGCTTATAGATTTTGTAGAAAAAATTTGCGCACATTATTACAACAATTATTATTAAAAGTACATGTACCCAATACAAGTTGATATTGTTGGCTTCTACTTTGTTAATAACATTTGCAGTGGAATCCACTGTTTTTATATCCAACGTCATTTTTGTAGGTGGTACATATACCTTTAAACTATACTTTGGGCTATTATTACTGTAACTTTCTATTGAAAATTTGCTTATTGCATTACTTTTCATCTATTTTAACAGATTTCTACCTATTGTTTTGCATAGCTTTACGGGCCATACGACTAATTGGGCGGAGAAGGTTCCGCTCAATTTTACAATTTATATTATATTATATAAAAAAAATATGCATCGTAGTGCAATAAAAAAAAAAGTATGCAACGCAGTGCATGGGTTTATTTTGGAACGCTCTGCATCTGCTGTGGTCGTGGTGCTCTTCCTTGGCCCACGTCAGCTGGTCGTCGCCGGTTTGGCTTTGCTGACGTTCCCTCGATGGCGTAGGCGGCGGTCTTGCCTCCCGCGCTTGGTGTCTGCTGCTGTTGTCCTGGCCTTTGAGCTCAGGCGGCGCCGGTGCTGGCTTCGCATAGGCAGTCTTCTCCCTCGGAGGTGTAAAGGGCGGATTGCCTCTCACACTATTTGTTTTTCCTTGTGCATGTATATTTACAATGCACACTGTTTAGTGGTCCAGGGCAGTCGGCGGGGCATCTGTGTACCCTCCTGGGCATTTCCTTAAGCGATGGAGGCTTCGTTTTTGTTCCGTTTATTGATTTTGGAACTTGGTGGGTTGCGATCTTGGGCTTGTTTATATTTGATTTTAGAAAATCAAGTTCACTTTGCAGCTTTACTGCTGTGGCCTATAGCGAGGGTGGTTGGTTAGTGTACAATAGCCACTTCAAGTGCGCTATTCTCTTCTGTATTTTATGTTTCACACCAGCCCGGCCTATCACTTTCACTCAGATTTATGCATATAATTTTGTGTGTGTTCGCTGTAGATTCGCTGTTGATTTTGAGGTCGCAGTTTTATATTTTTGTGCCGTTTTAATCAGGGATTTTATTGACTCCTGCTCCCTCTCCTTGTTCATTTTTATATGTTTGGATGATTTTTAATTAATTCTTTTTTTTTCACCATCCACAAGCGGACCAAGTCACTGTCGCCGTGAAGTAAATAGATTCGTTTGGTTACATTTAAAGTGTTTCTTTATTCAAGGTTTTTAATATTGAGAGCAGCTATGGTGCCGCTCAAAGGGTTGGATTGAATCTGTTCTTATAATATTCTTTTAATTCTAATTAAGGCTAAGTCTCGTAGCTGCGCTGCTCGCAGGCAGCAGCAGAGAGACGGTTATATACTTATGCATATAAACATATGCCCTCTCTTATGTGAGGAGCGCGAGGGGTATGCACATACGGTCCGTTCATGCAATTATGCCGACGCTAACACTTTCTGTGTGTGGCCTGAGCCATAGCGATCGGTTCATATTTCGGCCACTTAGAGTTTATGACTGGGACCATGAATTATGTAAACACTGCAACAAAGTGTTACAGTGTGTACCCTTTAAGTATTGTTGGTACAGTGCATACTACATTGGACTCTAAAGTCTTCAGTGAGAGACGCGGTGGACTCTTAAGTCTTCGGTAGCGAGCGAGAGAGAATGCGTTGGGACTCTAAAGTCTTCCGTAAGAGAATGATTCGGACTCTAAAGTCTTCAGAGAGGGAGAGAGAGCGGGCGGACTCTAAAGTCTTCAGAGAGAGAGGGCGGGCGGACTCTAAAGTCTTCAGAGAGAGAGGGAGAATTCAGCAAGCCGAATTAGTTGCCGCGACTCGAAAGTCTATCGACTATTTATTGCAACCCAAATCGAAAGATTCGGAAGATTTGGCTGCTGACTACCGGAAGTGTGCTACTAGAGACTTACGGCTTCCGATCGCTGTCGGCCGCTAAGTGTCTTCCTATGGCCAGAGGCCCGTCTTATATAGGCCCTGGAGTGCCCTAGTGTGCCCGTTGCGATCGCTTTTTCTTCTTCAGCGTCTTCTTCTTCTTCTTCCCCTAGCCGCCAGTGTGCCCTTCCTTGATAATGCGCGCGCATTCGAATTCGAATAATTTCCTTCTTTCATGTTTCTTTATTTTTCCTTGATTATTCTTTCCTTATTATTTACTTCTAACAATTCAGTTCCTTATCTTAATGTGACAGTTCTTCCTTCATTTGCTTATATCTTTACATTTCTGTGCGCGGAAAGCGTTACAAAATGCATTTATTTCTTAATTTTGGCGCCCACGAAAATGACACGCCCATTTTCTTTTATATTTCCAATTCTTGTAGAATGTTTATTTCAAATTTCCAGTTGATATCTCAAAAATTACGAAAGTTTTTTAATTAAGGCGCCCTAGATTGGCAAAATCTTATCCTGTGCGCCGACGACCCATGTGAGTGTAAACAAACTCCCGTCCCGTGCCTTTCTTTTTTTCACTCTCCTCCCGCGACCCCAGGACCTTTACCGGAGTCGCCCCCACTCTCCCTTCGACCACTTCGCGGTTTTCACACGTCTCCGCCCGGTCTACCGGACCCCACACATCCTTGAAATCGGTGTAACGTGGAAATTTGAGTTTAGGGTCGCCCTAACTGCGAATTTTCTAAAATAACTCCTTGTCCCAACATACAAATTTCTTGTGTAATCCTTCTTGTACGCGGCTGAGTGCTATCCCGGCCGGAAAGTTCGTTACAGGTTAACTGTTTTATACAAAATACAAATATGTCAAATAATGTAAATATAATAGGAAATAAGTAGGTTAGTTCTGAGATTAAGGGATTAGGATAAATACAAGCTAAACACATACACCACCTACACCTCACCGGCAACATCGCTGGCTACACCAGGTGACCGGTGGCCATCAACATCGCCCGCAACATCGCAATAAAAGCCACGAAACATATTAAAAGCAACAACCACCCCATCATGTTATTTCCCAAATCCGCCTAATAAATCATGCGCTCCACTGCAGAAAGTAGTCGTTCTCCTTGGAAAACAGGCCACCGCTGCCACTATCAACTTCAGAACGGCTAGCATTGCCTACGTGGTTGTTGTGTGCCTTGCCGTTCCTGCTCGTATTCTGTTGATCTGTATTCTCGTTTCGATATCTTCCATCTTCAGCTCATGTATTCCCAACTCTTGGGTGGTTCTGTTCTTCTGGATGGCCTCGACCCCTCGTCTCCGCCTCGGCCGCCGTTTGGTTATTCCAGGCATCGATCCGGTCAGGACGGGAACAGGATCGCCACGCCGCTGGGATTTATTCCGAGCGTAGGCGCGGGCGGCTGCTGTTGGGCTCATTCCAAGCCGTCGGCCCAGTCTTAGGGGCCCGCCGCAGGGATTAGCCTAGGCGTGGCCACGGGCTTTTGCAAGCCACGATATATTATTCGTTGCCGTTGCATTATTCCACGGTCAGCCACGGTCTTGGCTGCGGGTGCGGGGAAGAGGCTGCTATTATTCCGAGCTTTTTCTCCAGTCTCTAAAGGGGGTTTCGGCCGCTGGACAATCCAGGGCCGGTAGCGCTTTCCTTAGAGAATGGCTCCCGCAAACAGGGACCGTCAGGATCCACTCCCCCTGTTTTCTACTCGTTGTCGTGTGTACCATCCCGATTCAGTGAGGACGCTTAGGATTGCTGATATCTTCAGCTCGCCTACACTGTCCAGTAACTCAAACTGTCGGGCTCTAAAGTGGCGTTGTCTTTTATGGTTTAGTGCCGGGAAAAAGCATAGCAGGTGTTCCGGAGTCTCTTGCTCCGTTGTTTGCTTGCAGCTTCTGCAGGTCGTATTGTGTGGCAGTCCCCATTTCCTTGCGCCTGCTGTTATTTTTTTTTTGCTGTTCGATAACATCATTCATGTTCATCATTCAATCTTTCTCTTCGTAGCGGACGGTCGTGTTTTTGTTTTGCGCTCCAACATTTGTGTTAATTTCACTTCAGACCGCCGGGGTTTTTGTCCAAATTTTATCACCTAAATATTCATAATTATATACCGTTTCGATAACGCGCGTGCATGCACTTTTCTGTGTAATTAATTTGTATTAATAATCACTTTTTAGTTTGTGCTAAGACGGTTATCTTTTTCCCCTTTCTTCTTTATCACGTTTTATTTTTCTCTCCCCCGCTTTAGTTGTCGGTTGCTGTTAGCTGCATATAAGTGGTTCATAGCTCTCATCGCTCTTGTGATTTCTGCTGCTCATACTCTAACCCTTGCGCTCTTCTGTTCTCTCTTTCTCTCTTTGCTTTTTTGGTACTGATAGTGTGCATAGTGATTCTAGGGTCTGAGAAAATGTCTCTAAATATTGTCTGCAATATAAAGAACTGCCAAAAATATGTTTTGGCAGACCAGCCCCGTATCCATTGCTGGCTTTGCGATGCAGTAGTGCATGCTAAGTGCATCGAAATGACAGGTGGCATAGCTGACGCAGTGTCCAGCAAAAACGGCCTGCGTTATTTTTGTGAGGCCTGTCGACCGGTTAGGAGATATCATCCTTCATGCGTCAGACCAGGAGTAGATTTTCTGAAATCATGGCCACGTTTCGCAAGGCGAATGACCTGTTCTTTGCGCTTGACGCTCAATTTAATAGTATGAAGCTAATAAATTTTTTTTTTTCGTTTTTTTCGTGTGGGGTCCCACGCTCACCTCCCGCCCAACCGACCGAGGGGCGCAGCCGTGTGACGTACGGCACGAACGCGTTCTGGATAGACGCGAGAGAAGAAATAATAGAACAGGACGAGGAAAAAATTAGGATACACTACGAACAAGTTCTAACAACAGTACAGTTTTAAGTTTTTGGAGGCTTTCAATGCCTTCAATACTACTAAAAAGGCGATTGCCTACAATGGTTAACTACTAAAGGAATAAAGGTTCTAGATGAAAGACGGGGAACATGGAAATTGAGCTGGCCTAGCAAGTAGGGGCTCTCCACATCCCCGTTAATAAGTTTATGTAGAAAGACGAAGCCAAGCATCGTCCTACGATTAGCTGAAGAAGGTAAATTGGTAGGAGAAGTGTACTAGAGTAAGACGGTAATCTGAGGTTGGCATCCTAGGGTGGGCCACGGAGGGCGAAAATCCAATTTTTTTTTGACAGATTCGATGCGGCTACTATGGCCTCCGAATTGAGAACTTCAGACGACACGGTTAATTATCCTTTTCTGTTTAGGAAACTTGATTCAATGGGGTTTCCTAGTGATTTTCTTAAGTGGATTTCGAGTTATCTAAGTGACAGAACCCAAAAGGTTATGTTCAGAAACGTTCTATCCAATATCCTCAGTGTCACTTCTGGCGTCCCACAGGGTAGCCACCTTGGACCCCTGCCGCTAGTTCTAACTAAATTCAGAGTACTCATGTCTGCGGATGACGTTAAACTTTGCGTGCAGTATAGGGGCAGTTCATGCCAATCAGACCTACAATCGGATCTTGAGCAAGCATGCTAACGATTTACATCTCAACAACTCTAAATGCAAACTGACGACAATTTTACTCTGCTTGCCACTTATATGCTTAACGATTGCTCATTGGAAAAAATTTCTAATGTCGATGATCTGGGTGTCCGCCTAGATCCCAAACTTTCGTTTTCCGAACATATTTCCTGTATGGTTAACAGGGCCAGAGGCATGCTTGGATTCATTAAGGGTGGTCGAAGGAATTCGATTCTCCTTATGTAACGAAGATGTTCTTTAGTTAGTTAGTTTGTCCTTTATTAGAGTATGGTTCGTGCGTCTGGAGTCTTCAATTCGGAGTCCATAGTAGCCGCATCGAATCTGTAAAAAAAAATTTTCGCTTTTCGCCCTCCGTGGCCTACCCTGGGATGCCAACCTCAGATTACCGTCTTACTCTAGTAGACTTCTCCTACTTAATTTACCTTCTTTAGCTAACTGTAGGACGATGCTTGGCGTCGTCTTTCTACATAAACGCAAAACAGGCAAATCCAGGAAAATACAGTTAAGAAGCACGCATGTATATTAGTAAAGTGCTTTAATGACGCAGGAATACTAATACATGACCAACTGGAAAAATTAACTAAAGATCATTGGTCTAGGGTATCAAAATTCCTAACCAGACTTCGAGAAAATCTAATCTCGATTAAGCAAAAATTTGATCTTGATATATATGTCCCTACTATCCTCAACACCTCGATATCAGTTTTAACTTATGAACCAACAGAACAGAACAACAGAACCGGCCGGTGACGAAGAAGTAGAACTAAAAGAATCAGGACAGGCAGATCTCGATTCAGAAGAATCAGAAGTGATAAATTACGACCCTTAAGAACTTGAACTTGAACCCAAAATAGAGGATCAAGATTTCAACAATCTCACCATTCCTGCCGTATTAACAATACCAGCAGCAAAGGAAGAGAAAGACAATAAAATCAGATTCGCTATCTTCCCCAGACATTTTACTAAGCTCGCTTGACACATTAATACTATACATATTGGCAGATCCAGCCTTACAGTGAGCCTACATTAAGGACATATCCAATGCCATCCTCGAATTTAGTGGACAAAAAATCCATTCACAAAGATTTGTTACGGCTCTGAGGCTAGTAGATTTGACGAAAGGGCAATTCGAAGAATTGGCTGTCGAAGTAGTCAAGTCGAAAATAGTAGGATCAACCTTATATAGGGTTCAAAATGAAACTACTATTAAAGTCATAATTGACAAACTTAACGCCACTATCGTCGGTGAAATATCCGATGTAGTTAAGGCTAAACTACCTTAAACTAGGTAGAAAGGAAAAACTGCCGAAAAATCTATCAATGAAATTGACAACCTCCGGAAGCTTCTTGAAGCTTCATACATTGATGAAGGGGGATCAGCTGAACATGCTGATAAATTCAGTACAGAGGAAGCCATCGCTACAATGACTAAAAATTGTGAGCATGGCCGTCTTAAAACAATTTTGGAAGCAGGCAATTTCTCAACAATGAACGAAGCCGTCACCAAGTACATTCAATGTAGTACTGAAATGACAGGCAATGCCAATTCCGTATTGTATACCCAGAAAGGAAATAATTATCGTGGTAATAATTATAAAAATAATTATCGCGGTAAAAATAACAATAGAGGTAATTATCAAAACAACGGATATTACCAGAACAACGGATATAACCAAAACAATGGTTATAACCGAAATAATAATAACAATAATAATAAAACCCAAAATAATAATTATTATAGGAACAACAACCGTAGTGGCGGAAATAGCCGTGGGGAAACAACAACGGCAATGCCAATAATAATAATTACCATAACGACAATATGAGAGTAGCTCAAACAAATTCGGGAAACTCCCAAATGCCTTTAGAATCTAAAGTTTAGATACAACACAATAAAAATAAAATTCATAAACGTAGCAACAGGAAGGGAATTAACTTTTCTACTAGATACAGGTCCGGAAATATCCATATTCAAGGAAAATTCCGACAATTTTCAAGACATCCAAGATAATCACATCATAAACATACAGGGGATAAGTCAGGAAGTCACTAAATCAAAAGGCTTAACTTCTATCAAAATTCAAACTTCTAAGTATATAATTCGACATTACTTCCATATCGTAAATTTGCAATTCGCTATTCCATGTGATGGAATACTAGGAATCGATTTTATAAAAATATACAACTGTCAATTAGACTTCAAGCCATCTAAAGACTGGCTTATGTTCAAACCAAACAACCTCAAATATCGGATTTATGTTCCAATAGCATACAGTTCTGGCAACAACTCCCTAATTCTGCAAGATCTCAAGTCGTTCCAAAAATAAAAATAAATTCAGAAGAAGACAGTGTATTAATTCCGAATCAAGAAATTCAGCATGGTATCTATATCGCAAATACCATAGCAACAGTCCAAAATGCATACATAAGATTGCTAAATACCACAATCACAGATCAAGTAGTTAATATTAAAAATATTCATCACGAACCCATTTCAAACTATGAAGTGGTACAATAAATAAAAACTGAGATTGACTGATGATGAACCCGTATATATAAAAAATGATAGAAATCCTCAGCATGACGAAATCCAAAAACACGTTCAAAAACTCATAAATGATAGAATAGTGAAACCCCTTTGTATCACCTCTTAATAGCCCACTTTTGTTAGTACCAAAAAAGTCACTTCAGAATTCTGAAAATAAAAAATGGCGATTAGTAATTGACTATCGTCAAGTTAATATAAGAATCTTGTCGGATAAATTTCCGCTCCCTAGAATCGATGATATTTTAGATCAGCTAGGTCGAGCAAAATACTTTTTGTTCAGTCGCAGCACTAATTAATTATAAGCAGTAATGTTCATGCACAATAACAATTATTTATTAACTCCTCACACAATATGCAGTAAGCGTAAATAAAGTATTGTAGTATGCACTGTACCGACAATACTTAAAGGGTACACACTGTAACACTTTGTTGCACTGTTTACGTAATTCATGGTCCCGGTCATAAACTCTAAGCGGCCGAAATATGAACCGATCGCTATGACTCAGGCCACACACAGAAAGTGTTAGCGTCGGCATACCCCTCGCGCTCCTCACATAAGAGAGGGCATATGTTTATATACATAAGTATATAACCGTCTCTTTGCCGCTGCCTGCGAGCAGCGCAGCTACGAGACTTAGCCTTAATTAGAATTAAAAGAATATTATAAGAACAGATACAATTGAACCCTGTAAGCGGCACCACTCCTGCTAACAATTAATTCGAGGAAGAAATAAAGAAACAATACAAAACCGAATTAAATATATATATATGTGGATGGTGAAAAAAAAAATGAATTAAAAATGATCCATGTCCAAACATATAAAAATGAACAAGGAGATGGAGCAGGAGTCAATAAAATCCTTGATTAAAACGGCATAAAAATATAAAACTGCGACCTCAAAATCAACAGCGAATCTACAGCGGACACACACAAAATAATATGCATAAATCTGAGTGAAAGTGATGGGCCGGGCTGGTGTGAAACATAAAATGCAGAAGAGAATAGCGCACTTGAAGTGGCTATTGTACACTAACCAACCACCCCCGCCATGGGCCACAGCAGTAAAGCTGCAAAGTGAACTTGATTTTCTAAAATCAAATATAAACAAGCCCAAGATCGCAACCCACCAAGTTCCAAAATCAATAAACGGAACAAAAACGAAGCCTCCATCGCCTAAGGAAATGCCCAGGAGGGTACACAGATGCCCCGCCGACTGCCCTGGACCACTAAGCAGTGTGCATTGTAAATATACATGCACAAGGAAAAACAAATAGTGTGAGAGGCAATCCGCCCTTTACACCTCCGAGGGAAGACTGCCTGTGCGAAGCCAGCACCGGCGCCGCCTGAGCTCAAAGGCCAGGACAACAGCAGCAGACACCAAGCGCGGGAGGCAAGACCGCCGCCTGCGCCATCGAGGGAACGTCAGCAAAGCCAAACCGGCGACGACCAGCTGACGTGGGCCAAGGAAGAGCACCACGACCACAGCAGATGCAGAGCGTTCCAAAATAAACCCATGAACTGCGTTGCATACTTTTTATACCCGCTACCCATAGGGTAGAAGGGTATTATAACTTTGTGCCGGCAGGAAATGTAAGTAACAGGTAGAAGGAAGCATTTCCGACCCTATAAAGTATATATATTCTTGATCAGGATCAACAGCCGAGTCGATCTAGCCATGTCCGTCTGTCTGTCTGTCTGTCTGTCTGTCTGTCTGTCTGTCTGTCTGTCTGTCTGTCTGTCTGTCCGTCTGTCCGTATGAAACACTGGATCTCAGAGACTATAAGAGATAGAGCTCTAATTTTTTTTCGACAGTATTTCTTATGCTTGCACGCAGATCAAGTTTGTTTCAAATTTTTGCCACGCCCACTTCCGCCCCCGCAAATCATAAAAAAGCGTATTAAGCGTATAATTTTAAAGCTAGAGTCGCAAATTTCGATATGTATATCAAGAACTATAGTCGGTGTAATCCCTGAAAATTTGGTTGCGATCAGATAAAAATTGTCGAAGTTATTAAAGAAATAATTTTGTATGGCCAGAAACGGCTGCTGGCAGCATGCCTCATTTGGTTGACCAATTAGACCAACTAAATATTCTTATCAGTTCATGGTTGTGTTCGGAAAAGAATCTTATAAGATATTCGAGAAGCAATTTTAATAAATGGTAATAATTATTAGCCGCTTGAATGCAATAATATCGCGGTTTTACACACATAGATACATATGTATGTATTTTTGTATGCATGTGATTATATTACACTTGCATTTGCATTTGTCTGTTATGTTCAAAATTGTATCAACTGTTTTTTCTGGCGTCCTGACGCTTTTCTGGTTTAAGTATGGGTAGCGGGTATCTCACAGTCGAGCTCACTCGACTGTAGCTTTCTTACTTGTTTTGATTGCACTACGATGCATATTTTTTTATATAATATAATATAAATTGTAAAATTGAGCGGAACCTTCTCCGCCCAACTAGTCGTATGGCCCGTAAAGCTATACAAAGCAATAGGTAGAAATCTGTTAAAATAGATGAAAAGTAATGCAATAAGCAAATTTTCAATAGAAAGTTACTGTAATAATAACCCAAAGTAAAGTTTAAAGGTATATGTACCACCTACAAAAATGACGTTGGATATAAAAACAGTGGATTCCACTGCAAATGTTATTAACAAAGTAGAAGCCAACAATATCGACTTGTATTGGGTACATGTACTTTTAATAATAATTGTTGTAATAATGTGCGCAAATTTTTTCTACAAAATCTATAAGCTGCACAATAAATGTCTTAAGAAAAGATACATGAGCCGGGCTAATGACCTGGATAAAATCTAAAACAAATCATATTACTTATATTAAAGAATGTTATTATATCAAAAATATAAATACAATATAAATACAAACCAGCAAGATGAAGTTGGCCAATAGTAACGTTGTAAAACACAAAAACAATTTTTAATTAAATACAGACAAAATCTTTTTGCTACATGAACACAATGGCTAAATGAACTACTAACCATGAGATAATGGATTGGAATGAGCTGTATAAAGAAATTAATGATATCAAAACTACATTTGACAAATCTTACAAGTCATTAACACAATATCCAAAATCCAATATCCAATCCAAAAGACAACTATTAATAGACATGTCGAAATATTAGTAGAGTGCTTTAACGAAGCGCGAATACTAATACATGGGCACAGGGAGAGATTGAATAGAGATCATTGGTCCCAAGTATCTAAACTTCTAATATGACTACGATCTAATTTAATATCAATTAAACGAAAGTTCAATCTAGAAATAGTGGTACCGAATGTACTAAACACTCCCATAGCAGTTGACACTGCTCCTAACCCAGAATCGGCTGATACGAACGAAGTAGAAGCAGAAGAGACTAGTGGAACTAAACCCAAAATAGAAGAGGAAGATTTAAATAATCTGACCATTCCAGCGGTTTACACCGATACTGACATCTACCCAGATTCTGACACTCCAAGTGAGGAAAGCACTCCTGTCGCAATGGCGCAAACTAACATTGATTTCATAAATACCGCATCCAAGCTGATACCAGTGTTCGATGGTAAAGCAGAAAACCTAACAAGTTTCGTAGATGCGTTGGAAATAGTAGAATCAATTAAGAACTCGCAGTGTCAATAATAAAAACCAAATTGAAAGGAGCTGCTAGAAATCTGATAGGAAACGAAACAACGATTTCCCTGGTGATTTCTAGGTTGAAAGGCCATGTCAAGGGCGAAACTGTTGAAGTATTGTCAGCAAAGCTGATGAATCTACAGCAACGCAACAAAACTGCAAACCAATATACGCAGGAAATTGAACAAATGACTAAAAGCCTTAGAGGGAGCTTATATATCAGACGGGTTATCATTAGAACTGGCAAGGACCTATTCTACTCAGCATGCCGTAAAGGCAATGACAAAGAACTGCACAATTGATAAGGTAAAACTTATCATGCAGGCGGGAACATTCAATACAATGAATGATGCCGTTTCCAAGTTTGTAAGTAGTTGCACTGAAGCAACTGGACAGCAAAACACTGTCCTGTATTACAAAAACTATTCACATCGCGGTTCAAAGCGCGGACGTGGAAACTCCGGAAACAATAATTATAGAGGCAATTCCCGTGGGTACCAAAATAGCCAAAATAATAACTACCAAGGCCAAAATAGAGGAAATAACTATAGAGGCCGTGGCAACGGAAATCGAAGCCAAAATAATAACAACCAAGGCAATGTGCGAGTTGCACAAAACACATCGGGAACTTCCCAAAATACATCGGGAAACTTCCAGAACCCCATCTGGGGTACCAAAATATAATGAAAAGGAGTTTAATTCGGTTTTGTATTGTTTCTTTATTTCTTCCTCGAATTAATTGTTAGCAGCAGTGGTGCCGCTTACAGGGTTCAATTGTATCTGTTCTTATAATATTCTTTTAATTCTAATTAAGGCTAAGTCTCGTAGCGGCGCTGCTCGCAGGCAGCGGCAGAGAGACGGTTATATACTTATGTATATAAACATATGCCCTCTCTTATGTGAGGAGCGCGAGGGGTATGCCGACGCTAACACTTTCTGTGTGTGGCCTGAGCCATAGCGATCGGTTCATATTTCGGCCACTTAGAGTTTATGACCGGGACCATGAATTATGTAAACACTGCAGCAAAGTGTTACAGTGTGTACCCTTTAAGTCGGTTCACTTTTGTACCTATAAATACTGTTAAGTTTTCATCAATAAATCAGTAAGAGTTCTACCTCAAACAGAAGCTTTACTCATGCATCAGAGGCTGTCGCTGTGTCTTCAGACCCTCATTCACCCAACCAAACCAACCCAATCGTCCACCTAGTTCCAAGTGCTAGTTGCGACAACAAAAGGCAATATTTTATGCACTATCTGCCAGTCATCTAAGCCTCCTCACAAACATTTTGGTGACCCCGACGAACACGTTAACCGTAAACGTCAACCCAAAGGAAGATTCTATAACTCTTGGGAAGTCTTCCTGAATTGTTCTCATTCACACACCCAACATACGAACACGTCAACCGTAATTCGCGATCAACCGGGAAAGTTCCGTAACTCTTGGGAACCTTCCTCGGCACTATCAACGAAGCTACATTCCTTTTCTAGATCTCTGAATTCTAGAAATCCCCGAAGTCTATTGACCATTTGTTGATTCCTTCGACCACACCACGGTTGCGAATAGGAGCTTATCCAGCTCTCAAAGCAAATAAAACACTTCCACCGGTCAGGAATTAAAAACAATTTTCAATATGTCTAACAAGGAGGAGCAAACAGTCAAAGAGGCGTTAGACTTGCAGGAAGAGATCAGTCAAGAGATCTCGAAGCTCATCCGCAACTTCAAAAAAGACTCAGCGGAAAGAAAGCTAAATCCAACACATTATAAGATAAAGTTGGCCCCAATCGCTGAAGTATGGAATCGATTTGCGGATAATGACAAAAATATTCCAGCGGAATATAGAACTGCACAGTATTCGAAGTTTTACATGGACTGTCGTGAGTCATACGACAAATATAGAAATATCATAGCAATATCATCGCAACTTTGGCAGTCAACTTCGAGCAATGGCCCTGGAAACGAAACCTCGAGCAATTCCCTGGAAAATGCAGACGTTGCAAGCTTTGCGCAACCTGCAAGCAAGCTGATATCAGCATGTCGGCGACAAGGAGCGATTGCCGACTCAATCAAACGGGCTCTGAGAGAATATTCAGAGACCGGAAGGGCCATAACAAGAGATTCGGTAAACTCATTATATCCCAATATTAAGACATCCATTTTTCGGTTCATGAAAAATACGAAGACCCGGTCAGGGAAGGATACGACATGCAGTCGTTCCTCCGACAAGAAGGGGATGTGCAAACAGTCCTGGGGGCACAAACAAATACATCAAGCAATGAAGATGTGCATTTGCCCAGAGTCAGTATCCCAAATGGACTTAGTTATTCGATCTATTCAAATGCATGGTCAATGATACCAACATGCCCACAGTCAGGAAGATGTGGTACCTCAACGAGTCAATTAGGTGCAAAAACAAAAAATGTGTGTTATCTGTTTCAGCAGTGACCACAAGGCAAAGGATTACCAAGGCCGTACGTGTTTTAAATGCAATAAAAAACACCATACATTGCTGCACCTGGGAGCTACGTCAGGCAACAGAGCCACAATCACCTTCTGTAGGTGCAGCAAGTAACAGAAGTTACACTTTGCTGGCCACAGTCAAGGTATTGTCCAAGCAAGGAATGGTCAGGTGGCCACATCGCAAATATTCGATCCATTAGGATTATTTTCCACGGTTGTGGTCAAAGAAAAGGCTGGGATGACGAGCTTCCTCAACACCTTCAGCTGGACTGGAAAAACTATCGCGCTGATTTGCAAGCACTAAATAATATGCAAATTCCAAGGCACATATTTGAAGGAAAGGTGCCAGTCACGCAAGAGCTACACTCTTTTGTCGACGCTTCAGAACGAGCATACAGAGCGGCAGTATATGTACGAGCTACATACAAAAATAATCAAGTATCCGTCCGGTTGCTCTGCTCAAAGTCGAGAGTTGCGCCTTCAGCTAAAGAGACATTAACGCGACTGGAATTATGTGCTGCAGTTTTGGGAGCTGAACTGACCCATACAGTCAGAAAGGATTTACGCATGCCTTAGCAAAAAGGCATCTGGGTATTTATGGAGTGACTCAACTGTAGTTCTGTCCTGGATAAATGCATCCGCAACATCATACCACACGTTTGTGACAAATCGGATCGCAAAAATTCAAGCTGTGTCACAGCAGTCTAAATGGCGTCATTTGTCATTAGAGAATAATCCCGCAGATGTACTATCAAGAGAAATTGCTGCTGTGTTGATGTCACCCTTTTGTAAATACTTTGTAAATATAAATATAAAGTAAATATAAGGTATAAGTTAGGTATTTAGGACAATTAGGCCCATTAGGATTAAGAAATGCAAGCACACACTGGCCACACACCGGCCGCATGACGTCACAAGCAACATCACCGATGACGTCACCCGCAACATGGGACAGGGAACGGGATGGAACGGCAGCGCCGCATCCCGGGGACCGAAACACTGGATCAGCTAATCGGCGGCCAGCAGAGGAGCCCAGAGCGCACGATCGGGGCAGAGGACACATAGCACCGGCGTCGGCAGAGCCCAGGAATGCGAAACGGAATTCGCGGCGGCCACCTGCACGCTGGAGAGGGAGCGTGAAAGGAGATCGCGAATATGCAAAAAATGCACGGAATGCGAACGGCGCGTGCCAGGGATCGCGGCATCGCAGTCGCGGAAGTAACAATGAAAACTGGGTCACGACCGAGTTAGCAAATTGGCCGGCAATTCCTCGTGATAGAACCGATGAGTAAGCTTTAAGACGTGAAAGCAAAACCCAGTGACGACAACGGAGAACACATAGACAAGGACAATATCAGGATCAACAAGGACAACGAGGACGACGAGGAATACGAAGCTTTTGGAAATTGCCCTTTTTGACGACCAGCAACGGGTGAGCGAGGCGCAGCCGCCAACATAAATCGTATTATCCAAGGGTGTGAGTGTGTGTGTGTGCTAGGCAAATACAAAGTCAGGGGAAAAAGTAATACGCAAAAGATAGACAAAACCAGTGTTAGAAAATGAAATAAAACTAAACTAAGCATATTAAATGACACAAATCGCATTATTTCCCCTAATCCTCCTAGTCAACCACGACCCTCTGTACCCCTCCTCTCCACCTTGGCTGCCGTTGGGTTTCTCCAGGCACCGATTTGGGCAGGACGGGAACAGGACCGCCACGCTGCTGAGATTAATTCCGGGCGTCGGCGCGGTCGTCAGCCTAGTCTCAGAGGCCGCCTTAGGGATTAGCAAGGCTTGGCAACTATCACGAGTTACGGGGCATAGTTAGAGAGGCAGCTCGCCGTTGGGCGCTCCAGGCGGGAGCCGCCGAGCCGCGGCTGTTGAGTGAACAAAGCCGTGGTTTTAGGTTTGGGTTGCGGGCGCGGGAACAGGCTGCTGGGTCACCCAGAGCATTGTTTTCCTAGTCTCTAATGGAGGGTCCGGCTACCCGGGCCGTACCATTTTTCCCGCCCAGCGTGGGCAATTGGAATCTGCAATTTCGTGGTCGCAAATAAAACCTACCCCTAAAAATCTTCGCCGACAACGGCGTCTTCATGTTCTAGTGTTTCCATTAAATAAATAATTTTTTTGGAAGGTACTCTGGGCCGCTGAGGATCATCCCGGCCGCAGAGACTACCTTACACTGCAAGAAAATTAGCAGAGCACAACCTTTGGCTACATGGACCTCTAATTCTGCACGGTTCTCGAGACAAGTGGTCAAAAGTACCGACCATCGCTCCCAGTGATCTAGAACGTAGAGTGAAGCAAGTGAGTTTGCGAACATGTCAAGATCAACTGGGAAGCGAACTATACAGCTACAACCACGGCAAGCATATATGATGCACTTCTGTAATAAACGGAACTGAGCTCCTACTACCACACTGAGTGTAGCTGAATTGACTCATGCTAGGACAATCATCCTAGGCACCATTCAAAAAATTGAATTCTGTGTTGAACGTAAACAATTTCTTATCCACAAGACAGTGGACAAGAGAAGTTCAATCATCTCCTTGTCTCCGATAATAGGAAATGACGGACTCATCAGAGTCGGAGGGAGGTTGGAAGGATCTAACCTTTCATATAACGCAAAGCATCAGATATTGCTTCTATACAATGATCCAATTGTGAAGATGCTGCTACGAGAGATGCATGAGGAGAACATGCATTGCGGAGCCAAAGCGTTGAGAGCCATAGCTAGACAGCAATATTGGATTCTTAAACTTCTTAAACTTCAACCTTTCTCTCTTCCAAGTTAACGGTCGTGTTTTTTCTTGCGCTTTCGTTTTGTGTAATTAATTTGCGTAAAAACCATCGGGGCTTACTTAAACTTCTACATTGTGATCTGTATAGTTCCCGTTCACTTCGCGTGTGCATGCAACTTTATTATTTTAGGATCTAATCCCTTTTATTTGCATTATTTTACTTGTGCTGCCAGTGTTTGTTTTTCTTGTTCTTTTGTATTCCTCTTTTTGCCTTCTTCGTTTAGCCGTTGTGGCTCTGTTGCGATAGCTAAACGTTCTCTAAGCTCGCTTAATCTCACGCTCTCCCCCTCTCTTGCTCATCAACTCTCTCTGTGCAGCTGCACTGTTTTTTCTTTCTTAAGTTTACAAGTACAGTGGTAAGTCGAAATAATGTCTTCTGATATCGTCTGCTTTTCCAAAACCTGTAAAAAGGTAATTTTGTCCAGCGATCTCACCATCGGCTGCTGGTTGTGCGACAACATTTTGCATGCAAAGTGCATTGGGGTTGCCGGCCGGACTGTCGATGATGTGAGAAAAAACATTGGCTTGCGCTACTGTTGCGATGCCTGTCGTGACGTTGAAAGGGAAATTATATCTTTCATGCGGCAAACCAAGGGCAGTTTTAAGGAGCTATTATCGAGTCTCAACAAAACTCATAACATCTTCTTAGCGCTTGATAAGCAATTTAATAGCCTTACGCTACTAAATGAGTCTCCTAGGCGCAAAAAAACTGCAACTGCAGTGCCGGTGACGGATCCCTACAACCCGCGGCGAGCTCTCAACAGCAGCAGCCCACGGCACAGCCCTAGATCACTGAACTAAATCCCAGAATTCTGAGATCGAGTGCTAGGAAGGAGTCGGTATCTGAAGGTGCGGGGGGACTGAACGTTCCCCCGTTAACTTATTTTTCGTCCCCTATGGGACCTCAAGCTCGGACCCCCCATAGCCCCATAAATATATCCCCCTAGTGATTACCGGCCGACAATTGCACGGCAGTCACTCAGTCTGTCTTGCCACAAGCCCTCATTGCAATCCCACCTACAAAACAGATATTTGTTTCGCGGCTCTCCCCTGGTCAAACATCGGAAGACATCATTGCCTTTATACGAGGCAAAGTCAGAGATGAAAATTTAAAATTAAAGGTGGAAAAATTCAAATTTTCTTATGCTAGGGATATTTCATCTTTCAAAATAAATGTCCCAAATGAATTCTTTGGTACGATACGCTCAACCAAATTTTGGCCTGAGTTTGTTGTCGTCAAAGAGTATGAAGCTAGGAAAAAGAAACGGCCTGTGGGTATAACGCTTCCCAAGAACGACCTGACCACTGTGCCCTCTACATCCTCCAACTCTGCCCAAAAAAACTAAATACTTCGCTGTTAATCTCCTATCAGAATGCAAGAGGCTTGCGTAGCAAGCTGCATAAACTATATTCTGATAGTCTTGCATTTACCTCCCATGTTATTGTGTTCACAGAAACCTGACTAAAGCCGGAGATTCTTAGCTCCGAAGTTTTTCCAGCTGCGTTCACGATTTATCGGCTAGATCGGCATATCAGGCGCGGGGGTGGGGTTCTCATAGCGGTCAACTCCACTCTCACGTCAGAACTATTAACTTTCGAGGAAAGCAACGAAGTTGAATTCCTCTGTGTGAAGCTATCATTTAATGGTCGCTTTGTATTTTATTACATGTTCTTACATGTTCCTCCATTGTCGGAACTGCCTATTTTTTGTAACCACCTTTCCGCCATTCGAATGGTTTCCAATATGCTTTCTGATAGAGATCATTTAGTAGTCTTGGGTGATTTTAATATCCCTGGAGCTACTTGGTCCCTAGATAACTCCTCGAACACACTTCAATCCCCTACACAACATGATTTTATTGCTGGCTTGTTCGACATTTCGTTGTCTCAAGTCAACCATGTACGAAATTCCTTAGAGCGCTTGCTTGATCTTTGTTTTGTCTCAGACCCGGCGAGTGTTAGTTTAGCGAGGGTGGCGCCTCTGTCGCAACCGGAAGATCCCTTTCATCCCACTTTCGAAGTGACACTCGATATTGGTACTGATATACAGAAAATACCTGATAGACCAGCCAAATAAGTTTACTGCTTTCGCAAGTCTGACTTCGACCGGCCAAATAATTGTATTTCTGACTTTAACTGGTATGATTTATATATGTGCACTGACATGGCTGCTGCCGTGAACATTTTTTACAATGCGATGAATTCATTCTTCTCTGAATGTGTTCCATTATTTTATCCCTCTACTTCAAATAAACCACCTTGGTTTACTAAAGAATTGAGTCGCTTGAAAAATGTAAAGTCAAAGCTGTACACGAAATTTAGAAAAACCAGTTCTAGTTCTGACACGAAATTTAGAAAAACCAGTTCTAGTTCTGACCTCTCTGCAATATAAGCCTTATCTGGCCTTTTCCACGATTTTATGATGGATCCAAATGGAGTAGTCCACTCCAGAGTTGAAGAACGGCCGAGCCTGTTGCATTCGATCAACCGGCAGATTACCCATGAACTGTTGCATCAATTTGGGTGGTGCTTTTGTGCATCTGACACAACTGTGTATAATGCTCCTGGCCATTGTTTTGTCATTATTTTTTTATTTTTTATGGACGTTGATGCACTACGGTCAGTACACTCAAGTGGACCTTATGAAACCAGGCATGTGCCTGTTAGGGTTAGGTATTAGTAGACGCGATGGAAAATATAGAAAAGAAAACGAGGGCAATTAACTACCGGCGTGCTGCCTGAGTGTTTGCTTGCAAGCGAGCTAAGTGGGTTAGGATTAAAGTTTTTAGTTTGGGAAGACTATCGACATGTGAAATTAATGAATACAAGTCATTATAACTTGCACACAGTACTCTAAAGGGTTCATGCAGTTCAAAGGTGGTTCTACAATGGCGCAAAACTAAGGGTATATAGGATCTAGTATTTCTACTCGGGACGTGGAAATTTAGCTGACCTAATAAGTCAGTGCTTTCCACGTCGCCGTGACTAAGGTTATATATAAAAGAAATGCCTAGCATAGTTCTACGATTGGCTAAGGAGGGTAAGTTAATTAGGAGAAGTCTACTATGATAGGATGGTAATCTCTGTTCAGCATCCCAGTTTAAACCGCGTTAAGCGAAAAGCAAAAAGTTCTTTTGAACCGATTCTATGCGTTTACTGTGGACCCCATACTGGGGGCTCCAAACACACGATCCATATTCTAAGATAGGACGAACTAATGAAATAGATAAAGTTTTAGTTACATAGGGGTCATCGAATTCTTTCGACCACCGTTTAATAAATCCCAGCATACTTCTGGCTTTATTCACCATGCACGAAATATGATCGATAAAGTCAAGTTTGGGTTCCAGGCGGACACCCAAGTCATCAACTGAGTTAATTCTTTCCAAAGAGCAGCAGTTTAGCGTGTAAGTTGCAAGTTTGGGAACGACACGAGAGAATGTCATTAGCTTGCATTTAGAGCCATTCAAGTTTAGTAGATTTATGCGGCACCAGGTTTGGAAGCTAACAAGACCTGTTTGAAAATCAGACTGGTAAGCGACGTCCTTGTCTTGCACACAAAGCTTGACATCATCAGCGTACATGAGTACTCTAGAGTTTGTCAAAACTTCGGGCAGATCGTTGATAAATAATGTAAACAATAATGGACCCAAATGGCTCCCTTGCGGGACACCAAGGTAACCCGGAGAACATTAGAAAAATTATTTTTAAAGAGGACTTTTTGCGTCCTGCCAGTCAGATAACTAGAGATCCACCTAAGAAGATCAATTGGAAAACCCATTAAGTCGAGTTTCCTGAGGAGAAGGGAATGATTAACGGAATCAAATGCTTTACTGAAGTCAGTATAAATAACGTCTGTTTGAAGGTTTTGATGGAAACCCCTTATAATGAAGGAAGTGAGCTCCAGAAGGTTAGTAGTTGTTGATCTTCGCTTAACAAATCCATGCTGACATGGAGAAATTACTGATCTACAAAGGTGCTGCAAATGTGGAGTAATAATGTTTTCAAAAAGTTTGTTTTCAAAAGGGGCGAGCACAGGGCATCGGCACAATACCTAAGCACGCAGCCCGTCGGGACCTAGCAGATAAACTGGCTTTACTCGATGAAGATCTACAAGGAGAGAACTTTCGTTTAAACATGGACAGAAAATTAGTTCGATTTTGGCATGCTATAAGAATAAGTCTGATTTGGGTCAGTGGAAGTAGAGTATGTAGTTTGGAAAAACTGGGCAAAAGGATCGGCAATTGCTTGATCGCCCTTTACAGTTTAATTTTCAAAAGAAATCGATGAAGGATGAGTTACCGCCTTACGTTTAGTATTAACAAAATTATAAAACCGTTTAGGATCCTGAGAAAATTGGACCCTACAACGAGTCAAATAGTTATTGTAACACTGTCCGTTCAGTACAGTGAAGTTTGACCGAGCCGAGTGTGTTGTAACGAACACACTCATCGAGCGTTGTTTACCTTAACACCCTCTGTCTACTTATGACCGGCCTGCTCAGGGTAAATGGGCGTGGGTTTGATGCTAAGATAAACAAATGTGTCACAAAATTAATAATTGTAGACAGAGACAGATAGCGGCAAAAAAGGAGAACCCATCGGTTAGGGAAGCAGACGGAAAGAAGTACCTATTGAAGATGAGACCCAGATGTTATTGGCCTCGATATATACCCACCCTACCTATGAAGTCCCATTAGACCCCACCCAAATACAACCGCTGCTTTACATGTCCTCAGGTGCCCACCAAAAAGTCATCTAATTCACAACGATATCCATATAACTTACGAGAACGATAAGTCGGTACATTTCCTACGTCTAATCCCTATCCTACAAAAGTAGTTACGTTAAAGAGACTTCTTATGACTTAGTTTTTGTTTATGTTACTGACGATAATGAAAATTAATTAATTTAATAAGGCAAATTAGAGACGTTAATTTTACATTTCTTGTTGTTTTGTTTTACTGTTTAAATTAAGCTCTATACATATGAATGTGATTGAATTGAATTAAAAATTAATAGCTTTAACTAACTTTGTGGGATTTTTGATTATAATATTTATATATATATATATATACGCTTACATATTTTGTTTTGACGGCTATGCCGTACTTACGCAAAATCCCTCGATGTCAGCAGGCCTGATGACTGATGAGTTACGTAGCTGTCGTTAATTTACGTTTGGAGAAAGTCGATTTATATACAAAAATAAGCTAAAGTAGGATCGAAGATATTTATAAGTATATAGGCTTAACTGAATTTAAGAATGAAAACAAAATATACTAATGATACTATTCAAGTTGCTACACGCAACGGATGCAGCAAAGTCTGCAGCAGATTGTCAGCTTCGTGTTGTCCAAATGTAAAAGGGTGCTCCTGGTAGCACACGTGAAGTAGAGCTGCTCTTCGTAGAACACGTGAAGTAAAGGTGCTCCTCGTAGAACACGTGACTTAGGGGTGATCCTCGCAGAACACGTGACGAAGGGGTGCTCCTCGCACGCACAGAGAAAAAGGTGCTACTCGCAGCACGCAGAGAAAAAGGTGCTTCTCGCAGCACGCAGAGAAAAAGGTGCTCCTCGCAGCACGCAGAGAAAATGGTGCTCCTCGCAGCACGCAGAGAAAAAGGTGCTCCTCGCAGCACGCAGAGAAAAAGGAAAGTGCGGCTTTCCGCCGCACGTGCCGAAGGCTCCAGTTGCGCACGAACTATAGTTATATCGTCGTTCTTGCAACTCCACTCCTCTGATAGTAACAAGGTCTCCAAAGTTAACCTTTTAGGTTGATGCACGCTGGTTTTGGGATATTCACTTTTATTTCACTTGCGATTGATCGCGCTTAGGAATGCTTACCAGCAGAAATGCAGAAACACAATTTGTACGACTTGGCAGTGTTTAATGCGAATATTTGTGGTAGTGAACACGAGATGCACGTGGATTTAAAATTTTCACCTTTGTTAAAAACGACTTTCCACAAACGCCATCCAGAGAAAAGAGACCGGATATTAGCAAAGTGACCAGAGTTAGTCCTTTCGGGTAATCCTGTATTTCGCCAGAGAATTCGCTAAAAATTAACCAGACTAGAGCTTTTCTACACTGGTTTGAGGCTATCGGTTAAGAACCTCGCGACTGGCTCGTTTGCTTAAGGACTTGCCAACTTGCGACTGGATCCCACACATGTTTTGCTGTTTTGCCGCTAAAGCAGTACTTCTGGAGCTAGTAAGTCCCCTGACGACAGAGGCGTTCTTAGCCGCTCTTCGACGATTCTTGGGGCGACGAGGAAAGTGTCAAACCATTCATTGTGACAACGCAACAAACTTTGTCAGTGCCAACAACCAATTGAAGGCGTTAGAAGAAACAATCTTCACAGAAAAGGCCCAGACACGGATCATAAACCAATGCAGTAAGAATCAGGTGGAATTCAAGTTTATACCGCCTCGAGCGCCATCACTTGGCGGCCTATGGGAAGCTGCTGAAAAATCCGCAAAACGGCTAGTGATATCAGTCACAGCCACATCATTGTTAACATTTGGAGAGCTCAACACGGTAATCATTGAGGTCGAGGCGATACACAACTCAAGGCCCCTCACTCCGATGTCAGCTGATCCTACGGATACATCAGCGCTCACTCCAGGTCATTTTCTAATTGGTGAGCCTCTAGTGGCGCCCCCAGATGCGAATCTTGCCCGACCTGGAAAAACTCTGGTCAAAAGATGGGAGTTAGTATCCAGGCTCAAACAATCGTTCTGGAATCAGTGGTCCATGGAATACCTGCAAGAACTGCAAATGCGCACCAAATGGAAAACCATGGCGCAGAATGTCAAAGAAGGACTACTAGTACTAGTAAAAGAAGACAACGTACCGGTAATGAGCTGGCCCATGGGACGGATAGTGAAAACTTATCCAGGCAAAGATAGTTAAATCCGGGTCGTAGAGGTAAAACCCGCATCAGGAATATTCAAAAGAGCAGTTACTCGGTTGGCATCTTTGATAAAAGAAGAAGTAGCCACAAAACGCAGACATAAGAAAGTCCAATGCAGAAAAGGAAGACGTCAGTTCCGATTTTCCCAACATTACTGGTGATGCTACTGATGCTACTGATGCTACTGGTGCTACTGATGCTACTGATGCTACTTCGGGCAGATCGTTGATAAATAATGTAAACAATAATGGACCCAAATGGCTCCAAGGAGAAATTACTGATCTACAAAGGTGCTGCAAATGTGGAGTAATAATGTTTTCAAAAAGTTTGTTTTCAAAAGGGGCGAGCACAGGGCATCGGCACAATACCTAAGCACGCAGCCCGTCGGGACCTGGCAGATAAACTGGCTTTACTCGATGAAGATCTACAAGGAGAGAACTTTCGTTTAAACATGGACAGAAAATTAGTTCGATTTTGGCATGCTATAAGAATAAGTCTGATTTGGGTCAGTGGTAGTAGAGTATGAAGTTTGGAAAAAAAGGAGAACCCATCGGTTTGGGAAGCAGACGGAAAGAAGTACCTATTGAAGATGAGACCCAGATGTTATTGGCCTCGATCTATACCCACCCTACCTATGAAGTCCCATTAGACCCCACCCAAATACAACCGCTGCTTTACATGTCCTCAGGTGCCCACCAAAAAGTCATCTAATTCACAACGATATCCATATAACTTACGAGAACGATAAGTCGGTACATTTCCTACGTCTAATCCCTATCCTACAAAAGTATTTACGTTAAAGAGACTTCTTATGACTTAGTTTTTGTTTATGCTACTGACGATAATGAAAATTAATTAATTTAATAAGGCAAATTAGAGACGTTAATTTTACATTTCTTGTTGTTTTGTTTTACTGTTTAAATTAAGCCCTAAGTCGGTACATTTTCTACGTCTAATCCCTATCCTACAAAAGTATTTACGTTAAAGAGACTTCTTATGACTTAGTTTTTGTTTATGTTACTGACGATAATGAAAATTAATTAATTTAATAAGGCAAATTAGAGACGTTAATTTTACATTTCTTGTTGTTTTGTTTTACTGTTTAAATTAAGCCCATACATATGAATGTGATTGAATTGAATTAAAAATTAATAGCTTTAACTAACTTTGTGGGATTTTTGATTATAATATTTATATATATATATATACGCTTACATATTTTGTTTTGACGGCTATGCCGTACTTACGCAAAATCCCTCGATGTCAGCAGGCCTGATGACTGATGAGTTACGTAGCTGTCGTTAATTTACGTTTGGAGAAAGTCGATTTATATATATATATATATATGTGTGAATCAAATTTTCGCCACAAAAATAAGCTAAAGTAGGATCGAAGATATTTATAAGAACTGCAAATGCGCACCAAATGGAAAACCATGGCGCAGAATGTCAAAGAAGGATTACTAGTACTAGTAAAAGAAGACAACGTACCGGTAATGAGCTGGCCCATGGGACGGATAGTGAAAACTTATCCAGGCAAAGATAGTTAAATCCGGGTCGTAGAGGTAAAACCCGCATCAGGAATATTCAAAAGAGCAGTTACTCGGTTGGCACCTTTGATAAAAGAAGAAGTAGCCACAAAACGCAGGCATAAGAAAGTCCAATGCAGAAAAGGAAGACGTCAGTTCCGATTTTTCCAACATTACTGGTGATGCTACTGATTCTTCCATTAGCAATGGGACCATCAGTAAGCGTGACTCCGTTTGCAAATCAGCCTGGAATATTCTACGAGCGACTCGGCACCTCCAGAATGGCAGTTTCTCGTTATCGCACCGAAACGATCCTGAAGTGCACTTGCACTACAATTGGAGAGGGGTGTTAAGTGATTGATTTGTGTCTCGAACGGATCTGTGAAAAATTCAACCATTCATTTTTCGTTTAAGTGAAAAATAAAAATTTAGCTAAATAAATAAATAATAAAGCTAATTTGCTAAAAACAAATATCAGTGCAAAAACTCAAAAGCTTAGTGAAAGTTTATCAACATTTCAACCACCACCACCACCTTCTTAATCAAAATGTATGCCAACAACAACACCAACAACATGATCACCTGCTACACCTGCCGTCTACACTTCTCATCAAAAATGCAATGGGTAGCTCACGTTCGCACGGAATAGCATAAATACCTTGCATAGCATAAATACCTTACCCCCTGGATGGAGCAATTAAACAAATTGTTGATGGATACAAGGGACGTATCCTTCAATATATGTATGTGAATAAGGGATCAGCTCTTCGAATTCCTGGCGAATTCCTGTATGAAGCAGGTCAAGCACTGCTCTTGAAAGAGTGCTGCCTTACCATACATCTTCAAAAATTAATTTCGAGCTATTCGCCGAATTTATGCTCATGAAGGAAGATGAATCGAAATAAAATCGTTCCAGAGTTAGATGACTCTATTAACGATTGGCACAAATTTGCCTGAATTATACAATTCTCACATGGAGAGTATAATTTTGAAAATGAGCGAGTTAAAAGAGAAGGACAGTGGATGGACTCTGACAAAGATCCTCAGAGTTGAGATAAACATGTTAAAATGTGTTCCTCTGAAAGGATCTGAATATTTTGAGCTCCCTAAATCCCTCAAAGCCCGCAGAGCGTGTGTAAACGTACACAACAAAGATGAGTTCTGCTTCAAGTGGGCAATTGTGTCTGCTCTCAACCCGAAGGTTAGGGGTGAGCGATGCATTCGCTCCCTATGAAGAAGGAGAAAATCCACTTATTTGTCGAGCGAAACCCACACATTAGCATAAATGTGTTTGGATATGACAATGAGAAGGATAAAATAATTGGTCCCTATTTTTCAAATGGGATGGAGAAGCGTTACCACATTAATTTTCTATTCATCGATGCCCCAACCCTCGAAATCCACGGACATTATGTATGTATTAAAAATATTTCAAGGTAAGCACAAATAACTTAAAAAATAAATAATTAAATGTATACTAATTCAAATGAAATATTTTTCTTTATAGACTATTATCTTCCCAAGTGGGAAATAATAATGGTTTTGCAACAAGTGCCTTTCCTTTTCAACGAGTGAGGAGAGGGCTCAGCGACAAAAATGGTGAGCGAACAACCGAAGGAAACGGAGCTCTCCTTCAAAAATACGCATCGACAGCTGGAGGTACCCTTCGCCGTGTATACAGACTTCGAGTGCATACTCGAACCAACGAATATTGATGTAAGCGAAAAAAACGAAATTAGTAAATAAGCATATCCCGATAGCCTTTGCCTATTACATTAAATGTTCTTTTGACCCCTCCTTAGAGAAATTTGTTTCAAAGACAGGATCAAATGTCGGGCGTACTTTTGTAGATTCTTTAACATCCGATTTGTCTGCTTTATATGAAAATTATATGAACCAAATAGTTCCCATTCAAATGAGTCCACAGGAATCTTATGGTTTTGATGAGGCTCTTAATTGCCACTTATGTAAGGGAATTTTAGGTACTGACAGGGTGAGAGATCACTGTCATTTTACAGGTAAATTTCGAGGTGCTGCACATAGTGAGTGCAACCTTAAATACAAGACGGGAGATTTTATCCCAGTTTTCTTCCACAATTTCTCAAAGTATGATTCTCACTTATTTGTGAAAGAACTTGGGGAGATTGAGGGATAAATTCAAATAATTCCTTTGAATAAGGAATTATACATCTCCATCTCCAAATTTATCCCTATAGGAAAAAATAAGATGGAGATGAGATTTTTAGATACTTTTCGATTCATGCCGTCTAGTCTAGACACCCCTGCAGGAAATTTAAATGAAGGGGATTTTAAAGATCTTCGAAATCAATTTCCAAATATCACCGATTTTTCACTGCTTCGTAGGAAAGGTGTGTTCCCATATGAATACTTGGATTCAGAACACAAACTATCCGAGAGTTCTCTCCCACCAAGGTCCACATTTTATAGTAAATTAACAGACACAGAATGCTCTGAAGTTGATAATAGCCACGCAGTTCAGGTTTGGAATCATTTTAAATTTCAAACGCTTAGGGACTATTTAGAATTATACTTGAAAACAGATGTTTTGTTGCTGACAGACGTTTTCCAGAATTTGAGGGGCATTTGCTCAAATATCTATGATCTCGACCCTGCCCATTATTATACAACTCTAGGGCTGTCATGGGATGCTATGCTAAAAAGTACAGAGATTTCCCTCGAGTTACTCACTGACATTGATATGATTACATATATTCAGTCTGGAATTCGAGGGGGTCTAGTGCAATGTAGCCATAGATACACGAAAGCAAATTACAAATACCTCAAAGATTTTGATTCTTCAAAGGAATCGGAATATTTGATGTATGTGGATGCGAATAATTTATATGGATGGGCAATGTCTGAAGCCCTTCCATATAGCGGTTTCAAATGGATGGATCAAACAGAAATAGAATTATTTAATGTTAATTCTATTCCTGAAAATAGTGAGTATGGATATATTCTAGAGGTAGACTTGAAATATCCATACTCACTTCACGATGACCATAACGACCTACCATTTTGCCCATCCAATAGATTGCCCTCTAAAATTTCAAAGACCCCCAAATTAAACCATGGCTTAAGAAATATATTGATATTAACACCGAACATAGGACTAGGGCTAAAAGTAATTTCGAGAAAGACTTTTTAAGCTTTTACGGGAAGACTATGGAAAATAGCTTAAAGCGCAAAGATATTCGATTAATTACAGAGTGGGAATCCCCACCTGTATCATCTCAAGGTGGGCGCCCTAGGTTATGTGCAAGGGAGTTAATTGCTAGAGCCAATTTCCACAGTGCAACTAAATTCAGTGAAAATATGTATTTGTAGTGTTGGAGCTTTCAAAATGGAAGATGTACGATTTTCACTATTCCTATATGAAACCGAAATTTCGGGATGCACTCAAATTAAATTATATGGATACGGATTCGTTTATATATTCTATAAAATCAGAGGATTTATATAGCGACATTCGTGGTGATCTCGAATTAAAATTCGATACATCTGAATATCCAGATGAAATTGCTAGGCAATAAAACTTCCCACAGTGCAATAAAAAACGTTTAGGGTACTTCAAAGATGAGCTGCATGGCAGGTCAATGAGAGAGTTTGTAGGCCTTCGGTCAAAAATGTATGCCTACACATCGGAGGGCACAGGTAGTCAGCCTAAAACAATGTGTTAAGAAAAATAAGGGTGTGAAACGAAGTGTAGTGTTAACGAATCCTCCCATCACCATCGTCCAGTCATTAGTCGGGATATTTGGTTCATAATGATTTTTATTTGTCACTTCATTTTAAGTTGTAACAAATTTTCATTTAACGAGAACGAGCAGCTGTTGTTACTGCTCCGAGCTCCAAATTGGTTCTTAATTTTATCAATTCACTTAAGGTCTAACGAAGGCTAAATATGATAGCCGCGCTGCCAACAGCGGCAGCGACAGGCAGCTATGTATTCTTAAGTATATAGCTATGCTCGCTTAGTCTGGAGCGCGGAGGTATATGCACATGCATACGTAAGGTCCGCTCGTGGGGCATTTATGCTGACACCTGCACTTTCTGCGTGCGGTGCAAATGCGCAACGAGGGATTCATATTCGGGCTGAGGTTTATGACCTGGCCTTGGGTTGTATAACCCTTCAATGCATTTAAATATGTTTATTTGCAATTGGTTGCGTATGTCGGATATATTTATATGTGCATATTACAGAAGTTGTTTAGAAAAAATTACATTCAACAACTATAAAAATTGTTTAATGACAGGACAGCAAGAAAGTGATAGCATATACTTGTTTAGGTCTAGAGGGCATGAAATAAGTACACTAAAAATTTCAAAAATAACGCTAGACAACAAAGACGATAAAAGAATAATATCCCAAGATGGAATTTCCACATTAGCAATAGGACATTATAGGACAATTGAAGGAGAAAGTAATATAGAGTATAGTAATATGTCTACTCTAGAAGCAGACTCAAGGATTTGGCGTAGCCAAATGACTGCACTAGAGAATAATGAAACTGAAAGTGTTAATTATAAAAGAAAATTAGATGAAACCGAAAGTGCGCTCGACAATTTTGAAGTAGATTTAGTTTGGCATTATATGGAAGTGGATAAAATGAGAAATCCAAGAGTAAGGTTTTAAAAATGATAAAACCAGATTGTAAATAAAACAAATAATGTAAATTGTGATATAATAATTTATTAAAAAATGTTTATTTTAAGATTAACAAATAAATTTAAACTATTCGGAATATAATAATAATAATAATAAACTAAGATGTAAACTGTATAAAATACTTGAAATAAAAATCAAAAGAAAATTTAAAATTGTTGTATTTATTTCATTACAAAATTTCAGAGTTATTTATCCAGCTGTCATCACTTTTTGGGACCTAACCAACGTACAAGAGATCTTTTTCCTTCTCTTTGAAGTACTGGCGTGCTGGCGTGCTGGTGTGCTGGTGTGCTGGTGCTGGTGATGTGGTAATTTGGGTATGTGGTAATTTGGGTAACTCATCTTTCATATAAACTCCTCGAAAATGTGGGATGTTTAAAAGCAAAGTTTAATATATCAAAGTTGGATAATGCTTTATTCGGTAGCTCATTTAGTAGTTTTTTTGATTACGTTTTTGTTTTTTATTATTATTTTTCGATAATGATATCCCATACCCTTTCTTGTATGGTTGTAAATACAATCCCTCCCCCAATGCCACCGATTCCATTTTTCTATTATGTCTCTGGTTTTCCTAATGTTGAGCCTTTGCCATCTTGGCATTATTGATAGACTTGACAATTGCTGCGCTACCTGATGCTAAACTACCTACAGCACTAAGGGCAGTTAAAATAGGTACCAATGGTAAAAAACACCAACCTTTGGAACTGCTATAACCCGCGGAATTACAATATTTTCCTACATCCCATTGATTTAGATACTGCATTGCGAGCTACTTTTACTGCATTCATTAAGTCGAGGGGCTTGTTCTTTCGCAATTCGATTCTTGCTTTTTTAATGATTGAAGCAAGAGATTTTTTTACAACTTTCTTTTTTTGTTGCTTGGTTCCCATTCCAAATTTTTTCTTTAGCTTCATTATATTTGTTACAAAATAGGCTGCTGCTCTCTCGGTTATACTACTATTCCCCGCTTTTACTCGTTCCCAAGCTCTATCAATTAAAACTGAGTCTGCTTTATGACGTTCACCCAAGTCCTTGCTTTTTGAATATGCTATATCGTGATCTCGACAAGCTTCATCTAAACCATTGATCCCTCGATCACCACGTAGTAATCGTTTCTCTAGTTTTGTACCAGGTCCACAGTAATTGTAGCCAGGTATATGTGCCTCAAAGGGTAGAGTGTTTATCAAATTATTACCAGTACCCTGTGTGACATTTGTTTTATGACTGATTATATTATAACAAGTAAGAAAGCTACAGTCGATTGAGCTCGACTGTGAGATACCCGCTACCCATACTTAAGCCAGAAAAGCGTTAGGACGCCAGAAAAAACAATTAATACAATTTTGAACATAACGGACAAAAGCAAATGCAAGTGTAATAATCACATGCATACAAATTTACACACACATGTATCTATGTGTGTAAAAACTCGTCATTATTGCTTTCAAGCGGCTAATAATTATTACCATTTATTCAAATTGCTTCTCGAATATCTTATAAGATTCTTTTCCGAACACAACCAAGAACTGATAAGAATATTTAGTTGGTCTAATTGGTCAACCAAAGGAAGCCTGCTGCCAGGAGCCGTTTGTGGCCATACAAAATTATTTCTTTAATAACTTCGACAATTTTTATCTGATCGTAACCAAATTTTCAGGGATCACACAGACTATAGTTCTTGATATACATACCGAAATTCGCTCTAGCTTTAAAATTATACGTTTAATACGATTTTTTATGATTTGCGGGGGCGGAAGTGGGCGTGGTAAAAATTTGAAACAAACTTGATCTGCGTGCAAGCAAAACAAATGCTGTCGAAAAAAAATTAGAGCTCTATCTCTTATAGTCTATGAGATCCAGTGTTTCATACGGACAGACGGACAGACAGACAGACAGACAGACAGACGGACATGGCTAGATCGACTCGGCTGTTGATCCTGATCAAGAATATATATACTTTATAGGGTCGGAAATGCTTCCTTCTACCTGTTACATACATATCATGCCGGCACAAAGTTATAATACCCTTCTACCCTATGGGTAGCGGGTATAAAAATGTTTGCCCATTTTATATCATCCTCAATTAACGAATAAAAGTATTGTAGTAAGAAATATTGAAGGTGATGGACATGGTGAGAGTACACATCCCCGTCACAGCTCATTGTTACCAAACACAATTAGAGCTTTAATTGTTGGTCCATCAAACTGTGGAAAGACAAACGTTCTTATTTCTCTATTGGAAAGTCCTAATGGATTGAAATTTGAAAATTTATATATATTTTCAATGAGTTTATACCAGCCAAAATATGAGTATTTGGAAAAACTTATCAAGCCTATACGAGGAATGGGCTATTACACATTTTCTACAAATTATGCCGTTTTGTCACCGCAAGAAGCTAAAAACAATTCCATTATGATATTTGATGATGTTGTGTGTTAAAAACAAGATAATATACGGAACTATTTTTGTATGGGACGTCATAGAAAAATTGATTCATTCTATTTATCACAAACGTATACACATATACCAAAACATTTGATTCGAGATTATGCAAATTGTATTATAATGTTTAAACAGGATGACTTAAACATGCGTCGTATATACCGAGATCATGTAAACAGTGATATGGATTACAATTCATTTATGAATATATCATGTTGGGAAGACAAATTTGGTTTTCTTGTAATCTCTAAGGATGATGATATGAAAAGTGGACGATATAGGAAAGGATTCGATCAGTTTATTATACTCGAATAAATAAGATATAAGTATAATGAAATTAATGAAAAAAAGACAGTTCATCATTCAGCTTCATAATGACTACATCAATGACAATTGCGTTAAATGGGAATACATCTGTACTAAGCGAACATTTTTTTCCCTCAAATTGAGCTAAATCGAAATTATGAATGTGCTCTTATCGACTTTTATACATTCAATTCTATACCGAATGTGGATGAAGGAAATAATCTGTTTCATATTGGAAATAAAGTTGTGGAAATACCTATAGGGTCATATGAATTTGACGATATTATCAAATATATTATGGATAAAGTCAAGAAATATGATCTGCATAACAGCTTAAAAATTGAGTGTAACACCAATACTTTACAAGTTCAAGTTACTACCAAAAATGAGACTGTATATTTTAATCATGAACGATCAATTGGACAGCTATTTGGTTTTAATAAACGTGAATTGAGATCAAATGAAAATGAAATTTACATCTCTGATAACCCAGTAAATATTATAAAAATAAAGTCTGTTAGATTAGAATGCAACATAATTAGCGGGTCATATGTGGGGAATAGACCAAATCATGTGCTTCATGAATTTGGAATCAACGTTCCCCCCGGATATAAAATGAACATTACGCCACGAAACTTTATTTATTTACCTGTCAACACCAGAGATTAAGCACGCTCGAAATACGGATAACTGATCAGAACGGAGATTTAATAACCTTGCGTGGTGAAACTTTATCAATTCGTCTTCACTTACGGCCGTCAGAATGATTATTTACAATAAAAAGACCTCGCATACCTCATTTGATAGCATTATCAAACCTAAAGTTGAAGCGAAAGCATCGTCATCATCATCTTTATCAACAACAACAACATCATCACATCAAGGATCTTTACATAAACGTCCTGCTCTCACATTAAAATAAAAATTGATTTGATCGATCTCTCTCTTTCATAGCGGACGGTCGTGTTTTTGTTTTGCGCTCCGATTTTTGTGTTAATTTTATTGTAAACCACCGGGGTTTTCTCTGAATTCATCACTTAAATTTTTAAAATTATATACCGTCTCGCTATCGCGCGTGCATGCACTTTTCTTTTTTGTGAAAATGTCCCAAAATATTGTCTGTGTAATTAAGAACTGCCAAAAAAATATTTTGGCAGACCAGCCCAGTTTCCATTGTTGGCTTTGCGAAGCAGTAGTGCACGCTAAGTGCATCGAGATGACAGGTCGAATAGCTGACGTAGTGTCCAGCAAAAAGGGCCTGCGTTATTGCTGTGAGGCCTGTCGACCGGTTGAGAAGGAGATATCATCCTTCATGCGTCAGACCAGAAGTGGATTTTCTGAGATCATGGCCACTTTCCGCAAGGCGAGTGACATGTTCTCCGCGCTTGACGCTCAATTTAGTAGTATGAAGCTATTAAATGAGTCGCCGAAACGCAAAAAATCTGCTGCTGGTCGACAGCAACTGTGTGTGACACAGCAACCGATTTCCTGCCACTCCCCTGCGCCACAGCTCTTGGTCCCCGTTCCAATGGTTCTGAGATCAGGAACTAGGAAAGATTCGGTTACCGAATCTGAAGCAGCCGCTCAGCCAGCAATTTCCGCGTCGTCCGTTGTGTCCGATGCGGAGCCCAAATCTTTGGCTCCGCAAATCTCCGTAGATAAATCAACCCACGGTCCAACAATGCCCGGAATACCGGCCGTAGTTGGTAACAATTCGTTACGCAAGACCATCACAGCAGTCCCACCTTCGAAAACAATATTTGTTTCGAGGCTTGCCCCTGATCTCGCATCGGAAGATGTTCTAGCCTTTATACAAGGCAAAACCCAAGCCGGACATATCAAGGTGGAAAAATTTCAATTTTCGTATGCCAGAGACATTTCATCTTTTAAGATAAATGTCTCAACCCAACTCTTTGACACTATTTGCTCGGGTAGCTTCTGGCCCGAGTACGTAATAGTTAAGGAGTACGAGGCTTGAAAGAAGAGAACTCGGCCTGCGGGAGTACAACAGCCCAGGCCGTCTAAATCCTCAGAGTCCACTGCCGTACCTTCTGTCCCAAAAAACTAACCTCTTCCTTTCTACTTTCCTATCAGAATACTAGAGGCTTACGCAGTGAGCTCTCTAAATTGTATTCGGATAGTCTTTCTTTCGCATCTCAGGTGATTGTATTTACTGAAACCTGGTTGAAGCCGGAGATCCTCTGCTCCGAAATTCTTCCGAGTAAGTACACAATCTATAGATTATACCGTCTTGTCCAGCGTGGTGGTGGAGTTTTATTTGCCGTTGACTCCTGCCTCATCTCGGAACAAGTGGTATCTAACGACTTTCTGGACATTGAATTCATATGCGTAAAATTATCTTTTACAGGCAGTTGTATATATATTACCTGCTTTTATATTCCTCCATCTTCGGAAATGCCAACTTATTGGAAACGCCTTTCGGCAATTCAGGCAGTTTCCAACTGGCTTTCTGATAGGGACCAATTGGTGACTTTGGGTGACTTCAACATACCTGGAGCTCACTGGTCTTCTGACGGTGTGTCTAATATTCACCTGACTGCGGCACAGCATGACCTTATAAATGGCTTGTTTGATTTATCCTTATCTCAAGTTAACCATGTCTTTAATTCTCTAAACCGCTTACTGGATCTATGCTTTGTTTCAGATCCGGCTGGCGTAAACCTAAGTAGAGTTCCTCCAATGACGCAACCTGAAGATCCTTATCATCTAACTTTCGATGTGACCATCGACACCGGGACAGTTTTAGCAACGACATCTGGTAGTAGGTTAAACAGAGTCCGCTGTTTCCGAAAGGCCGACTATCAGAGGCTAAACACTTTAATAGCTGAATTTGATTGGTCTAATCTCTTCATGAGCTCAGACATGGCAACCGCCGTTGATATCTTTTATAGTGCCATGAACTCATTTTTCTTCTTATGTGTTCCTGAAACCTATCCGTCGGTCTCTAATAAACCACTCTGGTTTAACAAAGAGCTGACACGTTTAAAAAACGTAAAATCTAGGCTTTATAATAAATATAAACGTACTGGTTCAAGAACGGCTTTCTCATCCTATCTAAGTGATCGATATAGCTTTACCGTGCTTAACGCTCAGTGTTATAAAAATTATTTGACTCGTTGCAAGGTCCAGTTCACGCAGGACCCCAAACAGTTTTATAACTTTGTTAACTCTAAACGTAAACCCACGTTGTACCCTCCCTCGCTGTCATTTAATAATATTACTGTAAATTCTGATCAAGCAATAGCCAATCTCTTCGCTGAGTTTTTTAAAACCACATATTCTCCCTCAACATCTTCAGATCATTCTTTTTCTCCAGCTATGCCCAGTTCGAACCTAATCTTCAGTCCTATTTTAAACGAAAGCTCACTTATTCTTGATCTTCAGCGTGTTAAGCCAGTATATTCACCAGGTCCTGATGGAATACCGGGCTCTGTGCTAAGGTATTGCTCCGAGACGCTGTGTAACCCCCTTCTAAAATTGTTTACCTTATCTTTAGAATCCTCAGAATTTCCCCTTATTTGGAGGGAATCATTTGTTATTCCTCTCCACAAAAAAGGTAGCAAGTCGGATGCCAGTAACTATAGAGGTATCTCAAAGTTATCGGCAATCCCCAAACTTTTCGAGAATGTAATCACTCCTCACTTGCAACATCTATGCAGATCCGTCATCTCTCCATGCCAGCATGGTTTTATGAGGCGAAGATCAACCACGACCAATCTTCTGGAACTCACCTCTTTCGTTATTAAGGGTTTCCAACAAAACCTTCAAACCGATGTCATTTACACGGACTTTAGTAAAGCTTTCGACTCGGTTAATCATTCTCTTCTGGTTAGGAAACTCGATTCATTGGGGTTTCCAAGTGATCTTCTTAAGTGGATTTCGAGTTATCTAAGTGACAGGTCCCAAAAGGTTCTGTTCAGAAATGTTCTATCCAATAGCCTCAGTGTCACTTCTGGCGTCCCACAGGGTAGCCACCTGGGACCACTACTATTTACATTGTTTATCAATGATTTGCCGCAGGTTCTAACCAAATCCAGAGTACTCATGTATGCTGATGATGTTAAACTTTGCGTGCAGTATAGGGAAAGCTCACGCCAATCTGACCTACAAACGGATCTCGATAACTTTCAAGCATGGTGTCATGCTAACGATTTACATCTCAACAGTTCTAAATGCAAACTGATGACATTTTCTCGCACCACTTCTCTCCCTGCCACGTATATGCTTAACGATTGCTCTTTGGAAAGAATTACTATTGTTGATGACCTAGGCGTCCGCCTGGACCCTAAACTTTCGTTCTCAGAACATATTTCCTGTATGGTTAATAAAGCCGCCGGCATGCTTGGATTCATTAAAAGGTGGTCGAAGGAATTCGATTCTCCTTATGTAACGAAGACCCTATATACTTCGTTAGTACGCCCTATATTGGAGTATGGCTCGTGCGTCTGGAGTCCTCAATACGGAGTCCATAGTAGCCGCATCGAATCTGTCCAAAAGAAGTTTTTACTTTTCGCCCTCCGTGGCCTACCCTGGGATGCTAACCTTAGATTACCGTCTTACTCTAGTAGACTTCTCCTAATTAATTTATCTTTTTTAACTAACCGTAGGACAATGCTTGGCGTCGTCTTTCTACATAAACTTATTCACGGCGAGGTGGAGAGCCCCAACCTACTTGGACAGCTCAATTTCCATGTTCCCCGTCTTTCTTCTAGAAATTGTATCCCCCTAGTAGTTAACCACTGTAGACGTGAGTTTGAAGTACATAAACCCTTTAGGGTTTTATGTACTGATTACAATCGCCTTTTTAGTAGTATTGAAGGCGTAGAAAGCCTTCAAAACTTAAAAACTTGCCCGTAGTGGATCCTAATTTTCCTCGTTCTATTCTATTTTTCCTCTCTCGCGTCTATCTAGTACGCGTTCGTGCCGTACGTCACTCGGCTGCGCCCCTCGGTCGGTTGGGCGGGAGGTGGGCCTCGTTGGGACTCGGTCGTAAAAAAAAAAAAAAAAAAAAATCACTGGGATTTAATATTAAATAAAGTTTATAACAATTCAATATTCAAATGAATGACATTTTTTACGTTCAAGAAAACCCCATTAATGATAAAAGTATTATCAAAAAGGAATATCACACTTATTTTCCTTATCAAGCGTCATTCAAAGAAAACGATGAACTTAGAATCACTATTCAAAACTCGGACCTGTATGTTCTTTTTCTTCACATTGCAAGTGTGCAAGTTATAATGACTTGTATTCATTAATTTTACATGTCGATAGTCTTCCCAAACTAAAAACTTTAATCCTAACCCACTTAGTTCGCTTGCAAGCAAACACTCAGGTAGCACGCCGGTAGTTAATTTTCCTCGTTTTCTTTTCTATATTTACCATCGCGTCTACTAATACCTAACCCTAACAGGCACGTGCCTGGTTTCATAAGGGCCACTTGAGTGTACTGACCGTAGTGCATCAACGTCCATATTGAAGGAACGCTTAGCATAATTATTGATGCGAATGCAGGAACAAGTACTACAAATGGTGTCAATGGCATGCTTAAAAATAAATGCATGGCCTATTTTCTGGATGAAATAAGATATGAGTTGAACGGGTGTGAAGTGGATAGGACACGGTTTACTGGAATTACAACAACTATTAAGAACTTTCACTCAGTCGGTCAACAAGAAGGAGCTCTTTACCGCAATGCTGGGTGGAGTGGAGGAGATAATATCCCTTCTGAAGGACATTTCAGCTTTTCTGTTCCCTTAAAAATGTTGGATTTGTGATGGATTTGCTGAAGACTATAAGAAAGTAGTGTTAAATTTTAAACATGAACTCATTCTCTTGCTCACAAAAAACACTAATGATATGTATGTTAAAAATGTTGAAGGAAAAGCGAATAAAATTGCTATAAATAGTATTAGTTGGAAGATTCCCCACATCGTTCCAAGTGATACAGCGAAAATTAAAATGTTTAATGTTGTGAAAAGTGGAGCTACCCTTCCACTCGCATTCCGGAGTTGGGATTGCTATATAAATCCAACATTGGTACAGGGAACTCATCATATATGGAATGTAAAGTTGTCGGCCAATAGAGAACGCCCACGCTTTGCTGTCATTGCATTTACATTAAATGGAGAACTAATTACAAACAATTTGAGAAATGCAAAGGTATATCTAATTTCAGAAGTTTATCCTTATGATGACTTAAATCTCAGATATTCTGAAAATCGGTTTGCTGTCTTGTATGATATGTATACAAAATTTCAAGAGAGCTACTACAATCGAGAACCACGAGCTCTTTTATCCCCCATGGATTTCATGACAAAGGCACCAATTGTTGTTGTTGATCTCTCATACCAGAATGAGACAGTCAAATCAGGACCAATTAATGTTAAAATTTCTACAGAGCTAACTCAAGCAAGTGAGATGAATACGAAAGTATATTGCCTTCTCATCCATGATCGACTAGTCGAATATACACCGTTGAATGGATTAGTTCAACGTATCGTTTAACAATTTTCAAAAGATAAGTTCATTCAAATATCCAAATTCGTTGGAAGCAGACGTTCACGGAGCTATCAAAAATGCTGGCAATCGGAAACAAAATCAACACCACAACCCCATCTCAATTCAACAACTTGTCATGAGGATAAATAATTTTTTGAAAATGTTTAAGGAACAAATTTTCCCTGAACATGTTTAATATTTGGAGGACTCTTTGGAATATTTCCAGAAAAGGATGCCTGATACGCCGTTGGTTTCAAATATACATGGACAACATTTTACATCTTGTTGTTGGGCAAATGGTTATACCGACAATGGACTTGATACGTGTGCATGTCATTTCTTTACTGTACGCTCACAAAAATCATTAAAAATTATGAAAATGTATGTCAATTTAGAACGTCGCTTTTGATTATTAAAGTAAAAATAAATAAATAACTATTTAGAAGAAAATTTAATTAATTATTATTTGGGAAAGGGATTTAAGAATTTCTTTTTTTCAGACTTTATACATTTCAGATTTTCCTTTATTTGATTTGAATTTGTGACTTTTGAGTGGATGGGGTGTGACGCCTCGTCTCTATAAGTCTAGCCTTTTTCAGTTACGCTTGCCCTCAGCCCTTTCATCCCATTTGAGAAAGGTCCTTTTCCACGATCCTTTCTCGAATGGGATGAAAGGAAGGAGTTGTTGGGATGTTAGGTATCCTTCAATGAGTCCTAATTACACACATATACCTTTCGTGTGCACTGCCGCTTTTCTTAAGTTAGTCGTCTTACAGGATCGTGGGTGAGCGTTCTTGTGTTTCAATGGCATGTAGGCGCCTTTTTTAAACGAGGGTCATGGGTGTGCGTCCTTCGAGATCAATACCCTTCTTCACTTGTCCTTTCCAACGAAATCAGGCCTCTTTTTCACTTGCCCTTTCCAACCTTTTTTTAGCGAGGGGCATGGGTGAGTGTGCTGTCTAGACGAGTAAAGTGAGTTTTTTCCCTTCTTCGATCACAGACTGTCCCTTTTTTAAGCGAGGGACATGGGTGAGTGTCCTGTCTAGACGACTAAAGTGGGTTTTTTCTGTTATGATAGCAGCAACCTTCTTCAATCACTTTTTTATGGGAGGGTGGACGCCCAAGTGCGCTTCAGGATCAAGGCGGCGCGCTAACGAGATCGCTACGGGTTCGCTTCGGAGCGGGGACGAGATAGCTACGTGAACGGGATCTTTCCCGAGCGCCCTTTTCCCCGTCCCTTTTTAAGTGAAAGTGCACGTGCGGTCCAGGATCCCACTCCCATTCATATCCTTTTCGGCGTCTTTAGCACCCTTTTCCCCATCCCTTTTTGAGTGCAGGTACACGTGTGACCTAGGATTCCCAATCCCATTCATATCCTTTTCGGCGCCTTTAGCACCCTTTTCCCCGTCCCTTTTATGTGAAAGTGCACGTGTGAGCCAGGATTCCCACACCCATTCATATCCTTTTCGGCGGCTTCATACACTTGTTATCTCAAATACCCTTTAACATACGCTGCCCCAATTAATTGCATCTTTATTCCCTATTGACATGTTGACATCTAACTCTAATTAATTGCATATTTATTACCCTCAATCACTTAATCTTTGACAGGTAACCCATTAATTGCATTTTTATCACCCTTTTTGCCGACATCAAAGTGACCGGAAAGTTAGGTTTTTATACTACTATTATATATAAATATTACGACTTGAAGCCATATTGGAGCGACATGGGAATATTGGCTACCGGGATAGCGGAACTAAAACACAAATGTTCAGAACTAAAGAACGTCAATGCCTGTCGGTCATTATATGAACATTTTCAACATATTTATTTATTTATTTATTTATTAAAGATGATAGTATAGCTTATAAAACTAATACTAACATTAGGTTGTAGTGCTAGCTACGAGGCCTTCGACTACGTAATTTTATAGTATATGTACATAATATTTGTGAGAAAATAAGGAAATTTTGCCATAGTTATTTTTCTTTTTTATTTTAGATTACATTGTATAGATTTGATTTTTTTAGGAATTCTATTATTGTTATTATGTTATCTGTTGTGGGATATTTAAGGTAGTCAATGGCTGTAAAATTTTTAAGTATATGTTGCTTGATCTGTGTAATTTCTGGGCATGAGTCTAGTATGTGTTCCATGTTTACGGAAGTCGACGATTGGCAGAGAGGGCAATTGCGTGTGGTGTTGGCATCAAGGAGGTGTTTGTGTGTTATGTTTGTATGTCCTAATCTGAGTCTTATAAATTTAATTTGGTTGATTCTGCTAATGTTGTTGGTGTTGATGTTTTTGTATTATTAATGTCTCGTTTTCTTGCATTAGTTGTGTTTTCTGGAATTTGTTGATGTCTTTTATATTTACATTGCTCTTTTGTCTGCAAGTTCGTTTCCGTTTATGTTAGAGTGTCCTGGGATCCACAAGATTTTTATTTTTGGTTGTTTCAGTTGCAATTGTGATCTGATGTGTGCGGGGTAGCTGTTGTGGTTTAATGGGTTGCGGATTGCTTCTATCGCTCCCAGAGAGCCGAAGCAGATAACAAACTTTCACCTCTTGTTCATCGCGATTTTGACGGCTTCGAGGATACCGATCATTTACGCTGTTAGGATGGAGGAGTAAGGTGGCAAGCTGCAGTAATGTAGTGTTTCTGTTTCTGTTGTTATAGTTGGTTTTTTTTGTAGTTGTAGTTGATTGTGTTTTGTGGTAGTCGTCATGGTGGATTTGTTTTGTAAAATTTCGTTGATTGGAAGGGTATGCTAAGTAGTTGACATTTTTCTAATATGCGTTCTAATGTTGAGGTCCATTTCCGGTTTCTTGTTTTTTTGTATTTGTGTATCGGTGTATCTTTGGAGCGCATAAGGTTTCTAAATTGTTTGGTTGTCAGGTGGTCACGTTTTTGTTCAATTGTTTGTGTAAAGCAGGTTGAATGTAGGTGTGGTGCGGAAGGACCCTAAAACTAGCCTTAGTGCTGCATTTAATGTCGTTTTTAGTTTGTTTAGCGTGTTTTTTGGGGCGTATCCGTATGTCTAATGTGCGTAGTCGATTTTAGATATGAGTATGGCTTTTGTTATATTTAGTAGGGTGTTAGTGTTGCAGTTAAATTTTGGGCTGGCCAGGCATTTTATTATGTTGAGTTCGTTGGAAAGTAATGGTATGAAGGAGGTGATGTGTGAGTTCCAGTTGTATTTGTTACTTATGGTTAGTCCGAGTATTTTAAGTGGTGTAACGTTCTTTATGCTAGAGTTCTATGTTATAATTGTGCAGTTGCATCTCTGTTTCCTGCAAATGTGTAGGTGTTTGTATTTGGTTTGCGAAAGGGATGCCCCTGAGTAGTTTCCCCAGCGATCTATTTTCCTAAAAAGATGGTTTAGGTTGACAGTTGTGTTTTTCTTGTTTTTTAGTTAAATCATTAAGAGAAAGTTGTCTGCGTATGCGCTGAAGTGGATTTGTTTGTAGATGGCAAGGATGTTGGCTAGCTTGTTGAAGGCAATTATAAATAAAACTACTGAAAGTGGGGATCCTTGTGGGATGCCGTTTTCCAAGGGGTTGACGTATGAGTTGTGTGTCCCTATTCTGACTGTTATCTTTCTGTTTTTTGTTTCGGAGTAAGATGTTTCTTGGGTTGGGTTGTGGCGTGTATAGTATATAGAACGGGCGGTTTTGTGGTCTACCTTTTCCGTGATCCAGATGGCTATAAGCTCCTGTTCCTTAATGAAAAATGGGCATTTTCTGTCCATGGAGGAGTGGTTGTTTTTGCAGTTAATGCATTTAGGTGCCTGTCTACATTCAATATTATCGTTTGTGTGCGTGGTTTCTGAGCAGTTTTTGCATGTAGGGTTATCTTGTTCGCAGAATGTTTGCGGGTGGTTGAAACGAAGACATTTTCAGCATTGCATTGGGCGTGGTATGTATGGGCGAGTGAACACGACTTCGCAGCCGATCATTACCTTTTCTGGGAGATTGGTTGAAGCAAGAGTTAGGGTAATAAGGCCTGTTGAGATTCGTTTTTGGTCAACCAATTTTGTCCATTTGTAGACTTCAGAAACTTTTTGGGATCTTAGCTCGAATAGAATTTCTTCTTCGGATATATTTCTAAGCACATTACAATATATTACACCCTTGATCTCGTTTAGGCTCTTGTGTTCGTTCGCTTCTACGTCTATTTCAAATTTTTTTTTAATTTTAATAAGTTTGTCGGACTGTTGGATGTTTTTTGTTTTCACTAGTAGTGTTCCTGCTCTTGTTAGTTTGCATTTTTCAATTTCATCTTCGCAGATATAGTCAACTGATTTTTTTATAATAAGTGGGTTTGCAGTTTCTAGGGATATATTATCTTTTCTTTTAACAATTATATATTTTTGTTCGTTAATTGTGTTTGAGTGTTTGGAAAAAAGTTTATTTTTGTCTGGCGGTAACATATTGTTGTTGTTGGGGCGAACCCCTGCTTGTGGTTGTTGTGATCACGTGACTATTAGTTGTTTCTAATGTTTTGTGTGTCTCTTTTGTTCACTTGTTTGTTTTTCAAAAAGTTTGCTGATAAGCACTTGTCGCTGGTGGTCTTAGATTGTCGCAGTTGCACGTCTTTACTCAAAGAGGTCTGGAGTGGAACTGATTTTTTTTTTAACATATACACGGTGAGTTACAATCAGGAAATGAACTGATTAATCATTCTCAACAACGAAGATCACCACTCGATATAGTCGGAAATTTGGCAAACTCATTATTTGGCGTTCTGGACTCAAGATATGCCGACGACATGTCCAAAGTGATAAAAGAGTTCAAGTCCAACGACGACGTGTTAATGATGCTTTTAAAAAATCAAACATCAATTCTGGACTCTACGTTAAATATAGTCAGGAAGATCCACCAACGACCGTATCAGAACTCTGGAGTACCAGATATATACGATCAATAAGGAAAGAGGCAAGTACCAGGGTGACCACCTACAACAAGTCTTCATGGTCCTAACATCACAACTAACGCTGGTAGCAACTGGAATGCAGCGGATACAGAGTGCAACATCCAATGTGCTCACTAACATTCGCCATCGAACTATTAGTCCGATACTAGTATCTCCCAAGCAACTAAGGCAACAACTAGATCAGATCCGGGAACATATTCCACCAGATCAACTGCTGCCCGTATCATCGGATAATGTCATTCAACTTTACAAAATCATGCATGCCGAAGGCACCACAACAGGCGACCATGTCATCTTCAAAATATCCCTACTGCTGGTATCCACAACACAGCAGGAAGTGTTCCGCATCATGCCTATTCCGACATGGAAGGCAGGAAGCTGGTAGCGATTTAGTCTAAAAACTAATATCATAGCCGTCAATGCCCATAGAGATCAGTTCATTGGATTGTCAAAGGACGAGTTCAAACAGTGTCTAGAGCTGCCCCACGAAGAGCACATATGATTTAACCATTAAGCCATATTCAGCGTGGAAAATCGGTGTGGATTTCAGTTATTTAACAAAAAAACTGAAACTATATGTGAGATCACCCAATTGAGATCCGATCTGTTGTGGTCAACAACGCATCGGCGAAACAGATGGATGTTTGCCACACACAGCCCCATAGAACTTCAAGCGGTGTGCAACGGAATATCGTCCACAGTGCACTTGAATGGAACGAGCTTATTATCACTTGCCCCAGGCTGCACTGCACGCAACTCAAAAATTAGCGTGAGCACATTTAGTACTAGGGTCAGCGAAACGAAGGCGACATATGTTCGTTTTGGCAATATCCCAGAGACTAGCCTAAAGGAAACACCCGAGCCAGTCCAAGGAAGTCAGCTTGGAGGAACTGGGCGCCTTGCAACAACAGTTGGCCACTTTGAAAAAGACCAACTGGAAGGATAAAACCACCACTACTCAGCATCATCAAATAGCTGTCTATGTGGCCTTAGCAATGTCAATACAATTGGGCATTGCATGGGCTCTCAGACGGCAGAAGGACACCAATACGCCGGACACCCGAACCCAGGCAGAACACGGAACAACCACCACCAGAACCTACCCCACGAAGTTTTTCGTTCGACCTTAGCTAAGGTTGAACACTTGTTCAACGGCCGGGATAATGTTCAGTCGCAGCATTATTTTAATTATAAGCAATAATATTCATCCACAAAAACAATTATATTGCATAGTCTGCTGATATGACGTAATTAGCTGGGGCAATGGTCTCAGTAGCTAGCAATAACACACACTCACAGTAACCCACACCATTTATTACACTTTCTTTCTGTTAACATAAGCACTTTTGTACCTATAAAAACTGTTAAGTTTTCATCAATAAACCAGTAAGAGTTCTACCTCAAACAGAAGCTTTACTCATGCATCAGAGGCTTTCGCTGTGTCTTCAGACCCTCATTCAACCAACCAAACCGCCCACCTAGTTCCAAGTGCTAGTTGCGACAACAAAGGGCAATAGTTTATGCACTATCTGCCAGGCAACTAAGCCTCCTCATAAACATCAGTAAAGCATTCGACTCGGTTAATCATTCTCTTCTGGTTAGGAAACTTGACTCAATGGGGTTTCCTAGTGATCTTCTCAAGTGGATTTCGAGTTACTTAAGTGACAGGTCCCAAAAGGTTCTGTTAAGAAATGTTCTATCCAATAGCCTCAGTGTCACATCTGCCGTCCCACAGGTTAGCCACCTGGACCACTACTATTTACATTGTTTATCAATTTGCCGCAGGTTCTAACCAAATCCAGAGTACTTATGTATGCTGATGATGTTAAACTTTGCGTGCAGTATAGGGACAGTTCACGCCAATCAGACCTACAATCGGATCTCGATAACTTTCAAGCATGGTGTCATGCTAACGATTGACGTCTCAACAGATCTAAATGCAAACTGATGACACTTTTACTTTGCTTGCCACTTATATGCTTAACGGTTGCTCATTGGAAAGAATTTCTATTGTCGATGCTCTGGGTGTCCGCCTAGATCCTAAACTTTCGTTTTCAGAACATATTTCCTGTATGGTTAACAAGGCCAGAGGCATGCTTGGATTCATTAAGGGTGGTTGAAGGAATTCGACTCTCCTTATGTAACAAAGATGTTCTTTACTTCGTTAGTTCGCCCTATATTAGAGTATGGTTCGTGCGTATGGAGTCCTTAATTCGGAGTCCATAGTAGCCGTATTGAATCTGTCCAAAAGAACTTTGTGCTTTTCGCCCTCCGTGGCCTACCCTGGGATGCCAACTTTAGATTACCGTCATACTCTAGTAGATTTCTCCTACTTAACTTACCTTCTTTAGCTAACCGTAGGACGATGCTTGTCGTCGTCTTTCTACATAAACTTATTAACGGTGATGTGGAGAGCCCCTACTTGCTAGGCCAGCTCAATTTCCATGTTCCATGTTTCTTTCATATAGAACTTTTATTCCATTAGTAGTTTACCACTGTAGGCGAGAGTTTAGGGTTTTATGTACTGATTGCAATCGCCTTTTTAATATTGAAGGCATTGAAAGCCTTCAAAAACTAAAAACTGTATTGTTTTTTAGAATTGGCCCGTATTTTATCCTAATTTTTCCTCGTCCTAGTATATTTTTTCTTCTCTCGCGTTTATCTAGAACGCGTTCGTGCCGTAACACGGCCCTCGGTCGGTTATAAAAGCATGCTGCGAGGAAGACATAAATGAGCTGCATTGGTGCTGCAGTTGAGCAGTAATCAGTAATTCAAAAAGCTTGGGAATCTTGGGAAAGCAGTAGCTAAATAGTTCTCGATATTTAACTTTCTACCCTTTTTATGAAGCGGAATAATAAAAGACACCTTTCAACTATCGGAAAAGAACTACATGTTAAGAGATAACTGAGAGAGCTTTGGCAGAGGACTACTTAACTCATTAGCACAATTTCTCAATACATAACTAGGCACAAGATAGGGACCAGAAGAGAAGGGTTCCGAAGAACATCGTCCTCGCCGATAGTGGGCATTAAAAAGCAGTTGGAGTGCTGAAGAGCATATTTATACAACGACGCTACATCAAAAGAAGTAGTAGAATACGTAGACTGAAAAAATGTTGCCAATGAGTTCGCAATAAGAAGCTCGGAGGAAGCAGACTCAGTTTTGAGATGAAGACGGGAAGGGAAGAGCCTTTCCTTTAGAATTGACGAAAGCATGAAATTGCTTCGGATTTGTCTAGAACTCGCTTCTGCATCGTTTTAAGTGTTTGTTGTAGCATTCGGAATTGTGCGTCAAGAAATCGGAGCGAGCTACTAAGTATCTAGCACGGTCGGCTTGTAGTCCGGTTCGGCTGAATTTTTTAAAAACTCTGGACTTCACATTTTTTAGATACGAAAGACGACGGGAAAACCAAGGGGGTTTGTCTGAATTAACAGGAGAGTGAAATAAAGGGACGAACGTATCAAAACAAGAATATAAAATATCATAGAAACCAGAGCTCGCAAATAACAGTTGATCGTTTTTAGTGTTGCTGTTTTCACGCTAACAGAACCGAGAAAGACGATGCGCGTGTGCCTTTGCTCTGAACAACATTTTTCGTTGCTCTTTGTTTTGGTTTTTTGGTTTTGGACTGTTCTCAGCTCCGGGGTTGTTGTTATACTCACTCAAAAAAAACTTAGGGAGAGCGATCCAACTCAAAGCTCGCTCATTGAGTGACATCAGAAGAGCGAGAAAACGAAAGACTCACCGAAAACGTCATTTTGTTTGGTTTTTTTTTTTAAATTATTTTTATTCAGAATTTAGCTTTACAACTAGTAAAGAATTTAACGTTTCTGCACTTAAACAGCTTTGTCGCTCGCTAAGAATGTAGTGAAGCGCCGAAAAGGCCCTCTCAACAGTCACCTGAGTCGCCGGTGTAGCCAGTACTACGTGTGCGAGCGCACTGAGATGGGGCGACTGCAGCTTTATATCTGTAAAAAACTGCAAAATGTTCGCATTCAGTGGCAAACGCCCATGCATCATTCGATCTTTCTCTTTCATAGCGCACGGTCGTGTTTTTGTTTTGCGCTCCGATTTTTGTGTTAATTCGATTTTAAACCACCGGGGTTTCCTCTGAATTCATCACCTAAATATTTAAAATTATATACCGTTTCGCTATCGCGCGTGCATGCACTTTTTTGTGTAATTAATTTGTGTTAATAATCACTTTTTAGTTTGTGCTAAGACGGTTATCTTATTTTCCTCCTTATTCTTTTTCTCGTTTTTATTTTTCTCTCCCCCGCTTGAGTGTCGTTCGCTGTTAGCTGCATCTAAGCCGTTATAGCTCTCATCGCTCTTGTGATTTCTGCTGCTCATACTCCTAACCTTGCGCTCTTTTGTTCTCTCTCTTTCTCTCTTGGCTTTTGGGTACTGATAGTGTGCACAGTGGTTCTAGGGTCTGTGAAAATGTCCCAAAATATTGTCTGTTTAATTAAGAACTGCCAAAAAAATATTTTGGCAGTGGATTTTCTGAGATCATGGCCACTTTCCGCAAGGCGAACGACCTGTTCTCCGCGCTTGACGCTCAATTTAGCTCAATGAAGCTATTAAATGAGTCGCCGAAACGCAAAAAATCTGCCGCTGGTCGACAGCAACTGTGTGAGACGCAGCAACCGATTTCCTGCCACTCCCCTGCGCCACAGCTCCTGGTCCCCGTTCCAATGGTTCTGAGATCAGGAACTAGGAAAGATTCGGTTACCGAATCTGAAGCAGCCGCTCAGCCAGCAATTTCCGCGTCGTCCGTTGTGTCCGTAGATCAACCCAGGGTCCAACAATGCCCGGAATACCGGCCGTAGTTGGTAACACTTCGTTACGCACGACCCTCACAGCAGTCCCACCTTCGAAAACAATACTTGTTTCGAGGCTTGCCCCTGATACGTTGTAGTTATGTTAATATGTTGGGTTATTTCCGACCCCTTAAGATATTAGACATAAGTGAAAAGATTGCACATCCGTGCTGGTGGAGGTTTGCATTTCGATTGTTTTATTCAGTACAAAGAGAAGTCGACTTAAGCTAAGTACATAATTGTTGCTGGCGACTGCGCTGCCGTTGACCACAGCAGAGGCGAAGCCGCATATGTATATTTTAGGTATATGTTCAAAAGCGAGTGTCGTATGGGCATATGTTTATGTATATGTATATGCGGTCAGCGTGGGAATGCTGACTTAGCGTAATGCCGCTATCAGCGTGCGACTTTTTAGTCCACTTGAATTTATTAGTTTACATAATGCAACTTAGTGTTGCTATGTTTTTAATGGTACAGTGTATCCTCGATATATGCACATACTACACCTCCCTCCTTTTGAAAAATAAGGTAATAGGGTGAAGTTATTTTCATATATTTTTTGTTTGTTTTTTTTTTTTTTGGATTTAATTGTATTAAGTGTATTAATTATGATTTAATTGTATTAATATTAATAAATTAATTGTATATTTATATATATATGTTTTTAATTAGATGCTTTTTAATTATATGAATTAAAATGAATAATGATATTGAGTTTTTTAACTGAATTATGAAAAAATTTTGAATTCATAAAAAATTTAAATTAAAAATTAATTAAATTAATTAATTAAATTAAATTAAATTAAAAATTAAAAATTTTTATTACAATAACGTTTTTTTTTCGGTTGATCAGACCATTTTTTTTTTATGTTTGTTTTTTTAACCTGTCTTTATGTACTATCTGTTGTTTCTTATTTCCTTTTTTAATAGTTATATTATCATTTACTCCTATATCTAGCACGTCGTAAGGTCCTTCGTACCTATTGTCTAACTTATGACCTGTTTCATTTTTAAGTAGTACCTTATCTCCTATTTTTAAATCAAAATTATTTGTAAATCTGTCATATTTAAGTTTTCTTTCTGCCTTCGCTTTTTCTAACATTCTTCTGGCTCTGTTGTATGATATTTCTAGTCTGTACTTAAGTTCTTTGGAATAATCTTCTATGTTGTGGTTTATTTTTGAAAAATCTTTGAATTGTCTGGGTAATCTGCCGAATACTAGTTCATATGGGCAGTAGTCGTTTACTACTGATGGTGTTGTGTTGAAGCAGTAAGTGAAATATGGTAACCAAATGTCCCAATCACTCTTGTCAACTGATATATATGAACGTATGTATTCGTTGAAAGTTCGGTGACTTCTTTCTACGGTTCCTAAGGTTTGATGATGGTGAGCACTATATGTTAGATTTTCTATATGCATGTATTTGCATAATTCATTTATAAGTGAATTTTTGTATTCTGTACCTTGATCCGTAATAAACGTCTTCATTGGACCGTACTTCAATACAAATGATTCAAATATAGCTTTGGCAACTGTTTTAGCACTTTTATTCTGTGTTGGAACAGTGACTAAAAACTTTGTTAGATCGCATATGATTGTAACTGCATACTCATTTCCATCTTCCGATTTCGGTAATGGACCAATGGTATCAATTAAAACAGTATCAAATGCTGATGCAGTGGTTGGTGTCAATGTCAATGGAGTTTTGGTATGTTTTGTTGTTACTTTACATACTTTGCTATTGTCTTAGTCATTTGGGGCCAATAATAAAATCTTTTGATTTTTAACTGGGTTCGCGCGATACCCGTGTGACCTCCTTCTATAGGATCATCATGTAATTTTTTCAAGATATGATTAATTTGAGCTTCGTCTTTTTGATCTATGATTATCACCTTTTGTAGAATAGCTAGTTCTACTTTTTCGAGTACTCGATTGCCCTGTATTTTAAATTCATTTAGTGATACAAATTCGAATATTTGTTCACTTGGTGATATTCGCATTTTTGTTATTTTATGCATTCCGGCTTTTGAATTAAGCCTTTGAAAGAATTGACTTAGGTCAAATGTTTCATTAGAATACAAATCATTAACATCAAAGCGTGAAACAATTGTTTTTCCTCGTTTTAGTAAACACTTATGTTTATCTATTTTGATTAAAACATGTTTCTTTGTGTCATTATTATTGACAACTTCATAGATTCTAGGCTTATCATTTAATTGCTCATTTTTGTTTTTCATACTTGTATTTACAATTACAATTTTTTGACTTTCCTTTCTACATTCAGACCTTGTAGTAACTTTTAGTACTTGCCTGTTTATTGTTTTTAAGTCTTGTATTGTTATGCGTGACAATGCGTCCGCAATGTGATTATCTTTCCCCTTAAGATATTCAACCGTAAAATCATATTCCTCTAAATCCAGCCTCATACGTGTTAGTTTAGAGCTTGGATTTTTCATTGAGAATAGATATGACAATGGTCTATGATCGCTTTTTACTACAAAGTGTTTTCCATATATATATGGTCAAAAGTGATTAATTGCCCAATGAATGGCTGCTAGTTCTTGTTCTGTAGTGGACTTATTACTTTCACCTTGGGTGAACATTCTTGAAGCGTATGCCACTGGAAGTTGTTTGACATTATGTTCTTGAGTTAGTACCGATCCACATGCCTGTTTACTGGCATCGGTTGTAATGCAAAATTCTTTGCTAAAATCTGGGTACTGCAATATCGTTGGTTTCATTAATTCCTTTTTTAAGTATTCGAATGCATTATTGCATTCTGCTGTCCATTCAAATTGGACATTCTTTTTACTAAGCCTCGTTAAGTGGCGTGCATGATTAGAAAAATTTTTAATGAAACGTCTATAGTAGTTAAAGAAAGCTACGAAACGTCTAGCACTATCTGCATCTGTTGGTATGGGATATTTTTCTATTACTTCGTATTTGGTGTCATCTGGGAGAATGCCTTGATCAGTGAATTTATGACCCAAAAATGTGACCTCTCTCAGAAAGAAAGAACATTTTTCAGGATGTAGTTTTAAATTGTGTTCTCTGCATAGCTCAAATACTTTTGTTAAGTTTTTAAGCATATGCTTTTCTGAACAACCTATTACAACTAAATCATCCATGTATAAGAATGCTTGCGATGGTTCAAGACCAGAGAATGCAAGTTTAATCATACGCTGGAAAGAGTTTGGTGCAACTTTCAGTCCGTATGGTAATTGCGTGAAGCGATAAGAGCCATTTGCTGTTGAAAATGAAGTAATATCCCTATATTTGTTTTCTAGCTCTATCTGGTGGAATCCAGACATTAGGACGAGACATGAAAAATATTTTGCTCGTCTAATTGGTCAAGAATGTCTTCTATTCTTGGAAGTGGGAACTTGTCTGCTAGCAATTTTTTATTTATTTCACGATAGTCTACTGCTAATCAACATCTTTTTTCCGTTGAGTTTGGAAGTGGTTTCTTTGGAACCAATAGTAATGGGCTGTTATATTCTGATATTGATGGTTCTGCAATTCCATCATCTATCAGTTTTTTAACCTGTTTGGCCATTTCTAATTTCTGGTTCTCTGGCGTGCGATAGTTTTTAATATAGACCGGTGTCTTATCTCCTAGCCTGAGCTTTTGTTTTAGTTGTTAGCTGATATTGGTTCTGTTTCCAAGCCAAAAATATCGCTAAATTTCGTACACAAGTCTGTAAGAACCTCATCAAATTGTTTTGGAAATCTTAATTTTTTTAAAACTTCTTTGCTCCTATTGTTTTGTTGTGGGTCGGGTGTGAAAATGTCGTAGTCATGCATTGATTCGCTCTTTATTTCTGCGCTATTTATTATAGCGTCTTTTGTATTTGTATTTATTATGCGAATGTATGCATTTTCACTGTCGACAATTGTGCTGGCTATTATTATGCCAGGTTGTAGCTCTTGGTTTGGGACTACAACCGTTTTTTCGCAAGTTAGTAATTTGACTTGTCTAATTACTTCTGATCTAGCTGGCAATAATAATGTGTTTGAATCTACACTATGTTGAATTGGAATATTAATTTGTTTATGAAAATTATCGGGTCTTATTATGAACCAGTCTTGTGTTTTCTGAAATTCTAATATACAATTATTTTTTTTTTTATAAAATCTAAACCGATTATGCCATCGCATGGTATAGGAAAATTCTCAAGTACTTCATGAAATTCATGCGGTACGAGAACATCCTGCATACGTAGGTCAAGATCGATTGAGCCTATAGACTGTATGGTTCCTTGCCCAATACCTGTAATATTTGATATATTACTGAAGTTTAAGGCAGTATATTCATTTGCTTTATTTTTAAGCAGTGAAATATCTGCGCCCATTTAATAGAATTAAATGTGTATTTGTTGTATGGTGTTGTACTTTTATAAAAATGCTCAGGTTAATTTTTAATGTAAATAATTTTACTGTTGGTTGCTTAAGGGGGTTTGTTGGTTTTTCGATTGTACATTGCGTACCTGTCGGTTATTATTGTTATTGTTCTGATGCTGGGTGTTTTGGTTTTGGTATCCCCTTCGGCGACCACTATTGTTATAGTTATTATAACCTTGGTTATAATTTTGGTTATATTGATTCCTGCCTCTACCTCGGTAATTGGCATTATTATTACCTCGTCTATTATTCCCGTTATAGAATAAGACGGTGCCTGTAATTTCAGTACTACAATGGATATATTTTTCCATTGCATCATTGAATGTACTGAATGTACCCGCTGTCAAGATCATCTTGAGCGATTCATTGGTACAATTCTTAGTCATTGCCAATATCGACTATTTTGTCGCAAATTTTTCGGCATTGTCGGCGTCTAATCCGGCGTCTAATGCTTACGCATATGGTCTATTTCAGTAGCATACTGAGACGCGGTCTTGCCTCTTTGTTGCGTATTCAATAATTTGGCTTTTATAACGTCTGGCGATTCGCCTTTTACGTTTGCCTGCAATATGATAACTATTGCCTGTATTGTTGTCGCGTGTTCTACCTTATAGGTCAATGGGCCAATAATTTTGGTCCTTATGACCTCTACGGCTAAAGCTTCCTGATCTCCATTAGTTAGATTTGTCAACCTTAAAGCGGTCAAAAACCTGTTTAGATGGAGTTTCTTACCATAAAATTCAGGTATTGTTGAGGATACCTGTTTAAGGTATGCCCTCTGGGCTTCCACTGTATTAGCCATATTTACTCTAACTGGTTGTATTATGTATTATGTATTATTAAAGCAAAATCTTAGAAAAGAGATAGGGCCGTGAAGCTTGAGCTAGAATTCTAGCCTTGTTTTACAAAACTTCTCTAAGTAGGAAAGGATAGTAGGGTCTATCCAAGATCGTTAAATTTAAATAACATTATTTTTTATTATATATTATCGAGATCGTTGGCTCGACTCATATAGGTCTTTTTTAATGATCTTTTATGTAGCAAATATAGCTTTAAAGCTAAGTTGAGGGCTGAGATGATTACTAAAATCAACAGTAATAGGTACTGGGCTTCTAAATGTGGCGTTGTGTCCACGACTTCTACAGTATTTACTACATTTGCGGTGTTATCGTAGTAGTAGGGTAGTATATGAAATATTTTTCAGTTTTCGTTCACTAGTTTTTTCTCAACATTTTTCACATAATCAGTTTCAACTTTGTGTTTGTTGTGTTATTGTTATGCAGACTGCAATCTTCGGATCCGAAGTCCGAAGTCTGCAATCTGCACAATGTCACGGTCGCCATATGTTGTAGTTATGTTAATATGTTGGGTTGTTTCCGACCCCTTAAGATATTAGACATAAGTGAAAAGATTGCACATCCGTGCTGGTGGAGGTTTGCATTTCGATTGTTTTATTCAGTACAAAGAGAAGTCGACTTAAGCTAAGTACATAATTGTTGCTGGCGACTGCGCTGCCGTTGACCACAGCAGAGGCGAAGCCGCATATGTATATCTTAGGTATATGTTCAAAAGCGAGTGTCGTATGGGCATATGTTTATGTATATGTATATGCGGTCAGCGTGGGAATGCTGACTTAGCGTAATGCCGCTATCAGCGTGCGACTTTTTAGTCCACTTGAATTTATTAGTTTACATAATGCAACTAAGTGTTGCTATGTTTTTAATGGTACAGTGTACCCTCGATATATGCACAAGGCATATATACAAGGCAAAACCCAAGCCGGACATATCAAGGTGGAAAAATTTCAATTTTCGTATGCCAGAGACATTTCATCTTTTAAGATAAATGTCTCAATCCAACTCTTTGACACTATTTGCTCGGGTGGCCCGAGTACGTAATAGTTAAGGAGTACGAGGCTCGAAAGAAGAGAACACGGCCTGCGCGAGTACAACTGCCCAGGCCGTCACAATCCTCAGTGTCCACTGCCGTACCTTCTGTCCCAAAAAACAAACCTCTTCCTTACTACTTTCCTATCAGAATACTAGAGGCTTGCGCAGTAAGCTCTCTAAATTGTATTCGAATAGTCTTTCTTTCGCATCTCAGGTGATTGTATTTACTGAAACCTGGTTGAAGCCGGAGATCCTCTGCTCCGAAATTCTTCCGAGTAAGTACACAATCTATAGATTAGACCGTCTTGTCCAGCGTGGTGGTGGAGTTTTATTTGCCGTTGACTCCTGCCTCATCTCGGAACAAGTGGTATCTAACGACTTTCTGGACATTGAATTCATATGCGTAAAATTATCTTTTACAGGCAGTTGTATATATATTACCTGCTTTTATATTCCTCCATCTTCGGAAATGCCAACTTATTGGAAACACCTTTCGGCAATTCAGGCAGTTTCCAACTGGCTTTCTGATAGGGACCAATTGGTGACTTTGGGTGACTTCAACATACCTGGAGCTCACTGGTCTTCTGACGGTGTGTCTAATATCCTCCTGACTGCGGCACAGCATGACCTTATAAATGGCTTGTTTGATTTATCCTTATCTCATGTGTTCAGTCGCAGCAGTATGTAGTCATAAGTATGATACTTAAGACACGACACACATAATGTAACAATTCGTCAGTCGCAGCGACATGCATTTATCGTAAATAAAGTATCAATTACCAGGTCTAGCGAATATGCATGGTCTGCTGAGACGAGGAAATGAGCTGGGGCAATGGTCTCAGTTCCTAACGCTAACCCACATTTGCAGTAACCGCACACTATTTCTTATACGTTATTTCTGTTAGCATAAGCACTTTTGTACCTATAAATATTGTTAAGTTTCATTAATAAAGTCATTAAGAGTTCTAACGCCAACCCGAGAGCTTTTATTCATGCATCAGAGGCTGTCGCTGTGTCTTCAGACCCTCAACCAACCAAACCGTTCCCCTAGAACAATTCATGGACTCACACACTCCAAACCGTCCACCTAGTTCCAAGTGCTAGTTGCGACAACAAACAGGCAAATAGTTTATGCGCTATCTGCCAGGCATCTAAGCCTCCTTACACAAACATTTTGTGGTGAACCACAACGTCAACCAACAGGAAGGATTCCGTAACTCTTGGGAATCTTCCTGATTTTTTCATACTCGCCAAAAAACATTTTGGTGACCCCGACGAACACGTCAACCAACAGAAGGGATTCCGTAACTCTTGGGAATCTTCCTGATTTTTTCACACTCGCCAAAAAACATTTTGGTGACCCCGACGAACACGTCAACCAACAGGAAGGATTCCGTAACTCTTGGGAATCTTCCTGATTTTTTCATACTCGCCAAAAACATTTTGGTGACCCCGACGAACACGTCAACCAACAGGAAGGATTCCGTAACTCTTGGGAATCTTCCTAATTTTTTCACACTCGCCAAAAAACATTTTGGTGACCCCGACGAACACGCTAGCCGTGGACCCCCGGGAAGATTCCGTAACTCTTGGGAATCTTCCTGATCCTTTCTTAGGAACCTTCTTCGACACTGTCATCGAACAGGAAAGATTCCGTAACTCTTGGGAATCTTTCCACGTCGCTTCAAGTCTCAGCGAAAGCTTCTGATGCATTTTCGCCCGACGAACACGCTAGCCGTGGACGTCAACGTAGGGAAATTTCCGCTAACTCATAGGAACCTCCCGCAGGATAATCCGTAACTCTTGGGATTTCCTAATCTTCACTCGCCATAAATACCATTGGTGAGCCCTGACTCACAGGAAATTGTCCTGAAGACGTCAGAACCCCAGGAAGATTCCGTAACTTTTGGGAGTCTTCCAGATTTTTTCACTCTTGCCAGAGAACAATTGGTGAGACCGACAGGGAAAGTTCCGTAATTCTTGGGAACCTCCCGCAGTCAAGAGCCTGCAATCCTTTTCTATGCGGAAATCCCCCAAGTCTATTGACAATTGTCAATATGTCTAACAAGGAGGAGCAAGCAGTCACAGGGGCGTTAGACTTCCAGGATGAGATCACTCAAGAGATCTCAAGGCTACACAGGAGAGATTCCGTAACTCTTGGGAATCTTGGGAAAGTTCCGTAACTATTGGGAACCTCCCGCAGGAAACAATCCGTAACTCTTGGGATTTTCCTAACTTTTCACTCGCCATAAAAACCATTTGGTGAGCCCTGACTCACAGGAAATTGTCCTGAATACGTCAAACCCACAGGAAAGATTCCGTAACTCTTGGAATCTCCCAGAATATCACTCTTGTCATAGAACATTGGGAACCAACAAGGAAAGTTTCGTAACTCTTGGGAACCTCCCGCAGGAAAGAATCCGTATCTTTTGGGATTCTGTTTTGACACTGTCAGTACACAGTAAAGAGCCATCAAATCCTTTCTAGAGTTCTAGATCCTCCAAGTCTATTGACCAATTGTTAATTCCTTCGACCACATCACGGTTGCGAATAGGAGCGTATCCAGCTGTCAAAGCAAATAAAACACTCCCAACGGTCAGGAAATTAAACAATTAGCAATATGTCTAACACGGAGGAGCAAGCAGTCAAAGAGGCGTTAGACTTGCAGGATGAGATCACTCAAGAGATCTCAAGGCTATCCGCAACTTTAGAAAAGATTCAGCGGATAGAAAATTAAATCCAACATATTACCAAACAAAGTTGGTCGGAATCGATGAAGTATGGAATCGATTTGCGGAGAACGACAAAAATATTCCCGCAGCAAATAGAAGCGAAAAATATTTAAAGTTCTAATACAGAAATATTATAGTCGACTCGATGGCTCAGAGCTCAAGCAATGCCCCAAATCTGGCAACCGCGAGCAATGGCCGGGAAACTGCAGACGTTGCAAGCTTAGCGCAACCTGCACGTAAACTTATATCAGCATGTCGGCAACAAAAAGCAATCGCCGACTCAATCAAACGGGCTCTGAAAGAATGTTCAGAGACCGGCAGGGCCATATCAAGGAGTTCAATAAACTCATTGTGGTCCCAATACCAAGAGATCCATTTCTCGATCCATGAAGAGTACGAAGACCCGGTCAGGGAGTCGTTCCTCCGACAAAAAAAAAAAAAAAGGAAAGCATCATTTCCGATCCTCCCAACATTACTAGCAATGCTACTGATCCTTCCGTTAGCGATGGGACAGGCATTCAACATAACGCCATTTGCAAGCCAGCCAGGAATATTCTACGAACGGCTCGGCACATCCAGAATGGCAATCTCGGAATGGAAAATAATTGTATATTGCGATTTGAAACCATATTGGAGCGACATGGGAATCTTGGCCAACGGGATATCGGAGCTGAAACACAAATGTTCAGAACTACGGAACACCAACGCTTGTAGATCAGTGTCTGAGCATTTCCAACATGTGTACAGCGAACTACAATCAGGAAATGAATTGATCCATCATTCTCGGCAGCGAAGAGCACCACTGGACATAGTTGGAAATGTAGCGAGCTCACTATTCGGCGTTTTAGACTCAAGATACGCCGATGACATGTCCAAGGTGATCAAGGAGGTCAAATCCAATGAAGACGTACTAATGATGCTCTTGAAAAACCAGACATCAATCTTGGATTCGACAATAAACATAGTCAGGACGAGCAGCTCAGCCACTAACGAGCGGATCAAGACACTAGAGAGCCAAATAGGTACAATTAATCTGGAAAGGGGAAAGTACCAAGGCGAGCACTTACAACAAGCATTCATGAGTCTGACAGCTCAATTAACTCTAGTGGCAACCGGATTGCAGCGAATGCAAAGTGAGATAGCTAATGTTCTCACTGACGTGCGCCATCGTACCATCAGTCCTATACTAGTGTCTCCCAAGCAACTGAGGGAGCAACTAGATCAGATTCGGGAACACATTCCACCGGATCAACTTCTTCCGGTAGCATCGGCTGAGGTGATCCAGCTGTATAAAATGATGCATGCCGAAGGGACCACAACGAGCAGCCACGTCGTTTTCAAAATATCGCTGCCACTGGTGTCTGTAACAAAACAGGAGATATTCAGCATCATGGCGATCCCGATGTGGAAGGCCGGAAGCTGGCAACGATTCTGGCTACAAACGGAAATCATAGCCGTCAATGCCCATAGAGATCAGTTCATGGGATTGACCAAGGAGGAGTTCAATCAGTGTCTAGAGCTGCCACACGACGAACACATCTGTTTCAACCACCAAGCCACATTCAGCGTGGAAAACCGGTGTGAATTCCAGCTGTTCAACAATAAGACGGAAACTATCTGCGAGGTCTCTCAGTCGAGGGCCGAGCTGTGGTGGTCAGCAACACGTCAGCGAAACAGATGGATGTTTGCCACACGCAGGCAAATTGAACTTCAAGCGGTGTGCAGCGGAACATCGTTCACAATCCAACTCAACGGAACGGGCTTACTATCACTGGCCCCAAGCTGCACTGCACGCAATTCAAAAATTAGCGTGAGCACATTCAGCACGTTCGTTTTGGTAACATCACAAGGATGGACCTTAAGAACACACCTGAGCCACTGCAAGGAACGGCAGCCAAGGAAGTCAACTTGGAGGAACTGGGCGCTTTGCAGCACCAACTGGCCAAACTAAAAGAAACCACCTGGAAAAATCAAATCAACACTCCCCAGCACCATCAAATAGCTCTTTATGTGGCCTTAGCAGTGTTATTAGGCATTGCATGGGTTTTCAGACGAACGGTCGGCAAATGGACATCAACACGCCGGGCTCCCGAACTCAGGCAGAACACGGAACAGCTACCACCAGAACCTACCCCACGAAGTTTCGCGTTCGACCTTAGCGAAGGTTGAACACTTGTTCAACGGCCGGGAGAATGTTCAGTCGCAGCAGTATGTAGTCATAAGTATGATATTTAAGACACGACACACATAATGTAACTATTCGTCAGTCGCAGCGACATGCATTTATCGTAAATAAAGTATCAATTACCAGGTCAAGCGAATATGCATGGTCTGCTGAGAAGAGGAAATGAGCTGGGGCAATGGTCTCAGATCCTAACGCTAACCCACATTTGCAGTAACCGCACACTATTTCTTATACGTTATTTCTGTTAGCATAAGCACTTTTGTACCTATAAATATTGTTAAGTTTCATTAATAAAGTCAGTAAGAGTTCTAACGCCAACCCGAGAGCTTTTATTCATGCATCAGAGGCTGTCGCTGTGTCTTCAGACCCTCAACCAACCAAACCGTTCCCCTAGAACAATTCATGCACTCACACACTCCAAACCGTCCACCTAGTTCCAAGTGCTAGTTGCGACAACAAACAGGCAAATAGTTTATGCGCTATCTGCCAGGCATCTAAGCCTCCTTACACAAACATCATGTTAACCATGTCTTTAATTCTCTAAACCGCTTATTGAATCTATGCTTTGTTTCAGATCCGGCTGGCGTAAACCTAAGTAGAGTTCCTCCAATGACGCAACGTGAAGATCCTTATCATCCAATTTTCGATGTGACCATCGACACTGGGACAGCTTTAGCAACGACAGCTGTTTCCGAAAGGAGGAATATCAGAGGCTATACACTTTAATAGCTGAATTTGATTGGTCTAATCTTTTCATAAGCTCAGACATCGCAACAGCCGTTGATATCTTTTATAGTGCCATGAACTCATTTTTCTTCTTATGTGTTCCTGAAACCTATCCGTCGGTCTCTAATAAACCACTCTGGTTTAACAAAGAGCTGACACGTTTAAAAAACGTAAAATCTAGGCTTTAAATTAAATATAAGCGTACTGGTTCAAGAACGGCTTTCTCATCCTATCTTAGTGCTCGATCTATCTTTACCGTGCTTAACGCTCAGTGTCATAAAAATTATTTGACTCGTTGCAAGGTCCAGTTCACGGAGGACCCCAAACAGTTTTATAACTTTGTTAACTCTTAACGTAAACCCACGTTGTACCCTCCCTCGCTGTCATTTAATAATATTACTGTAAATTCTGATCAAGCAATAGCCAATCTCTTCGCTGAGTTTTTTAAAACCACATATTCTCCCTCAACATCTTCAGATCATACATTTTGTCCAGCTATACCCAGTTCGTACATAATCCTCAGTCCTATTGTAAATGAAAGCTCACTTATTCTTGATCTTCAACGTGTTAAGCCAGTATATTCACCAGGTCCTGATGGAATACCGGGCTCTGTGCTAAGGTATTGCTCCGAGACGCTGTGTAACCCCCTTCTTAAATTGTTGACCTTATCTTTAGAATCCTCAGAATTTCCCCTTATTTGGAGGGAATCATTTGTTATTCCTCTCCACAAAAAAAGTAGCAAGTCGGATGCCAGTAACTATAGAGTTATCTCTACGTTATCGGCAATCCCCAAACTTTTCGAGAATGTAATCACTCCTCACTTGCAACATCTATGCAGATCCGTCATCTCTCCATGTCAGCACGGTTTTATGAGGCGAAGATAAACCACGACCAATCTTTTGGAACTCACCTCTTTCGTTATTAGGGTTTCCAACAAAACTTTCAAACCGATGTCATTTACACGGACATTAGTAAAGCTTTCGACTCGGTTAATCGTTCTCTTTTGGTTAGGAAACTTGATTCAATGGGGTTTCCTAGTGATCATCTTAACTGGAGTTCGAGTATTCTAAGTGACAGGTTCCAAAAGGTTCTGTTCAGAAACGTTCTATCCAATAGCCTCAGTGTCACATCTGGCGTCCACCTGGAACACTACTATTTACATTGTTTATCAACGATTTGCCGCAGGTTCTAACCAAATCCAGAGTACTCATGTATGCTGATGATGTTAAACTTTGCGTGCAGTATAGGGACAGTTCACGCCAATCAGACCTACAATCGGATCTCGATAACTTTCAAGCATGGTGTCATGCTAACGATTTACATTTCAACAGCTCTAAATGCAAACTGATGACATTTTCTCGCACCACTCCTCTCCCTGCCACGTATATGCTTAACGATTGCTCTTTGGAAAGAATTACTATTGTTGATGACCTAGGCGTCCGCCTGGACCCTAAACTTTCGTTCTCAGAACATATTTCCTGTATAGTTAATAAAGCCGCCGGCATGCTTGGATTCATTAAAAGGTGGTCGAAGGAATTCGATTTCGGAGAGCCCCTACCTGCTTGGACAGCTCAATTTCCATGTTCCCCGTTTTTCATCTAGAAATTTTATCCCCCTAGTAGTTAACCACTGTAGGCGTGAGTTTGAAGTACATGAACCCTTTAGGGTTTTATGTTCTGATTACAATCGCCTTTTTAGTAGTATTGAAGGCATAGAAAGCCTTCAAAACCTTAAAACTGTATTGCTTGTAGTACTTGCCCGTAGTGTATCCTATTTTTCCCCGTTCTATACTATTTTTCCTCTCTCGCGTCTATCTAGTGCGCGTTCGTGCCGTACGTCACGCGGCTGCGCCCCTCGGTCGGTTGGGCGGGAGGTGGGGCTCGTTGGGACTCGGTCGAAAAAAAAAAAAAAAATTAAGGTCGAAGTTTTTTATGTCAGCATAGATTTGACCCGTTTTTTAGATGGAGGGTCTTCTTTAATTTCGTAGATTGTCTGTACGCCATCCAAATAGGCGGAAAACAGAGACCCTTCTTTGTCAGCACATTTATCATCATCGGATGTGAGCTCCTTCTGTTGGTCCTGGATATTAACCTCGCATGATGGCGCACTTTGTGCTGGGGAATGTACCTTAAATAAAAACTAAATTAGAACATATTTTTTTGCAATGTTAGTTTAGTACAAGTGTGAGTTTTTGACATGGACAATATACTTTGTTAAAACATTTAATAGAAACTAACAACAATAAAACAGGACCTAGCCTTATTTGCTTTAGCTCCAATAAACTGTTAGATTTAGCTTTGCTAAGCATTTTTTCATTTAAGATGCAGTTAACGCGTGAATCAATGAAAATTGCAGCTAACATTGCTTCATTTTCAAATAACTTACATTCTCGAACTTTGATCTGTCATAGTATTTTTTTTTAATATAATTTAGGCTGTTCTCGCACTTTAGTTTAAGCTCCATCCATATTATGAAAAAATCGGTGTATACTAATTTTTCATTCTGAACGCATCAATATACATATATCTCCATCCAATCCCAGTCCGCATCAATACTTATGCTAGGGTGACCAGCAAGGAACTCTTTTAAATCTAACAATTTTAATATTATTAAATATGTGGAGTTCCATATCGTAACAACATCGAGACATGGTACGTTTTTTTGCCCTCGTTCAACAAACGTCTGCTCAAGATGAATATTTTTAAACATTTAAAATAATATTACAAAATCTTAAGTTTTCACTTACCTTTTCGTTTCTGTACGCAATAATTTACAAATTTTTCGACATGATGAAACATTTATGCTGATCTCATCTAGCTTGTTAATATCGAATACGTACAGTCGAAGCGAGTGCGCAGCACACCTTACAAGGTGAACATTCGCCACCTTTATGGAATCGAGTTTTTCCATAACTTATTCCCCGTTAATGTCGTGTGTATTACCGTCAAAAAGAGTCTCCAAACCATCATTTAAAATTTCAATGGCTTTAATCATATTTTTCCCATTATCCGATGTGATGCTCTTTGAGGTTTAATGCCTAAAGTCTTGATGACGATCTCAGCGTTAGACATACTAGAATGTATCATTTGTAAATTCACTCCCAAAATAGCCTTGTCCATTCTAGTTGCAACATCTATTTTTAGTGATACAAGCTTTCCCTTTACAAGTGCTTTTATACTTTCTTTAATGGTCTGCTCTTTGACAGTCACATATTCCATTCATCGAAAGCGCGTTATAAATTGGGTTTAATATCTCTCGAAACCCTTCGCTGTCCATAAATAAAAATGATTCACTGCTTTCATATGAAATTTGTCTTTTTTTTCATATTTTCTTGAACTTTGTCGCCGTCAATCTCTAATTCACTTCGTGACGGTCTTCGCCGCAGTTTCCCAGATAGCTCGGGGATGGCCAGAGTCCGCCTACAAGAGTTAGTCCGAGTGGTAGCTGTAAGAGAAGTTGCCCGTTTCCCAGTGAGAACAGTGAGGAGAATTCGGTTAACTTAAATAGGGTTCATGTTTATTTAACGTTTCTCTGACAGAGTTGAGCGACTGAGTTCTGGAATGCTGCTTTGTGGATCGTCTGGGCTTCTCGCGTCTCGATGGATCAGCTCTGCCAGCGGTTCTGGATCCGCCAGTCGTCGGCGGCAGGCGGACGCACTAATCCGGGGGGAGCCGAGGGACCCGGAAGCCTGTAGATAGGGAGAAAAAGAAAAGAGAAATAGATGGGGGGGACTCGCAAGTCTTCCCACAAGATATGCGGACTCGGAAGTCTCCCAGAGGTGAGGTACAATGGCTGGACTCGAAAGTCTGCAGAGAGAGAACGGTTGGACCTTAAAGTCTTCAGAGAGAGAGGGTGGGTGGACTCTAAAGTCTTCAGAGAGAGAGAGGGCGTGTGGACTCTAAAGACTTCAGAGAGAGAAAGAAAGCGGTTAGATTTTAAAGTCTTCAGAGAGAGAGAGGACGGGTGGACTCTAAAGTCTTCAGAGAGAGAGAATTCGGCAAGCCGAATTGTTGCTGCGACTCGAAAGTCTCCGGTTTCGCTGCTGACTACTGGAAGTGTGCTACTAGAGACTTACCGCTTCCGATCGCTGTCGGCTGCTAAGTGCCTTCCTATGGCCAGAGGCCCGCATTATATAGGCCCTAGCGTGGCCTAGTGTGCCCGTTGCGATCGCCTTCTTCTTCTTCGTTCGAGATTAGTGTGCCCCTATCTTGGCGCGCGCGCGCATTCGAATTTGATTCGTCGTTGTTTTCCTTCATTGTTCATTTACATTTTATTTCTCTTCATTAGTTTGTAACATATAACGAATGTTTCTAGACGAGCTGATGTTATGTAGTGAGAGGACAGTGGATAGTACGCGCTGGTTCCGGGGGGGTGTAGGGGAAAGAGTACTGATCCCACAATTGCTCGTGCACTGCTATTCATTTCGAAATAATAACTACCAAAATTCGCGTACTGGGTCAGGGGAAGGGCGAGGGAGATAGAGAGAAAGGGCCGAGAAGAAATAGAATGGCATCGGACAACTAAACAGGGAAGCTGTGATGTTATTCAGCTCCCTTTAACCCCACCCTACCATGATCGCATGCAACAGCCCAAGGCTGGCGATCCCTTGGTTAAGTTATCCTATATCCGGGACATCTCTCAGGTTTTGTATGGCTTCCAATAAAAATTTTCAGTTCATTTGAAACATGCTTATAAATTTATTTCACAATATTTAATTTATTTTATCAATTTTTTTTTTTCTCAAATATAAACAAAATTATAAATTCCTACTTTATTGTCGCATAACGAGAGAAATACACAAAAACTGCCGGGGGATTTAATTGTGGTTAGATAAATATATGTTTCGATGTGAAATATAATATAATAATATATAAAAATTAAAGCTAATATGAGAGAATGACAATATAATTTAACGCTATAATTTTCCGTGCATAACTAGAAAATAAACTGTCGTTACTATTATTTATAAATCGATAATTTCATTTCAGCGAACCCTAAATAATAGCAGTTAAACTTTACTAGCAAGAATTTCTTTCAGTGTATGCCATCATGTTAAAGATTAGCCCAAAAACAATGGGGAAATGTTTGTTATAATCATAAGCATATACTGCCAGAAAATCTGGGAAACGAAATAGCAATATTAGAAATTTTAAGTAAATTTTGTTTGTCTAACTCGGCATAATTGTAAAGATAAAATATACTATAAATTAATTCTTTTTTTTCCGGAATAATTTTATACTTTAAAATAAACACTATATTTGACTTCATGAAAATTCGTCGCTCAGTGTAGCGAAAGCTAGGTTAGATAAGAGAGGCTGAATGCATCTGCTCACAAAGCTCACGCGCTGAATAGCTGAAAAAGCTCGTAATCGAAGTACACTGATACTGAATTTACGTTATCAATTATCTTTTAATAAACTGCACTAACATGCCTACGAATGTTGCGATCAAAACAAAGATGATGATAATTAGCATGCATGGGTGTTCACTTACACTTACGTTATCAATTATCTTTTAATAAACTGCACTAACATGCCTACGAATGTTGCGATCAAAACAAAGATGATGATAATTAGCATGCATGGGTGTTCACTTACATTTTGACTGCAGCTCCAACGTCGAAAGATCTTTGGACGGCGGGGGTTACAGCTGAACTAAATTATGATTGGGGCTACGTTTATGTAAATAAAATTACTTGTTTTGTATTATTTATATTTTTAGCCGATCTTCGCTGCCATTTACTTCAATTTTTGGGTTCATTTATGAACTGAAGATTTATTAATGTTTGAGTTTCACTTTAATTCTTTTTAGTTTCGTTACCCGCAAATTCTCGGAATTTTACTCTCGTTAATGCGATATATAGGCCATTATGTTGTTAGGAACGACTAATTGGCCTTCGAGAACAAAACTAAAAAAAATTTGCACTGCACTGCACTTCTCTCTCCCGCGATGCGCTTATTATTTGCGAAGCTCTATCGTTGACGAGGGGGATGAATGCCTTGGGGGGCCCCGATGCATTTATATTGGCCACTAAATGGGCTGTGGGCCACCGAATTTGGCCAGAAAAATGGCTTAGCCACTTGTTTAGCAATTTGGGTAGAAAATAGATCTACAACTTGGTGCCAATCCTGTAGAAAGATTGGAGTTCGTTTTCGCGGCTTTATTAATTGCCAAAAAATTTAATTACCCTGGCACCAGATATTTCTTATGGTTTTATTCGCCTTTTTTACTGCGTTTAATAAAATCCAAAATAATGTCCCAATGCACTGGTATATTTTATTAATTAACCAAAAGCTGAGAAATTTATATTATTTTCTTGATAAATTATGCTCTCCAGAGCACGTCCGTTGGGTTCGGTGGTCAGATAGAAAAGGAATTAACCTAGACTCGGGCGGATATAGCTAACTTCGCGGCGGAAACCTGGGGCTCGTGTCTTTTGACATTTGCCCTTTTCAATATCGAGAGCGACCCTATATCTTCCCGATATCTCCCGATCAGCTCTGCTAGAAGCATTATGCTAAGGGAAAGTATGCTACATGCACATCGCTTATGCAGTTCGCCGATCGATGCATAATTTGGCTGACGGTGTCGAGTAGTTTTGGTCTCACCCAAGCGCCACTGCCACTCCCCCCCACTAAACTCACACTTGGGGTGACTTGAAAGAGCAAGACTAGCACCATCTGCAGTACGGACATTAGCATAAACTCGTCTTACACTTACATTCATACTCGTTAAATCCTTTGCAAACTGTCCTCCTATACAATTAATGCTCGCGCCCGTGTCCATTAGACCACATAGCGTCCTGCCTAATAGGGTTACCTGTGCGAAAGGTCTATAGTCCTTTGAGGTATCGACTACTGAAGATACTATAGCGCGTTGGTTGAGTCTAAACCTTTGCCAATAAGCAATTCTGCGAGCCCTGTTTCGATTTGGCTCTTTCTTGAGATAACGAACTTCTTCTATAGTGTGCACATCTCTATGCAAGGGTAAAGCTGGTTGATTATGAACGTCCAGTAATATTTGACTTGAGCAACAGTCCGTTACTCTGTGTTGGTTGCTTTCGAAACCATCCGTCTGCGTGCATTGTTCAACAGTGCCCTAATAAGTTTTTTGAACCATTGCACTGGCTACAGTTGGGTTTGTACGTATCTGCCTTCTCACATCCGTAACAAAATACGCGTTTTTTCCCAATACATTCCTGATATATATGTCCAGGAATTCCGCAGATCCAACAAGTAACTTTTACAGCTGCTAATTCGCCCTCTTCAACGTCGCTTTCCTCCATCTCATTTACGGATTCATTGGATGTTATCAGTTCTTGGACTTGCTGGCGAGGGGAGGGTCGAGTATAATGACTATTGTAGAAATCGCTCTAGTGTTTGGACAACTTTTCGCAGCTGAGCGATAGTCGAAATCGGTACATATATAATTTCATGTTGGATCTCTGGTAGCAAGTTTGCCCTCAGTACTTCTAATATTGAAGACTCTGTCAATGGCTGTGCTAACTTATCAGCTAATATAGTTATAGCTTCCTGAAGACTGTCAAAGGTCTCGTTAGGCCTTTGCTTCCTCTGTGACATGGCTGCGCGAATCTCTAAATCGCTCCTGCTATCTTTAAACTGGGCACGCAGAGCTAGTTTTAAGTCTGTCCAAGTCACTTCCTCTACAGTTTTATGGTAGCGCCAAAACCATTGATTAGCGCTCCCTTCAAATAAATTACTTGCGTAACGAGCAACTAAAGCTAGATTTCCATCAAGCGATTGCAACGTAAGTGCTTCTATTCGATAAATAAACTCGTCGACTGAAACACTCACATGTCCAGAAAAACGAATTTTCCAGTTAGAAATAATCTGTCTGTGAAAATATATCCCGTTGACAGTTCCTTCCCCTTAAATCTCTCCTTCCAGAAGCTGGAGTCTGCTCAAAACTTTGCTGACCAATTTCTTGTTCATTGTCAGCTCGCGTTGTTAACCTCTGAAAGCTAGCTTCAATTGTACGCGCTAAACGTTGAGTCTGATCGCTTAGGGCTCCTGCTATCGCCGAGCCTATGACCTGCTGCAGATTAGATGCTAATGTTTCCGGGATAACGGTATTAGCACCATTTCCTGATCGAACCCGTTCTTCTACCGTGATATTTCCCACACAGGGATCTATTGATGGTGCACTACTTCCGGCTGCGTCCGCGTCTTCTATGAGACTGGCATAGGAAGCTTGTAAAGTCACTTGACATATGGGGCATATCTTCTTGTTCCCTAATCGTGCACGCACGATGAAATGCATGATTACAAGAAGTTATATAAAGCTGCGCATGAAACTCTATAATTTGTGCACAGATGTTGCAACGAGACTTTTCAACTGCCGCTGCAGCGTTAATATTTTCACAACTATGGCTTACAGGCATTGTACTAATCGAACCTGTAAAGAGTAAGATAAATCGATGCTATAGGGAACTTCTGTTAGAAGTTTTGAAATTAAAGATAAATTCAAACGATAAAGATAAATTAAAAAAAAATAAAGCGTATATTCATTTAATTTTATGGAAACCTAGTCCGTCCCAAAATGCCACAGAGAAGAAAAAGAAAGTAAAGAAAGACGGAGAAAACAGAATACCGTGCTATTCCAGCATTATTATCAAGCTACCTAGGCCGTAGATTTTCTCCACGTAAAAACCCAGTTCCCACTTAATTTTCACAATGAAGGACACAGTAGTACCAGTTCATTACAATGTCAAGGCTGTAGTTTATTATTATTATTTTTTTTCTACAATAACCTTTCTCCAATTGTAACTGGCTTTTTCGGGAAACACCCGTGCTTGATGAAATTCCAAAGGGATGATGTCTGCAACAGCATAAAAACGTAGAATATATCCACTATGAGCTCTTATCGCACGTTCAGTTATCATCAGAAAATCAACAGACTTGTAGTAAATAACTTCCTTAAAAATCCGGACTCAAACTATTTTTCGAGCCTAACCTACTATATTTGGCGAGTCTAGCAGAATAAAGAAAGCTACTAGAAGAAGAAATAGAAACCAACTACCTTAGTTTTCTGGACTGTCACCGCTTGGCCGATCACGGGAATGCCTCATAACACTCAGATAGGACAGTTGTTGAAGTGATGTGGTGTGTAACGAGCGTTTTATTCTACAAAGACAATTGTTCTTAACCTGATACATAATTCCTTATCCTACATACCGCAGTTTCTCTTCCCCTTTCTGTGATGGCGCAAATCGATGTGCTTTATCCGCCAAATTATTTATGCCAAGCTTCCAGATTTAGTGTGAACAGATAACATAAACTTAAAACCCTAAACATACAAAATACTGACATCTGACATTTAACACTAATCTCAACTATCGATAGCCACTAGTTCGTTCCGCGACATCCCCACCCCCGTGAAGCAGCCGCATTCACCACGTCCAGGACTGCTAGCTTCGAAGCGGGACGCATAGTCGTCTTGGCTCGATCGGTAGTCCGCACCGCTTCTCGACGAGGTACTCCATCCTTCCCGGTGAACACCTCTTCCACGACGCCTCGTTTCCATTCCCTTCGTTGTATGGCTGGATCGCAGATGAATACCAGGTCTTCTCGACAGATGGGCTCGACGCGCTTGCACCATTTCTCCCTGCGCACAAGAGTTGGCAGGTACTCATGCACCCAACACTTCCAGAAGCGATCGCGCATCATCCTTGCTATGCGCCACTGCTTCCTAGTAGCGGATCTCACGGGCTCCTGTCCATCATCCTTGGGAAGATCTGGGATATCCGATGCTCCTTTCAGCAAATCGTTAGGCGTCAGTGGAGCCTCCTGGTCCACCGTCACCGGTAGATGAGTGAGCGGACGAGAGTTTACGATGCTCTCCGCCTCAATCAGCAGGTTCTCCAGTACATGCTCCTTGGGCGCGAGCTCCTTCATTGTGTGCGCCAGCACCTTCTTCACGCACTGCACCATCCTCTCCCAGGCACCGCCTTCAGCTGGGTTCGCCGGGCAGTTGAAGATTCATTCGACTCCCTTAGACGACAGCTTGCCCTGGATCTATGCAGGCTCGAACACTTCGCTGAACCTCTTGGCCTCACGGTCGGCTCCAACGAAGTTCTTCCCATTGTCGCTCCTTATCCTGACCACTGGTCCACGGCGGCTCATGAAGTTCCTCATGGCGATTATGCAGGAGTCGGTGGACAAATCGTGAGCGATCTCCAAGTGGATAGCCCTCGTGGTCAGGCACGTAAACAGTGCCACCCACCTCTTCTCTGTGCGACGTCCAATTGTCACAAAGAGCGGCCCAAAGTAGTCCAGGCTAGTAGACTTAAATGGCCATCCGTTGGCCTAGCCGATCCGCAGGCAGGGGGCCCATCTCGGGCTGTGTGGGTCCTGCCTTCCGCAGCTTGGAAACGTTGCATTTGCTCACCACCCTCCGTAGCAGTCTCCGCAAGTTCGTTATCCAGAACTTGCTCCGAATCGATCCGATCGTCGCCTCCGCGTTTTGGTGGCACATCTTTTCGTGGTGTTGCTGCACGATCATCTCTGCCAGCGCCTCCTCGTGAGACAGTATGATCGGCCGACATGCGTTGTATGGCACACACGTCGCGTCGTCGATCCTTCCACTGGCTCTCAATACTCCGTCCTCGTCAAGGTATGGGGACAGTCCGTGCAGTCGGCTGCCCTTGGCGACGTTTCCTTGGCTGTCCTCAGCAAAAGCTTCTCGCTGCGACTGCCGTATCAATGCGCGCTCTGCTTCAGCGCACTCCATCGCGGTCAATCCGTAGACCTCTTCATCGCGACGTATTCCACGGCATCGTCGAACAAATCTGAGCGCCCACGCAGTCGTCCTCACCAGTCGACTATAGCTGGAGAACCTCTGCAGGGATATAAAGTTTACCAAGGCAAACTCACATTTCATTTCCTCGTCGTCGGTCGTCGGAGGAATCCAGTCCTCGCTCGATTTCGGCCAGCTCTCCTCTGGTCCTCGTAGAAACGGCGGTCCGCTTAGCCATCGCGAACCGATGCTCAGGTCCACGGCCTTGCGCGGCCTTGTCGCGTCATCCTCCACGTTTTCGGCGGACGGGATCCATCTCCACTGGGACGATTCCAAAATCTCCGCCACCCGGTTTCCGACGAACTGTTTGTATCTCCGGTGGGTGTTGCTTATCCAGTGCAACACAGTCTTGGAGTCCGTCCATCGCCACACCGTGCTCCTGCTTGACGGTGTCCATCAATCTCGTGCCCAATACCGCTGCTTGGAGTTCCAGTCGCGGGATCGACATGGTCCTCATCGGGGCGCATTTCGTTTTGGAGCTTATGAAGTGCGCCTGCACGTCTCCGTTCTAGTACGTGGCCCGCCAGTAGGCCGCTGCTGCGAACGCCGATTGACTGAAGTCCACGAAGATGTGCAGCTGTAGCGTCCGCACTCGTCCGCCGCCAAAGTAGTGGCGCGGGCATCGGAACTCCTGGATCTGACTCATCCCTTGCCGCCAATCCTCGAAGGCTGCGGCCAATTCATCCGGTAGCGGCTCGACCCAGTTGACTCCTCTCCGCCAAATCTCCCTCAGCAGCAGTTTGGCAATCACCATGTAGCAGCTCAGGAACCCAATCGGGTCAAACGTAGACATCACCAGGCTTAGGAACTCCCTCTTGGTAGGGACTCGTTCCCCCGTCATCACGTTCCTCGGGACTCGATGGTACTTGACGCCGGACTTGAAATCATCGGTAGCCGGCTGCCAGTACATCCCAAGTACCTTCTCCTCAGCTTCGGTCCATCCGACGCTGGCGATGGACTCAAGTGGGTTCAGCGCTCTGACCACACTTGCCGAACTGGAGGTAAATCGGCACAAATCAAAACCTGCTTCAGCGTGAATTTCCCTCAACCGTATCGAGATGGCGATAGCTTCGTCCTCGCTGGCGAAACTGTCGACGTAGTCATCCACGTAGTGGTATTCGTTGATGGCCAGGGCTGCTCGTGGGTCCGTGCTGCTATACCGCAAGGCATTCACGGTCTTCACGTAGTCCGCCTAACATGGTGAGCAGGCCGCTCCGAACGTCATCACTGCCATTTCGTATACGTCCGGCTCTCGCTGGTCGTCTCCGTCTCTCCACAGAAACCTCTGGGCGCATCTGTCCTTCGGCTGCATCAGTACCTGATGAAACATCTCCTTGATGTCTGCACAAACTCCAACCGCTCCTTCCCGAAAATGGAAGAGCACTGCTGGGAGGGGCTTTTCAGTAGCGCTGAATTCAAAGACACACCGTCCACCTTGGCAGCCGCATCGAAAACCAGCCGGATTTTCCCAGGCTTGTTCGGGTTTTTCACTCCGAAGTGCGGCAGGTACCACACTTTGCCCTTCTGAAACCTCTGGACTAACCGGGCCTCCAGTCGTCATGCGTATTCCTTCTTGACATAATCGTCCATTATCCGGATGTAAGCCGACGCGAAGTCCACATCGCGCTTCATTTTACGCTCTATGTTGACGAGCCTCCTGAGGGCCATGATGTAGCTCTCCGGCAATCTCACTTCGTCGTCCTTCCATAGCAGCCCGGTCTCGTATCTCTGGCCTACACGTTTGGTCGTCTTCTCCAGGGTGCTCAGGGCCTGTGCTTCGCCGCTATCTCCGACTGACGGCTCCAGGTCCACTCTGCCAGCTGCGACTGGCTGCACCGGCTTCGCTCCGAAATTCTCGGTCTCGAAGTAGTCGCTGACCATCTTCTCCAGAAGATAATCTTGGGGCACGGCTAGGAGGCACGAACTCAGAAGCGGCGAGCTCGGCTTTCCATTCACCGGTCCATATACCACCCATCCAAGTGCGGTGTCTGCTGCAAACGGCCCTCCAGATCCATAACTTTTGATTCTGAAGGGTACTCCTAAATGCGCATGATCCAGTCCAATTAGGATCCTCGGCGTCGCATTGTTGTACGGCATCACCGGCAGACGCGTGTTCGCCTTCACTGCCTGTACATCCTCCTGACGCAGGCTCTGCATCGGAAGGTTCAGATTGGCCACTCCGTACACATTTTTCAGCCCATGGCGCTTTGGTTTGCCCGCTGCGCTGATCTGCAGGCTGACCACCTTCGTGTGCTCTTTGGCGGATTTTCCGCCAAACCATTGCACATTCAGCTGTCGACTCTCGCCTTTCAGGTTCAGGCTGCGGATGAGTTCGTCGTCGATGAGTGTGACAGACGATCCTTCATCGAGCAGTGCGTACGTGTCGACCTTCGTATTCTCGCCGTACAGCGTCACGGGTAGAATCCTGAACAGCAGGTGGCATCCAATTGAGTCGATGCTGAGGTTTCGGTGCGGCAACTCCTGGCGATCGTACGCCGATCGCCCTTCATCCCGCTCAAGTCACGCGTCTACAACTGCGGCCGACGTAGGATGGTTCCTTTCGCTGGAATCCACTGACCGTGGCATTCCCCTCCGATTGTTGCCGTCTCTGTACGGCTGTCGGTCCTGATCCCTCCTGTGGCCCCCATCTGCGACTGGCGGCCGTTTGGATCGTTCAGGTACTTCGTGGAGCAGGTGGTGATGCCTCATCTGGCATCCGAGGACGTTGCATCCGCGGCTCTTCCGGCAGAACCGGGACATGTGTCCGGGCTCCAGGCACGAGAAGCACAGTCGTCGCTTCCTCGCGGACTCGATCCGTGTCGTAGAGGCGCTGATGAAGTCCTTGCAGTCCCTGACCTGGTGCTGTCCCTCGCATATAGGGCAGCATCTGGGACGGTCGACATATCGCTCCTCCTCGCGAACACTATTCCCGTGCAGAATCCTTCGCTTCGGTTGTTCCCTGGCTCCGGCGTCCGTGACAGTGCACACCAGTTTGGCGAATTCATGGAGCCACTCGCTCAGGTGCGCCACCGTCGGATACGGCTGTATCGTGGCCGCGTGCCTTGCCCAGTCCAACCTCTTGCTTAGCGGCAACTTGGCTATCAGCTCCTCCATTAGGGTTGGGTTGGCTAGGTGCTGGCTGGCGGTCGCGGTCGACTGCAGGAACGCTGACAGGTTGCTAACCTTCGTCGCGAACGGCACGATCCTCGCGATGTTGGCCTCCTGAATCGGCTGCACTTCGCGCACGCTCTCCAATTGGCTGCGGATCAGTTGCTCCGGGCGTCCATACCGGAATCGTAGCTGCTCCATAACAGCTTGTACGTTGCTGGGATGGATGAGCAACGACTTCACTGTTTCGCGAGCCTCTCCCTTCAGGGCTTTCACTAGCCTCTGGTTGTTCTCCAACTCGGTGCACTGGTAGGCTGCAGTTGTCTCCGTGAACGCACACAGGAATATTGGCCATTCCTCTGTCTGACCCTTGAAATCGGGAAGATCAGGTAGTCTGCGTGGCGTCCATCCTTGTATGCTTGTCGTCGGCACTCCATGTGATATGGGCGATGGCGCAGGTACCTTTGGGTGAACATAACCTAGCACCGGCTGTGCTGCGGCGGTCACACAAGATGGCGGAGAATAGCCCAGTATTGTTGTTGTTGACACAGGTTGCCCGTTTGCCAAATTTGCACTCACTTGTGCCGGCAACTGCAGCGATGGCGTCACTCCGAGATCCGTTTGCAGAATGTCCCTCATCTGCCTGGGCAGGTTTTCGCTCAAACTCTGCCGTGGCGCTACTCCCTGATGTGGCAGCGTTCCACTCGAACATGGCGGTGTATTCGCTGCACCGCTCACTCCAACGCCGCGTGACCCGATTCCAACGGGACCTCTGGCGGCCTCTGCTTGTCCTCCACTTGCTCTTGCCTTCGCCAGCTCCGACTCCAGACGTGCGATCCTTTCCATTAAGGTCGCCACTACAGTTGTGGAATCCGTAGTCTGCTCCGTCGCTTCGGGCTGCAGGTTACTTGCCGCTTTCCTGGCGGCTGTTCCACTTTCCATCGGAGTCTGTGGCCTCTGCTGATCACCAGCCACACTCGCAGAGCTGGTCGCGGTGCCAGTTGCTGTGGCCGTGGTGGTCGCAATTGCGGGAACGCCCGAGGCTTCCAGCCTGGGGCTCCGCCTGGGTGAGTGCTTCGTGGGCATCATCTTGCAAAGTGCGAATAAAATAATTTGTCACCGCTTGGCCGATCACGGGAATGCCTTATAACACTCAGATAGGACAGTTGTTGAAGTGATGTGGTGTGTAACGAGCGTTTTATTCTACAAAGACAATTCCTCTTAACCTGATACATAATTCCTTATCCTACATACCGCAGTTTCTCTTCCCCTTTCTGTAATGGCGCAAATCGATGTGCTTTATCCGCCAAATTATTTCTTCCAAGCTACCCGATTTAGTGTGAACAGATAACATAAACTTAAAACCCTAACTAAACATACAAAATACTGACATCTGACATTTAACACTAATCTCAACTATCGATAGCCACTAGTTCGTTCCGCGACACGGACTCAAGACATTTTTCGAATCTAATCTACGATATATGACGAGTCTAGCAGAATACCAAAAATTGTGGTGAAGAGTAAAGAAAGAAAGAGGGTGATTCGGTTGGTTTGGGCCAGCCGGAAAATCGGGCCCCACGCCATTAATAATTATTATTCAAAAATAAAATAAATATGTAACATATAACGAATGTTTCTAGACGAGCTGATGTTATGTAGTGGGAGGACAGTGGATAGTACGCGCTGGTTCCGGCTCAAAATTAGTTCGGTAGCCGGTGTAGGGGAAAGAGTACTGATCCCACAATTGCTCGTGCACTGCTATTCATTTCGAAATAATAACTACCAAAATTCGCGTACTGGGTCAGGGGAAGGGCGAGGGAGATAGAGAGAAAGGGCCGAGAAGAAATAGAATGGCATCGGACAACTAAACAGGGAAGCTGTGATGTTATTCAGCTCCCTTTAACCCCACCCTACCATGATCGCATGCAACAGCCCAAGGCTGGCGATCCCTTGGTTAAGTTAGTTCATTTGAAACATGCTTATAAATTTATTTCACAATATTTAATTTATTTTACGGCCATTATATTATCAAATTTTTTTTTTTCTCAAATATAAACAAAATTATAAATTCCTACTTTATTGTCGCATAACGAGAGAAATACACAAAAACTGCCGGGGGATTTAATTGTGGTTAGATAAATATATGTTTCGATGTGAAATATAATATAATAATATATAAAAATTAAAGCTAATATGAGAGAATGACAATATAATTTAACGCTATAATTTTCCGTGCATAACTAGAAAATAAACTGTCGTTACTATTATTTATAAATCGATAATTTCATTTCAGCGAACCCTAAATAATAGCAGTTAAACTTTACTAGCAAGAATTTCTTTCAGTGTATGCCATCATGTTAAAGATTAGCCCAAAAACAAAGGGGAAATGTTTGTTATAATCATAAGCATATACTAAAAATTAGAAATTTTAAGTAAATTTTGTTTGTCTAACTCGGCATAATTGTAAAGATAAAATATACTATAAATTAATTCTTTTTTTTCCGGAATAATTTTATTCTTTAAATGAAACACTATATTTGACTTCATGAAAATTCGTCGCTCAGTGTAGCGAAAGCTAGGTTAGATAAGAGAGGCTGAATGCATCTGCTCACAAAGCTCACGCGCTGAATAGCTGAAAAAGCTCGTAATCGAAGTACACTGATACTGAATTTACGTTATCAATTATCTTTTAATAAACTGCACTAACATGCCTACGAATGTTGCGATCAAAACAAAGATGATGATAATTAGCATGCATGGGTGTTCACTTACATTTTGACTGCAGCTCCAACGTCGAAAGATCTTTGGACGGCGGGGGTTACAGCTGAACTAAATTATGATTGGGGCTACGTTTATGTAAATAAAATTACTTGTTTTGTATTATTTATATTTTTAGCCGATCTTCGCTGCCATTTACTTCAATTTTTGGGTTCATTTATGAACTGAAGATTTATTAATGTTTGAGTTTCACTTTAATTCTTTTTAGTTTTGTTACCCGCAAATTCTCGGAATTTTACTCTCGTTAATGCGATATATAGGCCATTATGTTGAAAAGCAAAATACATTTAATAATTGAAAAATATGAAGAAGAAGGAGAAAACCTAACCTGATTATTAATCTAAAACTTAATTAAGGCATAACTGGAGCTATTTTTAAGCTACATTTCAGGGCTTCTCTTCCAAAGAAGTGCCTAACTATGCACGGCGAGGGTTAGGAACGACTAATTGGCCTTCGAGAACAAAACTAAAAAAAATTTGCACTGCACTGCACTTCTCTCTCCCGCGATGCGCTTATTATTTGCGAAGCTCTATCGTTGACGAGGGGGATGAATGCCTTGGGGGGCCCCGATGCATTTATATTGGCGGCGCCTCGAGCACTGGAGTCCGCTATTCGGGCCACTAAATGGGCTGTGGACCACCGAATTTTGCCAGAAAAATGGCTTAGCCATTTTGGCACCAGAAATTCCTTATGGTTTTATTCGCCTTTTCTACTGCGTTTAATAAAATCCAAAATAATGTCCCAATGCACTGGTATATTTTATTAATTAACCAAAAGCTGAGAAATTTATATTATTTTGTTAGTTAAATTATGCTCTCCAGAGCACGTCCGTTGGGTTCGGTGGTCAGATAGAAAAGGAATTAACCTAGACTCCGGCGGATATAGCTAACTTCGCGGCGGAAACCTGGGGCTCGTGTCTTTTGACATTTGCCCTTTCCAATATCGAGAGCGACCCTATATCTTCCCGATATCTCCCGATCAGCTCTACTGGAAGCATTATGCTAAGGGAAAGTATGCTACATGCAAATCGCTTATGCAGTTCGCCGATCGATGCATAATTTGGCTGACGGTGTCGACTTTTGGGCTAAGGGTAGTTTTGGTCTCACCCAAGCGCCACTACAAGTTTATCTATTTTTTACATTTCATTTCCATTTATTTATTTCTATTTACATTTTATATCTATGTTTTTGTGCGCGCCACGCGTCACAACTTAATACTTCAGCATGTTTTGCAATTAAATGCCGTTTTAGTTATGTTATGTGCGAGCCTGCTAACTTCACGCCACAAACATTACACTTGGACTTATTGTCTTCTGCATTAAATTGATTTGTTGTGTGCGTGACCCATCTTGTGACACAATTACAATTAGATTGATCATTCGCATATACACTCATACAAACGCAAAATACTTTTTTTCCTTCGCTCGTTGCTAAATACTCCGCGAATGAGCAGAGCAAAAAGGAACACAGACGTCCGTTCAAGAGACACTGGTGAATGGTTTTTGTCTCAATTTTTTCTCAATTTGTGCGGAAAAAACAGTTTTTTGGCTACTGCAAGAAACGTTCAACTGTTATTTGCGAGCTCTGATAGAAACGTTCAACCAGGTAAGAGGGATCGTCAGTATCATTCAGAAAGGTCCAATCGATTGAGGATAACTCAATTATCCTCATTCATGTCCGTGAAATTGGCTTTGCGGAAGCAGCGAAAAGTTCGTGAATGAAGTCACGAGGGACAGAGGGAATGATAATATTAGAGTCAGGTTAGGGTATCCAAGATATGAAAGGGAGGTTAATAATACACATAATGCACACTATCATATGCCATATCATATGATCTTCTGGCCACCGACTCGCAAGTTCTATCGGTCGTGCACTCGGGCCACGGAGGACTAGACGAGGGAAGCTGCGACGCCCGATGCCCAGACGAACGAGGCCACGACGACCGTTCCAGCCAAACCCGGCCGGCGGAAGCAGCTCATCGTCAACTCTGTTCCACAAATAAACTGAATAAACATCCGACTTTACTCTTTAACCGAATTCTTTCCTCTGTTCTCACTGGGAAACGGGCCGAACTTCTCTTTCAGCAACCACTCGGAACTAAACAAATTTACTGAGCAGACTATGGTCATCCCTGCGCTACCTGGGAACCTGCCAGACCGTCACAATATAACAAAAATCACAAGTAGTTTCTTGACTTCAATCGAATCTTAATATTAAGGCTTAAAACTAAAAAAAAGTGAATTAAGATGTTGCAAATTATTTTTTTAATTAAGATGCACACAGATCACACGTCGTTTCGGCGACGCTAATTTTCAGAAATGATACTTACATGCGACCGACAGATTTGTACGTTTGCATACAGCTGCATCTAAGCATCGACAACAGCTGTACGAAAAACGAGGAAAAAGAAACAAAAAATTCAGGAATAATCGAACAAGTGTGGCCGCGCGTCGTCGAATCGACGAAGCAAGGCCGTCGAAGTCAAAAAATATATGGACATGCATGTAAGTACGGATATAAGTATGTATGTATAAGGGCATGTGTTGGTACAGTAGAGAGTTGGAATTGGACTGTATATATTGGGAGGACCAGAAAAATTATGTGGTTGAAAAATGGCACTGATAGGAAGAAATATTGCGACAGCGGAGGACTGGCAAGAACTGGACTGGACTGGAAGAATGGCAAATTTTGCAGATTTTTTGTTGTAAAAATGCTCAGAACGGAAGTTATGCCGAAAAACTTGGACTTGACACAGAAGGAAAAAACCTTGAAGCACAGTGAACGAAATTTAATGTTCGGACTGCTGCTGAAGACCGGCAGAGAGACGGAAACGGAAAAATATGTCGTACTTATCTTTTTGGCAGACCGAAACGCCGAGAACTGCTTGCTGAAGGGCGGAAATATCGATTTCTGATTGACCAACATGTGAAGGGGGGCGCGTCTGCCACAAGTAAAGTTTCCAAATAGATGAGGTCGAGGAAGACGGGCCGCTGCAGCGCGCTGGTAGCACCAGAAATTCCCAAACGCAGACGGATGGAGGAGGTGCCGGAGTGGGCGTAGATTAAATAAGTCGGGGGCGTCGTGACAAAAACACAAGGGTGCATTCACGGCAGCTTTATTCAACCTCATATATGGAACTGACTCTTAACTTAACATAAGGGCCGCGCTCCCGACTGATAAGCTGAGTTTAGCAGTGCGGAAGCGGTCCCGAGTGACGGAAAGCGGGCCAGCCATTCCCAGCTCGCCTCACAGCAAGCGCAGATCGGAAATGCCGAGAAGCAGGGAGCGGGAGAACATAGGTTCGCTCGGATGTTGGTGCGCGGAGGGCAGAAGCGACGATGAGCGCGACGCAGAGGGCCTTGTGGCATGAACCATCTCCTTAAATGAACTGAACTTTTTACATCCCCCCGCCAAGTGAATTGATCGGGAATTCACTACAATGTTTTATAATAATGAGTTTTGATACTGGAAGTCATAAAGTACTAGTTATATATATATATATATATATATATATATTTATATATTTCGTTATCCAGCGTTTCCACAAAAATCCTTAATAAATTGTGCAATTCTCCATTGTTTTCGCATGCATAAAATATTCTCTAGTGGATGTGGTGTTTGAGTGGTATTTGCGCAGCCCAATAAGAAATGATTAGGTGTCAGAGGTTCGTCTTCTTCTTCGTGATCAGTTGGGAGCTCTGTTAATGGCCGGGAATTTAATATGTTTTTTGCTTCAATTAGTGCCGAACGCAATGTGTCGACGCGTGGTGCTATGTCACTCGACATTGGTACTGATATACAGAAAATACCTGATAGACCAGCCAAAAGAGTTTACTGCTTTCGCAAGTCTCACTTCGACCGGCTAAATAATTGTATTTCTGACTTTAATTGGTGTGATTTATATATGTGCACTGACATGGCTGCTGCTGTGGACATTTTTTACAATGCGTTGAATTCATTCTTTTCTGAATGTGTTCCGTTATTTTATCCCTCTACTTCAAATAAACCACCTTGGTTTACTAAAGAATTGAGTCGCTTGAAAAATGTAAAGTCAAGGCTGTACACGAAATTTAGAAAAACCAGTTCTAGTTCTGACCTCTGTAACTATATATCGGCTCGGTCAAACTTCACTGTACTGAACGCACAGTGTTACAAGAACTATTTGACTCGTTGTAGGGTCCAATTCTCTCAGGATCCTAAACAGTTTTATAATTTTGTTAATACTAAACGTAAGGCGGTAACTCATCCTTCATCGATTTCTTTTGAAAATGAAACTGTAAAGGGCGATCAAGCAATTGCTGATATTTTTGCCCAGTTTTTCCAAACTACATACTCTACTTCCACTGACCCAAATCAGACTTATTCTTATAGCATGCCAAAATCGAACCTAATTTTCTGTCCATGTTCTGTCCATCTCCTTGTAGATCTTCATCGAGTAAAGCCAGTTTATCTGCCAGGTCCCGACGGAATACCGAGCTGCGTGCTTAGGTATTCTTCTGCCCCTTCTGAAATTGTTTACCCTATCCTTAGAAACATCGCACTTTCCCCATATTTGGAAGGAATTATTCATTATTCCTCTCCACAAAAAAGGAAACAAATCGGAGGCCAATAACTATAGAGGAATCTCTAAGCTTTCGGCCTTCCCTAAACTTTTTGAAAACATTATTACTCCACATTTGCAGCCTTTGCAGATTCTCCATGTCAGCATCGATTTGTTAAGCGAAGATCAACAACTACTAACCTTCTGGAGCTCACTTCGTTCATTATGAGGGGTTTCCATCAAAACCTTCAAACAGACGTTATTTATACTGACTTCAGCAAAGCATTTGATTCCGTTAATCATTCTCTTCTCCTCAGGAAACTCGACTTAATGGGTTTTCCAATTGATCTTCTTAGGTAGATCTCTAGTTATCTGACTGGCAGGACGCAAAAGGTCCTCTTTAAAAATAATTTTTCTAATGTTCCCCGGGTTACCTCTGGTGTCCCGCAAGGGAGCCATTTGGGTCCCTTATTGTTTACATTATTTATCAATGATCTGCCCGAAGTTTTGACAAACTCTAGAGTACTCATGTGCGCTGATGATGTCAAGCTTTGTGTGCAATACAAGGACGTCGCTTACCAGTCTGATTTACAAAAAGATCTTGTTAGCTTTCAAACCTGGTGCCGCATAAACCTACTAAACTTGAATTGCTCTAAATGCAAGCTAATGACATTCTCTCGCGTTGTTCCCAAACTTGCAACTTACACGCTAAACTGCTGCTCTTTGGAAAGAATTAACTCAGTTGATGACTTGGGTGTCCGCCTGGATCCCAAACTTGACTTTATCGATCATATTTCGTGCATGGTGAATAAAGCCAGAAGTATGCTGGGATTTATTAAACGGTGGTCGAAAGAATTCGATGACCCCTATGTAACTAAAACTTTATCTATTTCATTAGTTCGTCCTATCTTAGAATATGGATCGTGTATTTGGAGCCCCCAGTATGGGGTCCACAGTAAACGCATAGAATCGGTTCAAAAGAACTTTTTGCTTTTCGCTTAACGCGGTTTAAACTGGGATGCTGAACAGAGATTACCATCCTATCATAGTAGACTTCTCCTAATTAACTTACCCTCCTTAGCCAACCGTAGAACTATGCCAGGAATTTCTTTTATATATAACCTTATTCACGGCGACGTGGAAAGCAGTGACTTATTAGGTCAGCTCAATTTCCACGTCCCGAGTAGAAATACTAGATCGTATATACCTTTAGTTTTGCGCCATTGTAGAACCTCCTTTGAACTGCATGAACCTTTTAAAGTACTGTGTGCAAGTTATAATGACTTGTATTCATTAATTTCACATGTCGGTAGTCTTCCCAAACTAAAAACTTTATTAGTTTGGGAAGACTATTAAGACTATTAAAAACTTTATTAGTTTGGGAAGACTATCGACATGTGAAATTAATGAATACAAGTCAAGTTTGGGTTCCAGGCGGACACCCAAGTCATCAACTGAGTTAGTTCTTTCCAAAGAGCAGCAGTTTAGCGTGTAAGTTGCAAGTTTGGGAACGACACGAGAGAATGTCATTAGCTTGCATTTAGAGCCATTCAAGTTTAGTAGGTTTATGCGGCACCAGGTTTGAAAGCTAACAAGATCTTTTTGTAAATCAGACTGGTAAGCGACGTCCTTGTATTGCACACAAAGCTTGACATCATCAGCGCACATGAGTACTCTAGAGTTTGTCAAAACTTCGGGCAGATCATTGATAAATAATGTAAACAATAAGGGACCCAAATGGCTCCCTTGCGGGACACCAGAGGTAACCCGGGGAACATTAGAAAAATTATTTTTAAAGAGGACCTTTTGCGTCCTGCCAGTCAGATAACTAGAGATCTACCTAAGAAGATCAATTGGAAAACCCATTAAGTCGAGTTTCCTGAGGAGACGAGAATGATTAACGGAATCAAATGCTTTGCTGAAGTCAGTATAAATAACGTCTGTTTGAAGGTTTTGATGGAAACCCCTCCTAATGAACGAAGTGAGCTCCAGAAGGTTAGTAGTTGTTGATCTTCGCTTAACAAATCGATGCTGACATGGAGAATCTGCAAAGGCTGCAAATGTGGAGTAATAATGTTTTCAAAAAGTTTAGGGAAGGCCGAAAGCTTAGAGATTCCTCTATAGTTATTGGCCTCCGATTTGTTTCCTTTTTTGTGGAGAGGAATAATGAATAATTCCTTCCAAATATGGGGAAAGTGCGATGTTTCTAAGGATAGGGTAAACAATTTCAGAAGGGGCAGAAGAATACCCAAGCACGCAGCCCGGTATTCCGTCGGGACCTGGCAGATAAACTGGCTTTACTCGATGAAGATCTACAAGGAGATGGACAGAACATGGACAGAAAATTAGGTTCGATTTTGGCATGCTATAAGAATAAGTCTGATTTGGGTCAGTGGAAGTAGAGTATGTAGTTTGGAAAAACTGGGCAAAAATATCAGCAATTGCTTGATCGCCCTTTACAGTTTCATTTTCAAAAGAAATCGATGAAGGATGAGTTACCGCCTTACGTTTAGTATTAACAAAATTATAAAACTGTTTAGGATCCTGAGAGAATTGGACCCTACAACGAGTCAAATAGTTCTTGTAACACTGTGCGTTCAGTACAGTGAAGTTTGACCGAGCCGATATATAGTTACAGAGGTCAGAACTAGAACTGGTTTTTCTAAATTTCGTGTACAGCCTTGACTTTACATTTTTCAAGCGACTCAATTCTTTAGTAAACCAAGGTGGTTTATTTGAAGTAGAGGGATAAAATAATGGAACACATTCAGAGAAGAATGAATTCATCGCATTGTAAAAAATGTCCACAGCAGCAGCCATGTCAGTGCAAATATATAAATCACACCAATTAAAGTCAGAAATACAATTATTTAGCCGGTCGAAGTGAGACTTGCGAAAGCAGTAAACTCTTTTGGCTGGTCTATCAGGTATTTTCTGTATATCAGTACCAATGTCGAGTGTCACTTCGAAAGTGGGATGATAGGGATCTTCCGGTTGCGTCAGAGGCGCCACCCTCGCTAAACTAACACTCGCCGGGTCTGAAACAAAACAAAGATCAAGCAAGCGCTCTAAGGAATTTCGTACATGGTTGACTTGAGACAACGAAATGTCGAACAAGCCAGCAATAAAATCATGTTGTGTAGAGGATTAAAGTGTGTTAGAGGAGTTCTTTAGGGACCAAATAGCTCCAGGGATATTAAAATCACCCAAGACTACTAAATGATCTCTATCAGAAAGCATATTGGAAACCATTCGAATGGCGGAAAGGTGGTTCCAAAAAATAGGCACTTCCGACAATGGAGGAATGTAAGAACATGTAATAAAAACAAAGCGACCATTAAATGATAGCTTCACACAGAGGAATTCAACTTCGTTGCTTTCCTCGAAAGTTAATAATTCTGACGTGAGAGTGGAGTTGACCGCTATGAGGACCCCACCCCCGCGCCTGATAGGCCGATCTAGCCGATAAATCGTGAACGCAGCTGGGAAAACTTCGGAGCTAAGAATCTCCGGCTTTAGCCAGGTTTCTGTGAACACAATAACATGGGAGGTAAATGCAAGACTATCAGAATATAGTTTATGCAGCTTGCTACGCAAGCCTCTTGCATTCTGATAGGAGATTAACAGCGAAGTATTTAGTTTTTTTGGGCAGAGTTAGAGGATGTAGAGGGCACAGTGGTCAGGTCGGGCTCGGGAAGAGTTATACCCACAGGCCGTTTTTTTTTCCTAGCTTCATACTCTTTGACGACAACATACTCAGGCCAAAATTTGGTTGAGCATATCGTACCAAAGAATTCATTTGGGACATTTATTTTGAAAGATGAAATATCCCAAGCATAAGAAAATTTGAATTTTTCCACCTTTAGTTTTAAATTTTCATCTCTGACTTTGCCTCGTATAAAGGTAATGACATCTTCCGATGTTTGACCAGGGGAGAGCCGCGAAACAAATATCTGTTTCGTAGGTGGGATTGCAATGAGGGCTTGTGGCAAGACAGACTGAGTGCCTGCCGTGCAATTGTCGGCCGGTAATCCCTGGGGGGATATATTTATGGGGCTATGGGGGGTCCGAGTTTGAGGTCCCATAGGGGACGAAAAAGAAGTTAACGGGGGAAAGCTCAGTTCCCCCGCACCTCCAGATACCGACTCTTTCCTAGCACTCGATCTCAGAATTCTGGGATTTAATTCAGTGATCGAGGGCTGTGCCGTGGGTTGCTGCTGTTGAGAGCTCGCCGCGGGTTGTAGGGATCCGTCACCATGCTGCACTACAGTTGAAGTTTTTTTGCGCCTAGGAGACTCATTTAATAGCGTTAGGCTATTAAATTGCTTATCAAGCGCTAAGAAGATGTTATGAGTTTTGTTGAAACTCGATAATAGCTCCTTAAAACTGCCCTTGGTTTGCCGCATGAAAGACATCATTTCCCTTTCAACGTCACGACAGGCATCGCAACAGTAGCGCAAGCCAATGTTTTTTCTCACGTCATCGACAGTCCGACCGGCAACCCCAATGCACTTTGCATGAGAGCGTGAGATTAAGCGAGCTTAGAGAACGTTTGGCTATCGCAACAGAGCAACAACGGCTAAACGAAGAAGACAAAAAGAGGAATACAAAAGAACAAGAAAAACAAATACTGGCAGCACAAGTTAAATAATGCAAATAAAAGGGATTAGATCCCAAAATTATAAAGTTGCATGCACACGCGAAGTGAATGGGAACTATACAGATCACAATGTAGAAGTTTAAGTAAACCCCGATGGTTTCTACGCAAATTAATTACACAAAACGAGAGCGCAAGAAAAAAACACGACCGTTCACTTGGAAGAGAGAAAGGTTTTGATGGTGATACTTGACGTGATAATGTTGCATAATTAGGAATGGCAGTCTGTAGTGTTTTGGCAGTATTATTGGACGTCGAGCACTTAGCTGCGTGGATTCTTCCAGCTATGTGTAACAAGCCATCATGTTCCATATATGGTGATAATTGTAAATGGAACTTTTCTTCGACAGTTGCGCATTTTCAGTTATTGCTTGGATTTCTTCTCCAAATACTTCTTATTGAGCGGTTTTGCATAATATCTTCTCGACGTCCATTATTTTGACTGCAGACAGAGGACTCAAATGTTGTTCTTTTGACCTTGACATCCAAATTTTCATGGCACAAACAACCCATCCGACGGCTCTGGTCAGTCTTGAGAAGAAAGAAAATTTGAAGAAATTGAGAAAAGGGTTTCGAGCTTTATTTCTTCTTCAAGAGTCTCTGTAGGCGTAAGAATGTTCATTGCAGGCCATTTGACTTGATTTAGTTTAGGAAATTGTGGGCCACATAACCATTGACTGTTTTGCCGGATGTTTGGTATATCAGCTTGTCGAGTGGCAGCATCTGCTGTGTTTTCCGTAGATGGTACCCAACGCCAATGTTTTAGTTGGGATGATGCCAGGATTTCAGTAACACGATGTGCTACATATGGCTTAATTTTAATTTAATTTACGTTCTTTTGAATTAATTCAATGCAGCGCCGTCTTTGAAAAACTCTAAAACATAATCTGATTCCTAGTACGGCTGCTTATAATTCTAAACGTGGTATCGACAGTAGTTTTGTTGGTGCAAGTCTGGTTTTTCCCATTATAAAGGCTGTATCAATATTGTTGTTGTTGTTAATACGGATATACGCGACAGCAGCGAAAGCGAATTCTTTGAATTTGCAAATATTTAAACTATGAGAGTAACAGCGGTGAGTTTGAAATTCTGACATATCTTGTAAGGCAGTCCACCATATTTTCCATTTCTTAAGTCTACTGGCAAAGTTTCGTCCTATCCGATACAACGGCTCCATGTCTTTTGTATTAAAATTTTCGCGTATATGTGGAAATCGGTCAGGAATCCTAAAGGATCATAAACTGCCATTACATACCCAATAGTTCTCTCTTGATTGGGATACGATGACCTTGAATTACCTCTACCGAGATTCGATGAAATTTTGTTTTAAACTGGAATGTGTCTTATTTTATGTTCCAATACATGCCATATATTTTATCATGCGTGTTTTGTCCGTCTATCTTCAGCATACTATGCATTGCTTTTATTCCATTCAACGTCGCCTGCAGTCGTACAAAGTTCGAAACAAAACTTCTGAGTTCAAAACCTCCACTGACATGTATGTGTATAATGTTATTGCAAACTGTTATAGCGTTTTCCTCTTTGGCGAAGCTTATTACCACGTCGTCGACGTAATGATGGTTTAAGATGGCTGAAACTGCTTCTGGACGTGTGTCCTTAAATCTCTCAGAATTTTTCTTCTTAATATATTCTGCGCAGTACGGAGAGCATAGGGCACCAAAAAATTAATGATGTCATGGCGAATTGTTGTATAGGCTTAGATGGATCACCCTCTCTCCAGAGGAACCTTTATCCAGACTGATCTTCAAGTCGAAATTGAATCTGTGAGAACATCTCTTTAATGTCTGCAGCCACTCCAATTTTTCCATTCCTAAAATTCAACAAGATTTCTATTAATGAGTTTGTTTGTTCTGGACCTTTTAACAGTGATGAATTGAGTGATATACCATTGACAGTTGCAGCATCATACAAAACAATACATAACATATCTGGTTTATGTATTGTCTCTACTGAAAAGTGTGGCAAATACCATGATTTCTTGTTCGGTACTTCGTTATCTGTGAGTCTTCTTGCATATCCTTTCTCTAAATATTTATTTATTTCAGTTTTATACCTCTCACCATAATCCTTGTTCTGTATCATCTTCTTCTCAATTTTTATTAAGCGGTTTTCTGCCATAGAATAACTTTCGGGTAGTTGTACATTCTCTTTTCAAAGTAAACTTCTTTGAAAACGATTATTCTTAGAATGTGTAGTTTGTGATAAGATCTCCTTAGCCCTAATATCGTCAGTAGATTTAGTTAACGGCAAATCATTTATACAAAACTGTTCAGTTGCAAAATATTCCTTTACTAATTCATGTAGAGGGTCTGTTTTGGCGTGTAGTAAATGTTTATTAGAGCAACATTCTCCAGTGAGCCGCCTGTGCGTTTTACCCATCGCATTCCCGCGGCACACCTTTCTTTCCCTCCCACTCCTAGCTCCAGCTGGTTTCCGATAATATGGGGTTGCGCGAGGCTAAGGAAAATCCTTCGTACTAGGCCAGTCGGGCGGTGGGGAGGCTGGTTACAGGGTCAGCCGAACCGCCAACCGAATGGGCGCTGCGTACCGCCATTGTCGGGCTCTGCGCCGATACCCGGTGAACGGAGTCGACACTGCAGTGCACTGGAACACCCATATCCTATCCGAATCAGATGTAGATCGTCGGTTTCCCACCCTTTCTACCCCGATCCTACGATCCTGCCTGTCCCAGCAAACTTAAAATATTTCTGTGGAGGGCCCTGGTCTGCTGAGTTCATATCCTGGCCCGTGATTAACATCCTTACACGGCTAATCTTGTACCGTTACATAGCCTAAGCAGGTTTTAATTTCAAAGCAAAAATAATCGGTAATCAATCGGCAGATAATTGTTTGTTCTTGACACAATATGGCCATGTTAATACGAACATTAGTATTTTCTAGTTGGATTTCTTCATCTGTTCTTTCGGATGTACTTATGCGCATACTTCTTTTTCTCACCGTACTATGGTTCAAATTTGGCCCGCTCCGTTTTCTTGGCATTATTAATTAAACTTCAATTCACCTAAAGATGTATTTAAAAACTCTAATTCGTTCATAGACAAAATCTATTTAAGATGGTCGATTTGTTACTCCATACATCTCTGATGCATCTCCCAAAGAGGCGTCACAAACTGAATGACTTTCCAGATTTTTAATTCGGTGAACTATCAGCTACTGTTTGAAAAATATATACTTGGGTTTCCTGTTTTGTTAACCAATTGGTCTACAAATATTTATCAAACCTGGTACATAAATAATTTGTGGTTCTCCACAACCCCAGATTTAAATATATGTACTTTTTCCTAGGGACGGGAGATCTTGAACGCCAAACCCAAAACCAAAACTAAACTACTCATTAGTTTATTCGTTGGTTAAGCTAAAAAGGGATATTTCTTTTTATAGAGTTTGATGATCTTTACATCATTATTTCTGTCCTGTTCGTCCGAATCTTCAGCATTGTTCGTATTTATGTTTAAGACCATATAGAATCGGTACAGAAGTAATCCCGATTGTTTGCTCTACGAAGATTAAACTGGGACCCACATCGTCGATCGATCGACAGATTGCGCCATTTAGGCTGCCCCTCTTTTAAAAACTGTCGGACCTGCCAAGGTGTGGTGTTCTCAGAAATGTATTTAGTTCTTTAATAAATAATAGTAAATAAAAAAAACAAGGCTGTAAAAATATTTCTAAAATACGTTTCTACATGTTATTTCTAGATGGAGTACGACTGCCAGTAAGCATATGACAGCAAGTACAAAATGCGACCCTATTTATCAAAAACGTGCAGCGCTCTACAGACCAAGGCACGTACACTTGTATAGCAACTAATAAGCACAATTTTACATCCCAACGTTCTGTTGAAGTTAAAGTGCTCGGTAAGCTTATTTAAATACATTTTACAGAAAACCACTAACTATGATTTGTAATCGAAAAATTTTATTTGTTTACCTCTGAAATAGTTGACTCGATTGATCTTAAAAGTAGACTGATTTTTAAAATGGTTTTACTACGGTATATTTGTAAAGCCAAAATTGCTTATAACAACTAATATATTACGCCAACAAGTATGCAAATTCAATTTCAATATATGAGCGATGTTTGTGTAAGGAGGCTTAGATGCCTGGCAGATAGTGCATAAACTATTGCTTTTGTTTGTCGCAACTAGCACTTGGAACTAGGTGGACGGTTGGGTTGGATGAAAACACAGCGACAGCCTCTGCTGCATGCATGAATAAAAGCTCTTCGTTAAAGTAGAACTCTTACTGACTTTATAAATGAAACTTAACAAAATTTTTAAATGCAGGTCGCTGCGACTGAAGAGTTATTACATAATGTGTGTTGTGTCTGAAATATTATTACTTATGACTAAATACTGCTCCGACTGAACATTCTCCCTGCCGTTGAACAAGTGTTCAACCTTCGCTAAGGTCGAACGAGAAACTTCGTGGGTTATGTTCTGGTGGTGGTTGTTCCGTGTTCTGCCTGAGTTCGGGGGTTCGGCGTGTTGGTGTCCATTTGCCGACCGTTCGTCTGAGAGCCTATGTAATGCCTAATAGTATTGACATCGTTAGGGCAATATAAGCGACTACTTGATGATTCTGAGTAGTGTTGGTCTGATCTTTCCAAGTGTAGGGCCGTCTCCTGCCTGCGCCGGACGTTTTGTTGCTACTTCTTCGTTTATCAAAGGTGCCAAACGAGTAACTGCTCTTTTGTATACCCCTGATGCGGTTTTTACGTCCACGACCCGGATTTGGTTATCCTTGCCTGGATACGTTTTCACTATTCGTCCCATAGGCCAGCTCATTACCGGTACGTTGTCTTCCTTTACTAGTACTAGCAATCCTTCCTTGACATTCTGCGCCGTAGTTTTCCATTTGGTGCGCATTTGTAGTTCTTGGAGGACAACTGATTCCAGAATGATTGTTTGAGCCTGGATACCAGTTCCCATCCCGATTCGCATCGGGAGGTGCCTCTAGAGGCTGACCAATTAAGAAATGGCCTGGAGTGAGTGATGAAGTATTTGCAGGATCAGCTGACATCGGAGTGAGAGGCCTTGAGTTGAGTATCGCCTCGACCTCAATGATCACCGTGTTGAGCTCTTCAAACGTTAGCGATGCCGTGGCTGTGACTGATATCAGTAGCCTTTTTGCTGATTTTACAGCAGCTTCCCCTAGACCGCCAAAAGATGGTGCCCGAGCCGGTATAAACTTGAATTCCACCTGATTCTTGCTGCATTGGTTTATGATCCGTGTTTGGGCATTTTCTGTGAAAATTGTTTCTTCTAACGCCTTCAATTGGTTGTTGGCACCGACAAAGTTTTATTCGTTGTCACAATTGTGACGAGCAGGTTATGTTCAAGGGAAAGGTGCAAATTCAGAAACCGATAAGCGACGATAAAAAATAACGATACCAAGAAAAGAACAAGAAGAAGAGAGTTGGAAGTTGCAAGAAGAAGAAGAAAATAAGTTGTTAAAAGCATTAATATTCGCTATTTTTGTTAAGTTCCTTATGTTCACTGCTCTTATTCATAACCAATAAACATTACTCCACCACTCGAAAAAGCCAACAACTTCATACTTCAGAAGTGGGATAATACGAGTTGGCAATGTGCAAGAGGCAGTAACAGTGAGAGACACCGAACAGCAGAAGCAGCAGAAGAGTCATCGGCGTGGGAAGTTTGTAATGGGATAGGTTTTCCCAAAGGTCTAGGTGACAAGCGATTACAAATAACGGATAAGGCATCCTTTTCTACGTGGCTGATGGATTCAAAGCGGAGTGCTCAGGTATCTTTGTGAACCTTGGAGGTTATGTACATGCAAAGCTTGTGTGTATGCGTAGCGTCGCTGTGAAATTCACGAGTGCTGATCTCGCTTGTAGACGGGCATACAGAGTTGCTCGTGGGTGAACCCATACAAAGGAAAAAAGTCGAGGTTTTCGGATAGTGGCAATCATTGTTGGAGAAAATGGTCAAATGGTCAATGGTCAAGGCCAGCATGAGGAATCATTCGCTGCCCAGGCGGCTGAAATTTCACAACTACAACAACAGATGATGACACTGACTGACATGATGGCCCAGTTTATCAACAATATGCCAACAGCTAACCAGCAGCAGCAGCAGGCGGAACAGATTGACATAGGTGAATCTATCAACCGTAACTCTGGAGATCAGGCGGCGAACAGCCACTACCGACAAGCATCGGTTAAGGAAATCGCGAATACCTTACCAGAATATGACCCTGGAGAAGAAAATTCGATCTCAGTCAACCAGTTCATTGATCAATGCGTATCAATGGGACCAGAAGTTTGTTCTTCTTGCCATATATACAAAGCTGAAGGGTCCCGCCAAAATGTGGCTCGATTCTTCACACGTTCTACACACCACATTGAACAGTTTTGCAGCAGCAATCCGAGAGGAATTCGGATCAGAGCCGGATGAGGCAGAAATTCATTTCAACATGGCTATTGCCACCAGACGATCAAAAGAAACCGTGAAGGAGTATTGTTTCCGCATGTCAGCACTTGGGGTCCGATTCAAGCTTAGCGAAGCTGCAGTCATCCGATATGCGCGAGCAGGCTTACAACACAGAGAGTTGCAGAACAGTATTGCAGCCATTCATTTTTTCATCTATGAAGGAGTTTCGCGAGGCTGCCGAGTCTTGTTTTATTAATAGAGGACGCCCCAATGCAAATAAAAAAGAGTTTCTACCCAAATCCAAATCCAGTACGTTTGAGGTAAAGCTGGAACATGAGACGAAGCTTCAGAAGTCGAGGGATGCTAAAGCATGTTTTAATTGCGGAGATGTCAGGCATTTTGCTAATGTGTGCTCAAAGGATAGGAAGAAAACGCGCTGCTTCATTTGCAATAAGTTTCATGCCGCCAAAGAAAAATGCCAGGTCGCTCAGGTGATGCGGTTGGGTGCATCCAATCAGGACAAGCTGTTCACAAGGAAAATCGACATCAATATAAAAGGTTATACCGCTTTCATTGACACAGGAAGCCAAGCCAGTATAATTCGCCAATCAGTTGCTGACGAGATGGAAGCAGATCGACAGCCCTGCTCCATGAAAATCGTAGGAATTTGTGGAGGCTCACGAATCCTTAACGAAGCCATAACAGTGGACATTGACATCGCCGGAAAATTAATAAAGGCCAAAGTATACATCGCAGACGATAATCTGTTGCAGGAGGACTTGTTGTTGGGCCAAGATGTCATCACATGCGCCGAATTGCAGTTGAAATTCGAGTCAAGCGAAACGGAAATCAAGAGAGCAGTTCATCAGCCGGTAACGTTTTCGAGCGATAGTACTTTTCAATAGCTTCTTGTTAATTTCCAGATCAAAGAAGAAAGGATCAAAGTACGCAGTCTGCTTGAGGAGTTTGCTGACGTATTCGCCACCGGATTGCAAGGCATAGGCAAGACAAACGTCGTCCAGGCAAAAATTGTTGTGGCCAAATAGTTTCCCAAGCGCCGTATCGAGTTTCCGAGCCAAAGAAGGAAGTTGTTGCCAAGATGGTCGACGAGCTATTGGACCACGACATTATTACTCCGTCCACGTCAGAGAATGCTAGCCCGGTGGTGCTCATCAAGAAGCCGAACGGTAGTGATCGACTTTGCATCGCCGCCTCAACAAGTTGATCAAGAAGGAAAACTTTCCAGTGCCGAATATCGAGGAGAGGCTGCAAGAAGCAAATCGTTTCGCATATTTTTCATCATTAGATCTCAATAGCGGCTATTACCATATCGAGATGGAGCCTGGAAGCAGAAAATTCACTGCATTTATAACCACGGAGGGATTGTTTGAGTTTAAACGTCTTCCGTTTGGGCTAAAGAATGCACCCGCGGCGTTCAATAGACTCATGGCAGAGTTACAGAAGCGTAGGTGATCTAATATACACTGATGGAATCAGCCCCGGAGAGGTCAAAACTAATGCCATTGCAGAATTTGCAAAGCCGAGAAATGTCACTGAAGTTCGGCAGTTCCTGGGTCTGACAGGATATTGCCGGAAATTCGTAGCCGGATATGCAATAATATTAGAGCCATTGCCAATTCTGTTGCGGAAGGACCAATAGTTCAAATGGGAACAGCCACAAGACGATGCGTTTAAAGAATTGAAGAAAAGCCTTAACTAGCCATCGCTTAGTCTCTGAACATGAAGTTCATACAGATGCCAGCGCCGTTGGATTAGCCGGAGTTTTGATGCACAGAGATGAAGATCAACTTAAGCCAATCGCATACTATAGCCGAGCCACATCCAAGCCAGAGAAGAATTACCATAGTTACGAGCTAGAAGCCTTAGCCGTTGTCGAGCCCTTGGAGCGATTCAAATATTATATTTATGGAAAAATGGTAAAGGTTGTCACTGATTGTAATGCATTTAAAACATCCATGGAAAAACGAGAGCTGATACCACGAATTGCAAGATGGTCGTTACGAATCTAGGAGTTTGATATTGATATTGTTCATCGAGCCGAAACACAGATGTGCCACGTTGACGCGCTTAGCAGAGCGCCAGTGGAAGATGCACACGAGCTGGATACCGCATCCCTAAAGATATCTAAAACAATCATTGATGAAGCTGACTGGTTGTTTGCAATACAATTACAAGATGAGAAAGTAAAAAAAATTGTTGTCGATATAAAAGCCGAGAAGAAATCAGAAAACGACGATTATGTAATTGAGCAAGATCGCCTTTTTCGCAAATATGGCAACAAGATGCTATGGGTTGTGCCGAAAAGCCGGACACATGAGCACTGATAAAACTATAAGTCGGATTTTGAATATGTTTTGGTTCCCAAGAATGCGAAATTTTGTTAAAAGCTATATAAAGTCCTGTGTTGGCTGCGCAATGTACAAAACACCAGGTAGACGCCAGGAAGGTCAGTACCACTATGGTGACATCAAGCCGATTTCCTTTCCAACAGTGCACATGGATGACCTGGGATCGTTTCCGAAAAGTTCAAAACGTAACGAACACATTTTGGTACTTGTCGACGCGTTTACAAAATTTACCATAGTTCGAGCAGTTAAAAGCACAGCAACCAAACATGTCTTAGATGCCCTGCAGGAGGTCACCAGCTATGTGGGAATGCCAAATAGAATCGTCACCGATCGAGGTACCGCTTTCACCTTAAAGGACTTTGAGAAATACTGCAAGACAAACAACGTGAAGCACATTCTTAACGAAGTTAGAACTCCAAGAGCCAATGGTCATGCAGAAAGGACAAACCGAATTATTTTGTCAATGCTTTTGTCTTCGAATGAAAACGAACAACGTTGGGACGAAATGTTGCGATCGATCCAGTGGAGCATCAATACCAATGTAAATAGTACTACTAAATGCTCTCCATTCCAGCTTCTATATGGATATGAGCCCCGAGATGTCCATAAAAACACGTTAACAAGCGTGATCCAGAATCAAGAGCTAAGCATGATGACTGATGCCGAATTGGAGAAGCTTCGAGATGACGCTGCGACCACAGTTAACGACCACAGAGCCGCTGCAAAAGAAGAGATATGATGCCAGCCATTCCAAACCAACTGTCTATAACTCAGGTGATCTTGTCTTGATCGAGAACGAGCCGTTTAGCACGTGCACATCTAGGAAATTGGAACCGCGATACAAAGGTCCTTTTGTTGTATCCAAGGTGCTGCCTAACGACCGATATCTTGTCTAAGATATCCCACATGCACAACGAAAGCAGAGGCACTACAAATCAGTGTATACATCAGACAAGAAGAAACGCTGGTGTGAACTTCCACCTGAAAAGCCAGACGAAGATGGCGACGAGAAGGACGAACCAGACCAGTAGTCTCGCGAGGACGCTGCCTTTGTCAGGAGAGGCCGAATGTGACGAGCAGGTTGTGTTCCAGGGAAAGGTCCCAATTCAGAAACCGATAAGCGACGATAAAAAAGAACGATACCAAGAAAAGAACAAGAAGAAGAGAGTTGGAAGTTGCAAGAAGAAGAAGATAATAAGTTCTTAAAATCATTAATATTCGCTGTTTTTGTTAAGTTCCTTATGTTCACTGCTCTTATTCATAACCAATAAACATTACTCCACCACTCGAAAAAGCCATCAACTTCACACAATGGATGGTCTGACATTTTCCTCGTCGCCCCAAGAATCGTCGAAGAGCTGCTAGGAACGCCTCTCTCGTCAGGTCACTTACTAGCTCCAGATGTACTGCTTTAGTGGCAAAACAGCAAAACACTGCAATATAAGCTTTATCTGGTCTTTTTCCACGGATTTTATGATGGATCAAAATGGGGCCGCAGTAGTCGACTTCAGAGTTGAAGAACGGCCGAGCCTGTTGCACTCAATCAACCGGTAGATTACCCATGATCTGTTGCATCAATTTAGGTCGTGCTTTTGTGCATCTGACACAACTATGTATGATACTCCTGGCCATTTTGTCATTAAGAATCCAATATTGCTGTCTACCTATGGCTCCCAACGCTTGGGCTCCGCAGTGCATGTTCTCTTCATGCATCTCTCGTAGCAGCATCTTCACAATTGGATCATTGTACGGAAGCAATATCTGATGCTTTGCGTTATATGGAAGGTTAGATTCTTACACTCTCCCTCCGACTCTGATGAGTCCGTCAGTTCCGATTATCGGAGACAAGGAGATGATTGAGCTTCTCTTGTCCTCCGTCTTGTGGATGTGAAGCTTTTTACGTTCAATACCAAATTCAATTTTTTTAATGGTGCCTAAGATGATTGTCCTAGCATGAGTCAGTGTAGCTACACTCAATGTGGTTGTAGGAGCTCGGTTCCGTTCCGGTTACAAAAGCGCATCATATATGCTATGATGCGTTGCAGCTTATGGAAGGAGTTGCCGTGGTTGCAGCTGTATAGTTCGCTTTCCAGTGGATCTTGTCATGTTGGCAAACTTACTTGCTTCACTCTACGTTCTAGATCGATGGGAGCGATGTTCGGTACTTTTGACCACTTGTCTCGACAGCCTTGCAGAAACAGAGGTCCATATAGCCAAAGGTTGTGCTCTGCTAACTTGCTTGCGGCAATTCCTCTTGATAGTACGTCTGCTGGGTTATTTGCTGATGACACATGACGCCATTGAGATTGCTGTGATACAGCTTGAATTTTTGCGATCCGATTTGCCACAAACGTGTGGTATGATGATGCGGATGCGTTTATCCAGGACAGGACTTCAGTTGAGTCAGTCCATAGATACCCAGATGCCTTTTCCTCAGGCATGCGTAAATCCTTTCTGACTCTATAGGTAAGTTCAGTTCCCAAAACTGCAGCACATAATTCCAGCCGCGTTAATGTCTCTTTAGCTAAAGGCGCTACTCTCGATTTTGAGCAGAGCAACCGGACGGATACTTGATTATTTTTGTATGTAGCTCGTACATATACTGCCGCTCCGTATGCTCGTTCTGAAGATCTTGCGTGACTGGCACCTGTCCTTTAAATATGTGCCTTGGAATTTGCATACTATTTTGTGCTTGCAAATCAGCGCGATAATTTTTCAGTCTAGCTGAAGGTGTTGAGGAAGCTCGTCGTCCCAGCCCATCTTTAATTCCCAAAGTGTTTGCATGAACATATTTGCTTTGACCACAACCGGGGCAAATAATCCTAATGGATCGAATATTTGTGATGATTCAGAGCTGACAACCCGTTTGGTGATGGTTGAGGCTTAGCTTCTTTGGGATCGCCCACACAGCTGATCCTTTTGTGGCATCCAAAGTAAACCCAACGTCTTAACACTATATTGTTGAAGTGTTTCGTCTAGCTTGACGTTAAAGACGATAGCTTCTTGTGGTTAATACTTCAGCGTTAATGGAACACCACTTTCAGAGCTTGAATCTTGATGGCAGTAGTATCTTGTTCAATTCCTGTTGAATCTGGATGGCCTCTGGGATGCTGTCTGCTCCTGTGAAATAGTTGTGCACGTAAAAATCATGTTTGAGTACAGATGACCGAAACGGTTGCTGGTTCTTGCTTTTCTCGGCCAGATAATCCAAGCACTTAGTAGCAAGGAATGGGACCAATGTGGTACCTGTAAAACTTTAGATCATCAGACGCTTTCTTCCGCCCTACGATTAACTGATGAAACTGTTGATCAGGGTGCATCCACACCTGCCGATACATCTTCTCTATGTCTGCGGTAAACACGTATCTGTGGGTGCGGAATCATAGCAGAATTGCTGACAGTTCGCTCTGTACCGTGGGTCCAGCATATGTACAATATATCATTCAATTATTTATTGCTTGTTGTTTTACAGGAATCATCAAAAACTACCCGCAGTTTTGTGGTACTACTTTCGGGCTTTAATACACAGTGATGTGAAATGAAGTAGTGATCCGAGGGTAGCTGTGTGGGATGCACTAGCTTCATGTGTCCAAGACGTTCATAGTCTTCCATAAAGTCTACGTATCCTTTCCAGACTTCTGGTGTCGTTCGTCGTTCTAAAGCCAAGAATCTTTTTGTTGCTATTCTCTGAGATGCCCCCAGGGGTGAAGTTCCTTCAGAGAATGGAAGTTTTACAATGAATTTTCCATCTATTGCAACCTGTAGATTTGCTACGAAATGAGATTCGCAGTGAGCTTCAATTGGATATCGAGCCTTTTCTTTGGTGTCTAGATTCTCTAGTGTCCAAAATGGCTCAAGGTGCGTATCAACCTCCTCTTCGGTGGTTGCAGCTGCACAAAATACACTGAGTCGTGCTCAGCAGGAATTCTCCCGGCCACAAACCATCCCAGCTTTGTATTCTGGAGGATTGGGCCTCCTGGCTTTATCACCATTTGACTTGACAGAAGCAAAGAAAAATAATGCTCTGCGCCGATAAGCATGTCAATTTTTCCCGGTTTGTCAAAGTTTGGATCGGCCCGGGGTGACGTTGTTCGGGATTTGAATTTGTGAGGCAATTAATTCATGAGCTGGTTGATCAGCTATGATATGCGGCAGCACAAAAGCTTCTACTTGTTGAGCAAAGTCATTGTGCATTGACTTCATGTGAACGTTTGCTCTAGCTCGGCTGGTTTTTGGGTTGCCTCCAATGCCCTAGATGCGTAATGATGCATTGTGGAGCTTTAATTACAACTTTAAGGCAATTTGATCAGAGATCAGATTAATTTGTGATCCTGAGGGTAGCAAGGCTCGAAATGTGGCCATCTGACCATTGCTTGCTTTGACCAATACCTTGACTGTGGCCAGCAAATTGTAACTTATGTTACTTGCTGCTATTACAGAAGGTGATTGTGGCTCTGTTGCTGCGCCTGACGTTGTCTTCAGGTGCAGCAGTTTATGGTGTCTTTGATCGCATCTAAATCACATACGGCCTCGGCAATCCTTTGCCTTGTGGTTACTGCTGAAACAGTTCGGGTACTGTCTTGCTGCGGAAATCATCGCATTTGTATAGCAAATGAGTCCGTTTTCAGAAAGGACAACTTGGTTGTCTTCCAGCGCTGGCAGAAGTGCATTTTAGGCTCTTCTGCTCCTTTTTTGAATGTTGACTGCATTTTCCTGTTCCCAGTTCCCAAGCTTAGTATTGTGTCAAGCCCTTGAAGCTCTGTTGAACCGTCTAACGATTGTTCGTATAGGGATCTATTCGCAAAATCTAGTTTTCGCTTGATGATGACAATTATGATTGTAACCCAGCTGGATATTTCAATGCCTAGTCCTTTTAATGATGCTAGAGACTCAATTGTTGTGATATACAATTCTTTTAGTGACTGTGGATCGCCACTGTTTGTATGTTGTTGCAGGAGGCGATTGAGAATCGTATCTGCTACATAGCGGGGATTGTTGTATGCATCAACTAGAATTTCCCATGCGCTCATGTAATTTTCTTTTTTAAGATCAATATGCCTTATAAATCTTTCTGCCTCTCCAGTCACGGTGGTTTTGAGGTACCACATCTTCCTGACTGTGGGTATGCTGGTATCATGGACCATGCATTTGAATAAATCAAAGAACTGAGTCCATTTGAGTAGATCCCCATCGAATTTTGGGATGCTGCCTCTGGGCAAATGCACATCTTCATTGCTTGATGTATTTGTTTGTGCCCCCCAGGACTCTTTGCACATCCCCTTCTAGTCGGAGGAACGACTGCATGTCGTATCCTTCCCTCACCGGGTCTTCGTATTCTTCGTGAACCGAAAAATGGATCTCTTGATATTGGGACCATAATGAGTTTATTGACTCCCTTGTTATGGCCCTTCCGGTCTATGAATATTCTTTCAGAGCCCGTTTGATTGAGTCGGCAATCGCCCTTTGTCGCCGACATGCTGATATCAGCTTGCTTGCAGGTTACGGTAGGCTTGCAACGTCTGCACTTTCCACGGCATTGCTCGAGGCTGCCTTTCCAGGGGCATTGCTCGAGCTCTGAGCCATGGAATCGACTATAATATTTCAGTATTTGTAAAACTTCAAATAATCCACGATTCTATGTTCCGCGGAAATATTATTGTCGTTATCCGCAAATCGGTTTTATACTTCATCGATTGCGTCCAACTTTGTTTAATAATATGTTGGATTTAGTTTTCTTTCCGCTAAATCTTTTTTAAAGTTGCGGATGAGCTTTGAGATCTCTTGATTGCTTTCTCCTCCTTGTTAGACAGATTGAAAATTGTTTTAATTCCTGACCGGTGGGAGTGTTTTATTTGCCTTGACAGCTGGATATGCTCCTATTCGCAGCCGTGGTGTGGTCGAAGGAATAAACAAATAGTCAATAGACTTGGGTGATTCTAGAATTCTAGAAAAGAATTGTAGCTTTTTTGATAGTGCCGAGAAAAGGTTCCAAAGATCTGTATCAGGAAGATTCCCAAGAGTTACGGAATCTGTCCTGTGAGTTTGACGCATTTAGGACAATTTCCTGTGAGTCAGGGCTCGCCAAAATGTTTGCGGGGGTTAGATGCCTGGCAGATAGTGCATAAACTATTGGCTTTTGTTATCGCAACTAGCACTTGGAACTAGGTGGACGATTGGGTTGGTTTGGTTGGGTGAATGAGGGTCTGAAGACACAGTGACAGCCTCTGATGCATGAGTAAAGCTTCTGTTTGAGGTAGAACTCTTACTGATTTTATTGATGAAACTTAACAGTATTTATAGGTACAAAAGTGCTTATGTTAACCGAAATTACGTATAATGAATGGTGTGAGTTACTGTGAATGTGTGTTATTGCCCCAATTAATTACCTCATATCAGCAGACTATGCATATTCGTTTGACTTGGTAACTTGATACTTTATTTACGATAACTGCATGTTGCTGACTGAGGAGTTAATACATAATTGATATTGTGGATGAATATTATTGCTTATAATTAAATTATGCTGCTACTGAACAGTTCCGTCTATTTTTCCTGAACCAGAATCCGTTTAGAAAGTCTGCGTTGAGCTGCGACTCCACCTTTGCCAGCATATCTAGTGAAACAACTTAGGGTCAAAAAACATGAAATATGGGTGAAAACGCTTTAGGGGTAGCCATAGCGCGCAAGGCCATTTGCATCGTGAATTTTTTAATGGTTTTTGTTTTGAAAGATTTTAAGACGCAAAAGGATGAGGAATTAATGTTTATAGTCCAAAAATGCTTGAGATATTAGAAATTTCCGAAATATACGTTTATTGTTTGTCAATATGTTAGAAAAATTATCAAAAAAATAAAAAAAAAGTAAAATTAAAAAACAAATTGTTGTACAAGTTTTCAATTTTTAACAATAAAAAAATGCTAAAAAATTATATTATTTATTTTTTACATTTTTTAAGAGAAAATTCGATTTTTTCATTTTGATATCCAATAAATGGGCGAATGGGTGGGCCAAGCACATTGTGCACTAGATATATACATTTTACAGCAATTCACTGTTATGATTTTTGCAGCGCTAAATGAAAGGCGCCACTGTTCGTCGTTAAATTATATAGCCTCTGCCTGCACTATCTGTGTAGCAGTCACCAGCTCTCGAGCTGTCTTTCGAAAAATAGCTGTCGCACCTGCAACAAGGCACATCATACCGTATCGCACAAAAAGCATTGACTGAAATTGTCTTGCTCGCTTCAACCGGTCCCAACCGCACCAGCCTTGGCAGCAGCAACTCACTGACCACTATGAAGGTCGAGGATGCATTTGGAACTTTTAGACCTGGATGAGCTCTTCTTGATTCATGATTCCAAGTGAATTTCGTTTCTGAGGATTTCGCACAACGGCTTCGTGATAATTAAATCCAAAAACAATCAATTAAATTAAAGCCCGTGGCCACGCCTGGGCTACTCCTTGCGGCGGGCCACTAAGATTGGACGACGGCTTGGAATGAGCACAACGGCATCCGATGTGGGGAGGAGGGGCGCAGTGGGTCGCGTGATTTGTTAGACGGATTTGGGAAATAACATGATGAGGTGTTTTTTTATATGTTTCGTTGTTTATTTCACTGTGATTCCTATTGTTTTCTATGCATGTATTTGGGCTGCTGTTTGCTTGGTTGAATTTGCTTGTCCTGGTCTACTTTTACCTGCTCGTTATCCTGGCTTCCTCGATGTTCTGCGCTGCCGCGATCCATGGCACGCGATGGCGCCGAGGGGTCCTGTGATTGGTACTAGTGCCTCTAAGATGGCCCGAGGTATGTTGCCGAAACACTCTCGGAGCTCCTCCTCTACCTCGGCGGTCAGGGCAGACGGCGGTGCTCCGTTGCCAAGAGGGAATTCCCACGGGAGTAAGGCCCACCTTAGTCCGGCCTTGTTGGCGAGGACATCTCCCATTTCTGGGTGTCACCTTCTTGTCGTCGCGGGGGCGTTGGCTTCGCGCGGGCGATCCCGAAGCGTCCGTCTAGGGGAACCTCCTCGTCCTCACTGCTTGCTTCCGGCTCCGGCTGTGCCTGTCCCGAAGCCGCCCTCGGGCCTCAATTGTTGGAAACAGCATGGCCAGTAGGGGTGGCCCGTCCACAACTAGCGGCCGCCTCAGTCCCGCGGGAGCGCGGCGTCGTAGATTGGAGAAAAGAGTTGGCGTACGAGATACGGTGGCTGTGTGGCTTTGCTGGATGTGCGAACGCGCTGCTATCGCTGTGGTAGATGCGTTGCTGTCGCTGGGCTTGCAGTAGCGCTACTAGATCTGTGAAAGGAAAAGAAGTTTGGTTAGCGGTGGTTCTTTCCCTTTCGCCCTATCTAGCGGTGTGCGTTGATTTCTGGTCCCTATTTATGACCTACTAGCAAATCCGGCGAACTCCGTTTCGCCACCAGATGGCTTCGTTTTATGTAACATTTCGTTTTGTTATTAAAAGATCGGGACAAAATGCGTCGGTTTCCGATATAAGATGTGGGAGACGTCAGACGCCAATGATCTTTGTGTGCTCACTCACTGTTCAATTTTATTGAAGTGAAACCACACATGTCGTCTTTGTCTTTGTCCTACAACTGAATTGGTTGTGAAGGAAAACATGTGGTAATGATAATTGCGAACAGCGTTCGTATTTGGAACGCATTTGACGAAAAAACTGAATCCGCAAGTGTTAAATCCCAATGAGAATTGTTCTCCAGCAGATTCTATAGTTGATATGCTTCTCTTCTTTCTTTTTGCTGACTTGCATGTCTTGTACGGCGGGGCGATGTTCGAACGTGGTCCTGTAGGCATTTTGGACTATGTTTTTACTTTATAGAACTTACAGTATTGCAGTGCTCAACTTTAAAATTCGACTAAACATATGTACACTATATTATTACCATAGTAGAATAAGTATAAGGTACTCTCGTCGTCAGCGTCACTCCCCTATTGGGCACTACAATGAGTGCGAGTGAGAGGGTGCTTTCCTTAAAGTGCGAAAGAGACAGAAAAAGTGTATGTTGTTTAACCCTTATGCTGCTCATGGGGTTTGAAATTGCATGCAATATACAAACATTTGATTTTTTTATAATTTTATTTTGAGTAGCTTAGAGTTAGATACTAATCTTTGCTTTTGTTTTTGAACACTTAGTTTTTTGTTTAGTTTCTTAATTCTAAAAAATATGCGAATTTTAAAATAAAACTTTTTAACATCTAACCTTATATGACATTTTGTAAAACGCAAGGGTTAACGTTTTGACAAAAAATTCGTCCACACACAACCTTCACTTCCAATTGGGGAGTAAACCCGAAACAATTCTGCCGGCGACGAGACTACCTTATACTTATTCTACTATGATTATTACAGCAGTATGAATAACACTACAACGCCTACTACTGTCATGCTATTTATTATATTTATGTCATGCTATTTATGCTCTCGGCGTTGTTCAGGCGGCGTCAAGCAAATGCTGTGTCGTTGAAAGAAATGGCACTTGTCCTTATTCAGCCGTGGGTTGGCTTGGCGTAGCCGGCGAAATACTTCTCGAAGGTTTGCCACGTGCTCCTCTAATATTGACCAGATGACGATGATGTCATCTAGATAGGCGAACGCATGCGGTTCCATGTCCGGACCGATGACCGTATCCAATGCCAATGTATGCGTCCGACGCAGAGCGGCGTTGAGTTGCCTGTAGTCTATGCACATCCAAGCGTCACCGTTCTTCTTGGCCGCGGTCACAATGGGAACACTGTGCGGGCTCATGAACGGCTCTTTCCCCCATCCCTGGGAAGTTCGTCTATTTGTTTATGGATGACGGCCCTCATGGCCGGATTCCTGGGAGACGATACCGCTATCCTTAGTCGCTCCAGATGCCCAACGCAAGTAACAAACCAACTGGCTAATCATCTAATAGTACTGGAAAGGTGGCTGTGGCCAATCTGGACGTATGGCTCTCAGCTATGGGGGAACGCGAGCAGCAGCAACATAGATATCATACAGCGCGCACAATCAAAAATCTTGAGAACTGTCACTGGGGCACCATGGTATGTTCGCAACGAAAACATCCACCGGGATCTGGGCAGCCTCGCAGTGAAAGACGAAATCCAGAAGCAAAAATAGTCCTACAAAGAAAAACTGTCTTCGCACCCAAATATCCTCGCTCGGGGATTGACTCGGATTTCTAGCAGATCCCGCCTGCGACGCAACGACCTCCCAACCCAGCAACCGATTTTTAGGCCGTCTAACTCTGTATCAGTCAATACGACTGTTAGTTAAGTTAAAAATATAAGATTTGATAAACCTCTTGTTAGTCTCGCAAAGAGAAGATTCAAGAAATAAAAGCAAGGTAAAAATCAAAAAATAAAAAATCCGCGGGTGTTCGGGGTCTGTGCCCGAGGTAGTCGATTAAGCCCCCGGTGGTCGATTATGCCCCCGGTGGTCGATTAAGCCTAGTGCGTCAGCTCCCAGCAGGTCCCGTCGGGGAGCTTGACTTGCGTCCGTATATCCCTCATGTTGTGTTGGTTGTCCAGTTCCTTAGCCAAGTCTTCGCTGATGAAGCTATGTGTAGCTCCCGTGTCCTCGACCTGGCTTCGGTAGCAATCGATCGTCCGTAATCCTCGCCGTCCGCAGTCCCAGTAGAATATTATTCTCGGATTCCGTCATTTCGCCGAGAAATGTCCGAGTTGGTCGCAGTTCCTGCATGCTGCCCGTATGTTGACCGGCATTTGCTCCAAGGGGCTATGTCGTAGCTCGGCTAGTGTTAGCGTACCTGCTGATATTTCCCAGCATAGGTATTGTAGGCGGTCGGCGGGACGTTCGGTTCGCGTGCATGGTGGCGTTGGTAGTGCACCTTACCCGTGGGTTCAGGTCGCGGTGATTCTGGGCTCGTTCGCCCCGACTGCGGGTCACCTCGTAGTCGACCACCAAGTGGGTCAGCTCTGCCAAGGTGCGAAAATCCTGTCTGCTGGTGAATAACTGGTATTCCGGAAACATATTATCGTAGACCCGCTCTATCTCGCGTTCCGGCGTAAATCCTGCCCGACGCATCTGTGGGCGCAGATCCACTAAATATTCCTGGAAGGACTCGTTGGGCCGCTGGAAGTTTACTTCCGGGTCCAGGTACATTGGCGAAAGCAACTTCGCATCTTCGGTGGTAGCATTTCCGTTCCGTTCCAGTTCCTCGAGGATCTTGGCTCTGTAACTAGCCGTAAGCTAATAAATATTAAACCGCATTCTTCATCTAGGAAAATCCAGTCTTCTCTCTTGGGGGTTCTTTTCTCTAGGTCCTAGGGTCCCTTTGCCCACGCCAACCTCTCCTGCCTCCTGGTCCACCGACACCAAGGTTTCTGACCCAAGACGATCCTTTGTCCACCGTCTCCAAGGTGCTCACTGGAGACAATCCTTGCCCTACGGCTCCTCGGTTTCCACCGGAGCCGATTCCTTTCGTCTGCTCCACGGTTTTCCCCGGAGACGCTCTTCTCCAGCAGCCACAAGGTCCTCACCGGCGGCGCTGACACCAATTCCCCTCTCGCTGCCTCCAAGGTTGTCCACCGGAGCCAGCCCTACCGACTAAGTCGGGATCCCTTTTCAGCACCCATTCTTCTCCGGGCCTGGCCCTGGGGCCTTTCTACAAGCTTCGACCCTCGAAATCAGACAACAGGGGGAAAAGGTTAGGGTCACGCCAATTACGAAATTTCCAAACAAATCCTTAGTCCCAACTTACAAATGTCTTGTATAATCCTTCCTGGACGCGGCTGAGTGCTATCCCGACCGGAAAGTTTGTTACAGTATTTGTTGTAGAAAATTAACACGTGTCTCCTGTGTGTCGTGTAATAAAACTAATCGCCTGAGGTCTGCTGAGGACAACTAAGTTCGCCAGTTTGTACATTGAAATGTCGTTGTTCATCGCTCATTAACAACTTTTCCCTGTTCGTCCCCCTTTTCTCACAATTCTAATATATTTAGCGACGTTTGGGTTTTGCCATGGCTATTTCTTTGATATATGGTACAAAAACAATAGTGAAATATCATGCGTGTCAAAATGGATTTATGAATATATTGGCGTTTATCACGTGGATGATGATAAAAAAATATAATTAAATAAATAAAAAAAAAGTAATTTTGAGTCCTTTATAAAAAAATATCTTAAATAAGGTAATTATATGGTGTCGTCTAATAAAGCAAACCTCTTCCCATAGAAGTACTAAGTCAAAGTCACATTTGTTCTAATACTAAGAAATTATTTGTATTACATATTAATCTTCCTTAAAATACAAAATGTGCAAAGTTAGCAGTCTGTAACTTAATTTTTAGAGTTTATGCCAAAAAAAACACCATAGTGCAGTGGATACGTTCAATCCCGGGTCGAGCAAGGCTGCACAGAGGCAAGCGGCAAAAAGTCTCGGATCTGACCAAAAACCGATCCCTCGCTTATGCGGTGTCCCGAGGAACGGGGCGTCCGTGACCCAGAAGGGGCGGAATCATCCCGTTGTACGCCAAAATGAAATCCGTGGCCAGCGTGGGAGCCTGGTTCGAAGAGCCGTTAATGGATACCGGAAACCTCTTCACCTCTTCGTGAGCAGATCCTCGCTGGCGGGATGCCCGACAAGGAAGGGAGGGCTGACGATGAAGCAGCGGCGCACATTGGCGCCTTTTTTTATTTTCTGTTGAAAATGATTATGAAATCATAACATTTGAACCAAAGAGAATAATCCAATAACTTAAACGGCATTTGACAGTGAATTGATCTGAAATTTATATATAAGGTGGACAATGTTCGCTCACACATTCGCCCATTTATAGGGTATCAAAGTGAAAAAATTGAATTTTTTCATAAAAAACGATTTTTAAAAATTTATTTAATTTTTAAGCTTTATTTTGATTGATTTGCTCAAATAAACATATTTTGAAAAATCTAAAAATTATTTTACAAACATTTTTTTTTTTAATTTAGATTTTTTTATTTTTTGATAATTTTTTCTAACATTTTTACTATTAATAAACCTATATTAAAGTGTAAAGTGTAAAGTGTAAGAAGGCTTAGATGCCTGGCAAATAGTGCATAAACTATTTGCCTGTTTGTTGTCGCAACTAGCACTTGGAACTAGGTGGACGGTTTGGAGTGTGTGAGTGCATGAATTGTTCTAGGGGAACGGTTTTGGTTGGTTGAGGGTCTGAAGACACAGCGACAGCCTCTGATGCATGAATAAAAGCTCTTGGGTTGGCGTTAGAACTCTTACTGAGTTTATTAATGAAACTTAACAATATTTATAGGTACAAAAGTGCTTATGCTAACAGAAATAATGTATAAGAAATAGTGTGCGGTTACTGTAAATGTGGGTTAGCGTTAGGAACTGAGACCATTGCCCCAGCTCATTTCCTCGTCTCAGCAGACTATGCATATTCGCTTGACCTGGTAATTGATACTTTATTTACGATAAATGCATGTCGCTGCGACTGACGAATTGTTACATTATGTGTGTCGTGTCTTAAATATCATACTTATGACTACATACTGCTGCGACTGAACAGGGTGAATCACTAACAGCTTATGTATTTTCTGACTATAAACATTTGATTCCTCATCCTTTCGCGTCTTAAAATGACAAAAAAATTAACGATTTTAACGCTGCAAATGCCTTGCGCGCTACGGGTACCCCTGAAGCGTTTTTACCCATATATCGCGTTTTTAGACCCTGAGTTGTTTCACTAAATTTGTTCTCAAAGGTGGAGTCGCAGCTAGACGCAGACTTTCTAAACGGATTCTGGTTCAGGAAAGATAAACGCAACAGACCTATTTAGTGTAGTTGAGTGCTCCGTGGTGCCCTAGAAGTTCTGGACTACTTTAAGTAGAAAAAGGTGTTAAAAAAGGACACCTGGCAGGTAATGATTTACCTGTACACGCCGAACCCAAACTGTCGTTTTTTTGTTTAATTTACAGTTTATGAATGTATCTATAATTTAAAACCAAAATCAGTCCGATCGGTTGTATAGTTTTTTTGTAATATTACCTGAAAGTCAACAAATTGCACCTTTTTTTTGTATGTTGCAAAACCGGAAATATTTTTCAACTTTGAATGCTCGTAACTTTTACAAAAATAGTCCGAAAATGATTATCTCAACGGATTTGGAATCGTTGGGTTGTAGTATAGTTAAGTTTAGTTTTGCGACTATGAATTTTTGTATTAAACCACGACTTTTGTTCTAGAGGCGCCACTGTGCGGCGTTTGGAAACCCCGAGAAACCCGGAAACCCGAGAGGTCAAGCAGAGCCCGGCGCCTTGCCCCGCTCCGACTCCCTAGAGGACACGGGACCCATCCACTCCTGCAAGCCGCCAAAGAATGACGCCTGCAAAAAAGAGCAGGGTTCAGAAGAAACCAGCCTAGCGGATTTACTAAAGCTTGGTAAAATGCTGCAGGAGGTGTACGTCAAGATAATAGATAAAACCACTCGTCAAATCACCGTCTCGACGAGGGAGATGTTTGCCAAAATGAATGCCCTCCACTCGAGTGTCCTCGAGGCAAGCAGAGCGGAAATTAAAAGGGATGTGGACGGGCAGGAGAGCCAGTTCGCCACCACCAAATTGCCCAAATTGCGCCCAGGGCCCAAGTCGCTCTAAAAGCGCGAAAAGCGCAGACAAGGGGTAGCAGACAACCACCGTGTGGAGAAGGGATGCTACAGCCCAATCGGAGCCGTGGCGCAGGTTAAGCCAGCCGGATTGCCCCGGCTTGTCCGCGTCGGGTCCGGCCCCACCACCAGCCCGTACAACACAGCGGAAGGGCCCGAAGGCGCATCAGAAGCCCCCCCTCCCAAGGATCCTCAGCGCGACGCCACTGAAGCTGTGGAAACTCGGGCCCCGCTCGGAAGCCCGAGATCCACATCAATCACGAGGACGGCTGGGAAGTCTTGGCTAGGAAGCCGAAAACGGCGTGCCGCTCTTGCCCGAGTACGGTCATCGGTTAGGTGAAGAGCTGGGGAGCTGCGTTTCTAAGGTTCGGCAACCTGCTCCTTGAGATGGCCAAAGGCAGCACGGAGAGCATGAAGGAGAACATCGAGAGGGTGCTCGCGCGTCTGTGCGCGCCACAACAGAGGACGACTCAGTGGTCATAACAGAAATCTGCGGCATGGACTCCATCACAACCAGGCTAGTTTAACTTTGAGGCCGAACGTGAAATGCGCCGTGGCTACGCCGAAACCCAGACGGCGGTGGTCAGTTTGCCCGTCTCCATGGGCAAAACCGTCCTTAACCGTGGTGAAATCCGGATGGTTTGGAATATTTGCAGGATCCGGAAGAGAGTAGACCCACCTAGGGGCTTAAGATTCCTGGAAACAGGGCACATTGCATTGTAAAAGCCCTGTCGACTGGAGCGGATGCTGCATTAAATGTGAGGAGCAGGGACACAGGGCATCCTCTTGAACCAAGGAGGCATTATGCTTCATCTGCGCTGCGGCCGGAAGAAAAGAGACGAGGCACCAGGCCGACGGCAGAGACTGCTCAGCCTCTAAAAGCGGTAGCGAGATCCATAGGCCCAGACGAACGGTTGATTCAACTTAATCTGAATCACTGCAGAGCACCTCAGGATCTTCTGCAGCAGACGCTGCGCAAGCTAGGCTCGGAGGTGGCAATACTTAGCGAACCGTACAAGATAGGTAGCGGCCGTGGCTGGGTCACCGATAAGACGGGCAGAGCGGTCCTGTGGCTCTGCAGAGCGGAGGCGCCGGAGATGCGCAAAATAAGAGCGGCCGAGGGCTTTGTACGAGCCAACGTCGATGGCATCTGGCTGTACAGCTGATACTTGGCACCAAGTCTCTCTATTGAGTCCTTCGGCAGGATACTGGACGAGCTGAGCTGTGACCTGCGGGGTCGAAGCAAGGTGGTCGTCGGGGGCGACATCAACGCTTGGGCAACGGGATGGGGCTCTCCTCGAATCTACGTGGTCCTGATGAATGAAGGATCCCGGCACACCTTCAGCAGGGCGGGAGCGGGCTCGATAATCGACCTCACGTTCGCCAGCAGCGCGCTGGCACGCCTAGCGCAATGGAGGGTCAGTGAGGGCTACACTGCCAGCGACCATGAAGCCATCGAGTGCTCGTTGGCATCGCAGGGCGTTCAAGGGGCACACCGCCCCAGCCTAGGAAGGCGTTCCGCCAGGACACCTTCAGACCGCTGGCCTTTGCAAGCACCCTCGAGGGCTTCTCGGCAGACGAAGCTGGCGGAGGCAGTGGAACGCGCCTGCAGTCAGAGAATGCTCCAAAGGACGCCGTTCCGGAAGCACCACTCGCCGGTGTACTGGTGGAGCGAGGAGATTGCGGAGCTGCGTCTCACCGCACATCGCACCAGAAGGCTGATGCAGCGCGCGACAGGCACCTGATGCCTACCCACATGCAGTGACCGCTATAAAGCGGCAAAGAGGAAGCTAAAGACCGCCATCAGCAACAGCAAAAGGGAATGCTTGCTGAAGCTGCGCGATGCCGCCGACGAGGATCCATGGGAAATAGCCTATAAGATGGCGGTCAAGAGGCTCAATGCGGGAGGCAAAGCCCCATCTGATCCGGAAACCCTGGAGGGGATTGTCGGAGTCCTGTTCCCGACGAGGCGGCAGATCGCAGACCCCCCGGATATGGTTGCAGGTGACATCCACTGGGTATCGGAGGCTGAGGTCCTCCAGGCCGGGTATAAACTGAAACCCAGGAAGACACCCGGGCCGGATGCGATCCCAAACAGAGCGACGAAGCTGGCCCTATCGCTGCTGCCGGCGGAAGTAGCCAGCCTGTTCAACAGGTGCTTCCTGGATGGGACGTTTTCAGACAGGTGGAAAATGCTACGGCTACTGCTGCTGGCCAAGACTGGCAAGCCACCAGGAGCGGCATCCCCCAACAGGCCAATCTGCCTGCTGGACACCATAGGCAAGGTCTTCGAGGTCTGCCTGGTGGTCCCCCTGGACATCAAGAATGCGTTCAACTCGGCAGACTGGGATTTCTGCTGATATCCGGGATATCTGCTGAAGATAGTGTACAGCTATTTCAGCAACAGGATACTTCCTCCTGGAAACGAGTGTGGGTTCAAGGGAACACAAAGTCTCAGCCGGAGTCCCGCAGGGCTCCGTTTTGGGACCCCTGCTCTGGAATTACGCGTGGAATTACGGAGTCCTACGACTGCCGATGCATGCCAGTACCAGCCTGGTTGGCTTTGCCGACGACGTGGCTATAGTGGTGGTAGCCAAGGAGCTAGGCGGAGGCTCGCGGTTGCGGCCATACAGGCCGTAGAGTCGTGACTAGCGGTCGCACGACTGGAGTTGGCGGCACACAAAACGGAGTCTGTCCTGATCTCGTGCCGGAAGGTGGTGGAAACGGCCAGCGTGCGGGCAGCGAAGGGACCTCAATCCAGTCCTGAAGCGTGGACGGAAGGAGCAGCAGGAGTAAGGACGTCCGCGTACGCGAAGCAATGCCAAATGGCGATACAGCGTGGGCGCACCCTTTTTCTTCCCGTGTTCCGTCAATAGCCATAGGCTTTCAATGCCTTCAATACTACTAAAAAGGCGATTGGAATCAGTACTAAAACCCTAAAGGGTTCATGTACTTCAAACTCTCGTCTAAAGTGGTTAACTACTGAAGGAATAAAAGTTCTAGATGAATGACGGGGAACATGGAAATTGAGCTGGTCTAGCAAGTAGGGGCCCTTCACATCACCGTGAAAAAGTTTATGTAAGAAGACGACGCCAAGCATCGTCCTACGGTTAGCTAAAGAAGGTAAATTAAGTAGGAGAAGTCTACTAGAGTAAGATGGTAATCTAAAGTTGGCATCCCAGGGTAGGCCACGAAGGGCGAAAAGCAAAAAGTGGTTTTTGACAGATTCGATGCGGCTACTTGGACTCCGAATTGAAGACTCCACACGCACGACCCATACTCTAATATAGGGCGAACTAACGAAGTAAAGAGAGTCTTCGTTACATAAGGAGAATCGAATTCCTTCGACCACATTTTAAGGAATCCAAGCATGGCTCTGGCTTTGTTAACCATACAGGAAATATGTTCTGAAAACGAAAGTTTAGGATCTAGGCGGATACCCAGATCATCGACAAAAGAAATTCTTTCCAAAGAGCAATCGTTAAGCATATAAGTGGCAAGCAGAGTGACGCGTGAAAAAGTCATCAGTTTGCATTTAGAGTTATTGAGATGTAAATCGCTAGCAAGACACCATGCTTGGAAGTTGTCAAGATCCGATTGTAGGTCTGATTGGCTAGCAAAGTTTAACGTCATCCGCATTGTGACGCCCCATTTAGAGGCGCCACAACCTTCTTATCGGCCACTTCTGTTACCGATCGCCAAACTGACTAGTTGTCCCTTTCCCGAGTGCGCATAGTAAAACCTTAGTAAAAACGGCAGAGTGAATAGCGACAGAGACGATCCAAACCTAAACCACGAGCCTGCGAGCCGTGTGCGAAAACCCTAACAATCCAATTCAGTGCGCGTCTGCCTTCGCGTTCTCGCGAGGAACTTACGGCCCGTTGTTGCCGCCGCCGCGAACCGCGTGTGCCGCGCCGCGCAAGGTCACACACACACAGACACGTGTGCAAGTCTGCCGAGTCCAACTGTTGGCCGGACGACTATCTTGATTTAAGTAAGTCCAAGTTAAGACTTCCTCTTGTAACTAACTACTAAGTAGCGTATAACCTACACTCTGATATATTTGCTTTTGGGCGCGTGGGATTTTCGTTATTTCAGCATTCCTCTTCCGCCTTGCCCGTTGCAAGTTTCGAGCCGTGGTTTGCACCGGCTGCGACACTTGCAGCAGCCACGGCAGGTTTAGCGTTGCCCCCTTCCCATTGACCCGTCCGCGCAGTGAACACAGTTAGCCTCCGCGACCAGCCGGAGGATTCCCGAGTCCGGCCAGCCGCGTACATCCGGCGCCGCCACTCGCAGCTAGCTTCCGCGTGTTCATCTTGAAGAGACCCTTTTCGAGTGCCGATGATCAGAAACACACGGTTCTCGTTGCCCCCGCCGCCACTAAGTCCTTCCGACTCCCTCAGCCGCCCATTAGCTAGTTAGCAGTTAGCCTCCGCGCCCAGCCGGAGAGTTCTTCTGGGTCCGGCCAGCAGCGCTCACCCGGCGCCGCCACCCACAGCTAGCCTCCGCGTCCATCCGGAGGAGCATATTCCCAGTCCTATTCGGAACAGCTCGGTCGCTGCCACCGCGCCTGTTCGGCAGCCCTGGTACCGCGCTTTTTTCTTACAGTCGCCCCCCCCCCCCTCGGCTATCACGAATCCCGAAACGCAACACATTTGGAAGCTGCAAATCGGGGCCTGTCTAATACAGACAGCAAAGCGAGGCCTGTCAACAAGAGACAGCGAAACGGGGCCAGCCGACTGCAAGTCGCGAAACAGGGCCTGTCCCGAAATCAGGAGGAGGGGCTGGAGGCATCGATAGCTTCTCGTGTCCTCCACCCAGATCGGGGAACGACCGAAGGACTCCGAAATCGGGGTACAATACACGGCTTAGACGCGTTCCCGGTGATATTTTCCTCATAAATATGATCCTTCCTACTGTCAGTCCCACTTTTATACGAACTGTCTTGTATAGGTCCCCTGGCCGCGATTGAAATCTACCCCAGCCAGAGAACTTCGTTACAGCATATATGAGTACTCTGGATTTAGTAAAAACCAGCGGCAAGTCGTTGATAAACAATGTGAAGGTGGCTACCCTGTGGGACGCCAGAAGTGACACTGAGGCTATTGGATAGAACGTTTCTGAACAGAACCTTTTGGGTCCTGGCACTTAGATAACTCGAAATCCACTTAAGAAGATCACTAGGAATCCCAATTGAAACAAGTTTCCTAGCCAGAAGAGAGTGATTAACCAAGTCAAATGCTTTACTAAACGTCGGTTTGAGAGTTTTGTTGGAATCCCCTAATAACGAATGAGGTTAGTTCCAGAAGATTGGTCGTGGTTGATCTTCGCCACATAAAACGATGCTGACATGGAGAAATGACGGATATGCAAAGACGTTGCAAGTGAGGAGTGATTACATTCTCGAAAAGTTTTGGAATTGCCGATAACTTCGATTTACGAAAGTGGTTTATTCGAGACCGACGGATAGGCTTCAGGAACACATAAGGAGAAGAATGAGTTCATGGCACTATAAAATATATCAACGGCTGTTGCCATGTCAGAACTCATGTAAAGATTAGACCAATCAAATTCTGCTATTAAAGTGTTTAGCCTCTGATAGTTAGCCTTACGGAAACAACGGACTCTGTTTAAACTAATACTAGATGTTGTTGCTAAAACTGTCCCAGTGTCGATAGTCACATCGAAAGTAGGATGATAACAATCTTCAGCTTGCGTCATTGGAGGAACTCTAATTAGGTTTACGTCTGCCGGATCGGAGACAAAACATAGGTCCAGTAAGCGGTTTAAAGAATTAAAGACATGGCTAACTTGAGATAAAGATAAATCAAGCAAGCCATTTATGAGGTCATGCTGCGCCTCTGTATGAAGGACATTTGACCGACCATCATAAGACCTGTGAGCTGCAGGTATGTTGAAGTCACCCAAAGTCACTAATTGGTCCCTATCAGAAAGCCTATTGGAAACAGCCTGAATTGCCGAAAGGTTTTGTCAATAAGCTGGCTCTTCCGAAGATGGAGGAATGTAAGAGCAGGTTACCTGTAAGAGATAGCTTTACGCAGATAAATTCGATGTTCAAAAAGTCATTAGATACCACTCGCTCCGAGATGAGACAGGAGTCAACGGGCAATTAAAACTCCGCCACCACTCTGGAGAAGACGGTCTAATCTGTAAATTGTGTGCTTACTTGGAAGAATTTTGGAGCAGAGGATCTACGGCTTCAACCAGGTTTCAGTAAATACAATCACCTGGAATACAAAAGAAAGGCTATCCGAATACAATTTAGAGAGCTTACTACGAAAACGCCTTGTATTCTGATAGGAAAGTTGTAAGGAAGAGGTTAGGTTTTTGGGACAGAATGTACAGCGGTGGATACTGAGGATTGTGACGACCTAGGCAGTTGTACTCAAGCAGGCCGCGTTCTCTTATTTCGAGCCTTGTACTCCTTGACTATGACGTACTCGGGCCAGAAGTCACCCGAGCAAATTGTGTCACAGAGCTGGAATGATACATTTATCTTGAATGACGAAATGTCTCTGGCATACGAAAATTTGAATTTTTCTGGTCTGATGCATGAAGGAGATATCTCTTTCTCAACCGGTCGACAGGCCTCACAAAAATAACGCAGGCCCTTTTTGCTGGACACTACGAAAGCTATCCGACCTGTCATCTCGATCCACTTAGCGTGCACTACTGCCTGGCAAAGCCAACAATGGAGACTGGGTTGGTCTGCAAAAACATTTTTTTGGCAGTTCTTTATTAAACAGACAATATTTTAGGACATTTTCACAGACCCTAGAACCACTGTGCACACTATCAGTACCAAAAAGCAAAAAGAGAGAGAGAGAACAAAAGAGCACAAGGGTTAGAGTATGAGAAGCAGAAATCAAAAGAGCGATGAGAGCCATGAACCACTTATATGCAGCTATCTGCAACCGATAACTCAAGCGGGGATGAGAAAAATAAAACGGGATTAAGAAGAAAGAGGAAAAAGATAACCGTCTTAGCACAAACTAAAAAGTGATTATTAATACAAATTAATTACACAGAAAAGTGCATGCACGCGCGTTAGCGAAACGGTATATAATTATGAATATTTAGGTAATAAATTTGGATAAAACACCGGTGGTTTGAAGTGAAATTAACACAAAAGTCGGAGCGCAAAACAAAAACACGACCGTCCGCTACGAATAGAAAGATATATATATATCAGGGACCGTAATCATTATAAGTTTTATTTGAAAAACTTAAATGGTAATGATTATTTTTACATTTTTTTTCTAGTCTTCAAAAATAATCATTAGACTTGAGTAAAAAATATATAAATTACAAATAAAAATTATTGAATTCAAAAATAATGATTATTCATGATTTTTATTTTTTTTACTCAAAATAAAACTCAAAACCAAATCACGGGTTCCCTATAAGACTTTTTACCAATATTATTTCATATTCATGTATGATGACCGTAAAGCTACCCCCCCGTACCAAAAAAAAAGGCAAAAAACAGTCGTAGTCGTCTTTTTTAATAATGTTAAGTACATTTTGTAATGAAACCTCATTCCTAATCGTGTTTCAATATGGGTCGGAAGTGTAACCTAAGTATTCGAAATTTGTTTACATTTAGCGCGGAAAATAATGTTTCACATTGTAAAATTTGCAAACTAACTTTCCGTGGCAACTATGTGTGCAACATGAAAAGACACCTAGAGGATAAACATAAAAATGAATATAATGAACTAAACGATAGCAATGGTACCGAAGCACCTGAAAAGAAAAGAAAGTTTTCTGTTGTCATGGGACATGAAGAAGTAAAAAATGCTTTTATTGACCTAGTGACCTCTTCAAAAATTCCTTTGGCAGTGCTTGACTCAAAAGGATTTAAATCGTTAACGGCGCAAATATTTAATGGCTTAGACATGCCCGCCGTAACATCAAGAAATATTATGAGTTTGGTCAACGGAAAATACGACGAAATGAAGATCGCAATGGTTAGGTCGTTTAAAAACAGGATACTCTGCTTAAAAATGGATACCGCCACAAGATACAATCGTGGTATTCTGTGTGTAAACGTTCAGTTTATTGATCACGGAGATATCCAAGTTAAAACTTTGGGCCTAGTAGAGCTAAAGCAGTCTCATACTTCACAATTTATTTCTAATGAAGTAAAGTCCATGTTAAGTGACTTCAGCATAAACATTGAACATTGATGCTAACGGATCAAAGATGCAACATAAAGGACGATTCACTAGCCAAATTACTTTTTGTAAAATTAAATAATAATTATTAACTACAAAATATTACACCAAAGGCCAAAACCAATTCTTAAATTCAATATTTTGGTACGGGGGGTAGCTTTACGGTCATCATACATGAATATGAAATAATATTGGTAAAAAGTCTTATAGGGAACCCGTGATTTGGTTTTGAGTTTTATTTTGAGTAAAAAAAATAAAAATCATGAATAATCATTATTTTTAAATTCAATTTTTTGATCAAAAATAAGTTTTATTTGTAATTTATATATTTTTTACTCAAGTCTAATGATTATTTTTGATAACTAAAGAAAAAATCATAAACTTTCTTGATTTTTATGTTTCAAAAATAAATATATATATATATATATATATATATATATCAGGGACCGTAAATAATGATTATTTTTATTTTTTTATATATATATATATATATATATAGATATATAGATCTATATATATATATATATATCTATCTATATATATATATATATATCTTTCTATTATATAGTTAAGCAACACACTTCCACCGCAGAAGGAAAGGAAAGTGGCAGCTGGAGTACATAGATATATATACATATACAAATCAGGATCAGAGTTATTTGTGCAAAAATTTTGAAGGTTTGAGTTGAAGACAAATTAATTGTTTATTCTCTTGTGCTGAAAGGTTGCACCTCGCTTCAATTCTTGGCACATCCGTATCAATATAGTAGAGCTAGATTTGCATGATTAATTTATTAAAGTGTAAATTTATTTATTTATTTATTTATCTAAAGCTAACAGATAGTTATAAACTAAGAGCTAACTTATATATAGGAGCTATAGCTACTCAGGCCTTCAGCTCGCTAGTTACAATAGTATATTAAGTTATGTACTTTTGGCTAGCTAGTATATACATATTATACATATTTACAGAATTTTTGTTTCCTACTGGTGTTGTTGTATGTAATTTATTTTTATTTTTCTTTTTTAATTTTTGTGCTTAGATGGGGTTCATATTTTGTGGAAGATTTTGCAGTTGTCTAGGAAATTGAGAATGTTTTCAGCGTTTGACTTGGAGGGGTTGGCTATCATGGTGATGGGGCTAGGGCTGTGGAGGAATTTGGATCGTTGAGAGGCAAGGGTGGGGCATGAGTTTATGACATGATCTAGGGAGACTTGTGAATTGTTGCATAGAGGGCAGAGGCTGTTTTTGGTACTGTCGAGATAGTGAGCGTTTGTTAGTTGTGTGTGTCCGAGTCTGAGGCGTGTAATAATTATTTGTTCTCTTCTGTTGAGTGACGAGTTTTTGAGGAGGGGGGGGGGGTTGGTAGTTGATGTCTTGTTTATTTCTTGGTACCAGCTTGAAGTCGGTAGTTGAGATTGTTTTTCTTTGAGTAGAAATTCAAGGAAATGGGATATGTCATTGGAGTTTAGGTTAGGAGTGTAGGTAAGGGGGAGTTTGGCAGTAAGTTTGGCTGTTATATCAGCGTTTTCATTGCCCATAATGCCCATATGGCTGGGAATCCAAATAAGTTTTATTTTGGGGAAGTAATAGGTTATCATATTTCTGACTGAGGTTGGGTAGAGAGAATGGTTGTTTTGGTTGGTGATAGCGGAGATTGAGGAGAGGGAGTCAGTGCAAATTGCATATTTGCCAGGTAGTTTAATGTGGGTAGAAATGGCTTCATGTATTGCAATTATCTCGCTAGATAGGACTGAGGAGTAGGTCGGCAAAAGACCGGTTTTGATGGTTTCGTTTTCGGTAGTTACGCTGAAGGTTGTAACACCGCTTGATTTCGATCCGTCTGTATAGATAAACTTATGGTTGGGAAGGGAGGATTTGAGGGAATGGAAAAGTTGTTGGAATACTATGGGGGGGTACTGTTTTTGTTGTACAGAATCAATTGTTTAAACCAAATTATATATATACTTACACATAAAATTGAACTGCTCTTGGACGCAACTTTTATTTATATTTATTTATTATATTTATTTATTGTGTGTAATACTGCAATCACTGTCGCCCCCTTTCCCCTCTCTCTCGTTGAAACTCACTTTAATAGTTGGGAAGTTAATCAGGGAGGAGTTGCTGGAGTACCAGTGTTCATCTTCCGAATTTAGCACTACCAAAATTCAATGGTATTTATTTGGAATTTAAAAACTTTATTAGCCGTTTCGAAACTTTGGTTAATAAAGATGCAAGCATTCCAGTTGTTTATGGGGAAAAAACCAAATATGCCACCCTTATGTTCCAATTAATAACGCACGAGTAGGTTATATTAAGTATAGCGCTTATTCGGAGCGGAAGACGGACTGTATCAAAAGCTCAACTCCAAGATCTTTATAAAAATATGTCGGCTCTCAATGTAGTTGCTGAATAGATAAGCGACAGCTTCAGTTGTACAGCAAAGATAAGATAACAAAGAGCGCTGCAGGTGCCTTCGCACACCTATGCGCGCACGACTAGGCGCTGACGATCTGCTCCGAACATACTCCCCCCGTTGGAAGAGGTACGGTTCCAACTATATCGGACTCGATGGGCAGAACGGCTAGTTTGGCGACGGCTCTCTTCATCAAAACCGTAGTTGTACGGACCATAGCTACTCTGATGACTCCGTCCCCGCCGGGTATGACTTCCTGGATGCACCCAAGCTGCCATCTCATCCAACCTTGATGTTAGATGCTTCAACGCGCCACTTGCTCCTCTCTTGAAGTAGGGACAAATACTCGCTGCTCCACCTTTTCCAGAAATGCTGCTGCATCTGGGTAACCCGCTGCCATCTGCTGAGGCGACCTTCGCGAAGATGAGTGATGTCAGGCTCAGGAAACTTTGTGAAACTGGAACCCTTTAGGAAATGCGCCGGTGTTAGCACCTCCAGGCTTTCAGCATTTTCTGAAATTGGACAGAGTGGACGGGAGTTAAGGATGGCCGAAATCTCATATGCAAGAGTTCGTAATTCATCGATGGCTAAGATGGATGCACCGACGACTCTGTAGAAGTGAAATTTGGCTGACTTCACTGCAGCCTCCCATAAACCACCAAGGTGGGGGGCACGCGGAGGAATAAACTTCCAGTCGATTCCATCAGCTAAACAGACGGAAGATATCGATGATGTGTGCTGCTCGCTTAAAAAGAGCTCTTTCAGCTCGGCAAGCTCGCTCCTTGCACCGACAAAGTCTGTAGCATTGTCGCTCCAAATGGTTCGCGGACTTCCTCTAAGGCTCATAAATTGCCTCAGCGCTGCGATGAAAGAATCCGTCGTGAGATCTTGGACCTCTTCCAAATGAGCAGCCTTCGTAGAAAAGCAGACAAAGACGGCAATACAGCACTTGTGGGGTGCCTTATTTCTGGCCTCTGCCTTATAATAGAATGGCGCACAATAGTCCACTCCTGTGGTGTGAAAAGCTGGATTAGGCTGCACTCTATTTGCTTGCAGGCTACCCATGACGTGCTCCCAAGTAACAGGCTTCATTCGAAAACATCGGACGCATTTGTTGATAACGCTGGCGACGAACTTGCGGCCTCTAATCGGCCAGTACCTTTGCCGTACTGCGGCAAGCAACGCTTGCGATCCTGGATGCAAATACTTCTCATGATAATAAACGATGATCGCCTTGGTGACTGGATGATCCTTGGCCAACAGTATCGGATGCCTCGTATCGTAGTCAAAGTTTGCGTTCTGAAACCTTCCACCAACGCGAAGTAACCCATCGGAGCCGAGTATCGGTCTAAGCGAAACCAGCTTGCTTTTCTGTGGAAAAGGCTTGCCCTGGCTCAGATATCCATACTCCTTTGCCAAGTTAACCTGCTGGATGCTCCTCAAAAGAAGCACAGTTCCAGAGCTGATCTCCTCCACCGAAAGACCCGTTGGTGGCCCGTTAGCCCAAAGCGAATGCTCCAACAATTCTCTCGGGGTACATCCTCGCGATACGACGTCTGCCGGACTCAAGTTTGTAGGAACGTGATGCCAGGTCATGTCTTTCGTCATCTCCTGAATTTTCGCGATTCTGTTTGATACGAAAACGTTAAACTCCCTCGGAGGCTGCCGAATCCACGCCAACACAATAGACGAGTCCGACCAGCAATGAAAAGTGCACTTGAAATCTATGGCTTCCTTGACGTTTACGATTAGCTCAGCCAATAAAAGCGCTGCGGACAGTTCTAATCTTGGAATTGTTAAGGCCTTCAATGGAGCTACCCTTGACTTAACACAGAGCAGAGGAACTTCCGATTTTCCATTGGTCTCCGATCGCAAGTATAGACACGCGCCATAAGCTGACATGCTAGCATCGCAGCATCCATGCAACTCAACGGAAGCTCTTGGTTGCAATACGAATCGTGGAAATTTTAAGTTCTGCACAACCGATAACTGTGAGGTCAACTCCCCCCATGACGAAAGAATGGACTCTGGCAGTGCGTCATCCCAATCCACGTTCGCACTCCAAAGAGATTGCAGAAAAATCTTAGATTGTGTGATAATTGGAGTTATTAAGCCGAGCGGGTCATAAAATTTGGCAATCGTTGACAATGCAGCCCGCTTGGTGGGTCGCTGATTGGTTGGTAGTTGAGAAAAATTGAATAAAAGTTGATCAGAAGATGGATCCCAGACTAGTCCCAATGCCTTGGCGACATCCGATCTATCGTGAAATTTGATTAACTGCTCCTTCCAGGGCTGCTGACTCATTCGAACACAATTTGCGGATTGGAAAGTGACCTCGCGACAGTAGTTCCTTCCCCTGACGACGAATTTCTCTTACCTCCTCAACTGAATCCCCCCCAGATATTAAATCATCCACATAGAAATCTCTGCGAACAGTCTTTGCTCCAATAGGAAATGATTCCTCCTCATCGTAAGAGAGTTGATGCATGGCCCTTATAGCCAAAAATGCAGCTGGCTTGGTTCCATAAGTCACCGTGTTCAATTTAAAAACATTCAACTCCTCCGTGGAGTTCTCTCTCCAAACGATGCACTGCAAAAAGTCATCCGGGTGCGAAACACGTACGCAACGATACATCTTGCAGATGTCTCCACAAAGGGCAACTTTAAAAAATCGAAAGCGAAGCAGTATATTGAAGATTTTTTGTTGAATAGTTGGTCCTGCCAGAAGCAAGTCGTTCAGAGAGTTACCAGAAGTTGTTTTCGCAGATCCATCAAAAACGACACGAAGCTTCGTACTCGTGCTCTCCTGTTTATATACGCAATGGTGGGGCAAAAAAAAATTGAGTTTCTGACGGTTCCTTTGTTACAAGAGACATGTGACCTAAATCGATATACCCCTTCAAAAAGGCTGAATACTGAGCTTTCAGGGCTGGGTTTCTATCTAGCTTAGCTTCAAAGCTCTTGAAACGACGACGAGCCAGGCAATAAGAATCGCCCAGAGATTTAAATCCAGCAGTGGACAAAAGACGAACAAAGTCCAAGTCTAGTGAAATTTTCATTGAAAAGCTGCTCACATCGCAAATCTTCCGGCAATAAAGATGGCTTAGACGAAGTGATGTCCTCAATTTCCCAGAATCTTTTTACTATATCAGCAAGTGTGTCAATGATCAGCTGGGTCCTTGATGCTGGCTTGCAAAACCGACTTATGAGTTGGCATGCTCGATGACAACCCTCCAGAGACTATCCAACCAAGTTTGGTGTTCTGAAGAGTTGGCAAAGTCCGATCCAAATGAATTTGCCCCATTGAAATTATTTCGAAAAACAACCCAGCGCCAAGTAAAAGATCAATTCGTTGCGATTGATTGAAAAGAGGATCAGCGAGCGAAATATTTTGTGGTATCCTCCATGATGTTGCATTTATATTGAAATGGGGCTGATAATCAGTAATGCTGTGAGTCACAACCGCTGTGAATGCCGCACGATAGCTTGAATCCCGTGACTGCGCAAGAATATCGACAGTCTTATCAGAGATCATAGAAGATTCTCCTATCCCAGAAATCTTGGTTTGCGATCTTCTATGATTCAAATTTAGTTGGCTAGCTAAGCGAGAGGTTATGAAGTTTAACTGGGATAAATGCTCCAATTCTATTCCTAACGTAGATAATAGCAGTTGGAAGCAACACGTAGTCGACCGGAAAAATATTTGAGGCTTTGGGTGGAGTGGTTAGTATATGATGATCGAGATGAGAAGATGTATGTGGACATGATACTAATGCTGATGAAGTAGATGGTGATGGCTGAGAGCTTAAGGATGGATCGAATGATGGAGATGAAAATGAGGTGGATGCTGCGGATGGGTCATGGTTCATATGCAATAATGAATGGTGTTTCATACGACAATATTTGCAGTGAGTCGACTTGCATTGCTGCAAACTATGTCCCTTGCGCAAACAGTTGAGGCAAAGGTGCAACTTCTTTGCTTCTCTATATCGAAGATTTGGACTCAAATTCAAAAATCGAGAACACTGTAAAGTGTAAGAAGGCTTAGATGCCTGGCAAATAGTGCATAAACTATTTGCCTGTTTTGTTGCCGCAACTAGCACTTGAAACTAGTTGGACGTGTATGAAGTGTGTGAGTGCATGAATTGTTCTAAGGGAATAGCATGAATAAAAGCTCTCAGGTTGGCGTTAGAACTCTTACTGACTTTATTAATGAAACTTAAACAATATATATAGGTACACAAATGCTTATGCTAACAGAAATAACGTATAAGAAAAGTGTGCGGTTACTTGTGAATGTGGGTTGTGTTGCGACCTGAGACTATTGCCCCAGTTCATTTCCTCGTCTCAGTTGACCATGCATATTCGCTTGACCTGGGAAATGATACTTTATTTACGATAAGAGTTGTTACATAACGTGTATTGTGTTCTGAAATATTATTACTTATGACTACATACTGCTGCGACTGAACATTCTCCCGGCCGTTGAGCAAGTGTTCAACCTTCAATTACGTCGAACAAGAACCTTCGTGGGGTAGGTTCTGGTTGTGGTTCTTCCACGTTCTGCCGGGCTTCGGGTTTCCGGCATGTTGGTGTCCATTTGCCAATCGTTCGTCTGAAAACCCATGCAATGCCTAATAACATTGACATTGCTAAGGCCACATAAGCAGCTATTTGATGGTGCTGGGGAGTGTTGATTTGATTTTTCCAGGTGGTTTCTTTTAGTTTGGCCAGTTGGTGCTGCAAAGCGCCCAGTTCCTCCAAGTTGACTTCCTTGGCTGCCGTTCCTTGCAGTGGCTCAGGTGTGTTCTTAAGGTCCATCCTTGTGATGTTACCAAAACGAACATATGCCGCCCTTGTTTCGCTGACTACGGTGCTGAATGTGCTCACGCTAATTTTTGAATTGCGTGCAGTGCAGCCTGGGGCCAGTGATAGTAAGCCCGTTCCGTTGAGTTGAATTGTGAACGATGTTCCGCTGCACACCGCTTGAAGTTCAATTTGCCTGCGTGTGGCAAACATCCATCTGTTTCGCTGACGTGTTGCTGACCACCACAGCTCGGCCCTCGACTGAGAGACCTCGCAGATAGTTTCCGTCTTATTGTTGAACAGCTGGAATTCACACCGGTTTTTCACGCTGAATGTGGCTTGGTGGTTGAAACAGATGTGTTCGTCGTGTGGCAGCTCTAGACACTGATTGAACTCCTCCTTGGTCAATCCCATGAACTGATCTCTATGGGCATTGACGGCTATGATTTCCGTTTGTAGCCAGAATCGTTGCCAGCTTCCGGCCTTCCACATCGGGATCGCCATGATGCTGAATATCTCCTGTTTTGTTACAGACACCAGTGACAGCGATATTTTGAAAACGACGTGGCTGCTCGTTGTGGTCCCTTCGGCATGCATAATTTTATACAGCTGGATCACCTCAGCCGATGCTACCGGAAGAAGTTGATCCGGTGGAATGTGTTCCCGAATCTGATCTAGTTGCTCCCTCAGTTGCTTGGGAGACACTAGTATAGGACTGATGGTACGATGGCGCACGTCAGTGAGAACATTAGCTATCTCACTTTGCATTCGCTGCAATTCGGTTGCCACTAGAGTTAATTGAGCTGTCAGACTCATGAATGCTTGTTGTAAGTGCTCGCCTTGGTACTTTCCCCTTTCCAGATTAATTGTACCTATTTGGCTCTCTAGTGTCTTGATCCGCTCGTTAGTGGCTGAGCTGCTCGTCCTGACTATGTTTATTGTCGCATCCAAGATTGATGTCTGGTTTTTCAAGAGCATCATTAGTGCGTCTGCATTGGATTTGACCTCCTTGATCACCTTGGACATGTCATCGGCGTATCTTGAGTCTAAAACGCCGAATAGTGAGCTCGCTACATTTCCAACTATGTCCAGTGGTGCTCTTCGCTGCCGAGAATGATGGATCAATTTATTTCCTGATTGTAGTTCGCTGTACACATGTTGGAAATACTCAGACACTGATCTACAAGCGTTGATGTTCCGTAGTTCTGAACATTTGTGTTTCAGCTCCGATATCCCGTTGGCCAAGATTCCCATGTCGCTCCAATATGGTTTCAAATCGTAATACACAATTATTTTCCATTCCGAGATTGCCATTCTGGATGTGCCGAGCCGTTCGTAGAATATTCCTGGCTGGCTTGCAAATGGCGTTATGTTGAATGCCTGTCCCATCGCTAACGGAAGGATCAGTAGCATTGCTAGTAATGTTGGGAGGATTGGAAATGATGCTTTCCTCTTTTGCGCAGGGCTCTCTTCTGCCTGCCCTGTGTCCGTGCTGCTGCTGTGCGGCCGTTTTGTGGCTACTTCTTCTGTTATCGGTGGTGCTAGACGAGTGACTGCCCTTTTGTTGATTCCTGATGCGGTCTTTACATCTACGACCCGTATTTGGTTATCCTTGCCTGGATATGTCTTCACTATCCGTCCCATTGGCCAGCTCATTACCAGTACGTTGTCTTCCTTTACCAGTACTAGCAATTCTTCCTCGACATTCTGAGCCATAGTCTTCCACTTGGTGCGCATCTGGAGCTCTTGTATGTATTCCGTGGACCACTGATTCCAGAATGATTGTTTGAGTCTGGACACAAGTTCCCATCTTCTGACCAACGATTTTTCTGGTCGGGCAAGATTTGCATCGGGCGGTGCCACTAAAGGTTCGCCAATTAAGAAATGGCCTAGTGTGAGCGCTGCAGTATCTGTTGGATCTGCTGACATCGGGGTGAGGGGTCTTGAATTGAGTATCGCCTCGACCTCAATAACCACCGTGTTGAGCTCTTCAAATGTTAAAGATGCTGTGGCCGTGACTGATACTAGCAGCCTTTTCGCTGATTTTACAGCAGCCTCCCATAATCCGCCAAACGACGGTGCTCGCGGTGGGATAAACTTGAACTCCACCTGCTGCTTATTGCATTGATTTATGATCCTGCTCTGGGCTTGCTCTGTGAAAATTGTTTCCTCCAGTATTTTTAACTGGTTGTTGGTACCAACAAAGTTCGTGGCGTTATCACAGTGAATGGTCCGACACTTTCCTCGTCGGCCCAAGAAACGCCGGAGAGCGGCTAGGAATGTTAGATCGCTTACTAACTCCAGATGTACTGCCTTTGTTGCGAAACAGCAGAATACTGCAATGTATGCTTTATCTGGCCGTTTTCCACGGATTTTGTGGTGAATCCAAAAGGGGCCGCAATAGTCGACTCCTGAATTGGAGAACGGCCGCGCTTGTGTTACTCGATCCGCTGGCAAGTTACCCATGATTTGATGCATTAATTTGGGCCGTGCTCTTGTGCATTTGACGCAATTGTGGATGATGCTCCTGGCCATCGTCTTGTCATTCAGAACCCAGTACTGTTGTCTGGCTATGGCCCTCAATGCTTGTGCCCCGCAATGCATGTTTTCCTCATGCATTTCTCGTAGCAGCATTTTCACAATCGTATCATTGTACGGGAGCAAGATTTGATGTTTGGCAGCATATGGAAGGTTAGATTCATCCAATCTGCCTCTGACTCTAATGAGTGCATCAGTTCCTATTATTGGAGACAACGATATGACTGAGCTTTTCTTGTCCACTGCTTTGTGGATGCGAAGCTGTTTATACTCAGCACTGAATTCAGTTTTTTGAATCGTGCTGAAGATGATTGTTCTAGCCTGAGCCAGCTCGCCTGCACTTAGTGTGGTCGTTGGAGATCGGTTCTGCTTACGACAAAAACGCATCATATATGCTACAATGCGTTGCAATTTGTGGAAGGAGTTGCTGTGCTTGCAATTGTATAACTCGCTTCCTAGTTGATCCTGGCAGACTAGCAAGCTGACTTGCTTTATTTTACGCTCCAGATCGATGGGATCAATGGTCGGTATTTTTGACCATTTGTCTCGAGAGCCGTGCAGAAACAAGGGGCCATATAGCCACAGGTTATGTTCTGCCAACTTGCTTGCGGCAATTCCTCTTGACAATACATCTGCTGGATTGTTTGCGGATGACGCATGTCGCCATTGTGCTTGATGTGACACTGCTTGGATCTTTGCTATCCGATTGGCCACAAACGTGTGGTATGAGGATGCCGATGCATTTATCCAGGAAAAGACTACTGTTGAGTCAGTCCAGAAGTAACCCAATGTCTTCTCCTCAGGCAACCGTAGGTCCTTTCTGACTCTATGGGTCAATTCAGCTCCCAGGACTGCGGCACATAGTTCTAGCCGCGGTAACGTGTCCTTGGCGGATGGCGCCACTCTCGATTTTGAGCACAGCAGCCGAACTGATACTTGATTGTTTTTGTATGTTGCTCGGATATACACTGCCGCTCCATATGCTCGTTCCGAGGCATCCACAAACGTGTGCATCTCTTGCGTGACTGGCACTCTTCCTTCAAATATATGCCTTGGTATTTGCATGGTATTTAGAGCTTGCAAATCAGAACGATAGTTTTTCCAGTCCAGTTGAAGGTGCTGAGGTAACTCGTCGTCCCAGCCCATCTTTAATTCCCAAAGCGTTTGCATGAAAATTTTCGCCTTGACGACCACCGGAGCAAATAATCCCAGAGGATCGAATATTTGTGAGGATTCTTTGCTGACCACCCGTTTTGTGATGGTTGAGGCTTCGCTTTTTTGAGATCGCCTACACAACTGATCCCTTTGAGGCATCCAAAGTAAGCCCAACGTCTTAACACTGTAGTGCTGAAGTGTTTCATCTAAGTTGACGTTGGGTACAATGTCTTCTCGCGGAATTTTGGTCAGTATTTCCTTGTTGTTTGAGTACCACTTCCGAAGCTTGAATCCGGACGGTAGCAGAATTTTGTTCAATTCCTGCTGAATCTGGATTGCCTCTGGAATGCTGTCTGCTCCTGTGAGACAGTCGTCCACATAGAAATCATGCTTGAGTATAGCTGACCCAAGCGGTAACTGTTTCTTATTCTTCTCTGCTAAATAATCCAAGCATTTTGTAGCAAGGAATGGCACTGATGTGGTACCGTATGTGACGGTTTTTAGCCTGTAGAATTTCAGATCATCTGACGCCCTTTTTCGCCATACGATCAGCTGATGAAACTGATTATCAGGATGCATCCATATTTGGCGATACATCTTCTCTATGTCCGCGGTAAATACGTATCTATGGGTGCGGAATCGCAGCAGAATGGCGAAAAGTTCGCTCTGTACCGTGGGTCCAGCATATAATATATCATTTAATGACTTATTACTTTATTACTTTTACAGGACGCATCGAAAACTACCCGTAGTTTCGTGGTACTGCTTTCGGGCTTCAAAACACAGTGATGTGGAATGAAGTAATGATCCGATGGTATGTGTGAGGGAGGTACCAGCTTCATGTGTCCGAGACGTTCGTATTCATCCATGAAGTCTACGTATCCTTTCCAGACTTCTGGTGATGTTCGTCGCTCCAGTGCCAAGAACCTATTGGTTGCTATTGTCTGCGATGCCCCCAGGGCTGACGTTTCCTCAGCAAATGGCAGCTTGACAATGAACTTCCCTTCAATTGCGACTTGTAGGTTTGCTGCAAAATGAGCTTCGCAGTGTGCTTCAGTTGGCGATCGAGCCTTATCTTTGGTGTCTAGGTTTTCTAGTGTCCAAAATCGCTCTAACAGCGTGTCAACCTCCTCTTCAGTGGTTGCCGCCGCACACAGTGCTGCTGAATCGTGATCAGCAGAGATTCTTCCGGCCACAATCCATCCCAGCTTTGTATTCTGGAGGATTGGACCTTCTGGTCTTATCGTCATTTGATTTGGCAGTAGCAAAGAATAATAATGCTCTGCGCCGATAAGCATGTCAATTCTTCCTGGTTTGTCAAAATTTGGATCGGCCAAGATGACATTATTTGGAATGCGTATGTGGGATGTAGTCAAATCATGAGCTGGTTGGTCAGCTATGATATGCGGCAGAACAAAGGCTTCTACCTGTTGAGTAAAATCGTTGTTCATTGATTTCATGAGCACATTTGCTCTGGCCCGACTTGTTTTTGGATTTCCTCCAATGCCCTCAATGCGTAATGATGCATTGTGTAGTTTCAGAGAGAGCTTGGAGGCCATTCGTTCAGAGATCAGATTGATTTGTGATCCTGAATCCAGCAAGGCTCGGAATGTGGCCACCTGACCATTGCTTGCTTTTACCAATACCTTAACTGTGGCCAGCAAATTGTAGCTTTTGTTGCTTGCTGCTCCTACAGAAGGTGTTTGTGGATCTGATGAAGTCTCCAGGTGCAGCAATGTATGGTGCCTTTTATCGCATTTAAAGCACATACGGCCTCGGCAATCCTTTGCCTTGTGGGTGCTGTTAAAACAGTTTGCACACATTTTTTTTTTTGTACCCAGTTGAGTCGATCGGGTACTGTTTTGCTGCGGAAATCATCGCATTTGTATAGCGCATGAGTCCGTTTGCAGAACGGGCAACTTGGTTGCCTTCCTAGCAGAAGTGCAAGATGGGTTCTTCTGTTCCCTTTTTTGCTGCTGACTGCGTTTTCGTGTTCCCAACACTCGACTTCGCTGGTCCAGGAATCTTAGCATCGTCTCGAGCCCTTGAAGCTCTCTTGAGCCATCTAATGATTGTTCGTACAGGGCTCTATTTGCCAGATCTAATTTTTGTTTTATGATCGCAATTATGATTGTATCCCAGCTGGATACATCAATGCCTAGTCCCTTTAATGATGCTAGAGACTCAATGGATGTAATATACAGATCCTTTAATGACTTTGGGTCGTCATTGTTTGTTTGTTGTTGCAGAAGACGACTGAGAATTGTATCTGCTACATGGCGGGGATTGTTATATGTGTCAACTAATATTTCCCATGCGCTCATGTAGCTCTCTGTTTTTAGATCGATATGCCTTATCAATCTCTCTGCCTCTCCAGTCACAGTGGTTTTAAGGTACCACATCTTCTTGACTGTGGGCATGTTGGTATCGTGTATCATGCACTTGAATAAATCAAAAAATTGTGTCCATTTGAGTAGATCGAACTTGGGGAGGCTGACTCTGGGCAACTGCACATCTTCATTGTTTGATGTATTGGTTTGTGCCCCCAGGACTTTCTGTACTTCCTTCTCAAGTCGGATGAACGATTGCATGTCGTATCCTTCCTTGATCGGGTCTTCGTACTCTTCATGTATTGAGAAATGAATCTCTTGGTATTGTGACCATAATGAGGTTATTGAACCTTTTGAAACGGCCCTGCCGGTCTCTGAACTTTCTTTCAGAGCCCGTTTGATTTATTCGGCGATAGCTTTTTGTCGCCGACATGCTGATATCAGCTTACGTGCAGGTTGCGATATGATTGCAACGTCTGCAGTTTCCTGGCCGTTGCTCGCTGTTTCCTGATTTGGGGCATTGCTTGAGCTCTGGGCCATTGTATCGACTATAATATTTCTATATTTGTCGTATGAGTCACGACAGTCGACGTAGAACTTTACATATTCCTCGGTTCTATATGCTGTGGGAATATTTTTGTCGTTTTCCGCAAATCGATTCCATGCGTCATCGAAAGCGGCCAACTTTGTTAGGCAGTAATTTGGAAGTCGTTTCCTATCCGCTGATTACACAGTAATGGATTATTTCCTTTATTATTATTATTTTTTTTTTTTTTTGTAGGTGAGATAATTTTGTATGAGTACAGCAAATAGGGTTCACCCGGGAGGGTGGATGGTGAATGACGAGCGGTCGCGTGGGTGCCCGGAGCGAGGGTTCTGGTTGCTCGTCGCTGCTGGTGTCGAAGTCGTCGGCGTCGGCAGCCGGATGCTACTGGAGTCGCCGGCTGCGAAGGCGTCGTCGGCGGGGGGGTCGGTAGCTGCAGTCGCCGGCATCGGCAGTCGGAGGCTGCTGGAGTCGCCGGCTGCGAAGACGTCGGTGGCGGGGGGGATGTCGGTAGCTGTAGTCGCCGGCGTCGGCCGTCGGAGGCTGCTGGAGTCGTCGGCTGCTTCTGTTGTCGGCGGCTGGAAGCCTACTTGGAGGAAAGAGGAAGAGACCCTCGAGGTCTGCTAGTTAGATACAGTTTTAGAGTCCCTGGAGGTCTACTAGCTGTGAGAGAGGTTTGAGAGGCCCTTGAGGTATACTAGTTATGAGAAGGTTTTAGAGGCCCTTGAGGTCTACTAGGTTATGAGAAGAGGTTTTAGAGGCCCTTGAGGTCTACTAGGTTATGAGAAGAGGTTTTAGAGGCCCTTGAGGTCTACTAGGTAATGAGAACGGTTTTAGAGGCCCTTGAGGTCTACTAGTTATGAGAAGGTTTTAGAGGCCCTTGAGGTCTACTAGGTTATGAGAACGGTTTTAGAGGCCCTGGAGGTCTACTAGTTTATGAGAAGAGGTTTTAGAGGCCCTTGAGGTCTACTAGGTTAGGAGAACGGTTTTAGAGGCCCTTGAGGTCTACTAGTTTATGAGAAGAGGTTCTAGAGGCCCTTGAGGTCTACTAGGTTAGGAAAAAGGTGTGAGAGGCCCTTGAGGTCTACTAGCGTATGAGAACAGTTTGAGAGACCCTATAGGTCTACTAGTTATGAGAAGGTTTTAGAGGCCCTTGAGGTCTACTAGGTTATGAGAACGGTTGTAGAGGCCCTGGAGGTCTACTAGTTTATGAGAAGAGGTTTTAGAGGCCCTTGAGGTCCACTAGGTTAGGAGAACGGTTTTAGAGGCCCTTGAGGTCTACTAGTTATGAGAAGAGGTTTTAGAGGCCCTTGAGGTCTACTAGGTTATGAGAACGGTTTTAGAGGCCCTTGAGGTCTACTAGTTTATGAGAAGAGGTTCTAGAGGCCCTTGAGGTCTACTAGGTTAGGAGAACGGTTTTAGAGGCCCTTGAGGTCTACTAGTTATGAGAAGAGGTTTTAGAGGCCCTTGAGGTCTACTAGGTTATGAGAACGGTTTTAGAGGCCCTTGAGGTCTACTAGTTTATGAGAAGAGGTTCTAGAGGCCCTTGAGGTCTACTAGCTTATGGGAACAGTTTGAGAGGCCCCATAGGTCTACTAATTATGAGAAATGTGTGAGAGGCCCTGGAGGTCTACTAGCTGAAAGATCGGTTTAGTCCGATCCTTGGTTTCCTAACAGGTTACCTTTGCTTATGCGGCTTATTTGCTGCTCCTGCTTACCCGGTGATCCGTCTTGGTCCTGGAGGTGTTGCTTGCTCGGCCGCTCGCACTCAATGATCTCCTGAGGGATCTGGCCCGCTTTATATAGCGCTCGGGAGCGGTTTAGTGTGGATTCCAGATCATGCTTTCTCGATCCCTTTGGGTGTGGCCGACTCTTGGGATTAGTGTGCCCGGCCCCTTGGAATCAGTGTGCCCTGTCGTGGGCGCGCGCGCGTAGGGTATTTGAATTTGATTTTATGTCTTATGTTCTTCATGTTTTATTTTCTTCTTTCATGCTTGTCCCATGCTTGTGTACATATATCTTTAATTCTAAGTGTGTGTATGTATGTATATCAGACTAAGAGTATAGGTTTTTTTTTTTTTTTTTTTTGTATTCAGCGTTTTATTACCTACTTGCTATAACATATACGCTTACAAATACGACTATAATATTACAACAAAAATAAACAGAGGATAGGGGGAAGAAATGGTGGGAGGGGGGAAGCGGTTACGCGGTATCGCCGCCTGGCATTGCTTCGCGTGAGCAGTACCCCTTACTCCTGCTGCTCCTTCCGTCTACGCTCCAGGTCCCTCAGCTTTTTCATGACCTCCGCCGTGAACGTTGCTGCCGCCTTCCACACTGTCCTGTCGTCCAGCATCCTCGGGACGAGTGTTTCCACGCCGATTTCGCACCCGGCTGCCGCCTCCAGCTCCTGCCGTTCGAGGCCAAACCTGCGGCACTCGAAGAGCACGTGCCGCGCGTCTTCCACAATGCCGGTACCGCACTCTGGGCACCAGTCTTCCGTCTCGTGGCCAAACCGCTTCAGGTACTGGCGGAAGCATCCGTGGCCACTAAGCGCCTGCGTGAGGTAGAAGTCCACCATTCCATGGTCTCGTTCCACCCACCTCGTGATGTCCGGTATGAGGGCATGCGTCCAACGGCCCTTGGACGAGGAGTCCCAGCTGGACTGCCACCTCTCCAGACTTCTCCTCCTGGCCGCTGCCTTACGCTCCGCCTTGGTAGGCTGCTCCGCCCCACTGGTCGTCGGGGCAACGGCTGTCTCCTTCCGCTCCCTTACCAGCTCCGTGAGCGGGACTTGTCCCGCGATGACCAGCACCGCGTCCTCCGAGATTGTCCGGAACGCTGAAGCTATCCGGACGGCGCAAAGCCTGTAGGTCGCCTCCACCCCCCGCATGTAGGTCTTAACCTTAGCGGCTTCCGACCACACCGGCGCGGCGTACAGGATCTGGGAGGTCACCACCGATGATAGCAGCTTCCTCGTCGCCTGCTTGGGCCCTCTCGTGTTAAGGAGCATCCTGGATAGCGCTCCAGCGGTCCCGCTAGCCTTCTTGTGCGCATACTCCAGGTGCTCCTTGAACGACAGGCGCGTGTCGATGAAGACTCCCAGGTACTTAATGGCCCGCTGCGACCGGATTGTGGTCCCTCCGATCCGCACGCTGGCCGTCTCCACCACCTTCCGGCTCGATATCAGGACCGCCTCGGTTTTGTGCGCAGCCAGCTCCAGCCCTGCGACCGCTAGCCACGACTCTACGGCCTGTATGGCCGCATCCGCGCGAGCCTCCGCCGCGGCTAGCTCCTTGGCTACCACCACTATTGCCACGTCATCGGCAAAGCCCACCAGGGTGGTGCTGGAAGGCATCGGCAGCCGTAGGACTCCGTCGTACATGGAATTCCAGAGCAGGGGTCCCAGAACGGAGCCCTGCGGGACTCCGGCTGAGACTTTGTGTGCCCTGGAACCCAGACTCGTTTCCAGGAGGAGCACCCTGTTGCTGAAATAGCTGTGCGCTATCTTCAGCAGATATCCCGGGACGTTGAGGTTCCTGAGGGATTCAAGCGTTCTGCCCCAGTCCGCCGAGTTAAGCGCATTCCTGATATCCAGGGTGACCACTAGGCAGTACGACTTCGTCCCTCCTCTCCATCTAGTTCCTGCGATGGCCTCCTCGGCAACCTTAACTACCCTCGAGATGGCGTCCAATGTGGACTTCCCCTTCGTGAAGCCATATTGCTCCGGGGAGAGGCCACCAGCTGCTTCTATCGCTCCGCCCAGCCTGGTAGAGATCACCCTTTCGAAGACCTTGCCTATGGTGTCCAGCAGGCAAATTGGTCTGTAGGAGGATGCCTCTCCGGGTGGCTTGCCGGGCTTGGCCAGGAGCAGCAGCCGTTGCTTTTTCCACCTGTCGGGAAACGTCCCCTCCAGGAAGCACCTGTTGAACAGGCTGGCTACTTCCGCCGGCAGCAGCGATAGGGCCAGCTTCGTCGCTCTGTTGGGGATCGCGTCCGGCCCGGGAGCCTTCCTGGGCTGCAGTTTCCTCCCGACTTGGAGTACCTCTGCCTCCGTTACCCAGTGGATGTCACCTGCAACCATATCCGGGGGGTCTGCGATCTGCCGCCCCGTCGGGAACAGGACTCCGACAATCCCCTCCAGGGTTTCCGGGTCAGATGGGGCTTTGCCTCCCGCATTGAGCCTCTTGACCACCATCTTATATGCTCCTCCCCATGGGTCCTCGTCGGCGGCATCGCACAGCTTCAGGAAACACTCCCTTTTGCTGTTGGTGATGGCGATCTCCAGCTCCCTCTTTGCCGCTTTATATCGGTCGCTGCATGCGGGCAGGCGTGAGGTGCCTCTCGCGCGCTGCATCAGCCTTCTGGTGCGGTGTGCGGTGCGACGTAGCTCCGCGATATCCTCGCTCCACCAGTACACCGGCGAGTGGTGTCTCCGGAACGGCTTCCTTTGGAGCATACTCCGACTGCAGGCGCCTTCCACTGCCTCTGCCAGCTTTTCGGCCAGCGCGTTTGCCCCATCGGCCTCGTCTGCCGAGAAGCCCTCAAGGGCGCTTGCAAAGGCCCTTGGACTGAAAGTGTCCTGGCGGAACGCCTTCCTAGGCTGAGGCGGTGTGCTCCTCGAGAGGCCTACGATACCAACCGTGCACTCGATGGCTTCGTGATCGCTGGCGGTATAGGCCTCGCTGACCCTCCATTGTGCTAGGCGGGCCAGCGCGCTACTGGCGAACGTGAGGTCTATAACCGACCCGGCTCCCGCCCTGCTGAAGGTGTGCCGGGATCCCTCGTTCAGCAGTACCATGTCCAAGGAGGCAATGGCCTCCAGCACTGCTCGGCCTCTGGCGTTAGTTCGAGGGGAGCCCCATTCTATCGCCCAGGCATTGAAGTCGCCCCCGACGACCACCTTGCTTCGACCCCGCAGGTCGCTGCACAACTCGTCCAGGATCCCGCCGAAGGACTCGAGCGACAGACTTGGTGCCAGGTAGCAGCTATACAGCCAGATGCCACCCACGTTGGCTCGCACAAAGCCCTCAGCAGCTCTCACTTCGCGCATCTCCGGCGCCTCCGCTCCGCATAGCCACAGGGCCGCTCTGCCCGTGCTGTCGGTGGCCCAGCCACGGCCGCTATCAACCCTGTATGGCTCGCTGAGGATTGCCACTTCCGAGCCTAGCTCGCGCACCGTCTGCAGCAGGAGGTCCTGCGCTGCTCTGCAGTGATTCAGATTGAGCTGAATCAACTGCATCTGGGCCTGTGGATCCCGCTACCGCTTTTAGAGGCTGGGCAGTCTCTGCCGCCGGCCTGGTGCCTCGTCTCCTTCCTTCCGGCCGCTGTGCAGATGAAGCATGATGCCTCCTTTGTGCAAGAGGCTGCTCTGTGTCCCTGCTCCCCGCATTTTATGCAGCATCCACTCCTGTCCACTGGGCTTTTGCAGTGCACCGCAATGTGCCCTGTTTCTAGGCATCTGAAGCACCTAGGTGGGCCTACTTTCTCCCGGATCCTGCAAATGGTCCAGCCTATCCGGACTTCACCACGGTGGAGGACGGTTTTGCCCAGGGAGGCGGGCAAGCTGACCACCGCCGTCTGGGTTTCGGCGTAGCCTCGGCGCAATCCACGCACTTTTACCCGTACGGCCTCGAAGTTGAACTGGTCCGCGATCGCGGCGCAGACCTCCTGCTTGGTTGTGATGGAGTCCATGCCGCGGATCTCCATTACGACCACTGAGTCGTCCTCTGATGTGGCGCGCACAGACGCCGAGTCGCCGAGCACTTTCTCAATGCTCTCCTTCATACTCTCCGCGCTCTCGGCACTGCCTTTGGCTACCTCAAGGAGCAGGTTGCCATTGTTGGTTCGGCGAACCTTGGAGATGCAGCTCCCCAGCTCTGACAGCTGCTTGTCGTCCCTCCTAGTCACCATGGCGAGTACCTCGCTGTATGACCTGCCCTTCGCCTGGACGATGACCGCATCCGGGCGGGCGCGGCGCGCCGTTTTCGGCTTCCTGGCCACGACTTCCCAGCCGTCCTCGTGGTGTGTGCGGCTCACGGGCTTCCGGGCGGGGGCGCGAGTTGCTGCCGCTACGTTTGCGTCCCGCTGGGGATCCTTGGGGGGTTTCGGCGGCGCCTTCGGACCCTTTCGCTCTGCTATGCGGGCCGGTGGTGGGACCGGAGCCGGCGCCGGCTTGGGCAAGCCGGGGCCATCCGGCTGACTTAGCCTGCGCCACGGCTCTGTTTGGGCTGTAGCATCCCTCCTCCACACGGTGGTTGTCTGCTGTCTCTTGTCTGCGCTCTCCGCGCGTTTAGCTCGACCAGAGCTCTGGGCGCCGTTCGCGCATTTTGAGCACACCTGCCCGTCCACATCCCCTACGATGCCAGCTCTGCTTGCTTCGAGGACACTCGAGTGGAGTGCCTTCATTTTGGCAAACATCTCCCTCGTCGAGACGGTGATGTGCCGCGTGGACTTATCCATCATCCTGACGGACACTTCCTGCAGCAGCTTGCCAAGCTCTAGCAGGTCTGCTAGGCTGGTCTCTTCTGCAGCTCTGCTCGTTTTGGCACGCGTCACTCTTTGAGGACTTGCAGGACTGGATGGGTCCCGTGTCCTCTTGGGAGTGGGTTCGTGACAGGGCGCCGGGCTCTGCTCGACCTCTCGGGTTTCTTCCCGGGGTGGCGATCGGGGGAGCTTGCTGCTTCTCCTAAACGCCGCTGCTTCCTCATTTGCCCTCCCTTCTTGGCTGGGCGATCTCGCCAGCGCAGATCTGCCCACAAAGGGGTTTTTTGCATCCATTTCCGGCTCGTCGGGCCGCACAGGGCTCCCACGGCCACGGATTTCCCCTTGGCGTAAGATGGGGGTTATACCGCCCCTTCTCGGTCACCGACGGCCCGATCCTCGGGGCACCGCATAAGCGGGGGATCGGCTTTTGGTCAGATCCGTGACCTTATCCCTCTTGCCTCTGTGCAGCCTTACTCGACCCGGGTTGAAATTGAATTTGAAAACAATTTCAGTTGCGGGAATCTTTATCCGCGCACGTTTACCAACACTTAAGGTGTCGTGCTGTTAAGCGCGGCTGTTAAGTGCGGCTGTTAAGCTCCCGGCACCTGCGCTACGCAACACTGCGATGGGCAGCGAACAGCTGTGTTTACTCCCCAGAAAAGCGCGGGGAAAGTTTTTTTAGGACGGCGAGAGAAAATAAGAAAGTAAGAAGTAGAAAGAAGGAAAGGCGGTGACAGCTGGGAGACAGGCGAAAGCGAGGGAATTCCCCCCTCCCTTGGCCTCAGGACTCACGCGGGCAGCCAAGTAATATAGCTCCCAACGCCCTACTGGAGGCGAGCTGGGTGTCACCAGGTAAGTACCTGTGACGTCAGAAGGCTCACGATACACTAATATGCCTTTATATGGCCAGGTTTTCCCTCGAAGTGGCACAATCGCGAAAAACTTGCGGAGCGCGGAAAAACACAACTTCACTCAAAGAGACCTTCAACCTTTCCTCAGAGTATAGGTATGTGTATGTATGTGTGTGCGCCCCGGGCGTCACAATGTATGTAATATGCGCTATTAACAAAGATTATATGCGATTCACTTTGTTAGGAGTTATTTGCAATACAAAGTCTTGGTGCTTTTCACAGCGCGAATTGCACAAATAATCAAACGGCCGGCTGTGGAATTTATATGCGCATATGTATGTATGAATGTGTATCTTCGTGTGTTTGTGACCGAATGCCCGCAAACGACAGCGAAACAAAGCATTTGTTTAAACTATATTAAACAATTGCGAGACCGAGTTGCAGACTCCGATAAACTACTATCACGTCGGGGTCACCAAATGTTTATGGGGAAAACACCAAATATGCCACCCTTATGTTCCAATTAATAACGCACGAGTAGGTTATATTAAGTATAGCGCTTATTCGGAGCGGCAGACGGACTGCATCAAAAGCTCAACTCCAAGATCTTTATAAACATATGTCGGCTCTCAATGTAGTTGCTGAATAGATAAGCGACAGCTTCAGTTGTACAGCAAAGATAAGATAACAAAGAGCGCTGCAGGTGCCTTCGCACACCTATGCGCGCACGACTAGGCGCTGACGATCTGCTCCGAACACCAGTTATCGGGAAATTTAACCATTTAATTTCATGTCTCTTTGGTGAAGCTTTAGGAACAATTAAAGCTTACCAAGAGCACCGAGAGCAATTACGAAAAGGCAATGGCCAGTTTAAAAAAGGTTTACGATAACGAGTGCCTCATCTTTATGAATAATATTTCAACATTATTCAGCCTCCCGAAAATATCGCATCAGTCTGCATCCTCCTTGAGAAATCTTATCGACACTGTATCGTCGATTTACGGTTTTCTGTTATCGATAGGAGATGACACAAAGATTTCGAATGCAATGTATCGTCCACCAAGAGGATTCTTGCTGGCGTGCCGCAAGGAAGTGTGCTAGGCCCAACGCTTTTTAATTTGTCCGCTCATAATGCCCCGCTGCACCTGAGCTCTCATAGCACTTGTGTTGCCACGTATGCGGATGACAATGCGGTGTTGGCTAGATCCAGCTGTGTTTATAGCGCCACTGACAAACTACAAATTCTTTTGAAGAGGTTCGAGAACTGGGCTTGTAGGTGGAATGTGGCCATCAACACTGATAAGGGTGTGGTGGTCACATTCGCACTCAGGAGGGACACGTGCCCAGTAGCCCAGGGCAGCTTCTGCCGCAGCAACTGGAATACACCTACCTGGGATTAGTTCTTGATAAGAAGCTGACATTCGCCTCGCATGTCAGGCAGACTTGGGTGAAGCTGCAAGGTACGGCCAGTCGTATTAGCTGGTTAACAGGCCCAAAGTCTAAGCTAAGCCAGCGTTGTAAGACTCCACTGTATCAATCCCTCCTAGCCCCAATATGGCGCTATGGGGTGACTATATATGGGACAGCAGCCAGGTTGCACTTGCGAAGGCTCAGGCGTTTCAGGCGAAGTTTTTGAGACGTATCGCCAAAGCGGAATGGTATATTAGAAACGTTGACATTAGAAGGGAACTTGGAGTACCAGCAGTTGGTGATGTGATAAACTCTCTGGCTGCCAATCATCGGCTTAGACTATTCGGATACCCTAACCCCTTGGCTAGACGGATAACAAGGACACGCACATTTAGACGGCTGAGTCGTTTGACTATTCGGGAGCTGCCCACCCGGCATATAATTTAATTTACATTTATTGAAAATAACCACTGCTTTAAATTGTTAAATTAATAATAGTTAAGTAGTATTTTAAGAAGAGCAGCAATCTTAACACACCAATAAAAATGTAAATGTAAAAAAAAGGATATATTTGGAATTAAATAGAGTCGACCCAGTGACCAAACAAAAATGGAAGGAACAGCTCGATTATGAGAAATTGCCGCTTTGGTCCGATTTTGAAAAAAATGTTAAATAGCCGATACCAGCATTTATCAGCTAAAGAATCGACAAAGCCGAAGCAGGAAAAAGTACCTTTGAACAAAGCAAAAAATCGTAGTTCATTTTCGTGTACCTCCTCCAACAGCAAGCCTCAGCAAACTTGTAGCTATTGCAATATAGCAGAACATTCGCTACAGAATTGTAGCCCGTTTGGGCGTCTCTCTGTAATGCAAAGGTTTGAGTTTGTTAAGTCTGCCTCCTTATGTATCAATTGTCTGCGAAAAGGCCATACTGTGTCAAAATGCAAAAGCAAAGAGTGTCGAGCTTGTGACCGATCACACCATATTCTGCTCCACAGATACACAGTGCCTAATAAACGTTTAGCGTTGCCACCTCCTCAAGAGAGTATTTCTCCTCCCCTTACTCAAGATCAGCCTTCCAAGTTATCGTAAGCGTGCGCAATAAAAGCGGTGAATACGTTTTAGCCCGAGCACTTCTGGACTCTGGGTCTCAAACGAATTTTATAACAGAAGAACTGGCGAACCGCTTACAGATTCGTAGAGAAGAGTCGTGTATCAATTTAACTTCTCAAGTTAAGAAAAAGATACACACCATGGTGAAGTCGCGAATAAATGGTAGTGAGTTCTTCGATTTATTGATCCTAAAATCAATCTCAGGCTATCATCCCGATCAATCGGTGAACGTCAGCAATTGGTAGATCCCAAATAACCTACCATTAGCAGACCCCTATTTTTATAAATCACAAAAAATTGATATGCTAACCGGAGCCGAATCATTTTTCGAATTATTAGCTGTTGGTCAAATTAAACAAAGTCCTGGTCAAAAGACCCTTTTTGGTTGGGTTGTCTCGGGAAGATATAAATCTTCAGTCCCAAATCAAGTTGTAAATAGTTTCAGTTGTAGTAAAGAACTGTTAGTGTCGATTGACGCCACTTTACAGAAATTTTGGTCACTGGAGGAAATGCCAACTCCAAAGAAAATTATGTCGCCTGAGCACAATTTATGTGAAGACTATAACAGGAAGACTACTCAGGTATTGCCATCAGGTCGGTTCGAAGTAAGGCTGCCGTTTAAATCTGATCCTAATGGGCTTGGCAACTCCTTCGAGGTTGCGAAACTGCGGTTTTTGTCGTTGTTTCGGTTGTTTCGAGATCCTGACATGAAGACAATGTACTTGGAATTCATGGAAGAATATCTCGCCTTGGGTCATATGTCGTCTACAAACAACAAATTCCTACCACTCCACATTATGTCATTCCCCATTAATATGTATTGAGCCCCTTGTGTGGCTACTCGGTGTTTAAAAAGGTTGAGTGAATCTGCGAAACTTTCATTCCCTAGAGCTGCCGACGTAATTAGATCTGATTTTTACGTCGATGACATGCTAAGCATGCGTAGAGGAGCTACAGGCAATCAAGTGTGAAGTGTCTCAGGTTCTTCAAACAGCAGGTTTTGATTTGACAAAGTGGTTTTCAAACTCACCTGAGGTCACTGCATCTGTGAGCACTGTTAAGACAACACCTATCTCGGATTCAGAGTCTACTAAGTCGTTAGAAATATCGTGGTTGCCTCGCGAAGATGCGATCAAGTTGTGACGCCTTCCCTAAGAGGCGCACAAACATTTTGTATTTTTATTATTAATAAATATAATAAATACTATATAATAAATATAATTAATACGATAGAAATATGTTTTCCTAGTATATATTGTCCAATTAATAAGTCTTAGCTATAATTAATACTAGACCTACCACCGATTAATATTAGTTCCACCACCGATTAATATTAGATTCACCACCGATTAATATTAGATCCACCACTGATTAATACTAGATACACGATCGATAACCACCGCGCGGACGGTCTTACGAAAAGCTTTAAAAACTCCGTTATGTTTGGCGGGTCCCATTTCTGGAGTTGTTTACACTCTACTATAAAAAGGCAGCACGTGCATGGAAAATTCCTCTTTGATCGCCAGCAAATCGCCTGACACACGTGCTGTTTCGTCGCCGTGATTTTTCACCCATCACGCGTGCAGAGTGTCATCGCGCCACTGCTGCCACCCCCGGTCGTGTCTCAGTGCTACTGCTGCTCGCCGCTACCGTCAGCGCGACGCCGCCAGCACCAGTCAGTGTCGCGAGTGCAACCGCTGCCCCGCAGCCACCCCCAGGAACCATCGACAGTGACGATCAGTGGCCCCAGTGCCCACACCCAGTGTCCGCCGCCAATCCGCGCTATCGGCAGAGCCGCCACAGTGACCGCCACCTGCCAGTGCGATCGGCAGTGTAAGCGCCACTAGCCGCCCGCGTTCGCGAGTGTGTCACCGCCAGGACGTCCACCGTCTGTGCGCAGCCACCACGTCGCAGGTATAGCCGCCCGTGGGCCGCCGCACGTGTAACGCTGGCCGTGACCAACGCTATTGCGCAGCCGCCGCTCGCCGCCCTCTCGCCAGTGCCACCGGCAGAGCCGGCGTCCATGTCTGTGACCGCGAGTGACTCGTAGCCGGCCATCTTCGCCCGTGCGCTGGTATAGCCGCCCGTGGTGGCTCCGGCCAGGCCCAGGAGGTCTGGACGCGGCTCGTGGATCTGGAGAGGCAATTCCCAGCCCGAACTGCAAGTCCCGCGCCATCCGGCGACACCAAGGGCCCGGCCACGAGCCTATACGTTCCCCGCGACCCTACCACCTCGACCACTATTTCACCTACGGCCCGCGCACGCCGTGTCCCGAACATCGCGAATACCAGTCCCGCGCCTCCCGAGGCCCCTAGGGCCGACCCATTGGAGCGGAGTCCCGAGAGATTCCACCGCGATTTTTCATGTGTTCCGGAGCGAATCCGCAAGTGGGGGCCACAGTACGATGGGCATACTGAACAGGTCGAGAGCCGCGCCCTCTCTCATGGGATCGACCTAGACACTTTCCCGCGCCATGGCCGAATTGCTCTTCGGCCACGCGGAAAAGTGGTTCCAGACCAGCCGCCTCCAAGGGGCTGACTGGACTACCTTCCGGCGGGAGTTCTTAGAATTCTGCCAGAATCCTCGGCAGTGGTTCTGTTGGGATTGTGGACGACGAAACGTCCGGACAGTGGACTGCTGTCGTCGTACCCAGCCTGGAAACGGGCACGGTGCCCACGACCGGCGGAGTTCGTCGGGGACCAACTCCCCCTCGAACTCCCGCGGGGACCGCAATTAAAAGTCGATCGAGGGAGGATAGCCGCCGAAGTGATGATCGGGCGACGCAATCGGTTGGCTACGCTCGACACCAGAGCGTCGAGGAGCTTCATCAGCCAGGAAGTGGCTGATGTGGTGGTACAAGCCCACGAATTCCGGGAGGTCCGAACCCAAATCAACCTGGCGGACACTTCAAGAGTCGAGCTTCGACAACTACTCCAGGCCGAAGTCACCTTGGCCGGGAAGGCCGCGCGAGTTCCCCTCCTAGTGATGCCGGCTATGCTGCAACCCCTCATTCTGGGGATGGACTTCCTCATGAAGATCAGCACCACCATCCGATGTGGGAACGCCAGCCTGACTCTCCCCAGTGTCCCCACGGAGAGGAATCGACATGATGGGGAACCACACGAGGAACCACTGCACGAGAGGATGCAACACGAGGAACATCAAGGGGAACCCCGACCCGAGCAGGCGGAACACCACGAGGAGCCGCCACAACTAGAGCAGCCACCCAGAGTGGACAGCGACCAAGGGACCAGGGGACCACCGGCCACCGGCGGCGACGGGCCCCCAGGGGAAACCCCGGAGGAGCGGCAATCAGGGAGCCTTCGGGAGGACCCACGCGAACCGGCCCAGGAGAGCGAGGCCGACCCTCGAATACGATTGTTTCTCGAGGAGTTCGAAGGGATGACGGGAGTAGCCAACATCGCCAAACATCGCATCACCATGCGTGACGATCGGCCGACCAAGCAGCGCTACTACCCCAAAAACCCGGCAATGCAGCAGATCATCGATGAACAGGTCGACGACCTACTCCGGAAAGAGTGCATCGAGCCGTCGCGCAGCCCGCATAGCGCCCCGATGGTGCTAGTGCGGAAGAAGACGGGCAAATGGAGGATGTGCGTGGATTACCGGCAGCTGAACGCGAAGTCCGTCTGGGACGCGTATCCACTGCCGCGTATCAACCACATCCTTAAGCGTTTGAGGAATGCAAGGTTCATCTCCACCTTGGATCTGCGCAATGGGTATTGGCAGATTCCAATGGAACGAGAGAGCCGAGCATGCACAGCGTTCACCGTACCCGGACGCGGCCTCTTCCAGTGGCGGGTCATGCCATTCGGCCTCCATTCAGCCCCAGCCACCTTCCAGCGCGCTCTGGACAGCGCTCTGGACCCCTATGCCTTCGCGTACCTCGATGATATCATCGTCTTAGGGGCCAGCCTGGAAGAGCACATGTTTAACCTACGCAGGGTTTTTGAGCGGCTCCGACACGCGAACCTCCGAATCAATCAGGAGAAGTGTGCTTTCTTGACTTTTCGGCGAAAATGACGCTGCAGACGGACACCAGCAACTATGGGCTGGGAGGAGTCCTCATCCAGGAGGTGGACGGCCAGGAACGGATCATCGCCTACGTCAGCAGGAAGCTCGACGCCGCGGAGCTCAACTACTCTCCCACGGAGAAGGAGTGCCTGGCTATAGTCTGGGGAATTCGGAAACTCCGGTGCTACCTCGAGGGGTACAGGTTCGATGTGATCACAGACCATCTGACCAGCGCTGAAGTGGCTGGATCACATCGAAAACCCCACCGGACGGATAGCCAGATGGGCGCTGGAGCTCCAGCAGTACCAATTCGACGTCCATTACCGGCGGGGAAAGTACAACGTCGTTGCCAATGCACTCTCTCGACAACCGCTGGAACACCTGCAACACCTGGACACGGAGGAAACCCGCTGCAAGTGGCTCCGCAACAACCTCACCGAAGTCCGAGAGGACCGCACTCCGGACTACGTCGTCGAGAACGGAGAGCTATATTTCTGTCTCGGACACCGCCCAGACGACGAGGACTACGTCCCGAGGAAGTTCTGTGTTGCGGCCGAGAATCGGGCGAAGATTCTCTATGAGTGTCACGACGCCCCCGCGGCGGGCCATCTGGGGGTTCGCAAGACCATCTTGCGAATCTCCCAAAAGTATTACTGGCCGGGCATGTTTCGGGATGTCAAAAGACATGTCCGACAGTGCATCCCCTGCCAGAAATACAAAGCGGAGCAGCGGCAACAAGCGGGCAGGATGCTGACCCGGCAGGTGGATGAACTCTTCGGGATCCTCTGCGCGGACTTCGTGGGACCCCTGCCCCGATCCAAGGATGGCAACACCACGCTACTGGTGTTCTTGGACAGCTTACCAAATGGGTAGAACTGGTGCCATTGCGCAAAGCCACCGCGTTCCGCGAGCGAATCCTAGGGCTGGGACATCCTGCTCCCAGAGCTTACACTCGCCGTCAACTCCAGTGTGTCGGTAACTTCCAAACCGTGAAGCTGAACCAGCAGAAGGCGAGCCAGGAACAACGCCGGCATTACAACCTTCGTCACCGCGTATGAAAGCCTGAAATGGGATCGCTGGTCCTCGTACGGCAGCATCACCTTTTCAAGGCCGCCGAGGGATTCGAGGCCAAGCTAGCGCCGAAGTATGACGGGCCCTATAAGGTGACAGCGTTCCCGTCACCGAACGTAGCTCGGATCCGACTACCTGGACAACGAAATGGCCGGCTAGCAAACGTGGCTGACCTCAAGGCCTTCCACACCGCCGGTAGTACCGGGAGCTCGGACACCGAGGACGAAGACGCGTCCAAGGAGGACAGCATTGCGGCGCCACCACCACCGCCAGCCAGCCAGACAACACCACATCCTCCTCGACCTTAGACATGGCCAATTCTTGTCTCTCCCTAACTCCCCCCTCCTCGCTACCCCATTTCGACCCTTCGTCTGAAATCCCATACAATGCCCAATAGTATTGACATTGCTAGGGCCATATAAGCGACTTCTTGCTGATGCTGCGTCGCGCTGGTCTGATCTTTCCAAGTGGTCTCATTTAATTTGTCCAACTGGTGTTGCAACGTGACCAGCTCCTCCAAGTTGACTTCCTTGGCTGCCGTTCCTTGACGTGGCTCAGGTGGGTTCTTACGGTCAATCCTTGTGATATTGCCAAAGCGAATATATGTAGCATTCGTTTCGCTGACTGTGGTGCTGAATGTGCTTACGCTAATTTTTGAGTTGCGTGCAGTGCAGCCTGGGGCCAGTGACAATAAGCCTGTTCTGTTAAGGTGCACTGTGAACGATGTTCCTTTGCACACCGCTTGAAGTTCAAGGTGCCTGCGTGTGGCAAACATCCACCTGTTTTGCTGATGCGTTGCTGACCACCACAGCTCGGCCCTCGACTGGGAGACCTCGCAGATAGTTTCCGTCTTGTTATTAAACAGCTGGAATTTACACCGATTTTCCACGCTGAATGTGGCTTGATGGTTGAAACAGATGTGCTCGTCGTGTGGCAGCTCTAGACACTGCTTGAGTTCATCCTTGGTCAATCCCATAAACTGATCTCTATGGGCATTGACGGCTATAATTTCGGTTTGTAGCCTGAATTGCTGCCAGCTTCCAGCCTTCCATGTTGGGATCGCCATAATGCTGAACACTTCCTGTTGTGTTACAGACACCAGTGGCAGCGATATCTTGAAGACGACGTGGCTGCTCAATGTGGTGCCTTCGGCATGCATAATTTTATAAAGCTGGATAACATTAGCTTATGCTGGAAGCAGTTGATCCGGTGGGATATGTTCCCGAATCTGATCCAGTTGCTCCCTTAGTTGCTTGGGAGACACTAGTATTGGACTGATGGTTCGATGGCGCACGTCAGTGAGCACATTAGCTATCTCACTTTGCAAAAAAATTCGTGGCGTTGTCAGAGTGAATGGTCTGACACTTTCCACGTCGGCTCAAGAATCGTCGGAGAGCGGCTAGGAAGGCGTCCGTTGTTAGGTCGCTTACCAACTCCAGATGTACTGCCTTTGTAGCGAAACAGCAGAATACTGCCATGTACACTTTATCTGGCCTTTTCCCACGGATCTTGTGGTGAATCCAAAAAGGGACCGCAATAGTCGACTCCAGAATTGGAGAACGGACGAGCCTGTGTTAGTCGATCCGCCAGTAAGTTGCCCATGATTTGTTGCATTAATTTGGGCCGTGCTCTTGTGCATTTAACACAACTGTGTATGATGCGTTTTGTCATTCAAAATCCAGTATTGTTGTCTGGCTATGGCCCTCAATGCTTGTTCTCCGCAATGCATGTTTTCCTCATGCATCTCTCGTAGCAGCATCTTCACAATCGTATCATTTTACGGGAGCAAGATTTGATGTTTGGCAGCATATGGAAGGTTGGATTCTTCCAACCTGACAAAAGCGCATCATATATGCTACAATGCGTTGCAACTTGTGGAAGGAGTTGCTGTGCTTGCAATTGTATAACTCGCTTCCTAGTTGATCCTGGCAGACTAGCAAGCTGACTTGCTTTATTTTACGCTCCAGATCGATGGGATCAATGGTCGGTATTTTTGACCATTTGTCTCGAGAGCCGTGCAGAAACAAGGGGCCATATAGCCACAGGTTATGTTCTGCCAACTTGCTTGCGGCAATTCCTCTTGACAATACATCTGCTGGATTGTTTGCGGATGACACATGTCGCCATTGTGCTTGATGTGACACTGCTTGGATCTTTGCTATCCGATTGGCCACAAACGTGTGGTATGAGGATGCAGACGCATTTATCCAGGAAAGGACTACTGTTAAGTCAGTCCAGAAGTACCCCAATGCCTTCTCCTCAGGCAAACGTAGATCCTTTCTGACTCTGTGGGTCAGTTCAGCTCCCGAGACTGCGGCGCATAGTTCTAGCCGCGGTAAAGTCTCCTAGGCGGATGGCGCCACTCTCGATTTTGAGCACAACAGCCGAACTGATACTTGATTATTTTTGTATGTCGCTCGTACATACGCTCGTTCCGAGGCATCCACAAATGTGTGCAACTCTTGCGTGACTGGCGCTCTTCCTTCAAATATATGCCTTGGTATTTGCATAGTATTTAGAGCTTGCAAGTCAGAGCGGTAGGTTTTCCAGTCCAATTGAAGGTGATGAGGTAGCTCGTCGTCCCAGCCCATCTTTAATTCCCAAAGCGTTTGCATGAAAATTTTCGCCTTGACGACCACCGGAGCAAATAATCCCAGAGGATCGAATATTTGCGAGGATTCTTTGCTGACCACCCGTTTTGTGATGGTTGAGGCTTCGCTTTTTTGAGATCGTCCACACAACTGATCCCTTTGAGGCATCCAAAGTAAGCCCAACGTCTTAACACTGTAGTGCGGAAGTGTTTCATCTAACTTGACGTTGGGGACAATATCTTCTTGCGGAAATTGGGTCAGTATTTCATTGTTGTTTGAGCACCACTTCCGAAGCTTGAATCCGGACGGTAGCAGAATTTTGTTCAATTCCTGCTGAATCTGGATTGCCTCTGGAATGCTGTCTGCTCCTGTGAGACAGTCGTCCACATAGAAATCATGCTTGAGTAAAGCTGACCCAAGCGGTAAATGCTTTTTATTCTTCTCAGCTAAATAATCCAAGCATTTTGTAGCAAGGAATGGCGCTGACGTGGTCCCGTACGTAACGGTTTTTAATCTGTAGAATTTCAGATCGTCTGACGCCTTTTTCCGCCATACGATCAGCTGATGAAACTGATTATCAGGATGCATCCATACTTGGCGATACATATTCTCTATGTCCGCGGTAAATACATATCTATGGGTGCGGAATCGTAGCAGAATGGCGAATAGTTCGCTCTGTACCGTGGGTCCAGCATATAATATATCATTTAATGATTTATTACTTGACGTTTTACAGGACGCATCGAAAACTACCCGTAGTTTCGTGGTACTGCTTTCGGGCTTCAAAACACAGTGATGTGGAATGAAGTAATGATCCGATGGTATGTGTGTGGGATGTACCAGTTTCATGTGTCCGAGACGGCCACAATCCATCCCAACTTTGTATTCTGGAGGATTGGGCCTTCTGGTCTTATCATCATTTGATTTGGCAGTAGCAAAGAATAATAATGCTCTGCGCCGATAAGCATGTCAATTTTTCCTGGTTTGTCAAAATTTGGATCGGCCAGGATGACGTTATTTGGAATGCGTATGTGGGATGAATTTAAATCATGAGCTGTTTGGTCAGCTATGATATGCGGCAGAACAAAGGCTTCTACCTGTTGAGTAAAATCGTTTTGCATCGATTTCATGAGCACATTTGCTCTGGTCCGACTTGTTTTCGGATTTCCTCCAAAGCCCTCGATGCGTAATGATGCATTGTGTAGTTTCAGAGATAGCTTGGAGGCCCTTCGTTCAGAGATCAGATTGATTTGTGATCCTGAATCCAGCAAGGCTCGGAATGTGGCCACCTGACCATTGCTTGCTTTTACCAATACCTTAACTGTGGCTAGCAAATTGTAGCTTTTGTTGCTTGCTGCTCCTACAGAAGGTGTTTGTGGATCTGTTGCCGCGCCTGATGAAGTCTCCAGGTGCAGCAATGTATGATGCCTTTTATCGCATTTAAAGCACATACGGCCTCGGCAATCCTTTGCCTTGTGGGTGCTGTTAAAACAGTTTGCACACAGTTTTTGTTTTTGTACCCAGTTGAGTCGATCGGGTACTGTTTTGCTGCGGAAATCATCGCATTTGTATAGCGCATGAGTCCGTTTGCAGAACGGGCAACTTGGTTGCCTTCCTGCGCTAGCAGAAGTGCAAGATAGGTTCTTCTGTTCCCTTTTTTGCTGCTGACTGCGTTTTCGTGTTCCCAACACTCGACTTCGCTGGTCCAGGAAACTTAGCATCGTATCGAGCCCTTGAAGCTCTCTTGAGCCATCTAACGATTGTTCGTACAGGGCTCTATTCGCAAGATCCAATTTTTGTTTTATGAAGGCAATTATTGTATCCCAGCTGGATACATCAATGCCTAGTCTCTTTAATGATGCTAGAGACTCAATTAATGTAATATACAATTCATTTAATGACTTTGGGTCGTCATTGTTTGTTTGTTGTACCAGGAGACGATTGAGAATTGTATCTGCTACATGGCGGGGATTGTTGTATGTGTCAACTAATTTTTTCCACGCGCTCATGTAGTTCTCTGTTTTTAGATCGATATGCCTTGTTAATCTCTCTGCCTCTCCAGTCACAGTGGCTTTAAGGTACCACATCTTTTTGACTGTGGGCATGTTGGTATCATGTATCATGCATTTGAATAAATCAAAGAATTGTGTCCATTTGAGTAGATCCCCATCAAACTTGGGGATGCTGACTCTGGGCAACTGCACAGCTTAATTGTTTGATGTATTGCTTTGTGCCCCCAGGACTTTCTGTACTTCCCTTTCTAGTCGGAGTGTGACGCCTCTCCTAAGAGGCGCACAAATATACAGTATTTTTATTATTAATTAATTATAATTAATTATAATTAATTATATTAATAAATATAAATAATACTATCTAAATGTTTTCCTAGTATATATTGTTCTACTTATAAGTCTTAGCTATAATTAATACAAGATCCACCACCGATTAATATTAGATCCACCACCTATTAATATTAGATCCACAACCGATTAATATTAGACCCACCACCGATTAATACTAGACCCACGATCGATAACCACCGCGCGGACGGTCATACGAAAAGCTTGAAAACTCCGTTATGTTTGGCGGGTCCCGTTACTGGAGTTATTTACTTCGTACTATAAAAAGGCAGCACGTGCATGGAAAATTCCTCTTTCACTGCCTGCAAATCGCCTGACCTGCACGTGTTGCCTCGCCGCCGTGATTTTCAACCCGTTTGTGTGCAGAGTGCCATCGCGCCACTGCTGTCACCCCCGGTCGTGTTCAAGTGCTACTGCTGCTCGCCGCTACCGACAGCGCGACGCCGCCCGCACTATTCAGTGTCGCGAGTGCAACCGCTGCCCCGCAGCCACCCCATAACATCGACAGTGACGATCTTTGGCCCCAGTGCCCACACCCCAGTGTCCGCCAGCTGCCAGTCCGATCGGCAGAATCCGCGCCACCGGCAAAACCGCCACCTGCCAGTGCACTCTTCAGTGTAAGCGCCCGTGACCCGTCCGCGTTCGCGAGTGTGTCCCGCCAGGCCGTCCGCCGTCTGTGCGCAGCCACCACGTGCAGGTATAACCGCCCGTGGGCCGCCACACGTGTGACGCCGGCAGTGACCTACGCGCTTGCGCAGCCGCCGCTCGCCGCGCCTCGCCCGCGCCACCGGTAGAATCGGTGCCCGTGTCCGTGACCCCGAGTGACTCGCAGCCAGCCACCTTCGCCCGTGCGCAGTCGCCACGTCGCAGGTATAGCCGCCCGTGGGCTGCCGCACGTGCGATTTACGCCTTCGCGCAGCCGCCGCGAGCCACTCTCTCGCCAGTACTGCCGGTAGAGCCGGTGCCAGTGCCCGTGACCGCGAGTCCGCCGGGGCCGCCCCGCTCACAAAGGCCACACGCCTGCGCCCGCCGCGAATATGCTCCTGCCTTACGTTCAGCCACGGCCACCGTCTTTCCTGGTTGGCGTAAGCGGCACGTAAGTCTTTTCTATATGCACCCAAGCTTATTCTTTTCGCCTTTTTGCCCACAAATTCCACTCCTCGGCCCACTGTAGATTTTTACCTATCTGTACAGCTAGGCGTATGCTAATTTTGGCAATAAAACCCACATACATTAGCAACGGAAAATTCAGTGTTCTCTCTTTGGGTGGGTTTTCTCTCCTAGGTTATAGAGCCCCCCAATCCTCCCCGCGTTTCTCCTACGCCCTCCTTTCCACTGGCTCCAAGGTATTTTCACCGGAGACGATCCCATTTCCCGTCGGCTCTACGGTATTTTAACCGGAAACGACTCCTTTCGGCTGATCCACGGTTTTCACCCGAGACGCTCTCCCCAGCAGCCGCGAGGTTTTCACCAACGGCGCCGCCACTGAGTCCCCTCTCGCCGCCTCCAAGGTTATCACCGGAGTCCGCCCTACCGACTCCTTCGGGATCTCCTCCTCCTCTTTTTAGCACCTATCCGCTCTATACTCTTTTCCGGGCCGCCCGGGGCCGTTCTTGGCGAGTTGTCGAAATCGAAACGCGCTGATTTGAGGTTAGGGTTCACGAATAACGAATTTCCAATACAAAAATCCTTAGTCCCAACATACAAATATCTTGTATGATCCTTCCTGGACACGGCTGAGCATTATCCTGGCCAGAGGTTCGTTACAAGTGGCGCCCGAGCAGGGACAAGGATAGGGATAAAAGCCCGGAAAAACAACACCCGTTAAAAGTGGTCCTTACCTCAAAATTTTCAATTCTTTCGAAAAAAAAACGTGGTCAGTTTCAAACGGAAAACGGTCGAGAAGGTCGCAAACGGAAGGCCAGCCGATACGCCAGGTCCGCCAGTGCCATACGTGCCCGAGAACACGTGAGGTTATGTAATATAACCTCAAAAAAAAATTTTTTTTATTTATTTTTCCTCTCCTTTTTTTTCTTTTCTTTTTTCCCTCTTGTGCGCTGCGAACTCAACCTCCCGAAACCACCAACGCGAGTGAAAATCAACATTGTTTGTGTAAGGAGGCTTAGATGCCTGGCAGATAGCGCATAAACTATTTGCCTGTTTGTTGTCGCAACTAGCACTTGGAACTAGGTGGACGGTTTGGAGTGTGTGAGTGCATGAATTGTTCTAGGGGAACGGTTTGGTTCGTTGAGGGTCTGAAGACACAGCGACAGCCTCTGATGCATGAATAAAAGCTCTCGGGTTGGCGTTAGAACTCTTACTGACTTTATTAATGAAACTTAACAATATTTATAGGTACAAAAGTGCTTATGCTAACAGAAATAACGTATAAGAAATAGTGTGCGGTTACTGTAAATGTGGGTTAGCGTTAGGAACTGAGACCATTGCCCCAGCTCATTTCCTCGTCTCAGCAGACTATGCATATTCGCTTGACCTGGTAATTGATACTTTATTTACGATAAATGCATGTCGCTGCGACTGACGAATTGTTACATTATGTGTGTCGTGTCTTAAATATCATACTTAAGACTACATACTGCTGCGACTGAACATTCTCCCGGCCGTTGAACAAGTGTTCAACCTTCGCTAAGGTCGAACGCGAAACTTCGTGGGGTAGGTTCTGGTTGTGGTTCTTCCACGTTCTGCCGGGCTTCGGGTTTCCGGCATGTTGGTGTCCATTTGCCGATCGTTCGTCTGAAAACCCATGCAATGCCTAATAACATTGACATTGCTAAGGCCACATAAGCAGCTGGGGAGTGTTGATTTGATTTTTCCAGGTGGTTTCTTTTAGTTTGGCCAGTTGGTGCTGCAAAGCGCCCAGTTCCTCCAAGTTGACTTCCTTGGCTGCCGTTCCTTGCAGCGGCTCAGGTGTGTTCTTAAGGTCCTGGGGCCAGTGATAGTAAGCCCGTTCCGTTGAGTTGGATTGTGAACCATGTTCCGCTGCACACCGCTTGAAGTTCAATTTGCCTGCGTGTGGCAACCATCCATCTGTTTCGCTGACGTGTTGCTGACCACCACAGCTCGGCCCTCGACTGAGAGACCTCGCAGATAGTTTCTGTCTTATTGTTGAAACAGCTGGAATTCACACCGGCTTTCCACGCTGAATGTGGCTTGGTGGTTGAAACAGATGTGTTCGTCGTGTGGCAGCTCTAGACACTGATTGAACTCCTCCTTGGTCAATCCCATGAACCGATCTCTATGGGCATTGACGGCTATGATTTCCGTTTGTAGCCAGAATCGCTGCCAGCTTCCAGCCTTCCATGTTGGGATCGCCATAATGCTGAACACTTCCTGTTGAGTTACAGAAACCAGTGACAGCGATATCTTAAAGATGACGTGGCTGATCGTTGTGGTGCCTTCGGCATGCATAATTTTATAAAGCTGGATAATATTAGCCGATGCTACTGGAAGCAGTTGGCCAATATTCCCCTGTCGCTCCAATATGGCTTTATATCGTAATATACAATTATTTTCCATTCGGAGATTGCCATTCTGGATGTACCCAGCCGTTCGTAGAATGGCTCCTGGCTGGCTGCAAACGGAGTTATGTTGACTGACTACGTCTTCCTGTTCCCAGCACTCGACTTCGCTGGTCCAGGAAACCTAGTATCGTATCGAGCCCTTGAAGCTCTCTTGAGCCGTGTAAGGATTGTTCGTATAGGGCTCTATTCGCAAGATCCAATTTTTGCTTTAAGATGGCAATTATGATTGTATCCCAGCTGGATACATCAATGCCTAGTCCCTTTAATGATGCTAGAGACTCATTTGATGTAATATACAATTCCTTAAGTGACTGTTTGTTTGCTGTTGCAGAAGGCGATTGAGAATCGTATCTGCTACATGGCGGGGATTGTTGTATGCATCACCTAGTATTTCCCATGCGCTCATGTAGTTCTCCGTTTTCAGATCGATATGCCTTATAAGTCTCTCTGCCTCTCCGGTCACAGTGGTTTTAAGGTACCACATCTTCCTGACTGTGGGCATGATGGTGTCATGTACCATGCATTTGAACAAATCGAAGAATTGCGTCCATTTGAGTAGATCCCCATTGAACTTGGGGATGCTGACTCTGGGCAAGTGTACATCTTCATTGCTTGATGTGTTGGTTTGTGCCCCCAGGACTTTCTGTACTTCCCTTTCTAGTCGGAGGAACGACTGCATGTCATATCCCTCCCTGACCGGGCCTTCGTACTCTTCATGGATCGAGAAATGGATCTCTTGGTATTGGGACCACAATGAGTTTATTGAACTCCTTGATACGGCCCTGCCGGTCTCTGAACATTGTTTCAGAGCCCGTTTGATTGAGTCGGCGATTGCTTTTTGTTACCGACATGCTGATATAAGTTTACGTGCAGGTTGCGCTATGCTTGCAACGTCTGCAGTTTCCCGGCCATTGCTCGCGGTTGCCAGATTTGGGGCATTGCTTGAGCTCTGAGCCATCGAGTCGACTATAATATTCCTGTATTTATCGTATGAATCACGACAGTCGACGTAGAACTTTAAATATTCTTCGGTTCTATATGTTGCAGGAATATTTCCTTCTCCGCAAATCGATTCCATACTTCATCGATTGCGACCAACTTTGTTTGGTAATATGTTTGATTTAATTTTCTATCCGCTGAATCTTTTCTAAAGTTGCGGATAAGCCTTGCGATCTCTTGACTGATCTCTTCCTGTAAGTCTAATGCCTCTTTGACTGCTTGCTCCTCCTTGTTAGACATATTGATAATTGTTTAATTTCCTGACCGTTGGGAGTGTTTTATTTGCTTTGACAGCTGGATACGCTCCTATTCGCAACCGTGGTGTGGTCGAAGGAATTAACAATTGTTCAATAGACTTGGAGGATCTAGAACTCTAGAAAGGATTTGAAGGCTCTTGACTGTGTAATGACAGCGTCAAAACAGAATCCCAAAAGTTACGGATTCTTTCCTGCGGGAGGTTCCCAAGAGTTACGAAACTTTCCCTGTTGGTTCCCAATGTTCTATGACAAGAGTGAAATTCTGGAAGATTCCAAGAGTTACGAAATCTTTCCTGTGGGTTTGACGTATTCAGGACAATTTCCTGTGAGTCAGGGCTCACCAAATGGTTTTTATGGCGAGTGAAAAGTTAGGAAAATCCCAAGAGTTACGGATTGTTTCCTGCGGGAGGTTCCCAATAGTTACGGAACTTTCCCAAGATTCCCAAGAGTTACGGAATCTCTCCTGTTGATTTGACGTATTCAGGACAATTTCCTGTGAGTCAGGGCTCACCAAATGGTTTTTATGGCGAGTGAAAAGTTAGGAAAATCCCAAGAGTTACGGATTGTTTCCTGCGGGAGGTTCCCAATAGTTACGGAACTTTCCCAAGACTCCCAAAATGTTTTTATGGCGAGTGAAAAGTTAGGAAAATCCCAAGAGTTACGGATTGTTTCCTGCGGGAGGTTCCCAATAGTTACGGAACTTTCCCAAGATTCCCAAGAGTTACGAAATCTTTCCTGAGTAGCCTTGAGATCTCTTGAGTGATCTCATCCTGCAAGTCTAACGCCCCTGTGACTGCTTGCTCCTCCTTGTTAGACATATTGACAATTGTCAATAGACTTGGGGGATTTCCACATAGAAAAGGATTGCAGGCTCTTGACTGCGGGAGGTTCCCAAGAATTACGGAACTTTCCCTGTCGGTCTCACCAATTGTTCTCTGGCAAGAGTGAAAAAATCTGGAAGACTCCCAAAAGTTACGGACTCTTCCTGGGGTTTTGACGTATTCAGGACAATTTCCTGTGAGTCAGGGCTCACCAATGGTATTTATGGCGAGTGAAAATTAGGAAATCCCAAGAGTTACGGATTATCCTGCGGGAGGTTCCTATGAGTTAGCAGAAATTTCCCTACGTTGACGTCCACGGCTAGCGTGTTCGTCGGGCGAAAATGCATCAGAAGCTGTCGCTGAGACTTGAAGCGACGTGGAAATATTCCCAAGAGTTACGGAATCTTTCCTGTTCGATGACAGTGTCGAGGAGGTTCCAAGAGTTACGGAACTTTCCCGTTCGATGACAGTGTCGAAGAAGGTTCCCAAGAATTACGGAACTTTCCTAAGAAGGATCAGGAAGATTCCCAAGAGTTACGGAATCTTCCTGGGGGTCCACGGCTAGCGTGTTCGTCGGGGTCACCAAAATGTTTGTGTAAGGAGGCTTAGATGCCTGGCAGATAGCGCATAAACTATTTGCCTGTTTGTTGTCGCAACTAGCACTTGGAACTAGGTGGACGGTTTGGAGTGTGTGAGTGCATGAATTGTTCTAGGGGAACGGTTTGGTTCGTTGAGGGTCTGAAGACACAGCGACAGCCTCTGATGCATGAATAAAAGCTCTCGGGTTGGCGTTAGAACTCTTACTGACTTTATTAATGAAACTTAACAATATTTATAGGTACAAAAGTGCTTATGCTAACAGAAATAATGTATAAGAAATAGTGTGCGGTTACTGTAAATGTGGGTTAGCGTTAGGAACTGAGACCATTGCCCCAGCTCATTTCCTCGTCTCAGCAGACTATGCATATTCGCTTGACCTGGTAATTGATACTTTATTTACGATAAATGCATGTCGCTGCGACTGACGAATTGTTACATTATGTGTGTCGTGTCTTAAATATCATACTTAAGACTACATACTGCTGCGACTGAACAAACATATATAAAAAGGAATTTTTCTTTTTTCAAATAAATATATTTATAAAATCAAAATAAATATATTTATAAAACTAAAAGAAATATATTTGGTAAAAATTGCAATCACACGTGTATAAATAGAAGTAAAATTATATATATACCAACCCGAACTAAACTAAGCTACCCCCACGAACCAAGTGAAACAAATTAAACGAAGACAAAGAAAACAAGATGGAAATACAGTCGGGTGTCCCGACAGTAGAATACCATGTACCATTACAAGGCGCGTCCCAAAATTATATAAAAGAAAGAGAATAAGAATAAAAAACTTAGACAAATTTACATATAATGCAAATGTCTTCCCATTCAACAGCAAAGTCGATAGCTCAGTGGGTAAAGCTACACATACATTTTTGTAAGCAATTGGCCTGGGTTCGAATCAACCGCAGGCAAAAGGAATTTTTTCATTTTCAAAACATTAAGTATAGCTCTTTGCTTGCATTTTTTTATTTTTTAGTATTAAATACTGTAATTATTTTAATGTACTGGAAAAAAAAAAAAAATTGCTAAAAATAAAAAAGATTTCGCTCGTCGCCGACGGGATTCGAACCCGTGACAACTAACATTTGAAAAAGACTTCAGCTTAGCCAGCTGCACCACCAACCAATTCAAAAAAAGTAATCTTATTTTCATAGTAATGTGAACATAAGTAAAATTTTTAATGACCGTTTTGATTTATTTGGAGCCCTCTGCCTGGGCTGCCTCTTGTACACGTAATGTGTATAAAGTAAAAAGCCTATATCTCCGCTATTTATGGCAAAATTTGGACAGTCTGTGTATTTTGATAAAATGCATTAAGCTTTTTAATATGGTTTACATAACTTTATAAATTTCGGAGATATACGTTTTTTTCAAATAGCTCCTCCAAAAAGGGGAGCAGCAAAAATTTAAAACAAACTTGATCTGCGTGCATATATAAGAAGTCTAAATCCAAAGTTTGTTGTCTCTAGCTCTTATAGACTCTGAGATCTAGGCGTTCATACAGACAGACGGACAGACGGACAGACGGACGGACGGACGGACAGACGGACATGGCTATATCGACTCCTTTAGTGGTCCTGACCAATATTTAGGTAACTTTTGGGGGTCTGCCACGCCTCCTTCTGCCTGTTACAGAAAATCGCACTCGCACAAAACTATAATACCTTTGTACCTTTGGTACATGGTATAAAAAAAACCCGAAAGTGAAACACGTGAAAGGAAAGAAAAGTGGTGAACCTAGGAACGACAATCAGACGTCCAAGTCGTCCAAGTCGTCCACAACGTACCAGCGCAGCAACCGCCAACCTCCAAAATGGACGGAGAGCAAAGTCCCGGCTATGAAGTATGTCATCCTCGACTCCAGCGAGGACGACGAGCCCTGCCCACCGGGAGGTGCGACGACCCATCGGGACCCCCGACAACGCTCTAACACAGCGTAAGCCGGGCGGTTCGCCGGGTCAGGCCCGCCGGGTGAGCTCGGGCGAGAGGTCTCACCCTCACCCGGACCGCCCCGGACTAGGACATCAACCCGACGGGTCGCGTCGCCCTCCTATTCGGGAGCAGTGTGGAATTCTCCACCTTGGACTTGCCCCGACGCCGACCAGGAGCCTGGGGCTATGGAGCGAGCCCAACCGGGTCGTTCGAGGGACGGGTGTACGAACCCCGTAGCCCCCAGGAGCACACCACCGAGGACGAACAGGAGTTCGTCACCGACGACGGGGAGGATCTCCACGCTATACACCCCCGGATTCCATATGGAGGACGGGCCGGAGGGTGAATCCGGCCGGGCTTTCACCATAAGCTCCGACAGCGAGGAGGAGGACGCCGGGCCCAGCACGGAGCACCGCGTCGAGTTCGACGAGGAGCGGTACGGGTACTGGAGAGGGGATTGGGTGACCCTGATCCAGGCCCAGTACACCTCGATCACCCTGCGGGCACCCTTCCGACGGCCGGAGCAAGGGCCGATCGTGACCTTTCCCCCCCTCGCCACGGCCGGAATACGACTGCGTGACACGGGGGGACTGGATCTCGATCAACGAGGTCCACTCGGACTCGGAGGACTCACCGCCGTGTGCCACCACCACGGCCGCCGCTGCCACAACAACGGCCGCCGCTGCGACAACAACGGCTGCCGCTACCACCACCACGGCCGCCGCTGCCGCAACCACGGCCGCCGCTGCCACGACCATGGCCGCCGCCGACACCACTACGGCCGACGGGGACACACCGCCACCCACCCAGATCCCCACGGGGAAGGCGATGGCATGGGAGTCGGTATCCAGCGACTCCGACGGTGAGCCCCGGCCACAGTTCCGCCGGAAGGAGCCGACGGCATCGTCCGAAGACGGAGCGGATCAACGCCGCCCCACCGGCGGAGCCGACCGAGCCGGACGATGGGGACGCCGAGGGAGACGCCGTCGAGCCAGAGAGCCCCACTACACCCGAGCACCTGGTGGAGCTACCTGCCGGCTGGACCACCGATCCACCAGAACGACCAATTCCCGAAGCCCTCTGGCGGGAAATTGGGGAAGCGGTACGGCGGGCCCGGAACAGCCGCTACCGGTTCCATCGGACCACCATCAGGGTGGGGACGTACCAGGTGACGGTACGGGCCCGAGGGGCAGGAGGCCACGTCCGCCTCGGTCCCCGAGACTGAGGAGCCCGCGCACCATGACCACCCATGCGCCAGCCCACCATCACCCCACAGAGGACGACACCACCGGAGGAGGTACCGGACCACAACGACACGGGCTTTTCTTTTGTTCCACGAAGTGGGAGGGGAATGTGACGCCTCTCCTAAGAGGCGCACAAATATACAGTATGTAAACATCGCATTTCATGCGCCTAGTGTAACCCTTTATTTGTGTAGTATCGTAGGAAACTTATCGATAAGATCCTATGTAAACAACTAGATTTTAAGAAAAAGAATGAGACGGTCACTTTAAGAAAAACAGGAAAAGGGAATAAGTCGCGTGCAAAAATAAAAATTAAGATTATCATAAAATAAATAGCCATCCGGCAATATTAAATAAAAATAAAAGATCAGAGGTTTACAAATCAGGTGTGGGGTTCGCCCAAAAGTATTATTTTGATGAAGTACGCCGATATACTCAACCTGACGATGGAGCAGCTTTCGGAGTACCTTTCCGAGAAAGGCGTGCCGCTAACCGGGAAAGAGAACATTCACCAATTGCGAGGAATGATGAAAACTATGATTACGGGCCAAGATCAACACGTTTTAAAAGAGACTGGAGAGCTAAGCGGTGACGAAGACGTGTGCGGCAGCGTGGTGGATGGCGTGTGCGGCAGCGTGGTGGATGGCGTGTGCGGCAGCGTGGTGGATGGCGTGTGCGGCAGCGTGGTGGATGGCGTGTGCGGCAGCGTGGTGGATGGCGTGTGCGACAGCGTGGTGGATGGCGTGTGCGGCAATAGGTGCGAGCGTGAGAAAGATCAGGACGAGATGGCTGAAATTAGGAATCAGATGGAGCTATACAAAGCACGAAGGATCTTGCCGAATTGAAGGCGAAGGTTGCCGCCTTGGAAGGCAATTCGCTGAACTGCAAGCCTGTGTTGGATATCAGGGATCTTGAAGCAAATCTACGAAAATTTTCTGGGGATGATAACCTGTCCGTTCATGCATGGATCCGTGAGTTTGAACTGGCGGCGGCTATACACGGATTAAACGACGTGCAGCGTTGGCTGTTGGGCAGTCGAATGCTAGAGGGCACGGCTCGCTCGTACTCATGCTGGAGAAACCAGCTACGTGGAAGGATCTTAGTGAATGTCTGCAAAAAACCTTTGGATTCCAGATGTCCAATCACCAAGTCGCGAAGCAGCTGCAGAACCGTTTAATTTTGAAGAACGAATCGCTGCTACAATATTTCATTACGATGCGTAGTATTGCGGAGCAAGGAACATTTGAGGACACAGACATCATAAAATACATTGTCGATGGGCTGCAAGATCATACCGGATGTGCCGCTCCATTATTGCGTTTCTCTGGATGAGCTACGCCAAAAAATGATGCGCTATCAGATCGTACACGCTGAGAACAGAAGGAAGACACCGGGAGTACCTTTGCGTCCGGCTATACCTTTGCGACAGACGCCTTCAGATAAATCTACGAGTTCTGGAGGAGAGGCCGCAAACATAAGATGCTTCAATTGCCGATCAATGGGACACTTCAGCAGTCAGTGTCAGAAACCGAAGCGCCCGGAGGGAGCTTGTTTTCATTGCTTCGAAACTGGGCATCAATATCGGCAGTGCCCAAACCGTATGAGAACAGCTGCCCTCTGCACTAGTGACGGGAAGAACGAGAAGGAAGATGACGACGATTCCATTGGAGGAAGTTCTTTCATTCAACTAGTAAGCATAAGATTACCTAGTAAAGAGGGATGCATTGATATTGATAACATTTTTGCGTTACTAGATACCGGAAGCCCAGTGAGTTTCGTAAGCAGGGGCGTTATTCCGCAAGCAGTGAAGGATGAGCACTTAGTTAATAGTAGTTTTCGTGGTCTCAGCGGCCAAAGTATTCAGACGTATGGAAAAATGGAGATATTACTTTTGTTTCAGAATAAGTATTATAAAATTGAAGCCTTTGTTATTCCTAATTTGATATTACCAACGCCTATACTACTAGGCAGAGATGTACTTAAGCTTTTGTCACTTGTGACGCGGAGCGCACAAATGTAAATGGAAAAAATGTAAATAATAAAATAAGAATTGTAAATAATAAAGGAAGAACATGAAGACCATATATAAAGCAGAGAACAGAAAAAACGGGAAGAAGCAGACCCAGGGGGGAATCGGAACGCGCGCGCAAGCGCCACACCGACGATCAGCAGCCGCGAAATCTCGGACAGAGGGGATTATAATTCCGAACTGGTTCAAGCTGGGGCTAGGTCATGCAGACCGCCGACCCAGACCAAGGTACCTAGCAGCAGGCAGCGATCGGAAGTAGTAAGTCTCGGGGTGCAGCTTCCACTTAGCCAAGCAAGCGAAAGTCGAGTTCCACTTAGCCAAGCAAGCGAAAGTCATTTTTTTGGACAACCCGAATCCTCGGATTTAGGGTGGGAATCGAGTGCAAAAAGACCTCAGAGTCCGCCTCGGCTGAAGACCTTAGGGTCCACCTCTCTCTCTCTCTCTCTCGCTCGGAAGACTTAAATAGTCCCGAATCATTCTCTCTCTCTCGCTCGGAAGACTTAAGCAGTCCCGAATCATTCTCTCTCTCGATCGGAAGACTTAAATAGTCCCGAATCACTCTCTCTCTCTCCCGCTCGGAAGACTTAAATAGTCCCGAATCATTCTCTCTCTCTCGCTCGGAAGACTTAAGCAGTCCCGAATCATTCTCTCTCTCGCTCGGAAGACTTAAATAGTCCCGAATCATTCTCTCTCTCTCGCTCGGAAGACTTAAGCAGTCCCGAATCATTCTCTCTCTCTCGCTCGGACGACTTAAATAGTCCCGAATCACTCTCTCTCTCGCTCGGAAGACTTAAATAGTCCCGAATCATTCTCTCTCTCGCTCGGAAGACTTAAGCAGTCCCGAATCATTCTCTCTCTCGCTCGGAAGACTTAAATAGTCCCGAATCATTCTCTCTCTCTCTCGCTCGGAAGACTTAAATAGTCCCGAATCATTCTCTCTCTCTCGCTCGGAAGACTTAAGCAGTCCCGAATCATTCTCTCTCTCGCTCGGAAGACTTAAATAGTCCCGAATCATTCTCTCTTTCTCGCTCGGAAGACTTAAGCAGTCCCGCATCATTCTATCCCTCTCGCTCGGAAGACTCGAGTAGTCCCGAAGCCAGGGGCTTGCCCTCCAGTTTCTCCCCTCTCTACATAGGTGACCAGACCTCTCGGCCCTTCCTCCGGCGTGGCCACCCCGGCGAAAACCCCGACGACTGGCAACCCTCCGGCCCAACGGTGTGGCTCCCCCTCCCGAGAAGCAGGCAGCCGACGATCAACGACCCCGGTTATCTTAACTCTGTAACGAATCCTGAATAAATATTCCTGCTCTTTCCATTTTTACCGAACTTCCTTCACTGTTCTTACTGGGGCCGGGCAATTTCTCTCTTACAGCTACCACTCGGACTATCTCTGATGAGCGGATCCTGGCCGTCCCTGCGCTATCTGGGGAACTAGAAACGGCAGACCGTTACACACTTAAATTAGCTATACGCAAAACTGTTACAGAAAATGTATCTCATGAATTACCATTAAAAAGTGCTACTGCACTATCATCAATCTGTGTTTCAATCTGTGCATCCCTATTTACTAGAAAGCAGAATTTAAATAAGAACATAGCTGAAAACAAAGATAGGCAGTTATCTGTAAACGCAATTGCAACCCCGGTGAAGCCTGATGTGTTCCAGGAATGGATGCACGAGTTTGCGAATTTGAAGATACCCTCAAAGGAAAATGATTTTAACGTTAACGTAGGAGGAGAGTTTGGTGGTGCTTTGATGCGAGACTGCACTAAAATAATACAGAGCCAGTATGTTGATAGGTTTTCGAAAAGTTATGGTGTACCGAAATACAATATGTGCATTCGTCTTACGGACTCTACGCCATTTTACTGTGGCCCTAGAAGGTTGTCATATCGAGAGAGAGAAATAGTTTCTGATACAGTTAATGATCTTTTGTCCAATAGAATCATCCGACCGAGTAATTCGCCTTATGCCTCAGCTGTGGTTTTAGTTAAGAAAAAAGATGGAAATGTAAGAATGTGTGTCGATTATCGTGGATTGAACAAGAAGACAGCTAGAGACAATTTCCCGTTACCCCTTATCGAAGATTGTTTAGAATACCTTGAGGGTAAATCCGTGTTCTCAGTAATATATCTCAAGAGTGGGTTTCACCACATAGGAGTTGAGGAAGAGTCTGTGAAGTATACTGCCTTCGTGACTCCAGATGGTCAATTTGAGTACTTGAGGATGCCTTTTGGGCTTAAGAATGGTCCGGCTGTTTTCCAAAGGTTTATTTCTGACGTTTTGAGAGACTTTGTCAAGAATAGACAGATCGTTGTTTATATGGATGATATTATCTTAGCATCGTACTCTGTGGATGAGCATAAAACGATATTAGCTAAGTTGCTAGATCGATTAGTTGAGTTTAATCTCGAGATAAATTTTAAGAAAAGTAGTTTCCTGCAGAAGAGGATAGATTACTTAGGGTACGATGTTAGCATTCACGGAATTTTGCCTAACGATACACATTTAACTGCTATAAAGCAATATCCGGAGCCAGTAAATAGTAAGACGCTTCATTCCTGTCTTGGTTTATTTTCGTACTTTAGGAAATTCGTTCCAAATTTCTCACGTGTAGCAAGACCCTTAACTGACCTCCTAAGAAAAGGTGGGCCATTTCCAATGTCGGGTCCTGAAAGGAGTGCCTTCCTGGAGTTAAGGACATCACTATCGAGTCCTCCTGTTCTGTCAATTTTCAATCCTCAATATGAAACCGAATTACACACTGATGCGAGTTCCCATGGCTTCGAGGCTGTTTTAATGCAACGACAACCAGATAGGAAACTACATCCTGTTTTTTTTTACTCAAGAAAGTCCACTGCAGCAGAGTCTCGTTATCATAGCTTTGAACTTGAAGCCTTAGCGATCATATATGCCTTGCGACGTTTCAGAATATACTTGGAGCATAAGCCCTTTTTGATAGTAACCGATTGCAGTCCCCTGGTTCAAACTTTGAGTAAAAAATCTATAAATCCTCGTATTGCCCGTTGGTCCCTGGAACTAGAAAGCTTTAATTATTCAATAGCCCATAGGCCGGGCTCAAACATGGCCCATGTAGATGCGCTGAGTAGGCAAACAGAGTTACTAAGCGAGGTGGTTGAAGGAATTTCCGACCCTTGTCCTATTTCGTCCACATCCGTGATACCTTCTGAACCTTGCAATCCTGTAGAACCTTTTGATCTTTCTGTACCTCGTAGGACTACTGCACCTTGTGAACCTAGAAGAACCTGTGAGCCGTGTGAAATTTCCGAACCTTGTGCAACCATGGATCTTTATGAACCTGGAAGACCTGTTGTTCCTTGTAGTTCTAAATCCGTTAGATTCGCCCCGGATATTAAAGAGATCGTTGGGATTGTAGGTGCCTCTCCTTATGACATTGATTTACTCCTGCAGACCGAACAGATAAGAGATCCCGAAATTAGTCGATTGCGAGGGAAGCTAGAGAATGGTGAAATTGCAGATTTTGTGTTGTTAAATGGGATTGTATATAGATCGAAAGATCGTGAGAAACTGTGCATGTATGTTCCAAGCCGAATGCAGGAAGATATAATTAGGAAATTCCATGAGAAATTAGGTCACTTCGCAGCGGACAAATGTGTTGATAAACTTAAGGAAAAGTATTGGTTTCCCGGTTTGAGAAGAAAAGTCGATATATTTATTAAGAATTGTTTACAATGCATTCTTCATTCAGTTCCGAAAGGTATTCACAATAGAACGCTTCATAGTATACCTAAGGCTCCAATCCCGTTCGATACAATTCATATTGATCACCTAGGTCCCCTTCCGTCTATTAATTCGAAGAGAAAACATTTGCTAGTTGTCATCGATGCTTTTACGAAGTTTGTGAAACTATATCCTGTCAATTCTACCAGTACCAGAGAAGTGAACTGTTCCTTAGAGAAATATTTCGAATACTATAGTAGACCTCGTAGAATCATTTCTGATAGAGGCACATGTTTTACCTCCTTTGAGTTTAAGGCATTCCTTGAGTCTAGAAATATCGAGCATATTAAAGTAGCCACAGCGGCCCCGCAGGCAAATGGGCAAGTTGAACGTGTGAACCGTGTTCTAACTCCTATGCTGGGAAAGTTATCAGAGCCCTTGGATCAAGCTGATTGGTATAAGTTACTTAACCGTGTTGAATTCGCTATAAACAACTCCGTTCAGTGTAGTACCGGAAAGACCCCTAGCGTGTTACTATTTGGATGTGAGCAGCGTGGCCCAGTAGTGGATGAGCTAACTGAGTATTTGGAAGATAAGTTTAATTTGGAAAAACCGCGATGCTTAGACACCGTCAGGGACGAGGTAAATAAGAGTATACGGCAGTCACAACTCCGAAACGAGTCTGCACACAGATTAAGGCATAAGGCACCTCCGTTGTATGATGTAGGCGATTTTGTTGCTATTCGCAATGTCGATGTGACTTCAGGTCACTGTAAGAAGTTTGCACCTAAGTATCGCGGCCCGTATAAGGTAAATCGGGTATTTCCCAACGACCGTTATAAAATAACCGATGTAGATAATTGTCAACTGACGCAACTTCCATACAAGGGCATCCTTGAAGCTGTTAGGCTAAAACCGTGGCTGCAAGTGTGTAATAAAACTATAGGATTGTGCGTATGATCGAGGTCGATCAAATGTCAGGTTGCCCGAATGTAAACATCGTAGGAAACTTATCGATAAGATCCTATGTAAAAAACTAGATTTTAAGAAAAAGAATGAGACGGTCACTTTAAGAAAAACAGGAAAAGGGAATAAATCGCGTGCAAAAATAAAAATTAAGATTATCATAAAATAAATAGCCATCCGGCAATATTAAATAAAAATAAAAGATCAGAGGTTTACAAGTATTTTTATTATTAATTAATTATAATTAAATTTATTAATAAATATAAATAATACTATCTAAATGTTTTCCTAGTATATATTGTTCTACTTATAAGTCTTAGATATAATTAATACTAGATCCACCACCGATTAATATTAGACCCACCACCGATTAATATTAGATCCACCACCGATTAATATTAGACCCACCACCGATTAATACTAGACCCACGATCGATAACCACCGCGCGGACGGTCATACGAAAAGCTTGAAAACTCCGTTATGTTTGGCGGGTCCCGTTACTGGAGTTGTTTACTTCGTATTATAAAAAGGCAGCACGTGCATGGAAAATTCCTCTTTCACTGCCTGCAAATCGCCTGACCTGCACGTGTTGCCTCACCGCCGTGATTTTCAACCCGTTTGTGTGCAGAGTGCCATCGCGCCACTGCTGCCACCCCCGGTCGTGTTCAGCGCGACGCCGCCCGCACTATTCAGTGTCGCGAGTGCAACCGCTGCCCCGCAGCCACCCCATAACATTGACAGTGACGATCTTTGGCCCCAGTGCCCACACCCCAGTGTCCGCCAGCTGCCAGTCCGATCGGCAGAATCCGCGCCACCGGCAGAACCGCCCAGTGACCGCCACCTGCCAGTGCACTCTTCAGTGTAAGCGCCCGTGACCCGTCCGCGTTCGCGAGTGTGTCCCGCCAGGCCGTCCGCCGTCTGTGCGCAGCCACCACGTGCAGGTATAACCGCCCGTGGGCCGCCACACGTGTGACGCCGGCAGTGACCTACGCGCTTGCGCAGCCGCCGCTCGCCGCGCCTCGCCCGCGCCACCGGTAGAATCGGTGCCCGTGTCCGTGACCCCGAGTGACTCGCAGCCAGCCACCTTCGCCCGTGCGCAGTCGCCACCCCGCAGGTATAGCCGCCCGTGGGCTGCCGCACGTGCGATTTACGCCTTCGCGCAGCCGCCGCGAGCCACTCTCTCGCCAGTACTGCCGGCAGAGCCGGTGCCAGTGCCCGTGACCGCGAGTCCGCCGGGGCCGCCCCGCTCACAGAGGCCACACGCCTGCGCCCGCCGCGAATACGCTCCTGCCTTACGTTCAGCCACGGCCACCGTCTTTCCTGGTTGGCGTAAGCGGTACTTAAGTCTTTTCTATATGCACTCAAGCTTATTCTTTTCGCCTTTTTGCCCACAAATTCCACTCCTCGGCCCACTGTAGATTTTTACCTATCTGTACAGCTAGGCGTATGCTAATTTTGGCAATAAAACCCACATACATTAGCAACGGAAAATTCAGTGTTCTCTCTTTGGGTGGGTTTTCTCTCCTAGGTTATAGAGCCCCACTATCCTCCCCGGGTTTCTCCTACGCCCTCCCTTCCACCGGCTCCAAGGTATTTTCACCGAAGACGATCCCATTCCCCGTCGGCTCTACGGTATTTTAACCAGAACCAACTGCTTTCGGCTGCTCCACGGTTTTCACCCGAGACGCTCTCCCCAGCAGCCGCGAGGTTTTCACCAACGGCGCCGCCACTGAGTCCCCTCTCGCCGCCTCCAAGGTTATCACCGGAGTCCGCCCTACCGACTCCGTCGGGATCTCCTCCTCCTCTTTTCAGCACCTATCCGCTCTATACTCTTCTCCGGGCCGCCCGGGGCCGTTCTTGGCCAGTTGTTGAAATCGAAACGCTCTGATTTGAGGTTAGGGTTCGCGAATAACGAATTTCCAATACAAAAATCCTTAGTCCCAACATACAAATATCTTGTATGATCCTTCCTGGACACGGCTGAGCATTATCCTGGCCAGAGGTTCGTTACAGGAGGAACGACTGCATGTCGTATCCTTCCCTGACCGGGTCTTCGTACTCTTCATGGATTGAGAAATGAATCTCTTGGTATTGGGACCACAATGAGTTTATTCAACTCTTTGACACGGCTCTGCCGGTCTCTGAACCCTCTTTCAGAGCCCGTTTGATTGATTCGGCGATTGCATTTTGTCGCCGACATGCTGATATCAGCTTAAGTGCAGGTTGCGCTATGCTTGCAACGTCTGTAGTTTCCCGGCCGTTGCTCGCTGTTGCCTGATTTGGGGCATTGCTTGAGCTCTGAGCCATTGTATCGACTATAATATTTCTGTATTTGTCGTATGAATCACGACAGTCGACGTAGAACTTTAAATATTCTTCCGTTCTATATTTTGCGGGAATATTTTTGTCGTTTTCCGCAAATCGATTCCATGCTTCATCGAAAGCGGCCAACTTTGTCGTATAGTACGTTGGAATTAGTTTCCTTTCCGCTGAATCTTTTTTATAATTGCGGATAAGCCTCGAGATCTCTTTGCTGATCTCATCCTGCAAGTGTAACGCCTCTGTGACTGCTTGCTCCTCCTTGTTGGACATATTGACAATTGTTTTGATTCCTGACCGGTGGGAGTATTTTATTCGCTTTACCAGCTGGATACGCTTCTATTCGCAATCGTGTGCGGTCGAAGGAATTAACAAATGGTCAATAGACTTGGGGGATTTCTAGATAGAAAACGGATTTGAAGGCTCTAGACTGCGCGAGGTTCCCAAGAATTACGGAACTTTCCCTGTCGGTCTCACCAATTGTTCTCTGGCAAGAGTGAAAAAATCTGGAAGACTCCCAAAAGTTACGGAATCTTCCTGGGGGTCTGACGTATTCAGGACAATTTCCTGTGAGTCACCAATGGTATTTATGGCGAGTGAAATTTGGGAAAATCCCAAGAGTTAAGGATTATCCTGCGGGAGGCTCCTATGAGTTAGCGGAAATTTCCCTATGTTGACGTCCACGGCTAGCGTGTTCGTCGGGGTCACCAAAATGTAAAGTGTAAGAAGGCTTAGATGCCTGGCAAATAGTGCATAAACTATTTGCCTGTTTGTTGTCGCAACTAGCACTTGAAACTAGGTGGACTTGTTTGAGGGGTTGGGTGCATGAGTCGTTCTAAAAGAACAGCCTGAATAAAAGCTCTGGGTCTGCGTTAGAACTCTTACTGACTTTATTAATGAAACTTATCAATATATATAGGTACACAAACGCTTATGCTAACAGAAATAACGTTCGTTTCCTCGTCTCAATTGACCATGCATGTTCGCTTGACCTGGTAAATGATACTTTATTTACGACAAATGCAGGTCACTGTGACTGAAGAGTTGTTACATAATGTGTGTTGTGTTTTGAGAAATTCTTACTTATGACTACATACTGCTGCGACTGAACACCGCCCGTTTTGTGATGGTTGATCCCTTTGAGGCATCCAAAGTAAGCCCAATGTCTTAACACTGTAATGCTGAAGTGTTTCATATAACTTGACGTTGGGGACAATATCTTCTCGCGGAATTTGGGTCAGTATTTCATTGTTATTGGAGCACCACTTTCGGAGCTTTAATCCGGACGGCAGCAGTATTTTGTTCAATTCCTGCTGAATCTGGATCGCCTCTGGAATGCTGTCTGCTCCTGTAAGACAGTCGTCCACATAGAAATCATGCTTGAGTATAGGTGACCCAAGGGGGAACTGCCTCTTATTTTTCTCAGCCAGATAATCCAAGCATTTTGTAGCAAGGAATGGCGCTGAAGTGGTACCGTACGTGGCGGTCTTTAGTCTGTAGAATTTCAGATCGTCAGAGGCCTTCTTCCTCCATACGATCAGCTGATGAAACTGATGATCAGGATGCATCCATACTTGGCGATACATATTCTCTATGTCCGCGGTAAATACATATCTATGGGTGCGGAATCGTAGCAGAATGGCGAATAGTTCGCTCTGTGCCGTGGGTCTAGCATATAATTTGTCATTTAGTGGCTTATTACTTGACGTTTTGCAGGACGCATCCATGAAGTCTACGTATCCTTTCCAGACTTCTGGTGCTGCTCCAGTGCCAAGAACCTATTGGTTGCAGTTTTCTGAGACGCCCCCAGGGCTGAAGTTTCTTCAGAAAATGGCAGCTTGACAATGAACTTCCCATCGATTGCAAATTGCACGTTTGCTGCGAAATGAGTTTCGCAGCGTGCTGCTGTTGGAGACAGAGCCTTATCCTTGGTGTCTAGATTTTCTAGTGTCCAAAATCGCTCTAACAGTGTGTCAACCTCCTCTTCAGTGGTTGCCGTCGCACAAAGTGCTCAGCAGAAATTCTCCCGGCCACAATCCATCCCAGCTTTGTATATCGGAGAATTGGGCCTTTTGGTTTTATCCGTTTTTGATTTGGCAGTAGCAACGAATAATAATGCTCTGCGCCGATAAGCATGTCTATTTTTCCTGGCTTGTCAAAATTCGGATCGGCCAGGATGACGTTGTTTGGAATGGGTACATGGGATCTACTCAAATCATGAGCTGGTTGGTCAGCTATGATATGTGGCAGAACAAAGGCTTCCACCTGTTGAGTGCAATCGTTGTGCCTTGATTTCATGAGCACATTTGCTCTAGCCCGACTTGTTTTCGGATTGCCTCTAATGCCCTCGATGCGTAACGACGCATTGTGTAGCTTCAGAGCGAGCTTGGAGGCCCTTCGTTCAGAGATCATGTTGATTTGTGATCCTGAATCCAGCAAGGCTCGGAATGTGGCCTCCTGACCATTGCTTGCTTTGACCAATACCTCTGTGGCCAGCAAACTGTGGCTTTTGTTGTTTGCTGCTCCTACAGAAGGTGATTGTGGCTCTGTTGCCGCACCTAATGAAGTCTCCAGGTGCAGCAATGTATGGTGCCTTTTATCGCATTTAAAGCACATACGGCCTCGGCAATCCTTTGCCTTGTGGTTACTGTTAAAACAGTTCACACACAGTTGTTGTTTTAGTACCCAGTTGAGTCGATCGGGTACCGGTTTGCTGCTGAATTCATTGCATTTGTATAGCAAATGATTCCGTTTGCAGAAAGGGCAACTCGGTTGCCTTCCTGCGCTAGCAGAAGTGCAAGATGGGCTGTTCTGTTCCTTTTTTTGCTGTTGACTGCGTTGCCTGTTCCCAGCACTCGACTTCGCTGGTCCAGGAAACTTAGTATCATATCGAGCCCTTGAAGCTCTCTTGAGCCGTCTAACGATTGTTGGTATAGATCCAATTTTTGTTTTAAAATGGCAATTATGATTGTATCCCAGCTGGATACATCAATGCCTAGTCCCTTTAATGATGCTAGAGACTCAATTGTTGTAATATACAACTCCTTTAGTGACCTTGGGTCGTCACTGTTTGTTTGTTGTTGCAGAAGGCGATTGAGAATCGTATCTGCTACATGGCGGGAATTGTTGTATGCATCAACTAATATTTCCCATGCGCTCATGTAGTTCTCCGTTTTCAGGTCGATATGCCTTATAGTCACAGTGGTTTTAAGGTACCACATCCTCCTGACTGTGGGCATGTTGGTGTCATGTACCATGCATTTAAACAAATCGAAGAATTGCGTCCATTTGAGTAGATCCCCATTGAACTTGGGGATGCTGACTCTGGGCAAGTGTACATCTTCATTGCTTGATGTGTTGGTTTGTGCCCCCAGGACTTTCTGTACTTCCCTTTCTAGTCGGAGGAACGACTGCATGTCGTATCCCTCCCTGACCGGGTCTTCGTACTCTTCATGGATCGAGAAATGGATCTCTTGGTATTAGGACCACAATGAGTTTATTGAACTCCTTGATACGGCCCTGCCGGTCTCTGAACATTGTTTCAGAGCCCGTTTGATTGAGTCGGCGATTGCTTTTTGTCGCCGACATCTGATATCAGCTTACGTGCAGGTTGCGCTATGCTTGCAACGTCTGTAGTTTCCCGGCCGTTGCTCGCTGTTGCCTGATTTGGGGCATTGCTTGAGCTCTGAGCCATTGTATCGACTATAATATTTCTGTATTTGTCGTATGATTCACGGCAGTCGACGTAGAACTTTAAATATTCTTCGGTTCTATTTGCTGCGGAAATATTTTTGTCGTTCTCCGCAAATCGATTCCATACTTCATCGATTGCGACCAACTTTGTTTGGTAATATGTTGGATTTAATTTTCTATCCGCTGAATCTTTTCTAAAGTTGCGGATAAGCCTTGCGATCTCTTGACTGATCTCTTCCTGCAAGTCTAATGTCTTTTTGACTGCTTGCTCCTCCTTGTTAGAATTATTGACAATTGTTTAAATTCCTGACCGGTGGGAGAGTTTTATTCGCTCTTACAGCTGGATACGCTCATATTCGCAACCGTGTGTGGTCGAAGGAATTAATAACTGGTCAATAGACTTGGAGGATATAGAACTCTAGAAAGGATTTGAAGGCTCTTGACAGTGTCAAAAAGTTCCCAGAAGTGACGGAACTTTCGCTGTTGGTCTCACCAATTTTCTATGGCAAGAGTGAGATTCTGGAAAATTCCCAATAGTTACGGAATCTTTCCTGTTGGTTTGACGTATTCAGGATAATTTCCTGTGAGTCAGGGCTCACCAAATAGTTTTTTATGGCGAGTGAAAAGTTAGGACAATCCCAAGAGTTACGGATTTCCTGCGGTTCACGTCCACGGTTAGCGCAATCACGTCGGGGTCACCAAAATGTTTGTGTAAGGAGGCTTAGATGCCTGGCAGATAGTGCATAAACTATTGCCTGTTGTTGTCGCAACTAGCACTTGGAACTAGGTGGACGTGTTGGGGTGGTTTGGTTGGATGAGGGTCTGAAGACACAGCGACAGCCTCTGATGCATGAATAAAAGCTCGTTGTTGAGGTAGAACTCTTACTGACTTTATTAATGAAACTTAACAATATTTATAGGTACAAAAGTGCTTATGCTAACAGAAATAACGTATAACAAATAGTGTGCGGTTACTGTGAATGTGAGTTAGTGTTAAGAACTGAGTCCATTGCCCCAGTTCATTTCCTCGTCTCAGCAGACTATGCATATTCGCTTGACCTGGTAATTGATACTTTATTTACGATAAATGCATGTCGCTGCGACTGACGAATTATTACATTATGTGTGTCGTGTCTTAAATATCATACTTATGACTACATACTGCTGCGACTGAACAGCTATAATTAATACTAGACCCACCACCGATTAATATTAGATTCACCACCGATTAATATTAGATCCACCACCGATTAATACTAGATACACGATCGATAACCACCGCGCGGACGTCTTTAAAAACTCCGTTATGTTTGGCGGGTCCCGTTACTGGAGTTGTTTACACTCTACTATAAAAAGGCAGCACGTGCATGGAAAATTCCTCTTTGATCGCCAGCAAATCGCCTAACACACGTGCTGTCTCGTCGCCGTGATTTTTCACCCGTCACGCGTACAGAGTGCCATCGCGCCACTGCTGCCCCCCCGGTCGTGTCTTTGTGCTACTGCTGCTCGCCGCTACCGTCAGCGCGACGCCGCCAGCACCAGTCAGTGTCGCGAGTGCAACCGCTGCCCCGCAGCCACCCCCAGAAACCATCGACAGTGACGATCAGTGGCCCCAGTGCCCACACCCAGTGCCCGCCGCCAATCCGCGCTATCGGCAGAGCCGCCACAGTGACCGCCACCTGCCAGTGCGATCGGCATTGTAAGCGCCTGTGACCCACTAGCCGTCCGCGTTCGCGAGTGTGTCACCGCCAGGCCGTCCACCGTCTGTGCGCAGCCACCACGTCGCAGGTATAGCCGCTCGTGGGCGATTGCGCAGCCGCTGCTAGCCGCCCTCTCGCCAGTGCCACGGCAGAGCCGGCGCCCGTGTCTGTGACCGCGAGTGACTCGTAGCCGGCCATCTTCGCCTGTGCGCAGTCGCCACGCCGCTGGTATAGCCGCCCGTGGCGGCTCCGACCAGGCCCAGGAGGTCTGGACGCGGATCGCGGATCTGGAGAGGCAATTCCCGCGCCATCTGGCGACACCAAGGGCCCGGCCACGAGCCTATACGTTCCCCACGACCCTACCACCTCGACCACTATTTCACCTGCGGCCTTACTACGGTAATATGGGAGCTATAGGATATAGTCGTCCGATGGAGCCAATTTATTTAGAATATGTTTTAAACATTTTTTTAGATTTTTGGGGAAAATTTCACACCAATATCTCAACGGGAAGTATTTATTTAACATATATAAAAGTCTATTTAAACCTGAAAAATTCCGTTCTCATAGTACACAAAAAAGGCATAATCATTTCAAAATACACAAAAAATAGAAAACCACTCAAATTATTTTCACAAAAACAGTTATCAAAGTAAATACCTATAACATTAAAATCCATTTTAAATTATTTAAAACGGACCTCTCTAGCAAACGTTTGACCACTTTGAAATTCAGTTTTGATGTGACGAAAAGCAAACAAAACTCCGCTGCGCTGCAAAATATTAAAAGTTGGTCTTTTTTGCATTCTTTTCTTGAATGTGTCATTAGATTTTGAGACAAGACGAGTTTACCATACATTAATTTGGACATTTTAGAAATAATTTTGATACTTTTCGCACACGTTTTGAACATTTTTTTTTATATTTTTGCCCTATGGGCGCAACCACAGTGCTGTGGTCTGAAAAGGAGTGCTGTGTCGAGACCCTCCAGTTTCCTACCTTGTCTTCGCTGTTCCCCATCCTTGAAATTCTTCCGTGCTTGGAAAAATGAAGGTTGGCCTGTCTCCTCTATTACAAATAGTGACGTCACGACATATAATACTATCGAAAATAGACTCACCCCTCTCGTTTGTTTCCTTACTTCTCCACTACATCAACCTGATGACCGCATCTGAGGGTGCCTGTTCGTCGTAGGCCATGTAACCGGAGGCTATTAGTATAACTGTCCCCTCCGTCGTCTCAAACCTGATCACCGGTAGGTCCGAGTTGCTAAGAGTGGGGTGTAAAAGGGCGTTAATGATGTTTTTGACTATAATACCCGCCCTCGGCCTACCTGTCGTGTTTGTTTATATAGTTGTGTATCCCTTAGTCGCCACGCCAGAGATCTGTCCGTCTCTTGTCCATGGCTCCTGTATAAGGCCGATGTCGATGTCTTTCTCACGAGGAAGGACTACCAGATTCGCTGAAGCGTGAGGGCTCCGCTTCAGGTTAATCTGAACGACATTCGGCATTGTTGTGGCGTTGTCCGGAGTGACGTCATCGATGATTAAGTCATCTAACAGTCTGTTGGTGTCATCGACTTCGCCTTTTAAAGCTTCATCCGGTTCGGCCAGAAAGACCTTAATCTTGGCCTTTCTTATTCCGTACCGAACTTTGTGGTCGGATTTCTCGTGCTGCTCGAGGCATCGGCGGTTGATGAGGAACAAGAACGGCTGGCTTGGTTTCATGTCCCTCTAAGCCTTGAGTATGGCCCAGTCTTTCATGTCGACTTCTGGGTTCTGAGCTCGCAGAGTCTTCAGCACCCGTTCATGGTTAGACAGCCCCTTTAGAAGCCAGATGCCGTTCTGGGCCTCCTCGGCATGTCCTTTGCGGGGACTAGCTTGATGCTAAGCCCTTTCCATGCGTTGCCCATGCTGGCAACGGATGCCACCAGGAAGTCCTTTGAAGACTCATCGTCGCACCTGATCACCCGGTGCCCACTAACCACGTCTGAGGAGTCAAAGGAGGGTGTCGGACCAGATGGCTCAGTTAGTAGCTTGTCCGTTACCATCTCAGACAGTCTGGTCTCGGTTTTCTCCCATTTCTCCGCCAGCAGGAGCCCATCATCATTGAGCTCGTCCACCAGGGCCATGGCGAGGCTGTTTCTAGCTACCTCGCTGAACTTTTTCGCCGGACTGACAAACGATGTAGCTCTCGGAGCCCCCTTAGCATCCTTTGCTCTCTTCGGAGCGATCTCGCTCACCTCTTGGGAGCGGTTACGCTTCGCATGGGGAGGAAGGAATGCTTCCGGGTGCTCCTTTTCGTATCTCTCAAAGTTCTCGACTACATTCTGGAATCGGACCTTGTCGTCTCTATCGCGCTGATCCGCTTTGCCCTCCTCTTCGTTCTTGGCTATCTTTGCCAGAATGAAGCGGGCCTTGTGGACCTGCGCCTTAGCGCCTTAGCGGCTTTGGCTTATCGGTAGGTCCACTAGTGGCGTGGATTGCCTTGCCAACTACAAGGTCGTGACGTTTGGGGGGTGCTCGACTTGGCACTTCCCACCGAACTCGACGGAGTCAGTGTCTCGTCGTCCGAGCGCAGCAGCTTATCTTCGTCGATTTTGGAGATGGTTTGGGGTCTAGCCTGCCCCACGAGGTCCGAAGCGGATTGTTTGGTTCTACATATATTTCATAATCACTCGCGTTGCTCGACGAGGCGAGCGCGGCGGGCCCGAGGGGTTTGGGGCTTTGAAGATGGTCGACCGTGGCTTCGCCCCTAAGCCACGGCAAGGCAGTTCCGACTCAGGGTTGTCCGGCCCTGGGAAGGCTCCGTTCGGACACAGCAGCCCTGACTTGAGGGGAGGCCGTTTCGAGACTTGCCCGGGTCTTGAAGTGGGATGGGAGTCATAGGATTGTACGGTAAGTGAGACACAGAAGTTTGCCGCTCGTATTAGCCGTACCGTAGTACGTTTCCAGGGGGTACCACGTGGAGGACCTTCTCTAAGGAAAAGGTGGTGTCCATCATCATGACTTCCACCTACGAGTCGACTTGATGTCTCAGTTTCCAAGGAATATACATCAGCAGAGGCTCTACTGATCTTGCCTTGGTCTGAAGCTCCCTTACCACCCTCTCTGTTTAAACTACTAACAGATGTTGTTACTAAAACTTTCCCAGTGTCGAAAGTCACATCGAAAGTTGGATGATAAGGATCTTCAGGTTGCGTCATTGGAAAAACTCTAATTAGGTTTACGTCTGCCGGATCGGAGACAAAACATAGGTCCAGTAAGCGGTTTAAAGAATTACAGACATGGGTAACTTGAGAAAAAGATAAATTAAGCAAGCCATTTATGAGGTCATGCTGTGCTACAGTCTGAAGGACATTAGACACACCATCAGAAGACCAGTGAGCTCCAGGTATGTTGAAGTCACCCAAAGTCACTAATTGATCCCTATCAGAAAGCCTATTGGAAACTGCCTGAATTGCCGAAAGGTGTTTCCAATAAGTTGGCTTTTCCGAAGATGGAGGAATGTAAGAGCAGGTTACATAAATGCAACTACCTGCAAAAGATAGTTTTACGCAGATAAATTCGACGTCCAAGAAGTTATTAGATACCACGCGTTCCGAGAAGAGGCAATAGTCAAGTTTCAGTTAATACAATAACCTGGGCTGCAAAGGAAAGGCTATCCGAATACAATTTAGAGATCTTACTGCGTAAACCCCTAGTAGTCTGATAGGAAAGTTGTAAGGACGAGGTTAGTTTTTTGGGACAGAAGGTACAGCTGATACTAAGGATTGTGACGTCCTGGGCAGTTGCACTCCCGCAGGCCGCGTTCTCTTATTTCGAGCCTCGTACTCCTTGACTATGACGTACTCGGGGCAGAAGTCACCCGAGCAAATAGTGTCAAAGAGTTGGGTTGAGACATTTATCTTAAAAGATGAAATGTCTCTGGCATACGAAAATTGAAATTTTTCCACCTTGATATGTCCGGCTTGGGTTTTGCCTTGTATAAAAGCTAGAACATCTTCCGATGCGAGATCAGGGGCAAGCCTTGAAACAAATATTGTTTTCGAAGGTGGGACTGCTGTGAGGGTTTTACGTAACGTATTGTTAGCAACCACGGCCGGTATTCCGGGCATTGTTGGACCCTGGGTAGCTTTTTCGACGCCAAAGATTTCGGCTCCGCAGCGGACACAGCAGACGACGCGGAAATTGCTAGCTGAGCGGCTGCCATTACCCCAGAGTCCGATTCGGTTTCCGAATCTTTTCTCGTTCCTGATCTCAGAACCATTGGGGCGGGGACCATGAGCTGTGGCGCAAAAGAGTGGCAGGATATGAGGTGCTGTGTCTCACACAGTTGCAGCCGACCAGCAGCAGATTTTTTGCTTTTCGGTGACTCATTTAATAGCTTCATACTATTAAATTGAGCGTCAAGCGCGGAGAACAGGTAATTCGCCTTGCGAAAAGTGGCCATGAACTCAGAAAATCTACTCCTCGTCTGAAGCATGAAGGATGATATATCCTTCTCAACTGGTCGACAGGCCTCACAACAATAACGCAGGCCCTTTTTTGCTAGACACTGCGTCAGCTATTCGACCTGAAGAATTACAGGACATGTCGAATATATTATCAATTCCAGTTACAAAAATCCGGAAATCTAATAATTCCGTTAGAAAATAAGGATTATTAAATTAATATACTTAGCTACATCGTCCGTGCCCGCGCAATGTAATTTTGCTTATACAAGTTGATTTATTAACAATATTAAATTTCTTATTGCCAGTACTTATAAATTTTTACATAATGCAAATATACATACAGGGTACCCCATTTTTAATGTCGGTATGTAAACATTTAAAAACAACCGATTTCTCTAAACGATGTATTTTTAGATACGTTTACCTTTTTGTAGCTTCTCGGGTGTTATTGCGTTGATTTAATATAGTAAAAGGATATTTAAATTAAACAAATCGGTTGGTTTTTTTTATTTTCAATGTTTACATACCGAGTACACTGTACTTAGTAATAAAATGCTTTTTTATTTCTTTCGCTGTTTTTATTATAAACTTCTAATGTAATTAAGACTTACGCTATTTACTTATATTCATTTTTATGCTGACACATAGTTGCACCAAAGATAACGCCTTTCTCATTCGCACGCGACCTGAATGTCGGCGACCGAACAAGCATTCAATGTGTTATTGGAACTGGGGATCTTCCACTGGTTTTTACCTGGCTTAAAGACGGACATCCTCTACAATCAACAGTTGAAGATAAGCTTAGAAGTGGGAGTGAAGCTGCTGGTATAGCCTCCGACTCAGTGTTTACATCACCATTAAGTTTTCTGCACAAAATACAAGACGCAGTTTTTAATATGGATGGAGAAAATGGCAGCTTTTTTAAAATTCGTCAGAATGATGATTTTACCAGCGCCCTTAGCTTCACATATGTTACGAGAATTCAAAGCGGCACCTACACATGTCGCGTGCGAAACGACGCTGCAACAGTAACTCACTCTGCACTTCTAGAAGTTAATGGTACTGACACTTTATCACATAATCCTTTTATATTTCCTTTTTATTTCAAATAATCAAAATTAGTAGCATGTATATAATAATTGTTTATTTTTTTAATTTTACTGTATTACATAATATTACAGTATATATTATAAAATATATAAGAAACCTGTTGGCTGAATGCAGTTTTGATTTTTTTTTTTTTTTTTTCTTAATTAAGTAATTAAAAACTTAATGGCGCCCCCGGGTGGACAAGAATAATTAAAGTTAAAATTGAAAGTGCAATTGAAAAGTTCTTATTCTGTGCATCAAACAAATAAAATTGTTAGCGGCGGGGCATTGATTGCGTTAACCACATCAAAAACATTCGTGTCGGTCACCAAATAGTGCTTGCTGGAGAATTATATAATTACCCCAAAAGAAATCAGAGGTATTTGTGCAAAAAATGTTAAGATGAAGTTGGTTTCGGCTCCGAACGCCAAGCTCTGAATCCTTGGTGACAGTTTGGCCTGTGGAGAGTAGGGGCACTTTAGCCGCGACTTTCGGAACCCGCGCCAATATTTCTGCTTGGACTGGGGACGACGGAATGTCCAAAACATTGGTCCGTCGAGGACCAACCCGTCATCGAACACCCGAAAGTTCCACCGTTACGAGTCGAAAGAGAGATGATCGCCGCCGAAGAAGAGATTGGTGGGAACAATCGGCTGGCCACCATCGAGCTCATCAGCCACACGAGTTCCAAGGGATCCGCACACAGATCAACCTTGCGGATACCTTGTGGGTTGTGGTACAACTGCTTCTCCAGGCAGAGATCATGCTGGCGGGGATGACCATACAGATGCCACTCTTCGTCATGCCGGCGATGTTGGAGTCCTTGATCTTAGGCATGGTCTTCTTGGCGACGATTGGGACAACCATCCCATGTGAAGAAGCGAAGCTCACCCTCCCAGACGCCGACCGGAAGTATCCAGAGGCCACAAGACTCGGGAGTTGGGACCCGAGATACCCACGGATAACCACCGAGACACCAGGGACCCGAGGAGTCACTCTCCTCGCAGCCATCAAACCGGATCCGCCAAACCTTGGAGACGTGCAATACTCCGATCGAGAACGGAGGAGCCCCGGTTGGACATTGCCTACTATGGCAACGGATCACGATATAGCCAGGAATCGAAACATATCTAACCCCAGCTGGGGAAAAACGAAAATATACACGAGAAATTCACACGAGGAAAATACAAACGAGAGAGATTCACACGGAAGATACACAGCCCTAGCTAAAAGAAACGATAGCGAAGGAACAGAAAATCCATGCGCGGAAGACGACGCAAGCCCCGACGCCACAGACGATACTCGAGCGACATGAAAAAAGAAAAAGCTCCCAGGAAAACCCCTAGTAAACCACCAGGAGTCTAACCCGGATCACGAAAACCATCCGCGAGTCTAGCCGTTCCTCCACGAGAAGTTGGACCGACTTGAAGGGTTGACGGGAGTGGCCAATACCGCCGAGCATAGGATTACCATGCGACGCTACTTCTCGAAGAACCCGGCGATGCATAAGATTATCGACGAGCAGGTTGACGCCCTCCTCGAGCAGAACTGCATCAAACCTTCGAGTAGCCCGTCCAGCGCCCCCCTTAGTCCTGGTGGGGAAGAAGACCGGCAAATGGCGGATGTGCGTGGATTATCGACAGCTCAACGCGAAGTCTGTCCCGGACGCGTATTCACTACCGCGTATCAACCAAATCCTTGAACGACTAAAAAACGCGAAGTACACATCTACATTGAACCTGCGAATCAACCAGGGGAAGTGCTCCTTCTTCAAAAGAAAGATAGCGTATCTCGGACACGTAATCAGCGACCATGGCATCGACACCTATCCGGACAAAGCGGCTGCTGTGCAGAAACTGAGTCCACCTAAGCCTGATAGAGTTATTTATTTAATTACTTATTTAGAAAAATGGCAAATAACTGCCATGTAAGGCTGTACCTTTACCTCTGACCGAAGCAGGGAGTGTTTTTTAAAGATGTGCTCCGACTCGTAGGCAGGCCTAAAAGTCGCAGTCTGCTTAAGTAGGAAGGCAGATGACGATGAGAAGAGAAATTGTTTCTGTACCGATTCTATAAGATCCTGATACTTTGCGTACTGGGGTGACCACACACAAGAGCAGTATTCCAGAATGGGACGAACAAGAGAGACAAAAAGGAGTTTGGTGGTATAGGGATCATAAAACTCCTTGGACCAGCGCTTAAACTGATGTGATCGTTGAAATTTAAGTAGTGTGTAAACAAAACTCCAAGGTCTGTGACTGAATAGATGCGTTCAAGAATACCAGTCGCTAGGGAATAATTGGCATGGAAACAGTTTTTCCGATAAGAAGACAAAGATTTGCATTTCGAGTTATTGAGAAACAACAGATTGTTGATGCACCAAGTTTGCATGTTGTTCAAGTCAGTTTCTAAAAGCATATGAGACTCAGAGTTAGTCAGAGGCAATCATAGTTTTACATCATCAGCGTACATCATTACCTGAGAATGAGCAAGTACATTGGGAAAGTCGTTGATGAAAATTACAAAAAGAAGGGGTCCGAAATGGCTCCCTTGGGGAACACCTGAAGTTACGTGAACTAGATCTGAGAATGAGCCCTTAAAAGCAACTCTCTAAGTACGGTTAGATAAATATATTGCAATCCAGTCAGTCAGCAAAGATGGGAAGCCCAATAATGAAAGTTTTTTCAGCAAAAGCTGGTGATTGACCGAGTCAAACGCTTTGCTGAAGTCTGTAAAGATAACGTCAGTCTGGGTATTGTGTTTAAAGGCGTTTCTTATAACAGCACAGAACTCAAGAAGGTTTGTTGTGGTAGATCTTTATTTCATGAAACCATGCTGCGAGGAGGACATAAATGAGCTGCATTGGAGCTGCAGTTAAGAAGTAATCGGTAGTTCAAAAAGCTTGGGAATCGCACTAAGTTTTGCAATACCTCTGTAGTTCTCAACATTTGACTTGCTACCCTTTTTATGAAGCGGAAGTATAAAAGACACCTTCCAGCTATCGGAAAAGAATGACATGTTAAAAGATATCTGAAAGAGCTTAGACAAGGGACTACATAACGCATTAGCACAGTTTCTCAATACACAACTAGGCACAAGATCGGGACCAGAAGGATGGCTTGAGAGATTTTAAACTACGAAGAACATCATCCTCGCCGATTGTGGGCATAAAAATGCAGTTGGAGTGCGAAAGAGAATAATTATACATCGACGTTACATCAAAAGAAGAGGTAGAATACGTGGACTGGAAAAATTTTGCGAATAAGTTCGCAATGTCAAGCTCAGCGGAGGCAGACTCAATTATTAGATGAAGACGGGAAGGGAAGAGCTGTGGTTTTCGTTTAGAATTGACGAAAGCGTAAAATTGCTTCGGATTTGCCTGAAACTCACTTCTGCATCGATTTAAATGATTATTATAGCATTCGGAATTGTGCGTCAAGAAATCGGAACGAGCTACTCAGTATCTAGCACGGTCTGCTTGTAGTCCGGTTCGGCTGAATTTTTTAAAGAGTCTGGATTTCACATTTTTTAGATACGAAAGACGACGGAAAAACCAAGGGGGCTTGTGTGAGCTAACAAGAGAGGGAAATGACGGGACGAATGTATCAAAACAGGAATATAAAATGTCATAGAAACGTTCAAGCAGGTAAGATGGATCGTCAGTATTATTTAAAATGGTCCAGTCTATTGAGGATAAGTGATTATTCATGTCAGTGAAATTGGCTTTGCGGAAGCAGCGAAAGATAGCAGGCTCGGCAGGAGCACAAGGCAGTAATGGAGCCGAAGCCTCGAGTATTATCTCGATGGTAGGGTGGTAAGCATCTTCAGGACAAGAGAGAGGGTCAATTCTAGAGACATATGCATTGGCGAAGTCCGACACAAAAATAAGGTCTAAGATTTTATCACAGCAGATTTTAATATTATTTAATTGTCCTAAAGGTCAATAAGTCCGTGAATGAAGTCGTGAGGGACAGAGGGAATGAGAATATTAGAGTCAGATGATGGTATCAAGGATATGAGAGGGAGATTGAAGTCGCCAAGAAAAATGAAGTGGTCATTTGCACCCAGAGTAGAGTGGATGTTCTGAAATAGGGATAGGTGCTGAGAGTATATATCAAAGTCAGACCTAGGTGGAATATACGAGCCAGACACAAAAACAACATAATCGAAAACTTAAATGCGAACAGCAACAATTTCCAAAGTGCAGTCGAGGTCAATTATCGGAGCCAAGTTAGAGACAAGATTTGATTTAACGGCGATAAGAACACCGCCGCCGATGCGTGTAGGACGGTCGCGCCTATAGACAACATAATTGCCTGCAAACAGTTCAGTATCACAGACAGAAGAGTTAAGCCACGTTTCCGAAAAGACAATTACGTCGGGATCAAAGGAAGTACTATTAACGTGCAGTTTGCTGAGCTTCCCCAGTAAACTACGAGCGTTCTGATAGTGGATGGAGAAAGAATCTATTAGTTTTTTTAAGGCAAAACTAGGGGAGTCTGAAGCGCACGAGTACGAGGATTATTTTTGTTAATAAATTTATGAACTATGGCATGTTCAGGCCAGACGGAAAGATCAAGAACCCTGTCCAAGAGACCATCAGAAAGTGCAATTTTAAACGAAGATATATTACGTATTTGTTTAAAATTGAACTTTGAGACAATAAATTCGGTGCCAGAAACATTCAGCTTGCTGCTCAAATGGGTCTTAACGTCATTTTCGGAAGCACCAGGGTTCAGGCGGGAAACGAAGACAAACTTCCTGGGAGCAACGTCAGCAAGAGGCACCGGTTTACGCTGAGCAACTCCTGAGATTGCGGAGTGCTGTAGTCCAGGTGTGGTGAAAGGTGACGAAGAAACGGAGACTGCCGGTATCACAGGATGAGCGTCTCTGTTGCAATCCACCGCTGACACATTAGAAGCGGCAGCCCTCGACGTGGAAGCCTGATCGAAACTAGCAGGCTGTCGATGCAAAGGTGCAGCGACATCGGCTAATAAAGGGCCAAGAGCCGCGGTTTTGGTTGGTCCAGGTGGAGCAGCCTCGCAATAGTCATCTGCCGCGTTCGAGGTGTTGACCGCGGATAGGTTTCGCGGGCATAAGGGGACTCCCAGGGTCTGGAACTTGAAGAGAAATATTAGAGAGAGGTCTCGAGTTGATACATATTAGGCGCGCAACTTAGCAGTTTCAGACTTTTGAAGTGGGACTCCTCCGTCTGGAAACGACTGAAAAGCTCCTTGAAGCCAGCCGCCAGAGACTGAAACTCAAGATGAGTTTGCCTCATGAACGTCCTCATATTTGATTTGATATGTAGACAGCTTGGGCACGTCCAGTCCAATCCGACGTGATCTCGAAGGCGGTCCGGAATCCGTGGGCCGATATGCCCAAGATCGGCGCAGTCAGGTTGGGCGATATTATCGCAGAGCCAGCAAAAAACAGTGGCCTGCCGCGGGGTGATTTTGCGGCCGTTTGGGCATTCAGTTGCACAACAGGTAGCCATAATTAGTGTAGTAAGAATGTTAAATAATAATAATTCATAAAAAAGCGTACGAATTAAAAATTGAGGGAAAGATTATTTAATTTGCGCGGCGAAGGAAACGATCAAAACAGAGATCGAGCGAGAATGATCAAAAGCTTTTATCTAAGCGGCACAAAAGCAGTAGTTTGATTGTATGTTCGCGGTATGCAGAAACGCTTGCACCAACAACAAAGTTGAAACGGAGTGCAGCGGTATGCGGTAAACGCACAGCACACGAAAACAAAAGGGAAAGAAATAGAAAAATAAAATAAAACCGAGTTTGTTTTCGCAGATTAAAGTCACTATCTTTATACGAAAAGAACCAGATGTTTTGGGTAAACAAAGGCCGTCAAAACACTGATCGGTTGCCAAAAATTTGGACTTTGAGAATCAGGTATACACAAGAAAAACTTTGAAAGAAGGGAGTGCGATGGAAAACACGACCGACTCAATGCTTGACTTCTGCTTATTTGGCACTTATTAGATTGCGAGGTATGTTTTTTGTCACCGCAAAATTAATAAGGTCTGGGAGCTTGCGTGGGTCGGTTGGCCAGTATGTGGGACTTCCAGGGGAAACATAGTCCAGTTTATTTCTCACCAGAGACCTGCATTGAGTATGATTGGGTCGGTTCGATCAGAGAACGAACAGTTCTTACAATTTGATTTGATTGCTCTGCTTACTGATTCAAACTGATTGTTGCATACCGGTATGATGATCGAAAATTATTGTACAGAAAAAGACGATCGAGTCCAACGATGCAAACGGATGCTCAGACATCGATCAAGTTGCACTTGATTTGATTGTGAGTGAAGCAATCAGATCAAAAATTTCGCTGCGAATATGTGTTTGTGTGTGTAGTTTGTACAAATTTGTAAGTTGTAAAGGAAACAAGAAAGGAAGCTAACTTCGGCTCACCGAAGTTTGTATACCCTAGCAGAGTTTAAACAAAAAATTAAAAACGAAATTCTGAAATAATAATTGGTTCCCAAATCTCAAATTTGATGGCAATGGTTTGAAACACGGCTAAGCTATGGTTTTTTTATTTTCCTGATTGTTCCTATGGAAGCTATAGGATATAGTCAGCCGATTTTCATGAAATTAAAATCAAAATTCAGAAATACTAAAATATGGCTAAATATCAAATTTGGTGAAAATATGTTGAAATCTGACAAAGTTATGGTTTTTTCTTTTATTTTCCTGATTGTTCCTATGGAAGCTATAGGGTATAGTCAGCCGATTTTCATGAAATTAAAATCGAAATTCAGGAATATTAAAATATGGGTAACTATCAAATTTGGTGAAAATATGTTGAAAACTGACAAAGTTATGAATTTTTCTTTTATTTTCCTGATTGTTCCTATGGAAGCTATAGGATATAGTCAGCCGATTTTCATGAAATTAAAACCGAAATTCGGAAATAATACTAAAATATCAAATATCAAATTTGGTGAAAATTGGTTGAAAACTGACAAAGTTATAATTGTTTTTTGAAAATTTTTCGGATCGTTCCTCTGGCAGCTATATGATATAGTCGTCCGATCCGGCCCGTTCCGACATATGTACGAGTGAGAGTATATAGAAGCCTAACTGCAAAGTTTCATTCAGATAGCTTTAAAACTGAGGGACTAGTTCGCGTAGAAACGGACAGACGGACAGACGGAAAGACGGACATGGCAAGATCGACTTGGCTGTTGATCCTGATCCAAAATATATATACTTTATAGGGTCGGAGATGCTTCCTTCACTGCGTTGCAAACTTTTGACTGAAACTAATATACCCTGGTAGGGTATAAAAATTTGCGATGCGTAAAATTAACGAAGAAATCAATTTTATTTATTTTAAACGCTTAAAATTAAAATTAAATTATACCTTAAAATTAATTAGCATCAATAATATTAGAAAACAGAAGTAATATTAGAAAACAGAAATTTTAATCAAAAACTTAAACAAAAAAAAAAAACAAAATTTAAAAAAACATAAACCCTAAAACTTTTATTAAAAGAATATAAAAACAAAAGACTATCGACTGCGCATATTGTGTAGGCGACCTTCGGCATATTATGAAAAAAGTAGATAGGGTTGAATCGGACCACCCGGTATGACCAAGCCGTATGACTGTGATCGATCTGAATGCAAGCAGCATTCCAAATCATTCTATGCAGCTCACACAAAGCGTTCGACCGAAGAAAATCAGGACGAACCAGGTCCGAGTGATTGCAATTGAATGTTCGCTTTGAACATCCTCGCTTACAATTCATTCATGTTCGTTGAAGCAAAGTTGTGCGTCACAAGAAATCCGAGTCAATGATCGGTATGATTGAAAAAATTGTGATAGTTGCAGCTCTCTGTTTCTCACATTTATAATTACATTGTACAATTTCCTTCCTTTGGGAGTGACTAGGCGTGATCCCCAGTGCGTATGTTTGGCATTGTAGTCTCCTGCGGCTATAAAACGATCCCCGAGTGAATTGTAGAAGTCCATAAATTGTCCTTCCAAAACTGAGAAACGAGGAGGGCAGTAAACGGCAGCGATTGAAAGGCTTCCGTTTCTTGACCGAATTTGTATCGATGTGGCCTGAAAAAAGTTTCTTGCAAACCTTTTGTGAAAATGATAATTGAATTAACTGTATGCACACTGCATCTCATTTATATTTAACTCAATAAGGTTAAGCGAAGATAAACTACTACTAACCTTCTGGAGCTCACTCCCTTCATCATAAGGGGCTTCAATAATAACTCTCAAACGGATATAATTTATACTGACTTCAGCAAAGTATTTGATTCCGTTAATCATTCCCTTCTCAGGAAACTCGATTTAATGGGATTTCCAATTGATCTTCTTTGGTGGATCTTTAGTTATCTGACTGGCAGGATGCAAAAAGTCCTCTATAAAAACTATTTATCTAATGTCCCGCAAGGGAGCCACTTGGGTCCCTATTGATTAGATTATTTTTTAATGATCTGCCCGAAGTTCTGATAAACTCTAGAGTACTCATGTACGCTGATGATGTCAAGCTCTGTGTGCAATACAAGGACGTCGCCTACCAGTCTGATTTACAAACAGATCTTGATAGCTTCCAAACTTGGTGCCGCACAAACCCACTAAACTTAAATGTCTCTAAATGCACGCTAATGACATTCTCTCGTGTCGTTCCCAAGCTTGCAATTTACACGCTTAGCTGCTGTTTTTTGGAAAGAATTAACTCTAATTTCTAATTATTAACAATATTATAATAGGTCCCTAAACTACTGTAGTATGCACTGTACCAACAATACTTAAAGGATACACACTGTAACACTTTGTTGCAGTGTTTACATAATTCATGGTCCCGGTCATAAACTCTAAGTGGCCGAAATATGAACCGATCGCTATGGCTCAGGCCACCCACAAAAAGTGTTAGCGTCGGCATTATTGCAACATGAACGGACCGCATGTGCATACCCCTCGCGCTCCTCACATAAGAGAGGGCATATATTTATGTACATAAATATATACATTGATAGCCGTCTCTCTGCCGCCGCCTGCGAGCAGCACAGCAATGAGACTTAGCCTTAATTAGACTTTAAGGAATACTTTAAGAACAGATTGAATTCAAGCCTTCGAGCGGCACCATAGCTGCTCTCAAAAATCCAAATTAAATAAAGAAACATTTAAAACAAACCAACCACCAATCTATTTACTTCATGGTGACCGTGACTTGGACCGCTTTACAAAAAAAAACACTTGGAAAAATGCCGGATTTGTGGCCTGTAGTGGTCAGGAATGCGGAGACGCCCAAGGAGATGAAAATGAGGTAACAGCAAAGTAATCATCAGCGGACAACCACAAGGAATATATTTGAACCGAAATCTAAGTGAAAAGTGATGGGACGGAGTGGAGTGAAGAACAAAATAAATGAGATAATAGCGCCCTTGAAGTGGCTATTATATACGAACCAACTACCCCCGCCATGGGTCACAGCGGTGAAGCTGCAGAGTGAACTCGATTTTTTGAAAGTAAATTTACAAAAAACCAATACAACGAACACAATTCAACAAGTTACAAAAACTGTAAACGGAGGAAAAATTAAACCGCCATATCCTAAGGGACTATCAAAAATGAAGTCGAGCTACCCCGCCGACTGCACTGGACCACTAAACAGTGTGCATTGTAAATATACATGCACGAGGAAAGACAACTAGTGTGAGAGGCAATCGGCCCCTTACACCTCCGTGGGAGAAGACTGCCTGTGCGAAGCCAGCACCGGCGCCGCCTGAGCTCAAAGGCCAGGACATCAGCAGCAGACACCAAGCGCGGGAGGCAAGACCGCCACTTGCGCCATCGAGAGAACGTCAGCAAAGCCAAACCGGCGACGATCAGCTGACGTGGGCCAAGGAAGAGCACCACAACCACAGCAGATACCGAGCGTTCCATGAGAAGATCCAGAATAAACCCATGCACTGCGTTGCATCCTTTTTTTGATTGCACTGCGATTTTTATATAAATATAATATAAATTGTAAAATTGAGCGGAACCTTCTCCGCCCAATTAGTCGTGTAGCCCGTAAAGCTATACAAAATAATAGGTAGGAAGTTGTAATAATAGATGAGAAGTAATGAAAAAAGCCAATTCTCAGTAGAAGTTCACAGAAATCATATTCCAAACTATAATATAAGGCTATATGTACCCCCCACAAAAATGACTTTGGACATAAAAACAGTGGATTCCACTGCCAATGTCATAAATAAAGTTGAGGCAAATAACATTGATCTGTATTGGGTACATTTACTCTTAATAACAATCGTTGTCATAATGTGCGCCAACTGTTTTTACAAAATTTATAAGTTGCACAATAGATGTTTAAAGAAAAGATACATGATCCGGGCTAATGACCTGGATAAAATCTAAGACAAATGATACTACTTACATTGAAAAATGTTATAAATAAAACTCACCATATTTTAAAAATATAAGTAACATTATTAAGAATACGATATGAATTAAATAAAACACAAAAATTATATACACACATCATTTTCTTTGAAAATTGGCTAAATTAACTACAATGACCATGAGATAATGGATTGGAATGAGCTGTATAAAGACATTAATGATATCAAAACTACATTTGACAAATCTTACAAGTCATTAACATAAAAAAGGCCAATCCAAAAGACAACTATCAATAGACATGTCGAAATATTAGTACAGTGCTTTAACGAAGCGCGAATACTAATACATGGGCGCAGAGAGAGATTGAATCGAGATCATTGGTCCCAAGTATCTAAACTTCTGATACGACAACGATCTAATTTAATATCAATTAAACAAAAATTCAATTTAGAAATAGTGGTACCGAATTGTTGACACTGCCCCTGACCCAGAATCAGCTGATACGGACGAAGTAAAATCCGAAGAGCCTAGTGAAGAAGGAAGATTTAAATAATCTTACTTTTCCAGCGGTATACACCGATATTGACATTTACACAGAATCAGATTCCGAAACGACAAGCGAGAGAAGCAACTCTTTAACAATGGCGCAAACCAATATTGACTTCATAAATACTGCATCCAAGCTGATACCAGTGTTCGATGGTAAAGCAGAAAATCAACAAGTTTCGTGGATGCGTTAGAGATTGTAGAATCAATAAAGGGCGAGCATGAACAGTGTTATATACAAAACTGCCAACCAGTATACACAAAAAATTGAGCAAATGACAAAATCTTTAGAGGGGGCATATATATCAGATGGCTTACCTCTAGAGCTAGCCAGAAATTATTCCACTCAGCATGCAGTCAAGGCAATGACTAAAAATTGCACTATAGATAAGGTAAAACTTATCATGCAAGCTGGTACCTTCAATACCATGAACGATGCTGTCTCCAAGTTTGTGAGTAGTTGCACCGAGGCAACTGGACAGTCAAACACTGTCCTATACTACAGAAACTATCCACATCGCGGTTCAAAACGCGGACGTGGGAATGCAGGAAACAACAATTATAGAAACAATTGGCGTGGTTATAAAAATAACTACAATAATAACCAATATAGCAACGGAGGACAGGAACAGTATAGAGGAAATAATCGAGGCCACAACAACAACAACCAAGGCAATGCCGAGTTGCCCAGAACACATCGGGAAATTCCCAATAACATCGGGATATTCCCAGAACCCTTTGAATACTCAGAATTAAAGAAGCCAGAGTTCATACCATTAATCTCAGTCAGAATATATTCGTTTCATTTAGTAATGTAAATACAGGAAAAGATCTTGTCTTTGTAATAGACACGGGTGCAGACATTTCAGTTTTAAAAGAGACTTTGGATATTTTTGATAATAGAAGATAGAAGAAACAACCAAATCCAAAGGTTTAATTTCAATTAAAATACAAACAAATAAGTATATAATTCCACACGATTTTCATTTCGTAAGTTTCCAGTTTCCCATCCCATGCGATGGAATATTAGGAATCGATTTCATAAAAAAATACAACTGCCAACTAGACTTTAAGCCATCTAAAGATTGGCTTATAATTAGACCAAATAATCTAAAATACTCAATTAACGTACCAATAGCTCACAGTTCTGGCAACAATTCAATTCTTCTGCCAGAAAGATCCCAAGTTATTAGAAAAATTCAATTAAACTCTCAAGAAGACAGTGTACTAATTCCAAATCAGGAAATTCAGCATGGTATTTACATTGCAAATACTATAGCAACGTCTAGTAACGCTTTTATAAGGCTACTTAATACGACGAACACTGACCAAGTAGTCAGTACAAATAATCTAATATATGAATCAGTTTCGAACTACGATGTAGTCCATACAAATTTTGACAATAGAGAAAAAGCTGTATTGTCACAACTTTTGAAAAATTTCCCTCCACAGTTCAAGTCACAGCTTTCCAGCTTATGCACCCAGTGTAGTGATATATTCGGACTGGAAACCGAATCAATATCAACAAATAATTTCTATTGAAAAACAACTGAGATTAAAAGATGAAGAACCAGTATACATAGGGAATTATCGAAGCCCACACAGTCAGATTGATGAGATACAAAAAGAAGAAAGAAAGTAAATTTCCGACGGGATAGTTGAACCATCCGTATCTGAATACAATTTATTACTCGTCCCTAAGAAATCATCTCCAGGGTCAAATGCAAAGAAATGGCGGTTAGTAATTGACTATCGCCAAATCAATAAAAAATTACTTTCGGATAAATTTCCATTAACTAGAATTGATGATATTTTGGATCAACTAGGTAGAGCTAAATGTCTTGACTTAATGTCAGGATTCCATCAAATTGAACTAAAAGAAAGTTCAAGAGATATAACGTCTTTTTCAACGAGCAATGGCTCATATCGCTTCACGCGATTACCTTTTGGACTGAAAATAGCTCCTAATTCATTTTAGAGAATGATGACTATTGCATTCTCTGGTCTGGAACCTACCCAGGCATTCCTTTATATGGATGATTTAATTGTAATCGGTTGTTCCAAAAACCATATGCTTAAAAACTTAACAGATGTTTTTGAGAAATATAGGAAATATAATCTGAAATTACATCCAGAAAAATGCCCATTTTTTATGCATGCAGTGACTTTTCTAAGTCATAAATGCACAATGAAAATCAACAAGTTTCGTGGATGCGTTAGAGATTGTAGAATCAATAAAGGGCGAGCATGAACAGTGTTATATACAAAAATGACAAAATCTTTAGAGGGGGCATATATATCAGATGGCTTACCTCTAGAGCTAGCCAGAAATTATTCCACTCAGCATGCAGTCAAGGCAATGACTAAAAATTGCACTATAGATAAGGTAAAACTTATCATGCAAGCTGGTACCTTCAATACCATGAACGATGCTGTCTCCAAGTTTGTGAGTAGTTGCACCGAGGCAACTGGACAGTCAAACACTGTCCTATACTACAGAAACTATCCACATCGCGGTTCAAAACGCGGACGTGGGAATGCAGGAAACAACAATTATAGAAACAATTGGCGTGGTTATAAAAATAACTACAATAATAACCAATATAGCAACGGAGGACAGGAACAGTATAGAGGAAATAATCGAGGCCACAACAACAACAACCAAGGCAATGCCGAGTTGCCCAGAACACATCGGGAAATTCCCAATAACATCGGGATATTCCCAGAACCCTTTGAATACTCAGAATTAAAGAAGCCAGAGTTCATACCATTAATCTCAGTCAGAATATATTCGTTTCATTTAGTAATGTAAATACAGGAAAAGATCTTGTCTTTGTAATAGACACGGGTGCAGACATTTCAGTTTTAAAAGAGACTTTGGATATTTTTGATAATAGAAGATAGAAGAAACAACCAAATCCAAAGGTTTAATTTCAATTAAAATACAAACAAATAAGTATATAATTCCACACGATTTTCATTTCGTAAGTTTCCAGTTTCCCATCCCATGCGATGGAATATTAGGAATCGATTTCATAAAAAAATACAACTGCCAACTAGACTTTAAGCCATCTAAAGATTGGCTTATAATTAGACCAAATAATCTAAAATACTCAATTAACGTACCAATAGCTCACAGTTCTGGCAACAATTCAATTCTTCTGCCAGAAAGATCCCAAGTTATTAGAAAAATTCAATTAAACTCTCAAGAAGACAGTGTACTAATTCCAAATCAGGAAATTCAGCATGGTATTTACATTGCAAATACTATAGCAACGTCTAGTAACGCTTTTATAAGGCTACTTAATACGACGAACACTGACCAAGTAGTCAGTACAAATAATCTAATATATGAATCAGTTTCGAACTACGATGTAGTCCATACAAATTTTGACAATAGAGAAAAAGCTGTATTGTCACAACTTTCGAAAAATTTCCCTCCACAGTTCAAGTCACAGCTTTCCAGCTTATGCACCCAGTGTAGTGATATATTCGGACTGGAAACCGAATCAATATCAACAAATTTCTATTGAAAAACAACTGAGATTAAAAGATGAAGAACCAGTATACATAGGGAATTATCGAAGCCCACACAGTCAGATTGATGAGATACAAAAAGAAGAAGGAAAGTAAATTTCCGACGGGATAGTTGAACCATCCGTATCTGAATACAATTTATTACTCGTCCCTAAGAAATCATCTCCAGGGTCAAATGCAAAGAAATGGCGGTTAGTAATTGACTATCGCCAAATCAATAAAAAATTACTTTCGGATAAATTTCCATTAACTAGAATTGATGATATTTTGGATCAACTAGGTAGAGCTAAATGTCTTGACTTAATGTCAGGATTCCATCAAATTGAACTAAAAGAAAGTTCAAGAGATATAACGTCTTTTTCAACGAGCAATGGCTCATATCGCTTCACGCGATTACCTTTTGGACTGAAAATAGCTCCTAATTCATTTTAGAGAATGATGACTATTACATTCTCTGGTCTGGAACCTACCCAGGCATTCCTTTATATGGATGATTTAATTGTAATCGGTTGTTCCAAAAACCATATGCTTAAAAACTTAACAGATGTTTTTGAGAAATGTAGGAAATATAATCTGAAATTACATCCAGAAAAATGCCCATTTTTTATGCATGCAGTGACTTTTCTAAGTCATAAATGCACTGATAAAGAAATACTTCCAGATGACAGGAAGTACGATGTCATTATGAACTACCCAGTTCCGCATGACGAGGACAGCGCGAGACGATTCGTAGCCTTTTGTAACTATTATAATCGTTTTATAAAAAACTTCGTCGACTATTCACGGCATATAACTAGATTATGTAAAAAGAATGTTCCTTTCGAATGGACAGATGATTGTCAAGATGCATTTGAGTACTTAAAAACAAAACTCATGGAACCCACTTTACTTCACTTTAATTTACAGATGCAGGCAAACAAGCATGTGGAGCGGTTTAACTCAAAACCATAATGGACTCCAACTTCCCATTGCTTATGCATTTAGAGCGTTCACTAAAGGAGAGAGTAATAAGTGTACTACTGAGCAGGAATTAATTGCAATACATTGGGCAATACTTCATTTTAGACCATATATATATGGAAAGCACTTCTTAATAAAAACCGACCATAGACCTTTAACCTATCTTTTCTCGACGATCAATCCCAGATCAAAACTGACGCGTATGAGGCTTGAATTAGAAGAGTATGACTTCACAGTCGAATATTTGAAGGGTAAAGATAATTATAGAATAACCATCAAGGAACTACAAAACATAACCGGTAACATTAAAAAAGTCACTACGAGATATCAAAATAGACAGAAAATCCGCGCGGAAAACACAGAAATAGAATTGCCCAGGCAAACTATTGATCAAGCTTATAAGCCCAACGTTTACGACGTCATAAACAATGACGAAGTACGTAAAGTAGTGACCTTGCAGATTAAAGATATGCTATGTTTCCTTAAGCATGGTGAACTGGAGTGGGCGGATGAGAATCCAAAATAAGCCCGGCTGTCGTGCTGGTTGTGGTGGCCGTAGAAGTTGTCTGGGGGTAGTTGCTGCTGCTGGTAGAAGTCCCAAAATTCCCAAAGTAGAAGGGCGGCGAGAAATCGACTTCACAAATTTCACTTTAATTCACAGACTTCAATTGTAAGACTAACTTAAGACTAAGAGACAAATTGGCCCGGGACCGCGGAGTGGTGGATTTCCGCTAGGAAAACGGGAGCGGGAGAGAAACGGAGAGCGGGAGTGCAAGCGGGAGTGCAAGCGGGAGTGCAAGCGGGAGTGCAAGCGCTCGCCCCTACACTGCCGCTCAGAACTAAGCGCCCGTGTGGCGCGAACATTCCCCCCCCCCCTTGCGGCAGCAAAGCAGGACTACTTTTCCTGGCACACTCCGGAGACGGTCCATCCAAAGACGGTGCTCTGCGCGACGGGCAGCCCATCTTCCAGTTTCAGGAACCCCGGTTGGATCAGCTTGGTGAACAAGTCTGACCCCAACGCGAGGGAAATGGTCCATGGGCGATGGAAACGTTCATCCGCGAGCCGGATATCATCGAACTTAGCCCGGATGGTGTCGCTCAGAGCCCGTACGGGAGTTCGAATTCTAAGGCTGTCGGGAGGATGTGCACCACCTTCTGTTACAAATATGCAGCCACGGTCCGAGATAGAGTGGGGGCCGCCGTGCGCGCTGGCTCCTTCGGAACGGGATGACGAGCCGGCGATGGAGTGGGTGCCGCCGGACAAGCAGGCTCCCTGGAGACGGGCGGACGAGCGGTGCTCTCCGGCCGTGGACGAGACGTAGATGGCTCCTCGTGCATGTGGAGCAACGTGTGGTGGTCACCTCCACACGTTTTGCAGCCCTCGGTGCTGCGGCAGGTCCCTCCCGAGTGCTCGTGAGCGAGGCAGTTCAAGGCGCTTTTCGGCGCTCAGTTTATGGAACCTCTTGCACTGCCGAAGAGGATGGATGCCCCAGGCGGACTCGGCAGCGGTAGGACTGAATACCTCGAGTACGTGTGCTCTCCAAATTCTGGGCGGTACGAGGACGTGGCATCATTCTGATGTAGTTGTTCTGCAAGGAAAAGAGACAAGACCTCGCAGACAGAAGCAGGTTAATGGCTGGAAGTAGCCGGCTCCTTGCTCTCCATAGGGAGAAGGATAACTTTATGCACGGGGCGTTTTATTGTGCCGCGCGCCGTACGGACTTCGGCCACTCGAACTCGGCCATCGGCTCCGGGGAAAACAGAAACAATTCTGCCGAGCCGCCATTCGTTCGAGGGCAATTGTCCTCCTTGACTACCACCATATCGTCAATTTGGATGTTTCGGGTCGGAAATTGCCATTTGTTGCGTTTGTGGAGATCTTTGAGATACTCCTCTTTCCACCGCGCACTAAACTGCTGCTGTTGGGATCGACTTGGATTCGCCCTTCATCTCAGGCTCAGCCGTGGAAAGCAACGCCCCTGCAATCAGGAAATGGCCAGGCGTGAGGGCTAGCAGATCGGAGGGATCTTCAGACATCGGGGAGAGGGGTCTGGAGTTGAGGCAAGCTTCGATCTTGGTAAGGAGCGTCGCAAGTTCCTCAAATGTATACTTGCGGGTAGCCGTAGCTTTGTAGAAAAGAGTTTTGAAACTTATCACCCCTGCTTCCCACAGACCCCCCATATGTGGAGCCCCGGGCGGGATGAAACGCCATTCAAGTCCCTGATGGCTGTATACTGTAGTATGCACTGTACCAACAATACTTAAAGGGTACACACTGTAACACTTTGTTGCAGTGTTTACATAATTCATGGTCCCGGTCATAAACTCTAAGTGGCCGAAATATGAACCGATCGCTATGGCTCAGGCCAGACACAGAAAGTGTTGGCGTCGGCATAATTGCATGAACGGACCGCATGGGCATACCCCTCGCGCTCTTCACATAAGAGAGGGCATATGTTTATATACATAAGTATATAACCGTCTCTCTGTCGCTGCCTGCGAGCAGCGCAGCTACGAGACTTAGCCTTAATTAGAATTAAAAGAATATTATAAGAACAGATTCAATCCAACCCTTCGAGCGGCTCCATAGCTGCTCTCAATATTAAAAACCTTGAATAAAGAAACACTTTAAATGTAACCAAACGAATCTATTTACTTCATGGCGACCGTGACTTGGTCCGCTTGTGGATGGTGAAAAAAAAGAATTAATTAAAAATGATCCATGGCCAAACATGTAAAAATGAACAATGAGATGGAGCAGGAATCAATAAAATCCCTGATTAAAACGGCATAAAAATATAAAACTGCGACCTCAAAATCAACAGCGAATATACAGCGGACACACACAAAATACACAGATGCCCCGCCGACTGCCCTAGACCACTAAGCAGTGTGCATTGTAAATATACATGCACAAGGAAAAACAAATAGTGTGAGAGGCAATCCGCCCTTTACACCTCCGAGGGAGAAGACTGCCTATGCGAAGCCAGCACCGGCGCCGCCTGAGCTCAAAGGCCAGGACAACAGCAGCAGACACCAAGCGCGGGAGGCAAGACCGCCGCCTGCGCCATCGAGGGAACGTCAGCAAAGCCAAACCGGCGACGACCAGCTGACGTGGGCCAAGGAAGAGCACCACGACCACAGCAGATGCAGAGCGTTCCAGAATAAACCCATGCACTGCATACTTTTTTTGATTGCACTACGATGCATATTTTTTTTATATAATATAATATAAATTGTAAAATTGAGCGGAACCTTCTCCGCCCAATTAGTCGAATGGCCCGTAAAGCTATACAAAACAATAGGTAGAAATCTGTTAAAAAAGATGAAAAGTAATGCAATAAGCAAATTTTCAATAGAAAGTTACAGTAATAATAACCCAAAGTATAGTTTAAAGGTATATGTACCACCTACAAAAATGACGTTGGATATAAAAACAGTGGATTCCACTGCAAATGTTATTAACAAAGTAGAAGCCAACAATATCGACTTGTATTGGGTACATGTACTTTTAATAATAATTGTTGTAATAATGTGCGCAAATTTTTTCTACAAAATCTACAAGCTGCACAATAAATGTCTTAAGAAAAGATACATGAGCCGGGCTAATGACCTGGATAAAATCTAAAACAAATCATTCTACTTATATTAAAGAATTATTATTATTATTATATCAAAAATATAAATACAATATATAATATATAATATAATGGCCAATAGTAACGTTGTCAATAATACAATTTATACTTAAAGATGAATTACATAAAACACAAAAACTATTTTTAATTAAATACAGACAAAATATTTTTGCTACATGAACACAAGGGCTAAATTAACTACAATAACCATGAGATAATGGATTGGAATGAGCTGTATAAAGAAATTAATGATATCAAAACTACATTTGACAAATCTTACAAGTCATTAACATAAAACAGGCCAATCCAACAGACAACTATCAATAGACATGTCGAAATATTAACGAAGCGCGAATACTAATACATGGGCACAGGGAGAGATTGAATAGAGATCATTGGTCCAAGTATCTAAACTTCTGATACGACAACGATCTAATTTAATATCAATTAAACAAAAGTTCAATCTATAAATAGTGGTACCGAATGTACTAAACACTCCCATAGCAGTTGACACTGCTCCTGACCCAGAATCGGCTGATACGAACGAAGTACAAGCAGAAGAGACTAGTGGAACTTAACCCAAAATAGAAGAGGAAGATTTAAATAATCTGACCATTCCAGCGGTTTACACCGATACTGACATCTACCCAGATTCTGACACTCCAAGTGAGGAAAGCACTCCTGTCGCAATGGCGCAAACTAACATTGATTTCATAAATACCGCATCCAAGCTGATACCAGTGTTCGATGGTAAAGCAGAAAACCTAACAAGTTTCGTAGATGCGTTGGAAATAGTAGAATCAATTAAGGGCGAGCATGAACAACTCGCAGTGTCAATAATAAAAACCAAATTGAAAGAAGCTGCTAGAAATCTGATAGGAAACGAAACAACGATTTCCCAGGTGATTTCTAGGTTGAAAGACAATGTCAAGGGCGAAACTGTTGAAGTATTGTCAGCAAAGCTGATGAATCTACAGCAACGCAACAAAACTGCAAACCAATATACGCAGGAAATTGAACAAATGACTAAAGCCTTAGAAAGAGCTTATATATCAGACGGGTTATCATTAGAACTGGCAAGGACCTATTCTACTCAGCGTGCCGTAAAGGCAATGACAAAGAACTGCACAATTGATAAGGTAAAACTTATCATGCAGGCGGGAACATTCAATACAATGAATGATGGCGTGTTCAAGTTTGTAAGTAGTTGCACTGAAGTAACTGGACAGCAAAACACTAACCTGTATTACAAAAACTATTCACATCGCGGTTCAAAGCGCGGACGTGGAAACTCCGGAAACAATAATTATAGAGGCAATTCCCTTGGGTACCAAAATATCCAAAATAATAACTACCAAGGCCAAAATAGAGGAAATAACTATAGAGGCCGTGGCAACGGAAATCGAGGCCAAAACAATAACAACCAAGGCAATGTGCGAGTTGCAAAAAACACATCGGGAAATTCCCAAAATACATCGGGAAACTCCCAGAACCCTTCGAATACTCAGAATTAAAAGAAGCCAGAGTCCATACTATTAATCTCAGTCAGAACATATTCGTTTCATTCAACAATGAAAATACAGGGAAAGAACTAGTTTTTCTAATAGACACGGGAGCAGACATTTCAGTTTTAAAAGAAACTTCAGATATTTTTGATAATATCCAAATTGACAATGTTATAGACATAAAGGGAATAAGTCAAGAAATAACCAAATCCAAAGGTTTAGTTTCCATTGAAATACAAACTACAAAGTATGTAATTCCACACGATTTTCATATCGTAAATTTCCAATTTCCCATTCCATGCGATGGAATATTAGGCATCGATTTCATTAAAAAGTACAATTGTCAACTAGACTTCAAGCCATCTGAAGATTGGCTTATAATTAGACCAAATAATTTGAAATATCCAATTAACGTACCAAAAGCTCACAGTTCTGGCAACAACTCAATTCTTCTGCCAGCAAGATCCCAAGTTATTAGAAAAATTCAATTAAACTCTCAAGAAGACAGTGTACTAATTCCAAATCAGGAAATTCAGCATGGTATTTACATTGCAAATACCATAGCAACGTCTAGTAACGCTTTTATACGGTTACTTAATACGACAAACACTGATCAAGTAGTCAGTACAAATGGCCTAATATATGAATCACTTTCGAACTACGATGTAGTCCATACAAATCTTGACAATAGAGAAAAAGCTGTATTGTCACAACTTTCGAAAAATTTCCCTCCGCAGCTTAAGTCACAGCTTTCCAGCTTATGCACTCAGTATAGTGATATATTCGGATTGGAAACCGAATCAATATCAACAAACAATTTCTATAGACAAAAACTGAGATTAAAAGATGAAGAACCGGTTTATATAAAAAATTATCGCAGCCCACACAGTCAGCTTGATGAAATACAAAAACAAGTAGGAAAGTTAATTTCCGACGGGATAGTTGAACCATTCGTATCTGAATACAATTTATTACTCGTCCCTAAGAAATCATCTCCAGGGTCAAATGCAAAGAAATGGCGGTTAGTAATTGACTATCGCCAAATCAATAAAAAATTACTTTCGGATAAATTTCCATTAACTAGAATTGATGATATTTTGGATCAACTAGGTAGAGCTAAATGTCTTGACTTAATGTCAGGATTCCATCAAATTGAACTAAAAGAAAGTTCAAGAGATATAACGTCTTTTTCAACGAGCAATGGCTCATATCGCTTCACGCGATTACCTTTTGGACTGAAAATAGCTCCTAATTCATTTTAGAGAATGATGACTATTGCATTCTCTGGTCTGGAACCTACCCAGGCATTCCTTTATATGGATGATTTAATTGTAATCGGTTGTTCCAAAAACCATATGCTTAAAAACTTAACAGATGTTTTTGAGAAATATAGGAAATATAATCTGAAATTACATCCAGAAAAATGCCCATTTTTTATGCATGCAGTGACTTTTCTAAGTCATAAATGCACAATGAAAATCAACAAGTTTCGTGGATGCGTTAGAGATTGTAGAATCAATAAAGGGCGAGCATGAACAGTGTTATATACAAAACTGCCAACCAGTATACACAAAAGGTTGAGCAAATGACAAAATCTTTAGAGGGGGCATATATATCAGATGGCTTACCTCTAGAGCTAGCCAGAAATTATTCCACTCAGCATGCAGTCAAGGCAATGACTAAAAATTGCACTATAGATAAGGTAAAACTTATCATGCAAGCTGGTACCTTCAATACCATGAACGATGCTGTCTCCAAGTTTGTGAGTAGTTGCACCGAGGCAACTGGACAGTCATACACTGTCCTATACTACAGAAACTATCCACATCGCGGTTCAAAACGCGGACGTGGGAATGCAGGAAACAACAATTATAGAAACAATTGGCGTGGTTATAAAAATAACTACAATAATAACCAATATAGCAACGGAGGACAGGAACAGTATAGAGGAAATAATCGAGGCCACAACAACAACAACCAAGGCAATGCCGAGTTGCCCAGAACACATCGGGAAATTCCCAATAACATCGGGATATTCCCAGAACCCTTTGAATACTCAGAATTAAAGAAGCCAGAGTTCATACCATTAATCTCAGTCAGAATATATTCGTTTCATTTAGTAATGTAAATACAGGAAAAGATCTTGTCTTTGTAATAGACACGGGTGCAGACATTTCAGTTTTAAAAGAGACTTTGGATATTTTTGATAATAGAAGATAGAAGAAACAACCAAATCCAAAGGTTTAATTTCAATTAAAATACAAACAAATAAGTATATAATTCCACACGATTTTCATTTCGTAAGTTTCCAGTTTCCCATCCCATGCGATGGAATATTAGGAATCGATTTCATAAAAAAATACAACTGCCAACTAGACTTTAAGCCATCTAAAGATTGGCTTATAATTAGACCAAATAATCTAAAATACTCAATTAACGTACCAATAGCTCACAGTTCTGGCAACAATTCAATTCTTCTGCCAGAAAGATCCCAAGTTATTAGAAAAATTCAATTAAACTCTCAAGAAGACAGTGTACTAATTCCAAATCAGGAAATTCAGCATGGTATTTACATTGCAAATACTATAGCAACGTCTAGTAACGCTTTTATAAGGCTACTTAATACGACGAACACTGACCAAGTAGTCAGTACAAATAATCTAATATATGAATCAGTTTCGAACTACGATGTAGTCCATACAAATTTTGACAATAGAGAAAAAGCTGTATTGTCACAACTTTCGAAAAATTTCCCTCCACAGTTCAAGTCACAGCTTTCCAGCTTATGCACCCAGTGTAGTGATATATTCGGACTGGAAACCGAATCAATATCAACAAATTTCTATTGAAAAACAACTGAGATTAAAAGATGAAGAACCAGTATACATAGGGAATTATCGAAGCCCACACAGTCAGATTGATGAGATACAAAAAGAAGAAGGAAAGTAAATTTCCGACGGGATAGTTGAACCATCCGTATCTGAATACAATTTATTACTCGTCCCTAAGAAATCATCTCCAGGGTCAAATGCAAAGAAATGGCGGTTAGTAATTGACTATCGCCAAATCAATAAAAAATTACTTTCGGATAAATTTCCATTAACTAGAATTGATGATATTTTGGATCAACTAGGTAGAGCTAAATGTCTTGACTTAATGTCAGGATTCCATCAAATTGAACTAAAAGAAAGTTCAAGAGATATAACGTCTTTTTCAACGAGCAATGGCTCATATCGCTTCACGCGATTACCTTTTGGACTGAAAATAGCTCCTAATTCATTTTAGAGAATGATGACTATTGCATTCTCTGGTCTGGAACCTACCCAGGCATTCCTTTATATGGATGATTTAATTGTAATCGGTTGTTCCAAAAACCATATGCTTAAAAACTTAACAGATGTTTTTGAGAAATGTAGGAAATATAATCTGAAATTACATCCAGAAAAATGCCCATTTTTTATGCATGCAGTGACTTTTCTAAGTCATAAATGCACTGATAAAGAAATACTTCCAGATGACAGGAAGTACGATGTCATTATGAACTACCCAGTTCCGCATGACGCGGACAGTGCTAGACGGTTCGTAGCACTTTGTAATTATTATAGGCGTTTTATAAAAAACTTCGGTGACTATTCACGGCACATAACTAGATTATGCAAAAAGAATGTTCCTTTCGATTGGACAAATGATTGTCAAAATGCATTTGAGTGTCTAAAAACAAAACTCATGGAACCCACATTACATCAATATCCAGATTTCTCTAAAGAATTCTGTATAATTACAGATGCAAGCAAACAAGCACTCAAAGATCGATCTCTCTCTTTCATAGCGGACGGTCGTGTTTTTGTTTTGCGCTCCGATTTTTGTGCTAATTTTATTGTAAACCACCGGGGTTTCCTCTGAATTCATCACTTAAATTTTTAAAATTATATACCGTCTCGCTATCGCGCGTGCATGCACTTTTCTGTGTAATTAATTTGTGTTAATAATCACTTTTTAGTTTGTGCTAAGACGGTTATCTTATTTTCCTCCTTATTCTTTTTCTCGTTTTTACTTATTTTTCTTTCCCCCGCTTGAGTGTCGTTTGCTGTTAGCTGCAACTAAGCCGTTATAGCTCTCATCGCTCTTGTTGATTTCTGCTGCTCATTCTCTTAATCTTGCGCTCTTTTGTTCTCTCTCTCTCTCTTAGCTTTTTGGTACTGATAGTGTGCACAGTGGTTCTAGGGTTTGCGAAAATGTCCCAAAATATTGTCTGTGTAATTAAGAACTGCCAAAAAAATATTTTGGCAGACCAGCCCAGTTTCCATTGTTGGCTTTGCGAGGCAGTAGTGCACGCTAAGTGCATCGAGATGACGGGTCGAATAGCTGACGTAGTGTCCAGCAAAAAGGGCCTGCGTTATTGCTGTGAGGCCTGTCGACCGGTTGAGAAGGATATATCATCCTTCATGCGTCAGACCAGAAGTGGATTTTCTGAGATCATGGCCACTTTCCGCAAGGCGAGTGACATGTTCTCCGCGCTTGACGCTCAATTTAATAGTATGAAGCTATTAAATGAGTCGCCGAAACGCAAAAAATCTGCTGCTGGTCGACAGCAACTGTGTGAGACGCAGCAACCGATTTCCTGCCACTCCCCTGCGCCACAGCTCCTGGTCCCCGTTCCAATGGTTCTGAGATCAGGAGCTAGGAAAGATCCGGTTACCGAATCTGAAGCAGCCGCTCAGCCAGCAATTTCCGCGTCGTCCGTTGTGTCCGATGCGGAGCCCAAATCTTTGGCTCCGCAAATCCCCGTAGATAAATCAACCCAGGGTCCAACAATGCCCGGAATACCGGCCGTAGTTGGTAACAATTCGTTACGCAAGACCATCACAGCAGTCCCACCTTCGAAAACAATATTTGTTTCGAGGCTTGCCCCTGATCTCGCATCGGAAGATGTTCTAGCCTTTATACAAGGCAAAACCCAAGCCGGACATATCAAGGTGGAAAAATTTCAATTTTCGTATGCCAGAGACATTTCATCTTTTAAGATAAATGTCTCAACCCAACTCTTTGACACTATTTGCTCGGGTGACTTCTGGCCCGAGTACGTAATAGTTAAGGAGTACGAGGCTCGAAAGAAGAGAACTCGGCCTGCGGGAGTACAACTGCCCAGGCCGTCTCAATCCTCTGAGTCCACTGCCGTACCTTCTGTCCCAAAAAACTAACCTCTTCCTTTCTACTTTCCTATCAGAATACTAGAGGCTTACGCAGTAAGCTCTCTAAATTGTATTCGGATAGTCTTTCTTTCGCATCTCAGGTGATTGTATTTACTGAAACCTGGTTGAAGCCGGAGATCCTCTGCTCCGAAATTCTTCCGAGTAAGTACACAATCTATAGATTAGACCGTATTGTCCAGCGTGGTGGTGGAGTTTTAATTGCCGTTGACTCCTGCCTCATCTCGGAACAGGTGGTATCTAACGAATTTCTGGACATTGAATTCATATGCGTTAAATTATCTTTTACAGGCAGATGTATATATGTTACCTGCTCTTATATTCCTCCATCTTCGGAAATGCCAACTTATTGGAAACACCTTTCGGCAATTCAGGCAGTTTCCAATTGGCTTTCTGATAGGGACCAATTGGTGACTTTGGGTGACTTCAACATACCTGGAGCTCACTGGTCTTCTGACGGTGTGTCTAATATTCTCCTGACTGCGGCACAGCATGACCTTATAAATGGCTTGTTTGATTTATCCTTATCTCAAGTTAACCATGTCTTTAATTCTCTAAACCGCTTACTGGATCTATGCTTTGTTTCAGATCCGGCTGGCGTAAACCTAAGTAGAGTTCCTCCAATGACGCAACCTGAAGATCCTTATCAACCTACTTTCGATGTGACCATCGACACCGGGACAGTTTTAGCAACGACATCTGGTAGTAGGTTAAACAGAGTCCGCTGTTTCCGAAAGGCCGACTATCAGAGGCTAAACACTTTAATAGCTGAATTTGACTGGTCTAATCTCTTCATGAGCTCAGACATGGCAACCGCCGTTGATATCTTTTATAGTGCCATGAACTCATTTTTCTTCTTATGTGTTCCTGAAACCTATCCGTCGGTCTCTAATAAACCACTCTGGTTTAACAAAGAGCTGACACGTTTAAAAAACGTAAAATCTAGGCTTTATAATAAATATAAACGTACTGGTTCAAGAACGGCTTTCTCATCCTATCTAAGTGCTCGACCTAGCTTTACCGTGCTTAACGCTCAGTGTTATAAAAATTATTTGACTCGTTGCAAGGTCCAGTTCACGCAGGACCCCAAACAGTTTTATAACTTTGTTAACTCTAAACGTAAACCCACGTTGTACCCTCCCTCGCTGTCATTTAATAATATTACTGTAAATTCTGATCAAGCAATAGCCAATCTCTTCGCTGAGTTTTTTAAAACCACATATTCTCCCTCAACATCTTCAGATCATTCATTTTCTCCAGCTATGCCCAGTTTGAACCTAATCTTCAGTCCTATTTTAAACGAAAGCTCACTTATTCTTGATCTGCAACGTGTTAAGCCAGTATATTCACCAGGTCCTGATGGAATACCGGGCTCTGTGCTAAGGTATTGCTCCGAGACGTTGTGTAACCCCCTTCTAAAATTGTTTACCTTATCTTTAGAATCCTCAGAATTTCCCCTTATTTGGAGGGAATCATTTGTTATTCCTGTCCACAAAAAAGGTAGCAAGTCGGATGCCAGTAACTATAGAGGTATCTCTAAGTTATCTGCAATCCCCAAACTTTTCGAGAATGTAATCACTCCTCATTTGCAACATCTATGCAGATCCGTCATCTCTCCATGTCAGCATGGTTTTATGAGGCGAAGATCAACCACGACCAATCTTCTGGAACTCACCTCTTTCGTTATTAGGGGTTTCCAACAAAACCTTCAAACCGATGTCATTTACACGGACTTTAGTAAAGCTTTCGACTCGGTTAATCATTCTCTTCTGGTTAGGAAACTCGATTCATTGGGGTTTCCAAGTGATCTTCTTAAGTGGATTTCGAGTTATCTAAGTGACAGGTCCCAAAAGGTTCTGTTCAGAAATGTTCTATCCAATAGCCTCAGTGTCACTTCTGGCGTCCCACAGGGTAGCCACCTGGGACCACTACTATTTACATTGTTTATCAACGATTTGCCGCAGGTTCTAACCAAATCCAGAGTACTTATGTATGCTGATGATGTTAAACTTTGCGTGCAGTATAGGGACAGCTCACGCCAATCTGACCTACAATCGGATCTCGATAACTTTCAAGCATGGTGCCATGCTAACGATTTACATCTCAACAGTTCTAAATGCAAACTGATGACATTTTCTCGCACCACTTTTCTCCCTGCCACGTATATGCTTAACGATTGCTCTTTGGAAAGAATTACTATTGTTGATGACCTCGGCGTCCGCCTGGACCCTAAACTTTCGTTCTCAGAACATATTTCCTGTATGGTTAATAAAGCCGCCGGCATGCTTGGATTCATTAAAAGGTGGTCGAAGGAATTCGATTCTCCTTATGTAACGAAGACCCTATATACTTCGTTAGTACGCCCTATATTGGAGTATGGCTCGTGCGTCTGGAGTCCTCAATACGGAGTCCATAGTAGCCGCATCGAATCTGTCCAAAAGAAGTTTTTACTTTTCGCCCTCCGTGGCCTACCCTGGGATGCTAACCTTAGATTACCGTCTTACTCTAGTAGACTTCTCCTAATTAATTTACCCTCTTTAACTAACCGTAGGACGATGCTTGGCGTCGTCTTTCTACATAAACTTATTCACGGCGAGGTGGAGAGCCCCTACCTACTTGGGCAGCTCAATTTCCATGTTCCCCGTCTTTCTTCTAGAAATTTTATCCCCCTAGTAGTTAACCACTGTAGGCGTGAGTTTGAAGTACATGAACCCTTTAGGGTTTTATGTACTGATTACAATCGCCTTTTTAGTAGTATTGAAGGCGTAGAAAGCCTTCAAAACTTAAAAACTGTGTTGCTTGTAGTACTTGCCCGTAGTGTATCCTAATTTTCCTCGTTCTATTCTATTTTTCCTCTCTCGCGTCTATCCAGTACGCGTTCGTGCCGTACGTCACGCGGCTGCGCCCCTCGGTCGGTTGGGCGGGAGGTGGGCCTCGTTGGGACTCGGTCGAAAAAAAAAAAAAAAAAAAAAAAAAAAAAACCGCGGCCCGGCGGCTCCGCCTGGTGTATCCACCGGCGGGCTGCCTCCCAGCTATGCCCCGTGACTCGCGGTAGCCCGCGTTCCGCCCGGGCTAATCCCTGTGGCGGCTCCCCGAGATTAGGCTAGGCTTGGGAAGATCCCAGTGGCCGTCACCTCGCCAACGCCCGGAATTAATCTCAGCAGCGTGGCGCATCTGGTCCCGTCCTGCTTGGCTCGCCGCCCTGGAGACCCAGCGGCGGACGAGGCGAGAGGGAGGGGGCCCAGAGGGTCGTGGTTTGGCTGGAGGAATTAGGGAAAAATATTAATTTGCTTGACATTTGTTATGCCTATTTCGTACATTTTATTGTTCATTAGGTTTTCTGCGTGATTTGTTTAATTTAATTTTCATACGTTCTGTTTTCCCTTTCCTTTTCCCTAGCCTGTGCACACACCCCGTTGCTGCGTTTGGGCCGGTGGCCGTGCTCACCGTTAGCCTGTGTAGTATCGTTTTCCTTTCCAGAAGCTTCTATGTCCGTGTCGTGTCCTGTTTTCCTCGTAGTCCTAGTGTATCCTTGTCCTTGTTTTTCTGCTGCTGAGGGTTTGGGTTTTTACTTTTCACTTGACACTTGAAAGTCAACCTTATTGCTCGGTGGGTCCATCGTGAGTGATTAGCATATCATTTCGCGGATCTGCTCTTGACCCAGATTCCGCGTTCCGTGGTGGCAGCGCTGCCGCGATCGGTGGCACGCGCTGTTCCGCATTCCTAGCATTCTTTTCGCTGTCCCTTTTCTTCTGCCGCTCGCAGGTGGCCGCTGCACAATCCGCTCTCTTCTGCCACTGCCGGCGCAGCTGACCCTCTGCCGCGATTGGAGTTCGGCGAGCCCCTCTGCTGGCCTCTGATTGGCTGACCAGCGTTTCGTATACCGGAATGTGCCTCCGTCGACCCATCCTGATTCCTCGTCCCCCATCGTAGGTTACGTCACGGCGACGACGTTACGTGGCCGGTGTGTGTGGCCTTACTCTAATTCCCTAACTCCTACAAATTAACCCTAATTAATCCTATTATTTACAGCTTATCACTAATATATACAACTTAACCCTAATAACTTATACTAATACCATATATATTATTTACATCAATGTGACTATCGTCACACCCCCCTTTACGTCCGGGTGGGGCGAAGTGTGACGCGCACTCGGCCGCGTAGGTTCACCTGAACGCGGAATCTCTGGCCCTGCTCCTCGTCCAGATATCGCCACACCCTTTGGCCCCGGATCGCCAGCCGGTCATAGATCCTGTCTATGAGACGGGCTGGTAACCTTCCCGTTGGTGTGGCCCATTCGGGTGGGGCTGGCACCCATGGCTCTCTCGTGGGGGCGGTATCCCGGCGGGGTTCCGTCTCCTCCTCCTCCTCCGCCGAATTCTCGGGTGAGTCGGCCCATGGCACCTCCCGGCGCCGTCTCGCCCTCTGCGGCGAGTCCTGTCCGCCTCTCTCCACGCGGCTGGCCCGGCACAGGATTTCCTGGGCGGCCGTTGTGGTGACCCAGGGTGCACCCGGCCCGAAAAAGGGGATGCTCCTTCCTGGTGTTGGTGGGCGACTGGGCGGCGGTGACTCCTCCTCCAGTGCTCTGATCTCCGGGCTTGGGGTCCTGGACTCCGTGGAAGAGCTCGGCGGACTCCTTGCGGCGTGAAGGGCCGGTAGTCATCCCGCCATGGGCTGTAGGTGCCCTGGGTGTGCCTGGGGTGGGTGCCCATAATCCCGGCGGCGCTCGGCGGACTCGCCCGGGTCACGAAGCCGCCTTCGTCGTCGTCCGACACCGCCTCGTATATGGCGGCTAGAGCTTCCAGCTCCCTCCGCTGTCCGGCCGTAAGGCCCTCTGGTGAGCCCTGCAGCGGTGGGGAGTACAGCTCCCCTTCTGCTCGCTGAAGCGGTGGCGTGGCCTCTACTTGGTGCCTGCCGAACCGCCCGTCCGGCTCTACTTCCGGCTCTACTTCCGGCTCGTCATCCGAGACCGGTGGCTGCTCCACCTGGGGACCGTGTCCGGTGTCCGGGGCGATCGGCACCAGGAGCGGTCCTGCGCGTAGGCGCGGGTCGTCCCTGGGTGTTGGTCCTACGTCGATGACCAGGGGGCGCATCACCTCCGTGGGCGACGGTCGTACTTGCGGGTCATCGCCCGGAAGCGGGCGCCTGCGCCGGTCGCCATATAGGGTGTCGAAGTGCTCCTCGACCGCCCTATCTAGCCACTCCAGATTCCTCCGGCCCGGAGGAGCTCCAACTTCGCGCTCGTGGTTTTGTGGCGGCAGAAGCTGTGCCGTCACTCCTACTCGGGTGAGTGGTGTGAGTTGGGGCCACAGAAAAAATGGGGAGGCCCCTTCCGCGTCCGGGTTCCATGTCGTTGTCCTTGTTACGGCGGGCGGAGTGTTGGACAGGCGCACCTGTCACCAAGTGACTCCGTGAATCTCTGGCCCTTGGCCTGTTGAGAGGCTATTTATGCCTGTTCCTCCGTCATGGAGTCTTCTCCATCGTCCCGGATGGTTTCCTCGAGTTGTTCCTCATCCTCGTTGTCCTTATCCTGATGATATGGCTTCAGTTGGTTGAGGCTGGCGGTCCGCCGTCGTCGACTGCCGGGTATGTGCAGCTGCACAATGTTAGGCGATGGAAACTTGGCCACCTTGAACGGCCCATCATATTTCGCTGCCAATTTTGCTGCGAATCCTTCAGCCGCGTTTGATAAGTGATGGCGCCGCACCAATACCAGTGATCCTACCGGCGGTCTCCAAGTCCGTCGGCGAAGATTATAGTGGCGACTCTGATCCGCGGATGCGCGATCAGCGTTGTTCCTAACCACCTCGAAGATGCTCTTCAGTCGCTCGCCACGCTCCGTTGGGGTTATCTCGGGGTAACCGGTGTAACCTCGTAATAAAGTGCGTGCGGCAGTCGTGGTTCCCTTCCTTGAACCAGGAAGGCTGGGCTGAATCCTGTCGTGTCGGAGATACTACTGTTTATTGCCAGCGATATCTCGGGCAATAATTGGTCCCACTCGTTCTGCGAGTGTCCCTCTAGGTACTGCGCGATCATCGTCTTGATCGTCCGGTTGGCCCTTTCCGTGGGATTTTGCCTCGGTGTGTATGGGGCCGTATGCTGGAGTTCCATTCCTAGCATATTGCAGAAGTTCCGGAACGATCTTCCCGTAAATTGGGTACCGTTGTCGCAGACAAACACCCTGAGCACGCCGAAACGGTTCAGCATCCGTTCCCTAAATGCACGCTCTAGATGAGTTCCGGTGGCCTTTCGTAATGGTATCAACTCCACCCATTTACTGAAGGAGTCCAAGAAGACCAGGAGCATCGTGTTCCCTTGCTTTGAACGAGGCAAAGGTCCGACGAAATCCGCGCAGAGAACGTGGAATGGCTCCTCCACTTGCCGGGTGAACATTTTCCCTGCCGGCTTTTCCTGGCTGACTTTGAACCGTTGACAGCTCAGGCAGTGGCGTACGTAGCGGGCGACATCGCGAAAGAGTCCCGGCCAGTAGTATCGTTGGGCAATTCTATTGCTTGTCTTGCGAATTCCCAAGTGTCCGGCGGTGGGCGTATCGTGATTCTCCTGTAGAACCCGATGGCGATAGTCCGCTCCTACACACAGCTTCCATGGTGTGTACTCCTCCTCCTGTGGCCGTAGCCCGATGCGGCGATAAAGCTGTCCGCTTTCCTCCCTGTAGTCGGGGTACTTTGCCGGTTCAGTCCGAACTTTCTCCAACATCCTTGTGAGCCACTTACAGTTTGTTCCCTGTACCTGTGCTTGCTGCGCTACGGGCAGCGGTTGGCGTGAGAGAGCGTCGGCCACTAAGTTTTGGGCCCCTCTCCGGTAGTGAACATCGTATTGATACTGCTGCGGCTCGAGTGCCCAGCGTGCGATTCGGCCGGTCGGGTTATCGATGGAGTTCAGCCACTTTAAGGCCTGATGATCCGTGATAACTTCCTGATTGCCCATACGATGGCGAGACATTCCTTCTTGGTCACCGAATAGTTCCTTTCTGCGCCGTTCAGGCGACGGCTGGCATAGGCCACAACTCGTTCCTGTCCCTCCATGGTCTGCGTCAGAACGGCTCCGATGCCATATTCGCTGGCATCCGTTTGTAATACGAACTTCTGTTCGAAATCCGGGCAGACTAAGACGGGTGCCTCCGTTAGCTTTGTCTTCAACTCCTGGAAGGCCTGATCCTGCCTCGATGTCCAGTCCCACTTTTGGCCCTTCTTCAGCAGCGATGTCATCGGTTCCACAACATCGGCGAAGTTGGGAACAAATCGACGATACCAGGAAGCGATTCCCAGGCATCTCCGAAGTTCCTTCAGGCAAGTTGGCGGCTGCAACTCCTTCTTCACTAATTACATGCCCCAGGTAGGCGAAGTGTCGCTGGAAAAAGTGACATTTTTCCTTGTTCAGCCGTAGATTGGCTCGTCGTAGCCGGCGGAACACTTCCCTCAGGTTCGCTACATGTTTCTTCAAAGTCGATCCAATGACGATGATGTCGTCCAAGTAAGCGAACGCGTGCGGTTCCAAGTCTGGTCCTATGACCGTGTCCAAGGCCCGTTGAAAAGTTGCCGGCGCCGAGTGAAGTCCAAAAGGCATGACTCGCCAGTGGAATAAACCTCGGCCCGGGACCGTGAAGGCTGTGCATTCCCGGCTCTCCTGAGCCACCGGGATTTGCCAGTATCCGTTCTTCAAGTCCAGCGTCGATATGTGCTTTGCGTTTCGTAACCGCTCCAAGATCTGATGGATCCTTGGCAGCGGGTATGCATCCAGCACAGAGTTCTCGTTGAGTTGCCTATAATCGATGCACATCCTAGCATCTCCGTTCTTTTTGGCCGCGATCACAATGGGTGCACTGTGCGGGCTCTTCGACGGCTCGATGCGTCCATCCCTGAGCAGTTCGTCGATCTGCTTATCTATCACGGCCCTCATGGCCGGATTCCGTGGAAAATATCTCTGCTTTATCGGTCGGTCGTTACGCATGATGATCCGGTGCTCCGCGATGTGAGAGACTCCGGATAGGTTGTCGAATTTCTCTAATTCCTGCTCGAGGAATCCATTTACCCATGGTTCTGGGTATTCTGACACGGGATGTGTCGAGTGAGTCCAGCTCTTCCTCTGGGGCATGGTTCACTGAGTTGGCGGTACCGCATAGAAGCGCGTTTGGTTCCGGCGTTTCCTCGACGTGGTCCCGAAAACGGGCACGTTTCTTGGAGGTGCGAAAAGGGTTTCGCTGCGCGGCGGTGGCATCAGCCACGGTAAAACGTGTTTCCAGCTGGTCGTCATAGGTGCTTCTGTGTCCCGGCTCGTTGCCGCGGGTGTGTTTGGGATCTGTGCCCGAGGCGTAGGTATCGGTAGTTGACATAGTTCCTTCTGCCTAGTGCGTGGCTGTGGCACTGGCCTCTGTGCTAGTTGTTGTTCCTGATGTATGGAGCGTGGCTCCCGTCGCTGTTCCTCGTGTGTGGAGCGTGACTCCCGTCGCTGTTCCTCGTGTGTGGAGTGTGACTCCCGTTTCTGTTCCTCGTGTGTGGAGTGTGACTCCCGTTGCTGTTCCTCGTGTGTGGAGTGTGACTCCCGTTTCTGTTCCTCGTGTGTGGCAGCCGGCCCCTCCTGGGTAACCGTGCCCGATGATCCTCGTAGTGTGGAGCGTGGCTCCCGTTGTTCAGAGCGTGGTTCTATTGCTCCTCCTGTCGTCCGTGTCCGTGCCCACGGCGGCATCGTGTGCTTGTCCGGCATCAAGCTGAGGGCCTGTCCCCCACACTGAATGGTGGCTCCGATTCCGCACAAAAAATCCATCCCTAACAGCACATCATCCAGTACATCCGCCATCACTAGCAAGATGGTCGGCGTACTACGGCTCCCGCAGTGAACGACTGCTGCTAAGGCCTTTGTCAACTCCCGGCAGGTTCCATCGGCGAGCTTGACCTGCGTCCGTATTTCCCGTATGTTATGCGTATTGTCCAGTTGATTGGCTGATGAAGCTATGTGTAGCTCCCGTGTCCAGGGTGGCTACGAACCCTCGTCCTTCCATGGTGATGGCGGCTCGGATGCGTCCCTGGCGTTGCTCCAGTATATTTCTTTCTAGTTGTTCGGGTTGGCTGGGTTTCTCGGGTGATTCCCGGTCACGCGAGGCCCGTTGCCGTTTCCCGAAGCCCGTCGTCGACAACATTCCATTGTCCGTATCTCCGTGCTTGACCTGATGGTGGTGCCGTGGCTCGGCTCGTGTTCGCGTTCCCCGCGTTGCTCGGCATAGGTGATGCCGGCGGCTGGCGTGCCGTGCGATCCCCATCCCATGCTGGCAGCGGGTGATGCCCGTGTATCTCGGTGATTCCTTGCTCGTCCGTCCCGACTGCGGGTCACTTCATAATCAACTACCAAGTGAGTTAATTCCGCCAGGGTACGAAAATCCTGTCATCTGGTAAATAGTTGGTATTCCGGCAGCATGTTGTCGTAAACACGCTCCGGCGTGAATCCTGCCCGGCGCATTTGTAGGCGCAGATCTACCAAGTATTCCTTGAAAGGCTCGTTGGGCCTCTGAAAGTGTGTCCGGATCTCATCCTCCAATCGCTGATAGTAGCGCGGTGGCAGGAAGAAATCCAAGAATTCCTGGCGCACTTCTGCCCAAGTGGCATCTCGTAGTCCGCTGGTCCTATACCAGCTCTCGGCGCGGCCAGTTAAAATTACTACCAGAGCCGTGGCTAAATACTTCCGGTCAATCCGGCAGGTATCAGCCCGCTCCTCAATGTGCTCAATGAAGCTGAGTGGACCGGTGGTTCCATTGAAGAAGAATCCCCATTTCATCATCCGATCCAGTAGGGCGGCTCCCGGGTCCCCTTCATCGTTCGCGGTGGGTCCTCGGTCTTGGTCGGCAGGCGTCGTCCTGCGGCTGGAGAAGTACTCCGTGGTAGCAAAAATATAGGTGGTGCCGTCGGCGCTGCAGCTCCTGGGGAATTTCCTTCCGGGTCCATGTACATTGGCGAAAGTAGCTTCGCATCCCCAGTAGGGGCATTCCCAAAGTTCCTTTCCAACTCCTCAAGGCGAGCCCGTATTCCTTCGGCGTGATCCGGTTGCCTTGCGAAATTGATCAGCCGCGATCGCTGTTCTTCCACGGTGCCTCCGCTTTCCAATCCGAATTCGAGGAGGATTGTCTCCAACTCCAGCTTCTTTCTATAGCTGATCCATGTAACTCCCATGTTGTCGTGGTTTTATTCCTCTAGTTTCCGATGCGTATGATTTCCTTTGCTGTTTCCTTAATATTAGTTTCCAATTCCTATTTTGTTATCTTGTTTGAATTTCTTATTTCTCTGTTCCGGGTGTCTAATGTTTTAATTTTTCCTTTGTCTCCGCCTGTGGTTTTCCTTATTTATTATTTCCTACGTATGTTTTTCCTTCTTGCTCGTGGCGTTCTTACTGTTTATGTTTATTAGTTTTATTAGTTGGTATTATTATCTATTTACTTTAGTCGTTTATTATATATATTTTTCTTCATATATTTTCCTTTTATTATTTAATTGTGCTTATTATTATTTTTGTTCTTGGTTATTGAGTTGGTGTTATTTATTATTTATTTTTATTTATTTTAGTTATTGTTAATTTTATTTATTTTATTATTATTTTTATTTATTTTATGGTTGGTTGTTTTTTTTTTTGTTGATTAATTGGTATTATTTTGTTTAGTTTATTTTTTTTTTATTCGTAGCCGGATATTTTATTTCTATTTATATTTCTTCCTGTTCTTATATTCTTATTTTTATTTTATTATTTAAACTTCTTCCTTTAGATTTCTTTTATTTTTATTTCTTTTTATTTTATTACTTGAATTTAAATTTTTTTTATTATTTATTTAAGTTTTATTTTATTATTTGAGTTTTATATTCGTTGGTTTATTATAGGCTTATTATTTATTGATTTATTATGCTAGTCCGATGTTTTCGTTATTAATTATCCCTAACCGATGCTTTCCTTGTACGATGATTCCTAATCGATGTTATCTAATCGATGTTGCTCCTAATCGATGTTTCCTAATCGAGATTATTTCCACTCGATGTTATTCTAATCGATATTTTCCTTATACGATGTTTTTATCCTTAACGATGTTTCCTAATCGATGTTTCCTTGTCAATGTTTCCTTGTCGATGTTAGTCTAATCGATATTTCCTACTCGATGTTTCCTAATCGATGTTATTCTAATTGTCCCGCGCGTTTTGATTTATTATTTGATTATTTTTATTATTTATAAATTTTTATTTTTATTTAATTTATTACTTTTTTGTTTTATTATTTATTCTTTTTTTTTTATTTTATTCGAGACCGAATTTATTTTATTATTCTGACTCCCGTAGTCCGGGTATCCTTGTTTTATTTTATTATTTTGTTATTTATTGTCCTTGCTGCTTCTGTTTTATCCTTGTTTTTTTCCTTGTTTTAAATTTCCCTTGGTATCCTTGTTTTAAAATTTTCGAATTATCTTCCCGATGTGTTCTTTGCGACAGAGTATTACTGAGTGTCATATTGCTAATCAAAGGGCCAGTTTATATTCTTGCTCCCTGCCCTGATGGCAGCGCAACCAAAAGCGGATCATTAGTATATATATACTATAATATGTGTGAGTCAATTATGTAAATATGTGGATGTACTACAATGTACATATGTATGTCTACACCCGTCGCGTGATCTGCACGTGCAGCCTTCGGTTCTGCTCTGCTCTGCCGGCGTCGGCAGAGGCAGCGATGCAACGTTTCTTTCTCTCTTCTTATTGTCTAAAAATGCGAATCTCGCTGCCTACTTTTGACGAGACTGTATTTCTCATGAATGGAATTTTCCTATTGCCCTTTTCGCTTTCCCCTTTTCGCTAACTTTGGGCAAAACAAGGTACCGTTTGGCGGCTGCATGTGCGTCGCTATTACGATTTTCTGGTCGTTTTTGTACATGCGTGTATGTATGTATGTATTTGGTGGCTGCACGTGTGTCGCAATTTCTGGCAATTTCTGGCTTTGCCTATGCATACATATATGTATGTATGCCCTCCGCTAAAAATCTCTGTTCGGCCGGTGGGTCTTTAATCCACCGTAGTAGGTATTCCTACATCCTCCATGTCCTGACGGTCCCTGTTCGGGCGCCATTCTGTAATGATGCGCTACGGCCGAGATGATCCTCAGCGGCCCAGAGCCCCATCCAGAAACATTTGCTTTTGGAAACGCCAGTACATGGAGGTGCCGTTTCGTATAGAGAATTTTTTAAAGGGGTGGGTTTTGCAGGCGGCCACTGCGATTTGCGAACTCGGCCACACACACACCTACACACATGCACATGCCCCTTATAGATTCCCTATTGCCCACGCTGAGCGGGACGAAACTGCCGGCTCTGGAGTCCCAGCGGCCGGACCCTCCACTAGAGACTGGAGACGTGGCTCTGGAGTCCCAGCAGCTCGCTCCCGCGCCCACAATCCTGACCTAAAACCACGGCCTGGATTACCCAAGCACCGCGGCCCGGCGGCTCCGCCTGGTGTATCCACCGGCGGGCTGCCTCCCAGCTATGCCCCGTGACTCGCGGTAGCCCGCGTTCCGCCCGGGCTAATCCCTGTGGCGGCTCCCCGAGATTAGGCTAGGCTTGGGAAGATCCCAGTGGCCGTCACCTCGCCAACGCCCGGAATTAATCTCAGCAGCGTGGCGCATCTGGTCCCGTCCTGCTTGGCTCGCCGCCCTGGAGACCCAGCGGCGGACGAGGCGAGGAGGAGGGGGCCCAGAGGGTCGTGGTTTGGCTGGAGGAATTAGGGAAAAATAATAATTTGCTTGACATTTGTTATGCCTATTTCGTACATTTTATTGTTCCTTAGGTTTTCTGCGTGATTTGTTTAATTTAATTTCCCTACGTTCTGTTTTCCCTTTCCTTTTCCCTAGCCTGTGCACACACCCCGTCATTATGTTTTGGGCCGGTGGCCGTGCTCACCGTTAGCCTGTGTCGTATCGTTTTCCTTTCCAGAAGCTTCTATGTCCGTGTCGTGTCCTGTTTTCCTCGTAGTCCTAGTGTATCCTTGTCCTTGTTTTTCTGCTGCTGAGGGTTTGGGTTTTTACTTTTCACTTGACACTTGAAAGTCAACCTTATTGCTCGGTGGGTCCACCGCGAGTGATTAGCATATCATTTCGCGGATCTGCTCTTGACCCAGATTCCGCGTTCCGTGGTGGCAGCGCTGCCGCGATCGGTGGCACGCGCTGTTCCGCATTCCTAGCATTCTTTTCGCTGTCCCTTTTCTTCTGCAGCTCGCAGGTGGCCGCTGCACAATCCGCTCTCTTCTGCCACTGACGGCGCAGCTGACCCTCTGCCGCGATTGAAGTTCGGCGAGCCCCTCTGCTGGTCTCTGATTGGCTGACCAGCGTTTCGTATACCGGAATGTGCCTCCGTCGGCCCATCCTGATTTCTCGTCCACCATCGTAGGTTACGTCACGGCGACGACGTTACGTGGCCGGTGTGTGTGGCCTTACTCTAATTCCCTAACTCCTACAAATTAACCCTAATTAATCCTATTATTTACAGCTTATCAATAATATATACAACTTAACCCTAATAACTTATACTAATACTATATGTAAAGTGTAAGAAGGCTTAGATGCCTGGCAAATAGTGCATAAACTATTTGCCTGTTTGTTGTCGCAACTAGCACTTGGAACTAGGTGGACGGTATAAAGTGTGTAGGGGCATGAGTTGTTCTAGGCGAACGGGGTGGTTGTGGTGAGGGTCTGAAGACACAGCGACAGCCTCTGGTGCATGAATAAAAGCTCTTGGGTTGGCGTTAGAACTCTTACTGACTTTATTAATGAAACTTAACAATATTTATAGGTACAAAAGTGCTTATGCTAACAGAAATAATGTATAAGAAATAGTGTGCGGTTACTGTAAATGTGGGTTATCGTTAGGAACTGAGACCATTGCCCCAGCTCATTTCCTCGTCTCAGCAGACTATGCATATTCGCTTGACCTGGTAATTGATACTTTATTTACGATAAATGCATGTCGCTGCGACTGACGAATTGTTACATTATGTGTGTCGTGTCTTAAATATCATACTTATGACTACATACTGCTGCGACTGAACATTCTCCCGGCCGTTGAACAAGTGTTCAACCTTCGCTAAGGTCGAACGCGAAACTTGGTGGGGTAGGTTCTGGTGGTAGCTGTTCCGTGTTCTGCCTGAGTTCGGGAGCCCGGCGTGTTGATGTCCATTTGCTGACCGTTCGTCTGAAAGCCCATGCAATGCCTAATAACACTGATATTGCTAAGGCCACATAAACAGCTATTTGATGGTGCTGGGGAGTGTTGATTTGATTTTTCCAGGTGGTGTCTTTTAGTTTGGCCAGTTGGTGCTGCAAAGCGCCCAGTTCCTCCAAGTTGACTTCCTTGGCTGCCGTTCCTTGCAGTGGCTCAGGTGTGTTCTTAAGGTCCATCCTTGTGATGTTACCAAAACGAACATATGCCGCCCTTGTTTCGCTGACTACGGTGCTGAATGTGCTCACGCTAATTTTTGAGTTGCGTGCAGTGCAGCCTGGGGCCAGTGATAGTAAGCCCGTTCCGTTGAGTTGGATGGTGAACGATGTTCCGCTGCACACCGCTTGAAGTTCAATTTGGCTGCGTGTGGCAAACATCCATCTGTTTCGCTGACGTGTTGCTGACCACCACAGCTCGGCCCTCGACTGAGAGACCTCGCAGATAGTTTCCGTCTTATTGTTGAACAGCTGGAACTCACACCGGTTTTCCACGCTGAATGTGGCTTGGTGGTTGAAACAGATGTGTTCGTCGTGTGGCAGCTCTAGACACTGATTAAACTCCTCCTTGGTCAATCCCATGAACTGATCTCTATGGGCATTGACGGCTATGATTTCCGTTTGTAGCCAGAATCGTTGCCAGCTTCCAGCCTTCCACATCGGGATCGCCATGATGCTGAATATCTCCTGTTTTGTTACAGACACCAGTGGCAGCGATATTTTGAAAACGACGTGGCTGCTCGTTGTGGTCCCTTCGGCATGCATCATTTTATACAGCTGGATCACCTCAGCCGATGCTACCGGAAGCAGTTGATCCGGTGGAATGTGTTCCCGAATCTGATCTAGTTGCTCCCTCAGTTGCTTGGGAGACAATAGTATAGGACTGATGGTACGATGGCGCACGTCAGTGAGAACATTAGCTATCTCACTTTGCATTCGCTGCAGTCCGGTTGCCACTAGAGTTAATTGAGCTGTCAGACTCATGAATGCTTGTTGTAAGTGCTCGCCTTGGTACTTTCCCCTTTCCAGATTCATTGTACCTATTTGGCTCTCGAGTGTATTGATCCGGTCGTTAGTGGCTGAGCTGCTCGTCCTGACTATGTTTATTGTCGCATCCAAGATTGATGTCTGGTTTTTCAAGAGCATCATTAGTACGTCTTCATTGGATTTGACCTCCTTGATCACCTTGGACATGTCATCGGCGTATCTTGAGTCTAAAACGCCGAATAGTGAGCTCGCTACATTTCCAACTATGTCCAGCGGTGCTCTTCGCTGCCGAGAATGATGGATCAATTCATTTCCTGATTGTAGTTCGCTGTACACATGTTGGAAATGCTCAGACACTGATCTACAAGCGTTGATATTCCGTAGTTCTGAACATTTGTGTTTCAGCTCCGTTATCCCGTTGGCCAAGATTCCCATGTCGCTCCAATATGGTTTCAAATCGTAATATACAATTATTTTCCATTCCGAGATTGCCATTCTGGATGTGCCGAGCCGTTCGTAGAATATTCCTGGCTGGCTTGCAAATGGCGTTATGTTGAATGCCTGTCCCATCGCTAACGGAAGGATCAGTAGCATTGCTAGTAATGTCGGGAGGATTGGAAATGTTGCTTTCCTTTTTTGCGCAGGGCTCTCTTCTGCCTGCGCTGTGTCCGTGCTGTTGCTGTGCGGCCGTTTTGTGGCTACTTCTTCTGTTATCAGTGGTGCTAGACGTGTGACTGCCCTTTTGTAGATTCCTGATGCGGTCTTTACATCTACGACCCGTATTTGGTTATCCTTGCCTGGATATGTCTTCACTATCCGTCCCATTGGCCAGCTCATTACCGGTACGTTGTCTTCCTTTACCAGTACTAGCAATTCTTCCTCGACATTCTGAGCCATAGTCTTCCACTTGGTGCGCATCTGGAGCTCTTGTAGGTATTCCGTGGACCACTGAGTCCAGAATGATTGTTTGAGTCTGGACACAAGTTCCCATCTTCTGACCAACGATTTTTCTGGTCGGGCAAGATTTGCATCGGGCGGTGCTACTAAAGGTTCGCCAATTAAGAAATGGCCTGGTGTGAGCGCTGCAGTATCTGTTGGATCTGCTGACATCGGGGTGAGGGGCCTTGAATTGAGTATCGCCTCGACCTCAATGACCACCGTGTTGAGCTCTTCAAATGTTAAAGATGCTGTGGCCGTGACTGATACTAGCAGCCTTTTCGCTGATTTTACAGCAGCCTCCCATAATCCGCCAAACGACGGTGCTCGCGGTGGGATGAACTTGAACTCCACCTGCTGCTTATTGCATTGATTTATGATCCTGCTCTGGGCCTGCTCTGTGAAAATTGTTTCCTCCAGTATTTTTAACTGGTTGTTGGCACCAACAAAGTTCGTGGCGTTATCACAATGAATGGTCCGACACTTTCCTCGTCGGCCCAAGAAACGCCGGAGAGCGGCTAGGAATGCGTCCGTTGTTAGATCGCTTACTAACTCCAGATGTACTGCTTTTGTTGCGAAACAGCAGAATACTGCAATGTATGCTTTATCTGGCCGTTTTCCACGGATTTTATGGTGAATCCAAAAGGGGCTGCAATAGTCGACTCCTGAATTGGAGAACGGCCGCGCTTGTGTTACTCGATCCACTGGCAAGTTACCCATGATTTGATGCATTAATTTGGGCCGTGCTCTTGTGCATTTGACGCAATTGTGGATGATGCTCCTGGCCATCGTCTTGTCATTCAGAACCCAGTACTGTTGTCTGGCTATGGCCCTCAATGTTTGTGCCCCGCAATGCATGTTTTCCTCATGCATTTCTCGTAGCAGCATTTTCACAATCGTATCATTGTACGGGAGCAAGATTTGATGTTTGGCAGCATATGGAAGGTTAGATTCTTCCAATCTGCCTCCGACTCTAATGAGTGCATCAGTTCCTATTATTGGAGACAATGATATGACTGAGCTTTTCTTGTCCACTGCTTTGTGGATGCGAAGCTGTTTATACTCAGCACTGAATTCCGTTTTTTGAATCGTGCTGAAGATGATTGTTCTGGCCTGAGCCAGCTCGCCTGCACTTAGTGTGGTCGTTGGAGATCGGTTCTGCTTACGACAAAATCGCATCATATATGCTACAATGCGTTGCAATTTGTGGAAGGAGTTGCTGTGCTTGCAACTGTATAACTCGCTTCCTAGTTGATCCTGGCAGACTGGCAAGCTGACTTGCTTTATTTTACGCTCCAGATCGATGGGATCAATGGTCGGTATTTTTGACCATGTGTCTCGAGAGCCGTGCAGAAACAGGGGGCCATATAGCCACAGGTTATGTTCTGCCAACTTGCTTGCGGCAATTCCTCTTGACAATACATCTGCTGGATTGTTTGCGGATGACACATGTCGCCATTGTGCTTGATGTGACACTGCTTGGATCTTTGCTATCCGATTGGCCACAAACGTGTGGTATGAGGATGCCGATGCATTTATCCAGGAAAGGACTACTGTTGAGTCAGTCCAGAAATAACCCAATGCCTTCTCCTCGGGCAACCGTAGGTCCTTTCTGACTCTATGGGTCAATTCAGCTCCCAGGACTGCGGCACATAGTTCTAGCCGCGGTAACGTCTCCTTGGCGGATGGCGCCACTCTCGATTTTGAGCACAGCAGCCGAACTGATACTTGATTGTTTTTGTATGTTGCTCGAATATACACTGCCGCTCCATATGCTCGTTCCGAGGCATCCACAAACGTGTGCATCTCTTGCGTGACTGGCACTCTTCCTTCAAAAATATGCCTTGGTATTTGCATGGTGTTTAGAGCTTGCAAATCAGAACGATAGTTTTTCCAGTCCAGTTGAAGGTGCTGAGGTAACTCGTCGTCCCAGCCCATCTTTAATTCCCAAAGCGTTTGCATGAAAATTTTCGCCTTGACGACCACCGGAGCAAATAATCCCAGAGGATCGAATATTTGTGAGGATTCTGAGCTGACCACCCGTTTTGTGATGGTTGCGGCTTCGCTTTTTTGAGATCGCCCACACAACTGATCCCTTTGAGGCATCCAAATTAATCCTAATGTCTTAACACTGTAATGCTGAAGTGTTTCATCTAAGTTGACGTTGGGTACAATGTCTTCTCGCGGAATTTTGCTCAGTATTTCTTTGTTGTTTGAGCACCACTTCCGAAGCTTGAATCCGGACGGTAGCAGAATTTTGTTCAATTCCTGCTGAATCTGGATTGCCTCTGGAATGCTGTCTGCTCCTGTGAGACAGTCGTCCACATAGAAATCATGCTTGAGTATAGCTGACCCAAGCGGTAACTGTTTCTTATTCTTCTCTGCTAAATAATCCAAGCATTTTGTAGCAAGGAATGGCGCTGAGGTGGTACCGTATGTGACGGTTTTTAGCCTGTAGAATTTCAGATCATCTGACGCCCTTTTTCGCCATACGATCATCTGATGAAACTGATTATCAGGATGCATCCATACTTGGCGATACATCTTCTCTATGTCCGCGGTAAATACGTATCTATGGGTGCGGAATCGCAGCAGAATTGCGAAAAGTTCGCTCTGTACCGTGGGTCCAGCATATAATATATCATTTAATGATTTATTACTTGACGTTTTGCAGGACGCATTGAACACTACCCGCAGTTTCGTGGTACTGCTTTCGGGCTTCAAAACACAGTGATGTGGAATGAAGTAATGATCCGATGGTATGTGTGAGGGAGGTACCAGCTTCATGTGTCCGAGACGTTCGTATTCTTCCATGAAGTCTACGTAGCCTTTCCAGACTTCTGGTGATGTTCGTCGCTCCAGTGCCAAGAACCTATTGGTTGCTATTGTCTGCGATGCCCCCAGGGCTGACGTTTCCTCAGCAAATGGCAGCTTGACAATGAACTTCCCATCAATTGCGAATTGTAGATTTGCTTCAAAATGAGCTTCGCAGTGTGCTTCAGTTGGCGATCGAGCCTTATCTTTGGTGTCTAGATTTTCTAGTGTCCAAAATCGCTCTAACAGCGTGTCAACCTCCTCTTCAGTGGTTGCCGCCGCACACAGTGCTGCTGAATCGTGATCAGCAGAGATTCTTCCGGCCACAATCCATCCCAGCTTTGTATTCTGGAGGATTGGACCTTCTGGTCTTATCGTCATTTGATTTGGCAGTAGCAAAGAATAATAATGCTCTGCGCCGATAAGCATGTCAATTCTTCCTGGTTTGTCAAAATTTGGATCGGCCAAGATGACATTATTTGGAATGCGTATGTGGGACGTATTCAAATCATGAGCTGGTTGGTCAGCTATGATATGCGGCAGAACAAAGGCTTCTACCTGTTGAGTAAAATCGTTGTTCATTGATTTCACGAGCACATTTGCTCTGGCCCGACTTGTTTTCGGATTTCCTCCAATGCCCTCGATGCGTAATGATGCATTGTGTAGTTTCAGAGAGAGCTTGGAGGCCATTCGTTCAGAGATCAGATTGATTTGTGATCCTGAATCCAGCAAGGCTCGGAATGTGGCCACCTGCCCATTGCTTGCCTTTACCAATACCTTAACTGTGGCCAGCAAATTGTAGCTTTTGTTGCTTGCTGCTCCTACAGAAGGTGTTTGTGGATCTGTTGCCGCGCCTGATGAAGTCTCCAGGTGCAGCAATGTATGGTGCCTTTTATCGCATTTAAAGCACATACGGCCTCGGCAATCCTTTGCCTTGTGAGTACTGTTAAAACAGTTTACACACAATTTTTGTTTGTGTACCCAGTTGAGTCGATCGGGTACCGTTTTGCTGCGGAAATCATCGCATTTGTATAGCGCATGATTCCGTTTGCAGAAAGGGCAACTTGATTGCCTTCCTGCGCTAGCAGAAGTGCAAGATGGGTTCTTCTGTTCCCTTTTTTGCAGCTGACTGCGTTTTCCTGTTCCCAACACTCGACTTCGCTGGTCCAGAAAACTTAGCATCGTATCGAGCCCTTGAAGCTCTTTTGAGCCATCTAATGATTGTTCGTACAGGGCTCTATTTGCCAGATCTAATTTTTGTTTTAGGATCGCAATTATGATTGTATCCCAGCTGGATACATCAATGCCTAGTCCCTTTAATGATGCTAGAGACTCAATGGCTGTAATATACAGTTCCTTTAATGACTTTGGGTCGTCATTGTTTGTCTGCTGTTGCAGAAAACGATTGAGAACTGTATCTGCTACATGGCGGGGATTGTTGTATGTGTCAACTAATATTTCCCATGCGCTCATGTAGTTCTCTGTTTTTAGATCGATATGCCTTATCAATCTCTCTGCCTCTCCAGTCACAGTGGTTTTCAGGTACCACATCTTCTTGACTGTGGGCATGTTGGTATCGTGTATCATGCACTTGAATAAATCAAAAAATTGTGTCCATTTGAGTAGATCCCCATCGAACTTGGGGAGGCTGACTCTGGGCAACTGCACATCTTCATTGTTTGATGTATTGGTTTGTGCCCCCAGGACTTTCTGTACTTCCTTCTCAAGTCGGATGAACGATTGCATGTCGTATCCTTCCTTGATCGGGTCTTCGTACTCTTCATGTATTGAGAAATGAATCTCTTGGTATTGTGACCATAGTGAGGTTATTGAACCTTTTAAAACGGCCCTGCCGGTCTCTGAACTTTCTTTCAGAGCCCGTTTGATTGATTCGGCGATAGCTTTTTGTCGCCGGCATGCTGATATCAGCTTACGTGCAGGTTGCGATATGATTGCAACGTCTGCAGTTTCCTGGCCGTTGCTCGCTGTTGCCTGATTTGGGGCATTGCTTGAGCTCTGGGCCATTGTATCGACTATAATATTTCTATATTTGTCGTATGAGTCACGACAGTCGACGTAGAACTTTACATATTCCTCGGTTCTATATGCTGCGGGAATATTTTTGTCGTTTTCCGCAAATCGATTCCATGCGTCATCGAAAGCGGCCAACTTTGTTAGGCAGTAATTTGGAAGTCGTTTCCTATCCGGTGAATCCTTCTTAAAATTCCGAATAAGCCGCGAGATCTCATGACTGATCTCTTCCTGCAAGTCTAATGTCTCTTTGACTGCTTGCTCCTCCTTGTTAGACATATTGACAATTGGTTAAATTCCTGACCGTTGGGAGAATTTTATTCGCTTTGATAGCTGGATACGCTCCTATTCGCAACCGTGGTGTGGTCGAAGGAATTAACAATTGGTCAATAGACTTGGAAGATCTAGAAATCTAGAAAGGATTTGAAGGCTGTTGACTGTGTAATGACAGTGAGTCAGGACTCACCAAAATGGTTTTATGGCGAGTGAAAAAATTAGGAAAAAACCCAAAAATTATGGATTATCCTGCGGGAGGTTCCTAATAGTGAAGCGGAAAATTTTCCTAAGTTGACGTCCACGGCTGGCGTGTTCGTCGGGGTCACCAAAATGTAAAGTGTAAGAAGGCTTAGATGCCTGGCAAATAGTGCATAAACTATTTGCCTGTTTGTTGTCGCAACTAGCACTTGGAACTAGGTGGACGGTATAAAGTGTGTAGGGGCATGAGTTGTTCTAGGCGAACGGGGTGGTTGTGGTGAGGGTCTGAAGACACAGCGACAGCCTCTGGTGCATGAATAAAAGCTCTTGGGTTGGCGTTAGAACTCTTACTGACTTTATTAATGAAACTTAACAATATTTATAGGTACAAAAGTGCTTATGCTAACAGAAATAATGTATAAGAAATAGTGTGCGGTTACTGTAAATGTGGGTTATCGTTAGGAACTGAGACCATTGCCCCAGCTCATTTCCTCGTCTCAGCAGACTATGCATATTCGCTTGACCTGGTAATTGATACTTTATTTACAATAAATGCATGTCGCTGCGACTGACGAATTGTTACATTATGTGTGTCGTGTCTTAAATATCATACTTATGACTACATACTGCTGCGACTGAACATTATATATATTATTTACATCAATGTGACTATCGTCACAAATTAGAAGAGTATGACTTCACAGTCGAATATTTGAAGGGTAAAGATAATTATGTAGCTGATGCGTTATCAAGAATAACCATCAAGGAACTACAAAACATAACTGGCAATATTAAACAAGTCACTACGAGATATCAAAACAGACAGAAAATCCGCGCGGAAAACACAGAAATAGAATTGCCAAGGCAAACTATTGAAAAAGCTTCTAAGCCCAGCGTTTACGACGTCATAAACAATGATGAAGTACGCAAAGGAGTGACCTTGCAGATTAAAGATATGCTATGTTTCCTTAAGCATGGTAAGAAAATAATCGCAAATATGATGTGAGCGATTTATATACTAATGGAGTTATTGACAACAATAAGCTGTTCTGTCAAAATTTCATGATGATCCTATCCAAGGAGGTCATACTGGCATATCGAAAACTTTGGCCAAAGTACGAAGACATTATTACTGGAAAGGTATGTCTATAGATATAACTGAGTACGTAAGAAAGTGTCCTAAATGTCAGAAATCCAAAATTACATCTCAAACAAAGACCCCTTTAACAATAACAGACACACCAATAAATGCCTTCGACAGAGTGATAGTGGACACTGTTGGTCCACTTCCAAAATCAGAAAATGGCAATGAATATGTAGTCACTTTAATATGTGATTTAACAAAATATTTAGTTGCCATACCAATTGCAAATAAAAACGCAAATACTGTCGCTAAAGCTATTTTCGAATCATTTATTCTGAAGTACGGTCCAATGAAGACGTTCATTACGGACATGGGAACAGAATATAAGAATTCAATTATAACTGATCTGTGCAAATATTTGAAAATCGAAAATATAACATCTACAGCACACCACCACCAGACTGTTGGAACAATAGAAAGAAGTCATAGAACTTTTAATGAGTATATACGATCTTACATATCGGTTGATAAAACTGATTGGGACGTATGGCTTCAATATTTTGTCTTTTGTTTCAACACGACCCCCTCTATGCCACATAGTTATTGTCCATATGAGCTAGTTTTTGGTAAGACAAGTAATCTACCAAAACACTTTAATAGCATTGATAACATAGAACCTATATATAATATAGATGACTATGCTAAGGAGAGTAAGTATAGATTAGAAATAGCGTACAAAAGAGCTAGAATTATGTTAAAAGCAAATAAGAATAGAAATAAATTACTATACGCTCAGAAAGTAAGGGATATAGATATATCCGTAGGTGATCAAGTTTTGTTAAAAAACGAAACAGGTCATAAACTAGATCCTAAATATATAGGTCCGTATAAAGTAACGGAAATAAGAGATAGAGATAACATAGTAATAACAGGTAATAAAAGTAAGAAACAAACAGTTCATAAGGATAGACTAAAAATCTTTATTTCATAAATTGTACTTAGTATGGCCATACGTAGACAAATAAATATATATAGCTACACACTTACATAATTCCATAGATAGCTAAAACACCTAGATAGTTACATGCATAGTTTCTTGCATTTTTTCATACAACTTTTTATAAATAAAATTATATTAAAATATCTTTATTATATTACGTTATTTTTCAAAAGGAGGGAGATGTAGTATGCACTGTACCAACAATACTTAAAGGGTACACACTGTAACACTTTGTTGCAGTGTTTACATAATTCATGGTCCCGTCCATAAACTCTAAGTGGCCGAAATATGAACCGATCGCTATGGCTCAGGCCACACACAGAAAGTGTTAGCGTCGGCATAATTGCATGAACGGACCGCATGTGCATACCCCTCGCACTCCTCACATAAGAGAGGGCATATGTCTTTCTGCCACTGCCTGCGAGCAGCGCAGCTACGAGACTTAGCCTGAATTAGAATTAAAAGAATATTATAAGAACAGATTCAATCCAACCCCTCGAGCGGCACCATAGCTGCTCTCAATATTAAAAACGTTGAATAAAGAAACACTTTAAATGTAACCAAACGAATCTATTTACTTCAATACATCAGTCACGGACTCTTTGACGGATTGAAGGAAGTCCCGAGAAAGTAGATAAGCTGCCCCCACAAATGTCTTGCCGTTATCAGAATGAATCCGCTGAGGGCACCCGCGCCTAGCTACGAAACGAGCAAAGGCGGCTAGGAACTTTTAGGCGGTGAGATCGGATGTCGGCTCTAAAAGGATAGCCTTCGTGGAAAAACACACAAATACACATACATATCCCTTTGTAATGAGACACGCTCTCCCGGTATAGTTTTTAATCTCGAACGGCCCGGCATAATCAATTCCCGTATATGTAAAAGGTCTCGAGAAGGAGACTCTGTCCTTTGGAAGATCGCCCATCAGCTGAGTTTGCAGTCTCTTCTTGTAAATCGTGTAGATCTTACACGGATTCACCACTGCCTTAACCAGATTCTTGATTTTAGGAATCCAATACTTCGATCGGATCAGGCGTACGATCAACTGACTACCGCCATGAAGAGTAATCTGGTGGATGAATTGGACGAGAAGGCGAGACAGTCTGCAGCCGTAGGGCAGAATTATTGGATACCGTTCATCATACTGGAGGGCTTTAGAAGCTGTGACGCGACCACACGCCCTTAGGAGGCCAAGTTGGTCCTTGAACGGAAATAAATTTAATATTGGACTTGCCCCCGGAAGGGGCTTCTTCTCTGCCAAGTGCTTCAACTCTTGGCCGTATGATCGAAGTTGCGCAATAGAAATCAGAGCTCGTTCTACCTCTCGGATTTCTTCACTCGTGGGTCGGGAAGTAGAGGAGATCGCGCCCTTATCGCGCCCTTACGGCGCCTAAGGAAGCGCCGAACATAAGCCAGGACTCGCAGTGCTTTGTTCAGCTTAGAGAAGCGTTCTAGAAATTCGTCAGAGGGGACCTGGCTGAAGTGCACTTTCACCGCGCGCTGCTCAAGCTCTGTGTTCGGCTGCACATCGCTTTGCGCTGGCCACAGTTCTTGTGGCCCTTGCAGCCACTCTGACCCGTGCCACCAAAGTTGACTATGCGCTAACTCGAGTAAGGACACGCCTCGACTAGCTAAATCGGCGGAATTCTGTTAGGACCGAACGTGTGCCCAGCAGTCGACTGGTACTGCCTGCGTGATCTTGGCCACTTTGTTGGCAACAAACGTGCTCCAGTTGCACGCTGGCTTTCGTAACCAGGCCAGAATGTCGAATCGGTCCAGCAGCGTATGTCGGAACTTGGTGAGGGCATATTGGGAAGAATAACTGTTACCATTTCGGCTAACAGCACGGCGCCACATAGCTCTAGGCGTGGAAGTGACACGGTCTTTACTGGATCGACTCGTGTCTTGGATGTGAGGAGGTTAGAAAGGATTTTCTGACCAACCTCGACACGCACGTAGATCGCCGCTCCAAAAGCCTTTTGGGACGCATCGCAGAATCCATGATACGCCACTTTGATTTCAGGCTGAAAGCAGACCCATTTCGGATCGCGGAGAAACGCCTGCCACCTCTGACTCATTTCGCTGGGAAGCTTATCATCTCTCCTGCATGAACATTTTGGAACGTATTATAAACGGAGCGAGCCATCCGGCTGGATCAAACAACCTCGCGATTTGGGATAACACCTCGCGTTTTGTGAAGGAGGGTTCCACCATTATTTCTGGCGGCACGAAGTAGAATTCGTCGGAGGAACTCGCTATGAAGGAGGTGTTCGGCTGGAATATTTTTTAAAATGCTCGTGTGGATTGAAGTCCACTTTCTCAAAGGGAAACCAGCAGAGCTAAGAGCAGCTTGTAACTCTTGGATCGAACTATGGGCCTCAGTTATGGAATTTGCCCCTGCTAGAACGTCATCGACGGACATATGTTGTTGAAGAATGTGGCTGGCTTTTGAAAACGCCCCTTGGACATCCTCTGCTAGCTGCTGCAGCACTCGAATAGCGAGGAAAGGCGCATAGTTGACGCCGAAGGTAACTGTTTTCAATTCAAAGTCTCGTATATCACCCTATTTATTTCGGAACAGAATTCTTTGAAAGGGTGTATGCTTCTGCACCGTTGAGGTGCTCGCGGATGCATTGTGATTGGAGGGTCTCGAGGACGGTTGCGTAGAGGGCGCCGAGGTTGGAGAACTCGTGGTTCGAGCATTTGAGGAACTTGTGTTTGAAGAACTCGTGTTTAAGGAACTGGGGGAGCCGCGATGCAGCAGAGTATGATGCCTCACCCTACACGTGAAACAGCTGTGTGTGCTCGTGCAATCACGTAGCTGATGGCCTCCAGCGAAACAATTCAGGCATAGCTGCTTCTTTTCTATGTAGCCGGAACGCGCGTCGACAGACATGTGAAGAAAGCGCGGGCACAATCGAATTGGATGATTTTTCTTAGAACATAAGTCACACCCTTTTTGGTTGGTGCTGACCTTGATTGCGAAGGATTGCAGCCTTTTGGGAACTGACTGAGTCGGCTTCATATCCTCAATAGCCTCCAGTGTCCGATACCTTTCGCTCAGGAAGGTGTTAATCTCCTCCCAAGCCGGAATTTGGACTTCGAAGTTAGGGACTGTTCCCATAAGGAAAGGGTTAACTTTGGCAGCTTGCTTGCGCACAAGAAAACCAGCAGACAATCCCAGTTGTCAGTGGAGATATTGGAATGTGCTAGCGCTGTCAAACACCCCTGAATCGTGGATTGTAGCTCCTTTAGAGCATGTCCAGATTCTTGAGAAATGGAACTCAAGTTGAACAAGAGCTTGAGTTGGCTGTTGACTAAAAGTCTTTTATTTTGGAAACGGTCTTGAAGCGCTTCCCACGCTGACGCGAAACCGTCATTTGTAAACGGGGATTTGGACACTATGGCCTTTGCCTCGCCACTAGTTTTCTGAGGAGGTGAAAAAGCTTCTCGACCGGTGTCAGCCTGGGGTTTTTAACATAAACTGCCGTGAACAGGTCCCGGAAAGTGGGCCATCGGAGGTAGTCCCCATCGAAAACTTCGGTATCGCAGGGCGGTAACCGGCATAAGGACGAAAAATGCGGTTGAGAGGCAGGAGCTTGAACGGCTTGAGTCGTCGCTCTTTCTAGCGTTTCGCTAATCTGTGCTGCACGGGTCTTGTATACGGAGTACGGAGTAGTAGTAGTATACGGAGTGTCGATCTTGTCTTCGAAAGCGCTGACGCGATCGCTCACGGCGATAAATTTGTGCAACGCAGGGGTTGCGGCCGTTGGCTGCTCGGTTACCGACATTTTCCTACTAGCGCGTATGACCCTCAGGAATTTAGTCCCGGATGCAGAGGGATTCTCTGGCTGTTCCACAAGTGAAGACTCGCTCGACGCTTTCGCCACCGGTTTGGAGACGACAATTCTCGGACTTGTTTTTGAGCTCGTCGATGGGCGATCTCTGATCTTTGTCGTCGCACTCGAGCTTCTAGGTCTCGGGCTAGCGGACTTGGGCACTTGTTTGATGCGAGAAGGTAGCGGAAGGTAGTTTGAAATTTTATTTGACGATTATTCGAAAAAATATTAATTTTTGTTTTTGCGATTGAATTTGTATTCCGGTGTGGATGCAGGATTGGTGCCCTGTCTTTTGTTAGTTACTACTTGAGTCGTATGAGTGCAGGTGCTTGTTATGACCAAAACGGAGACGAAATAAAATTGCCCAAATATATGTATGTGTGTATAAGGAGTTATAGAGTTCAATGCTTAGCACAGCGCTAAGCTCTGCCCATGTATGTATGTATGTATTTGATGGAAAAATTTTGGCTGCTCGCTGAATAGCGGGAAGCTCTTGTATGCGGATACATATGTATGTCAGGATAGCAATTAAAAAACAATTGATTTTTGTGGATATATGTATATGAATATGATATATATTTATTTTATTGCTGGAACGAAATTTTAGTTTTTGGGTGTATATTTTTATACCATGTACCAAAGGTACAAAGGTATTATAGTTTTGTGCGAGTGCGATTTTCTGTAACAGGCAGAAGGAGGCGTGGCAGACCCCCAAAAGTTACCTAAATATTGGTCAGGACCACTAAAGGAGTCGATATAGCCATGTCCGTCTGTCCGTCCGTCCGTCCGTCTGTCCGTCTGTCCGTCTGTCTGTCTGTCCGTCTGTCTGTATGAACGCCCAGATCTCAGAGACTATAAGAGCTAGAGACACCAAACTTGGGATTTAGACTTCTTATATCTGCACGCAGATCAAGTTTGTTTTAAATTTTTGCTGCTCCCCTTTTTGGAGGAGCTATTTGAAAAAAACGTATATCTCCGAAATTTATAAAGTTATGTAAACCATATTAAAAAGCTTAATGCATTTTATCAAAATACACAGACTGTCCAAATTTTGCCATAAATAGCGGAGATATAGGCTTTTTACTTTATACACAATACGTGTACAAGAGGCAGCCCAGGCAGAGGGCTCCAAATAAATCAAAACGTTCATTAAACATTTTACTTATGTTCATATTACTATGAAAATAGGATTACTCATTTTGAATTGGTTGGTGGCGCAGCTGGCTAAGCTGAAGTCTTTTTCAAATGTTAGTTGTCACGGGTTCGAATCCCGTCGGCGACGGGCGAAATCTTTTTTATTTTTAGCAATTTTTTTTTTTCCAGTACATTAAAATAATTACAGTATTTAATACTAAAAAATAAAAAAATGCAAGCAAAGAGCTATACTTAATGTTTTGAAAATGAAAAAATTCCTTTTGCCTGCGGTTGATTCGAACCCAGGCCAATTGCTTACAAAAATGTATGTGTAGCTTTACCCACTGAGCTATCGACTTTGCTCTTGAATGGGAAGACATTTGCATTATATGTAAATTTGTCTCAGTTTTTTATTCTTATTCTCTTTCTTTTATATAATTTTGGGACGCGCCTTGTAATGGTACATGGTATTCTACTGTCGGGACACCCGACTGTATGTCCATCTTGTTTTTTTTTTTTTATCAAACTTTTGCATAAATTGTATAAATTAACAATTTAACAATTAATATAAAAACTATAAATTTCGGGCGTAAAAATATTTTATATTTGTGTGTATGTAAAAATTGCGTGTAAATTTGATTTTCAATTGTTAATATGTGTATGGGTCTTTGGAATAATATATGTAGTTATGTATATGTATGTGTAAATAATATAATATTGTTATGTGTCTTTGGAACAATATATGTATGTATTAATGTGTATGTGTATACTCGGATATGTGTAAATAATATAATTTATTTATTCTTGGTATGATTTGTGTGCGTATACATTTTGATTTTTTTTTTACATACAGTTTAGTGCCGGACGTGGATATGTGAAAGTGATTTTTTGATGTAATATATATATGCACATATATAAATTTAAATATGTATGTATGTACGCTTGGAAACTAGCGGATCACAGTGAAAACTATGTAGAGGGCCAATATTGGCAAAGCACTTTTGCACTTTAGAGTAGAAAACATTCACTGCGGCTAGGCGTATGTATTTTCTTGTATATAGGCATATATATATCACTTTTCACTTTTCACTTGGAATTTGGACTCGGATGGAAATAACGCCGTTGGAAAGGAATATGGTGACTACGGACGATTGGTTAGGAAAATAGTCGTACTTATCTTGGAAACATCCGCAGAGGGGGCGCTGATCAGGAAAGATCGCAGGCGAGGAAGGACCATGAACTGGAGTGGGCGGATGAGGATCCAAAATAAGCCCGGCTGTCGTGCTGGTTGTGGTGGCCGTAGAAGTTGTCTGGGGGTGGTTGTTGCTGCTGGTAGAAGTCCCAAAATTCCCAAAGTAGAAGGGCGGCGAGAAATCGACTTCACAAATTTAATTTTATTTCACAAACTTCAATTGTAAGACTAACTTAAGGCTAAGAGACAAATTGGCCCGGGACCGCGGAGTGGTGGATTTCCACTAGGAAAACGGGAGCGGGAGAGAAACGGAGAGCGGGAGTGCAAGTGTTCGCCCCTACACTGCCGCTCAGAACTAAGGAGGTCACACTGGCATATCGAAAACTTTGGCCAAAGTACGAAGACATTATTACTGGAAAGATTTGTCTAAAGATATAACTGAGTACGTAAAAAAAAATGTCCTAAATGTCAGAAATCCAAAATTACATCTCAAACAAAGACCCCTTTAACAATAACAGAAACACCAATAAATGCCTTCGACAAAGTGATAGAGGACACTGTTGGTCCACTTCCAAAATCAGAAAATGGCAATGAATATGTAGTCACTTTAATATGCGATTTAACAAAATATTTAGTTGCCATACCAATCGCAAATAAAAACGCAAATACTGTCGCTAAAGCTATTTTCGAATCATTTATTCTGAAGTACAGTCCAATGAAGACGTTCATTACGGACATGGGAACAGAATATAAGAATTCAATTATAACTGATCTGTGCAAATATTTGAAAATCGAAAATATAACATCTACAGCACACCACCACCAGACAGTTGAAACAACAGAGAGAAGTCATAGAACTTTTAATGAGTATATACGATCTTACATATCGGTTTATAAAACTGATTGGGACGTATGGCTTCAATATTTTGTCTTTTGTTTCAACACGACCCCCTCTATGGCACATAGTTATTGTCCATATGAGTTAGTTTTTGGTAAGACAAGTAATATACCAAAACACTTTAATAGCATAGATAGCATATATAATATAGATGACTATGCTGAGGAGAGTAAATATAGATTAGAGGTAGTTTATAAAAAAGCTAAAGTTATGTTAGAAGCAAATAAGAATAGAAATAAACTAGTATTTGATCAGTGTTTGTGTAAGAAGGCTTAGATGCCTGGCAGATAGTACATAAACTATTACCTGTTGTTGTCGCAACTAGCACTTGGAACTAGGTGGACGTGTTGGGGTGGTTTGGTTGGATGAGGGTCTGAAGACACAGCGACAGCCTCCGATGCATGCATGAATAAAAGCTCTTCGTTGAGGTAGAACTCTTACTGACTTTATTAATGAAACTTAATAATATTTATAGGTACAAAAGTGCTTATGTTAACAGAAATAACGTATAAGAAATAGTGTGCGGTTACTGTGAATGTGGGTTAGTGTTAGGAACTGAGACCATTGCCCTAGTTCATTTCCTCGTATCAGCAGACTATGCATATTCGCTTGACCTGGTAATTTATACTTTATTTACGATAAATGCATGTCGCTGCGACTAAAAAATTATTAAATTATGTGTGTCGTGTCTTAAATATCATTCTTATGACTACATACTGCTGCGACTAAACATTCTCCCGGCCGTTGAACAAGTGTTCAACCTTCGCTAAGTTCCAACGCGAAACTTCGTGGGGTACGTTCTGGTGGTAGCTGTTCCGTGTTCTGCCTGAGTTCGGGAGCCCGGTGTGTTGGTATCCATTTGCCGACCGTTCGTCTGAGCCATATAAGCGACTACTTGATGATGCTGAGTCGTATTGGTCTCATCTTTCCAAGTGGTCTCCTCTAATTTGCCCAACTGGTGTTGCAACGTGCCCAGTTCCTCCAAGTTGACTTCCTTGGCTGCCGTTCCTTGACGTGGCTCAGGTGGGTTCTTATGGTCAATCCTTGTGATATTGCCAAAACGAATATATGTAGCCTTCGTTTCGCTGACTATGGGGCTGAATGTGCTCACGCTAATTTTTGAGTTGCGTGCAGTGCAGCCTGGGGCCAGTTCCTTTGCACACCGCTTGAAGTTCAACGTGCCTGCGTGTGGCAAACATCCACCTGTTTCACTGATGCGTTGCCGACCACCACAGCTCGGCCCTCGACTGGGAGACCTCGCAGATAGTTTCCGTCTTGTTATTAAACAGCTGAAATTCACAGCGATTTTCCACGCTGAATGTGGCTTGATGGTAGAAACAGATGTGCTTGTCGTGTGGCAAGTCTAGACACTGCTTGAATTCATCCTTGGTCAATCCCATGAACTGATCTCTATGGGCATTGACGGCTATGATTTCGGTTTTTAGCCTGAATTGCTGCCAGCTTCCAGCCTTCCATGTTGGGATCGCCAGAAACCAGTGGTAGCGATATCTTGAAGATGACGTGGCTGCTTGTGGTAGTGCCTTCGGCATGCATAATTTTGTAGAGTTGGATGACATTAACCTACTGGAAGCAGTTGATTCGGTGGGATATGTTCCCGAATCTGATCCAGTTGCTCCCTTAGTTCCTTGGGAGATACTAGCAGTGGGCTAATTGTTGAACGTCAGTGAGCACATTAGTTAGCTCACTCTGCATCCGCTGCAATCCAGTTGCCACCAGCGTTAGCTGAGCTGTCAGACTCATAAACGCTTGCTGTAGGTGGTCGCCTGGGTATTTTCCTCTTTCCAGATTGATTGTCCCTAGCGTTTTGATCCGGTCATTGGTGGCTGAACTGCTCGTTCTGACTATATTTATCGTTGAGTCCAAAATTGATGTTTGGTTTTTCAAGAGCATCATTAAATCGTCGTCATTGGACTTGACCTCCTTGATCACCTTGGACATGTCGTCGGCATACCTTGACTCCAGAACGCCAAATAGTGCATTCGCTACGTTTCCGACTATATCAAGTGGTGCTCTTCGTTGCCGGGAATGATGAATCAACTCATTTCCTGATTGCAGCTCGCCATATACATGTTGAAAATGCTCATACACTGATTTACAAGCATTGCTGTTTCGGAGTTCTGAACATTTGTGTTTCAGTTCTGCTATCCCGTTAGCCAATATTTCCATGTCGCTCCAATATGGCTTTAAATCGTAATATACAATTATTTTCCATTCGGAGATTGCCATTCTGGATGTGCCGAGCCGTTCGTAGAATATTCCTGGCTGGCTTGCAAACGGAGTTACGCTTACTGATTGTCCCATTGCTAACGGGAGTATGAGTAGCATTGCCAGCAATGTTGGGAGGATCGGTAAGGACATCTTTTTTTTCTGCGTAGTGATCTCTTCTGCCCTCGCTGCGTCCTCACCGGAGCTGTGTGGACGTTTTGTGGCTCTGGCTGATACAAGTAGCCGTTTCGCAGATTTTACTGCAGCTTCCCATAGGCCGCCAAAAGATGGTGCGTTGTATGCGCTTTCAAGAATCTTTGCACCTCCCCTTCTAGTCGGAGCAACGAGAGCTTGTCATATCCTTCCCTGACTGAGTCCTCGCATCCTTCATGAACCGAAAACTTGATGTCTTGATAATCTTTTAGGTATCGTTTGACGGAGTCGGCGATCGCCCTTTGCCGCCGACATGCTGATATCAGCTTCCGTGCAGCTGGCGCTAAGCTTGCAGTTTCCAGGCCATTGCTCGCGGTTTTGGGGCATTGCTCGGTTTGAGCCATCGAATCGACTATAATGTTTCTGTATTTGTCGTATGACTCACTACAGTCGATGTAAAACTTCAAATACTCTGCGATTCTATCCTTTGCGGGAATTTTTTTGTCGTTATCCGCAAATCGATTCCATGCATCATCAATTGCGACCAACTTTGTTTGATAGTATGTTGGATTTAGTTTCCTATCCGCTGAATCTTTATTATAGTTGCGGATAAGCCTCGAGATCTCTTTGCTGATCTCATCCTGCAAGTCTAACGCCCCTATGACTGCTTGCTCCTAATTGTTAGACATATTGACAATTGTTTAGATTCCTGACCGGTGGGAGTGTTTTATTCGCTTTAACAGCTGGATACGCTCCTATTCGCAACCGTGTGTGGTCGAAGGAATTAACAACTGGTCAATAGACTTGGGGGATTTCCACATATAACAGGATTGTAGGCTCTTTACAGTGTAATGACAGTGTCAAAACAGAATCCCAAGAGTTACGGATTCTTTCCTGCGGGAGGTTCCCAAGAGTTACGGAATTTTCCCTGTTGGTCTCACCAATGTTCTATGGCAAGAGTGAAATTCTGGAAGATTCCCAAGAGTTACGGAATCTTTCCTGTGGGTTAGACGTATTCAGGACAATTTCCTGTGAGTCAGGGCTCACCAACTGGTTTTTATGGCGAGTGAAAATCCCAAGAGTTACGGATTCTTTCCTGCGGGAGGTTCCCAAGAGTTACGAAACTTTCCCGTTCAATGATAGTGTCGAAGAAGGTTTCCAAGAGTTACGGAACTTTCCTAAGAAAGGATCAGGAAGATTCCCAAGAGTTACGGAATCTTTCCTGTGAGTTGACTATCACGGTTAACGTGATCACGTCGGGGTCACCAAAATGTTTGTGTAAGGAGGCTTAGATGCCTGGCAGATAGTGCATAAACTATTGCCTGTTTGTTGTCGCAACTAGCACTTGGAACTAGGTGGACGTGTTGGGGTGGTTTGGTTGGATGAGGGTCTGAAGACACAGCGACAGCCTCCGATGCATGCATGAATAAAAGCTCTTCGTTGAGGTAGAACTCTTACTGACTTTATTAATGAAACTTAACAATATTTATAGGTACAAAAGTGCTTATGTTAACAAAAATAACGTATAAGAAATAGTGTGCGGTTACTGTGAATGTGGGTTAGTGTCAGGAACTGAAACCATTGCCCCAGTTCATTTCCTCGTATCAGAAGACTATGCATATTCGCTTGACCTGGTAATTTATACTTTATTTACGATAAATGCATGTCGCTGCGACTGAAGAATTATTACATAATGTGTGTCGTGTCTTAAATATCATACTTATGACTACATACTGCTGCGACTGAACAATCAGAAAGTAGGGGATATAGATATATCCGTAGGTGATTATGTTTTGTTAAAAAACGAAACAGGTCATAAGTAAGATCCGAAATATACAGGTCCGTATAAAGTAACGGAACTAAGAGGTAGAGATAACATGGTAATAACAAATAATGAAAGTAAGAAACATACAGTTCATAAGGATAGACTAAAAATCTTTATTTCATAAATTATACTTAATATGGCCATACGAAGATAAAAACATACATAACTACACCCATACAAAAATAAAAAGATATATAGCTACACACTTACATAATTCCATACATATTTACATTATTAAAATACAATATTAAAATAGCTTCATAATATTACGTTATTTTTCAAAAGGAGGGAGATGTAGTATGCACTGTACCAACAATACTTAAAGGGTACATACTGTAACATTTTGTTGCAGTGTTTACATAATTCATGGTCCCGGTCATAAACTCTAAGTGGCCGAAATATGAACCGATCGCTATGGCTCAGGCCACAAACAGAAAACGTAAGCGTCGGCATAATTGCAACATGAACGGACCGCATGTGCATACCCCTCGCGCTCCTCACATAAGAGAGGGCATATGTTTATGTACATAAATATATACATTGATAGCCGTCTCTCTGCCGCCGCCTGCGAGCAGCACAGCAATGAGACTTAACCTTAATTAGACTTTAAGGAATACTTTAAGAACAGATTGAATTCAAGCCTTCGAGCGGCACCATAGCTGCTCTCAAAAATCCAAATTAAATAAAGAAACATTTAAAACAAACCAACCAACAATCTATTTACTTCACTACTAAATTATAGCTGCTGAACCTGACGTACCACATTCATGATTCATCTGAATTTTAAAAGGGAAAAGATAAGACTTTCTTTCAAGCCTTATTTCAAGTCTTGTATTTTCGCGGTCTCTGCTTTATTAGCGTTTGAAAATTAGCGTTTGAAAGAAACCAGTGGTAGCGATATCTTGAAGATGACGTGGCTGCTTGTGGTAGTGCCTTCGGCATGCATAATTTTGTAGAGTTGGATGACATTAACCTACTGGAAGCAGTTGATTCGGTGGGATATGTTCCCGAATCTGATCCAGTTGCTCCCTTAGTTCCTTGGGAGATACTAGCAGTGGGCTAATTGTTGAACGTCAGTGAGCACATTAGTTAGCTCACTCTGCATCCGCTGCAATCCAGTTGCCACCAGCGTTAGCTGAGCTGTCAGACTCATAAACGCTTGCTGTAGGTGGTCGCCTGGGTATTTTCCTCTTTCCAGATTGATTGTCCCTAGCGTTTTGATCCGGTCATTGGTGGCTGAACTGCTCGTTCTGACTATATTTATCGTTGAGTCCAAAATTGATGTTTGGTTTTTCAAGAGCATCATTAAATCGTCGTCATTGGACTTGACCTCCTTGATCACCTTGGACATGTCGTCGGCATACCTTGACTCCAGAACGCCAAATAGTGCATTCGCTACGTTTCCGACTATATCAAGTGGTGCTCTTCGTTGCCGGGAATGATGAATCAACTCATTTCCTGATTGCAGCTCGCCATATACATGTTGAAAATGCTCATACACTGATTTACAAGCATTGCTGTTTCGGAGTTCTGAACATTTGTGTTTCAGTTCTGCTATCCCGTTAGCCAATATTTCCATGTCGCTCCAATATGGCTTTAAATCGTAATATACAATTATTTTCCATTCGGAGATTGCCATTCTGGATGTGCCGAGCCGTTCGTAGAATATTCCTGGCTGGCTTGCAAACGGAGTTACGCTTACTGATTGTCCCATTGCTAACGGGAGTATGAGTAGCATTGCCAGCAATGTTGGGAGGATCGGTAAGGACATCTTTTTTTTCTGCGTAGTGATCTCTTCTGCCCTCGCTGCGTCCTCACCGGAGCTGTGTGGACGTTTTGTGGCTCTGGCTGATACAAGTAGCCGTTTCGCAGATTTTACTGCAGCTTCCCATAGGCCGCCAAAAGATGGTGCGTTGTATGCGCTTTCAAGAATCTTTGCACCTCCCCTTCTAGTCGGAGCAACGAGAGCTTGTCATATCCTTCCCTGACTGAGTCCTCGCATCCTTCATGAACCGAAAACTTGATGTCTTGATAATCTTTTAGGTATCGTTTGACGGAGTCGGCGATCGCCCTTTGCCGCCGACATGCTGATATCAGCTTCCGTGCAGCTGGCGCTAAGCTTGCAGTTTCCAGGCCATTGCTCGCGGTTTTGGGGCATTGCTCGAGGTTTGAGCCATCGAATCGACTATAATGTTTCTGTATTTGTCGTATGACTCACTACAGTCGATGTAAAACTTCAAATACTCTGCGATTCTATCCTTTGCGGGAATTTTTTTGTCGTTATCCGCAAATCGATTCCATGCATCATCAATTGCGACCAACTTTGTTTGATAGTATGTTGGATTTAGTTTCCTATCCGCTGAATCTTTATTATAGTTGCGGATAAGCCTCGAGATCTCTTGACTGATCTCATCCTGCAAGTCTAACGCCCCTATGACTGCTTGCTCCTAATTGTTAGACATATTGACAATTGTTTAGATTCCTGACCGGTGGGAGTGTTTTATTCGCTTTAACAGCTGGATACGCTCCTATTCGCAACCGTGTGTGGTCGAAGGAATTAACAACTGGTCAATAGACTTGGGGGATTTCCACATATAACAGGATTGTAGGCTCTTTACAGTGTAATGACAGTGTCAAAACAGAATCCCAAGAGTTACGGATTCTTTCCTGCGGGAGGTTCCCAAGAGTTACGGAATTTTCCCTGTTGGTCTCACCAATGTTCTATGGCAAGAGTGAAATTCTGGAAGATTCCCAAGAGTTACGGAATCTTTCCTGTGGGTTAGACGTATTCAGGACAATTTCCTGTGAGTCAGGGCTCACCAACTGGTTTTTATGGCGAGTGAAAATCCCAAGAGTTACGGATTCTTTCCTGCGGGAGGTTCCCAAGAGTTACGAAACTTTCCCGTTCAATGATAGTGTCGAAGAAGGTTTCCAAGAGTTACGGAACTTTCCTAAGAAAGGATCAGGAAGATTCCCAAGAGTTACGGAATCTTTCCTGTGAGTTGACTATCACGGTTAACGTGATCACGTCGGGGTCACCAAAATGTTTGTGTAAGGAGGCTTAGATGCCTGGCAGATAGTGCATAAACTATTGCCTGTTTGTTGTCGCAACTAGCACTTGGAACTAGGTGGACGTGTTGGGGTGGTTTGGTTGGATGAGGGTCTGAAGACACAGCGACAGCCTCCGATGCATGCATGAATAAAAGCTCTTCGTTGAGGTAGAACTCTTACTGACTTTATTAATGAAACTTAACAATATTTATAGGTACAAAAGTGCTTATGTTAACAAAAATAACGTATAAGAAATAGTGTGCGGTTACTGTGAATGTGGGTTAGTGTCAGGAACTGAAACCATTGCCCCAGTTCATTTCCTCGTATCAGAAGACTATGCATATTCGCTTGACCTGGTAATTTATACTTTATTTACGATAAATGCATGTCGCTGCGACTGAAGAATTATTACATAATGTGTGTCGTGTCTTAAATGTCATACTTATGACTACATACTGCTGCGACTGAACAATCAGAAAGTAGGGGATATAGATATATCCGTAGGTGATTATGTTTTGTTAAAAAACGAAACAGGTCATAAGTAAGATCCGAAATATACAGGTCCGTATAAAGTAACGGAACTAAGAGGTAGAGATAACATGGTAATAACAAATAATGAAAGTAAGAAACATACAGTTCATAAGGATAGACTAAAAATCTTTATTTCATAAATTATACTTAATATGGCCATACGAAGATAAAAACATACATAACTACACCCATACAAAAATAAAAAGATATATAGCTACACACTTACATAATTCCATACATATTTACATTATTAAAATACAATATTAAAATAGCTTCATAATATTACGTTATTTTTCAAAAGGAGGGAGATGTAGTATGCACTGTACCAACAATACTTAAAGGGTACATACTGTAACATTTTGTTGCAGTGTTTACATAATTCTGGTCCCGGTCATAAACTCTAAGTGGCCGAAATATGAACCGATCGCTATGGCTCAGGCCACAAACAGAAAACGTAAGCGTCGGCATAATTGCAACATGAACGGACCGCATGTGCATACCCCTCGCGCTCCTCACATAAGAGAGGGCATATGTTTATGTACATAAATATATACATTGATAGCCGTCTCTCTGCCGCCGCCTGCGAGCAGCACAGCAATGAGACTTAACCTTAATTAGACTTTAAGGAATACTTTAAGAACAGATTGAATTCAAGCCTTCGAGCGGCACCATAGCTGCTCTCAAAAATCCAAATTAAATAAAGAAACATTTAAAACAAACCAACCAACAATCTATTTACTTCACTACTAAATTATAGCTGCTGAACCTGACGTACCACATTCATGATTCATCTGAATTTTAAAAGGGAAAAGATAAGACTTTCTTTCAAGCCTTATTTCAAGTCTTGTATTTTTGCGGTCTCTGCTTTATTAGCGTTTGAAAAGTGCCAAAATAGGCATTAATGGTACTTTAAAGCCGATTTCCTCAAAATTGCTACGTGATGGAAATTTTTGGGTTTCATTATACAGACCGCGGTCTTTCACAATCTGCAGGTTTTATTCTCGGTAAGAAAAAAAGATCACTTTTTGTCGGCCTGTATTATTATCGGTGAACAATTGTGTTGGCATCCAAAAATTGCGTTTGGTCTGAATGTGTTACGCAGATGAAAAATTTTGACGATGATGAACAGGAAAACACTTGATCAAAATTAACGGAGCGATTTCCCACATTTAACTTGACATAAGCAAAACAGCCAGTCAGCAAGCAACAAACTTGTCACGAGCATCCATGATGAAGGCATCAATGTTGCGAATTATATGTAGATACATAAACAGATCTCAATTTGACAATTGTAATACTTTCAGCAAAATTACTATAATAAATTACCGATCTAACTAAGTCGGTTTCAGTCTACCGTTTCGACTGGTAGAAGTTGCTTGAAATTATGAACTAGCATTATGAACTGTAATTTTGTTTATTATCATTACTCTGATGTATTGTCTTTTATGCAGTAAGTTATATTTATTAATCGCTAGCATTAAGCTTTTATACAAATGTTGTTATTTATTTTAATACTAATGGAATCTAATTCTTTTTTATATTTACTTAGTTCCCCCTCGTATAGCGCCTTTTGCTTTTGAACAAGAAATAATGGAAGGCATGAGAACTCAGATAATGTGTTCCAGCAGTCAAGGGGATAAACCCTTAAATTTTACATGGCTTAAAAACAAAGTCTCAATTATTAACATGCATAAGAATAAAAACAATTTCGTGGAACAATTAAATAAATCAACAGATATTCAGATCGACTCTTATTCTTGGCGTTCATCGATGACAATAAGCCAATATTCGCCATTTTCCAGCATACTGTCGATACATAACATTTCTTCAATACATAATGGCAATTACAGCTGTTGTATAGCAAACCATGCTGGTATTGTACAATACACAGCTGTTCTCTCTGTTTCCGGTAAATGAAGTCAAACTAAATGTCACTAAAATATTAAAATGCACAAAATGTTTGTGTTCCCATGTTTCAGCACAAATTTCTTATAAAAAAGGAAAAATGCACAATTAGTAGTTCATCCACTTATTGTTTTATTATAAATTTTCAAACTACAATTAAAACTAAATTAAGACCGCAAACGAACTTTTTGATGTTGAAGGCATTTGCCAATAAATAGTAGATTAGTATATTTTCTTTTATTGACATTCTGTGGCATTCCTTGGATATACTCGCACCAGTGCTGCCCCATATTCGACGTTCTAGGTGTTCCCACAACTGCGACTACCACGACTACACGTGGTAGTCTACTGCGATTGGTGATCGGAAGCGGCAGCAGAAACCGCAGGAAAGTGGAACTGCCGTAAAGGGCAAGGTTATTTGATGCTCGAAGAAAATAGTCAAACTAAATAAAAGTAGAAATAGAAGAGAAGAGGTTGCACAAGGCAAGGGCATGTGGAAGACAAGAGGCCGCCAGGTTAAAGGACCGAGCGGCAGTGAAGTCGCTGCTTATACACCCCCAATTCGTGTGCAACGTACAGCAAATTCAGAAGCATAACATCGTGAGGATCGTCCTGGTCGCTACAAAGGTAAGAAATCTGTCAACCGTGCGGAATCTGAGCGAGTGGTTGTGCGAATTCGGTAAATTGGTATGCGCTATCATTGATGATATGATCAAGAATTACCCGAAGAGAAGTGTATTGCACGAAAAAATAATGATTCGCGAGGAAGTGCGGGGACCACACTACGTACGAAAGGTGAGACACTGTTTTCTCTGTGTAGAATAAGCATATGTCGCAGTTTTGCAACTTCTAGGGATGTCAGTGTAGGCATCACTAAATACTCCATCAGCGAGATAACTCGAACTCGGTCGTTGGCTTCTCGAAAAACATATTCGATGGCAGATTGTCATCCTTGACGTATTATACCATTTCGTCGATAAGGATATTTTTGGTCTTAAATTTCCACCGCGCACTAAACTGCTGATGTTGGACCTTCAAAAACCAGCTGACACCAGAATAGTGAAGCAACAGCCTGTGCAGCCAGCACCGGCCACGTCTTGCCATCCAAGCGAGACCACGAGAACGTAACCGACAGCGCTTCCTAGAGCGCATATATTTTTTTACTCTGCGTTTATAGTCTATATAGTCTATAAATTTTTTTTTAAATGGAGCGACATTAAAGTTGCCCGATTAGCGTGTTAACGTTAAATGTAAATGTTAATACAAATTGTCCCGAAAAATTTAAAACAAATTTCCTCTTTTCTTGCGAAATCGCATTAGATATATTTATGGCCCTAGGAGGCAATTCTTAAATATATGAGCCAAACTATATGGCAAATTAATAAAAAATTGAACTACACGATTAACGTAAAAAGGCATATTGAAAAGGCACCCAAAATAGGGTTATTAGATGTTAAAGAAGTGGACTCCATGAACATGAAGATAACGAACATTTTATTAGCAATTATTGTTTTCATTATGAGCGCATTTATTTTATACAAGGCCTAAAGATTTCATAACAAATGTATATCAAAGAGAGCCACAAATAAAAGCAAGGTTAACGATCTGGACAAAATAAAAAAAGCGCGCCGAAAATAATTATAAAAAACATCTTTTAAAACAACAACAGACATACAATCAGAAATAAATATGTAAATCCATATAGTGTTATATTGAACGAAAATATAGTATATACATGTACCCATCAATTTTATCTTATACACAATAAAAATAAATAAATAAACTAAATAACACTATGTAAACGATGATCCAGAATAGGCACAATCAGACATGTTATGATGAAAGGGAATAGGCAGGTAACAACGACCACGATAAGCGCTCGAGAAGCTGCTAAAGTAAGAGCACTCAGGGCTTCAATAAGCAAGATTGTAGTAGCAGCAAATAGTGTCATAGACTCAGGTGACAGACTGGACATGGGATCAAATTAAAAAAAGATTGATTAACATTTTCAAGCACGAGAGGACCAAGCAGGAGTTGTTTAAGGATTTATTACGCGTAAAGACAATTTATTATAACGCCAGAATAAATAAAGAACAACCAAGGAAAGGTTTACGAAAAGAAGGATAGATGTCGGAGAATTAAGTTGATCAAATATGAAAATGAAATAAAATAAAATATAGTAAAAAAATACACAAAAACATATTCTCACTGTATCCTTACTGTAATGGTTAAATACAATCCGTAATGGACTGGAAAGAAATATATGGTGAATTAAAAAACATAAAAAATGAATTTGATAAGTCATATAAATCACTCACGCAGAACAAAGAAATCTAGGAAAATACAGTCAAGAAGCATGCATGTATATTAGTAAAGTGTTTTAATGACGCACGAGTACTAATACATGACCAACGGGAAAGGCTAACTAACGATCATTGGTCTAGGGTATCAATATTCCTAACCAGACTTCGAGGAAATTTAATCTCGATAACACAAAAATGTAATCTTGATATATCTGTTCCTACTATCCTCAACACCTTAATATCAGTTGTAACTGACGACGAGCCGGAATCAACAGAACCGGCTGGTGACGAAGAAGTAGAACTAAAAGAATCAGAAGAGGTAGATTTCGATATAGACCCTGAAGAACTTGAAACGGAACCCAAAATAGAGGATCAGGACTTACAAAATCTTACCATTCCTGCTGTATTAACAATACCAGCAGCAAGAAAAAAATCAGATATCTTACTAAGCTCGCTTGACACAATAATATACATGATTGCAGATCCAGCCTTACAGCGAGCCTATATTAAGGACATATCCAATGTCATTCCCGAATTTAATGGACAAAAAATCCATTTACAAAGATTCGTAACGGCTTTAAGGCTATTAGATCTAATGAAAGGACATTTCGAATAATTAGCCGTCGAAGTAATTAAGTCAAAAATAGTAGGATCAACCTTATATAAGGTCCAAAATGTAACTACTATTAAAGCAATAATCGACAAACTAAATGCCACTATCGTTGGTGAAACATCCGATGTAGTTAAGGCTAAATTAGCAAAGACTATGCAGAAAGAAAAAACTGCTGAAAAATTTACCAATGAAATTGACAACTTATGAAAGCTCATAGAAGCTTCGTACATTGATGAAGGGCTATCGGCTATCGCCTATCGACGCTGACATATTCAGCACAAAGGAAGCCATCACCACAATGGTTACAAATTGTGAGCATGGACGTCTTAAAACAATATTGGAAGCCGGAAATTTTACGACAATGAACGAAGCCATCACCTAATACATACAATATAGTACTGAAATGACAGGCAATGCCAATTCAATATTGTACACCCAAAGAGGAAATAATTATCGCGGTAATAATTACAACAAGAAAGGAAGCTGAATTCGGCGCACCGAAGTTTGTTTACCCTTGCAGATTACAAATTAAATATTTTTTTTTTGTTTTTTTTCTTTTGTTTTTTAAATTTTTATTTGGTATTAACGAGTTTACTGTTACCGCTAAGGCAACTTAATCTACTTACATATAGGAAAAACAAAAACAAAAAGATCGCATGATCACATATACAAGTTAGACAATATCTTACATTTTACTACATTCATATACATTTATGTTATGACCCTTGAAGGTAAATCGGCTGGGTGGCATCTTTTTAGGGGTCTTCTCGTCGGTTGAGCCGTTGACTGTCTGTCCAATGCGTTAGGGTGGTTTCCAAGGCGTTGCACATAGCAATACTAGGAATTGACTTTATCAAAAGATACAACTGTCAATTAGACTTCAAGCCATCTGAAGACTGGCCTATAATCAGACCAAACAACCTCAAATATCCGAATAATGTTCCAATAGCATACAGTTCTGTCAACAACTCCCTAATTTTGCCAGCAAGATCTCAAGTCGTCCGAAAAATTAAAATAAAATCAAAAGGAGACAGTGCAATACACTGCAGTGTATTAATTCCAAATCAAGAAATTCAGCATGGCATATATATATAGCAAATACCATAGCAACCGTTCAAAACGAAAATATAAGATTACTAAATACCGAATACGTAGACCAGGTAGTTTACATCATAGTAGAATAAGTATAAGGTAAGTTGTATAAAAACCTAACTTTCGGGTCACTTTGATGTCGGCAAAAAGGGTGATAAAAATGCAATTAATGGGTTACCTGTCAAAGATTAAGTGATTGAGGGTAATAAAAATGCAATTAATTAGGGTTAGATGTCAACATGTCAATAGGGGAAGGGTAATAAAGATGCAATTAATTGGGGTCAGCGTATGTAAAAGGGTATTTGAGATAACAAGTGTATGAAGCCGCCGAAAAGGATATGAATGGGAGTGGGAATCCTAGGTCACACGTGTGCCTGCACTCAAAAAGGGATGGGGAAAAGGGTGCTAAAGACGCCGAAAAGGATATGAATGGGAGTGGGATCCTGGACCGCACGTGCACTTTCACTTAAAAAGGGACGGAGAAAAGGGCGCTCGGGAACGATCCCGTTCACGTAGCGATCTCGTCCCCGCTCCGAACCGAACCCGTAGCGATCTCGTTATCGCACCGATACGATCCTGAAGTGCACTTGCACTACAATTGGAGAGGGGTGTTAAGTGATTGACCTACCGCTATCTTACCAAGTTGAGACACACTTCGAAAAGGTTGAAAAGGGCAAGAAAGGACCTAAAATGTTTCTGCAACCTTTTTCTCTTTTGATTTTTTGGGGTTTGCAGTGACTCTAGTTGCAACTTAAGAATCAGTTCTAGTTTGTGTCTCGAACGGATCTGTGAAAAATTCAACCATTCATTTTTCGTTAAAGTGAAAAATAAAAATTTAGCTAAATAAATAAATAATAAAGCTAATTTGCTAAAAACAAATATCAGTGCAAAAACTCAAAAGTTTAGTGAAAGTTTATCAACATTTCAACCACCACCACCTTCTAAATCAAAATGTATGCCAACAACAACACCAACAACATGATCACCTGCTACAGCTGCCGTCTACACTTCTCATCAAAAATGCAATGGGTAGCTCACGTTCGCACGGAAGAGCATAAATACCTTGCAATTAAACAAATTGTTGATGGATACAAGGGACGTATCCTTCAATATATGTATATGAATGAGGGATCAGCTCTTCGATTCCCTGGCGAATTCCTGTATGAAGCAGGTCAAGCACTGCTCCCTCATATTGAAAGAGTGCTGCCTTACCATACATCTTCAAAAATTAGAAAAAAAAATTAGAATTTATGCTCATGAAGGAAGATGAAGCATATATCGAAATAAAATCGTTCCAGAGTAAGATGACTCTATTAACGATGGGCTCAAATTTGCCTGAATTATACAATTCTCACATGGAGAGTATAATTATGAAAAAAAAAGAAAAGAAAAATTATGAGCGAGTTCCAAGAGAAGGACAGTGGATGGACTCTGACAAAGATCCTCAGAGTTGAGATGAACATGTTAAAATGTGTTCCTCTGAAAGGATCTGCATCCTATTTTGAGCTCCCTAAATCCCTCAAAGCCCGCAGAGCGTGTGTAAACGTACACAACAAAGATGAGTTCTGCTTCAAGTGGGCAATTGTGTCTGCTCTCAACCCGAAGGTTAGGGGTGAGCGATGCAGTGTTTATGATGTGGATATAAAATCACCGATTATCCACACAAATAACATTACAATTGACTTCACTGGGCTAACATTCCCTATGAAGAAGGAGAAAATCCACTTATTTGTCGAGCGAAACCCACACATTAGCATAAATGTGTTTGGATATGACAATGAGAAGGATAAAATAATTGGTCCCTATTTTTCAAATGGGATGGAGAAGCGTTACCACATAAATTTACTATTCATCGATGCCCCAACCCCCGAAATCCACGGACATTATGTATGGATTAAAAATATTTCAAGGTAAGCACAAATAACTTAAAAAATAACTAATTAAATATATACTAATTCAAATAAAATATTTTTCTTTATAGACGATTATCTTCCCAAGTGGGAAATAATAGAATCAAACGTTGGTTCTGCAACAAGTGCCTTTCCTTTGCAACGAGTAAGGAGAGGGCTCAGCGACATGAGGAGAGATGTACAAAAATGGTCAGCGAACAACCGAAGGAAACGGAGCCCTCCTTTAAAAATACGCATCGACAGCTGGAGGTACCCTTCAGACTTCGAGTGCATACTCGAACCAACGAATATTGATGTAAGCGAAAAAACGAAATTAGTAAATAAGCATATCCCGATAGCCTTTGCCTATTACATTAAATGTTCTTTTGACCCCTTCTTAGAAAAATTTGTTTCAAAGACAGGATCAAATGTCGGGCGCACCTTTGTAGATTCTTTAACATCCGATTTGTCTGCTTTATATGATAATTATATGAACCATATAGTTCCCATTCAAATGAGTCCACAGGACTCTTATGATTTTGATGAGGCTCTTAATTGCCACATATGTAAGGGAATTTTAGGTAATGACAGGGTGAGAGATCACTGTCATTTTACAGGTAAATTTCGAGGTGCAGCACATAGTGAGTGCAACCTTAAATACAAGACGGGAGATTTTATCCCAGTTTTCCACAATTTCTCAACGTATGATTCTCACTTATTTGTGAAAGAACTTGGGGAGATTGAGGGAGAAATTAAAATAATTCCTTTGAATAAGGAATTATACATCTCCATCTCCAAATTTATCCCTATAGGAAAAAATAAGATGGAGATGAGATTTTTAGATACTTTTCGATTCATGCCCTCTAGTCTAGACACCCTTGCAGGAAATTTAAATGAAGGCGATTTCAAAGTTCTTCGAAATCAATTTCCAAATATCACCGATTTTTCACTGCTTCGTAGGAAAGGTGTGTTACCATATGAATACTTAGATTCAGAACACAAACTATCCGAGAGTTCTCTCCCACCAAGGTCCTCATTTTATAGTAAATTAACAGACACAGAATGCTCTGAAGTTGATTATAGCCATGCAGTTCAGGTTTGGAATCATTTTAAATGTCAAACGCTTAGGGACTATTTAGAATTATACTTGAAAACAGATGTTTTGTTGCTGACAGACGTTTTCCAGAATTTGAGGGGCATTTGCTCAAATATCTATGATCTCGACCCTGCCCATTATTATACAACTCTAGGGCTGTCATGGGATGCTATGCTAAAAAGTACAGAGATTTCCCTCGAGTTACTCACTGACATTGATATGATTACATATATTCAGTCTGGAATTCGAGGGGGTCTAGTGCAATGTAGCCATAGATACACGAAAGCAAATTACAAATACCTCAAAGATTTTGATTCTTCAAAGGAATCGGAATATTTGATGTATGTGGATGCGAATAATTTATATGGATGGGCAATGTCTGAAGCCCTTCCATATAGCGGTTTCAAATGGATGGATCAAACAGAAATAGAATTATTTAATGTTAATTCTATTCCTGAAAATAGTGAGTATGGATATATTCTAGAGGTAGACTTGAAATATCCATACTCACTTCACGATGACCATAACGACCTACCATTTTGCCCATCCAATAGATTGCCCTTTAAAATTTCAAAGACCCCCAAATTAAACCATGGCTTAAGAAGTATATTGATATTAACACCGAACATAGGACTAGGGCTAAAAGTAATTTCGAGAAAGACTGCTTTAAGCTTTTAAACAATAGCGTTTACGGGAAGACTATGGAAAACATCGTAAAGCGCAAAGATATTCGATTAATTACAGAGTGGGAATCCCCACCTGTATCATCTCAAGGTGGGCGCCCTAGGTTATGTGCAAGGGAGTTAATTGCTAGAGCCAATTTCCACAATGCAACTAAATTCAGTGAAAATATGTATGCTATCCAAATGAACAGATTACATCATGTTTGTGATAAACCAACATACTTAGTGTTGTCGTCGGGGGCCGGATAGGTGCGATCCCAAGATTCCCAAAATAATAGCGGGTAGAAAATATTGGTGGTGTTGCGAGTGACGATCCGTCTCGTTCGGGTTTTATTTTCTCAGTGAGGAAAAAACAAACGTACAAGAAAAAAATATGGCGCCAGGTACATTTCTTCCCAGAGATGCCCCCTGGCGACATCGTCCCTTTGTTCAGCATGAACATTCTCCCCCCCCCCTTGCAAGAGGAATACTTGCCATTTAGGAGAGGGAGCACCGTCCGGAAAGGATCCATCCCAGCGTCGTGTTCTGAGCCATCGGCAAGCCGTCCTGACCCGGGAGGACACCCGGTAGCATCAGGTCAGCGTAGACATCCGCTCCAAGCACTACCGACACCAGAGATGGGTGGAACCACCGGTCATCCGCCAAAGTGACATTCTGGAACATGTCTTGCACCTTCGGATCCAGCGATTGCCCCGGCGTTCGGGTCTGCATCTGCTCGTCAACCAGCATCAGCAGCTGCTTGCTCATCTTGGACACCTTGGAGCGAATCTCGGTGGTGCACACCCGCTGGTCGCCAATGCCCGTGATGGCCAGATTAAGGGCCTTCACCAAGGAGATGTGGATGCGACTCACAGGACAATATGGATCCACCAAGGCTCGGACATCAAACCGCTTTTGTTCGGATCCGATTAGCACGGACGCGGTCGGAAGGATACTCACACTCGTGCGGGCCAGGATAGGCGTGCACGACGGGCTGCGGGATGGTGCTATATCCATTGGCGTGGCGGAGCGTCGTGATTCGGATGAAGACGTCTGCTGGCGCTGCTGTGGCTGACGCTGAGGCCGAGAATCCAAAGGTGGCTGGCGCCTTTGTCGGGGTCGCGAAGATCGTGGTTGCCCAGATACTGCGACACGACCGACCGGAATGCTCGTGGGCCAGACAGTTTGCGCAGTACTTATTGATAAGTACCGCGCGGAGCCGCTTCACAGCCGGCAGTTAAAGAAAACGCTGGCAACTCCTCAGTGCGTGGACTCCCCTGCAGACTCGACATCTGTACACATTGCTCCTTGATGAGCGACGAGGACTTTGGTGGGTCGTTGGAGCCATTGGATACTCGGATCTATATCAAAGGAAATGGATAAATATGAAAAAATTAAGTCCTGTGGATTCGGATGATCACAAAACGTGGACGGAACAACGACGTTGGACGACACAACTTATGACTAGCAACGGTCAGTCGGAAGGACTAAGGAGTTAAGGAGTCAGTATGGTCACTTGGCCCGTCCATTGGGAGGCGAATAATTTTCGCCACTGGTCGCCTGATGACGCCCCGTGCTGTGAGCACGTGTGCAACTCTGACCTTGCCGTCGGCACCCGGACAGACCAATTGGATGCGCCCAAGCCGCCATTCGTTGGCTTGCAAGCTCTCCTCCTTGATCACAACCATGTCTCCCGCTTGGAGATCTCGCGATGGGAATTTCCATTTGTTCCTTTTGTGGAGCTCCTTCAAGTATTCCTCCTTCCAACGCACACAGAATTGCTGATGCAGGGCCTTCAACCTCCGCCACCGATTGGTGATGGAAATAGGATTTTCTTCAATCACAGGCTCCGATACCGCAAGAAGCGGTCCACCACAGAAGCCACAAGGTCCGTGGGATCTTCGGACATTGGCAAAATAGGCCTAGAGTTTAGACAGGCCTCAATTTTCGCAAGGAGAGTAGCCAGTTCTTCGAAGGTGTACTTTCCTGCAGCTGTATGCTTGTAGAAATGAGCCTTGAAGCTTTTACCACCCGCCTCCCAGAGCGCTCCCATATGAGGCGCGCCAGGGGGGTTGAAATGCCAGGCCAAGTTCTGCAGGCTATGTTTGGAGAGGATCGATGTTCTGGTTGACTCCATAAAGTCTATGGATAAGGACGTGGAGGCTCCGACAAACGTTTTCCCGTTGTCAGAGTAGACGTGCTGTGGACACCCACGGCGAGCGGAAAACCGAGAGAAAGCAGCTAAAAATTTCTCTGTCGTCAAGTCGGATGTCGCCTCGAGATGGATGGCCCTGGTACTAAAACAGACAAAAACGCAGACATATCCCTTTGTGATTTTGCAGGCTTGACCGACATAACTCTTGATGTCAAATGGTCCCGCGAAATCCATGCCCGTATTAGTGAATGGCCTGGAGAAAGTGGATCTCGCCCGGGGCAAATCGCCCATCAACTGCTTCTGCAGGTTTTTCTTGTGGATGACACAAACTCGGCACGAGTAAATTGTATGCTTCACCAACCTCTGAAGCTTAGGAATCCAGAATTTAGACCGAATCAGTCGCATCATTAACTGATTCCCCCCATGCAAGGATATGCGATGGGTAAACAGGGCTTGTAGTTTCGCGAACCTACACCGTGCTGGGATGATGATAGGATGTTTCTCATCATAACTGAGCATGTCAGATGCTTGTAAACGGCCGCTTGCCCTCAAGACCCCCATTTTGTCAAGGAAAGGGTTTAGGTTAGAAATCGTGCTTGAGGATGGAATTGGCTGCTTGTTACTTAAGGCCTTATATTCGACGGGAAACTCATTCTTTTGAGTGAACACTATTAAACGCTCTTGCACGTCGGACAATTCCGCCGAAGTGAGTGCTGACGAAGGGGGTATCTCTTCCCTTTTGCACCTTTTTGCAAAACGGACTACGTATGCTAGAACCCGCAGCGCCCTGTCGAAGGTTGAAAAACGCTCTAGGATATCCACTGCTGGCGGCACTGTGACACTGTGACATTTGATAGGCCGTTGCTCCATCTCGGTTTCCGGATTAACCAATGGTTCATTCGGCCACTGCTCCTGCTTGAGTGGCAGCCAGTCCGGCCCGTGCCACCAAAGCGTGCTGTCTTTAAGGTCTTGGGGCGTGACACCCCGGCTTGCTAAATCAGCTGGATTGTCTTCGGATCGTACATGTCCCCATTTGCTTTCGCTTGTGCGTTGTTCGATCTTTGCGACCCTGTTGGCCACGAATGTCGTCTAGGTGCATGCTGGCATACTTAGAACTATGGTCGAGTCGGTCCAATAAAAAATCTCATAAGCTGTAGGAGGCAATTCGGAAATTACGGATGCTGCTAGCTCAGTGAGCAGCACTGCTCCGCACAGCTCCAGGCGGGGTATGGAGATGGACCTGACAGGAGCGACTCTGGTTTTGGATGCCAGCAAATGGGCACAACAGCCGTCAGTCGTTTCGACTCGGACGAAAATGGCAGCCCCATACGCGTCCTGTGACGCGTCGCAAAACGAATGGTACTGCACCTTGGCAGCTTGGAATACGAATTTCCCTCCGGGTCGGATACCCTTTCACGAACTCTTGCCACTTGGTCACGAGGTCGGTGGGAAGCGGCTGATCCCAGCCCAGCTCCCGTAGCCAAATTTCCTGCATGAAAATCTCGGCTCGGATTACGAAAGGCGATAACCATCCTGCCGGGTCGAACAGTTTGGCTATCTGCGATAAGACCTCTCGTTTGGTGTAGGCAGTTTGCAGGGGAATCACCATCGGAACAAAAAAGAAACTATCGGATGTAGCTTGCCAACGGATCCCCAGAGTTTTCGCGGTGCTCGCATCTTCCAGCTCAAGGAAGTCTGCACTGACCAAATGTTCTCTTGGAATCGCTTGTAGGAGTCTCCTTTCGTTGGAGGTCCACTTGCGCAGTGGAAAACCGGCACTCTCGAGCGCCGAAGCCGAAGCTCTCTAATGGCTAAAACTGCCGACTGCTGACTGTGAGCCCCTGCGAGCACATCGTCGACGTACATAAAGTTCGAGATGATGTCGCTAGCCAAAGGATATTGGCCTCGGATGTCCTGAGCCAACTGCTGTAGCACTCTGATGGCCAGGAAGGGCGCACAGTTCACGCCGAAGGTGACTGTGTCGAGTTCATAGTCACAGAGCTCACCGTTTTTGTTGCGGAATAAGATTCTCTGAAAGCGTGTGTGATCAGGATTGACCCGAATTTGCCGGTACATCTTGGTGATGTCCGCATTGAAAACATACTTAAAAAAACGCCATTTTAGAATCTGAATAGTCAGATCGGACTGTAGTACCGGCCCCGCATGAAGGATATCATTGAGGCTGTTCCCGTTTGATGAGGGATTGGAAGCATTGAACACGACGCGAACTTTCGTCGTGGTGCTATCTGGTTTGAAGGCCGCGTGATGAGGCAGATAAAAACTGCTGGAGTCGTTAGGAGAGACTTGGTGCATATGACCTAAATCTAAATACTCTTGAATACTCGTATTGCTCCTTCAATGGAAGATCTTTACCTAGTCGAATTTCGTTTCGGAGGAACTGCGCCAGTGCGATGGGTCTGGAATGACCCAGCTTAACGTTTTCCGGCTCTTTAAAGGGCAACGAAACAACATACCTTCCATCCTCGTTTCTTTTGGTGGATCGGATAAAGTTCTCCTCGCAAACCACCTCCCAAAATTTTGTGAGGATGCTGTCTAGCTTGGACTCGGTGACTGCTAATCGGGCTGAAAAGGAGCAGATTCTGCTTGTGGGACTCATTGTAATAGGACCGCAAAGAATCCACACGAATATGGTCTCTTGACCCAGGAGTGTTCCGCAAATAATAGAATGGGAGCCGCTGAGAACGATCGATGGCAGGATATCGGCACCAATAAGCACGTCAATCTGCGAGCTCCGGAAGAAACTTGGATCTGCTAGTTGCAACGGTGGAAGATCCTTTAATGAGTCCTCTGGTAGAGTGTAGGATGGGAGATTCCCAGCTAGCTGGGGTAACACATACGCACAGGTCTCAATCTGGATATGGGGCTTGACGGGAAAACCTATGCTGAGTTGACACCGCTTACGGGGCTGAGCTGCAACGGAACGGTTGACTCCGGAAACTTGAGCTTGGATAGCCTTATAAGGCAACTTAATTAGGTTGAACAACCGTTCCGAGATAAAGGTTGCCTCGGAACCTGAGTCGATGAGTGCTGAGTATTTGATGCCCAAATGGCAAACTTCTATTAACGCCGTACTCAGGCGGACCCCCTTGCGTGTTAACGGCAAGAAACGTTTGCACATTCGATTGACCCGTCGATGGAGTGGACTGTATATGTTGCTGGACTGTTGTGGATGAGTGGGACTGTTGGTCAGGTATAAACACTGACTGGACTGGTGGAGTGCCGCTGCGATGCAGGAGTGTATTGTGACGTCCACTGCAGGTATAGCAATTATGCGAGCTGTTGCAGTCCCTGAGCAGATGCGTTCTTGCGAAACAGTTTAAGCACAACTTCTGCTGTTTCACATGCTTCTCCCGATCTGCGACTGACATTCGTAAGAAAAGAGGACATACTCGGATTGGATGATTCGCTTGTGCACAGAGTTTACAGGATTGTGGATTTACCGTAACTCTGTTTTCAAAGGTCTGGATTGACCGCGAGCTATTGTCAGCCCTCAATGCCCTGGATGGAGCACTCACGTTTGGCTTAAACTCTTCAATCGCCTCAAGCGTTCGATGACGATCCTGTAAGAAAGCCTGGAATTCGGCCCAGAGTGGAATATCAGACTTGCTGAGAAGGGACTGTTCCCATAGAGACAAAGTTAACTTTGGCAATTTGGAAGAGCATAGAAAAACGAGCAGGCAATCCCAATTAGTGGTTTCTATCTTTGCTATTTGCAAGGCCGTTAAACACCCTTGTATAGTGCTCTCTAAATGCTTCAAGGATTGGCCGCATTCCTGGGTAACGGAAGGTAAATTGAACAAAATCTTCAATTGGCTGTTGACCAGCAGCCTCTTATTCTCGAACCGATTCTGTAAGTTTCTTCACGCTGATTCAAACCCATCATTGGTTAACGGAGATAAGGCAACAATGGATTTGGCCTCGCCGCTAGTTTTGGCATTGAGATGGAACAGTTTCTCGACTTCTGAAAGCCGAGGATTGCTTATATAGATGGCTGAAAAAAGGTCCCGAAATGTGGGCCATTGAACATAGTCACCATTGAAAACTTCGCACTCGACTGGAGGTAAGCGACATCCGCCCTGAGACGGCGTCAGATCGGTGGACTGAACCGACTGTTGCGCTCTTGACTCTTCAATGATTTCATTGAGGCTCGTAAACGGTATAACAGTAGTCATACTTGGATTGCATGACTGTTATTGTGTCTTTGCAGTTTAAACTGGCAAGAACTTCGGAGCACGTCTCGTATTCCTTTTCCACCTTGTCCCAGAGGGACCTGATCTGCTCAAGTCGAACCCTACTCGTGTGGATAGACGGACCTTTGTCAGCCGGGGTGTTGACTCTGGCTTCGAACTGACCCATCCTATCGGTTATGGTCATGAATTTTATCAAGGCTTTGTCTCCCTCAGCTTGAGCCATTCTTCCAGTTGCTTTAGTGACGTGGGGAGACACGACTGATTTTGCGGCTTTTGTGGATGGTGCAGACGGTGGAACTTCGAGCGACGTGCTCGTAGATTCACGTGGAGTGGTGGTTGTCAATGGGCTTTTGCTTCGAGCGGGATTTTCGCTTTCGGAAAGCGCAGAGGATTCACTCGTTGCCCTGGCTCTGTGAGAAGCCTCCGCCTAGAATCGGTCAGACGGGATTTTGGTTCCTCACCGTCGACGATTGGCATGTTAAACTCTTTTTAGGCCCGCTGGATAAGCGCGAGAAAAAACCGAGTTAATCGAAAAACTATGTTTATCGATTTGGAAGTGGAGGGACGCTGGATTAGCGTAAATAAACAAATTACGATCGAAAAAACTGATATCAATTCTGAAGAGTATGAGGACGGTGGATAACGCGTACCAAATTAATCGAAAACGGATGCTATAATTTTCCAATCAATACAGGGGCGCTGGATAAGCGTAAGAAAAAAAACGAGTTAATCGAAAAATTATGTTTATCGATTTGGAAGTGCAGGGACGCTGGATAAGCGTAAATAACCAAATAATAACCGACAAAGCTGTTGTTGATTCGGAAAGTACGAGGGCGCTGGATAACGCGCTGAAGAAATTAATCGAAGAAAAGCTATCGGTTTCAAATCAATACGGGGACGCGGGATGGCACGGATGTACTCGATTTGAAAGATATGGGGGCGCTGGATAACGCGTAGAACCAATTGATCAAAAAAAAGATGCTCTTGATTCCAAAATCAATACAATGACGCTGGATAACGCGTTTAAGGAATTAAAATAAATTAATAGTCGAAAAAAGTTTTTATCGATTTGGGTACGAAAAAGAAAAAAAATGTGTAGAAATAATTCTTCGGGGACAAATAAATTTTGTCGAAAATAAGGTGGGCTGGAACGTGTAGAAAAATGATTAATAAAAAAAAAATTGATGTTTATCGCTTTGGAGAAAATGCTTGGACGCTGGGTAAAGCGTACTACAAAATAATCGGAAACGATATCCACGAATTGGAAAATATAGGGGCGCTGGATATCGCGTGGAAGAAATCAGTACACAATTGAAAAAAAAAACAAGCCAAAAAAGGAAAAAATGTAAACAAGACACAAGTGTGAACGGCTCGTTAACAGATTGTGCCGCATATGGTAATGGTGTTGCTACCTTGGCGGCCAATACATATGTATCTATGCAAAATAAACAAACACAAAATATTAAAACGCTGATTTTTTTGTAATTTTGTTTGTTTCACTTTGTTTGTGTTAGAATGCGGCGACACTGTTAGCTGCCGATTTTCAATTGCCGGTCCAGCAATTTGTATGGATATGTGCATATATGTATGTATGTATATGCACGTATGATCGGCCAGCTAGAGGAGGGAGTTAACTTTATTTATTTTTTTGTTTTGTTATTGTGAAGTGAAACACCTGGATTGACAATATGCACATAAATTTTTTGTGGAGGGGATGTGTTTTTTCTTCTCTTAAATGCCGCCGATTTGTGACCCAAAAGTCATGTACATATGTATGTTCATAAATCGGCAATGTAAATATACATATGTGTATGCAAATTGTGTATGTACGTACATATGTATGTTCACTAAGGAAATCGGTGTGGATGTATGGCTTTTTTTGTATAAAAAACCTGGATGTAAGCCTTCTTGGATACTATATGTATAGGAGCGGGGCATATACTACTGCACAGGAGTTTGTAGTGTTGTTTTACATAAGTTAGATGCAGCAATATATCTACATATATATGCATGTATGTACATACATATATGGTGGGAATTTCGGCACCGTACTTATCTTGGCAAAAGCGCTGGAATATATGTATCCGGCTCGAAGGACCAAAATGTTGTCTTCGGGGGCCGGATAGATGCGATCCCAAGATTCCCAAAATAATAGCGGGTAGAAAATATTGGTGGTGTTGCGAGTGACGATATGTCTCGTTCGGGTTTTATTTTCTCAGTGAGGAAGAAACAAACGTACAAGAAAAAAATATGGCGCCAGGTACATTTCTTCCCAGAGATGCCCTCCTGGCGACATCGTCCCCGTGTTCAGCATGAACACTTAGGTTTTGTAGTGTTGGAGCTTTAAAAAGGGAAGATGTACGATTTTAACTATTCCTATATGAAACCGAAATTTGTGGATGCACTCAAATTAAATTATATGGATACGGATTCGTTTATATATTCTATAAAATCAGAGGATTTATATAGCGACATTCGTGGTGATCTCGAATTAAAATTCGATACATCTGAATATCCAGATGAAATGGCTAGGCAATATAACTTCCCCAGTGCAATAAAAAACGTTTAGGGTACTTCAAAGATGAGCTGCATGGCAGGTCAATGAGAGAGTTTGTAGGCCTTCGGTCAAAAATGTATGCCTACACATCGGAGGGCACAGGTACTCAGCCTGAAAAATGTGTTAAGAAAAATAAGGGTGTGAATCGAAGTTGTTTAGAAAAAATTACAACTATAAAAATTGTTTAATGACAGGACAGCAAGAAAGTGATAGCATGTACTTGTTTAGGTCTAGAGGGCATGAAATAAGTACACTAAAAATTTCAAAAATAACGCTAGACAACAAAAACGATAAAAGAATAATATCCCAAGATGGGATTTCCACATTAGCAGTAGGACATTATAGGACAATTGAACGAGAAATTTATAGTAATATGTCTACTGTAAAAGCAGACTCAAGGATTTGGCGTAGCCAAATGACTGCACTAGGGAATAATGAAACTGGAAATGAATAAAATGAGAAATCCAAGAATAAGGTTTTAAAAGTGATAAAACCAAATTGTAAATAAAACAAATAGTGTAAATTGTGATATAATAATTTATTAAAAAATGTTTATTCTAAGATTAACAAATAAATTTAAACTATTTAAACTATATAATAGTAATAATAATAAACTAAGATGAAAACTGTATAAAATACTTGAAATAAAAATCAAAAGAAAATTTAAAATTGTTTGTTCAGTCGCAGCAGTATGTAGTCATAAGTAAGAATATCTCAAAACACAACACACATTATGTAACAACTCTTCAGTCACAGTGACCTGCATTCGTCGTAAATAAAGTATCATTTACCAGGTCAAGCGAACATGCTTGGTCAACTGAGACGAGGAAATGAACTGGGGCGATGGTCTCAGTTCGCGACACTAACCCACATTCATAAGTAACCGCACACTATTTCTTATACGTTATTTCTGTTAGCATAAGCGTTTGTGTACCTATATACATATATTGTTAAGTTTCATTAATAAAGTCAGTAAGAGTTCTAACGCAGGCCCAGAGCTTTTATTCATGCTGTTCTTTTAGAACGACTCATGCACTCAAACCCCTCAAACAAGTCCACCTAGTTTCTAGTTGCGACAACAAACAGGCAAATAGTTTATGCACTATTGGCCAGGCATCTAAGCCTTCTTACACTTTACATTTTGGTGAACCCGACGAACACGCTAGCCGTGGACGTCAACATAGGGAAATTTCCGCTAGCTCATAGGAACCTCCCGCAGGATAATCCGTAACTCTTGGGATTTTCCTAAATTTCACTCCCCATAAATACCATTGGTGAGCCCTGACTCACAGGAAATGGTCCTGAATACGTCAGACCCCCAGGAAGATTCCGTAACTTTTGGGAGTCTTCCAGATTTATTCACTCTTGCCAGAGAACAATTGGTGAGACCGAGAGGGAAAGTTCCGTAATTCTTGGGAACCTCCCGCAGTCAAGAGCCTTCAAATCCTTTTTCTATCTAGAAATCCCCCAAGTCTATTGACCATTTGTTAATTCCTTCGACCACAGACGGTTGCGAATAGGAGCGTATCCAGCTGGTAAAGCGAATAAAATACTCCCACCGGTCAGGAATCAAAACAATTGTCAATATGTCTAACAAGGAGGAGCAAGCAGTCACAGGGGCGTTAGACTTGCAGGATGAGATCAGCAAAGAGATCTCGAGGCTTATCCGCAATTATAAAAAAGATTTAGCGGAAAGGAAACTAATTCCAACGTATTATACGACAAAGTTGGCCGCTTTCGATGAAGCATGGAATCCATTTGCGGAAAACGACAAAAATATTCCCGCAAAATATAGAACGGAAGAATATTTAAAGTTCTACGTCGACTGTCGTGATTCATACGCCAAAAACAGAAATATTATAGTCGATACAATGGCTCAGAGCTCAAGCAATGCCCCAAATCAGGCAACAGCGAGCAACGGCCGGGAAACTGCAGACGTTGCAAGCATAGCGAAACCTGCACGTAAGCTGATATCAGCATGTCGGCGACAAAATGCAATCGCCGAATCAATCAAACGGGCTCTGAAAGAGGATTCAGAGACCGGCAGGGCCGTGTCAAAGAGTTCAATAAACTCATTGTGGTCCCAATACCAAGAGATTCATTTCTCAATCCATGAAGAGTACGAAGACCCGGTCAGGGAAGGATACGACATGCAGTCGTTCCTCCGACTAGAAAGGGAAGTACAGAAAGTCCTGGGGGCCACAAAGCAATACATCAAGCAATGAAGATGTGCAGTTGCCCAGAGTCAGAATCCCCAAGTTCGATGGGGATCTACTCAAATGGACACAATTCTTTGATTTATTCAAATGCATGATACATGATACCAACATGCCCACAGTCAAAAAGATGTGGTACCTTAAAACCACTGTGACTGGAGAGGCAGAGAGATTAACAAGGCATATCGATCTAAAAACAGAGAACTACATGAGCGCGTGGAAAAAATTAGTTGACACATACAACAATCCCCGCCATGTAGCAGATACAATTCTCAATCGTCTCCTGCTACAACAAACAAACAATGACGACCCAAAGTCATTAAATGAATTGTATATTACATTAATTGAGTCTCTAGCATCATTAAAGAGACTAGGCATTGATGTATCCAGCTGGGATACAATCATAATTGCCATCATAAAACAAAAATTGGATCTTGCGAATAGAGCCCTGTACGAACAATCGTTAGATGGCTCAAGAGAGCTTCAATGCTAAGATTCCTGGACCAGCGAAGTCGAGTGTTGGGAACAGGAAAACGCAGTCAACAGCAAAAAAGGGAACAGAAGAACCCATCTTGCACTTCTGCTAGCGCAGGAAGGCAACCAAGTTGCCCGTTCTGCAAACGGACTCATGCGCTATACAAATGCGATGATTTCCGCAGCAAAACAGTACCCGATCGACTCAACTGGGTACAAAAACAAAAACTGTGTGCAAACTGTTTTAACAGCACCCACAAGGCAAAGCATTGCCGAGGCCGTATGTGCTTTAAATGCGATAAAAGGCACCGTACATTGCTGCACCTGGAAACTTCATCAGGCGCGGCAACAGATCCACAAACACCTTCTGTAGGAGCAGCAAGCAACAAAAGCTACAATTTGTTAGCCACAGTTAAGGTATTGGTAAAAGCAAGCAATGGTCAGGTGGCCACATTCCGAGCCTTGCTGGATTCAGGATCACAAATCAATCTGATCTCTGAACGAATGGCCTCCAAGCTATCTCTGAAACTACACAATGCATCATTACGCATCGAGGGCTTTGGAAGAAATCCGAAAACAAGTCGGGCCAGAGCAAATGTGCTCATGAAATCGATGCACAACGATTTTACTCAACAGGTAGAAGCCTTTGTTCTGCCGCATATCATAGCTGACCAACCAGCTCATGATTTAAATACATCCCACATACGCATTCCAAATAACGTCATCCTGGCCGATCCAAATTTTGACAAACCAGGAAAAATTGATATGCTTATCGGCGCTGAGCATTATTATTATTTGCTACTGCCAAATCAAATGATGATAAGACCAGAAGGCCCAATCCTCCAGAATACAAAGTTAGGATGGATTGTGGCCGGGAAAATCTCTGCTGAGTACGATTCAGCAGCACTTTGTGCGACGGCAATCACTGAAGAGGAGGTTGACACACTGTTAGAGCGATTTTGGACACTAGAGAATCTAGACACCAAAGATAAGGCTCGATCATTTCGCAGCTAACCTACAATTTGCAATCGATGGGAAGTTCATTGTCAAGCTGCCATTTGCTGAGGAAACGTCAGCCCTGGGGGCATCTCAGACAACAGCAACCAATAGGTTCTTGGCACTGGAGCGACGAACAAAACCAGAAGTCTGGAAAGGATACGTAGACTTCATGGAAGAATACGAACGTCTCGGACATATGAAGCTGGTACCTCCCACACACATACCATCGGATAATTACTTCATTCCACATCACTATGTGTTGAAGCCCAAAAGCAGTACCACCAAACTGCGGGTAGTTTTCGATGCGTCCTGCAAAACGTCAAGTAATGTCACTAAATGACATATTATATGCTGGACCCACGGTACAGAGCGAACTATTCGCCATTCTGCTACGATTCCGCACCCATAGATATGTATTTACCGCGGACATAGAGAATATGTATCGCCAAGTATGGATGCATCCTGATAATCAGTTTCATCAGCTGATCGTATGGCGGAAAAAGGCGTCAGACGATCTGAAATTCTACAGATTAAAAACCGTCACGTACGGGACCACGTCAGCGCCATTCCTTGCTACAAAATGCTTGGATTATTTAGCTGAGAAGAATAAAAAGCATTTACCGCTTGGGTCAGCTATACTCATGCATGATTTCTATGTGGACGACTGTCTCACAGGAGCAGACAGCATTCCAGAGGCAATCCAGATTCAGCAGGAATTGAACAAAATTCTGCTACCGTCCGGATTCAAGCTTCGGAAGTGGTGCTCAAACAAGAATGAAATACTGACCCAATTTCCCCAAGAAGATATTGTCCCCAACGTCAAGTTAGATGAAACACTTCAGCACTACAGTGTTAAGACGTTGGGCTTACTTTGGATGCCTCAAAGGGATCAGTTGTGTGGACGATCTCAAAAAAGCGAAGCCTCAACCATCACAGAACGGGTGGTCAGCTCAGAATCCTCGCAAATCCTCTGGGATTATTTGCTCCGGTGGTCGTCAAGGCGAAAATTTTCATGCAAACGCTTTGGGAATTAAAGATGGGCTGGGACGACGAGCTACCTCAGCACCTTCAATTGGACTGGAAAAACTACCGCTTTGACTTGCAAGCTCTAAATACTATGCAAATACCAAGGCATATACTTGAAGGAAGAGTGCCAGTCACGCAAGAGTTGCACACATTTGTGGATGCCTTGGAACGAGCATATGGAGCGGCAGTGTATGTACGAGCGACATACAAAAATAATCAAGTATCAGTTCGGCTGCTGTGCTCAAATCGAGAGTGGCGCCATCCGCCAAGGAGACTTTACCGCGGCTAGAACTATGCGCCGCAGTCTTGGGAGCTGAACTGACCCACAGAGTCAGAAAGGATTTACGTTTGCCTGAGGAGAAGGCATTGGGGTACTTCTGGACTGATTCAACAGCAGTCCTTTCCTGGATAAATGCACCTGCATCCTGATACCACACGTTCGTGGCTAATCGGATAGCAAAGATCCAAGCAGTGTCACATCAAGCACAATGGCGACATGTGTCATCCGCAAATAATCCATCCATATACTGTCAAGAGGAATTGCCGCAAGCAAGTTAGCAGAACACAACCTGCGGCTATATGGCCCCCTGTTTCGGCACGGCTCTCGAGACAAATGGTCAAAAATACCGACTCCTTCCACAAATTGCAACGCATTGTAGCATATATGATGCGCTTTTGTCGTAGACAGAACCGATCTCCAACAACTACACTAAGTGCAGGCGAGCTGGCTCATGCTAGAACGATCATCTTCAGCACGATTCAAAAAACTGAATTCAGTGCTGAGTATAAACAACAGAACAGTGGACAAGAAAAGCTCAATCATCTCGTTGTCTCCAATAATAGGAACTGACGGACTCCTCAGAGTCGGAGGAAGGTTGGAAGAATCCAATCTTCCATATGCTGCCAAACATCAAATCTTGCTCCCGTACAATGATACGATTGTGAAAATGCTGCTACGAGAAATGCATGAGGAAAACATGCATTGCGGAGCACAAGCATTGAGGGCCATAGCCAGACAACAATACTGGGTTCCAAATGACAAAACAATGGCCAGGAGCATCATCCACAATTGTGTAAAATGCACAAGAGCACGGCCCAAATTAATGCATCAAATCATGGGTAACTTGCCGGCGGATCGAGTAACACAAGCGCGTCCGTTCTCTAATTCTGGAGTCGACTATTGCGGCCCCTTTTGGATTCACCACAAAATCCGTGGAAAAAGGCCAGATAAAGCGTACATTGCAGTATTCTGCTGTTTCGCCACAAAGGCAGTACATCTGGAGTTAGTAAGCGATCTAACAACGGACGCGTTTCTAGCCGCTCTCCGACGGTTCCTGGGCCGACGGGGAAAGTGTCAGACCATTCACTGTGACAATGCCACGAACTTTGTTGGTGCCAACAACCAGTTAAAAATACTGGAGGAAACGATTTTCACAGAGCAAGCCCAGAGCAGGATCATTAATCAGTGCAATAAGCAGCAGGTGGAGTTCAAGTTCATCCCACCGCGAGCACCGTCGTTTGGTGGTTTATGGGAAGCTGCTGTAAAATCAGCGAAAAGGCTACTAGTATCAGTCACAGCCACAGCGTCTTTAACATTTGAAGAGCTCAACACGGTGGTCATTGAGGTTGAGGCGATACTCAATTCAAGGCCCCTCACCCCGATGTCAGCTGATCCAACAGATACTGCAGCGCTCACTCCAGGCCATTTTTTAGTTGACGAACCTCTAGTGGCACCGCCCGATGCGAATCTTGCCCGACCGGAAAAAACGTTGGTCAGTAGATGGGAACTGGGAGCCTGGATAGGCTCAAACAATCGTTCTGGAATCAGTGGTCCATGGAGTACCTACAGGAGCTCCAGATGCGCACCAAGTGGAAAACTATGGCGCAGAATGTCGAGGAAGGATTGCTAGTACTGGTAAAGGAAGACAACGTACCGGTAATGAGCTGGCCCATGGGACGGATAGTGAAGACATATCCAGGCAAGGATAACCAGATCCGGGTCGTAGATGTAAAGACCGCATCAGGGATCTACAAAAGGGCAGTTACTCGTTTAGCACCGCTGATAAAAGAAGAAGTAGCCACAAAACGGCCGCACAGCGGCAGCGCGGACACGGCGCAGGCAGAAGAGATATCAAGATATCGCTGCCACTGGTGTCTGTAACAAAACAGGAAATATTCAGCATCATGGCGATCCCGATGTGGAAGGCCGGAAGCTGGTAACGATTTAGGCTACAAACAGAAATCATAGCCGTCAATGCCCATAGAGATCAGTTCATGGGATTGACCAAGGAGGAGTTCAATCAGTGTCTAGAGCTGCCACACGACGAACACATCTGCTTCAACCATCAAGCCACATTCAAAACCGGTGTGAATTCCAGTTGTTTAACAATAAGACGGAAACTATCTGCGAGGTCTCTCAGTCGAGGGCCGAGCTGTGGTGGTCAGCAACGTATCAGCGAAACAGATGGATGTTTGCCACACGCAAAATTAGCGTGAGCACATTCAGCACCGTAGTCAGCGAAGCAAAGGCTACATATGTTCGGTTTGGCAATATCACCAGGATGGACCTTAAGAACACACCTGAGCCACTGCAAGAAACGACAGCCAAGGAAGTCAACTTGGAGGAACTGGGTGCTTTGCAACACCAGTTCGCCAAATTAAAGGAGACCACTTGGAAGAATCAAATCAGCACTCCCCAGCACCATCAAATAGCTGCTTATGTGGCCTTAGCAATGTCAATGTTATTAGGCATTGCATGGGCTCTCAGCCGAACGATCGGCAAATGGACACAGACATGCCGGACACCCGAACCCAGGCAGAACATGGAAGAACCACAACCAGAACCTACCCCACGAAGGTACTCGTTCGACGTTATCGAAGGTTGAACACTTGCTCAACGGCCGGGAGAATGTTCAGTGGCAGCAGTATGTAGTCATAAGTAAGAATATCTCAAAACACAACACACATTATGTAACAACTCTTCAGTCACAGTGACCTGCATTTGTCGTAAATAAAGTATCATTTACCAGGTCAAGCGAACATGCATGGTCAACTGAGACGAGGAAATGAACTGGGGCGATGGTCTCTGTTCGCGACACTAACCCACATTCATAAGTAACCGCACACTATTTCTTATACGTTATTTCTGTTAGCATAAGCGTTTGTGTACCTATATATATTGTTAAGTTTCATTAATAAAGTCAGTAAGAGTTCTAACGCAGACCCTGAGCTTTTATTCATGCTGTTCTTTTAGAACGACTCTTGCACTCAAACCCCTCAAACAAGTCTACCTAGTTTCAAGTGCTAGTTGCGACAACAAACAGGCAAATAGTTTATGCACTATTGGCCAGGCATCTAAGCCTTCTTACACTTTACAGTTAAAATTGTTGTATTTATTTCATTACAAAATTTCAGAGTTATTTATCCAGCTGTCATCACTTTTTTGGAAACCTAACCAACGTACAAGAGATCTTTTTCCTTCGCTTTTAAGTACTTTCTCCACTAGGTAGGTATTGGGAAATTTGTTTTTTTTAGCTCCTCCCTATAGAACCCACCCTTAACAGGATTCCCATTTAAATCTTCCAATAGATATGTTGTTGGATGTGTATTTTGAACTTTGTATATTTTAAAAATTTTAACATTCCAATTTGGAGTGTACGATTTCTCAAATACTCCTTTATATTTAGAAATTCGAACATTGTCTCCGACTTTAATTTTGCTTCTTGCAAACATTTTTATATTATTGTAAGTATATCGTCCCCAAGATATGTTTCTCATTCTTAGTGTTCACTTCAATGGGAGCCATTTTAATAGTCCTATGAATTTTGTTGTTGTAAAAGTCAATCAACTTTTTATACATATCAACCCATTTGTATGTTCCATTATAAGAAAACTCTTTTCACATGAGCTCTTTTAGTGTCCTGTTGAATCGCTCAACAATTGAAGCCTTTAGAGTACTAAAAGTTGAATAATGATTTATTTGATGACGATTCATCAAAGACTTAAATTGTGTGTTAAAAAACTCTTTACCATCATCTGTTTGTAGATGCTTAGGTACTCCACGACCGGATTTGAATATTTTCTCCATTGCTGCTGGTGCTGGTGAAATTTTTTTCTTTAGCTTCATCATATTTTTTACAAGGCTGCTGCTCTCTCGCTAATATTACTATTCCCCGCTTTTACTCGTTCCCAAGCTCTATCAATTAAAACTGAGTCTGCTTTATGACGTTCACCCAAGTCCTTGCTTTTTGAATATGCGATATCGTGTTTTCGACAAGCTTCATCTAAACCACGATCACCACGTAGTAATCGTTTCTCTAGTTTTGTACCAGGTCCACAGTAATTGTAGGCAGGTATATGTGCCTCAAAGGGTAGAGTGTTTATCAAATTATTTATGAGACCAGTACCCTGTTTGACATTTGTTTTATGACTGATTATATTATAAAAATGTTTGCCCACTTTATATCATCCTCAATTAACGAATGCTTGTAATTGAATGAAGTACTCATCTCGAAAACATGCGTATATTAAGACAAAATAAAAGTATTGTAGTAAGAAATATTGAAGGTGATGGACATGGTGAGAGTACACATCCCCGTCACAGCTCATTGTTACCAAACACAATTAGAGCTTTAATTGTTGGTCCATCAAACTGTGGAAAGACAAACGTTCTTATTTCTCTTTTGGAAAGTCCTAATAGATTGAAATTTGAAAATTTATATATTTTTTCAAAGTGTTTATACCAGCCAAAATATAAGTATTTGGAAAAACTTATCAAGCCTATACGAGGAATGGGCTATTACACATTTTCTACAAATGATGCCGTTTTGTCACCGCAAGAAGCTAAAAACAATTCATTATGATATTTGATGATGTTGCGTGTGAAAAACATGAAAATATACGGAACTATTTTTGTATGGGACGTCATAGAAAAATTGATTCATTCTATTTATCACAAACGTATACACATATACCAAAACATTTGATTCGAGATAATGCAAATGTTATTATAATGTTTAAACAGGATGACATAAACATGCTTCGTATATACCGAGATCATGTAAACAGTGATATGGATTACAATTCATTTATGAATATATCAAGAACATGTTGGGAAGACAAATTTGGTTTTCTTGTAATCTCTAAGGATGATGATATGAAAAGTGGACGATATAGGAAAGGATTCGATCAGTTTATTGTACTCGAATAAATAAAATATAAGTATAATGAAATTAATGAAAAAAAGACAGTTTATCATCCAGCTTCATAATGACTACATCAATCACAATTGCGTTAAATGGGAATACATCTGTACTAAGCGAACATTTTTTCCCTCAAATTGAGCTAAATCGAAATTATGAATGATTTCTTATCGACTTTTATACATTCAATTCTATACCGAATGTGGATGAAGCAAATAATCTGTTTCATATTGGAAATAAAGTTTTGGAAATACCTATAGGGTCATATGAATTTGATGATATTATCAAATATATTATGGATAAAGTCAAGAAATATGATCTCCATAACAGCTTAAAAATTGAGTGTAACACCAATACTTTACAAGTTCAAGTTACTACCAAAAATGAGACTGTATATTTTAATCATGAACGATCAATTGGACAGCTATTTGGTTTTAATAAACGTGAATTGAGATCAAATGAAAGTGAAATTTACATCTCTGATAACCCAGTAAATATTTTAAAAATAAATTCTGTTAGATTAGAATGCAACATAATTAGCGGGCCATATGTGGGGAATAGACCAAATCATGTGCTTCATGAATTTGGAATCAACGTTCCCCCAGGATATAAAATGAACATTACGCCACGAAACTTAATTTATTTGCCTGTCAACACCAGAGAAATAAGCACGCTCGAAATACGGATAACTGATCAGAACGGAGATTTCATTAACTTGCGTGGTAAAACTGTATCAATTCGTCTTCACTTACGGCCGTCAGAATGATTTTACAATAAAAAGACCTCGCATACCTCATTTGATAGCATTATCAAACCTAAAGTTGAAGCGAAAGCATCGTCATCATCATCACCTCGAGGATCTTTACATAAACGTCCTGCTCTCACATTAAAAAATAAATTGATTTTAAAATCACTGGGATTTAATATTAAATAAAGTTTATAACAATTCAATATTCAAATGAATGAAATTTTTTACGTTCAAGAAAAACCCTTTAATGATGAAAGTATTATCAAAAAGGAATATCACACTTATTTTCCTTATCAAGCGTCATTCAAAGAAAACGATGAACTTAGAATCACTATTCAAAACTCGGACCTGTATGTCCTTCCGTGCGAAAGTTTTCTCCACATTGAAGGAACGCTTAGCAGAAATTTGGATGCGAATGCAGTACTACAAATGGTGTCAATGGCATGCTCAAAAATAATTGCATGGCCTATTTTCTGGATGAAATAAGATATGAGTTAAACGGATGTGAAGTGAATAGGACACGGTTTACTAGAATTACAACAACTATTAAAAACTTTCTCTCAGTCGGTCAACAAGAAGGAGCTCTTTACCGCAATGCTGGGTGGAGTGGAGGAGATGATATCCCTTCTGAAGGACATTTTAGCTTTTCTGTTTCCTTAAAAATGTTGCTGGGATTTGCTGTAGAATATAAGAAAGTAGTGCTAAATTGTAAACATGAACTCATTCTCTTGCTTACAAAAAACACTAATGATATGTATGTTAAAAATGTTGAACGAAAAGCGCATAAAATTGCTATAAATAGCATTAGTTGGAAGATTTTTCACGTCGTTCCAAGTGATACAGCGAAAATTAAAACGTTTAATGTTGTGAAAAGTGGAGTTACCCTTCCACTCACATTCCGGAGTTGGGATTGCTATATAAATCCAACATTGGTATAGGGAACACATCATATATGGAATGTAAAGTTGTCGGCCAATAGAGAACGCCCACGCTTTGCTGTCATTGCATTTACATTAAATGGAGAACTAATTACAAACAATTTGAAAAATGCAAAGGTATATCTAAATTCAGAAGTTTATCCCCATGAGGACTTAAATCTCAGATATTCTGAAAATCAGTTTACTGTCTTGTATGATATGTATACAACATTTCAAGAGAGCTACTACAATCGAGAACCACGAGCTCTTTTATCCCCCATGGATTTCATGACAAAGACACCAATTGTTGTTGTTGATCTCTCATACCAGAATGAGACAGTCAAATCAGGACCAATTGATGTTAAAATTTCTACAGAGCTAACTCAAGCAAGTGAGATGAATACGAAAGTATATTGCCTTCTCATCCATGATCGACTAGTCGAATACACACCGTTGAATGGATTAGTTCAACGTATCGTTTAACAATTTTCAAAGGATAAGTTCATTCTAATATCCAAATTCGTTGGAAGCAGACGTTCACGGAGCTATCAAAAATGCTGGCAATCGGAAACAAAATCAACACCACAAACCGCATCTCAATCCAACAACTTGTCATGAGGATAAATTATTTTATGAAAATGTTTAAGGAACAAATTTTCCCTGAACATGCTCAATATTTGGAGGACTCTTTGATATATTTCCAGAAAAGGATGCCTGATACGCCGTTGGTTTCAAATATACATGGACAACATTTTACATCTTGTTGTTGGGCAAATGGTTATACCGACAATGGACTTGATACGTGTGCATGTCATTTCTTTACTGTACGCTCACAAAAATCATTAAAAATTATGAAAATGTATGTCAATTTAGAACGTCGCTTTTGATTATTAAAGTAAAAATAAATAAATAACTATTTAGAAGAAAATTTAATTAATTATTATTTGGGAAAGGGATTTAAGAATTTCTTTTTTTCAGACTTTATACATTTCAGATTTTCCTTTATTTGATTTGAATTTGTGACTTTTGAGTGGATGGGGTGTGACGCCTCGTCTCTAGAAGTCTAGCCTTTTTCAGTTACGCTTGCCCTCAGCCCTTTCATCCCATTTGAGAAAGGTCCTTTTCCACGATCCTTTCTCGAATGGGATGAAAGGAAGGAGTTGTTGGGATGTTAGGTATCCTTCAATGAGTCCTAATTACACACATATACCTTTCGTGTGCACTGCCGCTTTTCTTAAGTTAGTCGTCTTACAGGATCGTGGGTGAGCGTTCTTGTGTTTCAATGGCATGTAGGCGCCTTTTTTAAACGAGGGTCATGGGTGTGCGTCCTTCGAGATCAATACCCTTCTTCACTTGTCCTTTCCAACGAAATCAGGCCTCTTTTTCACTTGCCCTTTCCAACCTTTTTTTAGCGAGGGACATGGGTGAGTGTGCTGTCTATACGAGTAAAGTGAGTTTTTTCCTGCTTCTTCGAACAGAGACTGTCCCTTTTTTAAGCGAGGGACATGGGTGAGTGTCCTGTATAGACGACTAAAGTAGGTTTTTTCCTTTATTATAGCAGCAACCTTCTTCAATCACAGTCTGTCCCTTTTTTATGGGAGGATCGAGGGTGGACGCCCAAGTGCGCTTCAGGATCGAGGCAGCGCGCTAACGAGATCGCTACGGGTTCGTTTCAGAGCGGGGACGAGATCGCTACGTGAACGGGATCGTTCCAGAGCGCCCTTTTCCCCGTCCCTTTTTAAGTGAAAGTGCACGTGCGGTCCAGGATCCCACTCCCATTCATATCCTTTTCGGCGTCTTTAGCACCCTTTTCCCTATCCCTTTTTAAGTGCAGGTACACGTGTGACCTAGGATTTCCACTCCCATTCATATCCTTTTCGGCGCCTTTAGCACCCTTTTCCCCGTCCCTTTTTATGTGAAAGTGCACGTGTGAGCCAGGATTCCCACGCCCATTTATATCCTTTTCGGCGGCTTCATACACTTGTTATCTCAAATACCCTTTTACATACGCTGACCCCAATTAATTGCATCTTTATTACCCTTCCCCTATTGACATGTTGACATCTAACCCTAAATCTAAACCCCAATCACTTAATCTTTGACAGGTAACCCATTAATTGAATTTTTATCACCCTTTTTGTCGACATCAAAGTGACCCGAAAGTTAGGTTTTTATACTACTAAGGTAGTCTCGTCGTCAGCGTCACTCCCCTATTGGGCACTACAATGAGTGCGAATGAGAGGGTGCTTTCCTGAAAGTGCGAAAGAGACAGAAAAAGTGTGTGTTGTTTAACCCTTAAGCTGAAATTGCATGCAATATAAAAACATTTGATTTTTTTTATAATTTTATGTTGAGTATCTTAGAGTTAGATACTAATCTTTGTTTTTGTTTTTGAACACTTAGTTTTTGGTTTAGTTTCTTTATTCTAAAAAATATGCGAATTTTAAAATACAACTTTTTAACATCTAACCTTATATGATATTTTGTCCGCACACAACCTTTCACTTCCAATTGGGGAGTAAACCCGAAAAAATTCTGCCGGCGACGAGACTACCTTATAGTTATTCTACTATGGTTTACATTAACAATATTTATCATATTTATTTCAAACTACGAAGTAGTACAAACAGACTTGAAAACCCGACAAAAAACTGTGTTATCTCAACTTGCAAAAAATTTCCCCCTTCAATTCAAAGAAAAGCTTACTACATTATGCACCTAGTATAGTGATGTATTCGGACTAGAAACCGAATCGATCACTACCAATATCTTTTTTAAACAAAAACTGAGATTAACTGATAATGAACACGTATATATAAAAATTATAGAAATCCTCATAGTCAGGAAGACTAAATTCAAAAACAAGTTCAAAAACTCATCAATGATAGAATAGTGGAACCCTCTGTATCACCTTATAATAGCCCACTTTTGTTAGTACCAAAAAAGCCACTTCCAAATTCCGAAAATAAAAAATAAATAAATATCGTCAAATTAATAAAAAAAACTGTTGTCTGATAAATTTCCGCTTCCTAGAATAGACGATACTTTAGATCAACTAGGTAGAGCAAAATATTTGTCATAAATATTGACTTAATGTCAGGTTTTCATAAAATTGAAGTTAAACAAGAAAGGAAGCTACCTTCGGCTCACCGAAGCTTATATACCCTTGCAGATTACAAATTAAATCAAATAATTAAGAGCTAAATTCTGAAATAATAAAAAGTGTTGCCTACTTAGCGGCGTGCGTGGAGAAAGTGCTAGCAGCCACGCCGGGGATAAGATATATTCGTCCGATTTTGATAAAATTAAAACCGAAATTCAGGAATTATACAAAGTTGCCAAATCTCAAATATGATAAAACAAGTAAGAAAGCTACAGTCGAGTGAGCTCGACTGTGAGATACCCGCTACCCCTACTTAAACCAGAAAACCGTCAGGACGCCAGAAAAAACAGTTAATACAATTTTGAACATAACGGACAAATGCAAATGCAAGTGTAATATAATCACATGCATACAAAAATACATACACATGTATCTATGTGTGTAAAAACGCGTTATTATTGCATTTAAGCGGCTAATAATTTTTACCATTTATTAAAATTGCTTCTCGAATATCTTATAAGATTCTTTTCCGAACACAACCAAGAACGGATAAGAATATTTAGTTGGTCTAATTGGTCAACCAAATGAGGCATGCTGCCAGCAGCCGTTTGTGGCCATACAAAATTATTTCTTTAATAACTTCGACAATTTTTATCTGATCGCAACCAAATTTTCAGGGATCACACAGACTATAGTTCTTAATATAAACACCGATTTTCGCGACTCTAGCTTTAAAATTATACGCTTAATACGCTTTTTTATGATTTGCGGGGGCGGAAGTGGGCGTGGCAAAAATTTTAAACAAACTTGATCTGCGTGCAAGCAGAAGAAATACTGTCGAAAAAAAATTAGAGCTCTATCTCTTATAGTCTCTGAGATCCAGTGTTTCATACGGACAGACGGACAGACAGACAGACAGACAGACAGACAGACAGACAGACAGACAGACAGACAGACAGACAGACGGACATGGCTAGATCGACTCGGCTGTTGATCCTGATCAAGAATATATATACTTTATAGGGTCGGAAATGCTTCCTTCTACCTGTTACATACATTTCCTGCCGGCACAAAGTTATAATACCCTTCTACCCTATGGGTAGCGGGTATAAATATGTTGAGAAACAGCGAAGGTATGATTTTTTCTTTTATTTCCCTGATTGTTCCTATGGCAGCTATAGGATATAGTTGTCCGCTTTAGATTATTGAAGTATAAATAAATAAATAAATAAATATTAGAAAGAAAATTTAATTAATTTTTTATTTGGGAAAGGGATTTGGGAATTTCTTTTTTTCAGCCTTTTTACATTTCAGATTTTCCTTTATTTGTTTAGAATTTGTGACTTTTGAGTGGATGGGGTGTGACGCCTCGTCTCTAGAAGTCTAGCCTTTTTCCGTTACGCTTGCCCTCAGCCCTTTCATCCCATTTGAGAAAGGTCCTTTTCCACGATTCTTTCTCGAATGGGATGAAAGGAAGGGGTTGTTGAGATGTTAGGTATCCTTCAATGAGTCCTAATTACACACATATACCTTTCGTGTGCACTGCCCCTTTTCTTAAGTGAGGCGTCTTACAGGATCGTGGGTGAGCGTTCTTGTGTTTCAATGGCATGTAGGCGCCTTTTTTAAACGAGGGTCATGGGTGTGCGTCCTTCGAGATCAATAGCCTTCTTCACTTGTCCTTTCCAACGAAATCAGGCCTCTTTTTCACTTGCCCTTTCCAACCTTTTTTTAGCGAGGGACATGGGTGAGTGTCCTGTATAGACGACTAAAGTAGGTTTTTTCCTTTATTATAGCAGCAGGAATTATACAAAGTTGCCAAATCTCAAATATGATAAAAATATGTTGAGAAACAGCGAAGGTATGATTTTTTCTTTTATTTCCCTGATTGTTCCTATGGCAGCTATAGGATATAGTTGTCCGATTTTAATGAAATTAAAATCGAAATTCGGAAATAATATTAAATTGCCAAATATCAAATTTTGTGAAAATTGGTTGAAAACTGACAAAGCTATCTTTTTTTTCGAAGATTTTCCGATTGTTCCTATGGCAGCTATATGATATAGTCGTCCGATCCGGCCCGTTCCGACTTATATACGAGTGAGAGTATATAGAAGACTAACTACAAAGTTTCATTCAGATAGCTTTAAAACTGAGGGACTAGTTCGCGTATAATCGGACAGACGGACGGACAGACGGGCAGACGGACGCACAGACGAACATGGCTAGATCGACTCGGCTGTTGATCCTGATCAAGAATATATATACTTTATGGGGTCGGAGATGTCTCCTTCACTGCGTTACAAACTTCTGACTGACTTCGTCGGGGCGATTCCCTACTTGTGCCGCCGCGCCGTGTATGGCAAACCGATCCACGTGCTCTGCACACAAGTTGGGAAAAGGGAAGGGGAAAGATTCGGCGGAACGAAACCTGCCGCGGCCGTCCCAAGTGTCACGGCGGGTAGGACCACGACGAGAGACTTGCAGCGAGAGAGGGAGAGAAGGAATCGCTGAAAATGAGAGTCCCAAATAACCGGCAGAAAATATGGCGTGAGATTTCAGGTTTTTTTCTTATTGGCTATATTTAATGTTTAGGATTAATCTCTACTATTAGCCTATTTTCTATTACAAATAAAGGGTACATACACTGATAAAAAGTATTGAATTTAGAATGCAAAAATTCTTGATGTAATGAACAATAATCTCAAAACAAGATTCTAACGCTACTATCACGACCGAAAATTCTCAATTTTATGACGAAAATTCTTGATTTTTTCTATCAGTGTACTTATACTTCACCAGGCCGCAGAAGGCTCGGCGTAGTTTGGCACATGTATGTGAGTGTGTATGTAAAGGGCGACGCGGCACACGCGGTTCGCGAAGGCTGTGGCACCGGGACCGTGTTTTCGCGAGGAAGCAAAGGCATGAGCGCACTTCTGAAAATTGTTATATTCACGGCTCATAAAGCTCGTGTCTTGGATAATCGTCTCTGTCGAATCTTCTGCGTTTTCACTATGTTGCTTCGGATTGTACTTTTCGGGAGCGTTCACGTTGTCACTTTTCGGTGGTCGTTGGCGGAAGAGATCGTAAAACGGATCCTGCTCGCTATCGTTACTCGTTTCGGATCGTAAGCCAGTTTCGCGTTATCGGATCTAGCCGACTATCGCCTGTTATTCGCATTTTACAGGGTTCGCGGGTTCGCTAACCTACTTAAAAATACTATACGTTATTTCTTACGTTCTATTCCTAACGACTAATGGCTATTGTAGTATGCACTGTACCAACAATACTTAAAGGGTACACACTGTAACACTTTGTTGCAGTGTTTACATAATTCATGGTCCCGGTCATAAACTCTAAGTGGCCAAATATGAACCGATCGCTATGGCTCAGGCCACACACAGAAAGTGTTAGCGTCGGCATAATTGCATGAACGGCATGTGCATACCCCTCGCGCTCCTCACATAAGAGAGGGCATATTTTTATATACATAAGTATATAACCGTCTCTCTGCCGCTGCCTGCGAGCAGCGCAGCTACGAGACTTAGCCTTAATTAGAATTAAAAGAATATTATAAGAACAGATTTAATCCAAGCCTTCGAGCGGCACCATAGCTGCTCTCTATAATCCAAAATAAAGAATAAAGAAACATTTAAAACAAACCAACCAACAATCTATTTACTTCATGGCGACCGTGACTTGGTCCGCTTGTGGATGGTGAAAAAAAAAAGAATTAATTAAAAATGATCCATGGCCAAACATATAAAAATGAACAAGGAGATGGAGCAGGAGTCAATAAAATCCCTGATTAAAACGGCATAAAAATAATAAAACTGCGACCTCAAAATCAACAGCGAATCTACAGCGGACACACACAAAATAATATGCATAAATCTGAGTGAAAGTGATGGGCCGGGCTGGTGTGAAACATAAAATACAGAAGAGAATAGCGCACTTGAAGTGGCTATTGTACACTAACCAACCACCCCCGCCATGGGCACAGCAGTAAAGCTGCAAAGTGAACTTGATTTTCTAAAATCAAATATAAACAAGCCCAAGATCGCAACCCAACAAGTTCCAAAATCAATAAACGGGACAAAAACGAAGCCTCCATCGCCTAAGGAAATGCCCAGGAGGGTACACAGATGCACAGATTTGACAAATCTTACAAGTCATTAACACAAAACAGGCCAATCCAAAAGACAACTATTAATAGACATGTCGAAACATTAGTAGAGTGTTTTAACGAAGCGCGAATACTAATACATGGGCACAGGGAGAGATTGAGTAGAGATCATTGGTCCCAAGTATATAAACTTCTGATACGACTACGATCTAATTTAATATCAATTAAACAAAAGTTCAATCTAGAAATAGTGGTACCGAATGTACTAAACACTCCCATAGCAGTTGACACTGCTCCTGACCCAGAATCAGCTGATACGAACGAAGTACAAGCAGAAGAGACTAGTGGAACTAAACCCAAAATAGAAGAGGAAGATTTAAATAATCTGACCATTCCAGCGGTTTACACCGATACTGACATCTACCCAGATTCTGACACTCCAAGTGTCGCAATGGCGCAAACTAACATTGATTTCATAAATACCGCATCCAAGCTGATACCAGTGTTCGATGGTAAAGCAGAAAACCTAACAAGTTTCGTAGATGCGTTGGAAATAGTAGAATCAATTAAGGGCGAGCATGAACAACTCGCAGTGTCAATAATAAAAACCAAATTGAAAGGAGCTGCTAGAAATCTGATAGGAAACGAAACAACGATTTCCCAAGTGATTTCTAGGTTGAAAGGCAATGTCAAGGGCGAAAATGTTGAAGTATTGTCAGCAAAGCTGATGAATCTACAGCAACGCAACAAAACTGCAAACCAATATACGCAGGAAATTGAACAAATGACTAAAGCCTTAGAAGGAGCTTATATATCAGACGGGTTATCATTAGAACTGGCAAGGACCTATTCTACTCAGCATGCCGTAAAGGCAATGACGAAGAACTGCACAATTGATAAGGTAAAACGTATCATGCAGGCGGGAACATTCAATACAATGAATGATGCCGTTTCCAAGTTTGTAAGTAGTTGCACTGAAGTAACTGGACAGCAAAACACTGTCCTGTATTACAAAAACTACTCACATCGCGGTTCAAAGCGCGGACGTGGAAACTCCGGAAACAATAATTATAGAGGCAATTCCCGTGGGTACCAAAATATCCAAAATAATAACTACCAAGGCCAAAATAGAGGAAATAACTATAGAGGCCGTGGCAACGGAAATCGAGGCCAAAACAATAACAACCAAGGCAATGTGCGAGTTGCAAAAAACACATCGGGAAATTCCCAAAATACATCGGGAAACTCCCAGAACCCTTCGAATACTCAGAATTAAAAGAAGCCAGAGTCCATACTATTAATCTCAGTCAGAACATATTCGTTTCATTTAACAATGTAAATACAGGGAAAGAACTAGTTTTTCTAATAGACACGGGAGCAGACATTTCAGTTTTAAAAGAAACTTCAGATATTTTTGATAATATCCAAATTGACAATGTTATAGACATAAAGGGAATAAGTCAAGAAATAACCAAATCCAAAGGTTTAGTTTCCATTGAAATACAAACTACAAAGTATGTAATTCCACACGATTTTCATATCGTAAATTTCCAATTTCCCATTCCATGCGATGGAATATTAGGCATCGATTTCATTAAAAAGTACAATTGTCAACTAGACTTCAAGCCATCTGAAGATTGGCTTATAATTAGACCCAATAATTTGAAATATCCAATTAACGTACCAATAGCTCACAGTTCTGGCAACAACTCAATTCTTCTGCCAGCAAGATCCCAAGACAGTGTACTAATTCCAAATCAGGAAATTCAGCATGGTATTTACATTGCAAATACCTAGAATTGATGATATTTTGGATCAACTAGGTCGAGCTAAATATTTTTCATGTCTTGATTTAATGTCAGGATTCCATCAAATTGAACTAGAAAAAAGTTCAAGAGATATAACGTCTTTTTCAACGAGCAATGGCTCATATCGCTTCACGCGATTACCTTTTGGACTGAAAATAGCTCCTAATTCATTTCAGAGAATGATGACTATTGCATTCTCTGGTCTGGAACCTACCCAAGCATTCCTTTATATGGATGATTTAATCGTAATCGGTTGTTCCGAAAAACATATGCTTAAGAATTTAACAGATGTTTTTGAGAAATGTAGGAAATATAACCTAAAATTGCATCCAGAAAAATGCTCATTTTTTATGCATGAAGTGACTTTTCTAAGTCATAAATGCACTGATAAAGGAATACTTCCAGACGACAAGAAATACGATGTCATTATGAACTACCCAGTTCCGCATGACGCGGACAGTGCTAGACGGTTTGTAGCATTTTGTAATTATTATAGGCGTTTTATAAAAAACTTCGCCGACTATTCACGGCACATAACTAGATTATGTAAAAAGAATGTTCCCTTCGAATGGACAGATGATTGTCAAAATGCATTTGAGTATTTAAAAACAAAACTCATGGAACCCACATTACTTCAATATCCAGATTTCTCTAAAAAATTCTGTATAATTACAGATGCAAGCAAACAAGCATGTGGAGCGGTTTTAACTCAAAACCATAATGGACTCCAACTTCCAATCGCTTACGCATCCAGATCTTTCACTAAAGGAGAGAGTAATAAGTGTACTACTGAGCAGGAATTAACTGCAATACTTCATTTTAGACCATATATATATGGAAAACACTTTTTAATAAAAACCGACCATAGACCTTTAACTTATCTATTCTCGATGATCAATCCCAGCTCAAAACTGACGCGTATGAGGCTAGAATTAGAAGAGTATGCCTTCACAGTCGAATATTTGAAGGGTAAAGATAATTATGTAGCTGATGCGTTATCAAGAATAACCATCAAGGAACTACGAAACATAACTGGCAATATTAAACAAGTCACTACGAGATATCAAAACAGACAGAAAATCCGCGCGGAAAACACAGAAATAGAATTGCCCAGGCAAACTATTGAAAAAGCGTCTAAGCCCAGCGCTTACGACGTCATAAACAATGATGAAGTACGCAAAGTAGTGACCTTGCAGATTAAAGATATGCTATGTTTCCTTAAGCATGGTAAGAAAATAATCGCAAGATATGATGTGAGCGATTTATATACTAATGGAGTTATTGATTTAGGCCAATTTTTCCAAAGGCTTGAAACGCAAGCCGGTATGAATAATATCAGCCACATAAAATTGGTACCGTGGGAAAATATCTTTGAAAACATTTCGATAGATAATTTCAAGTTAATGGGCAATAAAAAATTAAAATCATTAAGAGTAGCGCTACTCAACCCGGTGACCCAAATAAAATGTCTTAAAGACAAAGAAGCTGTTCTGCCAAAATTTCATGATGATCCTATCCAAGGAGGTCATACTGGCATATCGAAAACTTTGGCCAAAGTACGAAGACATTATTACTGGAAAGGTATGTCTAATGATATAACTGAGTACATAAGAAAGTGTCCTAAATGTCAGAAATCGAAAGTTACATCTCATACAAAGACCCCTTTAACGATAACAGACACACCAATAAATGCTTTCGACAGAGTGATAGTGGACACTGTTGGTCCACTTCCCAAATCAGGAAATGGTAATGAATATGTAGTCACTTTAATATGTGATTTAACAAAATATTTAGTTGCCATACCAATTGCAAATAAAAACGCAAATACTGTCGCTAAAGCTATTTTCGAATCATTTATTCTGAAGTACGGTCCAATGAAGACGTTCATTACGGACATGGGAACAGAATATAAGAATTCAATTATAACTGATCTGTGCAAATATTTGAAAATCGAAAATATAACATCTACAGCACACCACCACCAGACAGTTGGAACAATAGAAAGAAGTCATAGAACTTTTATATACGATCTTACATATCGGTTGATAAAACTGATTGGGACGTATGGCTTCAATATTTTGTCTTTGTTTCAACACGACCCCCTCTATGGCACATAGATATTGTCCATATGAGCTAATCTACCAAAACACTTTAATAGCATAGATAACATAGAACCTATATTTAATATAGATGACTATGCTAAGGAGAGTAAGTATAGATTAGAAATAGCTTACAAAAGAGCTAGAGTTATGTTAGAAGCAAATAAGAATAGAAATAAATAACTATACGATCAGAAAGTAAGGGATATAGATATATCCGTAGGTGATCAAGTTTTGTTAAAAAACGAAACAGGTCATAAACTAGATCCTAAATATATAGGTCCGTATAAAGTAACGGAAATAAGAGATAGAGATAACATAGTAATAACAGGTAATAAAAGTAAGAAACAAACAGTTCATAAGGATAGACTAAAAATCTTTATTTCATAAATTGTACTTAGTATGGCCATACGTAGACAAATAAATATATATAGCTACACACTTACATAATTCCATACATAGCTAAAACACCTAGATAGTTACATGCATAGTTTCTTGCATTTTTTCATACAACTTTTTATAAATAAAATTTTATTAAAATAACTTCATTATATTACGTTATTTTTCAAAAGGAGGGAGATGTAGTATGCACTGTACCAACAATACTTAAAGGGTACACACTGTAACACTTTGTTGCAGTGTTTACATAATTCATGGTCCCGGTCATAAACTCTAAGTGGCCGAAATATGAACCGATCGCTATGGCTCAGGCCACACACAGAAAGTGTTAGCGTCGGCATAATTGCATGAACGGACCGCATGTGCATACCCCTCGCGCTCCTCACATAAGAGAGGGCATATCTTTATATACATAAGTATATGACTGTCTCTCTGCCGCTGCCTGCGAGCACCGCAGCTACGAGACTTAGCCTTAATTAGCATTAAAAGAATATTATAAGAACAGATTCAATCCAATCCTTCGAGCGGCACCATATCTGCTCTCTATAATCCAAAATAAAGAATAAAGAAACATTTAAAACAAACCAACCAACAATCTATTTACTTCACTATTTACATGTTTTAAAGGACTCAATGGTTTGTCTCTTAGGTTATATTTCTTAGGGGCTAATTGATATTTAGATGCTTAAGCTTAATATGATTATTTATATAGAATTCATATTTACATGTTTACGGTTAATATTAATATTTATATATGTACATATGTTGTTGTGGCGCCTCTGGAAGGGGCGTCACAATAGAGAGAAAATTTTGTTTATTGTAAAATTTGTTTGCACATAAAGAGATCAAATTTTTTAAACAACGCGAAAAAGAATGTGTTATTCATAAAGATATCCGCTTGATATCCCGCTTGATATTCATACGTGACTCGTGTGGTTCCGGGCCAAAAGGGCTTCGATCTCTGTTCGAGGAGGAACCACCCTATTCGCTTATGTCCGCGTTTCCTAGAAATGGACGTAAATGGGCGCTCTGACTACATTAAGAGAAAGCAGTTATGTTCAACTGTTTTGCCCGAGGGCACCAGCAGCGAAACTGCACGAGCGCCCATACCCGCTTCACATGCCACAGCCGACACCTTACACTCCTGCACCGCGGCAATCCGCTCGCTACCGCTCCAATTCCGCCTACTCCAGCAAGGGCTCGACCCGCACAAACTGCCAGAAGCACAAACGGCTCAGAAGATCAGTCGGATGTGCAGGTGTGTTTCGCTTCCTGGTCAGGAGTCGTCCTACTGGGCACGGCCCTAATCAACGTGTGCCATTTGGGGTGCAGCTTCCAGGCACGAGCACTGATAGACTCAGGGTCCGAAGCGACTTTCATAACGGAACGACTGTTCAACCTTGTCAAGCTTCCCTTCAAGACGATTCAAGCCCAAGTTTCCGGTCTTAATCAGACCATTTCTGCGCAGTCTACTAAATTGTGCAATTTCTCCATGCGGTCGCCGTCTAGACCCGGGCTACAATTAGAGACTGTGGCTTACGTTATTCTGCAGTTGGCAGGAAATCTGCCATCATATTCCGCGAGATCGTCTCAAGGGGCTGCCCGACATTCCCCTGGCGGACCCCAACTTTTTTGAGAGCTCCGATGGCGATAGTCTGCTCCTACACAAAGCTTCCATGGTGTGTACTCCTCCTCATGTGTCCGGCGATACAACTGTCCGCTTTCCTCTCTCTAGTCTGTGAACTTGGCTGGTTCGGTCCGAACCTTCGCCTCGTTAGCCATTTGCAGTAGGTTCCTTGTCCCTCGCTTGCTGCGCCACTGGCAGTGGTTGGCGAGAAAGAGAGTGGTTGGCCACCAGATTCTGGGCCCCTTTCTGGCAGTGGACATCGTGTTGGTACTGCTGTATCTCGAGCGCCCAGCGGCGATTCTGCAGGTCGGCTTATCGATGGAGTTCAGCCACTTTAATGGCTAATGATCCGTCAGAACATCGAAACGGTTTCCCTCGATGTACTACCGCATCTTCCGAATGGCCCTTACGATGGCGAGGCACTTCTTCTCGATCACCGAGTAGTTCCTCTGAGTTAGTTCCGTGAGTTAGTAATCGTTGGCGACTCCACATCCTGGCCTGCTTCCGTGAAGGTACTCGGGGGCTGTGCCGGAGGTGCGTGGTCGACTGGGTTCCAAGTGTGGCTCCGGTAATGGCCCTCGATGTTAAGAGTGTGGCTCTTTAGAATGTCCTCGATGTGTGGCAGTCGGCTCCTCCTGGGTATGTCCTCGATGATTGGAGTTTGACTCCGTTGAATGTCCTCGATGCGTGGCAGCCGGCCCCTCCTGGGTAACCGTTCCGCATTGTCCTCGATGATTGGAGTCTGACTCCGTTGAATGTCCCCAATGCGTGGCAGTCGGCGCCTCCTGAGTAAACGTGCCGGATTGTCCTCGATGATTGGGGCGCTGGGTGGCCCCCGTGGTGTCTCCTGTCCTGATAGGCGTGGTAGGCGCGGTCCGCGTCCGTTCCCAGGGTGGCTTGTTGTGCTCGTAGGTCATCAAGCTGAGGGTCTGTCCTCCGCACTGCATGGTGACTCCGATCCCGCACAGGAAATCTATTTCTATTTATTGATCTGCGTCCGAATGCCCCTCATGTTTCGTTGGTTGGCTAGTTCCTTGGTCAGGGTGGCCACAAATCCTCGTCCTTCCGCCAGTGTGCAGAAGTCTTGCCTTCGTGTGAACAGTTGGTACTCTGGGTGCATGTTGCTCCAATTTGCTCTCGGGCTCCTGCCCGGCGCATATACAGACGAAGGTCCACCAAGTATTTATTGAAGGGTTCGTTGGGCCTCTGGAAGTGAGTCCTGATCTCGTCCTCCAGCCGCTGGTAGTAGCGCGGCGGCAAGAAAAAACCCAAAAACTCGCGGCGGGCTTCCATCCAGGTACCTTCCGTAGGCCACTGGTCCGGAACCAGCTTTCGGCGCGGCCAGTCAGCAGCACCACCAGAGCCTGGGCCAGATACTTCCGGTCGATCCGGAAGGTATCATCTCGTTTCTCGATGAAGCATAGGGGATCCGTCGTCCCGTCAAATGAGTGGCCCCATTTGGTCATCCGATCCAGCAGGGTTGCTTCTGTGTTAAAGTCGTGTTGAGTCGCAATGCGTTGCGGATTTTCTGCTTTCGGAGGCAGGCGTCGACCTGCGGCGGGAGAGGTGCTCCGAGGCAGCAACAACGTGAGCGGTGCCACCGGCGCAGATTTGGTAGGTCCTGGTGAGTTGGCCTCCGGATCCAGATACATTGGCGAGAGCAGTTTCGCGTCTCCGGTGAGAGCATTCGTTCGAGCTCGTTGAGCCGCGACTGTACAGCCTTGGGGTGGTCCGGCTGGCGTACGAAGGCGACCAGACGCGCGCGCTGCTCTTACACAGTGCCTCCACGCTCGAGACCAAACTTAAGGAGGATGGTTTCCAACTCAAGTTTTTTACGGTAGCTTATCCAGGTGACGTCCATGGTTCAAGTGTATACACGGTACCCCATATTTTGATTGTTTATTAATTCGGATTTTGTTTTTAGTTAACTTGCCCGACTGCTTTGTGGTTTATATTCATTTAGTTTTTTTATACCCTTGCAGGGTATTATAATTTCAGTCAGAAGTTTGCAACGCAGTGAAGGAGACATCTCCGACCCTATAAAGTATATATATTCTTGATCAGGATCAACAGCCGAGTCGATCTAGCCATGTCCGCCTGTCCGTCCATCTGTCCGTCCGTCTGTCTGATTATACGCGAACTAGTCCCTCAGTTTTAAAGCTATCTGAATGAAACTTTGTAGTTAGTCTTCTATATACTCTCACTCGTACATAAGTCGTACACTCGTACGGGCCGGATCGGACGACTACATCATAAAGCTGCCATAGGAATAATCGGAAAAATCTTCGAAAAAAAATTATAAATTTGTTAGTTTTCAACATATTTGATATTTGCCCATTTAATATTATTTCCGAATTTCGGTTTTAATTTCATAAAAATCTGACACCTATATCCTATAGCTTCCATGGGAACAATCAGGAAAATAAGAAAACCATAGCTTAGCCGTGTTTCAAACCATTGCCATCAAATTTGAGATTTGGCAACAAATTATTATTTCAGAATTTCGTTTTTAATTGTTTGTTTAAAGTCTGCTAGGGTATACAAACTTCGCTGTGCCGAAGTTAGCTTCCTTTCTTGTTTTTTATTAATTTTTATTTATTTTATTTATTTGGCTTTATTTTATTTTAGTTAAGTTTTACTTAATTCGTAGATCCTATTTAATTTTATTAGATTAATTTAATTTTCTTTTATTTAATATTCTTTTAATTTTTTTTAATTCGATGTTATTTGTTTTTATTTTTAAATTTTTATTATATTTATTTTTATTTAATGTATTAATGTTTAGATTCCACTGGTACAAAGGATCTTCGAATCCATAATGGCCGAAGGGCTCGATGATCAGCGGGTGTTATCCCTGAAGGATATTGATTATTTAATCCAAAGGATTCGCGCCGGGTATTACTGAGTCTCCTAGTAGGATATTATTTATTTAGTCCAAAGGGTTCGATGTATTTACGGCGAGAGTGTGTTTCTGAGTGTCCTTGATGCTAAAAATTGGCCAGTAAATATTGGTCACCGCCCTGACAATGGCGCAACCAAAAGCGGGGGTATATATTATTTTTTTTTAGAATATGTGTATGTGTATACGCAGGGCTTGTTGACTACATACGCTTATCTCGAGGCCTGCTTTTTGCACGACTGCATCTAAAGCCCTACTACGGTAATATGGGAGCTATAGGATATAGTCGTCCGATGGAGCCAATTTTTTTAGTATATTTTTTAAACATTTTTTTATATTTTTGGGGAAAATTTTACACCAATATCTCAACGGGAAGTATTTATGGCCGCTCGCTCCATTGTAGTATGTGCATATATCGAGGGTACACTGTACCCCTAAAAACATAGCAACACTAAGTTGCATTATGTAAACAAACAAATTCAAGTGGACTAAAAAAGTCTCACGCTGATAGCGGCATTACGCTAAGTCAGCATTCCCACGCTGACTGTATATATATATATACATATGCCCATACGACACCTGCTCTTGAACATATACATAAGATATACATATGCGGCAGCGCCTCTGCTGTGGTCAACGGCAGCGCAGTAGCCAGCAACAATTATGTACTTAGCTTAAGTCAACTTCTCTTTGTAATAAATAAATCAATCTTAATGCACACCACGAAGAGCATGGATGTGTCCCCTTTTATTAATGCTCACTAACAGGTACTGGGCAGTAGTTTAACACATGGCGACCGTGACAATGAATCTAACAAAAACAAGTGGAGGTTGCACTCCGGGAATGCAGGCCGAAGTGAAAACATGCGAAATATACTAAGAAAGGCTATGTAAACTCCATATACAGTGGCTCCAACGAATAATCGGACATAAGCTTGTGTAAAACAAAAGTGCTTCAAAATTTAAAATTAGTAAGCTGTCAAACTGTACCGCTTTCATCCGAGTTGTGAAACATCGCATAGAGCACTCGTAAAGCCAACGTCATCAAGTAAAATGCGCAACATTCTCTAGTGGCTAAACTAAACCGAAAATAATAAAACCAACAACTGTGGTGCGCAGAGCCGCACACTACAGCAACGCGGGAACGAAAACGAGTCACCGGTATAAACCAGCGGTGAGCATGGTGCCGCTCACTGCTGCTACGAGGGAATGACGACAAGGCCGACTTTCGAATACCCTGCTCCTGTCGAGCAAAGGGATTGGCCCAGCCTTCAAGAGGCCATAGAGGCAGATCCAACCGCGGGACCAAAGCCCTTGACTATCGCCGAGTACAAGGCACGGACAGCAGCGAGGGAGCAGCCACCGAAGAAAAAGCGTGGTGGCCGCAGAGTAAAACTACTAAGCGCAAGACGCTTAAACATCGAGTTGCTAAAGACGGCAACCAACGAGGAAGACCGGCAGCGCTACAAAGAGCGCCTACAACACATCAACATTCAACTTTGCGGTGCGAAGTAACGCGGCGGGCTGCGTTAATTGCCATAGCCCCACCCGCCTCAATATATTTTAAGTTGCCGATGCGGTCTCCGCTGCAACAAAAACTTACTAACCAAAAAGGGCACATCAATCATTACTAACACATTGCACTCAGTCTTAAACTTATTATAAGTAAAAATCTTGTAAACTTGCAAATTGCCACCTATGTAAACTGAGAGTATCATTACTCTCAGTTTACATAGGTGGCAATTTGCAAGTTTACAAGATTTTTACTTATAATAAGTTTAAGACTGAGTGCAATGTGCAATTCATCCATTTATTAGGGAATTGATATCATTAATTATTTCAATTTTAATATATTTTCAAGATATATCTATGTCTTTATTTTAAACAAGATCACGATGGGTAGCACAAGTTCAAAAGCGGACGATAACACCGCAAATGTAGTAAATACTGTAGAAGTCGTGGACACCACGCCACATTTAGAAGCCCAGTATCTATTACTGTTGATTTTAGTAATCATCTCAGCCCTCAACTTAGCTTTAAAGCTATATTTGCTACATAAGAGGTCATTAAAAAAGACCTATATGAGTCGAGCCAACGATCTCGATAAGATATAATAACAAATTATGTTATTTATATCCGGTTCCACTTATAGGACTTGTGTAAAACAAGCTTAAAATTCTAGTTCAATATTCACGACCCTAGCTCTTTTCTAAGATTTTGCTTTAATTTCCAAACATCTGAATAAACATCTTTATATGAATAATTATCAAATGTAATTCACCTGTACTCTGGTGCGATTATATCGCTAAAATGTACATACATGGAATGGCTAAATCTAGCAACAGAAATAAATAACATTAGAGATGCTTTTGATAAATCATATAAATGCATCAATAAAACCGCGCCGATAAAAACTCAGACGCTAATATCTCATATAAAGGTATTGATAACTCAATACAATGCGTTACGAGACCTTATATTAATATACAAAGACAAGCTCACTGAAAAACATAAAGCTCAATGCTTAAAAGTTCAGAGCTCATTCGGTAAGAGATTACATAATACTAGTGTTAGACACAATATTATAATAAACATCCCAACCGATATTTCTGAAATAGCGGAATTCGACGAAAGCCACATAAAAGACCTGGACGAGTCACAACCGCAAGAGGATTTAGATATCGAAAGCGATATCGAATCTATAGAAGAAATTAAAATAAACATAAGGCAACCAATAACACAGCCAGTAACAGTAAATATGGCTAATACAGTGGAAGCTCAGAGGGCATACCTTAAACAGGTGTCCTCAACAATACCTGAATTTGATGGTAAGAAACTCCATCTAAACAGGTTTTTGACCGCTTTAAGGCTGACAGATCTAACTAAAGGAGATCAGGAAGCTTTAGCCGTAGAGGTCATAAAGACCAAAATTATTGGCCCACTGACTTATAAGGTAGAACACGCGACAACAATACAGGCAATAATTACCATATTGCAGGCAAACGTAAAAGGCGAATCGCCAGATGTTATAAAAGCCAAATTATTGAATAGGCAACAAAGAGGCAAGACCGCGTCTCAGTATGCTACTGAAATAGACAATATGCGTAAGCAGCTTGAAGCAGCGTACATAGACGACGGATTAGACGCCGACAATGCCGACAAATTTGCGACAAAAGAGTCGATATCCGCAATGACTAAGAATTGTACCAACGAATCGCTCAAGATGATCTTGACAGCGGGTACATTCAGTACATTCAATGATGCAATGGAAAAATATATCCATTGCAGTACTGAAATTACAGGCAATTCCAACACGGTCTTATTCTATAACGCGAATAATAGACGAGGTTATAATAATGCCAACTACCGAGGTAGAGGCAGGAATCACTACAACCAAAATTATAACCAAGGTTATAATAACAATAACAATAGTGGTCGCGGAAACAACCGTGGCCGCGGTAACAACCGAGGTGGAGGTAACCGAAGGGGATACCAAAACCAAAACACCCGATATCAGAACAACAACAATAATAACCAACAAGTACGCAATGTACAATCGGAAAACCAACAAACCCCCTTAAGCAACCGACAGTAAAATTATTTACATTAAAAATTAACCTGAGCATTTTTATAAAAGTACAACACCATACAACAAATACACATTTAATTCTGTTAATAGATACAGGCGCAGATATTTCATTGCTTAAAAATAAAGCAAATGAATACACTGCCTTAAACTTCAGTAATATATCAAATATTACAGGTATTGGGCAAGGAACCATACAGTCTATAGGCTCAATCGATCTTGACCTACGTATGCAGGATGTTCTCGTACCGCATGAGTTTCATGTAGTACCCGAGGATTTTCCTATACCATGCGATGGCATAATCGGTTTAGATTTTATAAAAAAATATAATTGTATATTAAAATTTCAGAAAACACAAGACTGGTTCATAATAAGACCCGATAATTTTAATAAGCAAATTAATATCCCAATTCAACATAGTGTAGACTCAAACACATTATTATTGCCAGCTAGATCAGAAGTAATTAGACAAGTCAAATTACTCACTAGCGAAAAAACGGTTGTAGTCCCAAACCAAGAGCTACAACCGGGCATAATAATAGCTAGCACAATTGTCGATAGTGAAAATGCATTCATTCGCATAATAAATACAAATACAAAAGACGCTATATTAAATAGTGCAGACATAAAGAGCGAATCAATGCATGACTACGACATTTTCACATCCGACTCACAGCAAAACAATAGGAGCAAAGAAGTTTTACAAAAATTAAGATTTCCAAAACAATTTGATGAGGTTCTTACAGACTTGTGTACGAAATTTAGCGATATTTTTGGTTTGGAAACAGAACCAATATCAGCTAACAACTTTTATAAACAAAAGCTCAGGCTAGGAGATAAGACACCGGTCTATATTAAAAACTATCGCACGCCAGAAAGCCAGAAATTAGAAATTGCCAAACAAGTTAAAAAACTGATAGACGATGGAATTGCAGAACCATCAATATCAGAATATAACAGCCCATTACTATTGGTTCCAAAGAAACCACTTCCGAACTCAACGGAAAAAAGATGGCGATTAGCAGTAGACTATCGTCAAATAAATAAAAAATTGCTAGCAGACAAGTTCCCACTCCCAAGAATAGAAGACATTCTTGACCAATTAGGACGAGCAAAATATTTTTCATGTCTCGACCTAATGTCTGGATTCCACCAGATAGAACTTGAAAACAAATATAGGGATATTACTTCATTTTCAACAGCCAATGGCTCTTATCGCTTCACGCGATTACCATACGGACTGAAAGTTGCACCAAACTCTTTTCAGCGTATGATGACACTTGCATTTTCTGGTCTTGAACCATCGCAAGCATTCTTATATATGGATGATTTAGTCGTAATAGGTTGTTCAGAAAAGCATATGCTTAAAAACTTAACCAAAGTATTTGAGCTATGCAGAGAACACAATTTAAAACTACATCCTGAGAAATGTTCTTTCCTTTCTGAGAGAGGTCACATTTTTGGGTCATAAATGCACTGATCAAGGCATTCTCCCAGATGACACCAAATACGAAGTAATAGAAAAATATCCCATACCAGCAGATGCAGATAGTGCTAGACGTTTCGTAGCCTTCTGTAACTTCTATAGACGTTTCATTAAAAATTTTTCTAATCATGCACGCCACTTAACGAGGCTTAGTAAAAAGAATGTCCAATTTGAATGGACAGCAGAATGCAATAATGCATTCGAATACTTAAAAAAAGAATTAATGAAACCAACATTATTGCAGTACCCAGATTTTAGCAAAGAATTTTGCATAACAACCGATGCCAGTAAACAGGCATGCGGAGCGGTACTAACTCAAGAACATAATGGCAAACAACTTCCAGTGGCATACGCTTCAAGAATGTTCACCCAAGGTGAAAGTAATAAGTCCACTACAGAACAAGAACTAGCAGCCATTCATTGGGCAATTAATCACTTCCGACCATATATATATGGAAAACACTTTGTGGTAAAAAGCGATCATAGACCATTATCATATCTATTTTCAATGAAAAATCCAAGCTCAAAACTAACACGTATCAGGCTGGATTTAGAGGAATACGATTTTACGGTTGAATATCTTAAGGGGAAAGATAATCACATTGCGGACGCATTGTCACGCATAACAATACAAGACTTAAAAACAATAAACAGACAAGTACTAAAAGTTACTACAAGGTCTGAAAATAGAAAGGAAAGTCAAAAAATTGTAATTGTAAATACAAGTATGAAAAACAAAAATGAGCAATTAATTGAAAAGCCCAGAATCTATGAAGTCGTCAATAATAATGACACAAAGAAACATGTTTTAATCAAAATAGATAAACATAAGTGTTTATTAAAACGAGGAAAAACAATTGTTTCACGTTTTGATGTTAATGATTTGTATTCTAATGAAACATTTGACCTAAGTCAATTCTTTCAAAGGCTTACTTCAAAAGCCGGAATGCATAAAATAACAAAAATGCGAATATCAGCAAGTGAACAAATATTCGAATTTGTATCACTAAATGAATTTAAAATACAGGGCAATCGAGTACTCGAAAAAGTAGAACTAGCTATTCTACAAAAGGTGATAATCATAGATCAAAAAGACGAAGCTCAAATTAATCATATCTTGAAAAAATTCCATGACGATCCTATAGAAGGAGGTCACACTGGTATCGCGCGAACCCAGTTAAAAATCAAAAGATTTTATTATTGGCCCCAAATGACTAAGACAATTGCAAAGTATGTAAAGACTTGTTTAAAATGCCAACAAGCCAAAACATCAAAACATACCAAAACTCCATTGATATTGACACCAACCCCAGCAACAGCATTTGATACTGTTTTAATTGATACCATTGGTCCGTTACCGAAATCGGAAGATGGAAATGAGTATGCAGTTACAATCATATGCGATCTAACAAAATTTTTAGTCACTATTCCAACACAGAATAAAAGTGCTAAAACAGTTGCCAAAGCTATATTTGAATCATTTGTATTGAAGTACGGTCCAATGAAGACGTTCATTACGGATCAAGGTACAGAATACAAAAATTCTCTTATAAATGAATTATGCAAATACATGCATATAGAAAATCTAACATCTAGTGCTCACCACCATCAAACCTTAGGAACCATAGAAAGAAATCACCGAACTTTCAACGAATACATACGTTCATATATATCAGTTGACAAAAGTGATTGGGACATTTGGTTACCATATTTCACTTATTGCTTCAACACAACACCATCAGTAGTACATGACTACTGCCCATATGAACTAGTATTCGGCAGATTACCCAGACAATTCAAAGATTTTTCAAAAATAAACCATATTGACCCTATATACAACATAGAAGATTATTCCAAAGAACTTAAATACAGACTAGAAATATCATACAACAGAGCCAGAAGAATGTTAGAAAAAGCAAAGGTAGAAAGAAAACTTAAATATGACAAACTTACAAATAATTTTGATTTAAAAATAGGAGATAAGGTACTACTTAAAAATGAAACAGGTCATAAGTTAGACAATAGGTACGAAGGTCCTTACGACGTACTAGATATAGGAGTAAATGATAATATAACTATTAAAAAAGGAAATAAGAAACAACAGATAGTACATAAAGACAGGTTAAAAAAACAAACATAAAAAAAAAAAAATGGTCTGATCAACCGAAAAAAAAAATTATAATAAAAAGACATAAATATATTTAATTTAAATTTTTGTAATTTCAAAATTTTTACATAATTCATTTAAAAGTAAATATCATTATTCATTAATTATTATATAAGAATACAATTAAATCATAATTAATACACTTAATACAATTATATGAAAAAAAAAAATGAAAAAAAATTCAAAAAAAAAAAATATATATATACATATATATATATGAAAATAACTTCATCCCATTACGTTATTTTTCAAAAGGAGGGAGGTGTAGTATGTGCATATATCGAGGGTACACTGTACCCCTAAAAACATAGCAACACTAAGTTGCATTATGTAAACAAACAAATTCAAGTGGACTAAAAAAGTCTCACGCTGATAGCGGCATTACGCTAAGTCAGCATTCCCACGCTGACTGTATATATATATATACATATGCCCATACGACACCTGCTCTTGAACATATACATAAGATATACATATGCGGCAGCGCCTCTGCTGTGGTCAACGGCAGCGCAGTCGCCAGCAACAATTATGTACTTAGCTTAAGTTAACTTCTCTTTGTAATAAATAAATCAATCTTAATGCAAACCACGAAGAGCATGGATGTGTCCCCTTTTATTAATGCTCACTAACAGGTACTGGGCAGTAGTTAACACACCATACAAGCGCAACCACTGTGCATTGCTCCAGTTCATTTCCTCGTCTCAGCAGACTATGCATATTCGCTTGACCTGGTAATTTATACTTTATTTACGATAAATGCATGTCCCTGCGACTAAAAAATTATTACATTATGTGTGTCGTGTCTTAAATATCATACTTATGACTACATACTGCTGCGACTTAACATTCTCCCGGCCGTTGAACAAGTGTTCAACCTTCGCTATGGTCGAACGCGAAACTTCGTGGGGCAGGTTCCGCTTGAGTTCGGGAGCCCGGCGTGTTGGTGTCCATTTGCCGACCGTTCGTCTGAAAACCCATGCAATGCCCAATAGTATTGACATTGCTAGGGCCATATACTACTTGACTACTTGATGATGCTGAGTCGCGCTGGTCTGATCTTTCCAAGTGGTCTCCTTTAATTTTTCCAACTGGTGTTGCAAAGTGCCCAGCTCCTCCAAGTTGACTTCCTTGGCTGCCGTTCCTTGACGTGGCTCAGATGGGTTCTTATGGTCAATCCTTGTGATATTGCCAAAACGAATATATGTAGCCTTAGTTTCGCTGACTATGGTGCTGAATGTGCTCACGCTAATTTTTGAGTTGCGTGCAGTGCAGCCTGGGGCCAGTGACAATAAGCCTGTTCCGTTAAGGTGCACTGTGAACGATGTTCCTTTGCACACCGCTTGAAGTTCAACGTGCCTGCGCGTGGCAAACATCCACCTGTTTTGCTGATGCGTTGCTGACCACCACAGCTCGGCCCTCGACTGGGAGACCTCGCAGATAGTTTCCGTTTTGTTATTAAACAACTGGAATTCACACCGATTTTCCACGCTGAATGTGGCTTGATGTTTGAAACAGATGTGTTCGTCGTGTGGCAGCTCTAGACACTGCTTGAATTCATCCTTGGTCAATCCCATGAACTGATCTCTATGGGCATTGACGGCTATGATTGCGGTTTGTAGCCTGAATTGCTGCCAGCTTTCAGCCTTCCATATTGGGATCGCCATAATGCTGAAGACTTCATCTCACTTTGCATCCGCTGCAATCCGGTTGCCACCAGCGTTAGTTGAGCTGTCAGACTCATAAACGCTTGTTGTAGGTGGTCGCCTTGGTACTTTCCTCTTTCCAGATTGATTGTACCTATCTGGTTCTCTAGTGTTCTGATCCGATCGTTAGTGGCTGAACTGCTCGTCCTGACTATGTTTATTGTTGAATCCAAAATTGACGTCTAATTTTTCAGGAGCATCATTAACACGTCGTCATTGGACTTGACCTCCTTGATCACCTTGGACATGTCATCGGCGTACCTTGAGTCCAGAACGCCAAATAGTGAATTTGCTACGTTTTCAACTATGTCAAGTGGTGCTCTTCGTTGCCGGGAATGATGGATCAACTCATTTCCTGATTGCAGGTCGCTATATACATGGCTATATACAAAGGCTCAGACACTGATCTACAAGCATTGATGTTTCGGAGTTCTGAACATTTGTGTTTCAGTTCCGCTATCCCGTTAGCCAATATTTCCATGTCGCTCCAATATGGCTTTAAATCGTAATATACAATTATTTTCCATTCGGAGATTGCCATTCTGGATGTGCCGAGCCGTTCGTAGAATATATGGCTGATACCAGTAGCCGTTTCGCAGATTTTACTGCAGCTTCCCATAGGCCGCCAAAAGATGGTGCGTTTGTTTGCGCTTCTAAGACTCTTTGCACCTCCCTTTCTAGTCGGAGGAACGAGTGCTTGTCATATCCTTCCCTGACTGAGTCTTCGCATCCTTCATGAACCGAAAACTGGATGTCTTGATATTGGGACCATAGTGAGTTTATTGAACTCCTTGTTATGGCCCTGCTGGTTTCTGAATATTCTTTCAGAGCTCGTTTGACGGAGTCGGCGATCGCCCTTTGCCGCCGATATGCTGATATCAGCTTCCGTGCAGGTTGCGCTAAGCTTGCAACGTCTGCAGTTTCCAGGCCATTGCTCGCGGTTGCCTTTTTTGGGGCATTGATCGAGTTTTGAGCCATCGAATCGACTATAATGTTTCTGTATTTGTCGTATGGCTCACGACAGTCGACGTAAAACTTTAAATACTCCGCGATTCTATCTTTCGCGGGAATATTTTTGTCGTTATCAGCAAATCGATTCTATGCGTCATCGATTGCGGCCAACTTTGTTTGATAGCATGTTCAATTTAGTTTCCTATCCGTTGAATCTTTCTTATAGTTGCGGATAAGCGTCGAGATCTCTTGACTGATCTCATCCTGCAAGTCTAACGCCCCTGTGACTGCTTGCTCCTCCTTGTTAGACATATTGACAATTGTTTAGATTCCTGACCGGTGGGAGTGTTTTATTCGCTTTAACAGCTGTGTGTGTGGTCGAAGGAATTAACAACTGGTCAATAGACTTGGGGGATTTCCACATAGAACAGGATTGTATGCTCTTTACAGTGTAATGACAGTGTCAAAACAGAATCCCAAAAGTTACGGATTGTTTCCTGCGGGAGGTTCCCAAGAGTTACGGAACTTTCCCAAGATTCCCGAGAGTTACGGAATCTTTCCTGTTTAGCCTTGAGATCTCTTGACTGATCTCATCCTGCAAGTCTAACGCCCCTGTGACTGATTGCTCCTCCTTGTTAGACATATTGACAATTGTCAATAGACTTGGGGGATTTACACATAGAAAAGGATTGTAGGCTCTTTACAATGTAATGACAGTGTCAAAACAGAATCCCAAGGGTTAAGGATTCTTTCCCGCTGGAGGTTCACAAGAGTTACGGTACTTTCCCTATTGGTTTGACGTCCACGGTTAACGTGTTCGTCGGGCGAAAATGCATCAGAAGCTGTCGCTAAGAATTGAAGCGACGAGGAAAGATTCCCAAAAGTTACGGAATCTTTCCTGTTCGATGACAGTGTCGAGGAGGTTCCCAAGAGTTACGGAACTTTCCCGTTCGATGACAGTGTCGAAGAAGGTTCCCAAGAGTTACGGAACTTTCCTAAGAAAGGATCAGGAAGATTCCCAAGAGTTACGGAATCTTTCCTGTGAGTTGACTATCACGGTTAACGTGATCACGTCGGGGTCACCAAAATGTTTGTGTAAGGAGGTTTAGATGCCTGGCAGATAGTGCATAAACTATTGCCTGTTTGTTGTCGCAACTAGCACTTGGAACTAGGTGGACGTGTTGGGTTGGGTGAGGGTCTGGAACTGAGACCATTGCCCCAGCTCATTTCCTCGTCTCAGCAGACTGTGCATATTCGCTTGACATAGTAATTGATATTTTATTTAAGATAAATGCATGTCGCTGCGACTGTGTCTTAAATATCATACTTATGACTACATTCTGCTGGGAGTGAACATTCTCCCGGCAGTTGAACAAGTGTTCAACCTTCGCTAAGGACGATCGCGAAACTTCGTGGGGTAGGTTCTGGTGGTGGCTGGTCCGTGTTCTGCTTGATTTCGGGATCCCGGCGTGCTGGTGTCCATTTGCAGACCCTTCGTCTGAAAACCCATGCAATGGCCAATAGTATTGACATTGCTAGGGCCATATACTACTTGACTACTTGATGATGCTGAGTCGCGCTGGTCTGATCTTTCCAAGTGGTCTCCTTTAATTTTTCCAACTGGTGTTGCAAAGTGCCCAGCTCCTCCAAGTTGACTTCCTTGGCTGCCGTTCCTTGACGTGGCTCAGATGGGTTCTTATGGTCAATCCTTGTGATATTGCCAAAACGAATATATGTAGCCTTAGTTTCGCTGACTATGGTGCTGAATGTGCTCACGCTAATTTTTGAGTTGCGTGCAGTGCAGCCTGGGGCCAGTGACAATAAGCCTGTTCCGTTAAGGTGCACTGTGAACGATGTTCCTTTGCACACCGCTTGAAGTTCAACGTGCCTGCGCGTGGCAAACATCCACCTGTTTTGCTGATGCGTTGCTGACCACCACAGCTCGGCCCTCGACTGGGAGACCTCGCAGATAGTTTCCGTTTTGTTTTTAAACAACTGGAATTCACACCGATTTTCCACGCTGAATGTGGCTTGATGGTTGAAACAGATGTGTTCGTCGTGTGGCAGCTCTAGACACTGCTTGAATTCATCCTTGGTCAATCCCATGAACTGATCTCTATGGGCATTGACGGCTATGATTTCGGTTGTTAGCCTGAATTGCTGCCAGCTTCCAGCCTTCCATGTTGGGATCAACATAATGCTGAACACTTCCTGTTGTGTTACTGACACCAGTGGCAGCGATATCTTAAAGATGACGTGACTGCTCATTGTGGTGCCTTCGGCATGCATAATTTTATATAGCTGGATAATATTAGCCGATGCTACTGGACGCAGTTGATCCGGTGGGATATGTTCCCGAATCTGATCCAGTTGCTCCCTTAGTTGCTTGGGAGACACTAGTATTGGACTGATGGTTCGATGGCGCACGTCAGTGAGCACATTAGCTATCTCACTTTGCATTCGCTGCAATCCGGTTGCCACCAGCGTTAGTTGCGTTGTCAGACTCATAAACGCTTGTTGTAGGTGGTGGCCTTGGTACTTTCCTCTTTCCAGATTGATTGCACCTATCTGGCTCTCTAGTGTTCTGATCCGATCGTTGGTGGCTGAATTGCTCGTCCTGACTATGTTTATTGTTGAATCCAAGATTGACGTCTGATTGTTCAAGAGCATCATTAACACATCGTCATTGGACTTGACCTCCTTGAACACCTTGGACATGTGATCGGCGTATCTTGAGTCCAGAATGCCAACTAGTGAACTCGCTACGTTTCCAACTATGTCAAGTGGTGCTCTTCGTTGCCGAAAATGATGGATCAACTCATTTCCTGATTGTAGTTCGCTGTACACATGTTGAAAATGCTCAGACACTGATCTACAAGCGTTGATGTTCCGGAGTTCTGAACATTTCAAGCGGTACTCTGCAATCGTGGAGTGCACAGTGCCCGTCCCCCGACGTCAACGATCTACTAACAACAACAACAACTAGTACAACGCCCTCGCTTAAAACCGTATCTTCGACATCAAAAACTGCAACTACCACAACAACAACCTCTGCTGTTTCTCAGACCCCGGTGATGACAACGGTCTGCGACAAGCTCTCCCAACAAAGCACTATAAAGAATGCTAATGGTGCGTTAATCCAAACTGGGCTCGATCGATATATACAAACGAAAAGAAAATTAAGCCCTCAGCCAAACAAGAAAGCCAATGCACCCAAGATAACGAAAACTACTGAAAATACAGTGCCAAAAAATTCGCTCGCTAACAATAGATTCGCGATTCTCCGTGACCTGGATGAAGATGTTACTGCTCCAACACAGACGGCCAAAAAAGTAAGGCCGCCACCTATATACGTGCGTCAGGCCAATTGTACTGAACTGGTTAATAAAATTACAGCTACCATTGGTGCAAACGAATTTTATGTAACGTCCATAAAAAGGGGCAACATAAATGAAGTAAAGATACAGGTCAACGACGAACACAATTTTCGAGCCGTTACCAACTTTCTTGACAATGGAAAGTTCAACTACTACACCTATCAACTGAAAAGTAGCAAGGGTCTACAAGTAGTAATCAAAGGGATAGAACCAACAGTCCCAATTAACGAGATAATAAATGGACTAGCCGACAACGGCTTTAAAGTAAAAACAGCTATAAATATAATGAACAGGAATAAAATTCCTCAACCAATGTTTAAGGTAGAACTAATGCCAAACAGTACTACCTTAAGTAAAAATGAAGTTCACCCGATATATAAGCTTCAATACCTGCTTCATCGCAGAATCACAGTAGAGGAACCGCACAAACGAAATGGACCAGTTCAATGCTCGAACTGTCAAGAATACGGACACACGAAAACATACTGCACTCTCCGCGCAGTCTGCGTTGCTTGCGGAGATGTGCATCCCACTGAGGCCTGTCCCGTTAATAAGACTGACCCATCTGCCAAAAAATGCAGCAACTGTGGGGGAAACCACACTGCCAACTATAGGGGGTGCCCCGTCTATAAAGATTTAAGAGATCGCCTTGCCCAAAAAATTACCATAGCTCGAAATCCAGTCAGCCGAAATAGTTTGCCGTATACACCATCAACCACGACCCCAGGAGTCTCTTTTGCTCAGGCGCTGCGATACAACAAAGAAACTTACGCCTCAGTCTCTAATCCGGGGCCTTCACAATCCACTAAAGACATACAACAGGCGCAGACATTTAAAGTAAACCCCGCATTTACTGCCCATCGTAGCGATCAAAATTCACACCAATTGCCTAATGGAATCGAGGCAATGCTGGCAACTTTAACAAATACAATGGTAGCTATACAACAAACAATGCAGGAGCTTATGCGCAACCAAAATCTTCTACTGGAGTTCATGATCAAACAATCACAATCATCCAAATAATGACTTCCCTACGGATATCTACGTGGAACGCTAACGGCGTCTCGCAGCATAAACTTGAGTTAGCTCAATTCCTACTTGACAACCATATCGACGTAATGCTTCTCTCAGAAACACACCTTACAAACAAATACAATTTTCAACTACGAGGATATATATTCTACGGAACAAATCACCCAGATGGTAAAGCACATGGAGGGACCGGAATTCTAATCAGAAACCGTATCAAGCACCACTACCACAACAAATTTGCTAAAAACTACCTACAGGCCACATCTATAAATATACAACTAAACACTGGCAACCAAATTACACTAGCCGCCGTATACTGCCCCCCTCGCTTTACTATAGCTGAAGATGAGTTTATGCAGTTTTTCAACTCACTAGGAGACCACTTCATAGCAGCAGGAGACTACAACGCCAAGCACACACACTGGGGATCTCGTCTCGTGACTCCAAAAGGAAAGCAGCTCTATAATGCAATTATCAAACCCAAGAACAAGCTCGACTATGTTTCTTCTGGCAGACCAACATACTGGCCGGCAGACCCAAAAAAACTACCCGACTTAATAGACTTTGCGATCACCAAAAACATTCCTAAAAATCTGATAAGCGCCGAATGCCTTTCGGATCTTTCATCTGACCATTTGCCTGTCCTGTTTATTCTACTCCGTAACCCAGGAACATTCGAACAACCATTCAAATTGACCTCACAGAAAACCAATTGGGTCAAGTACCGAAAGTACATTAGCTCACACATTGAGCTAAGTCCTCATCTCAATGACGAAGCCGATGTAGACAGCTTTGTAAAGTCACTGGAGTCTGTACTCGTCTCCGCAGCTCGAGCTTCAACACCTCAAACTATAAATTCACAATGCAATCAAAAGAAGACAAATCTACAAATCGAACAGCTCGTTCTTGAAACGCGACGTTTACGCCGAGAGTGGCAATCCCACAGATCGCCATCTGCTAAGCAAAGCTTTAGACGTGCCTCACGCCAACTTACCAAAGCTCTACATCAAGAAGAAGCAAATGTCCACCGTCGCTACATAGAGCACTTGTCAACTTCTAGTACAAAACATTCACTATGGAGAGCCCACCCAACTCTGAGCTCACCAAAAGAAATCGTGATGCCTATTAGAAATCCTACAGGCGGCTGGGCACGCAGCGACGCAGACAGAGCCAGCACGTTTGCCAACCACCTTAAAAATGTCTTCCAACCAAATCCTGCCACTAGTGCGTTTACTCTGCCCACTTTACCATATGAGCCTCAGCCTCAACATGAGCCAATTGAGTTTCGTCCAAACGAAATCGTTAAGATAATCAAAAATCAACTGAATCAGAAAAAATCCCCAGGATGCGACCACATAACTCCCAAAATGATCTTTGAGCTCCCATATTGCGCCGTTTGCACTATCACCCAGCTTTTCAATGCCATCGCGAAACTTGGCCACTATCCAGTGAGATGGAAAAAGTCAATTATAATAATGATAGCAAAGCCGGGAAAAGACCACACAATCCCCACGTCGTATAGACCTATAAGCCTACTTTCATGCTTATCTAAACTCTTTGAAAAATGCGTTTTGACACGGATAAACACACACCTAAGACTACAGGAAGGAATCCCGTCACATCAGTTTGGGTTTCGTGAAAAGCACGGAACAATTGAGCAGGTCAACCGGATAACATCAGAAATTCGGAACGCTTTCGAAAAACGAGAGTACTGCACAGCCACATTCTTAGATGTATCTCAAGCATTTGATAGAGTCTGGTTAGAAGGTCTAATGTACAAGATCAAGACAATGCTCCCCTACAACACCCATAAGCTTTTAGAGTCTTACCTGTATGACAGAAAATTTGGGGTGAGGTGCAACACTGCTATATCTGATGATTTCACTGTTGGAGCTGGAGTTCCTCAAGGTAGCGTGCTAGGGCCAACATTATATGTCCTATACACAGCAGACATCCCAACAAGCACACGACTAACAACTTCTACGTTTGCTGACGATACAGCTATTCTTAGTCGTTCAAAATGCCCGATGCAAGCAACTGCGCAGCTAGCTCTTCACTTGCTCGATGTTGAAAAATGGCTATCAGACTGGCGAATTAAAGTGAACGAACAAAAATGCAAGCACGTTACGTTCACCCTGAACAGACAAAACTGCCCGCCTCTTATGCTAAACAACACACTACTTCCGCAAGCAAACGAAGTGACATATCTAGGAGTACACCTCGACAGAAGACTCACATGGCGCCGGCACATTGAAGCCAAGAGAACACACCTAAAGCTAAAAGCCAGCAGCCTTCACTGGCTTATCAACGCCCGGTCTCCTCTTAGCCTTGAATATAAAGTCCTGCTGTATAACTCGGTACTAAAACCTATATGGACGTACGGCTCCCAGCTATGGGGGAATGCCAGCAATAGCAATATTGACATAATCCAGCGAGCCCAGTCGAAGATCTTGAGAACAATCACCGGGGCACCGTGGTACGTTCGCAACGAAAACATACATCGCGACTTAAACATTCCACCAGTCAAAGAAGTGATCGCAGAACAGAAGGAAAAGTACTTCACCAAGCTATCGTTGCACCCTAACCACCTGGCGAGAGGTCTAACAAGGTTGAGCAGCCAATCGCGTCTTCGTCGCAATGACTTACCCACCCAATGACTGACCTGAGGAACGCGTAACCAGAATGCAGTCCTAGTATACTGTTAGTTGAATTTTAATATTAAGATTCGTAAACTTATTGTTAGTCTCAACTTAAGAGAAGATTCAATAAATAAAGCAAAGCAATAAAAAAAAAAAAAAAAAAAAATTCCGATATCCCGTTGGCCAATATTCCCATGTCGCTCCAATATGGCTTTAAATCGTAATATACAATTATTTTCCAATTATTTGCCGAGCCGTTCGTAGAATATTCCTGGCTGGCTTGCAAATGGCGTTATGTTGACTGCCTGTCCCATTGCTAACGGAAGGATCAGTAGCATTGCTAGTAATGTTGGGGGGATTGGAAATGATGCTTTCCTTTTTTGCGCAGGGCTCTCTTCTGCCTGCGCCGTGTCCGCGCTCCCGCTGTTCGGCCGTTTTGTGGCTACTTCTTCTTTTATCAGCGGTGCTAAACGAGTAACTGCCCTTTTGTAGATCCCTGATGCGGTCTTTACATCTACGACCCGGATCTGGTTATCCTTGCCTGGATATGTCTTCACTATCCGTCCCATGGGCCAGCTCATTACCGGTACGTTGTCTTCCTTTACCCGTACTAGCAATCCTTCCTCGACATTCTGCGCCATAGTTTTCCACTTGATGCGCATCTGGAGCTCCTGTAGGTACTCCATGGACCACTGATTCCAGAACGATTGTTTGAGCCTGGATACCAGTTCCCATCTACTGACCAACGTTTTTTCCGGTCGGGCAAGATTCGCATCGGGCGGTGCCACTAGAGGTTCGTCAATTAAAAAATGGCCTGGAGTGAGCGCTGCAGTATCTGTTGGATCAGCTGACATCGGGGTGAGGGGCCTTGAATTGAGTATCGCCTCAACCTCAATGACCACCGTGTTGAGCTCTTCAAATGTTAAAGACGCTGTGGCTGTGACTGATACTAGTAGCCTTTTCGCTGATTTTACAGCAGCTTCCCATAAACCACCAAACGACGGTGCTCGTGGTGGGATGAACTTGAACTCCACCTGCTGCTTATTGCACTGATTAATGATCCTGCTCTGGGCTTGCTCTGTGAAAATCGTTTCCTCCAGTATTTTTAACTGGTTGTTGGCACCAACAAAGCTCGTGGCATTGTCACAGTGAATGGTCTGACACTTTCCCCGTCGGCCCAGGAACCGTCGGAGAGCGGCTAGAAACGCATCCGTTGTTAGATCGCTTACTAACTCCAGATGTACTGCCTTTGTGGCGAAACAGCAGAATACTGCAATGTACGCTTTATCTGGCCTTTTTCCACGGATTTTGTGGTGAATCCAAAAGGGGCCGCAATAGTCGACTCCAGAATTAGAGAACGGACGCGCTTGTGTTACTCGATCCGCCGGCAAGTTACCCATGATTTGATGCATTAATTTGGGCCGTGCTCTTGTGCATTTTACACAATTGTGGATGATGCTCCTGGCCATTGTTTTGTCATTTGGAACCCAGTATTGTTGTCTGGCTATGGCCCTCAATGCTTGTGCTCCGCAATGCATGTTTTCCTCATGCATTTCTCGTAGCAGCATTTTCACAATCGTATCATTGTACGGGAGCAAGATTTGATGTTTGGCAGCATATGGAAGATTGGATTCTTTCAACCTTCCTCCGACTCTGAGGAGGGCGTCAGTTCCTATTATTGGAGACAACGAGATGATTGAGCTTTTCTTGTCCACTGTTCTGTTGTTTATACTCAGCACTGAATTCAGTTTTTTGAATCGTGCTGAAGATGATCGTTCTAGCATGAGCCAGCTCGCCTGCACTTAGTGTAGTTGTTGGAGATCGGTTCTATCTACGACAAAAGCGCATCATATATGCTACAATGCGTTGCAATTTGTGGAAGGAGATGCTGTGCTTGCAATTGTATAGCTCGCTTCCTAGTTGATCCTGGCAGATTGGCAAGCGTACTTGCTTTACTTTACGCTCCAGATCGATGGGATTAATGGTCGGTATTTTTGACCATTTGTCTCGAGAGCCGTGCAGAAACAGGGGGCCATATAGCCGCAGGTTGTGTTCTGCTAACTTGCTTGCGGCAATTCCTCTTGACAGTATATGGATGGATTATTTTCGGATGACACATGTCGCCATTGTGCTTGATGTGACACTGCTTGGATCTTTGCTATCCGATTAGCCACGAACGTGTGGTATGAGGATGCAGACGCATTTATCCAGGAAAGGACTGCTATTGAATCAGTCCAGAAGTACCCCAATGCCTTCTCCTCAGGCAAACGTAGGTCCTTTCTGACTCTATGGGTCAGTTCAGCTCCCAAGACTGCAGCACATAATTCTAGCCGCGGTAGAGTCTCCTTGGCTGATGGCGCCACTCTCGACTTTGAGCATAGTAACCGGACTGATACTTGATTATTTTTGTAAGTCACTCGTACATACACTAACGCTCCATATGCTCGTTCCGAGGCATCGACAAATGTGTGCAACTCTTGCGTGACTGGCACTCTTCCTTCAAATATATGCCTTGGTATTTGCATAGTATTTAGCGCTTGCAAGTCAGAGCGGTAGTTTTTCCAGTCCAGCTGAAGGTGTGGAGGTAACTCATCGTCCCTGCCCATCTTTAATTCCCAGAGCGTTGCATGAACATCTTCGCCTTGACGACCACCGGAGCCAATAATCCCAGTGGATCGAATATCGGCGAAGATTCTGAGCTGAATACCCGTTTTGTGATGGTTGAGGCTTCGCTTTTTTGAGATCGTCCACACAACTGATCCCTTTGAGGCATCCAAAGTAGGCCCAATGTCTTAACACTGTAATGCTGAAGTGTTTCATCTAACTTGACATTGGGGACAATATCTTCTCGCGGAATTTGGGTCAGTATTTCATTGTTATTGGAGCACCACTTTCGGCAGCAATATTTTGTTCAATTCCTGCTGAATCTGGATCGCCTCTGTATTGCTGTCTGCTCCTGTAAGACAGTCGTCCACATTGAAACCATGCTTGAGTATAGCTGAACCAAGCGGTAACTGCCTCTTATTTTTTTCAGCCAGATAATCCAAGCATTTTGTAGCAAGGAATGGCGCTGAAGTGGTACCGTACGTGGCGGTCTTTAGTCTTTTGAATTTTAGATCGTCAGAGGCCTTCTTCCTCTATACGATCAGCTAATGAAACTGATGATCAGGATGCATCCATACTTGGCGATACATCTTTTCTATGTCCACGGTAAACACATATCTATGGGTGCGGAATCGTAGCAGAATGGCGAATAGTTCGCTCTGTACCGTGGGTCCAGCATATAATATGTCATTTAGTGACTTATTATTTGACGTTTTGCCAGACGCATCGAAAACTACCCGCAGTTTGGTGGTACTGCTTTTGGGCTTCAACACATAGTGATGTGGAATGAAGTAATTATCCGATGGTATGTGTGTGGGAGGTACAAGCTTCATATGTCCGAGACCTTCGTATTCTTCCATGAAGTCTACGTATCCTTTCCAACTCCTTTCTGGAGTTGTTCGTCGCTCCAGTGCCAAGAACCTATTGGTTGCTGTTATTTGAGACGCCCCCAGGGCTGAAGTTTCTTCAGAAAATGGCAGCTTGACAATGAACTTCCCATCGGTTGCAAATTGCACGTTTGCTGCGAAATGAGTTTCGCAGTGTGCTTCAGTTGGAGACAGAGCCTTATCTTTGGTGTCTAGATTTTCTAGTGTCCAAAATCGCTCTAACAGCGTGTCAACCTCCTCTTCAGTGGTTGCCGCCGCACACAGTGCTGCTGAATCGTGATCAGCAGAGATTCTTCCGGCCACAATCCATCCCAGCTTTGTATTCTGGAGGATTGGACCTTCTGGTCTTATCGTCATTTGATTTGGCAGTAGCAAAGAATAATAGTGCTCTGCGCCAATAAGAGTGAAATCGTTGTGCATTGATTTTATGAGCACATTTGCTCTAGCCCGACTTGTTTTCAGATTGCCTCCAATGCCCTCGATGCGTAATGACGCATTGTGTAGCTTCAGAGAGAGCTTGGAGCCCATTCGTTCAGAGATCAGATTGATTTGTGATCCTGAATCCAGCAAGGCTCGGAATGTGGCCTCCTGACCATTGCTTGCTTTGACTAATACCTTCACTGTGGCCAGCAAATTGTAGCTTTTGTTGCTTGCTGCTCCTACAGAAGGTGATTTTGGCTCTGTTGCCGCACCTAATGAAGTCTCCAGGTGCAGCAATGTATGGTGCCTTTTATCGCATTTAAAGCACATACGGCCTCGGCAATCCTTTGCCTTGTGGTAACTGTTAAAACAGTTTACACACAGTTTTTGTTTTTGTACCCAGTTGAGTCGATCGGGTACCGTTTTTCTGCGGAAATCATCGCATTTGTATATCACATGAGTGCGTTTGCAGAAAGGGCAACTTGGTTGCTTTCCTGCGCTAGCAAAAGTGCAAGATGGGCTCTTCTGTTCCCTTTTTTGCTGCTGACTGCGTTTTCCTCTTCCCAGCACTCGACTTCGCTGGTCCAGGAAACTTAGCATCGTATCGAGCCCTTGAAGCTCTTTTGAGCCATCTAATGATTGTTCGTACAGGGCTCTATTCGCAAGATCTAAATTTTGTTTTATGATGGCAATTATGATTGTATCCCAGCTGGATACATCAATGCCCAGTCCCTTTAATGATGCTAGAGACTCAATTAATGTAATATACAATTCCTTTAATGACTTTGGGTCGTCATAGTTTGTTTGTTGTTGCAGGAGACGATTGAGAATTGTATCTGCTACATGGCGGGGATTGTTATAATATTTCCCACGCGCTCATGTAGTTCTCTGTTTTTAGATCGATGTGCCTTATTAATCTCTCTGCCTCTCCAGTCACAGTGGTTTTAAGGTACCACATCTTTTTGACTGTGGGCATGTTGGTATCATGTATCATGCATTTGAATGAATCAAAGAATTGTGTCCATTTGAGTAGATCCCCATCGAACTTGGGGATGCTGACTCTGGGCAAGTGCACATCTTCATAGCTTGATGTGTTGTTTTGTGCCCCCAGGACTTTCTATACTTCCCTTTCTAGTCGGGGGAACGACTGCATGTCGTATCCCTCCCTGACCGGGTCTTCGTACTCTTCATGGATCGAGAAATGGATCTCTTGGTATTAGGACCACAATGAGTTTATTGAACTCCTTGATACGGCCCTGCCGGTCTCTGAACATTCTTTCAGAGCCCGTTTGATTGAGTCGGCGATTGCTTATTGTCGCCGACATGCTGATATCAGTTTACGTGCAGGTTGCGCTAAGCTTGCAACGTCTGCAGTTTCCCGGCCATTGCTCGCGGTTGCCTGATTTTGGGCATTGCTTGAGCTTTGAGCCATTGAGTCGACTATAATATTTCTGTATTTGTCGTATGATTCACGACGTAGAACTTTAAATATTCTTCGGTTCTATTTGCTGCGGGAATATTTTTGTCGTTCTCCGCAAATCGATTCCATACTTAATCGATTGCGACCAACTTTGTTTGGTAATATGTTGGATTTAATTTTCTATCCGCTGAATCTTTTCTAAAGTTGCGGATAAGCCTTGCGATCTTTTGACTGATCTCTTCCTGCAAGTCTAATGCCCTTGTGACTGCTTGCTCCTCCTTGTTAGACATATTGACAATTGTTTAAATTCCTGACCGGTGGGAGTATTTTATTCGCTTTTACAGCTGGATACGCTCCTATTCGCAACCGTGTGTGGTCGAAGGAATTAAAAACTTGTCAATAGACTTGGAGAATCTAGAAAATCTAGTGTCAAAAAAGAAGAAAGTTTCCAGAAGTGATGGAACTTTCCCTGTTGGTCTCACCAATTTTCTATGGCAAGAGTGAAATTCTGGAAAATTCCCAATAGTTACGGAATCTTTCCTGTTGGTTTGACGTATTCAGGACAATTTCCTGTGAGTCAGGGCTCACCAAATAGTTTTTATGGCAAGTGAAAAGTTAGGACAATCCCAAGAGTTACGGATTTCCTGTGGCTGACGTCCACGGTTAGCGTGTTCGTCGGGGTCACCGAAATATGTGTGTAAGGAGGCGTAGATGCCTGGCAGATAGTGCATAAACTATTGCCTTTTGTTGTCGCAACTAGCACTTGGAACTAGGTGGACGGTTGGGTTGGTTGAGGGTCTGAAGACACAGCGACAGCCTCTGATGCAGCCTCTTGTTGTTGAGGTAGAACTCTTACTGACTTTATTAATGAAACTTAATAATATTTATGGGTACAAAAGTGCTTATGCTAACAGAAATAACGTATAACAAATAGTGTGCGGTTACTGTGAATGTGGGTTAGTGTTAGGAACTGAGACCATTGCCCCAGTTCATTTCCTCGTCTCAGCAGACTATGCATATGACCTGGTAATTGATACTTTATTTACGATAAATGCATGTTGCTGCGACTGACGAATTGTTACATTATGTGTGCCGTGTCTTATCATCTTATCTTATCTTATATTATATCATACTTATGACTACATTCTGCTGGGACTGAACATGTACTTTTCCTTTTGTTTGTTGTCACAAGAGTCACAAGAGTTGCGCTGCAATTTAGTGGCCTTGCCGTGACCAAATTCTGTCGATGCTTTCGCGGCAGCGCAGCCGCGGCGATCCTATGGCACGGTGATGCTGGCGATGTTGTCGGCGAAGTTGTCGGAGGTGTTTTCGAGGTGTAGGTTATACTACTTTATCTAATCCCTAATCACTGAAGAAAGCTGTGAGCTGGCTTGACTGGCTCGGGTCCAGGCCCATAGCAACCGAGGGGAAAGATGGGGCATTGCCCCTCACGCTTTTTGCAACAAATTTTTGTTCGTTTCAAGAAAACATTTTTCATTAGTTTTAGAATCAGCTATAAGAGTGATAGAAATAAACTATACAATGAACGTCTCAGTAATAGCTGCATTTTTAATTTTATGGTTCCATACATGTGTATACTCTTGTCTACAAATTATTTTTCAAAAAAGTTGCACTTTGCGATCTTTCCGTTTCGTCAAATTTTTGCAGAACCAAATCCAGGTCAATTTTGGCAAGTCGCTGATGCTCAAAGGCTACGAATGATAAATTGTTCAACCTTTTAGTAATCATTCCAAGTCTTTGAGGTCGGGAAATCATCGTAAATGTCAAAAAAGAGGATTCGGATATTAATGTTCCAGACGGAAACGTTTCGATGGCTGCGAAAAGGTTATACACATTTTTCATTCCTTTGCGTACTTTGTAAAGCTCTGCCAGCACAACAGTTTGAATTTTTTCCTTTAACTCTTCATCCTGGTTCCTTTTGTCACTTGTTTTACGTATGTCATCTACGTATTTTTTGGCTATATCCAACTCAATTTGAGTTGGCAATGGGATCTTGAGCGCCTTCAAAGGTTGCAACTTTTTGAGATTCATTTGTTCCGCAGAATCAATGGCGAGGAGAAGCTCGTCATCTTTTATGAATCTATTTACTATTTCGATTGAGATTATATCAATGGTTTCGAAAAACATTAATTTTACAGCATCTTCGCATTTGTTTCGACTTCCCAATGTTTCTTCAACAGTAAAATGATCCAATATTTTCGATTGAAAGCGATGACGAATGGTGATGATGATGTCCGCACAGTGATTGATCACCGCAATGGTGATTGATGATTTCCGCACAGTTCCGATGACCGAGAAAAGTATTCCTCAAACTTTTGTTGTATACGCATTTCCTCAATAGTAGTACGAACAGTGGCATTGAATCTTTGTAGCCAGTGGTTCGACCTTGCAAAATTTTGGTTACTGGTTCGATTGTTTTCAATATATTTTTCATGAAAATCAATGTGAAAACAAATTCTTTGGAAAGCATGACTTGATATATTCCAGCAGCTACTGCTACGTCATCACCATCAAAACCTGCTGAGCCCGTTATCTGAGGAAGGGTCAGCATCATGTGTTTGTAGTTCTTCAATATCGATTTTGTGGCAAATTGAATGACCTTCATAGTGTTGTTGTACTTTGTGGCGGCGAAAAAATGCAGCGATGTATTTGACCTTTAATTTATAAACGCAAGATTGTTTTTTTATTATACAGGTTAGACCTAAAATACGTTTCAAACCACATAGGAAAAAGGTTATATTACGCACGCTATAGCATAATTAAGCTCCAATTTCATGCGTCGCTCTTGAACCATCCTTCAAATGTCACGTGACAAACGTGTGATAATATCTCAATAAAACAGAAATTTAGCCTCAGGTCGATTTCAGTAACTTTCAACCTAAATCGCTTTGTCGATTAACGTTCGATCGATATTTTACAGTGTTTAGGCAACATAGAAATTCGTGATTTGTACCATGACAACTGGACACTGATTCTCAAAACTTTGATGATCAAGATATAATATGTTTTTGTTTTTTTTTTTTAATTTAAATGTTGTTGTATTACTATATTAAGCTACACAGTACAAACATAGTTTCATAACAGTCATACAAATTATATCTGTTCAACTGTAGTATACACTTATGAAAAAAAATTTATCGTTGCCCCCTCACGAAAAATTGGATTCCTACGGGCCTGCTCGGGTCAATTATTTAAGGTAATCGGATAGGACTAGGAGATTGGACTAAGGATTTGTGGCTTGAACCTGGTTGCGAAAGCTTTATATGCTATAGTACAAAATTATATGAAACTGTGGCTGATAACTTGCATGCGGAATAGATAAGGGTTTTCTTACGTTCTCAACTTTTTTAGAAAATAAGCATTATAGTAAACTATATTTTTATTCAGTTCCTCCTAAATGGATATTCAAACCAAATGATAAGGATACTATATTAGGAAATTCAGTTATTATATCATGTTCTGCTGACGGATTTCCCACGCCGACTATACACTGGAAGAAATTGATTGGTATGTAAATTCACCTAAAAGTATTTGTAGGTCAATTTCATATAAAACTACATAATATAATACAGGCAACTCCACTGAATACAGGGATCTTAACCTTGCAACTGCTCACCAAAACCCTAATACCAATACTAGAACGTATTTAAATGGCACGCTTATTATATCAAAGGTTTACCGGGAACATGAGGGAAGCTATTTGTGCCAGGTCAGTAATGGGATTGGTGCAGGCCTTAGTACTGTGATCAAATTATCTGTACATGGTAAGTTATACAATTTATTATAAATTCATTTTATAAAAAAGGTATTACTTGCAGCTTCTCCTTCTGTAAAGATCTCTAAAAAGGAGCTAACGGTTCGACGAGGTGATCGTGTTACAATGCGGTGCGAAGCAACAGGTGATACACCATTGAAAGTATCATGGAAAACTAAGTCAAATTTGATTGAATCATCGTATAATATTCACTTTCAAGTAGAAAACTCCCTACGGGCTAATGGAGTTTTATCCGAATTAACCATATTACAGTCTGTACCTACTGATATCGGAGAATATTTTTGCATTGCCAGCAACGCATATGGTATTGATACCTCGACCGTTAAATTACATGTTGAGGAGCCACCTAATTTCCCCACAAACTTACATGTCTTAAATTTAGATAGTCGTTCAGTAACTTTAGCGTGGTCATCAAATATTCAGGATTCACTTCAATACTCCCGTCACATATTAAATTATATAGTACAATACAAAAAAGCAGAAGGTAAGAATCCTTTTTTTTTAAATATATTATGTAATATGTAATTTTATTTAACTAAATTATTACAAGACGTTTTATAATAGCTGTTTATGGGGAAGAAAACAATTATAACACGCTTATATTTATAATTAATACCGCACAAATAGGTTATATTATATATGTGTAGCGTTTATTCGGATGCGGCAGACGGACTGTCAAAACTAGGCACCAAGATCTTAATTTTTATATATGCAGGCTCACAATGTAGTAGCTGAATAGATAAGCGACAGCATTAGTGGTACAAGAAAAAAGGCGACAAAGATAAGCAAACAGCGCTGCAGGTGCCTTCGCACACCTATGCGCGCACGACTCTGCTCTGAACATACTCCCCCCGTTGGAAGAGGTAAGGTTCCAACTACGACGGGTTTTCCCAACTGCAACGGCTCTCTTCATCAGACCCACAGGATCACCCGCTGCCATCTGCTGAGGCGACCTTCGCGAAGACATCACTCAGGCTCAGGAAACTTAGTGTAGCTGGAACCCTTCAAGAATTACGCCTCAAGGCTTTCAGCATTTTGTGAAATTGGACAGAGTGGACGGGAGTTAAGGATGGCAGAAATCTCATATGCAAGAGTTCTTAATTCATCGATGGCTAAGAATGATGCACCGAGGACTCTGTAGAAGTGAAATTTGGCTGACTTCACTGCAGCCTCCCATAAACCACCAAAGTGCTGGGCACGCAGAGGAATAAACTTCAAATCGATTCCATCAGCTAAACAGACGGAAGAAATCGATGCTGTGTGCTTCTCGCTTTTTCAGCTCGGCAAGCTCGCTCTATGCACCGAAAAAGTTTGTAGCATTTTCGCTCCAAATGGTACGCGGACTTCCTCTAAGGCTCATGAATCTCCTCAGCGCTGCGATGAAAGAATCCGTCCAGCCTTCGCAGAACAGCAGACAAACTCGGCGATATAGTTCTTGTGGGGTGCACTTGTGCCCTCTGCCTTATGATGGAATGGCCCACAAAAGTCCACTCCTGTGATATGAAAAGCTGGATTAGGATGCACTCTATTTGCTGGCAGGCTACCCATGACGTGCTCCGAAGTAACAGGCTTGATCCTTGGGCAACAGTATCGGATGCCTCGTATCGTAGTCCAAGTTTGCGTTCTGAAGCCTTCCACCAACGCGGAGGCGAGTATCGGTCTAAGCGAAACCAGCTTGCTTTTCTGTGGAAACGGCTTGCCCTGGCTCAGAGATCCATACTCCTTCGCCAATTAAACCTCTTGGATGCTGCTCAAAAGAAGCACAGTTTCGGAGTTGATGTCCTCCACCAAAATACGACCTTTAATCGGCGCATATTTGGCTCAACAATTTGAAATGAACCGATAAATGTATGCAAATACGTGCTGCAACTCTTTCAGTCGAAAGAGTTCAGGGATTTGCATTTTGATGAACTGTCTATACGAACGGTCCCAATTAGCGCCACAGAACGACGCTCTGAAAGATCCTTTATCTGCGTCTATCAGAAACGGCCAATTCGACATGCCTTGCAGAAGGAATAGTGGCCCGTTAGCCCAAAGCGAATGTTCCAACAATTCTCTCGGGGTGCATCCTCGCGATACGACGTTTGCCGGCTTCAAGTTTGTAGGAATGTGATGCCAAGTCATATCTTTCGTCATCACCTAAATTTTCGCGATTCTGTTTGATACAAAAACGTTAAACACACTCAGAGTTTGCCGAATCCACTGCAACACAATAGACGAGTCCGACCAGCAATGAAAAGTGCACTCGAATCTATGACTTCCTTAACGTTTACGATTATCTCAGCCAATAAAAGCGCTGCGGAAAGTTCTAATCTTGGAACTGTTAAGGCCTTCAATGGAGCTACCCTTGACTTAGCACAGAGCAGATGAACTTTCAGTCTCCGATCGCAAGTATAGACACGCTCCATAAGCTGACATGCTAGCATCGAAGAATCCATGCAACTCAACGGAAGCCCTTAGTTGCAGTACGAATCGTGGTAATTTTAAGTTCTGCACAACTTTTCCCATGACGATAGAATGGGTTCTGGCAGTGCGTCATCCTAATCCACGTTCGCACTCCATAGAGATTGCAGAAAAATCATAAATTTTGTGATAATTGGAGTTATTAAACCGATTGGGTCATAAAATTTGGCAGTCGTTGATTGGTTGGTAGTTGAGAAAAATTTAATAGGAGTTGATCTGAAGATGGATCCCAGGATCCGCAACGATCAAGATTTCTCGTCAACGTGTAGCCTTTCTGACAGTTTCCAGGAAGGTTCCCAAGAGTTAGGAAAGTTTTCCTGCTGGTCTCATTAAATGTTTATGGCAAGAGTGAAAAATCAGGAAGATTCAAAAGAGTTACGGAATTTTTCCTGAGTTTGACGGATTCAGGACAATTTCCTGTGAGTCAGAGCTCACCAAAATGTTTTTTGGCGAGTATGAAAATCTGGAAGATTCCCAAGAGTTACGGAATCTTTCCTGTGGGGTGACGTGTTAGTCGGGGTCACCAAAATGTTTGAGAGGAGGCTATAATGCCTGGCTGATGCATAAACTATTGTCTTTTGTTTTCGCAACTAGCACTTGGAACTAAGTGAACGGTTAGGTTGGGTGAGTTAGGGTCTGAGGACACGGCGACACCTCTGGTGCATGAGTAAAGCTTCTGTTTGAGGTAGAACTCAAACTGATTTTATTAATGAATCGTAACAGTATTGATAGGTAAAAAATTCGTATGTTAGCAGAAATATTGTATAAGAAATAATGTTGGTTACCGTGAATGTGGTTTATCGTGTTTTATTGCTAGCTATAAGGCACCATATGCTCATATCATTTCCATTTTTTTCCAGCTAAACGTCTCTTGCTTACTTGCTTGCTTACTTGCTTGCTTACTCCCACTCTCTCCCACCCTCTCGCGCTCCAACTCTCTCTGTGCATCTGCACTTTTTCCTATCTGTCGCCCGCTCTTCCTATTGATCCAAGTACAGTGGTAAGTGCTTAAAATGTCTTCCGATATTGTCTGCTCTATCAAAACATTCCAAAAGGCCGTTTTGTCAACTGATCTTACAATCGGCTGCTGGCTGTGTGACAGTATTTGGCATGCTAAGTGCATTTGGGTTGCTGGCCGGCCTGTCGATGACGTGAGAAAAAACATAGGCTTGCGCTATTGTTGCGATGCCTGTCGCGACGTTGAAAGGGAAATGACGTCGTTATTGTTATCGAGATTTAATAAAACTCATAACATCTTCCTAGCTCTTGATAAACAATTTAATAGCCTAATAAATGAGTCTCCTAGGCGCAAAAAAAACGGCAACTGGAGTGCAGCATCGGGGAGCCGCCGCAGACCCGTATAACCAGGTACACGGTCGAGTCCGCCAATGGTCGGGCCCCGCTAGTCGCACGCACCTGCTCGTGGGCATACTTATAAGTTCGCTTGCTTGACAGAGATTTTAAGACATACCGGTCACTATCAAGCTTTTCTATTATCACAAAGGGTCCTTTAAACTTCGGATCCAGCTTTGTTTGGTTCCGTTCTTCATTTTTGAGCAAGACATGGTCGCCCACGTTATAACTAACAATCTTAGCTTTATTTTTATCAAATCGTTGCTTTTCATATTCCGCATTTTTTTTATGTTTTGCAAGGCTCTCTCTCTACTACATTCAGTATCAATTTCTTCCTCCTCCACCAACGGCATCATTCCCATAGGTCTAGCCTCTTTACCAATCAATAATTCCAATGGACTCATTTTTGTTACTCTATTGGCTGGGTCCTGCCGCCTGGATAGGCAGGCCCAGAAGAGTAGGCAGCGAGGATGCGAGGTGAGCTGGTGACAGTAGGAGTAATTATAGGCACAGGAGTAGGATATCAATAACGAAATAAAGTAATTATATGACGCGTAACATTTATACGTTTCATTTATTTAGACATTCCCCCCATTCCAGAAACGCACTCACAATTACACCTCCCTATCTTTCTTCACCCGCCTGCCCTAACGCCTGATTCCGGCGCGTGCACCCGGTTACAAACGGGGCCGCGCCGGCAGAAGGCCGCGCATGCCCGACTCCGGCGCGAATCCCGAGCCCCCCATACTCTCCCCCTGGTCCTGTCATGGTTCCCGGTTATTAACGGGGCCGTGGCGGTGCCGGGACAACTTCCTTTTCGTGGCCAGGAGGCATCCGATACCCGGGGCACGTGGTCAGAGGCATCCTGGCGGGCCCTAGTAGGGCGGTGGGGGGGGGGTGAGGGGTTGGATTCTGGGTACAGGACCATCCCAACAACCACCACCCGAACGAGGGGCTCCGCGCCCTCTGATACTGAATGTAGTAGAGAGAATGCCTTGCAAAACATAAAAAAAAATGCGGAAAATGAAAAGCAACGATTTGATAAAAATAAAGCTAAGATTGTTAGTTATAACGTGGGCGACCATGTCTTGCTCAAAAATGAAGAACGGAACCAAACAAAGCTGGATCCGAAGCAAGCGAACTTATAAGTATGCCCACGAGCAGGTGCGTGCGATGCCTGCTGAGAAATTTGAGCAAGACAAGGGACGCTAATAGAATTAAATTAATTAAGTAATTTTATGATTTTGATATTACTGAATTGAAATTCAATGTTTGAAAGGAAATGCCAAAGAAAAAAAGAAATGACAGGAAAAGAAAAGGAAAAATTGAACACACGAGGACGTGTGATTTGTCAGGAAGGCCGTGTCGGAGAGCTAGTAAATAATCTCAGTAGGCTGGTGTAAAATCAGCTATGTATTGTGCATTGTTATGCAATCTAGAAACTTCAACGTCAAGGCACTTTTGGTGAATTTGTAACCCTTGTTGCTAGGCGGGTTACGCCGGCGCAGAGTAACTAGAACATAGTAACGAGTCTGTTACTGAGTGAGGTCTGTTCGTGCTGCGGAATACATAAGAGTGCGGAATACATAAGAGTGAATGTGAAAGCAGAGGGTCGATTTGGCAGAGGAAACGAACAGAACTGACTGTGTTCTAATTTTACGATGGAGCTCCCTCCGATATATACATAATATGAAGGAGGCTGCTCCTTCACAAACTTAAGATAAGGGGCGCGCTCCCGACCGATAAGCTGAGCTTAACAGTGCGGGAGCGGGCCCGAGTGGCGGAAAACGGGCCAGCCATCGCCAGTTCGCCTCATAGTGAGCGCAAATCGGGAATGCCAAGGAGCGGAGAGCGGAGAACGTTGCCGGCATTTCGCTCGGAAATTGGTGCGAAATCCGGGAGCGCAAGAGCGGCCGATTTTGATGCTCGGTGGGCAAAGGCGGCGCTGGCCCTGGCCTGAGCTCACTACTTTCAAAGGAATTTTGATTTCCCTGTCTTTTAAAAAGAAAACAGTCCTTTTTGTAATGACCTGGTTTCCACAATAAAAGCATTTGGTTTTAGGGTTGACTAATTTATTTCAAAATTTTGGTAGTACGTTATTGTTAAACTTATCTTTAAGCTCCCTTTTATCTAATGCTTGCAGAACTTTAGCACTAGTATCTTTTTTTTTAATTCTTAAGCTTTATCTACTGATCATGAAGTCGTGTTATTACGAAAGCTAAGGTTAGGTTACATTCGGATAAAGTCTTTAACGCTGTTATTGCGCGATATTTCTCTTCATCGTGGACGGTCGTGTTTTTGTTTTGAGCTCCGAATTTTTGTGTTTATTTGACTTTAAACCACCGGGGTTTTCTCTAAATTTATCACCTAAATATCACTAATTATACATATACCGTTTTGCTAAAGTGCGTTCATGCACATTTCTGTTTAATTAATTTGTATTAATAATCACTTTTTAGTTTGTACTAAGACGGCTCTCTTATTTTCCTCTTTGTTCTTATCTTGTTTTTATTTTTCACCCCCGCTTGAGTGTCGTTTGCTTTTAGCTGCATCTAAGCGGTTCATAGCTCTCATCGCTCTTGTGATTTATGCTGCTCATTTTCAAATCCTTTTGCTCTCTCTCTCTCTCCCTCTCTTGGTTTTTTTTTTAACTGATATTGTTCTAGGGCTTGTAAAAATGTCCCCAAATACTGTCTGTGTAATGAAGAACTGTCAAAAAATGCTTTGCAGATCAGCCAAGTCTCCATTACTGGATTTACGATGCAGTAGTGTATGCAAGTGTATTGATATGACAGGTCACATAGCTGACGCAGTTTCCAGCAAAAAGGGCCTGCTTCATTGTTGTGAGGCCTGTCGACCGGTTGAGAAGGAAATATCATCATTCATGCGTCAGACCAGTAGTTGGGTCCGCTGTGGAGCCCAAATTTATGTTTTATTTATTTATTTGTACAAACAAAAAGCAAATGTCTGCCATTATAAAACCATACCCTTACCTCTGCACGACAAAGGGGAGAGTTTTTATTGAGTCAAGCTTTAAATCGGTCGTGTTTCCCATCGCTCTCCCTTCTTTCAAAGTTTTTCTTGTATTTTTGATCCTCAAAGTCCAAATTTTTGGCAACTGTTTCCGTGTTTCGGTGCTCTCTATTTACCGAAAACATCCGGATCATTTCGTATAAAGACAGTGACTTTAATCTACGAAAATAAACTCGGTTTTATTTTTCTATTCTTTCCCTTGTTTTCGTGTGCTGTGCGTTTACCGCTTACCGCTGCACTCTGTTCAACTTTGTTGTTAGTGCAAGCGTTTCTGCATACCGCGAACATACAAACAAACTACTGCTTTTATGGTGCTTAGATAAAAGCTGTGTTTGCTTTCGCTCGATCTTTGTTTTGATCGTTTCCTTCGTTGTGCGAATTAATTAACATTTCTGTTTGTATAAGGAGGCTTAGATGCCTGGCAGATAGCGTATAAACTATTTGCCTGTTTGTTGTCGCAACTAGCACTTGGAACTAGGTGGACGGTTTGGAGTGTGTGAGTGCATGAATTGTTCTAGGAGAACGGTTTGGTTGGTTGAGGGTCTGAAGACACAGCGACAGCCTCTGATGCATGAATAAAAGCTCTCGGGTTGGCGTTAGAACTCTTACTGACTTTATTAATGAAACTTAACAATATTTATAGGTACAAAAGTGCTTATGCTAACAGAAATAACGTATAAGAAATAGTGTGCGGTTACTGGACTCAGTGGCGGCGCCGTTGGTGAAAACCACGCGGCTGCTGGGGAGATCCGATTCCGGAAGGAATCGGCTCCGGTTAAAATACCGCGGAGCCGGCGGGAATGGGATCGTGTCCGGTGAAAGTACCTTGGAGCCGGTGGAAAGGAGGGCGTAGGAGAAACGCGGGGAGGATAGTGGGGCCCTAGAACCTAGGAGAGAAAACGCACCCAAGAGAGAACGCTGGATTTTTCGTTGCTAATGTATGTGGGTTTTTATTGCCAGAAATTAGCATACGCCTAGGTATAAAATAGGTAAAAATACCTACAGTGGGCCGAGGAGTGGAAATTGTAAGTAAAAAGGCTGGAAGAAAGAATAAGCTGGTTGCATATAGAAAGACTTAAGTGCCGTTTACGTCAGCCAGGAAAAGACGGTGGCCGTGGCTGGACGTAAGATAGGGGTGTATTCGCGGCGGGCGCGGGCGCGCGGCATCAGCGAGCGTGGCGGCCCCGACGGACTCTCGGTCGCGGGCACTGGCACCAGCTCTGCCGGTGTCTCTGGCGAGAGGGTGGCTCGCGGCGGCTGCGCGAAGGCGTAAATCGCACGTGCGGCAGGCCACGGCCGGCTATACCTGCAACGTGGTGGCTGCTCACAGACGGCGGACGGCCTGACGGTGACACACTCGCGAACGCGGACGGGTCACGGGCGCTTACACTTCCGATTGCACTGGCAGGTGGCGGTCGCGGGGCGGCTCTGCCGATGGCGCGAACACTGCCGATAGCACCGGCAGGTGGCGGTCACTGGGCGGCTCTGCCGGTGGCGCGGATTGGCGGCGGACACTGAGTGTGGGCACTGGGGCCACTGATCGTCACTGTCGCTGCGGAGCAGCGGTTGCACTCGCGACACTGACTAGTGCGGGGGCGTCGCGCTGACGGTAGCGGCGAGCAGCAGTAGCACTCAGACACGACCGGGGGTGGGAGCAGTGGCGCGATGGCACTCTGCACACGTGACGGGTAAAAATCACGGCGGCGAGACAACACGTGCAGGTCAGGCGATTTGCTGGCGATCAAAGAGGAATTTTCCATGCACGTTCTGCCTTTTTATAGTAAGAAGTAAACGGGACCCGCCAAACATAACGGAGTTTTTCGAGCTTTTCGTGTGACCTTCCGCGCGGTGATTATCGATCGTGGGTCTAGTATGAATCGGTGGTGGGTCTAACATTAATCGGTGGTGGATCTAATATTAATCGGTGGTGGATCTAATATTAATCGGTGGCTGGTTTTAGTATTAATTATAGCTAAGACTTATAAGTATAACAATATATACTAGGAAAACATATTTATATAGTATTAATTATATTTATTAACATAATTATATAGTATTAATAATAAAAATACTCTTAGGGGAGGCGTCACAATGTTAACAGAAATTACGTGTAATAAATAGTGTGGGTTACTGTGAATGTGTGTTATTGCTAGCTACTGAGACCATTGCCCCAGCTAATTTCCTCATATCAGCAGACTATGCATATTCACTTGACCCGGTAATTCGATACTTTATTTACGATAACTGCACGTTGCTGCGACTGAAGACTTATACCGTTTGTCTGAAAGCCCATGCAATCCCTAATAGTATTGACATTGCTAGGGCCACATAGGAAGCTATTTGATGATGCTGAGGAGCGGTGATTTGATCCTTCCAGTTGGTTTTTTTTTAATGTGGCCAACTGATGTTGCAAGGCGCCCAGTTCCTACAAGCTTACTTCCTTGGCTGCAGTTCCTTGGACTGGCTCGGGTCCTTGGACTGGCTCGGGTGTTTCCTTTAGGATAGTCTCTGGGATATTGCCAAAACGAACATATGTCGCCTTTGTTTCGCTGACCATGGTACTAAATGTGCTCACGCTAATTTTTGAATTGCGTGCAGTGCAGCCTGGGGCAAGTGATAATAAGCCCGTTCTATTCAAGTGCACTGTGGACGATATTCCGTTGCGCACCGCTTAAAGTTCTATGGGGCTGTGTGTGGCAAACATCCATCTGTTTCGCTGATGCGTTGTTGACCACAACAGATCGGATCTCGATTGGGTGATCTCACATATAGTTTCAGTTTTGTTGTTAAATACTTGAAATTCAAACAGATTTTCCACGCTGAATGTGGATTGATGGTTGCGACATATGGGCTCGTCGTGGGGCAGTTCTAGACCCTGTTTGAACTCGTCCCTTGTCAATCCCAGGAACTGATCTCTATGGGCATTGACGGCTATGATTTCAGTTTTTAGACTAAATCGCTGCCAGCTTCCTGCCTTCCATGTCGGAATAGGCATGATGCTGTGTTATGGATACCAGCGGTAAGGACATTTTGAAGATGACATGGTATAGTGCCTTCGGCATGCATGATTTTGTACAGTGGAATGACATTATCCGATGATACGGGCAGCAGTTGATCTGGTGGAATATGTTCACGGATCTGATCTAGTTGCTTGGAAGATACTAGTAAAAATATCAAAAATACTGCGCTGCGTTGCGCCTCTCGAACAAATAGCGTTGCAAAAATAAAAAAAGTCATAGTCGCAAAAACGATGTAAAATTAATCGACAAAAAATTTCCCGACGATTCTAAATCCGCTGACAAAACATTTCTGTAGATGTTATGAGCATTCAAAGTAAAAAAATATTACATTTTTACAACACAAGGGCAAGGGCAAAACATTTTTTTTTTTAATATTTTAAAAAATTTTCAAAATATTTTTATTTGAGCAAATCAATAAAAATAAGACTAAAAAATGTTTTTAAAAAATCGTTTTCTATGAGAAAATTAGATTTTTTCACTTTGATACCCTATAAATGGGCGAATGGGTGGGCGTGGCACATTATCCACTTAATATATAAATTTTACAGCAATTACCTGTCAAATGACAAATTTTCTATATTTTTGTTACAAACTTCAACACGCTATGACCATTATTAGTATTTTTGGCCGCTCTTCCATACAAGCGGATCCACTGTGCGTTGTCACAATGAATGGTCTGACATTTTCCTCGTCGCAGCGGCATCTGTCGTTAGGTCGCTTACTAACTCCAGATGTACTGCTTTAGTGGCAAAACATCAAAACACTGCAATATAAGCCTTATCTGTTTTTTTTCAACGTATTTTATGTTGAATCCAAATGGGGCCGCAGTAGTCGACTCTAGAGTTGAAGAACGGCCGAACCTGTTGAACTCGATCACCCGATCACATGTTTTGTTGCATCAATTTGGGTCGTGCTTTTGTGCATCTGACACAACTGTGCATGATGCTCCTGGCCATTGTTTTGTCATTAAGAATCCAATATTGCTGTCTAACTATTGCTCTCAGCGCATGCTATGGCTCCGCAATGCATGTTCTCTTTATGAATCTCTCGTAGCAGCATCTTCCCAATTGGATCATTGTACGGAAGCAATATCCGATGCTTTTCGTTATATGGAAGGTTAGATTCTTCCAACCACCCTCCGACTCTGATGAGTCCGTCATTTCCTTTTATCGGAGACAAGGAGATGATTGAACTTCTTTTGCCCACTGCCTTGTGAATGTGAAGTTGTTTACGTTCATCACCGAACGCAGATGCCTTTTTCTCATTCATGCGTAATTCCTTTCTGACTTTATGGGTCAGTTCAGCTCCCAAAACTGCAGCACATAATTCCAGCCGCGTTAATGTCTCTTTAGCTGAAGGCGCTACTCTCGACTTTGAACAGAGCAACCGAACGGATACTTGATACTTTTGTATGTAGCTCGTACATATACTGTAGCTCCGTATGCTCGTTCTGAAGCGTCGACAAAAGTGTGTAGCTCTTGCGTGACTGGCACCCTTCCTTCAAATATGTGCTTTGGAATTTACATATTATTTAGTGCTTGCAAGTACTTTTCCAGTCTAGCTGAAGGTGTTGAGGAAGCTCGTCGTCCCAGCCCATCATTAATTCTTGAAGTGTTTGCAAGAACATTTTTGCTTTGACCACAACAGGGGCAAATAATCCTAATAGATCGAATATTTGCGATGATTCCGAGCTGACCACCTGTTTGGTTATGGTTGAGGCTTCGCTTTTTTGGGATCGCCCACACAATTTGGAATTTGGGTTAATACTTCAGCGTTATTGGAGCACCACTTCCGGAGCTTGAATCCGAATGGTAGTAGTATTTTGTTTAGTTCTTGTTGAATCTGGATGGCCTCTGGGATGCTGTCTGCTCCTGTGAGATAGTCGTCCACGTAAAAATCATGTTTGAGTACAGATGACCCAAGCGCTAGACGGTTCTTGCTTTTCTCGGCCAGATAATCCAAGCATTTAGTAGTGTAGTATGCACTAATATTGAATACCCAGCATAACACGAACGGACCGCATGTCCTCGCTCCTCACATATAGTAAGAAAAAACCTTCAAACAGAAGTTATTTATACTGAATTCAGCAAAGCATTTGATTCCGTTAATCATTCCCTTCTCCTCAGGAAACTCGACTTAATGGGTTTTCCAATTGATCTTCTTAGGTGGATCTCTAGTTATCTGACTGGCAGGACGCAAAAAGTCCTCTTTAAAAATAATTTTTCTAATGTTCTCCGGGTTACATCTGGTGTCCCGCAAGGGAGCTATTTGGGTCCCTTATTGTTTACATTATTTATCAATGTTCTGCCCGAAGTTTTGACAAACTCTAGAGTACTCATGTACGCTGATGATGTCAAGCTTTGTGTGCAATACAAGGACGTCGCTTACCAGTCTGATTTACAAACAGATCTTGTTAGCTTCCAAACCTGGTGCCGCATAAACCTACTAAACTTGAATGGCTCTAAATGCAAGCTAATGACATTCTCTCTTGTCGTTCCCAAACTTTCAACTTACACGCTAAACTGCTGCTCTTTGGAAAGAATTAACTCAGTTGATGACTTGGGTGTCCGCCTGGATCCCAAACTTGACTTTATCGATCATATTTCGTGCATGGTGAATAAAGCCAGAAGTATGCTGGGATTTATTAAACGGTGGTTGAAAGAATTCGATGACCCCTATGTAACTAAAACTTTATATATTTCATTAGTTCGTCCTATCTTAGAATATGGATCGTGTGTTTCGAGCCCCCAGTATGGGGTCCACAGTAAACGCATCGAATTGGTTCAAAAGAACTTTTTGCTTTTCGCTTTACGCGGTTTAAACTGGGATGCTGAACAAAGATTACCCTCCTATCATAGTAGACTTCTCCTAATTAACTTACCCTCCTTAGCCAATCGTAGAACTATGCTAGGCATTTCTTTTATATATAACCTTAGTCACGGCGACGTGGAAAGCACTGACTTATTAGGTCAGCTCAATTTCCACGTCCCGAGTAGAAATACTAGATCCTATATACCCTTAGTTTTGCTCGCTTGCAAGCAAACACTCAGGCAGCACGCCGGTAGTTAATTTTCCTCGTTTTCTTTTCTATATTTTCCATCGCGTCTACTAATACCTAACCCTAACAGGCACGTGCCTGGTTTCACAAGGGCCACTTCAGTGTACTGACCGTAGTGCATCAACGTCCATATATAAAAAAAAGTCATATGTTTATATACATAAGTACATAGATAGCCGTCCCTCTACCACCGCCTGCAAGCAGCGCAGCGACGAGACTTAGCCTCAATTAGACTTAAAGAATAATGTAAAAAGCAGAGACATTTCGATCGTTGGAGCAGGCAATTGACTGCGCGAGACGATCAATCAACGAAAGCAACATCGAGAGTGAAATTGCTTAATATATAAAGAATAAGTTCGACGAATTATACGGACCCAGGTGGCACTGCATCGTTGGAAGCGAGTTTGGATCTTCCGTAACCTGGATCAACTAGCCATCCTGTTGTATAAAGCATAATCAACAAAATAAATCTGAGTGAGTAGAGTGTGATGGGACGGGCTGGCGTTAAAAACAAAATACAAAAGAGAATAGCGCATTTAAAGTGGATGCTATTTACGAACGAACCACCCCCACCATGGGCCACAGCTCAAAAGCTACACAGTGAGCTCGATTTTTTAAAGTCACAATTGAAAAAGCCCAGAAACCCAATCGCAGCTCACTCAGTCATAAGACAAATAAACGAAGAAAAAACTAAACCTCCATCTCATAAGGAATTACCAAAGAGGATTCCCTGGGCCGACTGCCCAGGGCCAATGTACACCGTGCACTGCAAATATACGTGCATGAAGAAGAACAACTAGTGTAAGAGGCAATCCGCCCCTTACACCTCCGTGGGAGAAGTTGCCTGTACGAAGCCAGCACCGGCACAGCCTGAGCCCATAGGCCCAGGACAACAGCAGCAGAACCAAGCGTGGGAGGCACGACCGCTACCTGCGCCTTCGAGGGAACGTCAACGAAGCCAAGCCGGCTGACGTGGACCAAAAGGAGCAATATAACAAACGAACCAGCAGAAGATGTAGAATTAACCAATGCACTGCGTTGCATATTTTTTATACCATGTACCAAAGGTACAAAGGTATTATAGTTTTGTGCGAGTGCGATTTTCTGTAACAGGCAGAAGGAGGCGTGGCAGACCCCCAAAAGTTACCTAAATATTGGTCAGGACCACTAAAGGAGTCGATATAGCCATGTCCGTCTGTCCGTCCGTCCGTCTGTCCGTCTGTCTGTATGAACGCCTAGATCTCAGAGACTATAAGAGCTAGAGACACCAAACTTTGGATTTAGACTTCTTATATCTGCACGCAGATCAAGTTTGTTTTAAATTTTTGCTGCTCCCCTTTTTGGAGGAGCTATTTGAAAAAAATGTATAGGTCCTAAATTTATAAAGTTATGTAAACCATATTAAAAAGCTTAATGCATTTTATCAAAATACACAGACTGTCCAAATTTCATTGCGATCGTACCATAAATAGCGGAGATATAGGCTTTTTACTTTATACACATTACGTGTACAAGGGGCAGCCCAGGCAGAGGGCTCCAAATAAATCAAAACGTTCATTATACATTTCAGCTTTGTTCACATTATTATGAATTGGTTGGTGGTGCAGCTTGCTAAGCTGAAGTCTTTTTGAAATGTTAGTTGTCACGGGTTCGAATCCCGTCGGCGACGAGTGAAAACTTTTTTATTTTTAGCAATTTTTTTTTTTTACTTTTTCCAGTAGATAAAAATAATTACAGTATTTAATACTAACGAGAAAAAACAAGAAAGGAAGCTAACTTCGGCTCACCGAAGTTTGTATACCCTTGCAGAGTTTAAACAAAAAATTAAAAACGAAATTCTGAAATAATAATTTGTTGCCAAATCTCAAATTTGATGGCAATGGTTTGAAACACGGCTAAGCTATGGTGTTTTTATGTTCCTGATTGTTCCTATGGAAGCTATAGGGTATAGTCAGCCGATTTTCATGAAATTAAAATCAAAATTCAGAAATACTAAAATATGGCTAAATATCAAATTTAGTGAAAATATGTTGAAATCTGAAAAAGTTATGGTTTTTTCTTTTATTTTCCTGATTGTTCCTATGGAAGCTATAGGGTATAGTCAGCCGATTTTCATGAAATTAAAATCAAAATTCAGGAATAATAAAATATGGCTAAATATCAAATTTGGTGAAAATATGTTGAAAACTGACAAAGTTATGGTTTTTTCTTTTATTTTCCTGATTGCTATGGAAGCTATAGGATATAGTCAGCTTTAAAACTGAGGGACTAGTTTGCGTAGAAACGGACAGACGGACAGACGGACATGGCGAGATCGACTCGGCTGTTGATCCCTATCTAGAATATATATACTTTATAGGGTCACTGCGTTGCAACCTTTTGACTGAAGCTAATATACCCTGCAAGGGTATAATAAAAAAATGCAAGCAAAGAACTATACTTAATATTTTGAAAATGAAAAAATTCCTTATGCCTGCGGTTGATTCGAACCCAGGCCAATTGTTTACAAAAATGTATGTGCAGCTTTACCCACTAAGCTATCGACTTTGCTCTTGAATGAGAAGACACTTGCATTATATGTAAATTTGTCTCAGTTTTTTATTCTTATTCTCTTTCTTTTATATAATTTTGGGACGCGCCTTGTAATGGTACATGGTATTCTACTGTCGGGACACCCGACTGTATGTCCATCTTGTTTTGATTGCACTGCGATGCATATTTTTTTTATACAATATAATATAAATTGTAAAATTGAGCGGAACCTTCTCCGCCCAATTAGTCGTGTAGCCCGTAAAGCTATGCAAACAATATGTAATTATAGATGAGAAGTAATGCGATAAGCAAATCCTCAGTAGAAGACCATAATAATTATATTCCAAAAATTTAGCATAAAGGTATATGTACCACCTACGAAAATGACTTTGAATATAAAAACAGTGGATTCCACTGCCAATGTCATAAACAGAGTGGAAGCAAATAATATTGATTTATATTGGGTACATGTACTTTTAATAATCATCGTTGTCATAATGTGCGCAAGCTTCTTTTATAAAATATACAAGCTGCACAATAGATGTTTAAAGAAGAGGTACACTGCCGATCAACTGAATAGATTCATAATCTCAGTGGTAGAAATTTATCTATAATTCCTAAACCAGTTTTCCGATTTACATAATTTTTTTTTCTTTAATTCTTAAATCATATTAAAATTGAAATCTGAAGAAAAATTTTTAAAAAACATATTCATTATGCCTTATTTATTTTTTCTTCTGAAAGCTTAACAAAATCAATGATTTTTTTTGGTTCAACTGAATAGGTTCAGCTGAAAGATTTTTAGTTTGCAATTAAACTAGGAGGCTAAATGACATTTTTTTGATGCAAATTTTTCGCAAACTCGCTCAAAGAATTTGACGAAGCCAAATTTTTTTGGATAATTTTTTAAGAACTAAATAAGAAAATGTCAAAAACTTGAAAGGCGGAGTCAAACACCCCACCTCTGCGGCAGACAGGAAGCATATTGTGCGAGCTTGCGTCCAATTCGCACCTCTCACCACCCAAAATAAAAGAAATTTTCGGTGTTAAAGTCAGTGTGTCAACAGTTAAAAGACTGATTTCATAGGCTGAGCATCTAAAACAAATAAAACTTAAAAAAAACCATAGTTAAATGATGCAAGAAATAACCATAACTTTGTCAGTTTTCAACATATTTTCACCAAATTTGATATTTAGCCATATTTTATTATTCCTGAATTTTGATTTTAATTTCATGAAAATCGGCTGACTATATCCTATAGCTTCCATAGGAACAATCAGGAAAATAAAAGAAATATTCATAACTTTGTCCGTTTTCAACATATTTTCACCAAATTTGATAGTTACCCATATTTTAGTATTCCTGAATTTCGATTTTAATTTCATGAAAATCGGCTGACTATACCCTATAGCTTCCATAGGAACAATCAGGAAAATAAAAGAAAAAACCATAACTTTGTCAGATTTCAACATATTTTCACCAAATTTGATATTTAGCCATATTTTAGTATTTCTGAATTTTGATTTTAATTTCATGAAAATCGGCTGACTATATCCTATAGCTTCCATAGGAACAATCAGGAAAATAAAAAAAACCATAGCTTAGCCGTGTTTCAAACCATTGCCATCAAATTTGAGATTTGGCAACAAATTATTATTTCAGAATTTTGTTTTTATTTTTTGTTTAAACTCTGCAAGGGTATACAAACTTCGGGGAGACGAAGTTAGCTTCCTTTCTTGTTTTAAGTTTTATTTGTTTTAGATAATCAGCCTATGAAATCCTGTCTGCCACAAAGGTGGGATGTTTGACTCCGCCTTTCAAGTTTTTGACATTTTCTTATTTGGACTTCGTCCAATTTTTTGAGCGATTTTGAGATTGCTAGGACCATTTTCACTATAGGCTTAAATTTGGCCTTTTTCAGACTCGGATAATTGGTCTCCGCGTCCCATTTTTCAATTTATTTAAAGAAAATATATAAAATTTAAAATTTGCATCAAAAATATGTCATTTAGCCTCCTAGTTTAATTGCAAACTAAAATCTTTCAGCTGAACCTATTCAGTTGAACCAAAAAAAATCATTGATTTTGTTAAGCTTTCAGAAGAAAAAATATATAAGGCATAAATAATATGTTTTTTAAAAAATTTTCTTCAGATTTCAATTTAAATATGATTTAAGAATTAAAGAAAAAAAAATTATGTTAATCGGAAAACTGGTTTAGGAATTATAAATAAATTTCTACCACTGAGATCATGAACTTATTCAGGTGATCGGCAGTGTATATGAGCCGGGATAATAACTTGAATAAAATCTAAGCAAAACTGTTTCAACATATAATTTATATTAAAAAATGTAATAAATAAAACTAACAACAAAAAATAATTATATATAGACATAATTTAAAAAAAATGGATAAACTAATCAGAATGACCATGATATAATGGATTGGAATGAAAGAAAGAAAGAAAGAAATTAACAATATCAAAACTAACTTTGACAAATCTTATAAGTCATTAACACAGAATAGACCAATCCAGAAGACAACAGTCAGGAAACATGTCGAAATAATAGTAGAGTGCTTTAACGAAGCGCGAATACTAATATATGGGCACAGGGAGAGATTAAATACAGATCATTGGTCACAAGTATCTAAGCTTCTGATACGACTCAGATCTAATCTAATATCGGTCAAACAAAGATTCGATTTAGAAATAGTAGTACCGAATGTACTAAACACTCCCATAGCAGTAGACGCTGCCCCTGAACCAGATTCGGCTGTAATAGACGAGCTAGAATCAAAAGAGACTAGTGAAATAAAACCCAAAATAGAAGAGGAAGATTTAAAAATCTGACCATTCCAGAGGTTTACACCGATACCGACATCTACGCAGATTCTGATAATCTAAGTGAGGAAAGCACTCCTGTCGCAATGGCGCAAACCAATATTGACTTCATAAACACTGCATCCAAGCTGATACCAGAAGAAAATCTAACAAGTTTCGTGGATGCGTTAGAGATTGTAGAATAAATAAAGGGCGAGCATGAACAACTCGCAGTGTCGATAATAAAAACAAAATTGAAAAGAGCTGCTAGAAATCTAATTGGAAATGCAACAACAATTTCTCAGGTGATTTCTAGGCTAAAATGCAACATCAAAGGCGAAACTGTGGAGGTATTGTCAGCAAAGCTGATGAACCTACAGCAACGCAACAAAACTGCCAGCCAGTATACACAAGAAGTCTTGAAGGAAGCCTTGGAAGGAGCGTACATATCAGATGGACTATCTTTAGAACTGGCAAGGAGCTATTCCACTCAGCATGCCCTTAAAGCAATGACAAAGAACTGCACGATTGATAAGGTAAGACTTATCATGCAGGCGGGAACATTCAATACAATGAATGAAGCCGTTTCCAAGTCTGTAAGTAGTTGCACTGAAGCAACTGGACAGTCAAACACTGTCACATCGCGGTTCAAGGCGCGGAAGTGGAAACTCAGAAAACAATAACTATAGAGGCAATTCCCGTGAGTACCAAAATAACCAAAATAACAACAATGGACAAGGCCAATATAGAGGAAATAACTATAGATGCCGTGGTAACTCAAATTGAGGCCACAACAACAACAACCAAGGCAATGCCGAGTTGCCCAGAACACATCGGGAAATTCCCAATAACATCGGGAAATTCCCAGAACCCTTTGAATACTCAGAATTAAAGAAGCCAGAGTTCATACCATTAATCTCAGTCAGAATATATTCGTTTCATTTATTGATGTAAATACAGGAAAAGATCTTGTCTTTCTAATAGACACGGGTGCAGACACTTTAGTTTTAAAAGAGACTTTGGATATTTTTGATAATATCCAAGATGACAATATCATCGACATAAAGGGAATAAGTCAAGAAATAACCAAATCCAAAGGTTTAATTTCAATTAAAATACAAACAAATAAGTATATAATTCCACACGATTTTCATTTCGTAAGTTTCCAGTTTCCCATCCCATGCGATGGAATATTAGGAATCGATTTCATAAAAAAATACAACTGCCAACTAGACTTTAAGCCATCTAAAGATTGGCTTATAATTAGACCAAATAATCTAAAATACCCAATTAACGTACCAATAGCTCACAGTTCTGGCAACAATTCAATTCTTCTGCCAGATAGATCCCAAGTTATAAGGAAAGTTCAATTAAACTCTCAAGAAGACAGTGTACTAATTCCAAATCAGGAAATTCAGCATGGTATTTACATTGCAAATACTATAGCAACGTCTAGTAACGCTTTTATAAGGCTACTTAATACGACGAACACTGACCAAGTAGTCAGTACAAATAACCTAATATATGAATCATTTTCGAACTACGATGTAGTCCATACAAATTTTGACAATAGAGAAAAAGCTGTATTGCCACAACTTTCGAAAAATTTCCCTCCACACTTCAAGTCACAGCTTTCCAGCTTATGCACCCAGTGTAGTGATATATTCGGACTGGAAACCGAATCAATATCAACAAATAATTTCTATTGAAAAACAACTGAGATTAAAAGATGAAGAACCAGTATACATAAGGAATTATCGAAGCCCACACAGTCAGATTGATGAGATACAAAAAGAAGTAGGAAAGTAAATTTCCGACGGGATAGTTGAACCATCCGTATCTGAATACAATTTATTACTCGTCCCTAAGAAATCATCTCCAGGGTCAAATGCAAAGAAATGGCGGTTAGTAATTGACTATCGCCAAATCAATAAAAAATTACTTTCGGATAAATTTCCATTAACTAGAACTGATGATATTTTGGATCAACTAGGTAGAGCTAAATATTTTTTATGTATTGACTTAATGTCAGGATTCCATCAAATTGAACTAAAAGAAAGTTCAAGAGATATAACGTCTTTTTCAACGAGCAATGGCTCATATCGCTTCACGCGATTACCTTTTGGACTGAAAATAGCTCCTAATTAATTTTAGAGAATGATGACTATTGCATTCTCTGGTCTGGAACCTACCCAGGCATTCCTTTATATGGATGATTTAATTGTAATCGGTTGTTCCAAAAACCATATGCTTAAAAGCTTAACAGATGTTTTTGAGAAATGTAGGAAATATAACCTGAAATTACATCCAGAAAAATGGCCATTTGTTATGCATGAAGTGACTTTTCTAAGTCATAAATGCACTGATAAAGAAATACTTCCAGATGACAGGAAGTACGATGTCATTATGAACTACCCAGTTCCGCATGACGAGGACAGCGCGAGACGATTCGTAGCCTTTTCTAACTATTATAATCGTTTTATAAAAAACTTCGTCGACTATTCACAGCATATAACTAGATTATGTAAAAAGAATGTTCCTTTCGAATGGACAGATGATTGTCAAGATGCATTTGAGTACTTAAAAACAAAACTCATGGAACCCACTTTACTTCACTTTAATTTACAGATGCAGGCAAACAAGCATGTGGAGCGGTTTAACTCAAAACCATAATGGACTCCAACTTCCCATTGCTTATGCATCCAGAGCGTTCACTAAAGGAGAGAGTAATAAGTGTACTACTGAGCAGGAATTAATTGCAATACATTGGGCAATACTTCATTTTAGACCATATATATATGGAAAGCACTTCTTAATAAATACCGACCATAGACCTTTAACCTATCTTTTCTCGATGATCAATCCCAGTTCAAAACTGACGCGTATGAGGCTTTAATTAGAAGAGTATGACTTCACAGTCGAATATTTGAAGGGTAAAGATAATTATGTAGCTGATGCGTTATCAAGAATAACCATCAAGGAACTACAAAACAAAGCCGGTGATATTAAAAAAATCACTACAAGATATAAAAATAGACAGAAAATCAGCCCAACGTTTACGACGTCATAGTGGACACTGTTGGTCCACTTCCTAAATCAGAAAATGGTAATGAATATGAATGTGAATGTAGTCACTTTAATATGTGATTTAACAAAATAAATAAAAATGCAAAAACTGTCGCTAAAGCAGTTTTCGAATCTTTTATTCTGAAGTACGGTCCAATGAAGACGTTCATTACGGACATGGGAACAGAATATAAGAATTCAATTATAAATGACCTGTGAAAATATTTGAAAGAGAATAAATATAGATTAGAGGTAGCTTATAAAAGAGCTAGAGTTATGTTAGAAGCAAATAAGAATAGAAATAAATTATTAATTAAGAATAGAAATAAATTACTATATGATCAGTGTTCGCGTCACAAGGGCGCTTAGTTCTGAGCGGCAGTGTAGGGGCGAGCGCTTGCACTCCCGCTCTCCGTTTCTCTCCCGCTCCCGTTTTCCTAGCGGAAATCCACCACTCCGCGGTCCCGGGCCAATTTGTCTCGTAGCCTTAAGTTAGTCTAAAAACTGAAGTGTGCCAATAAAATTGTAAAGTCGATTCTCGCCGCCTTCTATTTCGGGGCTTGTGGGAATTCCAGCAGCAGCAGCAATCCAGCAGCCAACAACAACCACAACTTCCACGGACACGACGAGCATCCCGCCACGACAGCCGGAACTATTTTTGGGACGTTTTCCACCCACTCCATTTCATGGTACTTCGTCGCCTGCGATCTGTCCTGATCAGCGCCCCCTCTGCGGATTTTTTCCATGATAAGTAAGACTATTTTCCTAACCATTCGTCCGTGGTCGCCATACTCCTTTTCCAACGGCGTTATTTCCATTCGAGTCCAAGTTCCAAGTGAAAAGTGATATATATATGCCTATATACAAGAATATAGGTATAAAATACATACGCCTAGCCGCAGTGAATTTTTTTCTGTTCTAAAGTGCAAAAGTGTTTTGCCAATATTGGTCCTCTATATAGTTTTTTCACTGTGATCCGCTAGTTTCCAAGCGTACATACATACATATTTAAATTTATATATGTGCATATATATATTACATCAAAAAATCACTTTCACATATCCACGTCCGGCACTAAACACAAATCATACCAAGAATAAATAAATTATATTATTTACACATATCCGAGTATACACATACACATTAATACATACATATATTGTTCTAAAGCCACATAACAATATTATATTATTTACACATACATATACATATCTACATATATTATTCCAAAGACCCATACACATATTAACAATTGAAAATCAAATTTACACGTAATTTTTACATACACACAAATATAAAATATTTTTACGCCCGAAATTTATAGTTTTTATATTAATTGTTAAATTGTTAATTTATACAATTTATGCAAAAGTTTAATAAAAAGTAAAAAAATATACACCCAAAAACTAAAATTTCGTTCCAGCAATAAAATAAATATATATCATATTCATATACATACATATATCCACAAAAATCAATTGTTTTTTAATTGCTATCCTGACATACATATATATCCGCATACAGGAGCTTCCCGCTATTCTGCGAGCAGCCAAAATTTTTCCATCAAATACATACATACATACATGGGCAGAGCTTAGCGCTATTCTGTGCTAAGCATTGAACTCTATAACTCCATATACACACATACATATATTTGGGCAATTTTATTTCGTCTCCGTTTTGGTCATATACAAGCACCTGCACTCATACGATCCAAGTAGTAACGAGAAAAACACAGGGCACACAAAATCTTGCATCCATACCCGAATACAAAATCGATCGCAGAAGCAAAAATTAAGATTTTTCGAATAATCGTCAAAGAAAATTTCAAATTCGATAGTTATTTTAGATCCGTTTTTTCAGCTAGTTTTTTTTGGCTTTTTTTTGTGTCGCAAAAGTGTTTACGCTTTGATTGTGTTCCTAAATTACAAAAAATTTTGCCAGAGAAGTCTAGATCTAAATTCTGCCAATCAAGCCAATTTTTTTTTCTGGCTATTTGATTTTTTACATTGATATTCGTAGTTTTCTGTCGGTTGATTTATCGCTCTGTGTCACCGGTTCTAAGATTTGGCTATTTTTCCTTGCTTTGTTTAGCTATTCAGCTGTATTAATCCTTTTGGACTAAGGTTCGGCTCAGTAAGATTTAGCTATTTTTGCCAGTGAGCTCTCAGGTATTTTGGATTTTCCGGAACCTTTAGCTATATTTTGGATATTTTTTTCCAGTAAAAACATTTTTTGTTTTTTTCGGAACCTTTAGCTATATTTAGCTACTTATTTTCCAGAAAGAATTCAGCTATTTTTTCGAAACTTTTAGCTATATTTAGCTATTTGTTTCCAAGGATCGTTCAGCTATCTTCTACGTGATCATCGACTACATTTAGCTATTTTTTTCTAGCTATTTTGCTCCAAACCGAGTCTGCGGGTCAGTTTTTTTCGTTTCCTTCATTTTTTTTGGCGGTGGGCGGGCCGTCCGTTTTGGAGAGCGTAGCTGATGCCCGTCGAGGGTGACAAGAAGCCAACGCCGACACCAAAAAAGTAAACAAAGACCAACCTTTCCTTTCCGCTACCTTCTCGCGTCAAACAAGTGCCCAAGTTCGCTAGCCCGAGACCTAGAAGCTCGAGTGCCACGCCAACAATCAGAGATCGCCCAACAACGAGCTCAAAAACAAGTCCAAAAATCGTCGTCTCCAAACCGGTGGCGAAAACGTCGAGCGAGTCTTAAATTGCCAGAGAATCCCTCTGCATCCGGGACTAAATTCCTGAGGGTCACACGCGCTAGTAGGAAAATGTCGGTAACCGATCAGCCAACGGCCGCAACCGCTGCGTTGCATAAATTCATCGCTGTGAGCAATCGCGTCAGCGCTTTCGAAGACAAGATCAACACTCCTGGTCAAGCTTCGCAATCTTCACACACATTGCAAGTCCGTCTGCACCAAGTGCGAGCCTTATGGGACGAGGTGCAAAAAGAGTACGAAATCTGCTCTGACCTAATTGCCCAGGAAGGATCCCTAAGCACTTTGCCTCTCCTACAAGCAAAGTATGGCTATTGCTACTCCGTATACGAGACCTGTGCAGCACAGATTAGCGAAACGCTAGACAGAGTGACGCCTCAAGCCGTTCAAGCTCCTCCCTCTCAACCGCTTATTTCGTCCGGTTGCCGGCTACCGCCCTGCGATACAGAAGTTTTCGATGGGGACTACCTCCGATGGCCCACTTTCCGGGACCTGTTCACGGCAGTTTATGTTAACAACCCCAGGCTGACACCGGCCAAAGGCCATAGTGTCCAAATCCCCGCTTACAAATGACGGCTTCGCGTCAGCGTGGGAAGCGCTTCAAGACCGTTTCCAAAATAAAAGACTTTTAGTCAACAGCCAACTCAAGCTCTTGTTCAACTTGAGTTCCATTTCTCAAGAATCTGGACATGCTCTAAAGGAGCTGCAGTTTACGATTCAGGGGTGTTTGACAGCGCTAGCACATTCCAATATCTCCACTGACAACTGGGATTGTCTGCTGGTTTTCTTGTGCGCAAGCAAACTGCCGAAGTCAACCCTTTGCTTATGGGAACAGTCCCTAACTTCAAAGTCCGAAATTCCGGCTTAGGAGGAGATGAACACCTTCCTGAGCGAAAGGTATCGGACACTGGAGGCTATTGAGGATATGAAGCCGACTCAGTCAGTTCCCAAAAGGCTGCAATCCTTCGAAACCAAGGTCAGCACCAAACAAAAAGGGTGTGACTTATGTTCTAAGGAAAATCATCCGATTCGATTGTGCCCGCGCTTTCTTCACATGTCTGTCGACGCGCGTTCCGGCTACATAAAAAAGAAGCAGCTATGCCTGAATTGTTTCGCTAGAGGCCATCAGCTACGTGATTGCACGAGCACACACAGCTGTTTCACGTGTAGGGTGAGGCATCATACTCTGCTGCATCGCGGCTCCCCCAGTTCCTTAAACACGAGTTCTTCAAACACGAGTTCCTCAAATGCTCGAACCACGAGTTCTCCAACCTCGGCGCCCTCTACGCAACCGTCCTCGTGACCCTCCAGTCGCAATGCATCCGCGAGCACCTCAACGGTGCAGAATTATTTCACCTCAGGCACTGCAGCCGTCCTGCTGAGCACGGCAATTATTGACGTGTGCCATTTGGGCACAAGTTACCGAGCCCGAGCTTTATTCGACTCGGGATCGGAAGCTACCTTCATCTCCGAACGTATGTTCAACCTCCTCAAGTTGCCATTCCGCAAAATACAAACCCAAATCTCAGGGCTAAACCAATCGGTTTCGGCAGAGTCAACGAGACTCTGCCAGTTTGCAGTCCGATCCCCTTCTAAGCTGGGTCATCAATTAGATACCGCAGCCTACGTCCGTTCGGAATTAGCGGGCAACCTGCCTTCCCATCCAGGAATTCGTTACAAGACCTGCCCGATCTCCAATGGGCAGACCCAAATTTCTTTGAAAGTTCCCAAATCGATATACTAATCGAAGCTGATATTCTACCGTCGGTGATGATGCAGGGCACTAGGAGAAACATTTGTGGCTCACTCCTAGGCCAAGAAGATGGGTCTGCTTTCAGCCTGAAATCAAAGTGGCGTATCATGGATTCTGCGATGCGTCCCAATAGTCTTTTGGAGCGGCGATCTACGTGCGTGTCGATTTTGGTCAGAAAATCCTTTCTAACCTCCTCACATCCAAGACACGAGTCGCTCCAGTAAAGACCGTGTCACTTCCACGCCTAGAGCTATGTGGCGCCGTGCTGTTAGCCGAAATGGTAACAGCTAATCTTCCCAATATGCCCTAACCAAGTTCCCACATACGCTGCTGGACCGATTCGAAAATCGTTCTGGCCTGGTTACGGAAGCCAGCGTGCACCAGGACCACGTTTGTTGCCAACAGAGTGGCCAAGATCACGCAGGCAGTACCAATCGACTGATGGGCACACGTTCGGTCCGAACAGAATTCCGCCAATTTAGCTAGTCGAGGCGTGTCCCTACTTGAGTTAGCGGATGGTCAACTATAGTGGCACGGGCCAGAGTGGCAGCAAGGGCCACAAGAGCTGTGGCCAGCGCAAAGCGATGTGCAGCCCAACACAGAGCTCGAGCAGAGCGCGGTGAAAGTGCACTTCAGCCAAGTCCCCTCTGACGAATTTCTAGAACGCTTCTCTAAGCTGGAAAAAGCACTGCGAGTCCTGGCGTATGTTCGGCGCTTTCTTGCAAGAAATCCGAGAGGAGAACGAGCTCTGATTTCCATTGCGCAACGTCGAGCATTCGGCCAAGAGCTGAAGCACTTGGCAGAGAAGAAGCCCCTTCCGGGGGCAAGTCCAATATTAAATTTATTTCCGTTCAAGGACCAACTCGGCCTCCTAAGGGCGTGTGGTCGCGTCACAGCTTCTAAAGCCCTCCAGTATGATGAACGGCATCCAATAATTCTGCCCTACGGCTGCAGACTGTCTTGCATTCTCGTCCAATTCACCCACCAGATTACTCTTCATGGCGGAAGTCAGTTGATCGTACGCCTGATCCGATCGAAGTATTGGATCCCTGAAATCAAGAATCTGGTCAAGGCAGTGGTGAATCCGTGTAAGATCTGCACGATTTACAAGAAGAGACTGCAAACTCAGCTTCTCTTTTCCTCGCAGAACAACTTCAGCATAATGGTGCCGCGTCCTCGTACAGCCCAGAATTTGGAGAGCAGACGTACTCGAGGTATTCAATCCTACCGCTGCCGAGTCTGCCGGGGCATCCATCCTCTTCGGAAGTGCAAGAGGTTCCAAAAACTGAGCGCTGAAAAGCGCCTTCGGGCGGTGCTTATTAATAAGTACTGCTCGAACTGCCTCGCCCACGAGCACTCAGGAGGGACCTGCCGCAGCACCGAGGGCTGTAAAACGTGTGAAGGGGACCGTCACACGCTGCTCCACATGAACGAGGAGCTGCCGCCAACCTCTCGTTCACGCCCTGAGCGCACCGCTCGTCAGCGGAGACGGCTCCAGGGAGCCTGTCCGGCGGCCCCCACTCCAGCTCCGGCTCGTCATCCCGTCCCGAGGGAAACAGCGCGTGAGGCGGCCCCCACTCCATCTCCGACCGTGGCTGCCTATCTGGAACAGAAGGTGGTACATATCCTCCCGACAGCCTGCGTGCTGCTCGACACCGGGAGCGCGACCTTCCAGATGGGGGCAATGATCGACCCGTGCATGCCGGTCAGCAACATTGGCCGGTCGCTGGCGGCGTCATACCGGCTGCCAATCACGCAGGCACGCGACGATGAGGTCTGTACGGCGACCCTTCGATCCCCCACGGGCGACTTTCGGCTCGAGGTCGTCTTAAGGCTCGATCCCAGCCTAAAGATTCGAACGCCCGTACGGGCTCTGAGCGACACCATCCGGGCGAAGTTCAATGATATCCGGCTCACGGATGAACTTTTCCATCGCCCATCGACCATTTTCCTCGCGTTGGGGTCAGATTTGTTCCCCAAGCTGATCCAACCGGGGTTCCTGAAACTGGAAGATGGGCTGCACCGTCTTTGGATGGACCGTCTCCGGAGTGTGCCAGGAAAAGTAGTCCTGCTTTGCTGCCGCAAGGGGGGGGGGAGAATGTTCGCGCCACAAGGGCGCTTAGTTCTGAGCGGCAGTGTAGGGGCGAGCGCTTGCACTCCCGCTCTCCGTTTCTCTAATGCTGCCGTTTTCCTAGCGGAAATCCACCACTCCGCGGTCCCGGGCCAATTGGTCTCGTAGTCTTACGGTAGTCTAAAAACTGAAATGTGCCAATAAAATTGTAAAGTCGATTCTCGCCGCCTTCTATTTCGGGGCTTGTGGGAATTCCAGCAGCAGCAATCCAGCAGCCAACAACAACCACAACTTCCACGGCCATCACGAGCATCCCGCCACGACAGCCGGAACTATTTTTGGGACGAGATCCGCCCACTCCATTTCAATCAGAAAGTAAGGCTATCGAATATCCGTAGGTGATCAAGTTTTGTTAAAAAACGAAACAGGTCATAAGCTGGATCCTAAATATATAGGTCCGTATAAAGTAACGGAAATAAAAGATAGGGATAACATAGTAATAACAAATAATAAAAATAAGAAACAATCAGTTAAGGATAGATTAAAAATCTTTATTTCATAAATTGTTATTAGGCTGATGTCAGAGTGCGAGCGAGAAGCGATGCTATAATAGTGGGCGAGAACGAGCGATAAACCACTGCAACCTTTTTCATATGCAATCGCTCGAAAGTTGTCAGAGTGGAAGCGAAACGAGTGGCGAGTTCAAGCGATAAAGCGAGAGCAAAGCGAGAAAGCAGTTTGCTTTCTGCTTCATCGCTTCAACTCGCTTAGAGCCTACGATTTTTTTGTTGCATTCTGACACAAATTACCGTTTATTTTCAATTTTGATACTGTTTTTGTTTTTGTAGCTCGCTTCTCGCAAAGCTCTCACTCTGCCATCTTCTCGCTTGCTCATCGCTTCTCGCATCGCTTCGCTTCTCGCGCGCACTCTGACATCAGCCTAAGTATGGCCATGCATAGTTTTATGCATAGTTTCACACAACTTTTTATAAATAAAAATTATTATTAAAATAACTTCATAATATTACGTTATTTTTCAAAAGGAAGGAGATGTAGTATGCACTAAAATTGAATACACTATACCAAGAGTAAGTACCCTAAGTGGCCGAAATATGACCCGATCGCTATTGCTCAGGCCACACACAGAAAGTGCTAGGTCGGCATAATTGTAACACGAACTGATGTGGAAGGAAATAATGATCCGAGGGTATGTGTGTGGGATGTACCAGCTTCATGTGTCCGAGAAGTTCGTATTCTTCCATGAAGTCTACGTATCCTTTCCAGACTTCTGGTGTCGTTCGTCGTTCCAGTGCCAAGAATCTGTTGGTTGCTGTTACACAACATGCTGCTGAATTGTGCTCAGCAGAAATTCTCCCGGCCACAATCCATCCCAACCTTGTATTCTGGAGGATTGGGCCTTCCGGTCTTATTATCATTTGATTTGGCAGTAGCAAAGAATAATAATGCTCTGCGCCGATAAGCATGTCGATTTTTCCTGGCTTGTCAAAATTTGGATCGGCCAGGATAACGCTGTTTGGCATGAGTACTTGTGATGTACTTAACTCATGAGTTGGTTGATCAGCTATGATATGCGGCAGCACAAAGGCTTCTACTTGTTGAGCAAAGTCATTGTGCATCGATTTCATGAGAACGTTTGCTCTAGCTCGACTGGTTTTTGGGTTGCCTCCAATGCCCTGGATGCGTAATGATGCTTTGTGGAGCTTTAATAACAGCTTGGAGGCCATTCGTTCAGAGATCAGATTAATTTGTGATCCTGAGGGCAGCAAGGCTCGGAATGTGACCACCTGACCATTGCTTGCTTTGACCAATTCCTTGACTGTGGCCAGCTAATTGTAACTTCTGTTACTTGCTGCTCTTACAGAAGGTGATTGTGGCTCTGTTGCCACGCCTGACGTAGTCTCCAGGTGCAGCAATGTATGGTGTTTTTTGTCGAATTTAAAACACGTACGTCCTCGGCAATCCTTTGCCTTGTGGTTACTGCTGAAATAGTTTACACACAGTCTTTGTTTTTGCACCCAATTGACTCGTTCGGGTACTGTTTTGCTGCGGAAATCATCGCATTTATATAGCAAATGAGTTCGTTCGCAGAAAGGACAATTTGGTTGTCTTCCAGCGCTGGCAGAAGTGCATATTGGGCTCTCCTGCTCCTTTCTCGGTTGTTGACTGCGTTTTTCTGTTCCCAGTACTCGGCTTCGCTGGTCCAGGAAGCTTAGTATTGTGTCGAGACCTTGAAGTTCTCATGAATCGTCTAACGATTGTTCGTATAGGGCTCTATTCGCAAAATCTAGTTTTTGCTTGACGATGGCAATTATGATACAATTATCCCAGCTGGATACATCAATGCCTAGTCCTTTAATATTGCTAAAGACTCAATTGTTGTGATATAAAACTCTTTTAGCGACTTTGGATCGTCACTGCTTTTGATGTTTTTGCAGGAGGCGATTGAGAACCCTATCTGCTACATGGCGGGGATTGTTGTATGCATCAACTAATATTTCCCACGCGCTCATGTAATTTTCTTTTTTAAGATCAATATGCCTTATTAATGTTTCTGCCTCTCCAGTCACGGTGGTTTTGAGGTACCACATCTTCCTGACTGTGGGCATGCTGGTATCATGGACCATGCATTTAAATAGATCGAAGAACTGAGTCCATTTGAACATCGAACTTTGGGAGGCTGACTCTGGGCAACTGCACATCTTCATTGCTTGATGTACTTGTTTGTGCCTCTAGGACTCTCTGCACATCCCCTTCTAGTCGGTCTTCGTCTTTTTCATGAACCGAAAAATGAATGTCTTGATATTGGGACCATAATGAGTTTATCGAATCTGTTATGGCCCTTTCGGTCTCTGAATATTCTCTCAGAGCCCGTTTGATTGAGTCGCCAATCGCCCTTTGCCGCCGACATGCTGATATCAGCTTGCTTGCAGGTTGCGGTAAGCTTGCAACGCCTGCATTTTCCAGGGCATTGTTCGAGGTTGCCTTTCCAACGGCATTGCTCGAACTCTGAGCCATTGAGTCGCCTATGATATTTCTGTATTAGTCGTATGACTCACGACATATTGAAAATTGTTTTTTAATTCCTGACCGTTGGGAGTGTTTTATTTGCTATGATAGCTGGATACGCTCCTATTCGCAACCGTGGTGTGGTCGAAGAAATAAACAAATGATCAATAGACTTGGGGGATTTCTGGAATTCAGAGATCTAGAAAAGGAATGTAGCTTCGTTGATAGTGCCGAGGAAGGTTCCAAAGAGTTACGGAACTTTCCCGGTTGATCTGTATCAGGAAGATTCCCAAGAGTTACGGAATCTGTCCAGTGATTCACGAAGCATTTGGTGTGTGAATGATAGAATTCAGGAACAATTTCCTGTGGGCTCACCAAAATGTTTCTTTGGCAAGTGAGATCAGGAAGATTCCCAAGAGCTACGAATATTTCCTGTGAGTTGACGTTCACGGTTAACGTGTTCGTCGGGGTCACCAAAATTTTTGTGAGGAGGCTTAGATGCCTGGCAGTGCATAAACTATTGCCTTTTGTTATCGCAACTAGCACTTGGAACTAGGTGGACGATTGGGTTGGTTTGGTTGGGTAGATGAGCGTCTGAAGACACAGCGGCAGCCTCTGATGCATGAGTAAGCTTCCGTTTGATGTATTTATAGGTACAAAAATGCTTATGTTAACAGAAATAACGTGTAATAAATAGTGTGGGTTACTGTGAATGTGTGTTATTGCTAGCTAGTGAGACCATTGCCCCAGCTAATTTCCTCATATCAGCAGACTATGCATATTCGCTTGACCTGGTAATTTGATACTTTATTTACGATAACTGCATGTTGTTGCGACTGAAGACTTATACATAATTGTTATTGTGTATGAATATTATTGTTTATAATTAAATAATTCTGCGAAATCTCTGAAGCCAGAGATCCTCTGCTCCGAAATTCTGCCGAGTAAGTACACAATTAACAGATTAGACCGTCTTCTCCAACGTGGTTGCGGAGTTTTAATTGCCGTTGACTATTGATCGGAATGGTTGGTATCTAATGACTTTTTGGACATCGAATTTATCTGCGTAAAACTATCTTTCACAGGTAGTTGCATTTATGTGACCTTCTCTTACATTCCTCTATCTTCGGAAGAGCCAGCTTATTGGAAACACCTTTCGGCAATTCAGGCAGTTTCCAACTGGCTTTCTGATAGGGACTAATTGGTGACTTTGGGTGACTTCAACATACCTGGAGCTCACTGGTCTTCTGACGGTGTGTCCAATATCCTCCTGACTGCGGCACAGCATGACCTTATAAATGGCTTGTTTGATTTATCCTTATCTCAAGTTAACCATGTCTTTAATTCTTTAAACCTCTTACTGGATCTATGCTTTGTCTCCGATCCTGCAGGCGTAAACCTAATTCGAGTACCTCCAATGACGCAACCTGAAGATCCTCATCATCCAACTTTCGATGTGACTATCCGACGCTAAACACTTTAATAACAGAATTTGATTGGTCTAATCTTTACTTGAGCTCTGACATGGCAACCGCCGTTGATATCTTTTATAGTGCCATGAACTCATTTTAGTCCTTATGAGCTGACACGTAGTAACGGTCTGCCAGGTTACCAGGTAGTGCAGGGTTGCCCGGATCCATTCCGCGAATTTATTTGGTTCGGTTGTGGTTGCTGCAAGACATTCCGACCCGTTTCTCAGGAGAACAACAGAGTAAATTCAGTTTAAGAGTAACTAACGTATTTATTCATCTTAATTACTAATAACATAGCTTAGGGAAGCGGCTACCAATTGGCCTAGCTCGGCCGGGAGCTCGTCGTCGGGTAGCTTGTCAGATCCTTGTGGAAGAGAAAGAGATCCGGACTCGCCGGTCTTCGGCCAGAGTATCAATGCGGACTCGAAAGTCTTTAAAAAGACTCTCCCTCTAAAACTAATGTATTTCGCAAACCAGATCAGAGGTCTGCCCGAAAAATGACTCGCATTATATAGGCCCCGGCGTGCCATAGTGTGCCCGCTTCGATCGGCCTTCTCCAAGTGTGACCCTTCTCACCGTTCCAGTGTGCCCTCTCTCACCACCAGTGTGCCATTTGCTTGGCGCGCGCGCTCATTTAAATTCAAACTGTTTTCTTTATTTTATGTGCGCAATACGCGTCACAACGTTAAAAAAACGTAAAATCTAGTCTTTATAATAAGTATAAACTTTACTGTGCTTAACGCTCAGTGTTATAAAAATTATTTGACTCGTTGCAAGGTCCAGTTCACGCAGGACCCTAAACAGTTTCATAAGTTTGTTAACTCTAAACGTAAACCCGAGTTATACCCTCCCTCGCTTTCAGTTAGGAATACTACAATAAATTCTGATCAAGAAATAGCCGATCTTTTTGCTGAGTTTTTTAAAACTACATATTCGGCCTCAAAATCTCCAGCTATGCCCAGTTCGTACCTAATCTTCAGGCCTATCGTAAACGAAAGCTCACTTATTCTTGATCTTCGACGTGTTAGGCCAGTATATTCACCAGGATGGAATACCGGGCTCTGTGCTTAGGTATTGCTCCGAGGCGCTGTGTAACCTCCTTCTTAATTTGTTTACCTTATCTTTAGAATCCTCAGAATTTCCCCTTATTTCAAGGGAATTATTTGTTATTCCTCTCCACGAAAAAGGTAGCAAATTGGATGCCAGTAACTATAGGGGTATCCCTAAGTTATCGGCAATCCCCAAACTTTTCCAGAATGTGATCACTCCTCAAGTGCAACAATCTTGTGGAACTTACCTCTTTCGCTATTAGGGGCTTCCAACAAAACGTTCAACCAACAAAACTTTTAATCACACTAATTAGGGCAAAAGGGAAAACGGAAAAGCCACACTGAATCATGAAGAACCGCTATATAAAGCGGGTCCGATGCCTTGGAAAGTCTTTCAGTGCTAGCAGCAAAGCGAGCAACAACAACTCCCAAGGACCAAAACGGATCACCAGGTAAGAAGAAATAGGAGTAAAGGCCACCCAGGCCAAGGTAACTTGTCAACTAATCCTTGTCGGAGGACCGACTGATCAGGCATAAAAACTATTCTCATTTATAGTAGACCTTAAAGGCCTCTAGCCATTCTCGATTATTTAGTAGACCTTAAAGACCTCTAACCATTCTCATCTATAGTAGACCTTAAAGGCCTCTAACCATTCTCATTACTTAGTAGACCTAAAAGGCCTCTAAATCGATCACACTAACTAGCAGACCTTAAAGATCTCTAATCGTTCCTTCAGCGAGCAGCTCTTCACCCACCGCGGGCGGCCAGCCCCGCCAGAGACGAATATCTTGATAACTTCCAAGCATAGCGCCATGCTAACGATTTACATCTCAACAGCTCTAAATGCAAACTGATATTTTCACGCGTCACTCCCCTGCTTGCCACATATATGCTTAACGATTGCTCTTTGGAAAGAATTCCTATTTTCGATGATCTGGGAGTTCGCCTGGATCCTAATCTGCCCAAAATAGCTTTTTGTTTTTCGCCCTCCGTGGCCTACCCTGGGATGCTAACTTTAGATTGCCGTCTTACTCTACTGACTTTTCCTACTTAATTTACCTTCTTTAGCTAACCGTAAGACGATGCTTGGCGTTTCTACATAAATTTATTCACCGTGATGTGGAAAGCCCCTACCTTCTAGGCCAGCTCACTTTTCATGTTCCCCGTCTTTCATCTTTAACTTTTATTCCATTAGTAGTTAACCACTGTAAGTAAGCGAGAGTTTGAAGAACATGAACCCTTTAGGGTTTTATGTACTAATTACAATCGCCTTTTTAGTAGTATTGAAGGCATTGAAAGCCTTCAAAAACTAAAAACATTGTACTACTTGTGACGGTCTGCCGCCCCAGTTTCCCAGATAGCTCAGGGACGGCCAGGGTCCGCCTACAATAATGAGTCCGAGTGGTAGCTGAAAAGAGAAGAAGCCCGTTTCCAAGTGAGAACGCTGCGGAGAATTCGGTGAAATTGAAGCAATTGGGGTTCTTTATTCAAACTTCGGGTACAGAGTTGAGTTACTGATCTGGAACTCGGCGGCGTCGGCTGTCCGGACTTCTCGCGTCGTGGTAAGCTAGCTCGGTTGGCTGGCTCGGGATCTGCCAGTCGTCGGCATGGCGGAGGTGCCAATCCGGGTCAGAGCCAAGGAACCCAGGAACCTGTAGAGAGGATGAGAAAGAAGAAACCCAGAGAGAATGGTGTGGAATCTAAAGTCTTCAGTAAGAGGATGGTTTGGACTCTAAAGTCTTCAATAGGAGAACGGTTTGGACTCTAAAGTCTTCAATAAGAGAACAGGTTGGACTCTGAAGTCTTTAATAAGAGAACGGTTTGGACTCTAAAGTCTTCAATAAGAGAACAGGGTGGACTCTGAAGTCTTTAGTGAGAGAGGCGCGGTGGACTCTAAAGTCTTCGGTAGCGATCGAGAGAGAATGTTGTGGACTGTAAAGTCTTCAGGGAGGGAACGCGGTGGACCCTAAAGTCTTCGGTAGCGAGCGAGAGAGACGGTTGTGGACTCTAAAGTCTTCAGTGAGAGACGCGGTGGACCCTAAAGTCTTCGGAAGCGAGCGAGAGAGAATGTTGTGGACTCTAAAGTCTTCAGTGAGAGAAAGCGGTGGACCCTAAGTCTTCGGTAGCGAGCGAGAGAGACGGTTGTGGACTCTAAAGTCTTCAGTGAGAGACGCGGTGGACCCTAAGTCTTCGGTAGCAAGCGAGAGAGAATGTTGTGGACTCTAAAGTCTTCAGAAAGAAAGGGCGGGCGGACTCTAAAGTCTTCAGAGAGAGAGAATGTTGTGGACTCTAAAGTCTTCAGAGAGAGAGGGCGGTCGGAGAGAGAGAATGTTGTGGACTCTAAAACAGTGGTCGGCACTATCACAATTGCAATCCAAAATTGCATATATATGAGTAAATAAACGACTTCTATGTCCAGATATGATAATATAACTATATAATAATATAGCTAGCATTTGGTTTTCTATGCAAAATCAATAGCTCTTACTATAAAAATAGCTATTTTCCGCTAAAAGTGGCTAGAGCAGGGTAACTGATGCTTTGAGCATACTGTCTGTGTGCTGGCAGCGCTGCCGGCAGAGGCTCTTCCAACCAAATGTGGTTGGGACGCGCCGACAGCTGCTCTAAAGTCTTCAGAGAGAGAGGGCGGGCGGACTCTAAAGTCTTCAGAGAGAGAAAGGGCGGGCGGACTCTAAAGTCTTCAGAGAGAGAGGGCGGTCGGACTCTAAAGTCTTCAGAGAGAGAGAGGTAATTCGGCAAGCCGAATTAGTCGCCGCGACTCGAAAGTCTATCGACGATTTATTGCAACCCAAATCGAAAGATTCGGGTCGCCCAAAAAATGACTTTGGCTGCTGACTACTGGAAGTGTGCTGCAAGAGGCTTACCGCTTCCGATCGCTGTCGGCTGCTAAGTGATCTTCCTTGGCCAGCGGCCCGCTTTATATAGCCCTAGCGTGGCCTAGTGTGCCCGCCGTTATCGCCGCCTAGTGTGCCCCTTCCCTGCCGGTGTGACCCTTTGTCGTCAGTGTGGCCGTTGGTTGACTTCTGGTCACTTGGGCGGTTCTATCACGAGTGATTTGCATATCTAATTTAAACTTGGTCGTGACCCAGTTTTTATTGTCCCTGTGGCGGCTGCGCTGCCGCGATCCATGGCACGCGCCGTTCCGCATTCCATGCATTCTGGCATATTTGCGGTCTTCCGTCTCGCTTCTGCTGTAGCGTGCAGGTGGCCGCTGCGAATTCCGTTTCGCATTCCTGGGCTCTGCCGATGCCGGCACAATGTGCACTATGTGCACTATGTTGCGGGTGACGTTACCGGTGATGTTGCTTGTGACGTCATGCGGCCTGTATGTGGCCAGTGTGTGCTTGGCTCCCTTAACCCTTTGATCCTAAAGCATAACTTATAGCTACTCTTTATGGGAACTTATAGCTACTATTTATATAAACTTATAGCTATTATTTATTAGAGATCGGCATGGCTTGATTCAAAATACAGGATAAATAGAATGGATTCGAATTGAATTGAATTGAATGAGTGCGAGGAACACAATGAAATGAATGAATCTTATTGTGAGTGCGTGTTGTGCTTCATTTTCCTTAATGAGTTAGAATAAATAAAGCACAAAACGGATTGAAAAATTTGGGAAAGCGAAAAAAAGTTGAGTAACTAAAATTTTTGACGTATAACATATGCATTCTTTGCTTTCATATTATGTGATTACTTTAAAGAAAGAAAATGGACACAGGAAAATTAGCCGACGAGTCTAAGTTATTTGTATAAATATTGTGGTTTATGATTTGATGTTATTGTTTCTGTTTTTATGTATATAAAATTTGGTAAAACTGAAACCAAACAATCGGAATGCATTCAATATGGAAACCTAGTATTCTACGAATTCGCACTCATGTATTTAACGCCTCAAAAATTATATTCTTCATGCTGGTCCTGTACTTCAATCCGATCTGACGATTTAAATTCTAAAGTGACGGTATTTCCAATATGTGTTCTGTGCGGACATTAAAAATGTACCGTCAGATCTGGGTCGATCCGAAGCATACACCCTTTCAAAGAATCCTGTTCCGAAATAAGAGAGGAGATATCCGAGACTTCGAAATAAAAACAGTTACCTTCGGTGTCAACTGTGCTCCTTTCCTAGCTATTCGAGTGCTGCAACAGCTAGCAGACGATTCCTTAGCCGCTGCCATAAGGGCGCAATCTCCTCTACTTCACGACCCACGAGTAAGGGAATCCGAGAGGCAGAACACATGCTGATTTCCATTGCGTTGGAGCGTGGAGCATACGGCTAAGAATTTTACAGAGAAAAGGCCCCTTCCAGAAGCAAGTGTAATTTTGAACCTGTTTCCATTCATAGACTAACACGGCCTTTTAAGGGCCCTTTCTGTCAGTTAATCAGTAATCAATCGTACGCCTGATCCGATCGAAGTACTGGATTCCTAAAATAAAGAATTCACCAAGGCTGTGGTGAATCCGTGTAAGAATTGCACGATTTAAAGCGAAATTCCAAAAGACAGAGTCTCCTTTTCGAGAACTTTCACATATGGGTATTGATTATGCCATCCCGTTCGAGATAAAAAATTATACAGGGAGAGCGTGTCTTATTACGAAGGGATATGTATGCGTATTTGTGTGTTTTCCACGAAGGCTATACATTTGGAGCCCACATCCGATCTTACCACCGAAACCTTTCTAGCAGCCTTTGCCCGTAGCTAGAAGCGGTTGTCTTCAGCGGATCCATTCGGATAATGGCAAGATATTTGTACGGGCAGCATCGCTAATTTGTTGGGACTTCCTACAAACCATCAAAGAGTCTATGGCGTTTCATTTCGCCAGGGGCTCCACATATGGGTGGTCTGTGGGAAGCCGGGTGAAAAGTTTTAAAACCCTTTTCTACAAAGCTACTGCTACCCACAAGTACCCACAAGTAGATTTTGCCAAGATCGAAGATTGCCTCAATTCCAGACCCCTCTCCCTGATATCCAAAGATCCCTCCGTTTTGTTAGCCCTCACGCCGGGCCATTTCCTGATTAGGCATTGCTTTCCAAGGCAGAGCCTGAGATCAAAGAGCCAAGTCAATACTGAACCGATGGCAACATTTGAAGGCCCAACATTAGCAGTTTAGTGTGCCGTGGAAAGAGAAGTATCTCAAAGAACTCTACAAACGCAACAAATGGACAATTTGCAATCGAATGAATGGCAGGTCGGCAGAATTTTTCTCAGTTTTACCCGAAGCCGACGACCGAGTTCGAGTGGTAGAAGTCCGTACGGCGCGCGGAACAATAAAACGTACCATACATAAGGTCAACCTTCTCCCTGTGGAGAGCAAGGAACCAATTGTTTTCAGCTGTTCGCGCCAAAAGGGCGCCTATTTTCGAGAGGCAGTGTAATGTAGTATGTGCATATATCGAGGGTATGTATACTGTACCATTAAAAACATAGCAACACTAAGTTGCATTATGTAAACTAATAAATTCAAGTTGACTAAAAAGTCGCACGCTGATAGCGGCATTACGCCAAGTCAGCATTCCCACGCAGACCGCATACACAAACAAACATATGCCCATACGACACTCGCTCTTGAACATATACCTAAGATATACATATGCGGCTGCGCCTCTGCTGTGGTCAACGGCAGCGCAGTCGCCAGCAACAATTATGTACTTAGCTTAAGTCGACTTCTCTTTGTACTCAATAAAACAATCGAAATGCAAACCTCCACCAGCACGGATGTGCAATCTTTTTACTTATGTCTAATATCTTAAGGGGTCGGAAATAACCCAACATATTAACATAACTACAACATATGGCGACCGTGACATTGTGCAGATTGCAGACTTCGGACTTCGAATCCGAAGATTCCATTTTCCTCGAGTTTGAATTGGAACGCGGAGTGACCGTGGAGGAGCAGCGAGCGCGACTGATCAACTTTGCACGTCAGCCGGATCACTCAGAGGGAGTACGGATTCGCCTCGAGGAATTCAATAACTTTCGTATTTTTTGAGATATCAACTTGAAATTTGAAATAAACATTCTACAAAGCCCAAAGAATTGAATAGATATAAGAAAACGGGCGTGGCATTTTCGTGGGCGCCAAAATTTAAAAAAAAAATCATTTCAAAACATACAAATAAAAAAAAATATTTTCTTATTTTTTAGAGAATTTTAAATAATTTCATATTTTTTTGTAATTTTTAACATTAAAAAAGTATTCTATTTTTTAATTTGGAGACAATTTTTTTGTAATTTTGTGTGAAATTTGTGTGTTTGGATATAGGCTCACGTTTTTAGCTATAACTTCAAGATTATAAGTCAAAGCATTAAAAACGAGGGCTAATATTGAACATAATTGACTGAGAAAGAAAAAAACACTTACGTTTACAAAATGTAGAATTTTTTTTAAAATAAAAACAAGAAAGGAAGCTAACTTCGGCTCACCGAAGTTTGTATACCCTTGCAGAGTTTAAACAAAAAATTAAAAACGAAATTCTGAAATAATAATTTGTTGCCAAATCACAAATTTGATGGCAATGGTTTGAAACACGGCTAAGCTATGGTTTTTTTAATTTTCCTGATTGTTCCTATGGCAGCTATATGATATAGTCGTCCGATCCGGCTCGTTCCGATATATGTACGAGTGAGAGTATATAGAAGACCAACTGCAAAGTTTTATTCAGATAGTTTTGAAACGGAGGGACTATTTTGCGTAGAAACGTACAGACGGACAGGCTAGATCGACTCGGCTGTTGATCCTGATCAAGAATATATATACTTTATAGGTCGGAAATGTTTCCTTCACTGCGTTGCAAACTTTTGACTGAAATTACACATACCCTGCAAAGGGTATAAATATTAAACGGAAAATTTATTTATTTAAATATTTAATTTGACTTCTGTTGCTGCTATAGTATTGTGGAAGTGCATGCGAGATATACCACTATGTTTAGCACTAAAGTTTCCAATATTGGTGATATACATCTGTATTTACCAATGCCATTCTAATGGACAATCAATAATAATGGCTGCCGTATTCTTGTATTCAACCGCACTATTTGTGATTAAAATGAATAGAAGATTTTATCATTGTCCTACGATTTTGAGGGGAGATTTCAAAATAAATTTTGCAGATGTAAAAAATCAATCAATAATTGAATTTTTATATGAAGAATTTAATTTAACGATGCCCAATGATCGCAATCTTAGCACAACAAAACTACTAGTGTTGCAGTATTCACAAGATATATAAATAGATTTCTGGTGTCCTACAGGGCTCTGTGCTCGGACCTGTTCTTTATAACATTTACACCTTCGACATTCCCCTGTTTCAAAGATGTCATACACTTATTTTTGCCGACGATACCGCCCTGTTTAACTCTGGCACTACTTATAATTCGATAGAAAACGAGCTACAAATGTGCTTGGATGCATTATCTTCTTATTTTTATTAGTGGAAAATTAAAGTAAATGCCTCAACAACAAAAGCAATTTTCTTCACCAAAAAACGGAAACTGTATTTTCGGCCTAATAGTGATCTTAAACTAAATAACAGACATCAAATGGGGAAACTCAATAAAGTATCTAGGAATACATACTTTTTACCAATATACATGAGTAAATATTAGTAAATAGTAAATACAAAATGTATTATTTCCCATCCATAATTTCCACAACTCTTACATCATCATAATCAGCATTGTCATCATTATTATAATGATCTTCATCAAATTTTAAAACTGAAACAGTATGGTAACTAAAAAATGAAATGAACAATTTTGATTTAAATTTGCTTAAGCTTTTGTAAGCCTTTTGTTTTCGCACCGGTTACACCGGTTCTACGATTTGTCGTATTCCTGAACATAGCTGAATATGCCCGTCAAGGCACTATGGGGTTTTTGACCACTTTTTGTGGCATTTAGTCATTTTTTAAAAGTTTGTTAATTTTAAAATAAATAGTGGGAATGTATTAACAGAACATCAAACTGTTATGCCTCATACTCAAAATGTTAATAGTTAACAGCATATGTTAGCATAACAGCTGTAAAGTCAGCTGTTGCATCCCAAAGCCCGAGCGCTATAGTTGCAATTTTCACTACGTGATTTAGGAAATTAAAGAAGTCGCTTAAAACACAATTTAAAGGAAAAATAAATAATGGACACTAATTCCCCAGGTTTGTACTACATGTTAAATGTATTAATTCTTCAAATTGTGCGTGTCTATACTAACATTTTGTCATTTTAAAAATGCTCCTTAAGCTGAATTTTGAGAAACAAATTTCAACTTTGGATAGAGTTTTGAAATAGAGTCCTGCAGAGTCCTTCAATGCGTCCAAGAGTATGTTGTAGCGTTGTCAATTCTGAGCGAAAGGCTGTTTGTCTTAATGTGCACTTTTGCGCACTATTGGTGCAATTTTAATTTTAATTAATTAACCAACGCCGATTTGGTTAATGTTTGGAGTAGCAAGAATGGCCGGCTTTAGCAAGAAAATGCTGTACAATTTTTTTTTTCAAAATAGAAAATGAAATAAATTAATAATTAAACTAATACCTTATATAAAATATTAGTTTTAACCTTTTAAGTATGACGGAAGTTGTTCTTTTTCGATTTAGCAGCACTTATAGAAAAACACTGCAATTCGGCATTTTAGTCTGATAGTTTCTTAGGAAAGCGTTGTCCGATTCAGCTCAAAATTGCTACAAAATATTAAAATAGCAACAAATTTCAGCTGCTAAAATTTCATTAGTTTATCTTTAGCTTTACCCGATCGTTCCTATGGGAGCTATAGGATATAGTTTCCTGATCCGAACGATTTTCATACCATATATGCGTAGGGACAAATAATGACGATCTATGAAGTTTCATGTCGATATCTCCAAAACTGACCGAGTTATTAATTAATGCCACAAAAACAGGTCAAAAACCCCATAGTGCAAGGGTGACAAGAAGACGACATTTGCTTGAAAAAAAGGAAACTAAAACCAGCCCGTCCTTTCCGATACCCACTCGCGTCAAGGCACCCAAGTCCGTAAGTCGAAAGTTAAAAGCTCGAGTGTCGCGGTAAAAGGGGGACAAGTTCGAAGACAAATCCAAGAATTATCATCCTGCAGCCTTTGACGAAAGCGTCTACCGAGCCTTACCCTACGGTGCAGCCAGAGTATCCAGCCTCACCGCCAAAAAATCCTCTGCATTCGGGACTGATTTCCTGAGGGTAGAAAAAGAATGGCCCTAACAGAGCAACCAACGGTCGCAACCGCTGATCGCCGTGGGGGATCACGTCAGCCTCAGTGAGGCCAAGAATAATTCTCCTGGTCAAGCTTCTACGTCCCCACACACACTAAAAATCCGTCTGCACAAGTGCGAGCCTTATGGGACAAGATCGAAATAGAATAAATATATGTGCTCTGACCCAATTGGCCTGGAAGGTTCCCTCCTCCTTTTCAACTTAAGATTCAAGGATGTTTAACAGCGCTAGCATTTTCTCATATATCCACTGGAAACTGAGATTCACTGCTAGTCTGTCTGTGCACAAGCAAACTGCCAAACGCGACCCTTTCCCTATGGGAACAGTCCCTCACGTCGAAATCCGAAATTCCGACTTGGGAAGAGAATAACATCTTCCTTTGCGAAAGGTATCGGAAACTGGAGGCCTTCGAGGATATGAAGCCGACTCAGACAATTCCGAAAAAGCTGCAATCCATCGAGATTAAGGTCAGCACCAAACACTTAGGGTGTGACTTATGCTACTTATAGAAGAATCATCCAATAAGATTGTGCCCGCGCTTTCTCCATAAAAAATAAGCAGCTATGTCTGAATTGTTTCGCGAGATGCCATCAGCTTCTCGATTGCTCAAGCACACACAGCTGTACCTTCTCCGAAAAATCCGAATCCGATCTAGGATATTCGAGGTCCATTGCATTAGTACAGTTTCTTTGAAACGAGAATCGTTTGACCGTTCCTTACAAGAGCAATATGACAACGTGATTCAGTAGTATCTGGATCTAGGTCACATGACAGAAGATCCATCCAACCTACTATCTTCCACATCACAAGGTAATCAATAGAGATCAGCTTGGCTTGATTCACAACACAGGATAAATAGAATGGATTCGAATTAAATTGAATTGAATGAGTGCGAGAAACACAATGAAATGAATGAGTCCTATTGTGACTGCGTCTTGTGTTTCATAGAGAATGACATTTGGCTTAATGAGTGAGAATAAATAAAGCACAAAACGGATTGACAAATTTGGGAAAGCGAAGAAAATTCGAGTCACTCAAATTTTTGACGTATAACATATGTATGCATTCTTTGCTTTCATTTCATGTAATTTTCTTAAAGAAAGAAAATGGACACAGGAAAATTAGCCGAAGAGACTAAGTTATTTGTATAAATATTGTGGTTTTTGATTTGATGTTATTGTTCCTGTTTTTATGTATATAAAACTTGGTAAAACTGAAACCAAAAAAACCGAATGCATTCAATATGAAAACCTAGTATTCTACGAATTCGCACTTATTCAATTCGTTTTTTTGTCTGTATGTTGTGCGTCCGAGTCTAACCGGAACGCACTTACACACTCAAACTCATCCGATTGAGCATTCTATTTCACTTAAAGCATTTCGAGCATTGTTCATTCGAATGTTGTTTTTTTGCAACTCATGCAGACCTCTATTATTTATGTACATTATTTACAAGAAAAGGTGACTTCGTCACACCCCCGTCTTACGTCCGGGCGGGACGAAGAAAGACCTGTACTTTCCCCCTTGTGCTGATTTGCTCCCGGAAGCGCTGTCCTTGCTTCTCTTCGAGGTACCTCCTCGTGCGGCGACCCCTGATCTCCAGCCGGGAGTGGATCCCTGCCACTAACCGGGCGGGGAGCCTGCCTCCGGGGATGGCCCATTCCGGCGGAGCTACCACCCACGGCTCCCGGGCGGGGGCGACGTTCTGCTCAGGCGGCGTGGTTGCGGCCTCTTCTTCCGAGGAGTGGCTGGGCGAGTCCTCCCAAGGTGCGCTTCGGCGACGCCCTGATCGGCATCGGGGTCCTACTGCGTCGGCCTCCAGCGGCCGGCCTGCGGCGAACAGGATATCCCTCGCTGGCGCTGAGGTAGGCCAGAACGGTCCCGGCCCAAATATCTGCAGGTGCGCGTCCGGGCTTCCTGGCCGACTGGGTGGCGAATGGCTCTCGTCGGAGTCGTGGTGCAGCGCCAGCGGACTCGGTGTGCGGGACCGCGGCGGTATGTATGTCGCCACATACCCCTCTGCCGTCGGGTCGTACCTCGGCGTGCGTGGTTGCAGATACTCGGCGTGAGCCACGAGCGGCGATGATCCGCCGTCGTCGGATACCACCTCGTAGGTGGCTTCGAGGGGACCGGGTACCTGGCCGCTGGTCGGGACTTCCTACGGCATCAGGGTGGGTGAACCCGGTCAAGGGGGCGAACATAGTTCCCACTCGATTCGCTGCAGTGGCGGCGTGGGCTCGATGCGGGCAGTTCCGAATCGTCCATCCGGCTCCACCTCGTCGTCGTCGTTGCTGGGGGCCCCGGCCGGCTGTAGTCCGGCTGGAAGGCCGCGTCCCGCCCTTGGGGCTACCATGGCCAGGAGGGGCGGTCCGGCGGGTCGCCTTGGCGGTTCTGGCCCACGTCCACCATTAACGGCCGCATAACCTCGTTAGGCGAGGCCGGCTCTAGCGGGTCGTCTCCCGATATCGGGCGCCTGCGCTCGTCCATGTGGAGGTCGCGGAAACTGTCCTCGACCGCCGCCGTCAGGCAGGAAAAGTCCCGCCTAGCTGGGGGGTCTCCGGCTCGTCGAGCGTGTATCGGGGAGCTTAATGGGGGTGGCCCCATTAGTTCTGCGGCGACTGCCACCCGAGTGAGCGGGCGGCCCTCGGGCCATAGATAGGCCGGTAGGCCTCCGCGTCCTCCGCTCGTGTTGTCTTGATGTCTGTGGAAGGAAGAAGATGAGTTAGTGTGGAATTCTTCCCCTTCGTCCTACCTAACAGTGTGCTCCCCGCCTAATTTCGCCCTACTCCCCACGTCTGCCTTAGTTTTCCCTCTCGCGTATTTGATTCCCGAAATTTCTGTAACGCGGGTTCTTCCCCCCGGCGGGCAGAGTGTTGGACAAGCGCACCTGTTGTGACGCCTCCCCTAAGAGGCGCACAAATACTTAGTATTTTTATTATTAATATTCTATAATTATATTAATAAATATAATTAATATATAATAATAATAAAGTTGAGTAACGAAATTTCCAAAATAACCCCTTGTCCCAACATACAAATGTCTTGTATGATCCTTCCTGGACACGGCTGAGTGTTATCCTGGCCAGAGGTTCGTTACACTGTCAACAAGTGACTCCGTGAATCTTTGGCCGTTGCCCAGATGAAAGGTCATCTATGGTTTGCTCGTACTCGTTTCCGACGCAATCTTCGGTATCTGCCCCGCTGCGATATGGTTTCAGCTTGTTGAGGCTAGCGGTCTGCCGTCGACGACTGCCGGGTATGTGCAGTTGTACGATGTTGGGCGATGGAAATTTTGCCACCTTGAACGGCTCGTCGTACTTCGCCGCCAGTTTTGCTGCGAATCCCTCAGCAGCCTTTGATAAGTGGTGGCGTCGTACCAGCACTAGTGATCCCACCGCCGGTCTCCAAGTCCGTTGGCGGAGATTATAGTGGCGACTCTGATCCGCTGATGCGCGATCAGCGTTGTTCCTGACGACCTCGAAGACGTTACGTAGCCGTTCGCTATGTTCTGTGGGTGTTACCTCGCGGGTTCTGCGTCCCGGTGTAACTTCGTCGTAGAGCGCGTGGGGCAGCCGTGGTTCTCTTCCTTGGACCAGGAAGGCTGGGCTGAATCCCATCGTTTCGGAGATTCGTCCTTTCTGTGGGATTTTGCTTCGGTGTGTATGGGGCCGTATGCTGGAGCGTTTTGCAAAAGTTCCGGAACGATCGACCCGTGAACTGGGTGCCGTTGTCGCAGACAAACAACCGTGGCACGCCGAATCGGCTCAGGAATCGTTCCAAAAAACTCGCGTTCCAGATGGGTTCCTGTGGCTTTGCGTAATGGTATCAACTCTACCCATTTACTAAAGGAGTCGAGGAAGACCAGGACCATCGTGTTCCCCTGCTTCGAGCGAGGCAGAGGGCCGACGAAATCCGCGCAGAGAACGTGGAATGGCTCCTCCACTTTCCGGGTGAACATCCATCCCGCCGGCTTTTCCTGGCTGACTTTGAACCGTTGACAGCTCAGGCAGTGGCGTACATAGCGGGCGACATCGCGGAGAAGTCCCGGCCAGTAGTAGCGTTGGGCAACTCGATTGCTAGTTTTCCGAGCTTCCAAGTGTCCGGCGGTGGGTTTGTCGTGATTCTCCTGTAGAACCTGGTGTGAACTCCTCCTCCTGTGGCCGTGGCCCGATGCTGCGATAAAGCTGTCCGCTTTCTTCCCTGTAGTCCGGGAACTTGGCTGGTTCGGTCCGAACTTTCTCCAACATCCTTGTGAGCCACTTGCAGTTTGTTCCTTGCACCTGCGCTTGCTGCGCCACGGGCAGCGGTTGGCGTGAGAGAACGTCGGCCACTAGATTTTGGGCCCCTCTCCGGTAGAAGACATCGTATTGATACTGCTGCAGCTCGAGTGCCCAGCGGGCGATTCGGCCGAGCGGGCGATTCGATGGAATTCAGCCACTTTAAGCCCTGATGATCCGTTATGACTTCGAAACGGTATCCCTCGATGTAACATCGCATCTTCCTTATTGCCCATATGATGGCGAGGCACTCCTCGGTCACCGAGTAGTTCCTCTCTGCGCTGTTCAGGCGGCGGCTGGCATAGGCCACCACTCGCTCCTGTCCCTCGATGGTCTGCGTAAGTACGGCTCTGATGCCATATTCGCTGACGTCCGTTTATAGTACTGACTTCTGCTCGAAGTCCGGACAGAATAAGAAGGGTGCCTCCGTTAACTTAGCTTTTAATTCCTGAATGACCTGATCCTGCCTCGGTGCCATCGGCGAAGTTGGGAACAAATCGACCATACCAGGAAGCGATTCCCAGGCACCTCCGAAGTTCCTTCAGGCAAGTTGTGCGGGATCGTGGATCGCGGCCACCTTTTCCGGGTCAGTGTGAATTGCCGTTGGGCAAAGTGACATTTTTCCTTGTTCAGCCGTAGGTTGGCTCGTCGCAGTCGGTGAAACACTTCTCTAAGGTTTGCCACGTGTTTTTCCAGGGTTGACCCGATGACAATGATGTCGTCCAGGTAAGCGAACGCATGCGGGTTCATATCTGGACCGATGACCGTGTCCAAAGCCCGTTGAAATGTCGCGGGCGCCAAGTGGAGTCCGAAAGGCATGACTCGCCAATGGAATAAGCCTCGGCCAGGAACCGTGAAGGCTGTGCATTCCCGGCTCTCCTGAGCCACCGGGATTTGCCAGTAGCCGTTCTTCAAGTCCAGCGTTGATATATACTTCGCATTCCGTACGCGCTCCAAGATCTGATGAATCCTTGGCAGCGGGTACGCGTCCGGCACAGAGTTCTCGTTGAGTTGCCTGTAGTCGATACACATCCGAGCGTCACCGTCCTTTTTAGCCGCGATCACAATGGGTGCACTGTGCGGGCTTTTTGTCTATGACGGCCCTCATGGCCGGATTCCGTGGGAAATACCGCTGTTTTATCGGTCGGTAGTTGCGCTTGATGTTTCGGTGCTCCGCGATGTGAGAGACTCCGGATAGAGCGTCGAATTTCTCCCATTCCTGCTTAAGAAATCCTTCTACCCAGGGTTCTGGCTACTCTGACACTGAATGTGTCAGCTCTAGTGGGTCCAGCTCCTCCTCTGGGGCATGGCTCACTGAGTCGACGGTGCCGCATAAAAGCGCGTTTTGTTCCGGCGTTTCCTCGACGTGGTGTTGGAAACGGACACGTTTCTTGGAGGTGCGAAAAGGGTTTCGCTGCGCGACGGTGGCATCCCACGGATAAAACGTCTGGTCTGGTCGTCGTGTGTGCTTCTGCATCCGGCTCGTTGCCGCGGGTGTGTTCGGGGCCTGTGCTCGAGGCGTAGGAGTCTGTGGTTGACGTGGTTGGTTCGGCCTAGTGCGTGGCTGCGGCACTGGCCTCTGTGCTTGTCGTTGTCCTTGATGAGTGGCAGCCGGCTCCTCCTGGTTAACCGTGCCCGATGATCCTCGTTGTTCAGAGCGTGGCCGTTGCCATTTCCCGAAGCCTGTCGTCGACAACATTCTATTGTCCGTAGCTCCCGTCGTCCACAGTCCCAACAGAAAGTTATTCTGGGGTTTCGGCATTCCGCCGCGAAATGTCCGGACTGGCCGCAGTTCCTGCACGCCTCCCGTACGTTTACTGGTGCTTGTCCTGATGATGATGCCGTGGCTCGACTCGTGCTCGCTTTCCTAGTGGTTCCCCGGCATGAGTGATGCAGGCGGCCGATGGGCCGTGCGAGATGTTGGCAGCGGGCGGTGCCCGTGAGGGTATGTCCCGATGATTCCTCGCTCGTCCGTCCCGACTGCGGGTTACTTCGTATTCGACCACTAAGTGGGTTAATTCCTCCAGGGTACGAAAATCCTGCCTCCTGGTGAAAAGTTGGTACTCCGGCTGCATGTTGTCGTAGACTCGTTCTAGTTCACGCTCCGGTGTGAATCCTGCCCGGCGTATTCGTAGGCGCAGGTCCATTAAGTACTCCTTGAAGGGCTCGTTGGGCCTCTGAAAGTGTGTCCTGATCTCGTCGTCCAGCCGCTGGTAGTGGCGCGGCGGCAAAAAGAAGTCCAAGAATTCCTGGCGAACTTCCGTCCAGGTGGCATCTCGCAGTCCACTGGTCCTATACCAGCTCTAGGCGCGGCCAGTACTACCAAAGCTAAGGCTAGATACTTCCGGTCGATCCGGCAGGTATCGACCCGTTCCTCGATGTGCTCAATGAAACCGAGCGGATCCCGTCCCGTCGAACGAGAGTCCCCATTTAGTCATCCGATCCAGTAAAATGGATCCCCATGATGATTTGTTGTACGTGGTGGGTCCTTGGTCTTCGTCGGCTTCGCGTGCTTCGCGACAGCAAAAGTGTAAGCGGTGCCATCGGCGCTGCAGATCCTGGCGATTTAGCTTCCGAATCCAAATACATAGGCGAAAGTAGCTTCGAGTCTACGCACAGTGTATTATTTTGCCAATCTAGAGCGCCTTTATTAAAAAAAAAAATTCTTTTTCGCGTCCATGCGCTTTAAGCTGCACTTTTAGAAATGTTCAACTATGAGGAAATCACAATCAAAACCAAATTGAAAATTTTATCTTTGAAGATAACGATTTTTAAAGTGGGACGTTAGAAATGCCTGAAAACTTGCATTGGGCAGCGAGCATCAGTTGACAAAGTTTAGTCTTTTCAATTGCATCGCGTAATCAGTGGGTGCAGCCAAAAATTATTTTTATCATATTAATTGATCGATTATTTATCTATTTTCAATAAGAAATAAATTTTTTCCAACGTTAACATTTTTTTTCTTTTTTTGGAAAAAAATATCAAAAAGTAAGGGGTTTTTATCATGTTTCCTATTTTTGGTGGAAAAACACTTATATGATCCTATCTCATTCTATTAAACCAGGACATACACCATTTGCAGCAATTCATATAGAATCGGTTTCAAAAAATCTTGCTCATATTATGCACAAATACTTTAAATTTGAAAATATGTGAAATAACCCGTGCTGAATTTTTGGAGGCTTGAGCAAGAAACGTGAGCGAAATTTCCGTGTAGAACCGTCAGTAATGGCGTTTAGCCATGACATTTGGTCAGTTTATATTGCAATAACATATTTCCAAACTATGTTTTGAATTTCCAAACAAATTTCGAAGATTTGGGAAAGATAAAGCCAGAAATTCATAAATAATAGAAGTTTATAATGAAAACTTCGCGTGTACATACGAATGGTGATCTTATGGAGGTGCTAAGAATCATATGATATATTTCTTTAAAATTTTTAAACACCACCATAAATTAGGCACTAAGAGCTTTCAGAAAATGTGCCCAACTATTGTCTTAAGATCAAGACGGTGACAATAGCTCTGAAACAAACTCGAATCAAATACGCTTGATAGCCAAAAAGCTGTACAATTTCTTTATAAAATGGCATTATTTCATTTTTTATACCCTTGCAGGGTATATTAGTTTCAGTCAAAAGTTTGCAACGCAGTGAAGGAGGCATCTCCGACCCTATAAAGTATATATATTCTTGATCAGGATCAACAGCCGAGTCGATCTAGCCATGTCCGTCTGTCCGTCTGTCCGTTTCTACGCAAACTAGTCCCTCAGTTTTAAAGCTATCTGAATGAAACTTTGCAGTAAGGCTTCTATATACTCTCACTCGTACATATGTCGGAACGGGCTGGATCGGACGACTATATCATATAGCTGCCATAGGAACAATCAGGAAAATAAAAAAAACCATAGCTTAGCCGTGTTTCAAACCATTGCCATCAAATTTGTGATTTGGCAACAAATTATTATTTCAGAATTTCGTTTTTAATTTTTTGTTTAAACTCTGCAAGGGTATACAAACTTCGGTGAGCCGAAGTTAGCTTCCTTTCTTGTTTTTATTTTAAAAAAAATTCTACTATTTTGGCGCCCACGAAAATGCCACGCCCGTTTTCTTATATCTATTCAATTCTTTGGCCTTTGTAGAATGTTTATTTCAAATTTCAAGTTGATATCTTAAAAAATACGAAAGTTATTGAATTCCTCGAGGCGAATCCGTACTCCCTCTGAGTGATCCGGCTGACGTGCAAAGTTGATCAGTCGCGCTCGCTGCTCCTCCACGGTGACTCCGCGTTCCAATTCAAACTCGAGGAAAATGGTTTCCAACTCCAGCTTGTTCCGGTAGGTAATCCATGTAACGCCCATGGGGCTGGTGTTTTCCCTAAGTTCTCGATGCGTGTGATTTTTTTTGTTTATTATTAATCTAGTTATTTTATTCAGTTTTTTCCTTCTTATTAATATATTTATTTTATTTGGTTTTATTCGCTGATCAAATCACCGAAGGAAAAAAGCCAAGGATATTTCCTTGCCTTTTTTCCTTCAGTGATTTGATTTATTTTCCCTTAATTTTGCCCCCGCAAAATTTTTCTTTTGATTTATTCTTATATATTATTTGACTATCTCCTTATTTTATTATTTTTTCTCCCCGATTAATTTTAATTATTTCATTTGATCCTTTATTCTATTTGTCCTTGATTTATTTCCTTGTTTATTTTTATATCCTCGGTTAATTATTTTATTCCTGGCCTAAAATTTTCCGATTAATTTATTAAATCGTATTTTATTCTATTTTATTTTATTACTTATTAACCGGTAGCTCGCGTAGTTATTTTTCCTTTCTTCAGTGGTTTTAATTATTTATCTTAGTTGATTGTTTTATTTTAATTTATTCTTCCCTTCGATTTATTGTTTAATTTTAGTTTATTATTTTAATCAGGGACCGAATTCATTATAAGTTTTATTTGAAAAACTTAAATGGTAATGATTATTTATATATTTTTTTCTAGTCTTCAAAAATAATCATTAGACTTGAGTAATGAAATATATAAATTACAAATAAAAATAATTTTTGATCAATAAATATAATTCAAAAATAATGATAATTCATGATTTTTATTTTTTTTGCTCAAAATGAAACTCAAAACCAAATCACGGGTTCCGTATAAAACTTTTTAACATAATTAATTAATAATTAATTGATGACAGTAAAGCTACCACCCCGTACCGAAAAAAGGCAAAAAACGGTCGTAGGTCTTTTTTAATATTGTAAAGTACAATTTGTAATGAAACCTCATTCCTAATCGTGTTTCAATATAGGTCGGAAGTGTAACCTAAATATTCGAAATTTGTTTACATTTAGCGCGGAAAACAATGTTTCACAATGTAAAATTTGCAAACCAACTTTTTATGGCAACTTTGTGTGCAATATGAAAAGACACCTAGAAGATAAACATAAAAATGAATAATATGAAATTAACGAAAGCAATGGTACCGAAGTACCTGAAAAGAAAAGAAAGTTTTCTTTTCTTTTCTTATTCTCCGTTTATTATTAGATCCCGTTGATTTAGTCAGGCTTTCCTAGTTTATTTAATTCTTATTGGGTTTGTTTTATTATACCCTTGCAACGCAGTGAAGGATCAACAGCCGAGTCGATCTCGCTATGTCCGTCTGTCCGTCTGTCCGTTTCTACGCAAACTAGTCCCTCAGTTTTAAAGCTATCTGAATGAATCTTTGCAGTTTGGCTTCTATATACTCTCACTCGTACATATGTCGGAACGGGCCGGATCGGACGACTATATCATATAGCTGCCAGAGGAACGATCCGAAAAATTTCAAAAAAAAATTATAACTTTGTCAGTTTTCAACCAATTTTCACCAAATTTGATATTTGCCCATTTAGTACTATTTCCGAATATCGGTTTTAATTTCAAGAAAAACGGCTGACTATATCCTATAGCTTCCATAGGAACAATCAGGAAAATAAAAGAAAAATTCATAACTTTGTCAGTTTTCAACATATTTTCACCAAATTTGATAGTTACCCATATTTTAGTATTTCTGAATTTTGATTTTAATTTCATGAAAATCGGCTGACGATATCCTATAGCTTCCATAGGAACAATCAGGAAAATAAAAAAAACCATAGCTTAGCCGTGTTTCAAACCATTGCCATCAAATTTGAGATTTGGGAACCAATTATTATTTCAGAATTTCGTTTTTAATTTTTTGTTTATACTCTGCAAGGGTATACAAACATCGGTGAGCCGAAGTTAGCTTCCTTTCTTGTTTTATTTGAATTTTTATTATATTCCTGCTTAATTTAATTATTTGTTAATTTTATTATTTATTTCTTTTGTGTATTTTATTTGTTTATTAATTATTGTACTCGTTGTCCTCGACGTATTATCCTTGATCTTGTTTATTCCTGGTGTCCTTGCTGTATTTTTATTTTATTTATCCTCGCGGTAATGCTATTTAATATGCTTAGCTTAGTCTTATTTCATGTTTTTCACCGTGTTCTTGTCTAATTTGCGTATTTCAATTTTTCTCTGCATTCTTTGTAATTGCCTAGCACACACACACCCCGACAAAAAGGTTTTCTTGATTTGAGCTGCTGCGCTTCGCTCACCCGTACTGGTGGTCACAAAGAGATTTCTTTCCTAGCTTCTTGGTCCTGGTCGTGCTTGGGGTCCTCGTTGTCCTGCGTACTGCGGTTGTCCTTGGTAACTTCGAGAGTTTGCCTTGTCGTCAATTTTTAACTTGATCACTTGGAAATAAAACTTCTGCTCACTTGGGCGGTTCTATCACGAGTGATTTGCATGTCTAATTTAAACTTGGTCGTGACCCAGTTTTCATTGTCCCTGTGGCGGCTGCGCTGCCGCGATCCATGGCACGCGCCGTTCCGCATTCCATGCATTCTGGCATATTTGCGGTCTTCCGTCTCGCTTCTGCTGTAGCGTGCAGGTGGCCGCTGCGAATTCCGTTTCGCATTCCTGGGCTCTGCCGATGCCGGCGCTATGTGCCCTGTGCCGCGATCGTGGCTCAGCAGGCCCCTCTGCTAATCGCCGATTGGCCGGTCCAGCGCTTCGGTTCCCGGAATGTGGCTCTGCCGGCCCGTCCCGATATCTTGTCCCGTGTTGCGGGTTACATCACCGGTGATGTTGCTTGTGGCGTCATGCGGCCGGTGTGTGGCCAGTGTGTGCTTGGCTCCCTTAACCTTATGATCCTAACGCCTAACTTATAGCTACTATTACAAGAAAAAGTGACTTCGTCACAAGGCTTAGCCTTTATAGAACTCACTATCTCAACGACTTTCATTTAGTCGAACAAAATTTCCCAATACCTAGTGATGGCATACTAGGCAAAGATTTTATAAAACAACTAGCGGACCCGGCGAACTTTGTCCCGCCCCAATTTCACGACTTCATATAACCCCGTAGTAATAATAGAACACTGGTAATTCAAATTTCACAACTATTTAATTGACTCGAAATCAGTGGAGAGCGATGTGATAAAAAATATTTTTTGTTTTGTTATCCGGTGCAAAAATAAATAATGATGACGGCTTTCCCACACGCGTACAGGTTACGTACAACTGCACATGCGAAAAACATTGATATTCCAGATTTATCCCGCAGACTTCCAACGATTGGCCTTGGGATTTATTGATTGTCATCGCAAATCAAACTGGGAGCTGAATCCTCTTAAATTGGAATGGAAGATGGGATAAAAACTTCCAACGATTGACCTTGGGATTTATTGATTGTCATCGCAAGTCAAACTGGGAGCTGAATCCTCTTAAATTGGAATGGAAGATGGGATAAAAACTTCCTCTTCTTTATATTTGCCCTTGATGACGTCGTCGATTGTCCAATTGTCCAATTGTCTGCCAGGAAATTGTCCAATTTCTTCCAGTTTGGAATTTCGGCCTTGTTGTGTATGGATTGCTCCCACATTGAAAGTGTGATTTTGGGGAGCTTTGAGGAAACCATAAAGACCAGTAGACAGTCCCAAGCCTCAACATTGATAAAGGACATTTCTAGGGCTGTCAGACAACTCTGAATGGTGGCTTGCAGCTCCTTCAGCGCGACTCCGGACTCTTGAGGAACAGCCTGAATGTTGAAAAGGATCCTTAACTGGCTGCTGACTAATAGCCGCCGGTTCTCAAAGCGGTCAGTGAGGCTTTGCCACGCCGCGACAAACCCCTCATGGGTAAGCGGAGCCTCAGAAACAATGGCGTGTGCGTCACCACTTGTTCTGGATAGCAAGTGGAACAACTTCTCTACCGGGGTGAGCCGCGAGTTCTGGATGTTGTAACGAACCTCTGGCCAGGATAATCCTCAGTCGGGTCCAGGAAGGGTCATACAAGACATTTGTATGTTGGGACAAGGAAATATTCGGAAATTTCGCTACTAAGCGGATCCCAACCTATAAAATTGATAAAGGGATAGCATCGCACAGCTAGGGCGGAGAAAAGGAGGGAGAAGATCCCGACGGAGTCGGTAGGGCGGACTCCGGTGAAAACCTTGGAGGCGGCGAGAGGGAATTCAGTGGCGGCGCAGTGGGTAACAACCTCACGACGGCTGGGAGAGCGTCTCCGGTAGAGACCGTGGAGCAGCTGAAAGACTCGGTCTCGGTAAAAATACCGCGGAGCCGACGGGAATAGGATCGTCTCCGGTGAGAACCGTGGAGCCGGGGAAAAGGAAGGCGTAGGAAAGCGCGAGTGGGATGGTGTGGCCTTAAAACTGGAAAAGAAACTATTTTCCCACCCAAGAGAGAAATGCTGGATTTTTCTGTAGTTTTTGTCGAGGGCACCTTTTATTGCCGAAAATGGCCACAGGCCAGAAAGGGGAAAAAATAATATTTAATAATAACTAAATATATCGATCGTGGGCCGAGGAACGGAATTTACGGGTAGGTAAAAATAAGGAAGGCAGCGGTATATTTTCAGGGTAAAAACTTACGTGCCGCTTACGTCGGCCAGGAAAGATCGGAGCCGTGGCTGGACGTAAGACTGGTGCTTTTCGCGGGTCGCGTGGGTACGCGGGTGGTTCGCGGCAGCGGCGCAGACGGCGCAAATCACACGTGCGGCAGCCCCACGGGCGGTTTCACCAGCGGCGTGGCGACTGCGCACGGCGAAGGTGGCTGGCGGCGAGACACTCGCGTTGACGAACCCGGGCACCGGCCCTGAGGCAGCAGGCAGCGACTGCGCAGTCGCGCGGAGACTGGCCGGCGTCACGTGTGTGTGTGGCGGCCCACGGGCGGCTGTACCTGCGCCGTGGCGGCTGCGCACAGACAGCGGACGGCCTAGCGGGGCACACTCTGGAGCGGGGACGGGCGCGGGCACCGACGCTGCCGATCGCACTGGCAGGCGGCGGTCACTGGGTGGCTCTCCCGACGGCGCGGATTGGCGGCGGGCACTGGAGTGTCGGCACTGGGGCCACTGATCGTCACTGTCGATGGCTTTAGGGGTGGCTGCGGGGCAGCGGTTGCACTCGCGTCACTGTTTGGTGCTGGCGGCGTCGCGCTGACGGTAGCGACGAGCAGCAGTGGCACGAAAACACGACCGGGGGTGGCAGCAGTGGCGCGATGGCACTCTGCACACTAAACGGGCTGAAAGTCGCGGCGGCGAGGCAACACGTGCAGGTCAGGCGATTTGCAGGCGGTGAAAGAGGTTTTTCCATGCACGTGCTGCCTTTTTATAGTTTGAAGTAAACAAACTTCTAACGGGACCCGCCAAGCTTTTTAGGGGTGGCACTCCGCTTTAGTGATGACACCTCGCTTTAGTGTTGGCACTTCGGGGTGTTATCGATAGTATTAGCTAAGATTACTTATAGCTAGGAAAAAATACTAAAAACTAGAAATATAATTATAATTAAAAAATACAAAAGGTAGAAATATTAATTATATATTTATTTTATAATTAGGAGGTTTGTGCGCCTCTTGGAGGGAGGCGTCCCAATGTAAATGGCCGTAAACAAGTCTCTGAAGGTGGGCCACCGAAGATAATCACCCGCAAATACCTCGGTATCCACTGGCGGTAACCGGCAGCCTATAGACACGGGCGTGTGGACATTGGCGGAAGCCTGAGTGGATTGGGAGGCAATTTTTTCCCGAAGCTGGGCAATACACCTCGAATAGACGGAGTAACAGTAGCTTTACTTCGATTCCGAATTTGGTCCCGATGGACTTCGCACATGTATTGGGAGCATCGTTCCGTTTCTGGGGCGCCCGGAGTATTTATGTTGGCCTCAAATTGGCTAATCCGATCTGTTGTGGCGATTAACTTTTTCAGCGCCACTTCGACCGCACTTTGAGCCATTTTCGCTACAGAGCGAGTCTGCCTTTGTAAAGGACCGGGGATTGTATTGACGGATTCGACGCTCTTTGCTCTTGGAATGGCAATGTTTGCCTTAGGCTTTAAAAGAGGCGTCCGCGGAGATGCGGATTGAGATCTGTCCAAACGGATGGATGGGATCGGACGCGGCTTTTTGTCGTCTCTCGTGGGCATTCTCAGAAACAAATTCGTTGGTCAGTGCTTGTCGACTGACTTGCGCAATAGGTGCCTCTTATGAAGCGGTGGCACAATTCGAATGTAGTGGAAAAAACGGCAGCAACCAAAAAACCCAAAAGATTATTTTATTTTATTTTCGAAATTAATTGTTGCGGAGCTGGAAAGGTTTAATTTACCTTGGCTTGGATGTAACACCAAATAAATAATTAATAATAATTAATCTTTTTGACTAATTGTTTTCGGATTTTATTATTATGGAGCCGGCAAGGTGGAGTTGAAACCTCGGCTTGTGTTCGGACGGAAGTTAATTCTTAAAATAAAATTAATAATTAAATAATTTGTAGTATTTGTTCCACTGAAATGTCTTAAATTTATTTAGCCGAACTGATGGAATTAAAAGTTGCTTTTTGTTGGAACGGAAAATGTTGATTGGGTTACGCCGACGGCAGAGCAGTGCATAAGTAACCCAAGAGAAGAAAAAACACAGCAACAAAAATAACACGGCTGCTGCAGCGGCTAAGTTTAAATTTTTAGGAATACAATCACGGATTTGCAGTGAGATGTCGTTTTAATATTCGTTGTTTTGTTATAATTTTATTCATTTCTGAAATCGGAGGCAGAAGATATATTGGAATATATATGGGCATGCATTTAATATGTATGTATGCGTAAGGGCATGCGTTGGCACAGTGGAGCGTTGATAAGTGGACTGTATATAACTGGGGGGAACAGGAAGGTTATGTGGTGTAAAAAATGACACAAATAAAAGACAATTCGGAAATTTTCGGAACTAATACACACCGGCTGGCCAATATTAATTATGCCTTCTATTTTCACCACATAATTTCACTGTTTACTTGTGAATTTTTCGCGATTAAAAAATGTGTGCCCAATTGTCACGAGTGTATGTGTGTATGTTTGTATATGGATGCATATATGACTCGACCGTTGGCAAGCGAATGGATAACGGGGAGGCCGAAAACGGCGAGGAATATAGCGACGCTTACAAAACGGGGACGGATGGAAAATTTTGCAAAATTTGAAGACGAAGAAGAGTTGAAATTCTCAAACTGCCGTTGTGTCGGAAAACTCGGACTTGAAGTTGACACGGGAGGAGAAAATCTTACAGCAGTGTGAAGAGAATTTAAAGTTCGGACCACTGCTGAAGACCCGCAGAGAGACGAAGACGAAAAATTTACTTATCTTTTTGACGGACTAAACGCCGAGAACTGCTGGCAGAAATATCCGGCTCTGATGGACCAAATGTTTGGGTGGGCGCCTTTGCCGCAAAAAGATATCCAGTTGGTGAAAGCAGACCCCGTAGAAACACCCACGTCGCGATCGGAAATAACCCGCAGGGTCGAAAATAAGAAGTCGGGGCGTCGTGGTTAGAACAAATGGGCGCATTCACGTCAGCTTTATTCTGCTGCATACATGTCACTAAAAATCTAGCTTAACATAAGGGCCGAGCTCCCGACCGATAAGCTGAGCTTAACAGTGCGGGAGCGGGCCCGAGTGGCGGAAAGCGGGCCAGCCACCCCCAGCTCGCCTCACAGCGAGCGCAGATCGGGAATGCCGAGAAGCGGAGAGTGGGAGAACCTAGGTTCGCTCAGAAGTTGGGAGCGGGAGCGAGAAGTGAACAAGCCCTTTGATTGCCGGTGGGCAGAGACGGCGCTGAGCGCGCCGAAGAGGGCTTAACACCATCTGGCACTAACACCATCTTCTCCACGACAGAACATCAACGGGTATTGAATAGTATTATATGACCGATATGTCTCATAAACTCGCTGCAATTGGCCATCATCCCGACGCTTAAAACAATATCGCGTGTTTCCACATTCTCGCCAACAATCACCACTGCGACTTCATTAATAGTGGGAGCATAAAGTTGTCTTGCATGGCTTCCTGTGGGTCTTTTGTCAGCGCTGTTAATGATTTTATGTTCATCATAATGCATTATACCCAATGCGGTTTTGAGCAAGGAGAAGATTTTGCACTTGTTCGATAATTTCACACAGCGGTGATTTAGTTCAACTGCCGAATCACCAATGAAATAGATCTGAGGGAACTTATGATCTTTGTTTTGTGGTGGTAACAAAGCGCCCGCTCGGTGATGCATTTGCCCTTGAATCTGAATGTTATGATGCAATTTCGAAAAAATGGGAAAAATTGCATTGCAATGCTGATATACTACAGACAATAAACCAATAACAACGCAGCTATGATCTTTGTAGGGTGTTTCGGAATTGTATGCGAATGCAGCGCGATTCAAATTTTCATTTTCGGTTCTTTTTCTTTTATTATTTTTTCGGGCTTGGGTTGGTCTTTGTGCAGCGTGAAGCTGTGCCATTCGGGCACGTGTCGATGCATTAATTTCCTCTTTCCTCCGTTCCTCTTGCGTCCAACTATTAAGGAAATTCGGACTACTTATTGCATTGCGTGAGCGCCGTCCAAGTCTTGATCTTCTAACACCAGGCATTATTTCCCATTGGTTAAGCTCACTTTGGTAATGCTTCGTTAACTCGATTTTTTTGTTTAAATATTTTTGTACCGATTTCATCGATACACAATATTAACGCAACTATGATCTTTGTAGGGTGTTTCAGAATTTTACATACAACAGTGTGTACATCTGTTGAGCCGCTAGCGACTTTTCCAAAAGCTTTTCCCAAAATGTAATATAATAATAACCTCTTTCTAACAACAAGTAAGAAAGCTACAGTCGAGTGAGCTCGACTGTGAGATACCCGCTACCCAAACTTAAACCAGAAAAGCGTCAGAATGCCAGAAAAACAGTTAGTACAATTTTGAACATAACGGACAAATGCAAATGCAAGTGTAATATAATCACATGCATACAAAAATACATACACATGTATTTATGTGTGTAAAAACGCGTTATTATTGCATTAAAGCGGCTAATAATTATAACCATATATTAAAATTGCTTCTCGAATATCTTATAAGATTCTTTTCCGAACACAACCAAGAACGGATAAGAATATTTAGTTGGTCTAATTGGTCAACCAAATGAGACATGCCAGCAGCCGTTTGTGGCCATACAAAATTATTTCTTTAATAACTTCGACGTTTGTGGCCATACAAAATTATTTCTTTAATAACTTCGACAATTTTTATCTGATCTCAACCAAATTTTCAGGGATCACACAGACTATAGTTCTTAATATAAATACCGAAATTCCGACTCTAGCTTTAAAATTATACGCTTAATACGCTTTTTTATGATTTGCGGGGGCGGAAGTGGGCGTGGCAAAAATTTGAAACAAACTTGATCTGCGTGCAAGCAAAACAAATACTGTCGAAAAAAAATTAGAGCTCTATCTCTTATAGTCTCTGAGATCCAGTGTTTCATACGGACAGACGGACAGACAGACAGACAGACAGACAGACAGACAGACAGACGGACATGGCTAGATCGACTCTGCTGTCGACGTGGTGTTGTAAACGGACACGTTTCTTGGAGGTGCGAAAAGGGTTTCGCTGCGCGGCGGTGGCATCCCACGGATAAAACGTGCCTCCAGCTGGTCGTCGTGTGTGCTTCTGCATCCGGCTCGTTGCCGCGGGTGTGTTCGGGGCCTGTGCTCGAGGCGTAGGAGTCTGTGGTTGACGTGGTTGGTTCGGCCTAGTGCGTGGCTGCGGCACTGGCCTCTGTGCTTGTCGTTGTCCTTGATGAGTGGCAGCCGGCCCCTCCTGGTTAACCGTGCCCGATGATCCTCGTTGTTCAGAGCGTGGCTCTGCTGATTGTCCTCGCTGTGTGGAGTATGACTCTCTTTTTTGTTTCTCGTGTGTGGAGCGTGGCTCCCGTTGCTGTTCCTGACCTCGATGTATGGAGTGTGACTCCCGTTGTTGTTCCTCGTGTGTGGAGCGTGGCTCCCGTTGCTGTTCCCGATGGTTGGAGTGTGACTCCCGTTTAGAGTGTGGCTCTGCTGTGTCCCTCGTCCTGGTAGACGTCGTCCATGCGAGGACCGTTGCCGTTTCCCGAAGCCTGTCGTCGACAACATTCTATTGTCCGTAGCTCCCGTCGTCCACAGTCCCAACAGAAAGTTATTCTGGGGTTTCGGCACTCCGCCGCGAAATGTCCGGACTGGCCGCAGTTCCTGCACGCCTCCCGTACGTTTACTGGTGCTTGTCCTGATGATGATGCCGTGGCTCGGCTCGTGCTCGCTTTCCTAGTGGTTCCCCGGCATGAGTGATGCAGGCGGCCGATGGGCCGTGCGAGATGTTGGCAGCGGGCGGTGCCCGTGAGGGTATGTCCCGATGATTCCTCGCTCGTCCGTCCCGACTGCGGGTTACTTCGTATTCGACCACTAAGTGGGTTAATTCCTCCAGGGTACGAAAATCCTGCCTCCTGGTGAAAAGTTGGTACTCCGGCTGCATGTTGTCGTAGACTCGTTCTAGTTCACGCTCCGGTGTGAATCCTGCCCGGCGTATTCGTAGGCGCAGGTCCATTAAGTACTCCTTGAAGGGCTCGTTGGGCCTCTGAAAGTGTGTCCTGATCTCGTCGTCCAGCCGCTGGTAGTGGCGCGGCGGCAAAAAGAAGTCCAAGAATTCCTGGCGAACTTCCGTCCAGGTGGCATCTCGCAGTACACTGGTCCTATACCAGCTCTAGGCGCGGCCAGTACTACCAAAGCTAAGGCTAGATACTTCCGGTCGATCCGGCAGGTATCGACCCGTTCCTCGATGTGCTCAATGAAACCGAGCGGATCCCGTCCCGTCGAACGAGAGTCCCCATTTAGTCATCCGATCCAGTAAAATGGATCCCCATGATGCTTTGTTGTACGTGGTGGGTCCTTGGTCTTCGTCGGCTTCGCGTGCTTCGCGACAGCAAAAGTGTAAGCGGTGCCATCGGCGCTGCAGATCCTGGCGATTTAGCTTCCGAATCCAAATACATAGGCGAAAGTAGCTTCGAGTCTACGCACAGTGTATTATTTTGCCAATCTAGAGCGCCTTTATTAAAAAAAAAATTATTTTTGGCGTCCATGCGCTTTAAGCTGCACTTTTAGAAATGTTCAACTATGAGGAAATCACAATCAAAACCAAATTGAAAATTTTATCTTTAAAGATAACGATTTTTAAAGTTGGACGTTAGAAATGCCTGAAAACTTGCATTGGGCAGCGAGCATCAGTTGACAAAGTTTAGTCTTTTCAATTGCATCGCGTAATCAGTGGGTGCAGCCAAAAATTATTTTTATCATATTAATTGATCGATTATTTATCTATTTTCAATAAGAAATAAATTTTTTCCAACGTTAACATTTTTTTTCTTTTTTTGGAAAAAAATATCAAAAAGTAAGGGGTTTTTATCATGTTTCCTATTTTTGGTGGAAAAACACTTATATGATCCTATCTCATTCTATTAAACCAGGACATACACCATTTGCAGCAATTCATATAGAATCGGTTTCAAAAAATCTTGCTCATATTATGCACAAATACTTTAAATTTGAAAATATGTGAAATAACCCGTGCTGAATTTTTGGAGGCTTGAGCAAGAAACGTGAGCGAAATTTCCGTGTAGAACCGTCAGTAATGGCGTTTAGCCATGACATTTGGTCAGTTTATATTGCAATAAACTATTTCCAAACTATGTTTTGAATTTCCAAACAAATTTCGAAGATTTGGGAAAGATAAAGCCAGAAATTCATAAATAATAGAAGTTTATAATGAAAACTTCGCGTGTACATACGAATGGTGATCTTATGGAGGTGCTAAGAATCATATGATATATTTCTTTAAAATTTTTAAACACCACCATAAATTAGGCACTAAGAGCTTTCAGAAAATGTGCCCAACTATTGTCTTAAGATCAAGACGGTGACAATAGCTCTGAAACAAACTCGAATCAAATACGCTTGATAGCCAAAAAGCTGTACAATTTCTTTATAAAATGGCATTATTTCATTTTTTATACTCTTGCAGGGTATATTAGTTTCAGTTAAAAGTTTGCAACGCAGTGAAGGAGGCATCTCCGACCCTATAAAGTATATATATTCTTGATCAGGATCAACAGCCGAGTCGATCTAGCCATGTCCGTCTGTCCGTCTGTCCGTTTCTACGCAAACTAGTCCCTCAGTTTTAAAGCTATCTGAATGAAACTTTGCAGTTAGGCTTCTATATACTCTCACTCGTACATATGTCGGAACGGGCCGGATCGGACGACTATATCATATAGCTGCCATAGGAACAATCAGGAAAATTAAAAAAACCATAGCTTAGCCGTGTTTCAAACCATTGCCATCAAATTTGTGATTTGGCAACAAATTATTATTTCAGAATTTCGTTTTTAATTTTTTGTTTAAACTCTGCAAGGGTATACAAACTTCGGTGAGCCGAAGTTAGCTTCCTTTCTTGTTTTTATTTAAAAAAAAATTCTACATTTTGTAAACGTAAGTGTTTTTTTCTTTCTCAGTCAATTATGTTCAATATTAGCCCTCGTTTTTAATGCTTTGACTTATAATCTTGAAGTTATAGCTAAAAACGTGAGCCTATATCCAAACACACAAATTTTACACAAAATTACAAAAAAATTGTCTCCAAATTAAAAAATAGAATACTTTTTTAATGTTAAAAATTAAAAAAAAATATGAAATTATTTAAAATTCTCTAAAAAATAAGAAAATATTTTTTTTTATTTGTATGTTTTGAAATGATTTTTTTTTTTTTAAATTTTGGCGCCCACGAAAATGCCACGCCCGTTTTCTTATATCTATTCAATTCTTTGGGCTTTGTAGAATGTTTATTTCAAATTTCAAGTTGATATCTCAAAAAATACGAAAGTTATTGAATTCCTCGAGGCGAATCCGTACTCCCTCTGAGTGATCCGGCTGACGTGCAAAGTTGATCAGTCGCGCTCGCTGCTCCTCCACGGTCACTCCGCGTTCCAATTCAAACTCGAGGAAAATGGTTTCCAACTCCAGCTTCTTCCGGTAGGTAATCCATGTAACGCCCATGGGGCTGGTGTTTTCCCTAAGTTCTCGATGCGTGTGATTTTTTTTGTTTATTATTAATCTAGTTATTTTATTCAGTTTTTTCCTTCTTATTAATATATTTATTTTATTTGGTTTTATTCGCTGATCAAATCACCGAAGGAAAAAAGCCAAAGATATTTCCTTGCCTTTTTTCCTTCAGTGATTTGATTTATTTTCCCTTAATTTTGCCCCCGCAAAATTTTTCTTTTGATTTATTCTTATATATTATTTGACTATCTCCTTATTTTATTATTTTTTCTCCCCGATTAATTTTAATTATTTCATTTGATCCTTTATTCTATTTGTCCTTGATTTATTTCCTTGTTTATTTTTATATCCTCGGTTAATTATTTTATTCCTGGCCTAAAATTTTCCGATTAATTTATTAAATCGTATTTTATTCTATTTTATTTTATTACTTATTAACCGGTAGCTCGCGTAGTTATTTTTCCTTTCTTCAGTGGTTTTAATTATTTATCTTAGTTGATTGTTTTATTTTAATTTATTCTTCCCTTCGATTTATTGTTTAATTTTAGTTTATTATTTTAATCAGGGACCGTATTCATTATAAGTTTTATTTGAAAAACTTAAATGGTAATGATTATTTATATATTTTTTTCTAGTCTTCAAAAATAATCATTAGACTTCAGTAATGAAATATATAAATTACAAATAAAAATAATTTTTGATCAATAAATATAATTCAAAAATAATGATAATTCATGATTTTTATTTTTTTTGCTCAAAATGAAACTCAAAACCAAATCACGGGTTCCGTATAAAACTTTTTAACATAATTAATTAATAATTAATTGATGACCGTAAAGCTACCACCCCGTACCGAAAAAAGGCAAAAAACGGTCGTAGGTCTTTTTTAATATTGTAAAGTACAATTTGTAATGAAACCTCATTCCTAATCGTGTTTCAATATAGGTCGGAAGTGTAACCTAAATATTCGAAATTTGTTTACATTTAGCGCGGAAAATAATGTTTCACAATGTAAAATTTGCAAACCAACTTTTTATGGCAACTATGTGTGCAATATGAAAAGACACCTAGAAGATAAACATAAAAATGAATAATATGAAATTAACGAAAGCAATGGTACCGAAGTACCTGAAAAGAAAAGAAAGTTTTCTGTGCGTCCGTGATTATTCTCCGTTTATTATTAGATCCCGTTGATTTAGTCAGGCTTTCCTAGTTTATTTAATTCTTATTGGGTTTGTTTTATTATACCCTTGCAGGGTATATTAGTTTCAGTCAAAAGTTTGCAACGCAGTGAAGGAAGCATCTCCGACCCTATAAAGTATATATATTCTAGATCAGGATCAACAGCCGAGTCGATCTCGCTATGTCCGTCTGTCCGTTTCTACGCAAACTAGTCCCTCAGTTTTAAAGCTATCTGAATGAATCTTTGCAGTTTGGCTTCTATATACTCTCACTCGTACATATGTCGGAACGGGCCGGATCGGACGACTATATCATATAGCTGCCAGAGGAACGATCCGAAAAATTTCAAAAAAAAAAAATTATAACTTTGTCAGTTTTCAACCAATTTTCACCAAATTTGATATTTACCCATTTAGTACTATTTCCGAATATCGGTTTTAATTTCAAGAAAAACGGCTGACTATATCCTATAGCTTCCATAGGAACAATCAGGAAAATAAAAGAAAAATTCATAACTTTGTCAGTTTTCAACATATTTTCACCAAATTTGATAGTTACCCATATTTTAGTATTCCTGAATTTTGATTTTAATTTCATGAAAATCGGCTGACTATATCCTATAGCTTCCATAGGAACAATCAGGAAAATAAAAAAAACCATAGCTTAGCCGTGTTTCAAACCATTGTCATCAAATTTGAGATTTGGGAACCAATTATTATTTCAGAATTTCGTTTTTAATTTTTTGTTTAAACTCTGCAAGGGTATACAAACATCGGTGAGCCGAAGTTAGCTTCCTTTCTTGTTTTATTTGAATTTTTATTATATTCCTGCTTAATTTAATTATTTGTTAATTTTATTATTTATTTCTTTTGTGTATTTTATTTGTTTATTAATTATTGTACTCGTTGTCCTCGACGTATTATCCTTGATCTTGTTTATTCCTGGTGTCCTTGCTGTATTTTTATTTTATTTATCCTCGCGGTAATGCTATTTAATATGCTTAGCTTAGTCTTATTTCATGTTTTTCACCGTGTTCTTGTCTAATTTGCGTATTTCAATTTTTCTCTGCATTCTTTGTAATTGCCTAGCACACACACACCCCGACAAAAAGGTTTTCTTGATTTGAGCTGCTGCGCTTTGCTCACCCGTACTGGTGGTCACAAAGAGATTTCCTTCCTAGCTTCTTGGTCCTGGTCGTGCTTGGGGTCCTCGTTGTCCTGCGTACTGCGGTTGTCCTTGGTAACTTCGAGAGTTTGCCTTGTCGTCAATTTTTAACTTGATCACTTGGAAATAAAACTTCTGCTCACTTGGGCGGTTCTATCACGAGTGATTTCCATGTCTAATTTAAACTTGGTCGTGACCCAGTTTTCATTGTCCCTGTGGCGGCTGCGCTGCCGCGATCCATGGCACGCGCCGTTCCGCATTCCATGCATTCTGGCATATTTGCGGTCTTCCGTCTCGCTTCTGCTGTAGCGTGCAGGTGGCCGCTGCGAATTCCGTTTCGCATTCCTGGGCTCTGCCGATGCCGGCGCTATGTGCCCTGTGCCGCGATCGTGGCTCAGCAGGCCCCTCTGCTAATCGCCGATTGGCCGGTCCAGCGCTTCGGTTCCCGGAATGTGGCTCTGCCGGCCCATCCCGATATCTTGTCCCGTGTTGCGGGTTACGTCACCGGTGATGTTGCTTGTGGCGTCATGCGGCCGGTGTGTGGCCAGTGTGTGCTTGGCTCCCTTAACCTTATGATCCTAACGCCTAACTTATAGCTACTATTTACGGGAACTTATAGCTACTATTTATATAAACTTATAGCTATTACTTATGTACATTATTTACAAGAAAAAGTGACTTCGTCACAAGGCTTAGCCTTTATAGAACTCACTATCTCAACGACTTTCATTTAGTCGAACAAAATTTCCCAATACCTAGTGATGGCATACTAGGCAAAGATTTTATAAAACAACTAGCGGACCCGGCGAACTTTGTCCCGCCCCAATTTCACGACTTCATATAACCCCGTAGTAATAATAGAACACTGGTAATTCAAATTTCACAACTATTTAATTGACTCGAAATCAGTGGAGAGCGATGTGATAAAAAATATTTTTTGTTTTGTTATCCGGTGCAAAAATAAATAATGATGACGGCTTTCCCACACGCGTACAGGTTACGTACAACTGCACATGCGAAAAACATTGATATTCCAGATTTATCCCGCAGACTTCCAACGATTGGCCTTGGGATTTATTGATTGTCATCGCAAATCAAACTGGGAGCTGAATCCTCTTAAATTGGAATGGAAGATGGGATAAAAACTTCCAACGATTGACCTTGGGATTTATTGATTGTCATCGCAAGTCAAACTGGGAGCTGAATCCTCTTAAATTGGAATGGAAGATGGGATAAAAACTTCCTCTTCTTTATATTTGCCCTTGATGACGTCGTCGATTGTCCAATTGTCCAATTGTCTGCCAGGAAATTGTCCAATTCCTTCCAGTTTGGAATTTCGGCCTTGTTGTGTATGGATTGCTCCCACATTGAAAGTGTGATTTTGGGGAGCTTTGAGGAAACCATAAAGACCAGTAGACAGTCCCAAGCCTCAACATTGATAAAGGACATTTCTAGGGCTGTCAGACAACTCTGAATGGTGGCTTGCAGCTCCTTCAGCGCGACTCCGGACTCTTGAGGAACAGCCTGAATGTTGAAAAGGATCCTTAACTGGCTGCTGACTAATAGCCGCCGGTTCTCAAAGCGGTCAGTGAGGCTTTGCCACGCCGCGACAAACCCCTCATGGGTAAGCGGAGCCTCAGAAACAATGGCGTGTGCGTCACCACTTGTTCTGGATAGCAAGTGGAACAACTTCTCTACCGGGGTGAGCTGCGAGTTCTGGATGTAAATGGCCGTAAACAAGTCTCTGAAGGTGGGCCACCGAAGATAATCACCCGCAAATACCTCGGTATCCACTGGCGGTAACCGGCAGCCTATAGACACGGGCGTGTGGACATTGGCGGAAGCCTGAGTGGATTGGGAGGCAATTTTTTCCCGAAGCTGGGCAATACACCTCGAATAGACGGAGTAACAGTAGCTTTACTTCGATTCCGAATTTGGTCCCGATGGACTTCGCACATGTATTGGGAGCATCGTTCCGTTTCTGGGGCGCCCGGAGTATTTATGTTGGCCTCAAATTGGCTAATCCGATCTGTTGTGGCGATTAACTTTTTCAGCGCCACTTCGACCGCACTTTGAGCCATTTTCGCTACAGAGCGAGTCTGCCTTTGTAAAGGACCGGGGATTGTATTGACGGATTCGACGCTCTTTGCTCTTGGAATGGCAATGTTTGCCTTAGGCTTTAAAAGAGGCGTCCGCGGAGATGCGGATTGAGATCTGTCCAAACGGATGGATGGGATCGGACGCGGCTTTTTGTCGTCTCTCGTGGGCATTCTCAGAAACAAATTCGTTGGTCAGTGCTTGTCGACTGACTTGCGCAATAGGTGCCTCTTATGAAGCGGTGGCACAATTCGAATGTAGTGGAAAAAACGGCAGCAACCAAAAAACCCAAAAGATTATTTTATTTTATTTTCGAAATTAATTGTTGCGGAGCTGGAAAGGTTTAATTTACCTTGGCTTGGATGTAACACCAAATAAATAATTAATAATAATTAATCTTTTTGACTAATTGTTTTCGGATTTTATTATTATGGAGCCGGCAAGGTGGAGTTGAAACCTCGGCTTGTGTTCGGACGGAAGTTAATTCTTAAAATAAAATTAATAATTAAATAATTTGTAGTATTTGTTCCACTGAAATGTCTTAAATTTATTTAGCCGAACTGATGGAATTAAAAGTTGCTTTTTGTTGGAACGGAAAATGTTGATTGGGTTACGCCGACGGCAGAGCAGTGCATAAGTAACCCAAGAGAAGAAAAAACACAGCAACAAAAATAACACGGCTGCTGCAGCGGCTAAGTTTAAATTTTTAGGAATACAATCACGGATTTGCAGTGAGATGTCGTTTTAATATTCGTTGTTTTGTTATAATTTTATTCATTTCTGAAATCGGAGGCAGAAGATATATTGGAATATATATGGGCATGCATTTAATATGTATGTATGCGTAAGGGCATGCGTTGGCACAGTGGAGCGTTGATAAGTGGACTGTATATAACTGGGGGGAACAGGAAGGTTATGTGGTGTAAAAAATGACACAAATAAATGACAATTCGGAAATTTTCGGAACTAATACACACCGGCTGGCCAATATTAATTAGGCCTTCTATTTTCACCACATAATTTCACGGTTTACTTGTGAATTTTTCGCGATTAAAAAATGTGTGCCCAATTGTCACGAGTGTATGTGTGTATGTTTGTATATGGATGCATATATGACTCGACCGTTGGCAAGCGAATGGATAACGGGGAGGCCGAAAACGGCGAGGAATATAGCGACGCTTACAAAACGGGGACGGATGGAAAATTTTGCAAAATTTGAAGACGAAGAAGAGTTGAAATTCTCAAACTGCCGTTGTGTCGGAAAACTCGGACTTGAAGTTGACACGGGAGGAGAAAATCTTACAGCAGTGTGAAGAGAATTTAAAGTTCGGACCACTGCTGAAGACCCGCAGAGAGACGAAGACGAAAAATTTACTTATCTTTTTGACGGACTAAACGCCGAGAACTGCTGGCAGAAATATCCGGCTCTGATGGACCAAATGTTTGGGTGGGCGCCTTTGCCGCAAAAAGATATCCAGTCGGTGAAAGCAGGCCCCGTAGAAACACCACACGTCGCGATCGGAAATAACCCGCAGGGTCGAAAATAAGAAGTCGGGGCGTCGTGGTTAGAACAAATGGGCGCATTCACGTCAGCTTTATTCTGCTGCATACATGTCACTAAAAATCTAGCTTAACATAAGGGCCGAGCTCCCGACCGATAAGCTGAGCTTAACAGTGCGGGAGCGGGCCCGAGTGGCGGAAAGCGGGCCAGCCACCCCCAGCTCGCCTCACAGCGAGCGCAGATCGGGAATGCCGAGAAGCGGAGAGTGGGAGAACCTAGGTTCGCTCAGAAGTTGGGAGCGGGAGCGAGAAGTGGACGAGCCCTTTGATTGCCGGTGGGCAGAGACGGCGCTGAGCGCGCCGAAGAGGGCTTAACACCATCTGGCATTAACACCATCTTCTCCACGATAGAACATCAACGGGTATTGAATAGTATTATATGACCGATATGTCTCATAAACTCGCTGCAATTGGCCATCATCCCGACGCTTAAAAACAATATCGCGTGTTTCCACATTCTCGCCAACAATCACCACTGCGACTTCATTAATAGTGGGAGCATAAAGTTGTCTTGCATGGCTTCCTGTGGGTCTTTTGTCAGCGCTGTTAATGATTTTATGTTCATCATAATGCATTATACCCAATGCGGTTTTGAGCAATCTGACCAAATCATTACGCTCATGGAGAAGATTTTGCACTTGTTCGATAATTTCACACAGCGGTGATTTAGTTCAACTGCCGAATCACCAATGAAATAGATCTGAGGGAACTTATGATCTTTGTTTTGTGGTGGTAACAAAGCGCCAGCTCGGTGATGCATTTGCCCTTGAATCTGAATGTTATGATGCAATTTCGAAAAAATGGGAAAAATTGCATTGCAATGCTGATATGCTACAGACAATGAACCAATAACAACGCAGCTATGATCGTTGTAGGGTGTTTCGGAACTGTATGAGAATGCAGCGCGATTCAAATTTTCATTTTCGGTTCTCTTTCTTTTATTATTTTTTCGGGCTTGGGTTGGTCTTTGTGCAGCGCGAAGCTGTGCCATTCGGGCACGTGTCGATGCATTAATTTCCTCTTTCCTCCGTTCCTCTTGCGTCCAACTATTAAGGAAATTCGGACTACTTATTGCATTGCGTGAGCGCCGTCCAAGTCTTGATCTTCTAACACCAGGCATTATTTCCCATTGGTTAATCTCACTTTGGTAATGCTTCGTTAACTCGATTTTTTTGTTTAAATATTTTTGTACCGATTTCATCGATACACAATATTAACGCAACTATGATCTTTGTAGGGTGTTTCAGAATTTTACATACAACAGTGTGTACATCTGTTGAGCCGCTAGCGACTTTTCCAAAAGCTTTTCCCAAAATGTAATATAATAATAACCTCTTTCTAACAACAAGTAAGAAAGCTACAGTCGAGTGAGCTCGACTGTGAGATACCCGCTACCCAAACTTAAACCAGAAAAGCGTCAGAATGCCAGAAAAACAGTTAGTACAATTTTGAACATAACGGACAAATGCAAATGCAAGTGTAATATAATCACATGCATACAAAAATACATACACATGTATTTATGTGTGTAAAAACGCGTTATTATTGCATTAAAGCGGCTAATAATTATAACCATATATTAAAATTGCTTCTCGAATATCTTATAAGATTCTTTTCCGAACACAACCAAGAACGGATAAGAATATTTAGTTGGTCTAATTGGTCAACCAAATGAGACATGCCAGCAGCCGTTTGTGGCCATACAAAATTATTTCTTTAATAACTTCGACGTTTGTGGCCATACAAAATTATTTCTTTAATAACTTCGACAATTTTTATCTGATCGCAACCAAATTTTCAGGGATCACACAGACTATAGTTCTTAATATAAATACCGAAATTCCGACTCTAGCTTTAAAATTATACGCTTAATACGCTTTTTTATGATTTGCGGGGGCGGAAGTGGGCGTGGCTAAAATTTGAAACAAACTTGATCTGCGTGCAAGCAAAACAAATACTGTCGAAAAAAAATTAGAGCTCTATCTCTTATAGTCTCTGAGATCCAGTGTTTCATACGGACAGACGGACAGACAGACAGACAGACAGACAGACAGACAGACAGACAGACAGACAGACAGACAGACAGACAGACAGACAGACAGACAGACGGACATGGTTAGATCGACTCTGCTGTTGATCCTTATCAAGAATATATATACTTTATAGGGTCGGAAATGCTTCCTTCTACCTGTTACATACATTACGAAGTGGTTAGAACAAATGGGCGCATTCACGTCAGCTTTATTTTGCTGCATACATGTCACTAAAAATCTAGCTTAACATAAGGGCCGAGCTCCCGACCGATAAGCTGAGCTTAACAGTGCGGGAGCGGGCCCGAGTGGCGGAAAGCGGGCCAGCCACCCCCAGCTCGCCTCACAGCGAGCGCAGATCGGGAATGCCGAGAAGCGGAGAGTGGGAGAACCTAGGTTCGCTCAGAAGTTGGGAGCGGGAGCGAGAAGTGGACGAGCCCTTTGATTGCCGGTGGGCAGAGACGGCGCTGAGCGCGCCGAAGAGGGCTTAACACCATCTGGCATTAACACCATCTTCTCCACGACAGAACATCAACGGGTATTGAATAGTATTATATGACCGATATGTCTCATAAACTCGCTGCAATTGGCCATCATCCCGACGCTTAAAAACAATATCGCGTGTTTCCACATTCTCGCCAACAATCACCACTGCGACTTCATTAATAGTGGGAGCATAAAGTTGTCTTGCATGGCTTCCTGTGGGTCTTTTGTCAGCGCTGTTAATGATATTATGTTCATCATAATGCATTATACCCAATGCGGTTTTGAGCAATCTGACCAAATCATTACGCTCATGGAGAAGATTTTGCACTTGTTCGATAATTTCACACAGCGGTGATTTAGTTCAACTGCCGAATCACCAATGAAATAGATCTGAGGGAACTTATGATCTTTGTTTTGTGGTGGTAACAAAGCGCCAGCTCGGTGATGCATTTGCCCTTGAATCTGAATGTTATGATGCAATTTCGAAAAAATGGGAAAAATTGCATTGCAATGCTGATATACTACAGACAATAAACCAATAACAACGCAGCTATGATCTTTGTAGGGTGTTTCGGAATTGTATGCGAATGCAGCGCGATTCAAATTTTCATTTTCGGTTCTTTTTCTTTTATTATTTTTTCGGGCTTGGGTTGGTCTTTGTGCAGCGTGAAGCTGTGCCATTCGGGTACGTGTCGATGCATTAATTTCCTCTTTCCTCCGTTCCTCTTGCGTCCAACTATTAAGGAAATTCGGACTACTTATTGCATTGCGTGAGCGCCGTCCAAGTCTTGATCTTCTAACACCAGGCATTATTTCCCATTGGTTAAGCTCACTTTGGTAATGCTTCGTTAACTCGATTTTTTTGTTTAAATATTTTTGTACCGATTTCATCGATACACAATATTAACGCAACTATGATCTTTGTAGGGTGTTTCAGAATTTTACATACAACAGTGTGTACATCTGTTGAGCCGCTAGCGACTTTTCCAAAAGCTTTTCCCAAAATGTAATATAATAATAACCTCTTTCTAACAACAAGTAAGAAAGCTACAGTCGAGTGAGCTCGACTGTGAGATACCCGCTACCCAAACTTAAACCAGAAAAGCGTCAGAATGCCAGAAAAACAGTTAGTACAATTTTGAACATAACGGACAAATGCAAATGCAAGTGTAATATAATCACATGCATACAAAAATACATACACATGTATTTATGTGTGTAAAAACGCGTTATTATTGCATTAAAGCGGCTAATAATTATAACCATATATTAAAATTGCTTCTCGAATATCTTATAAGATTCTTTTCCGAACACAACCAAGAACGGATAAGAATATTTAGTTGGTCTAATTGGTCAACCAAATGAGACATGCCAGCAGCCGTTTGTGGCCATACAAAATTATTTCTTTAATAACTTCGACGTTTGTGGCCATACAAAATTATTTCTTTAATAACTTCGACAATTTTTATCTGATCGCAACCAAATTTTCAGGGATCACACAGACTATAGTTCTTAATATAAATACCGAAATTCCGACTCTAGCTTTAAAATTATACGCTTAATACGCTTTTTTATGATTTGCGGGGGCGGAAGTGGGCGTGGCTAAAATTTGAAACAAACTTGATCTGCGTGCAAGCAAAAAAAATACTGTCGAAAAAAAATTAGAGCTCTATCTCTTATAGTCTCTGAGATCCAGTGTTTCATACGGACAGACGGACAGACAGACAGACAGACAGACAGACAGACAGACAGACAGACGGACATGGCTAGATCGACTCTGCTGTTGATCCTGATCAAGAATATATATACTTTATAGGGTCGGAAATGCTTCCTTCTACCTGTTACATACATTTCCTGCCGGCACAAAGTTATAATACCCTTCTACCCTATGGGTAGCGGGTATAATTACAAAAAACTGAACACCAATTTGAGTCAAATCGGCCCAACCGTTCTCTTATGATGTGATTGCAAACATTTTTAAATATTCTGAAGAAGTCCCTTCTGGACTCTGACAAGAAAAAATGGCGATTAGTAATCCACTATCGTCAAATTAATAAAAAGCTATTGTCCGATAAATTTTCCCTACATAGAATTGATGATATTTTTGAGCAAAATACTTATCATGCCTAGACTTAATGTCTGGCTTTCACCAAATTGAACGTTTTTAACAAGCAATGGCTCGTATCGCTTCACGCAATTACCATTTGGCTTGAAATAGCACCAAACTCCTTTCAAAGAATGATGGCAATAGCATTTTCTAGTCTCGAACCATCGCAAGCATTTCTTTATATGGATGATCTAATACTATTCGGTTGTTCAGAAAAACATATGGTAAAATACTTATCTGATGTTTTTGACAAATGTGGGAAACCTGAAACTACATCCAGAAAAATGTTCATTATTCATGCATGAAGTCACATTTTTAGGACATAAATGCACTGGTAAAGGAATCTTGCCAGACGACAAAAAATATGACGTCATAAAGAACAACCCAGTCCCACATGATGCGAACAGCGCTAGACGATTCATTGGATTTTGTAATTACTATAGGCGCTTTATCAACAATTTTGCCGACTCACATAACAAGATTGTGTAAAGACGTAAAGTTCGAATGGACATTTGAATGCCAAAATGCCTTCGAGCATCTTAAAACGGCATTTATAAATCCAACCTTGTTACAATATCCAGATTTCACTAAAAAATTCTGCATAATTACTGTTGCAAGTAAGCAAGCATGTGGAGCGGTTTTAACTCAAAACCATAATGGACTCCAACTTCCAATTGTATACGCATCAAAATCCTTTACTAAAGGAGAAAGTAACAAGAGTACTACTGAGCATGAATTAACTGCTATTCATTGGGCAATAACAGATTTTCGACCATATATTTATGGTAACCATTTCACGTTTAAAACGGATCATAGACCGCTAACCCATTTATTTTCAATGGTAAATTCAATTTCGAAATTAATACGTATGAGGCTCAAAGAGGAATATAATTTTACGGTAGAGTATCTGAAGGGTAAAGATAATTTCGTAGCATTACCGAGAATAACCATCAAACAGGTACAAGAAATAACAGGGACAATTCACAGAGTCACTACAAGATACCAAAGTAGACAAAATTCAAAAAGATCAACAGAAAATAGAGCTACAGAAAATAGATATTAGTGACATATATACAAATGTAAATATTGACTTATGTCAACTATTCCCAAGGCTTGAAAAAGAAGACGGTGAAGTATAATAATATAAAAACTATATTCGAAGGAAGTGGTTTTATTTAAATGAGTAAATATTGGTAAATAGTAAATACAAAATTTATAAATTCTCATCCATAAATTCAACAACTCTTGCATCATCAAAATTTCAACAACTCTTACATCATCATAATCGTAGCATATATATTTTTTCGGGTTTTCCCACTTTTCCGGCTTTCCCATAATTTTTAGCGATTTTCCGACCATCAAATCCCGACCCTAGTGAAATTCTCTAATAAAATATATATTCGATTTTTGAGGTTTTCCTACTTTTTCGGGTTTCCGATAACTTTTTATTCTCAGCTGAAAAACACAATACCACAGCAGAAACACAAGTCAAATTAAATATTTAAATAAATAAATTTTCCGTTTAATATTCATTTATAAAATATATATAAAAAACTCTCAATCTCGTCTGCCACGAGAGCACGAATGCCCATTCAAAGAGCGCGTATAGCATGCAGGGCTGTCACATACCTATACACTCTGAGTATACATATACACGCGGAGTATATCTGTATAAAATCTCATCTGTCGCGAAATCGTTAGAAAATGCTCACCCAAAAAAGTGTTCAACACGCCATTATAAGTTTTCGCTTCAAAATTTCAAAGATAATTTCAAAATTAGCGCTACTTAACCCGGTGACTATAATAACAAAAAATAAAGGAAAAGAAGCTATATTGTCTACATTACATGACCACCCAATAAAAGAGGTCATACAGGCATTTTAAAAACCTTGGCCAAGGTCAAAATACATTATTACTGAATGAATATTCATATGTGACTTTTATATGTGACTTGAATAAATACTTAGTAGCTATACCAGTTGCAAGCAAAAGTGCAAAACCAATAACAAAAAAGCAATATATAAATCTTTATACTCAAGTACGGTCCAATGAAGACGTTCATTTTGGACATGGGAACGGAATATAAGAATTCAATTATAAATGATTTGTGCAAATTTATGAAAATAGACAACATAAGATCAACTGCACATCATCACCAAACAGTTGGAACAGTCGAAAGAAGTCGCAAAACTTTTAACGAACACATACGATCTTATAATCGAGTATGAGCTGATAAAACTGATTGTGACGTATGGCTTCAATACTTTGTTTATTGTTTTAATACGACCCATTCTACGGCACATAATTATTGTCCGTATGAATTAGTATTTGGTAAGACTAGTGTTCGGGTAGGCGGCGCTGGACAAGAGGCGGAGTTTGAAGCTGGATGAAATCACTTGCCCACGAAAAAAAGAGGAGTTGGACAGAAAACACGTCTGTTTTATTCGGATGCAATTCATTAACAGAACCTTAGCTTACAGAACTAACTCCGCGCTCCCTTTTACAGACTTCAAAATACCACGAGAGCGGTAGTGCAATAGCGATTGGCACATCGCGGTCCCGAACCTCGCTTAAATAAAGAGCAGACCGAATGAAAGAAGAATAGAAGCGGTGCTCTTCGACATGCTCTGGGGCTTGCGGCCGTACGTTGGTTTTTGGCCTGATCACTATCATATCACAATCAATAGCATAGGAAACAACGAATATATATATAATATAGATGATTATGCTAAGGAGAGTAAGTATACCAAAGATTAGAAGTAGCATAGAAAAGAGCAAAAAATATGCTCGAATTAAATAAGTTGAAAAATAAGGAAACGAAGTAGGACATATATTAGTCTTTAAATACAAAGGGCCCTATAGAGTAGAAAAAATAAAAGATTAGGATAATATAGTTATTTCTGAAAATAAAAATAAAATCCATAATAATCCATAATCCATAATCCATAATCAAACATCCAAAAATACAATACCGCTGCTGGCGAACCGGCAGCGCAGCTATGCGGCTTTATACATAAGAATATATGTACTTAGGCTAGGAGAAAACTTATTCTTAAACAATAAAACATTCCCTTAAACCAAACTGCACTGACGTGCATGTTATTACTTATAAACGTTTTCGCTTATTACACCATCACCTGTTATCGGGCGTAACTTTGACGATTAGCCAGTGCTCCGGAGGCTCAGGGATAACCAGAGGTTGTCTCAGAAATTTATATTGAATCAGGTAGGGTTGTTGAAAAAATCCCGACCCGGTTCCAGAAGGTAAGACACAGGAAATTACTTATTCAGTGAGAACCGTTTTAGAGGCCTTTAAGATCTACAATCGGTGAAAATGGTTTTAGAGGCCTTTAAGATCTATAATATGCGATCAGACTACGACTGTGATTGTTGTAATAAGTTATTTTAGTTTGCGCGACTGCTGTTCTTTGGCTAGGGTTCTTGCCATGGTATTGGCTCTTAAAATATGAACAATAATAAAGTTTTTTTTTCGAATTGATTGTTTTATTAATTTTACTCATAGTTTAATATACTTTAAATTTAGTTATTTACTATAATAATTATACTTTTAGATGTTTGGCATGATCATAATATTCAACAACTATTACCTGGGGAGCGTACAACTGCGAAATTAATATCCCTAAAACCTGCTCAAGCATATCATATTCGCCTATATGCTGAAAATCGTTTAGGGATCAGTGCTCCAAGTGATGTTTTATATATAGAAACAAAGAGCGAAGTACCGTCAGCTCCCCCACAAGACGTAGTCGTTAAGGCATTGGGACCGGAACAGGTAAGACTGACTAGAAATTCAATTTTGAAATATTTCGTCTATGTAAACCAATAAAACAGTTTTTTTTCAGAGATATTATTAATTTGATCAGAATAGGGACCTTGCAGGGTATTAATTCAGGTAATAATTTCAGTCAGAAGATTGCAACGCAGTGAAGGAGACATTCCCGACCCTATAAAGTATATATTTTCTTGATCAGGAATAACAGCCGAGTCGATGTAGTCATGTCCGTCTGTCCGATTATACGCAAACTAGTCGTCAGTTTTTAAGGTATCTGAATGAAAATTTGCACTTAGTCTTTTATATAATCTCACTCGTACATACATATGTCAGCCGTCTATATAATACAACTGCCATCGGATCGGACAATTTTTAGAAAAAAAATTATAACTATGTTTTCATCATATTTTCACCAAATTTGATATTTGGCCATTTAATATTATTTCAGAATTTCTTGTTTAATTTTGTGAAACAACTATCTCCTATGCTGTGGTTTGCTTGCAGCTTCTGAAGATAAGATTATGTGGCAATCCCATTTTCATTGCATGCGATCCAATCACAATGTGCTGTGATAACCGCCGTGAACCTGTTGATACCCCGTTTGCTGTTGGATAGCAGATATCTTGCACGATTTTTTTCGAAACTCGGCCAACACTTCGTTGACTTCCTGTGCTTACTCTTCCTTCACCATTCTTTTTAGCAGTTTGTTTGAAATGGTCTTATATCCTTGTCTGGTCTGAGTTTAGGAAGATCGGTATCTCTTTGTCAGTGTTAGGCCCAGCCGAGCCTCTCATGCTAGTTCATCTGCTTTTTCGTTCCCTGGGATGTCTTTGTGTCCCGGTACCCAGATTACCTCCACCTCATTATTCTTAACAAGTTTATTAAGGGCCTCGTTGGTATCACTTGGCCAAGCAACTCGGACTAAAAGACAGAGAAGAGACTGAAGCTCTCCTCAATCCTATTCCATACGCCATAAGGAATGTACTATAACAACTTTCATGTTTTTTATTCGATTTCAATTTTTCTTTTTGTTCTTTTTATAGCAAAACTTAAACTTTCAATTTTTATAAACAGAATTAAAAAAAATTAACTTCTTATTTTTTAGCGAATTTTTCGCTTAACTCCTCTCATCAGGTTCTGCACACCGTCCTTGGTGACCTTGCCGGCTGCACGCATCCAGCTTTTTATAATTTCTTTGTTGTTTTGGGAGAGACTACCATTTTTTATTAAATTTCGCCACAAGGAGCGCCAATGTTGACCGGGCATAGTGCGCTGACGCTAAGTCTGGCCAATATATTGTCGACACGTTGTGCTTTCTATAAAACGGTATTAAAAGTTTTTTAATGCACTCTTTTTGGTAAACCTCAGCGTTAATTGTGACATTTGTAAAAAATGGGCTGGTTTTTACGCCACATGTGCAAATTGCCTGCCATATCAGGACTTTCTCCCCAAATTTGTCCACTTCTATTTTGGTGACCGAGTCGTTAACTGTTTCACCTTTCGTCCATTACGACGCATTCCACTACATCAGTGAGCAAGCGATCATAAAGCCTGCGTACTCTCGTTTTGCCGACTTCTTATTGGCGCAAACTTTTTTTTGGAACTTTTTGTTTTTTAAAAGTTATTAGACCATGCCGTTGTTTTATGCGCTGCACCATACTTGCACTCGTTCGCGCTTTTTTGGCCAAATCTCGAACTGACGTCGTGGGTTTTTCTGAATTAAAGCTAGCACCTTCTTATCGACGCTGGCATCCCTTGGACATTTTTTTCTGCCAGTTTTTGGCAAATCTTTGAGAGAACATGTCTCCCCAAACATTATCATAATATTTTTAACACTATTAACGCTAACTTTATAGCGTTTTGCCAAATTTCGGTACGAAACACCGTTTTCTGTGCAGTAATTGTGCAGAACCTGATGAGAGGAGTTAAGCGAAAAATTCGCTTAAAAATAAGAAGTTAAATTTTTTTAATTCTGTTTACAAAAATTGAAAGTTTAAGTTTTGGTATAAAAAGAACAAAAAGAAAAATTGAAATCGAATAAAAAACATGAAAGTTATAGTAGAAAGAAAGTGTGCAGTTTTTTAGCTCATCTTAGAACATTCGGTGTAGATGGATATTTCATCCTCTACGGCTACGCTGCCCCTGATCCAGTCTTCCCTTGCTGGGTACGAGGAATACGTTTCCGACGTAATTCTCCACAGTGAATAATCCATTCTCCCGTTAGTTTGTATTTTTGTGCTTTCAAGTACCAAGTAAGTATGACTTGTTTTCAGTCTAACTGCGTTCTGCGCGGCAATGTCCTTAACGACCAATTGTATCAGCATTATGTTAAGAATAGCACTTAGAGCAGCCGCTGGGCATGAGCGCATCGCTTCCGCAGCTCAAGTGCACGCAGCTCCTTGTATCCTGAGTTTCGATATGTTGTAAGCCCTAGGCAGTGCTGACCACCCTGTTTATTAAGATTGGCCGTACCAACGCTGTATGGAGCCATATAATAATCCTTGGCTGTAACCCTCTGTGCCCAGACGGCATAATACCGGCAATGCTACAGACAACCAAAGACAGCATCTGTAGATGGCTGAAAGCCATATACAAGGCTTGCATTAGACTGACGTATATTCCACTCCAGTGGAGGGAAGCGAAAGTCGTTTTTATACCCAAACCAGGAAGAAGGGGCCATATCCTAGCAAAGGATTACAGGCCGATTAGCCTTACCTCCTTCATCCTGAAGACACTAGAGAGACTCCTGGATGTTCACATCCGAGAGAAACTTGAGAAAGATGGCTTCTCGGATGCGCAGCACGCATACCGGAAAGGCAGGTCGACAGAGACTGCGCTACATGTAGTAGTGGGTTACGTCGAGAAGACACTACGATACAAACAGTACACAATGGCCGCCTTCCTAGACATAGAAGGCGCGTTTAACAACGTAAACGCCGATTCCATCCTGAGCTCCCTCAACTTGTTAGGCATTGAGGAAGGCATCAGAGAGTGGATAAGGGTTATGCTGACGAGTAGGTTGATCACTGCTGAACTGAGTGGCACTCACCTCACGCGAGCAGTGAAGAGAGGCACACCTCAGGGCGGGGTACTGTCACCTCTACTCTGGCTAATAAATATGAACACCATATTGGAAGAGCTCAACATGGGAGGCATCAAAGCAGTGGCCTACGCAGACGACGTAGTACTGCTAGCATCAGGACCCTTTCCTGACGTTATCAGTGGCATAATGACAGGCGCGTTAGGGCAGCTAAACACTTGGGCCAAAACCTGCGGACTAGGCATTAACCCAACAAAGACAGAACTAATGCTCTTCACCAGAAGAACTAAGGTTCCAGCCTTCAACATGCCCAGTATAGGGGGCACGAAACTAACACTATCGGATCAGGCAAAGTATCTAGGAGTGATACTAGATCCAAAACTAACATGGAAAAAGAATGTTGCAGAGAGAGTCAGGAAGGCAAGCATTGCTTTCTACTCCTGCAGAAAAATGTTTGGGAACAACTGGGGGTTGCATCCAAAGATTATTATATGGCTTTACACAGCGGTAGTAAGGCCAATTCTAACATACGGGGCCCTGGTATGGTGGCCAGCACTAACCAGAGCCTACAACATAGCGAAGCTCACCAGAATACAGAGAGCGGCATGCGCAGGAGCCACAGGAGCGTTACGCTCATGCCCCGCGGCTGCTCTAAATGCCATCCTCAACATAATGCCGATAGAACTGTTCGTTAAGGACACTGCCGCGCAGAGTGCAGTAAGACTGAAGGCAAGCTACTGCTGGAAGGAATACGGCACAGGTCACGGCAGGATACTTGAAGGCATTAGAATGGACACAAACGTAAGAACAGACTACATGACAACGGAGATGCACTTCGGGAATGGTTTCACAACCTCGTACCCAACGAGGGAGGACTGGAGCATGGGAAGAGTAACCGTAGAGAACGAGGTATCCCTCTACACCGATGGCTCTAAGATGAGCTGTGGAGTAGGGGCTGGGATCTTCGCCGAGCACTGGGGGATTGAAGAGACCTTTAGTCTCTCAGACTCGGCGACGGTCTTCCAGGCCGAACTACTCGCCATAAGGGAAGCAGCTAAGCTTTCACTAAGACGAGGACTCAGCGATACCACCATACGGATCTACTCGGACAGCCAGGCGGCTATCAAATCCCTAGCTTCCGTGAAAACCACGTCAAAGCTTGTGGCCGAATGCAAGGAAGCCCTAAATAATCTTGCACACGAAAACACGGTTCAAGTAACCTGGGTGCCAGGACACAACGACATCCCAGGCAATGAGAAAGCGGATGAACTAGCGAGAGCAGGCTCCGCAGAACCTAGCACTGATGCAGAAATACCAATATCCCTAAACTCGATCCAGACAAGAATCCACGACCATTTCAAGCAGACAGCCAACAAGGAATGGTCAAGGAGGACAGAGTGTAGAAGATCAAGACAATGTTGGCCAACTTTTGACAAAAATCGAACGAAAGAGCTGCTATCCAACAGCAAGAGGGATATCAGCAGGCTCACAGCAGTCACCACAGGTCACTGGGCGATTGGATCGCACGCAATGAAAATGGGACTGCCACACAACACGACCTGCAGAAGCTGCAAGCAAACAACGGAGCAAGAGACTCCTGAACACCTGCTATGCTTCTGCCCGGCACTAAACTACAAAAGACTACGCCATTTAGGAGCCCGACAGTTGGAGTCACTGGACAGTGTAGGAGAGCTGAAGTTGTCGGCAATCCTAAACTTCCTCACTGAATCGGGATGGTACTAGCGCAACAACTAACAATGAACAGGGGGAGTGGACCAAAAAGGAGCCTAGCTCTAATTGGAGGCCCCAGGGGGCCTCACCACTTATACCTACCTACCTACCCTCTGTTCAAGCCAGGAGCCACCGTACGGCCACCGGCTCCAGAGCGTGTCGAAGAGCACCGCTCTTTTCGTTCTTTTGTCCGGTCTCTGCACTGTTAAGCGAGGTTCGGGACCGCGATGTGCCGATAGCCGGTGCACTCCAGCTCCCGTTTTTTGTTTAAGTATTGAAAGCGGGAGCACGAAAAGAAGTTCTGTAAGCTAGATTCTGTTACCGATCTGAAGTCCAATAAAACAGACGTGTCTATCCAACTCCAAGAAGAAACTTACCTTTATTTCGTGCTGTGCAAGTGATTTTCTCCCGCATCAAACTCCGGATCTTGTGCAGCCGCCGCCTTCTACCAGAACATTTGGTCCAAAGAACCGGATTACCTCTTCAGCATCCCAGAGGTCCCAGTGGTAACGAAGATAAGTACGCGATTTCCAACTCCGTTTTCTTCGTCTGGGCTGCGTTCTTTGATCCGTTATTCGTTTATTCCATTATTCCGTTACTCCGTTATTCCTCGGTACATATCCGTGCATCAAAAAAAAAACGGTCTTTACCGCAGTTCTCCATATTCAAATTCGCCTTACATACATATATTCCTCTACAGTGCATTATGGGGAATTTGTCCGATTTTGTTTTTTATTTATTAAAAGTTGATTTTTTAAAAGTATGCCGATTTTTAATTTTTTTATTTTAATGCATTAAGAAAACATAAAACTATTTTTAACATACCGCAAAGGTTAACTTAACAGTCTAGTATTTAAATACTAACTGTTAAAGTCAACTGTTGCAACCACTCGTGGTTCGATTAAATTTTGCTTAAATTTGAAGCGCACTTTTAGCTCTGCAACTTTCAAACAAAAATTTATTATATATAAATATTTTTTTATTTAAAAATTTATTTTTTAAATAAAAAAATTTGGGGGCTGTGGTATTCACAGTTTTCCAACAAAATGATAAAAATTATAAATTAAAATTAGGTATAAAAAAATTAATTTAAAAATTAAAATTATGGGGTTGGGGGTACTTTTCACTTTCCAACAGGTGTGTAAATTATGTAGAACACTACAAAATAAACCTCACTAAAATATCATAGATAGTTATTATAAATTAATAATTTATTCCACAAAATCGGGAAAATTGTGATGATATTTTATACAATTTAATTCCAAGCTCCAAATATAAATAAATTCCAAATACAGTCCACTAAAGCCTCAATATAACAATATATATATCAATATAAAAATTTCACCTACACTCCATTAAAGGCTCTCCGGCGGCCATACTCACACACATACACACATCATTACCCTAGTTGTATATTCTTCTACAGTGATTATATTTTACCCAATTAAATTCCAAGCTCCGACCTATATATATAAAATACATATAATAAAACTCCAATACACTCCATACACATGTCCTGTTTATATATTGTTCTGCATTAAATGTATTTTTATAAAACTAAATCCCAAGCTAAAACCAGAAATAAATATTTATAAAAGGCGTTCCGGCGCCCATACACACACACAAACATACACACACATACAGTATAAATCCCATCAGGCATCCGCTGGGGGAAATCCCCGCTAACTGCGGACTCCTTCTTAGAATGAAGTCACCACAGAACCCAGCCACACAGCAGCTGCAGGCGGCCCTGAAGACGACCATCGCTGGCAAAGCAGAGGTGGCAGTTATGCAGGAAACGGTCATAGTTGAGATCCGCGACCTAGACGAAACAACTAGCGCCGAGGAAGTCACTTTGACCCTGTTCGCCGGCGTGGACTGCGACATCCCAGGTGAAGCCGCACCCAGGATGCGGAAAGCGTTTGGCGGGACGCAACCGGCGACTGTCGGGCTCAGACCAGAGCACGCGAGGAAGCTACCCGAGATTGGCAAAATACGGGTCGGATGGGTCGTCTGCCGCATCAGGCAGAAGGCACAGGAGGCGAGGAGGTGCTATAAGTGCATGGGCTACGGGCACACGTCCGCAAGATGCAGAGCCTCTGACTTATTAGCCAAGGCTACCCAGGAGGCCTGCTTCAGATGCGAAGGCACTGGCCACAAGCATTACACGTGCCAAAGCAAGCCCAGGTGCATATTATGCACTTGAGGTGGCAAGACCGCGGGGGAAGCTGCGCACGCGACCCTGAGCAGGACTTGCCCGGAGTACCTGGAGTCCAACAAGAAAATGCAATATGGTTAAGCTGCTACAGCTTAATCTAAACCACTGCAGAGCTACCCAGGATCTACTGGCGCAGACAGTCGCCGAGAACAAAATAGTCGCTATCTTGAGCGAACTCTACAGGGGGAAGGCAGAGGGAGTACTTATGGCAGCAGAGCGACGAAGGTGGCGCAGCCATCTAGAGCTGCGGGCAGCCCCCCGGGCATTTGTCGCAGAGAGCGTCGAGACCAGGTTACGCCAGGGCTAAGGTCCTGGGAACCACGATCTACAGCTACTACCTAGCCCCAAGCCTGCATATAGATGACTTCAGGGACGTAGTGCAGGAGATCGCCAGCGACGCCCGCGGCCGATCCTCGGCGATAATCGCTGGGGACTTCAACGCTTGGTTCACCACCTGGGAGCTCAAGGACGACGCAGCGGGGAACCGTCCTCCTGGATGCTCTGGCAACAGTAGACGTCTGTCTCCTCAATGTTGGAGATAGATGCACCCACAGCAAGGCAGGCAGGGAGTCCGTCATCGACCTGACTTTCGCCAGCCCGGAACTCGCACGGAACAGCCTCTGGAAGGTCACGGAGCTGTTCACATACAGCGACGATGCGGCAATCATCACTGAGACGAGGTACAGACAGCAGGACCCCCCCACCAGGCAAGGTGCGTACAGGGTACACACCCTAAACGTGGACGTGCTTATAGCCACCATGAATGACAACGCCATCAGCGGCGCACAGTAGCTCCTCTAGAACAAAAGTCGTGGTTTAATTCAAAAATTTATAGTCGCAAAAACGATTTAGACTATACTTAATCGACAGAGAATTTCGCAACGATTCCAAATCCGTTGAGATAATCATTTTTGTAAAATTTATGACTCATAACTTATGAGCATTCAAAGTTGAAAAATATTTCCGGTTTTGCAACATACAAAAAATAAGGTGCAATTTGTTGACTTTCAGGTAATATTACACAAAAACTATTCAACCGATCGGACTGATTTTGGTTTTAAATTATAGATACATTCATAAACTGTAAATTAAACAAAAAAAAAAACAGTTTGGGTTCGGCTTGTACAGGTAAATTTTTACCTGCCAGATGTCCATTTTTAACAACTTTTTCTAGTAGTCCAGAACTTCTAAGGCACCACGGAGCACTCAACTACACTATATAGGTCTGTTGCGTGTATCTTTCCTGAACCAGAATCCCTTTAGATAGTTTGCGTCTAGCTGCGCCTCCAACTTTGAGAGCAAATTTAGTGAAACAACTCAGGGTCACAAAACCCGAAATATGGGTAAAACGCTTCAGGGGTACCCGAAGCGCGCAAGTCATTTGCAGCGTTAAAATCGTTAATTTTTTTGTTTTGAATAATTTTAAGACGCGAAAGGATGAGGAATCAAATGTTTACAGTCCAGAAATGCTCGACCTATTAGTAGTTCCCCCAATATAGGTTTATTGTTAGTCAAAATGTTAGAAAAATTATCAAAAAATACAAAAAATCGAACTTAAAAAAAAAATTTGTAAAATATTATATTTTTTTAGGGTTTTCAAAATATTTTTATTTGAGCAAATCAATAAAAATAAAGCTAAAAAATTAAATACATTTAAAAAAAACAAAAATCGTTTTCTATGAGAAAATTCGATTTTCAAAATATTTTTATTTGAGCAAATCAATAAAAATAAAGCTACAAAATTAAATAAATTTAAAAAAAAATCGTTTTCTATGAGAAATTTCGATTTTTTCACTTTGATACCCTATAAATGCGCGAATGGGTGGGCGTATATATAAATTTATAATAATATAAATTTCACATCAATTCACTGTCAAATACCGTTTAAATTATTGGATTATCTTATTTGGTTCAAAAGTTATGATTTAAACAACGCAAAATGAAAAAAGGCGCCACTGTACGGCGATGCAAATAACGGTGCAGTCACACTAGCTGAGAGGATCAAGGAGGCTTGTGATGCCGCCATGGCGAACACCACCAGGAGCGATGGAAGGCGGCCAGTCCTTTGGTGGACCCAAGATATTGCCGCTGCGAGGAGGGAGTGTCTCTCTGCAAGGCGGGGATCACAACGCAACAGAAGGCGTCCCACGCAAGCGCTGTTCGAGTCCCGCTACAAGGAGAATAAAAAGGCACTCAAAGCGGCGATCAGGACGAGCAAAAACAAATGCTTCCAGGAGCTGTGCGACGCAGCAGACAAGGAACTTTTCGGCTCGGCCTACAAGCTGGTCATGGGCAAGCTGTACAGGCCGCCGACCCCAACCTCCCAGGAGCAACTCGGAACAATTGTCTCCACGCTGTTACAGAGCGGATAGGAGAGGAGCTGCGATTGTGGAAGCTCTGGACAATTTGTAGCGGATGTGTTGGCCACAGGAAGACCCACCTGTTTCCCCTGTAATGGCGGAATTCCCTCTGCTTTGGATTTCGCACTCTTGAAAGGTCTTCAAGGTCGAAGGCTGACTATTGAAGACTCCTTTGAGCTCAGCTCGGATCACATTCCGCTCATTATCAGCCTACACTTAGCAGGGTGTGTCGCTGTGCCGAAAAGGACGCTGCTTCCTTTTGGATCTGATGTCTGGAGGTTTAAGAGGTTACTGGAGGACTCCATTCACCTGGAAATGGAGATTCACACTGCGGATGCTGCCTTGCTTTTGGAGCAAGTCATTGCTGCAGCGGAGCTTGCTGCGCCCAGCAGCAGTCTCTCTTCCAGGTCTTCCCCTCCACTTCCCCCGGAGCTTAGGGCTCACATTGAGTTTAAACTCAGGCCCAAGAGGATGTATGCAAGTTCCCATGATGTAGCTGTACTAAGGGTCTATCGAAGGTTGGGCAACAGGGTAAAGAAGTTGTTAAATCTTCTGCGGCAACTAGCGAACTGAGCGGACATGCTATGCCCGAGCTCCGGGAAAACTGCAACATAATAGTGTTTAATAAAATTAAAAAAAAAAAAAACAATTAACCAAACAAAAAATCTGGGGTAACCCAATATAAGCGAAAAGACGCTTAACCACGATTTATAAAAAAGCAATAGACTGGCTTTTTATAAGTTGTGATGTGCTAAAACCAAAACTAGTGCATTGTTTTAAATAAATAAGTGCCACGCAATTAGCTCATTGAGCAACGATCAACATAACGAGCGTAGAAGCTCAGTAAACCAAAGAAACGGCTTTTACTCTTACTTTTCAACCCGCGATACCGAAATGGAAAAGCCGGCGTTTAAGAGCACAGCTCTAGTGACCGCTGAAAGAGAAGGGGCACGGTCTTGCTCACCTGCTCTGCTCACTCCGACTCTCGCGTCATGGAGTTCGCAGTGTACAGCCCCCCCTCCAATGGCGGAAACAACTTTCGCACCAACAATAAGCAGTGCTACAATTTCTACAACCACAGCAACATCCACCGCGATTTAAACACCGCCACATCAACGACTACAGCAAGTACAACAACAACAACTTCGGAAAGTGCCAAAGGGGCCCCGGCCACACAGACTGGAATGGATCGCTACATCCAAATTAAGCGCGAGCTTAGCCCGCATAGTAACCCGGCAGGCAATAAAACAAAAATTAACCGAGTCCTGAAGATCGACGAAGAACCAGGCAGATCCAGTAGTAACAGATTTGCCCCACTGGCGGAGGCCGAGGAAAACCAACCAGCGCAAGACCCAAGCCTCCTCCAATCTATATCAGGGAGAAAAGCTCGAGTGCCCTGGTCACCCGAATTGCGACGTTGATCGAGAACGGTGACAACTTTCATGTTGTCCCGCTTACCAAGGGGAACATCCATGAAACAACGGTGCAAACGAAGACTGAAGAGCACTTCCGGATCGTGTTCAACTATCTGGACAATGTTCAGAAAAACTATTACACGTACCAGCGGAAAGGCAGCAAGGGCCTACAAGTGGTAGTAAAGGGAATCGAACCCGATGTTACCGCAGCGGAAATAAAAACTGCCCTCAAAGAAAAAGGCTTCGCCGCCAAGAATGTTATTAATATTCTAAATAAAGATAAAAAGCCACGAGGTCGAGCTCGATCCAGAAAGCAGGTTGCTGAAGAAGAACGAAGTCCACCCCATCTACAAGCTGCAATATCTCTTGCATCGGAGGATCACTGTTAAAGAGCCACATAAACGTAACGGCCACTTCGGGCTGTCTGTGTAGTCTGCGGTGATGCCCACAACTCCGCTCAATGCACTACAAACAAGGACAGTACCCTGAAAAAATGTGGAAACTGCGGAGGCAACCATACGGCAAACTATAGAGGATGTGTGGTGTACAAGGAGTTAAAGAGTCGCATGCGTCAAGCGACCGCAACGCGCAATCAGAATCCGCAGAATGCGTACATTGCGTCAAAAGTTACGCCAGACGTCTTCTTCGCCAAAGCTGCGAGGTCCTCATTCGGTCCCCTAAACACCACCAACGGCTTCTCCTATGCCGATGCTTTACGATCTGGAACGGAAAATCCATTTCAGCCTAACTCACAAAGCGCTCAACAGCCAAACGGAAACTATGATGCTTACCATCCAACAAAGTATGATGGAGTTTATATCATTCATGAAAACGACCATGCAAACACTAGTTCAGAACCAGAACATGGTAATACAGCTGCTTGTAGCACAACAGTCTAAATAATCTATGCAGACTCTGCGAATATTAATGAAGAACGCCAATGGTGTCTCACGGCATAAACTAGAATTGTCACAATTATTGGCAGAAAACCATATTGACGTTATGCTACTGGTCGAAAAGCATCTTACAAGCAAATACAACTTTAAAATAAGAGGCTATATAATCTACCGCACAGATTATCCAGCGAGAATACTGTAGCGCTATTTTTCTCGACGTATCTCAAGCTTTCGACCGGGTTTGGCTTAATGGGCTCATGCATAAAATTAAAACGTATTTTCCAACATACACCCACAAGCTACTGGAATCATACCTCTACAATAGGGCATTCTCCGTGAGATGCAACGCAGCTACTTCGGGCGACTACATCATCGAAGCTGGAGTTCCACAAGGAAGCGCACTCGGCCCAAGTCTATATGTTTTGTATACTGCGGATATTCCTACGAACGCACAACTAACAACGTCAAAGTTCGCCGACCATACCGCTATCCTTAGTCGCTCCAGATGCCCAACGCAAGCAACAAACCAACTGGCTAATCACCTAAAAATAGTGGAAAGGTGGCTGTCCGACTGGCGCATTAAAATAAACGAACAAAAGTGTAAACATGTAACGTTTACTCTCAATAGACAAACATGGCCTCCGCTATCCGTTAACGGTATGCAGATCCCCCAAGCTAACGAAGTAACATACCTTGGCGTCCACCTTGACAGACGACTAACCTGCCGCAAGCACATCGAATGCAAGAAGATGCACCTAAAACTGAAAGCCAGCAGCCTCTACTGGATCATAAACTTACGATCGCCACTGCACACTGGGGAATTTGCCCTGTTTTTGTGGCATTAATGTGTTTTTTAAAAGTTTTTAAATTTTGGATATTGAAGTCTTAACGTATTGAGAATATACCAAAGTCTTATGTTACATACCAAAAATGGTATTTTTCCAGTCCAGTATTAAAATACCAGCGATTGAAGTCAGCTGTTGGAAAATTACATTTTGTGTGCGCATTTTGGTTCATTTGGTAGTGCATTTTCCAATTAATATTTCTCAGAGGTTAAAGCACCAATCAATAAAATTTAAAATGGATAATAATGCCTCAGGTTTGTACTATTTGTTAATACTAATACTTTGACAAAATCGTGCGTGTATTTTTAACAATTTGTAATTGAAGCAGGTGGTGTCCGTACAAAGCTTTCGTAATAAATGTTCAACTTTGGCAAAGGTTTTAAAAAAATGTCCAGACTTGTCCAGTGAGTGTCTATATCCATGTTGTAGAGCTATGTATTCCTAATTCAGAACATCTAAGTTCAATTGCCCCCATCTAAGTTCAAACGCCCATTTTTTTACAAAATGTATAGAATTACCATTATTGTCGTAAAAAGAAAACAAAAATTTTTTTTTTTAATTTTTACCATAAAAAAAATTAAAAATCGATTAAAAAAAGGCGGAACCACGCCCATTTTTTCAAAATATCTTCCTTTCTTTATTATTAACTTAATTCAAAAAACAGAATTTAAAAATTTTGCTTTGTTTTTAAGATATTAATTAATGCCACAAAAACAGGTCAAATTCCCCACTGTGCACTGTGCCTGGACTACAAGTTACTACTCTACAATTCAGTCCTAAAGCCAATCTGGACGTATGGCTCTCAGTTGTGGGGGAACGCGAGCAGCAGCAAAATAGATATCATACAGCGCGCACAATCAAAAATCTTGAGAACTATCACTGGGGCACCTTGGTATATTCGCAACGAAAACATCCACCGGGATCCGGGCATCCTCGCAGTGAAAGACGAAATCCAGAAGCAAAAAGAGTCCTACAAAGAAAAACTGTCTTCGCACCCAAATATCCTCGCTCGGGGATTGACTCAGATTTCTAGCAGATCCCGCCTGCGACGCAACGACCTCCCAACCCAGCAATTTTTAGGGCCGTCTAACTCCGTATCAGTCAATACGACTGTTAGTTAAGTTAAAAATATAAGATTTTATACACCTTTTGTTAGTCTCGCAAAGAGAAGATTCAAGAAATATAAGCAACGTAAAAAAAAAAGAAGAAACGGTTGGATAAGGAGTTGGAGGAGGCAATCCCGGTCAGGGACACCAACTATGCTCTTAGGAAGATTGTTGGTCAGAGTAAGAGGCAGGCTTCTCCGAAGTTTCCTGTAAAAAAAGCGGATGCGACTTGGGCCAAGTCTCCGCAAGACCGTGTTGAGGTGTTTTCTGAGAGCTTAGAGGACCGTTTCACTCCCTTCGCTACCTCCTCTTCGGCGAGGGTTGAGTGGATTAATGCCTCGTTGGCAGATCCTCATCAAATGGTCCCCCCTGCTGCTCCTATTCTGCTCCCCGAAATGAGAGACACGATCAAGAAGTTGAAAAACCGTAAGTCGCCAGGTGCAGATGGCATTTCTAATAGAGTTGATAAACTCCTTCCGGAGAGAGCACTTCTCTTATTGGTCTTTGTGCCTAATGCAGAATTCAGAATTGGTTACTTTCCGTCCTCCTGGAAGAATGCCAATGTGGTGATGATACACAAAAAAAGAAAGCCCTCCCATGACGTCGACCGGGTCTGGCACCAGGGGCTCTTATCCAAGATCAAAGGGCTCCTCCCTCCTTAGCTCTTTGAGGTTATCAAGGACTACTACTTAAATAGGACCTTTCAGGTTGTCCAGGATGGGGTTGTGTCGTCCACCAAGAGGATTGTTGCTGGCGTGCCGCAAGGAAGTGTGCTTGGCTCAACGCTTTATAAGTTGTCCGCTCATGATGCCCCGCTGCACCTGAGCTCTCATAGCACTTGTGTTGCCGCGTATGCGGATGACACTGCGGTGTTGGCTAGACCCAGTTGTGTTTACAGCGCCACTGAAAAACTTCAAATTCTTTTGAAGAGGTTCGAGAACTGGGCTTGTAGGTGGAATGTGGCTATCAACACTGATAAGTGTGCGGTGGTCACATTCGCAGACAGAGACAGCCCAGGAGTCTACCTTCATGGGCAGCTTCTGCGGCAGCAACTGGAACACACCTATCTGGGATTAGTTCTTGATAAGAGGCTGACATTTGCCTTGCATGTCAGACAGACTTGGGCGAAGCTGCAAGGTACAGCCAGTCGTATTAGCTGGTTAACAGGTCAAAAGTCTAAGCTAAGCCTGCGTTGTAAGACTCGACTGTATCAATCTCTCCTAGCCCCAATATGGCGCTATGGGGTGGCTATATATGGGACAGCAGCCAGGTCGCACTTGCGGAAGGTTCAGGCGTTTCAGGCGAAGATTTTGAGACGTATCGCCAAAGCGGAATGGTATATTAGAAACGTTGACATTAGAAGGGAACTTGGAGTACCAGCAGTTGGTGATCTGATAAACTCTCTTTACTATGGTCCAGCCGACCACAAAAGTTGGCCAAAACCCATTTTTTAAAAGTTGTTCAAACTAATTGATTTTGGTATCAATCGATTGGAAATAGAGTGACCATCTACGTGGCATACCCCAAATTTGCATAGGTGGCGCCACTTTCGCGCACGGAGCTGTTAAAGTCAGCTGTTTGTTCATAAGAAAATTGGCGGAGTTAAAGAGCGTAAAAAAGCACTATTTTAAAATTATGAAAACTCGGAAAAAACATTCAAAACTATAACATTTTTTTGCTGAAATATATTTTAAAATGTTAGCTCTCTAAATCTGCGAGTCAGTCTTTGAGTCGGTCGTGTTTCCTATCGCTCTCCTTTCTTTCAAAGTTTTTCTTGTGATTTTTTGATCCTCATAGTCAAAATTTTTGGCACTGTTTCCGTGTTTCGGTGCTGTCTATTTACCATAAATATCCGGATCATTTCGTATAAAGACAGTGACTTTAATCTACGAAAATAAACTCGGTTTTATTTTTCTATTATTTCCCCTGTTTTCGTGTGCTGTGCGTTTACCGCTTACCGCTGCACTCCATTCAACTTTGTTGTTGGTGCAAGCGTTTCTGCATACCGCGAACATATAAACAAACTACTGATTTTGTGGTGCTTAGATAAAAGCCGTGTTTGCTCTCGCTCGATCTTTGTTTTGATCGTTTCCTTCGTTGTGCGAATTAATTAACATTCCCTTAAGTTTTTAATATGTACGCTTTTTACGAATTATTGCTAATAATTTATTACTAAACTTATCATGGCTACCTGTTGTGCAACTGAATGCCCAAGCGGCCGCAAAATCTCCTCGCGGCAGGCCACTGTTTTTTGTTGGCTCTGCGACAATATCGCTCACCCTGGCTGTTGCAATCTTGGGCATGTTGACCCACGTATTGCGGATCGCCTTCGGGATCATGCTGGATTGGATGGGACGTGCCCAAGCTGTCTTCACATCAAATCCGATATGAGGACGTTAATGAGACAAACTTATCTTGAGTTTCAGTCTCTGGCGGCTGGTTTCAAGGAGCTCTTCGGGCGTTTCCAGACGGCGGAGTCCCACTTCAAAAGTCTGAAACTGCTAAGTCATTCACCCAACATAAACTTGAGCACTCTCCCTAATAATACTCTACAAGTTCCAGACCCTGCGAGTCCCCTTATGCAGCCCGCGAAACCTACCCACGGACTGCACCTCGGATGTGGCAGAAGATTTTCGCGTGGCTGCAGCACCTGGACCAACCAAAACTGCAGATCTTGGGTCTTTATTTGCTGATGTCGCTGCACCCTTGCATCGACAGCCTGTTAGTGTTGATCAGGCTTCCACGTCGCGTGCTGCCGCTTCTAATGTGTCACCGGTGGACAGCAACAGAGACGCTCGTCCTGTGATACCGGCGGTCTCTGTTTCTTCATCCCCTTTCACCATGCCTGGATTACTACACTCTACAATCTTGGGAGTTGCTCAGCGAAAACCGGCTCCCAGGGAGTTTGTCTTCGTCTCCCGACTGAACCCTAGTGCTTCCGAAAATTACGTTGAGACCCACTTGAGCAGCAAGCTGAATGTTTCTGGTACTGAATTTGTGGACTCAAAGTTCAATTTTAAACAAGGACGCGATATATCTTCGTTCAAAATTGCACTTTCTGACACTTTCCTCTTGGACAGGGTTCTTGATACTTCCGCCTGGCCTGAACATGCCATAGTTCATGAATTTATTAACAAAAATTATCCTCGTGCTCGTGCGCCTCAGACTCAACTATCAGAACGTTGGTAGTTTACCGGAGAAGCTCAGCAAAGTGTGTTTCCTTTGATGCCGACGTTATTGTCTTTACTGCTACGTGGCTAAACTCTTCTGTCTGTGATACTGAACTGTTTGCAGGCAATTATGTCATCTATAGGAGTGACCGTCCGTCACGCATTGGCGACGGTGTTCTTATAGCCGTTAAATCAAATCTTGTTTCTAATTTGGCTCCGATAATTGACTACGACTGCACTTAGGAATTTGTTGCTGTTCGCATTCAAGTTTTCGATTATGTTGTTTTTGTGTCTGGTTCCTATATTCCACCTAGATCTGACTTTGATATATACTCTCAGCACCTATCCTTAATTCAGAGCATTCACCCCACTCTTGGTGCTAATGACCACCTCATTGTTTTAGGTGACTTTAACCTTCCTTCTATATCCTGGATACCCTCACCTGACTCTAATATTCTCATTCCCTCTGTCCCTCATGACTTCATTCACGGACTTATTGACCTTTCGTTAGGACAATTAAATAATATTAAAAACTGCTGTGATAAAATCTTAGACCTCATATTTGTTTCGGACTTCGCTAATGCATATGTCACTAGATTTGACCCTCTTTCTTGTCCTGAAGATGCTTACCACCCTACCATCGAGATATTACTTGAACCTTCGGAACGTTTCTATGACATTTTATATTCTTGTTTTGATACGTTCGTCCCTTCCTTTTTCTCTCCTCTTAACTCTCACAAACCCCCTTGGTTTTCCCGTCGTCTTTCGTATCTAAAAAATGTTAAATCCAGACTTTTCAAAAAATTCAGCCGAACCGGACTACAAGCAGACCGTGCTAGATACTGAGTAGCTCGTTCCGATTTCTTGTCGCACAATTCCGAATGCTATAATAATCATTTAAATCGATGCAGAAGTGAGTTTCAGGCAAATCCGAAGCAATTTTACGCTTTCGTCATTTCTAAACGAAAACCACAGCTCTTCCCTTCCCGTCTTCATCTAATTACTGAGTCTGCCTCCGCTGAGCTTGACATTGCGAACTTATTCGCAAAATTTGTCAGTCCACGTATTCTACCTCTTCTTTTGATGTAGTCCACGTATTCTACCTCTTCTTTTGATGTAACGTCGATGTATAATTATTCTCTTCCGCACTCCAACTGCATTTTTATGCCCACCATTAGCGAAGACGATATTCTTAGGAACTTAAAATCTCTTAAGCCACCCTTCTCTTCCGGTCCCGATCTTTGGAAGGTGTATTTTATACTTCCGCTTCATAAAAAGGGTAGCAAGTCAAATATCGAGGACTACAGAGGTATTGCTAAACTTAGTGCGATTCCCAAGCTTTTTGAATCACTGATTAATGCTCAACTGCAGCACCAATGCAGCTCATTTATGTCCTTCTACCACAACAAACCTTCTTGAATTCTGTGCTTTTATAAAAAACGCCTTTAAACACAATACGCAGACTGACGTTATCTTTACAGATTTCAGCAAAGCGTTTGACTCGGTGAATCACCAGCTTTTGTTAAAAAAACTTTCATTATTGGGCTTCCCTCCTTTGCTGGCTGACTGGATTGCAATATATTTATCTAACCGGACTCAGAGAGTAGCTTTTAAGGGCTCTTTCTCAGATCTAGTTCACGTAACTTCAGGTATTCCGCAAGGGAGCCACCTCGGACCTCTTCTTTTTGTTATTTTCATCAAAGACTTGCCCAATGTAGTTGCTCATTCTCAGGTAATGATGTACGCTGATGATGTAAAACTATGATTGCCTCTGACTAACTCTGAGTCTCATATGCTTTTAGAAACTGACTTGACCAACATGCAAACTTGGTGCATCAACAATCTATTGTTTCTTAATAACTCGAAATGCAAATCTATGTCTTTTTATCGGAAAAACTGTTTCCATGCCAATTATTCCCTAGAGACTGGTGTTCTTGAACACATCGATTCAGTCACAGACCTTGGAGTTTTGTTTACACACAACTTAACTTTCAACAATCACATCAGTTTAATTGTTGGTAAAGCTAAGGGTGTCTTCGCGTTTGTTAAGCGCTGGTCAAAGGAGTTTGATGATCCCTACACCACCAAACTCTTTTTTGTCTCTCTTGTTCTTCCCATTCTGGATTACTGCTCTTGTGTGTGGTCACCCCAGTACGCGAAGTAGCAGGATCTTATAGAATCGGTACAGAAACAATTCCTCTTGTTTGCTCTTCGTGGTTTAAACTGGCATCCTCATCGTCATCTGCCTTCCTACTTCGACAGACTGCGGCTTTTAGGCCAGCCTACGCTTAAGGACCAGACCTGCTATGGAGTAATGTTCTTACACAAACTCATACATGGTCACATTTCCTCGAATTACCTCTTGAACCTTATAAGACTCTCGGTTCCTATAAGGCCTTCCCGTCACTTTCGCCCCATTGCCCTGGAGGTCTGCAGGACAAACCTCGAAATGCATGAGCCTTTTCGTGTTTTATGTTCTCTGTACAATGAGTACTACCATTTGTTACGTGTTGAGATGTCCTTAGATTTTAATTCAAATTATATTCTACGTTACCTATCCTTACCTCTGACAACCTGATGTGAGTCGGAGCACATCTTTAAAAAACACTCCCTGCTTCGGTCAGAGGTAAGGGTACGGACTTACATGGCAGTTATTTCCCATTTTCTAAATAGATAAATAAATAACAAGATTACCTTATTTTGTATGAAAATTACACCTTTAAATCAATAAAAATGTCTTAAAAGTAATGCAAACTTATAAAATTCCACTAAAAAGTATGGAGTATAGTCAACTAGATATGACACAATGTAAAAACAAAATGTAAAATCATTTAACGATTTTATAACAAATTTTCCATGCAATTATAGGCAAAATAGGCATTATATTCTGATTTTTCCTATAATGCTATAAACTATAGGTATTCTTTATGCGATTTCGATAAAATTTGTAAAATTTAGTTAAAATTAAATAATCTTTGGTTAACCGAAGTTTTATAAATGTATCTAAAAAAAAATTGTTGTGTTCCTATGGAAGCTATAGGATATAGTTTTCTGATCCGCATAATTGTAATCCAGTATCATCCTATAATTACCAAAATCCGATTGGTAAAGTTTCAAGTTGATACCTTTTAAACTAACAGAGTTATTAATATTGGCCAAAAAAACTGGTCCGCTGGACCAGTTTAGAAGGCTGAGACGTTTGACCCTCCCGGCGCATTGTCTAATTTATAAGTCCGTAACTGTCGCTTTAAATTGCTGACTCAGTAATATATAAGCGGCTGGGTAGGTAAGGCAGCTTGCCTACTAGCTCAAATAAATATTAAAAAAAAAAACGCTGTTTCCCGAGCAACCGCCCCCTATGCTTCCCAACATAGCAGCGTCCGAAGAGATCTTCGCAAGCGAGGAAGAAATGCTAAGTGCGCTGGCCACCATTAAAGCTGGCAAGGCCCCGGGACCAGACGGCATTCCTAATGCTGCTCTGGATGCCATTATAAATGCCTACACAAGCATGGCAGAGCACACCTTCCCGAAAGCCTGGAAGGAGCAAAGGCTAGTCCTCATCCCGAAACCAGGGAAGATGAACGATGACCCGTCCTCATTTCGCCCCCTTTGTATGATCAACACACTGGGGAAGATTTTCGAGCGCATCATCTGCACCAAATTGGAAAGGGAGATCGAGGAGCGTAGAGCCCTGTCAAACCAGCAGCACGGATTCCGGAGGGGACGGAGTACGATTGACGCGATCCGCGAGGTGACACAGATGGCGGCAAACGCGATCGAAGGCAAAATATGGCAGGGCGGCACCAAACAGTACTGCCTAGTCTGCACCCTAGACGTTGAAAACGCCTTCAATTTGGCAAAGTGGAGCCTAATCCTGCAGGCTCTTCAGCGCAGCGGCATATCTAGGAACCTCATCCTCCTGATAGCCGACTATTTCAAGGACCGCGTCCGTACACATCCGACGACGGCAACCAGATACACCACGTGACAGGAGGCGTATCACAGGGCTCCGTCCTGGGGCAATCCTGTGGAATTTCATGTATGATGGGATCCTGCGGCTTGCACTGCCAGATGGCTGCACAGTAGTGGGGTTCGCGGACGATATTGCGCTGGTCACTGTTGAAAAACACCAGCCGACGTCTCCACCAAATGCAGCCGCGCAATCGACATGATTTTTTTGTATATATATATGATGATGTCCTGGCTGACGGACTCTCACTTGCCGAACACAAAACGGAAGCTGTACTCATCAGCAGCAGAAAGGCTGTGGAGAAGTTAAACGTCAGGGTCGGCTCGACAACCATCGAATCTAGCCCGGCCATAAAATACCTAGGAGTCATGATCGACCACAGGCTCAACTTCCGGACACACCTGGAGTATGTGGCGGCCAAGGCGGCTAAGGCCACCGCTGCCATCTTGAGGATGATGGCCAACACGCGCGGTCCAAAGCAGCATAATAGGCGTCTGATAGCTACCGTGGTGACCTCGACCATCCTGTACACAGCGCCGATATGGGCTGAGGCCATGAAGACGGCTAGCTACAGTCGGCAGTGCAAGACTGTCTATAGACGCTGCGCGTTGCGCATCTCCAGCTGCTTCTGTGTCTGAGGAGGCCGCACTGGTGGTATCGTCAGCAATCCCAATAGACCTGCTGTGAAAGGAGCGCAGATCTGGGATTTCGGGCAGCAGGATACAGCGAAGCAACAGAATTGCCCGGTGGCAGGAGAGATGGGACAACGCGAGTACAGGACGATGGAACTGACTCCCTGGCTACAGAGAGGCCCTGGAGAGCTGGACTACCACACCACGCAGATCATCACGGGACATAGTTGCTTTAAGGCGTACCTGTACAGGTTCAAGCACGAGGCTAACCCTTACTGTGACCACTGCGGCAGTGAAGTTATTGAAGATGCAGAGCATGCCCTCTTCGAGTGCCCACTTTTTTCGGCGCTGCTCTGGAGGCAGCCACATATTGTGCTGGTCATGTCAGCTGAAGCAGCTGCACCTCACGGGTCTGGCAGCGCTGCAAAAACCGCTCTTGGCGACAGGAGCACACTAGCGCCACCAACACTACACCAGGACAGAAGCTCCATGCTACGAGCTTTAGCCAGCGATTGCTGCAGAAATTTAGCATACATTCCCGCGCTGCTGCTGGAGCATTCTTGGCAAGGAGGCGAAATCCTGCCGCTATAGAGTCCAGGCACGTCAGGGGGCCAGCTGGAGGAAAAGGTCACGGAGCGGACGGACGGCCATCCCCGCCGCTCTGGTGGTACACCGGAAATGGGGCTCTGGCGACCGGAACGGGGTGGTATAACCCCCATCGTAGCCAAGCCGGAAGGAAATATTCGGCCATCGTGGGGCGTCCGACTCGGCCGGGAAGTCATCGCCAGCACAGCTGACAGAGCGGATAGATTCGAGAAAAATTCACGCAGTGTCTGCCCACACTGGGCGGCTGCGTGGTCTGCGCCTGAGCCACAGTGGCCGGCAGCGATAGTAACCTGGCAGGAGGTATAAAATGCGGCCTAGCATTAGGCGACAATGCACAATAAAAAGAAATGTCTGAGAAAAACAAAATTACTCCAGGTGGCAGCCACAAAAGTGGAAATCCACCCGTGGGAACTCCCACGGCTAGGGCAAGGATTCTGGAGGCCCTACCATTCACTCCTAAACACCCTCTCGTGTCGGTGTCTGACTAGGCCGCCACGCTAGGTAATGCACCAAGCCAGACGGATCCATCGAGCAAGGGCGACCCGGCCGCTTTTAGGAAAAGCAGCCTGATAGCGCGCTCCCCACCCCTCGCGCCTTCTACGCCGCCGGGGAAGAGTGACTCGAGCAAGAGAGGGAGAGACCCGGCCAGCGATCAACGGGGCACGCTTCCGAAAAGAAGCAAGGGGAGCCACCTCCGAAGTAGAGAATGGGAAGGAGCAGAAGCTCACGAGCGCCGAGAGCGTCTCGAAGCTCGGAAATCTGCTGGATGAGCTTCACAGCCTTGTGTACGACAAGCAGGTGCGCCACATAAACATGGCCATGAAGGCGATGATTGCCGAGATGCGGAGGCTCAAGTCCGCAATCGAGCAGCCGGCCGCAGAGGAGCCGGAGACACCGGGAGCATCGGAGAGCCACTGCGCCCAGAGCATAGCGGGCAAGAGGACTATGGTGAGCAGGGGGCAGCAAACGGCGGCGAAGACTCAGCCAACAGGACGGCCCAGTCGGGAGCACGCAAGCCCCCAGGCAGATGAGCGCTAGAGAGATTCAGCCCGCGGCACCGGCAGCGCCAAGAAACGGTGCGAAGAAAACTCGGTCAGCTCCTCCAGAGCGGCCTTGGGCGCCGGAGCAGCGGCGAGAGCGGTCAGATAAGCCCGCCGAGGCTGGAAACAACGGCATTCCATGGAGCACTGTAGCCAGCAGGAGGAAGCCTCGCAAACCACGTCCCGTGGCGGTGATAGTGGAGGCATCAGGAAGGTCTTATAGCGAAATCCTATCGCTGGTCTCGCGAAGGGAGAACAGCCAGCTGAAAGACCTCGGAGGAGCAGTAAACAAGGTGCGCCGAACGGCCAGGGGCAACCTGCTATTGGAAGTAGCCAAGGGCTGCACCGAGAGTGCAGAGTCCATGAGGGATAGCATCGCTCGGGTCCTGGGCGACGCGGCGGAAAAGCAGGCCCTGACGGAGGACTCGAAAGTCGCCGTGTTTGAGGTCCGGAACCGCGCTGCCTTCACGAAGCAGTACCAGCTCAGTGAAGGCGTGGTCAAAGTTCGGACGCTGCTTCAGGTGCCTAGAACTCGGGCACATCGCCATCCGGTGCAAGAGCCTAGTGGACAGGAGCGGCTGCTGCATTAAGTGTGGTGAACCAGGGCACAGAGCAGCAGCATGCAGCAAGGAGCCTGCGGGTCTCAGAGTGACCCAGCGTCCCGGCACCAATAGCGGCCGGACCAAATCAGACGGTGCAGCTCCCCCAAGGACGACATGCAGTTGATTCAACTCAACCTTAATCACTGCAGGGCGGCGCAAAATCTGGTGCGCGAGGTAGTGGTGGATGAGCGAGCCCTACAAGGTAAGGGAGGGAGCGGTCTGGGCCAAGGCTGGCAAGGCGGTATTAACTCCTCAGTCACAGCAATATGTAGTAATCGTAAATAAAGTATCAAATTACCAAGCCACGCGAATATACATAGTCTGCTGATATGAGGTAATTAGCTGGGGCAATGGTCTCAGTAGCTAGCAATAACACACACGCACAGTAACCCACACCATTATTATAGGTTGTGTGTGAAGCCGCGGCGAACGGTTGCCCGCGCGGGGAGCTCCGTCGACAACTCGCGCTGCGGCAGTGCCCCTACGGGGAAAAGGTGCTAGCAGCATTAAGGATGCACGGTGAGAGTAGTCTTAGGACTCACCCGTCGAGGCTCGGCTCCTGAGGCCCGCGGAGGACTCCTATGCGATCCACCGAATCGGCGAGAGAGGCGATGGCCAGGGGTAAGAGGGGATCCTTTCGTTCCCGAAACTTTCTCTTCTGCTTTCTCTTCCGTTTCTGCTCTCTTCTGATGTTTACAAATGTGGACGCCCCCACATATTGTGCCGGTCATGTCAGCTGATCGCGGGGCTGGGAGGCCCCGCGCCGGACCGACTCGGCGGGGAAGTCATCGCCAGCACAGCTGGAGGAAATCCTGCTCGCGTAGCGGGTAGACCCGATGAAAATCCGCGCAGCGACTGCCCACAGTGGGCGGCTGCGTGGTCTGCGTCTGAGCCAGAGTGGCCGGCAGCGATAGTAACCTGGCAGGAGGTATAAAATGCGGCCTAGCATTGGGCGACAATGCACAGAAAAAGGAATGAATGAAAAAAACGACATTACTCCAGGTGGCAGCCACAAAAGTGGAAATCCACCCGTGGGAACTCCCACGGCTAGGGCAAGGATTCTGCAGGCCCTAACACTCACTCCTAAACACCCTCTCGTGGCGGTGGCTGACTTGGCCGCCACGTCAGGTAATGCACCAAGCCAGACGGACACATCGAGCAAGGGAGACCCGGCAGCTTTTAGGAAAAACAGACTGATGGCGCGCTCCCCACCCCTCGCGCCTTCTACGCCGCCGGGGAGAAGTGGAGTCGGCGTCCCAATTGACTCGACTAAGAGAGGGAGAGACCCGGCCAGCCCGGCCAGCGGTCAACGGGGCACGCTTCCGAAAAGAAGCAAGGCTGCCCAAGGGGAGCCCACCTCCGATGCAGAGGACGGGAAGGAGCAGAAGCTCTCGAGCGCCGAGAGCGTCTTGAAGCTCGGCAAGCTGCTGGATGAGCTCCACAGCCTTGTGCATGACAAGCAGGTGCGCCATATAAACATGGCCATGAAGGCGATGATTGCCGAGATGCGGAGGCTCAAGTCCGCAATCGAGCAGCCGGCCGTAGAGGAGCCGGAGATATCGGGAGCGCCGGGGAGCGTATGCTGCCAATGCGCGCAGAGCATTGCGGAAAAGAGGACCGTGACGAGTAGGGGGCAACAGACGGCGGCAGCGCCGAAGAGGACCGTGACGAGTAGGGGGCAACAGACGGCGGCAGCGCCGAAGAGGGACCGGGCAGTAAGACAGACTCTTGGCGAAGACTCAGCCAACAGGCAGACGCGCCCGAAAGAGGTTCAGCCCGCAGCACCGGCAGCGCCAAGAAACGGTGCCAAAAAACGTCCAGCCCCCTCAGAGCGGCCCCGGGCGATGGAGCAGCGGCGAGAGAGGCCGGAAAAGCCCGCCGAGGACGGGACCACCGGCACCCCATGGAGCACGGTAGCCAGCAGGAGGAAGCTGCGCAGACCACGTCCTAAGGCGGTGATAGTGGAGGCAGCAGGAAGGTCCTACAGCGAAATCCTTGCGCTGGTCACGCGAAGGGAGGACAGCCAGCTGAAAGACCTTGGAGGAGCAGTAAACAAGGTGCGCCGAACGGCCAGGGGCAACCTGCTATTGGAGGTAGCCAAGGGCAGCACCGAGACCGCAGAGTCCATGAGGGACAGCATCGCTCGGGTCCTGGGCGACGCGGCGGAAGTGCGGGCCATGACGGAGGACTCGAAAGTCGCCGTGTTCGAGGTCCGGAACCTGGACGCAATCACGACGGAGAGCGAGATCCGTGCCGCCTTCATGAAGCAGTACCAGCTCAGTGAAGGAGTGGTCAAAGTTCGGAGCCTCCGCCCCGGGTACGTGGAGTCAAAAGCGGCGGTGATCAGCCAGCCATACTCTTTGGCGAAGGAGGTGCGTAAGCGAGGCGAGATCCGCATAGGGTGGACGAGGTGCAGGGTGCGGGAGCGCGATGGTCCCCCACGCTGCTTCAGGTGCCTAGAACTCGGGCACATCGCCATCCGGTGCAAGAGCCTGGTGGACAGGAGCGGCTGTTGCATTAAGTGCGGCGAACCAGGGCACAGAGCAGCAGCATGCAGCAAGGAGCCTGCGGGTCACAGAGCGACCAACCAGCGTTCCGGCACCAAGAGCGGCCGGGCCGAAACAGACGGTGCTGGCCCCCTGTTCAGTCGCAGCAGTATGTAGTCATAAGTAATAATAGTTCAGAACACCACACACATTATGTAACAACTCTTCAGTCACAGTGACCTGCATTTGTCGTAAATAAAGTATCATTTACCAGGTCAAGCGAACATGCATGGTCAACTGAGACGAGGAAATGAACTTGGGGCGATGGTCTCAGGTCGCAACACAACCCACATTCACAAGTAACCCCACACTTTTCTTATACGTTATTTCTGTTAGCATAAGCATTTGTGTACCTATATATATTGTTAAGTTTCATTAATAAAGTCAGTAAGAGTTCTAACGCCAACCCAAGAGCTTTTATTCATGCATCAGAGGCTGTCGCTGTGTCTTCAGACCCTCATCACAACCAACCCGTTCGCCTAGAACAACTCTTGCCCCTACACACTTTATACCGTCCACCTAGTTCCAAGTGCTAGTTGCGACAACAAACAGGCAAATAGTTTATGCACTATTTGCCAGGCATTTAAGCCTCCTTACACTTTACACCCCCCAAGGACGATATGCAGTTGATTCAACTCAACCTGAATTACTGCAGGGCGGCGCAAGATCTTCTGCTGCAGACAGTGCGCGAGGTAGCGGCGGATGTAGCCATCCATCCTGAGCGAGCCTTACAAGGCGAGGGAGGGAGCGGACTGGGCCAATGACAGTACTGGCAAGGCGGCCCTATGGCTCTGCGGCAATACACGACGGCGGATGTCCAACATCCGGGCAGCCGATGGCTTCGTCAGGGCGGAGGTGGCCTGCTACTGGATCTACAGCTGCTACCTGGCGCCAAGCCTGACGCTAGGGGCGTTCTGTCGGATCCTGGATGACCTGAGCTGCGATCTGCGCGGGAGACCGAATGCAATAGTCGGGGAAAACTTCAACGCCTGGGCAGAGGAATGGGGATCATCCTCAACCAACGCCAGAGGACGAGCGGTCCTGGAGGCGTTCGCCTCGACGGACGTAGTGCTGCTGAACGACGGAGCGCGGCACACTTTTGTCAGAGCAGGAGCAGCCTCGTTCATCGACCTGACACTGGTGAGCACCGCTATTTCCCATCATGCCAGATGGGGAATCAGCGACGCCTACACAGGGAGCGACCACGAGGCCATCCTCTGCTCAGTAGGTGAGCCGGCGGGAGACACGCGCGCGGTGCCGCTTCCGACCAAGGCGTACCGCCCGGACACACTGTGTACGCAGGCTTTTGCCAGCGCGCTGGAGGGCATGACATCCGAGGCGGCCGGTGGAGCCAGCGAAACGGCCGACCGCATGGCATCACTCTTGGAGCACGCATGCGAACAGAGTATGCGGCGGAGAGGGACGTGTGGGAGGTTCCAGAGACCAGTCGTCTGGTGGAGCGACGCGATAGCCGACCTCCGGTCCGCGTGCCTGCATGCCCGGCGAAAGCTCACACGTGCGCGCGGCACAGCGCGAGTCGCCGAGCGCAACGAGGTCTACAAAACGGCGAGGAAAGCCCTCAAAACGGCCATAAGGGATGCCAAGCGCGAATGCTTTCTGCGGCTCTGCGACGAGGCGGAAAACGATCCCTGGGGAGGCGCCTACAGAATGGTGGTCAAGGGTCTGAGAGCGGGCAGTGCAACCCCTTCGGACCCGGTAGCCCTGGACGGCATCGTGCACGCGCTGTTTCCGAGAGGAGAGCCGGTGACCATGCAGCCGGTTGTGGAGCGTTTCTCCAGCGAAGCCTGCTTGATCTCGGAGGAGGAGGTGACCAGGACGGGCAGGACCATTCGCCCCAAGAAGGCGCCAGGCCCGGACGCCGTGCCCAATAGGGCACTGAGGCTGGCTATGGCACTCCACCCGAAGGAGTATGCTTCGCTTTACTCCAAGTGCCTAGCGGAGGGGATCTTTCCCGAAAGATGGAAGAGGCAGAAGCTGCTGCTACTCGCCAAACCGGGAAAGCCTCCCGGGGAGCCATCGTCCTACAGACCGATATGCCTCACCGACACCACTGGCAAGGTGTTCGAGAAGCTGATAGCAGCGAGGCTGAACGCAGCTATCGAGGAGGCCGGGGGCCTCTCTCCGAGCCAGTTCGGCTTCAGGAAGGGGAGGTCGACGCTGGACGCAGTTGAGGTGGTGAAGGGGATAGCAGAGAAGGCGATCAAGGGGTCGAGGTGGAAAGGCGGTTCCAAGAGCTACTGCCTAGTGGTCACGCTGGACATAAGGAACGCCTTCAACACCGCGGACTGGAACCGCACGCTGGAGTCTCTAGCCGCTCTGAGCATCCCCTGGCACCTGCTGGAGATAGTAAGGAGCTATTTCAGCGAGAGGGTGCTCACCGTCGACACGGACATGGGTTCCAGGGTATACGAAGTCTCAGCCGGCGTCCCGCAGGGCTCCGTACTGGGACCCCTACTCTGGAACACCATGTACGATGGTGTCCTGCGGCTCCCGATGCCCGGCGAAACTACCGTCGTGGGTTTGCCGACGACATAGCCGTAGTCGTGGTTGCGAAGGAGCGCAAGGAAACGGAGGAGAAGGCCAACGCAGCCATCAAGGCCATAGAAGCGTGGCTCTCGCGCCCCGGCCTGGAGTTAGCGGCGCACAAAACGGAGGCGGTCCTCATTTCAAGCCGGAAACTGGTGGAAACGGCGGAGGTCAGCGTCGGCGGAGCCGTGATAAAGTCGCAAAGGTGCATAAAATACCTCGGCGTTCTCCTCGACACACGGCTCTCGTTCAAGGAGCACCTCGAGTACGCCAAAAAGAAGGCCAGCGGGACCGTTTGAGCGCTGTCCCGGATGCCGCCGAACAGCAGAGGGCCCAAACACGCCACAAGGAAGCTGCTGGCAAGCGTGGTCACCTCTCAGCTGCTGTACGCGGCGCCGGTGGGGTCCGAGGCAGTCAAGACGAGATCGTATGCGAGGGGGATCGAGTCGACGTACAGACTGTGCGCTATACAAGTGGCCAGCGCATTCCGAACGATTTCGGACGACGCAGTGCTGGTCCTAGCCGGTCTGGTACCGCTGAGGGAGCTGGTGCAGGAGAAGACGGACCTACGCAACGCGCTTCGCGAGCACCAAGGACCCGATGGTGCCCTCAAGGCCGAGCTGAGGAGGGCCGCCAGAAGGAGGAGCTACGAGAGCAGGCAGGCCAAATGGGATGGCTCGCAAAAGGGACGATGGACGCACCGGCTGATCCCCAACATCAAGTCCTGGATAGAGAGGAGGCAGATAAACTTCTACCTGACCCAGGTGCTAAGCGGGCACGGTTGTTTCCGCGCCTACCTCAAAAGGTTTGGCCACGAGAAGGAGGACGGTTGCCCGGAGTGCGGATCAGGGATCGTCGAAGACGCAGAACACGTCTTCTTCGAGTGCCGCCGGTTCGAAGAGGAGAGGGACGAGCTGGAGGCAGCAGCAGGGTCAGCAATCAGGCCGGAGACGCTGGTGCCGCTGATGCTGGCAGACCCAAGGGTATGGGACGACGCTGCGGAGTTTTCGGCGAGGATGATGACGGCGCTGAGGCCCCGGGAGAGGGCGAGAAACGAGAGGACGGGTTAAGGGACCTTCCGCTGCGCGAAGCATTGCTTTGCGGCCGTACCGCGCAGTGCGGGCCCCTCCCCCCGTCATGCACAAACTATGCTACTCACAATATAGTTGTAGTATAAACCTATAGGATAATAAATGAATACAAAAAAAAAAAAAAAAAACCATTTATTATACGTTATTTCTGTTAACATAAGCACTTTTGATACCGGAAACTTGAGTCTGGACTGTGTCAAATGGAAGTCCCATTCGATTGAAGAGTCGCTCAGATATGAGCGTAGCCTCGGAACCTGAATCGATCAAAGCAGGAGCTTGGATGTCGCGGCACAGGTGATTTATGTTTATAATCGCTGTGCCGAGCAGGAGAGCGGGAGCGGCAGCGCTTCTCGCGGTGGGCACAGGTCGTGAACTTGACGAATCGGGAGGAACGGTTGCCATGGGATTGCCGCAATGTAGCAGACTATGATGACGTAAGGCAGAAGTGAGCACTTATGCATTCACCATTCTGATGGTCTCGAGCGAAACAATTTAAGCACAGTTGGATCCTTCGGACATAGTTCGATCGCTCATCAAAGCGCATTTCGAGAAATCGCGGACACAAACGGAGTAGGTGGTTTTCCCTGGAACACAGGTCACACCCTCTAGTTGCTGGAGCCACCCGTGCTTCGTAAGAACCCCACCTGGGCACAGGTGGGGTGGCATTCTACGTCGTCGCTTGCCTCTAGAGTACGAAGGCGCTCGGTCAGGAAATTATCCAATTCCTTCCAGGCTAGAATTTCGGCCTTATTATGTATGGAAGGCTTCCACATAGAAAGTGCGATTTTGAGTCCCACGCTTCAACCTGGAGGGACGACATCTCTAGGGCTGTCAGACAGCTCTTTAAGCACGACTTGCAGATCGGCAAGCGCGGGCCAGTGCCAGCATCGCCTTTTCTCAGCAGCTGCTGCCGGCCAACGATCGATACGTCGCGGTAGGGAAATAGGTCAGCAGCCTAGTTTAAGTTTATCAGAGCTTGGGATTTTAAAGGCGAAGCTACAGGGAAAGCGAGAAGGAAAATGGGGAACATGCGGGGATTGAAAAATTGTCGGCAGAGGATCGTGACAGCGCTACCACCAGCAAATTGTCAGAATTGGGCCGATGACCACACGCAGCAGCAGTTGACTTTCACGACGTAACCAAAACTCGAGACAGATAATTACATTCATACTACGATTAGTTCGATCCGTTCCGTCATTCGACCCCTTCTTGGTGAGAGCAAAGCCGGTTTCCCCTCTCGCTCACTTTCATGAGAATCGGATGGCTGGTCCCCCGCACCCGATCTTTCGAACGGCAGTTGCAGTATTCCGGGCCAGAAGCGGGAAGGAGACCCGCCGCTGCTGGAAAATTCCTGGAGCGGACTAGGGTGTCGGCCGATGGTGCAGTCTCCGCTGCGGGAGCATTCCGGGTGCGGATCCAGACGTCTTTAGTTAGAGAATTCCGGTCCGCTCGCCTTTCTTTTTCGAAACCACTACTTTCCTCTCGCACGTGGCTGTCGGAGAATTCCGAGCCAGGATCAATGCAAGGGGCCGACGCCGTCAGAGAATTCCGGGCGTAAGGGCGTTTCTACTGGAGTAACTCCAGCATGTTTCCCATCCTAGGTTGGCCCTAGAATCATAAACCAAGGAAAATAGGCCTGACTATACCCGATTATGTATGAGCGCGATTATCATAAATGCTTGGAAGATTACTTGCAACCATTTTCCTATGTATTCCTTTGTCTGCAGCATTACTGGTAGGATTCCGTCCGTGCTTGCTAGTATTTCACTCAACTTAGCCGTATCCTTTATACCATCTAGTAATTCGCCGTAGCTGCTACAAGAATCTTTCTTGGCTGCGTATATCGCTTTTTTTTATATTTATGTTTTTTTTATATATTCGGTTCCGCCGGTCGCAGCTTGTCTCCGCGCTCATCCGGAGAAAACCACGGCCCGGCCATTTTTCTATACAAATTTTATGTATAGGTTCCTTTGCCGCGACTCAGACTTACCCCGGCCAGAGAACTACGTTACAGGTCTTGTATTTTGTTAAAAATATATGATCTATATATGATATGATCTATATATGTTATATACGATATATCACGCTTAAAATATCAGTTTACCAAAAAAATTTATATATTTTTCATTACTTTCAGTTATTAGTAACATGGCATGCACCCCCACGAGAAACATGGAATGGAGAGCTTTTGGGATATAGAATAATATATAATAAAAAGAATGAATCTTCATTCAAAGATATCAAGAATAAGACTACGCTGAGCATTTTACAAGCAGATGTCCTAAATGATTTTCGGTTGAGTGGATTAGAAAAATATATGCTGTATGCAATAAAAATATCTGCATTTAATTTAAAAGGAGATGGACCATTAAGTGCAGAAGCTTTGGGTCATACATTAGAAGATTCACCTTCTGCAAGCCCTCAATCAGTATCTTGTCTTACTCTTACAGCAAAAAATATTCAAATATCTTGGCTGTCGCCACCAACAAAATTGTGCCACGGAATAATTCAAGGTTATAAAATACTGTATGAACCAATATATTCACAAAATGATTACAATTTACAAGAAACAAAAATAACATCAGCGCTGAGCGCGGTGATCCATGGCTTGCAACCCTTTACCAATTATAGTGTTCAGGTTTTGGCATTTACTCGCGCTGGCGAGGGAACTTTAAGTGATTCGGTAATATGTACAACTGAGGAGACAGTACCAGATGCACCGGAACGCGTCAAATCTATTGTTAGCTCAGAAACATCTATAATTATTAGCTGGCTACCGCCACGACATCCAAACGGAGCTATTTTAAAATTTAATGTGTACATAAGAGTACTCGAAAAAGGCCAGGAACTTAAAATACTGAAAGAAGTTCTAAAATCACAATACCATTATTTCGAAGCCAAAGACTTAACTTCTAGAGAAACTTATGAGGCCTGGGTAACAGCATCTACAAGAATAGGTGAGGGGCCAAGTACGCCAGTTATTAAGCTGATACCTAAGAAATTAATACCAGCTGCAATAATTTCATTTAGCCAAACATTATGTTTAAGGTTTAGAATCGACATTAAATTGACTTGTAATTTTGTTGGATATCCTAAAGCAACAGCGGAATGGAAAATCATAGGAAAGCAGTCTAATATTAGCATTCCGATGGAGGTGAACGTCAATAATACATTAAGTTTACGTAATATTACACGTTGGAATGAAGGAAACTACTCCTGCTCGGTTAAAAACCTTATTGGATCTGACCGCATTACTTATCAGCTATTAGTTCAAGGTAGAAAAAAAAACTTTGCTATACATTAACTAAATTTAAAAAATATATATTTTTTTAGAACCTCCTTCAGCTCCCTTTCTTTTGGCTAACGCAAATAAACAAAATACTTTATCTTTACAATGGAAAGTTGATGACATCGGCGGTGCTCCATTAAAAGGATTCACGTTGAAGTTTAGAAGAGAGTTTGCTGACTGGGATGAACTTTCCTTGGACCGTCGCCTTAATTCATACGACCTGGAAAATCTTCATTGTGGCTCAAAATACCAATTAACAATCACTACTTTTAATTTAATTGGAAAAAGTCCACCAAGTGACATTAAAGAAATAAATACAAAAGGTAAGAAACAAAAACCAATCAACTAAATAAAAGAAAATAGTTTCTAACCTCGGCGCGCAGATCTTTGTATACCCTACAAATTTTTAATTGGATCATTAAGTTGTGGTCAATTTTGGGTAACTGAAAAAAGCTAACAGGAAAAAAACGAAACAAGAAATGAATATGTCTAGGTGGGCTTTACAATTTTACCTAATCGAGCACAGCAAGTAAAAAGTGTTTTAAGAATAAGATTTTTTTGTTTTAGAAGGATATTGGTCATTGGTTATTGTGAACAAATCATTATAAATTGCACATAATATTATATTGGGAGACAAGTTCATAGGAACTTCAAAGGAAGTTCTACAGTAGTTAAAGGTTGATATGATATAGTAATATGATAATGGACGGGATCGTTCAAATAGGTTCTTGAAGCGGAAATCGTACGGAGTATCAAGCATAGGCGTGGGTAGGTTGTTCGTTCTCTTGAGAGTTAACACTCCATTGAAGATTGTGTAAAGTAAGATCCCAATCCTTCGGGTGGTCGTTCACTGTGCGTACGTAGTTAAGAATGGTTTGGTTTGTGCGCTCTACTTGTCCATTTGCATAAGGTGTTCGCACAGCGTTTTTGATGTGTTGAATCTGGTTGTGCTTACAGTATTCTTTAAATTGTTTCGAGGTAAAAGCAGTTCCACGATCGAATATTATTATCTTCGGCAGACTGAAGTAGCTGGAGACTTCATTTAGAATGTTCAGGACTGGAAGGGTTTTTGTACTTTAAACTGCCTTTACAATCAGATATTTACTGAAGGGATTAGATATGGCTAGTATATGGGTATTTCCGCGTTTGCTTCGAATAAATCATATGATCGATGTGAAGCCTGCGATATGGTACTGGATCGTCGTCATTATAATGCATGCAAACTTCGGGCTTGCCTCCTTTAGATTTGTAGTAGCAGCATTGAATGCATGTTGAAATGTATTCTTTCACGTACTTCCGAATTCTTGGGAACCAAAACTTTTCTTGAATTCGTCCAATTGTTTTGTCCAGACCAGCTTTATAGTTAGCAACCAGTCATCGACGTCCGTAGTTATGGTGCGCACTACTTCCTGTAAGGATTTTTCAGCAAGTGAAACGGGAGCGCGGCTCATGGCATCCACATGGGCCATTTTACTACCATCACGATGAACGAATTCGCAGTCGTAGTCCAGTATTTTAATCCATCAACGTGCGACTTGACGGATCAATTCTTTATTGAGTTTTACCTTGGCGATGGCAGAACAATCAGTGAGGAGTCGGAAGGGTTTTCCTAGAATATACACCCTGAACCTTTGTCGCGCTTCTACGACGGCCACCGTTTCGAGTTCGTAGCTATGGTATCTACTTTCAGAATCAGTACAATGCCTGCTGAAGTAACACACGGGTCGTCAATTCGTGTTGTCTTGAGATTACAATAAGACTCCTGGTAGTCCGATTGCACAAGCATCTGTGTGTACCTCATGATGTGCAGCAAAGTCGTACAGAATAAAAACTGGAACGCAGCATAAGTTATCGATTAGCTCGTTAAACGCCCGTTGCTGGTCATTTCCTCAATCAAAGCTGTTTTGCTCTACCTTACGCAACAGTCGTGTAAAAGATCTTGTAATTAAGGAGTAGTTTTCAACAAACTTTCGAAAGAATCCCGTTAGACCCAAGAATCGTCTGACGTCCTTTACGTTAGTGGGGCTTTGAAGTTTTTAATAGCGCTCACCTTCTTTTCGCCAGGAGTGATTCCATCTTTGTTGACAATAGAAAGTTATTTCGGATTGAAGAAATTTACATTTGTCGTAGCGAAGTGTTAAGCCGCTCAAGAGAGCGGCTTAGATAAGGATTCGGGAGAATTTTCCGAGTCGTTGCATACCCTCATCAAATGATTTGCTGGGAATAATGACGTCATTTAGATATGCGAGTACCTCATCTGGCTCAATGCGTTTGACTATTTTGTTCATGATCGCTTGAAATACTGCTGGAGCATTGACGAGACCGAACGGCATCCTGTTATATTCGTCTGAAGTTACAAATGCGGTGAATTGTTTGGATGGCTCGCAAACCTCGATTTGATGATATCCCATAAGCAAGTCCAGCTGAGAAAATTAGGTATTCCCGGCTAATTGGGCAAATTGCTCCTCCAGATTTGGCATTGGAAATGGTATTTTGACGGTTATACTGTTGAGACGTCAGTAGTCGACGCAAAGTCGATGTTCACCATTCTGTTTTTTAACGACGACAATTCCAGATGCATAAGGGGAGTCTGAAGGACGAATGATAGCAGTATCGAGTAACTCGGAGATAATATTACCGACGACAGGTCTGAGTGCAAAAGGAGTACTGTAAGGCTTAGTGAAGCAGGGAACGTTATTTCCATTTTGGTTAGAGAACATTTACCGAGCTCGTTAGCTTTCTCCGCAAAGCAAGACGCGTTTTCCAATACCAATTCGTTTATGAGTTCGTTCTCAACTGAGGAACGCTCTTGGCTTCTTTAAATTTTTCGAATATTCTCTACATAACACTCATTACCGAGGATGATCAATTTGTTTCCATCGCGACAAAGGATATCCTTACCCAAAAGTACATTTTCGGTTATTAGTTTATCTTTATCAAAACTTCAACTTCGTAATCCGAATCGTCAATTACAATTTTCGCGAAAAGTTTCTGAGTACAAAGGAATTTCCCACCACCAAATCCGTTCAGGGTAACAGAACATCGTTGTAGAACACCTACGCTTTCGGCGAATGACTTTCGTATTAGGGTTCGCGTACTTCCTGGATCTACGAATGCGATAGATTCATTGCCGTTTACCGAAATCGATTTGGAGATTTATGAATCAGAATCAGAGTCAATTTTATTAATTTTTGGACCTGTCTTTTGGTTATCGGGGCAGCTGGCAGAATCGTGTGTTGTGCGGTTGCTGTGCGAGCAACGAGGCTTGCGCTGGGGCTCAGGACATTTCGAAGAATAAAGTCCAACTTTCTGACAATTGTAGCATTAAACCGATACTTCGATACTATCGCGTAAAAGTTCGTTACAGGATACATAACTTCTCTTTAAATCGTAGTCGTTAATTCCGTTGATATTGTGTGTGCAAATTGCTGAATCTGGTAAATCACCCTTTTTACCCAAGGCGAGCATCTTATAGAAATAATCTGACGGTGACTCGGTGGAATCTCTATTAGTTTTTGACATTTTAAGGTGAACGTCTGCCGGGTTACTGAGACATGGGAAGTCATTAAAAAAACGTTCAGTAAACTGGGGCCATGTTTGAAATATTTGATCCGTAGAGTCTACCCAATAACGAGCACCACCCAGCATCTTTTTTTGAAATCCCAACGATAAGCGTTACGAAGGGTGTTGACACATTTACCATACGATTGAATTCTGGAAGCAGCGCGACAATATCACTGACGTTTCCATAGGAGTGATTGTAATGTTATCCAAGTGGCTAGCACGAGCATACGGATACTCGTTATACATCGGTTGATGTCGTGTAAATGTACTGTATTGATTAAAATCGTTTCCCGAAGTTACAAAATTTCCAAAGTTTGAGTAAGTGACAGGGTTGTTTACGTTTGGCTGTGAGTTAGCACAGTCTGCGAATTTATGTGACGTAGAAAAGTGCACGTTGTGATTCTGAGTCGGGTAGATAACATTTCGCTGAGACTGAGCAAAGTGTATGTTGTGTAGTTGAGGTGGGTAGATTTTGTCCTGCTGTGACGTAGCAAGGTGCATGTTGCGTAGTTGAGTTTGGTATATATCGTTTTGCTGTGACGTAGCAAGGTGCATGTTGCGTAGTTGAGTTGGGTATATATCGTTTTGCTGTGACGTAGCAAGGTGCATGTTGCGTAGTTGAGTTGGGTATATATCGTTTTGCTGTGACGTAGCAAGGTGCAAGCTGTGTAGTTGAGGTGGGTAGATTTCGTTTAGCTGTGACTGAGACGTTGCCACATCTACATTTGGCAAATTCGCTACCTTCCGCACATGCATCTCTTTGGATCGTATGGAAACGTCAGTTGCCGTTTTTCGTCAAGTTTATCACTCATTGTCTAGCTAACTTTGCATAGTGTAGGATTTTGCCAATCTAGGGCGCCTTAATTCAATAATTTTCGTATTTTTTGAGATATCAACTTGAAATTTGAAATGAACATTCTACAAAGCCCAGAGTTGGATAGATAAAAGAAAATGGGCGTGGCATTTTCGTGGGCAACAAAATTAAAAAAAAATGCTTTTCAAAATATACAAATTAAAAATATATATATTTTATTATTTTTTCGAGAATTTTAAATAATTTCATATTTTTTGTTGTAATTTTTAACATTAAAAAAGTTATCTATTTTTTAATTTGGAGGCAATTTTTTTTTTAATTTTGTGTGAAATTTGTGGTTTTGGATATAGGCCTATGTTTTTAGCAATAACTTCAAGATTATAAGTCAAAGCATTAAAAACTAAGGCTTATATTGAACATAATTGACTGAGAAAGAAAAAAAAATACGTTTTAATTTAAAACAAGTAAGAAACCTACAGTCGAGTGAGCTCGACTGTGAGATACCCGCTACCCATACTTAAACCAGAAAAGCGTCATGGACGCCAGAAAAGCGTCATGGACGCCAGAAAAACAGTTAATATAATTTTCAACATAACGGACAAATGCAAATGCAAGTGTAATATAATCACATGCATACAAAAATACATACACATGTATTTATGTGTGTAAATCCGCGTTATTATTGCATTCAAGCGGCTAATAATTATTACCATTTATTAAAATTGCTTCTCGAATATCTTATAAGATTCTTTTCCGAACACAACCAAGAACGGATAAGAATATTTAGTTGGTCTAATTGGTCAACCAAATGAGGCATGCTGCCAGCAGCCGTTTGTGGCCATACAAAATTATTTCTTTAATAACTTCGACAATTTTTATCTGATCGCAACCAAATTTTTAGGGATCACACAGACTATAGTTCTTAATATAAATACCGAAATTCGCTACTCTAGCTTTAAAATTATACGCTTAATACGCTTTTTTATGATTTGCGGGGGCGGAAGTGGGCGTGGCAAAAATTTGAAACAAACTTGATCTGCGTGCAAGCATAAGAAATACTGTCGAAAAAAAATTAGAGCTCTATCTCTTATAGTCTCTGAGATCCAGTGTTTCATACGGACAGACGGACAGACAGACAGACAGACAGACAGACAGACAGACAGACGGACATGGCTAGATCGACTCGGCTGTTGATCCTGATCAAGAATATATATACTTTATAGGGTCGGAAATGCTTCCTTCTACCTGTTACATACATTTCCTGCCGGCACTAAGTTATAATACCCTTCTACCCTATGGGTAGCGGGTATAAAAATGTAATAATGTAATAATTTTATAAAGAAATTTTACAGCCTTTTGGCATTCAAGCTTATTTGATTCGAGTTTGTTTCAGAGCTATTGTCACCGTATTGATCTTAAGACAATAGTTGGGCACATTTTCTGAAAGCTCTTAGTGCCTAATTTATGGTGGTGTTAAACAATTTTAAAGAAATATATCATATGATTCTTAACACCTCCATAAGGGACCATTCGTATGTACACGCGATGTTTTCATTATAAACTTTCATTATTTATAAATTTCTGGCTTTATCTTTCCTAAATCTTCGAAATTTGTTTTGAAATTCGAAACATAGTTTAAAAATATGTTATTGCAATATAAAATGACTAAATGTCATGGCCAAACGCCATTACTGACGTTTACGTTTTTTGCTCAAGCCTCCAAAAATTCAGCACGGGGTATTTAAGGTATTTATAGCATTATGACATTGTCGCATTAATTAGAGACTTCATTAGAGATTTGAAAGCTGTATAGGGTTCTACACAAGTGCGAGCGAGATGACTATATGACACTTCTAATGCATTGGCTAATGCATTGACAATTCATTAGAGTCGAAAATCGATCAATTTTCATAAAATATACTAGATACTACACTTTACCGACGACAATATACTGCTATAAAAATATTTTTGCCAGTTCATTAAAGGTCATATGTCAAAATGGTCACACAAAAAAGTTTGTTATGTTTGGCCGATCTCTTGCTTTTATATGGATTATATATGCGGCAAAAGATAAATTAATCAAAGAAAAAGAAGTTCTCGACTTCATGGCTAATGCGGCGCAACGTACAAGGTAGATTTTTATTGAGGTCCTCCGAAAATTGATGCCAAAAGGTTAATTTATTAAATTATTAAAAGGTTATTAACACTATTCGCGGTTGGGACGACAAATTTGACCACTAGAATTTCTGACCCGGATCAAAGACCTAGCGGCGGCACACGACAAAGAGCTCAATCACATTGCGGCCCCAGACTGATGGCTTACGAACTCGGCAGAAGTACAAGACTAGAAAACTTTTAAGGAAAAATCAAACATTACTACTTATAACAGGTTTATCAGGAAAGATCTGTGAGGAAGCCACCGGTTCTCCCTACACGTACATATTTTAGAATAAGCTTGTATATATAGTTATAAGGTAGTTGTAAGACAGATTGAGGGAAAAGACAATTGAGAGTCCCAAGAAGGGCAAATGTAAATAGCTAGACTTATTAAGGCTCACCACCCGTTTGACATGTACCCGGCCGGGTGAGGCAGTCTCGCGCCGTTAGTACCGCATCGCCACCCAAAACAACCAAAATACCGCAGCGGCTTTCATCGACGACAGCCCATACCGGCCACAACAACAACAACATCCCGCAGCGGATAACATCGACGACAGCCCACAGCGGCTAGCATCAAAAGCCACAGCAGCAACGATAGCCGACAGAGGCGCACAGCACGATCAAGAACCCACCGAGGCAACAACAGCCCGCAAAAGTTAACAGCGACGACGACAGTGGCGCAGCAACAATAATAGCGGCAACAACAGAGGCAATGAAGCGCAGGCGACGACCGCAGCAAATCATCGGCATCGAGGCGGGCAGCCGAACGCCCCTCTGCCGGACGAGAGAGTCGTGCGCTGGAGTGACCGAACGTGAAATTTAACCATCAACGCGAAAGAGACCCTGGACCCTCTACTGACGGGACGAGCAGAGAACTGGTCTCGAACCAGCGGCCTCCAAGGGTACACATAGACCAAGGTGCGCCGAGAATTCTTGGTATTCTTTCTACCGTATTATCAACGCTTGGATGACGACATCCGAACGCGATTTCAACGGGCCAACGAGCCGTTCAAGGAATACCTTGTAGACCTACGCCTACAGATGCAACGAGGCGGACTTACGGCACAACACATTTATAAAAATATGCTTCTGAAAACGAAGATGTTCATACCACGACAGGACTTTCGGACTTTGAGTAACTTAACCCAAATCGTGGTTAATTATGGAGTTGCACGCAGCCGCGGAGGCCGAAAACGCCAAGGACACAAAACCAACGAAGCTGAACACACAATGTCCAAGAGCAGGGTAAGTTTAAACTACGCATGTACCGCTACCACGCCACAGCATCCACGACCATGCATCACTCCTACCGACGTCAAACGCCGGAGTCCACTCACAAACAAGAGCGTTCAGCAACAGCCCCGGGGCTGCGCCCTACGGGGTGCATCGGCAGACTGCCGCAGTCCCAAAGTCATTTTCTGTTGGGATTGTGACTTTGCCAGCAGGCTCGACGACGGACAAAACCTCTGCGCCGTGCGCTCCCATGCCAGACTATCAGATGGGACCGACCGAGAGGTAACACGAGCACTTAGACTCACCATTTAACTTGGAGAGGCTAGAGTCAATCTCGCAGCACAAATCATTGCGGTTGTGCTTGACGATCTCCTACTGAGGATGGACTTCCTTTGCTACGGGGCAGCTACAGTACAGTGCGCCGGAGTCGGAATCACGGTACAACCGCCCACTCAACACGGATCTACACCAGTCGCCTCTCACAGCGAGCCATAGGTAGGATCGTTCCTCGGACGGGAACTTTCCCGATTTGACAGACTGACCTGCATCTCTCACACTGCCGAACATAGTATCATCATTCCCAATGACAAATCGATCAAGCTACCATCCACGGAATCCTGATATGAGAGCTATGTGAGATTGCAGATCGACGAGCTGGGAGGATGGAACGGGAGGATGGAACCCTCCAAAAGCCCACGTAGCGAGCCGATCGTCATCGCCGCTAAAAAGAACGAAGACGTAAAAATATGCGTCGACTACCGTCAGCTGAATGACAACTCCATTCCTGACGCGTACCCTCTGCCACGGATTCACCCCATTTTGGAACGGCTGCGCAACGCCCGCTTTATATCAATGCTGGATCTCAAAAAGGGATACTGGCAGATACCAGGAGCGAATGGTGGATTATTTCACTGGAGAGTGATGCCTTTTGGCCTACAATTGGCCCCGGCAACAATTCAACGTGTCCTCGACACCGTCATGGGCCCGGACGTGGAGCCATGCCTTTACGTACCTAGACGATATCATCGTGATCGATGAAGTTGTCGGGAAGTGTTCAGACTCCTAAGATACGCAAATCTCCGTCTGAACAAGGAGAAATGTAAATTTTTCCAACGGAGCATCACATACCTCGGCTATGTGATCAGCGATGCCGGTATTCACACCGACCATTAGAAGATTTCCAACCTTAAGAAGCTTCGCGATGCCTCGACGTAGCGTCGTGGTACAAATGCTTTGTACCGAATTTTGCCGACGTAATTGAACCAATCCGAACGAACACGTGCAGGCCAAACAGAAAAACAACAATGAACACCTGCGTTTGGGAAAATAATCGTGCAAATATGCGCAGAAGCTAACGATGAAGGGGATCGGCGGTAGAGGCGGGCATTCGTGCGCTGGAGTGAACAAACGTGAAATTTAACGCTCTAAGTTAAATTAAATAATCTTCCAAGTGAACGGTCGTATTTTTTTTCTTGCGCTCTTGTTTTTGTGTAATAACTTTGCGTTTATTTAAGACTTCTACTTTGTGTTTTATATAGTTCCCGTTCACTTCGCGTGTGCATGCAGGTATATTGATTTACTTATAACATCTTATTGTCATAAATTAATTGTGCTGCCAGTTTTTGCTTTTCTTGTCCCCTTTTTTCATCCCTCTTTGTGTCTCTCTTGCGTACTTGCTCGCTTACTCCCACGCTCTCTTGCGCTCCAACTCTCTCTGAGCAGCTGCACTATTTCATATCTGTCGCCCGCTCTTCCTATTAACCAAGTACAGTGGTAAGTCATTAAAATGTCTTCCGATATTGTCTGCTTTTGCAAAACATGCAAAAAGGCTGTTTTGTAAACTGATCTTACCATCGGCTGCTGGCTTGGGGTTGCTGGCCGTACCGTTGCTGACGTGAGAAAGAACATAGGCTTGCGCTATTGTTGCGATGCCTGTCGCGACGTCTGAGATCAAGTGTTAGAAAACAGTCGGTATCTGAAGGTGCTGGGGGACTGATCGTTCCCCTGTTAAATTCCTTTTCGTCCCCTATGGGACCACAATCTCCGACCCCCCCTAAGCCCCATAAATATATCCCCCCAGGGATTACCGGCCGACAATTGCACATCAGGCACTCAGCCTGTCTTGCCACAAGCCCTCATTGCTGTCCCACCTGCAAAACAGATATTTATTTCGCGGCTTGGTCAAAACAGCAGAAAATGGCAAGTCAGAGCCGATAATTTGCAATTAAATGTGGAAAAATTCAAATTTTCTTACGCTAGGGATATTTCATCTTTCAAAATAAATGTCCCAAATGAATTCATTGGCACGATATGCTGAACCCAATTCTTGCCTGAGTATGTTGTCGAGACGGCCTGTGGGTATAACTCTTCCCAAGCCCGATCTAACCACTGTGCCTGCTATATCCTCTAACTCTGCCCACAAAACCGAATACTTCTCTTATAATCTCCTATCAGAATGCAGGAGGCTTGCGTAGTAAGCTGCCTAAATTGTATTCTGATAGTTTGCATTCGCCTCCCATGTTATTGTGTTCACAGAAACCTGGCTAAAACCGGAGATTTTTAGCTCCGAAGTTTTTCCAGCTACGTTCACGAATTATCGGCTAGATCGGCCGGTCAGGCGCGGGCGTGGGGTCCTCATAGCGGTCAACTCCACTCTCATGTCAGAATTATTAACTTTTGAGGAAAGCAACGATGTTGAATTCCTTTGTGTGAAGCTATCATTTAATGGTCGCTTTGTTTTTATTACATGTTCCTACATTTCTCCACGGTCGGAACTGCCTATTTTTTGGAACCCTTTTCCGCCATTCGGTTGGTTTCCAATATGATTTCTGATAGAGATCATTTAGTAGTCTTGTTCGACATTTCGCTGTCTCAAGTCAACCATGTACGAAATTCCTTAGAGCGCTTGCTTGATCTTTGTTTTGTCTCTGATCCGGCGAGTGTTAGTTTAGCTAGTGTCGCGCCGCTGACGCAACCGGAAGATCCCTGTCATCTTACTTTCGATGTGACACTCGACATTGGTGCTGATATACAGAAAATATCTGATAGACCAGCCAAAAGAGTTTACTGCTTTCGCAAGTCTGACTTCGACGGACTGAATAATTGTATTTCTGACTTTAACTGGTCTGATTTATACATGTGCACTAACATGGCTGATGCCGTGGACATATTTTACAATGTGATGAATTCATTCTTCTCGGAATATGTTCTGTTATATTATCCCTCTATTTTAAATAAACCACCCATCTTTCATCGCTTTTTTTTGAAAACGCAACTGTAAAGGGCGATCAGGCAATTGCCGATCTCTTTGCCCAGTTTTTTCAAACTACATACTCTACTTCCACTGACCTAAATCAGACGTATTCTTATAGCTTGCCCAGATCGAACCTAATTTTCTGTCCATGTTTAAACGAAAGCTATTTGCCTATAGATTTTCAGCGTGTAAAGCCAGTTTATTTGCCAGGTCCCGATGCGTGCTTAGGCATTGTGCCGATGCCCTGTACTCACCCCTTTTGAAATTGTTTACTTTATCCTTAGAAACCTCGCACTTTCCCCTTATTTGAAAGGAATCATTCATTATTCCTCTCTACAAAAAAGTTAACAAATCGGAGGCCAACAACTACAGAGGTGTCTACGCCAGGTAGTTCCTGTTTCCAACATTCCTAATAGGGAAAGGGGATCCTCCCGCCTTCTTGCCAAAGGAGAGTTTTTCTTCTTTTAGTAATGCCTGGGCACACTTTTTTTATTTCATTCTTTTTTCGACCTCATAAATCTTGAATCCAAGCATGAAATCCCAGTGGAATTTATATATATTTAATCCTACAAAAAAATAAACCTTGAAGAAAATTAACCACGACAGCGTTTTATTACTTTGGCGGGATCCATTCACCACATCCAACCTTCGTAAAACGCAAACGAAACGTATCCATAGACGTAGTTACTAACATACGTGCAAAATTAAAATTTGGTTCCTAAATTCCACATTCTACATTGTTTCGTCATTAATAAATACATAGGCGTACATAAATCAACAGGTGTCAAAATTCTACATATTCTACACTCAACATACATTTTACATTTTAATTCGGTTGACAGTTCCAAATCAGTTCACCATCCCACAATTTATTTTTGTTAGTCTCCGTGCTACCGACATCCACTCACCGGCGAACTAGTCCGCTGCAGTGAGTTTGCTGCTTACGACGCCCGCGTCAACCAGGCGTTCGCAGGAGAAGGCTACTGCCTTCGCGACGTGGAGCAGGATGGCAGTGAGCCGGGGAGCTGCGCCACGGAAGAGGATGAAATGCGTAGCTCCCAATCCTGGGAAACCCCTTCAAGTGCCGATTTCATCCTGGGGGATGCGTCCGACAGCGAGAGCGAACGCCTTTTCACTCGTCGGACCCCCGGCCCTTATATGGAGCCGGTGTTACATGTGGTGATGGAGCAGGAGAACAAGGAGGCCACCCTTAACGGCCCTCCATCACCGAACTTGGTGCGCGACCTGGCCTCGCCACCGCTGCCGGTAGAACCACGACGGGTGGAAGCCGCCGTCATCGTCCCAGTGGAGCCGACCACGGAGTCATCGTGGAAACCCGCACCGACTGCCACCAGAGCCGGACCGCCGCCCCAGTTCCCTAGGCTGGAGGGATCTCCAACAAATGGCCGATTCCCAACCGGGAAGGCCATGCACTGGGAGTCGGAGTCGAACGACAGCGAGGCAGAGACTGTCCAGCGTTTCCGACGCAAGGAGGCTCGTCCGGCCGACGACTCCCCGGAACGCCTGGCAGTTGCCAGCGAGGAGATGCCCGCACTCGTGCGCCCGGAGCCGGCTGCCACCGCCGACACGGCCGCGCCCACGCACCCGGAACCGACAACCATCCCCGAGATGCCTACGCTTGTGCGCCTGGAAACGATGACAGCCACACCACCACTCGCACCGGAGAACACAACGACGGCGACTAACCCGGAGCCTGGCCCGACGACGGCCCAGTGGACATCACACGGGAACTTCCCCTCGGCGAGCATGCGCTCGCCACTCGCACCGGAGACAACGATGTGGACCAACCCGGAGCCCGGCCAGAGGACGGCCCAGTGGGCATCGCTCGCGGGCGTGCCCCCGGCCAGGCCGACCGGAGATGGCAAAGTTTCCTTTGCCCCCCGAAGTCGGAGGGGAGTGTGACGCCCCTTCTAAAGGCGCCACAACCCTTATGTAAATATCTATATATTATAACCAATAGCTATAAGCACCACCCCTATGTAAATATATATATCATAACCAATACTGATAGTCCTGTATATAGAACCTAAGCCTAAACATAATCATAGCTATAAGTATAACGGCCTGTAAATATGAAGACAAATATGTTAATAATCCCAAAGAAAATACTAAACTAAGTAGTCTAAGCGAACCCTCAAACCCTGTTAATTTTGAATCATAGTCGATAAATCGGCTAACTCCGATAAAGGAGCGAATATTCGCAAATCGAAGCGAACGATAGCGAGTAGGATCTTACCATCGGCTGCTGGCTTGGGGTTGCTGGCCGTACCGTTGCTGACGTGAGAAAGAACATAGGCTTGCGCTATTGTTGCGATGCCTGTCGCGACGTCTGAGATCAAGTGTTAGAAAACAGTCGGTATCTGAAGGTGCTGGGGGACTGATCGTTCCCCTGTTAAATTCCTTTTCGTCCCCTATGGGACCACAATCTCCGACCCCCCCTAAGCCCCATAAATATATCCCCCCAGGGATTACCGGCCGACAATTGCACATCAGGCACTCAGCCTGTCTTGCCACAAGCCCTCATTGCTGTCCCACCTGCAAAACAGATATTTATTTCGCGGCTTGGTCAAAACAGCAGAAAATGGCAAGTCAGAGCCGATAATTTGCAATTAAATGTGGAAAAATTCAAATTTTCTTACGCTAGGGATATTTCATCTTTCAAAATAAATGTCCCAAATGAATTCATTGGCACGATATGCTGAACCCAATTCTTGCCTGAGTATGTTGTCGAGACGGCCTGTGGGTATAACTCTTCCCAAGCCCGATCTAACCACTGTGCCTGCTATATCCTCTAACTCTGCCCACAAAACCGAATACTTCTCTTATAATCTCCTATCAGAATGCAGGAGGCTTGCGTAGTAAGCTGCCTAAATTGTATTCTGATAGTTTGCATTCGCCTCCCATGTTATTGTGTTCACAGAAACCTGGCTAAAACCGGAGATTTTTAGCTCCGAAGTTTTTCCAGCTACGTTCACGAATTATCGGCTAGATCGGCCGGTCAGGCGCGGGCGTGGTGTCCTCATAGCGGTCAACTCCACTCTCATGTCAGAATTATTAACTTTTGAGGAAAGCAACGATGTTGAATTCCTTTGTGTGAAGCTATCATTTAATGGTCGCTTTGTTTTTATTACATGTTCCTACATTTCTCCACGGTCGGAACTGCCTATTTTTTGGAACCCCTTTCCGCCATTCGGTTGGTTTCCAATATGATTTCTGATAGAGATCATTTAGTAGTCTTGTTCGACATTTCGCTGTCTCAAGTCAACCATGTACGAAATTCCTTAAAGCGCTTGCTTGATCTTTGTTTTGTCTCTGATCTGGCGAGTGTTTGTTTAGCTAGTGTCGCGCCGCTGACGCAACCGGAAGATCCCTGTCATCCTACTTTCGATGTGACACTCGACATTGGTGCTGATATACAGAAAATATCTGATAGACCAGCCAAAAGAGTTTACTGCTTTCGCAAGTCTGACTTCGACGGACTGAATAATTGTATTTCTGACTTTAACTGGTCTGATTTATACATGTGCACTAACATGGCTGATGCCGTGGACATATTTTACAATGTGATGAATTCATTCTTCTCGGAATATGTTCTGTTATATTATCCCTCTATTTTAAATAAACCACCCATCTTTCATCGCTTTTTTTTGAAAACGCAACTGTAAAGGGCGATCAGGCAATTGCCGATCTCTTCAGACGTATTCTTATAGCTTGCCCAGATCGAACCTAATTTTCTGTCCATGTTTAAACGAAAGCTATTTGCCTATAGATTTTCAGCGTGTAAAGCCAGTTTATTTGCCAGGTCCCGATGCGTGCTTAGGCATTGTGCCGATGCCCTGTACTCACCCCTTTTGAAATTGTTTACTTTATCCTTAGAAACCTCGCACTTTCCCCTTATTTGAAAGGAATCATTCATTATTCCTCTCTACAAAAAAGTTAACAAATCGGAGGCCAACAACTACAGAGGTGTCTACGCCAGGTAGTTCCTGTTTCCAACATTCCTAATAGGGAAAGGGGATCCTCCCGCCTTCTTGCCAAAGGAGAGTTTTTCTTCTTTTAGTAATGCCTGGGCACACTTTTTTTATTTCATTCTTTTTTCGACCTCATAAATCTTGAATCCAAGCATGAAATCCCAGTGGAATTTATATATATTTAATCCTACAAAAAAATAAACCTTGAAGAAAATTAACCACGACAGCGTTTTATTACTTTGGCGGGATCCATTCACCACATCCAACCTTCGTAAAACGCAAACGAAACGTATCCATAAACGTAGTTACTAACATACGTGCAAAATTAAAATTTGGTTCCTAAATTCCACATTCTACATTGTTTCGTCATTAATAAATACATAGGCGTACATAAATCAACAGGTGTCAAAATTCTACATATTCTACACTCAACATACATTTTACATTTTAATTCGGTTGACAGTTCCAAATCAGTTCACCATCCCACAATTTATTTTTTTTAGTCTCCGTGCTACCGACATCCACTCACCGGCGAACTAGTCCGCTGCAGTGAGTTTGCTGCTTACGACGCCCGCGTCAACCAGGCGTTCGCAGGAGAAGGCTACTGCCTTCGCGACGTGGAGCGGGATGGCAGTGAGCCGGGGAGCTGCGCCACGGAAGAGGACGAAATGCGTAGCTCCCAATCCTGGGAAACCCCTTCAAGTGCCGATTTCATCCTGGGGGATGCGTCCGACAGCGAGAGCGAACGCCTTTTCACTCGTCGGACCCCCGGCCCTTATATGGAGCCGGTGTTACATGTGGTGATGGAGCAGGAGAACAAGGAGGCCACCCTTAACGGCCCTCCATCACCGAACTTGGTGCGCGACCTGGCCTCGCCACCGCTGCCGGTAGAACCACGACGGGTGGAAGCCGCCGTCATCGTCCCAGTGGAGCCGACCACGGAGTCATCGTGGAAACCCGCACCGACTGCCACCAGAGCCGGACCGCCGCCCCAGTTCCCTAGGCTGGAGGGATCTCCAACAAATGGCCGATTCCCAACCGGGAAGGCCATGCACTGGGAGTCGGAGTCGAACGACAGCGAGGCAGAGACTGTCCAGCGTTTCCGACGCAAGGAGGCTCGTCCGGCCGACGACTCCCCGGAACGCCTGGCAGTTGCCAGCGAGGAGATGCCCGCACTCGTGCGCCCGGAGCCGGCTGCCACCGCCGACACGGCCGCGCCCACGCACCCGGAACCGACAACCATCCCCGAGATGCCTACGCTTGTGCGCCTGGAAACGATGACAGCCACACCACCACTCGCACCGGAGAACACAACGACGGCGACTAACCCGGAGCCTGGCCCGACGACGGCCCAGTGGACATCACACGGGAACTTCCCCTCGGCGAGCATGCGCTCGCCACTCGCACCGGAGACAACGATGTGGACCAACCCGGAGCCCGGCCAGAGGACGGCCCAGTGGGCATCGCTCGCGGGCGTGCCCCCGGCCAGGCCGACCGGAGATGGCAAAGTTTCCTTTGCCCCCCGAAGTCGGAGGGGAGTGTGACGCCCCTTCTAAAGGCGCCACAACCCTTATGTAAATATCTATATATTATAACCAATAGCTATAAGCACCACCCCTATGTAAATATATATATCATAACCAATACTGATAGTCCTGTATATAGAACCTAAGCCTAAACATAATCATAGCTATAAGTATAACGGCCTGTAAATATGAAGACAAATATGTTAATAATCCCAAAGAAAATACTAAACTAAGTAGTCTAAGCGAACCCTCAAACCCTGTTAATTTTGAATCATAGTCGATAAATCGGCTAACTCCGATAAAGGAGCGAATATTCGCAAATCGAAGCGAACGATAGCGGGTAGGATCGCCTACAAATCTAAATATATATATAGCCAATAAGAAAACCTAACCTCACTCTTGCACGTTTTCTCTTGGTTGTGCGGGCTTCTATTTCAGCATTCCCTTTTCTCCTTGTCCCGTTGCAAACTTCGCAACGTTATAGAGTAGTGTTCTTAACCTACCAATCTCTGCACACACACACACGCATATGACGGCCACTGCAGCTGGCCCTCACGCCGCCACTAGGTACCGTCGTGCTGGGCGGCGAGGGCACGCAGCTAGTCTCCGCGTCCAGCCGTAGAATTCCCGGGTCCGGCCAGCCGCGCTCAGCCGGCGCCACCGCCCGCAGCTAGCTTTCGCGATTCACCCGGAAGAGTCCCATTTCAGTTTCGGCAGCCGCGATTCCCCGGCGCCCACTGCAGCCGGCCTCCGCCGCCGCCGAGTCCTTTCGGCTCCATCAGCCGCCCCTTAGTTAGCCTCCGCACCCAGCCGGAGCATTTTTCTGGGCCCGGCCAGCCGGCGCCGCCACCCACAGACAGCCTCCGTGCCCATCCGGAGGAACATATTCCCAGTCCTATTCGGAGCATTTCGCGCCACAGCTCGATCGCGCCTGTTCGGCAGCCCTGGTACCGCACATTTTCTTGTAGTTGCCCCCCTCGGCTATCTCGAGTCCCTAAACGCAACCCATTTGGAAGTTGCGAATCGGGGCCTGTCTAATACAAACAGCAAAGCGAGGCCGGCAAAGTAAACAACGAAACGGGGCCTGTCGACTGCAAGTCGCGAAACGGGGCCTGCCCGAAATCAGCCGCAGCTGCGCCTTCGGCCGAACGAGTGCCATAGCAGTCAGCTTTTGAGAGGGTGGTCGATAATGCGGTGCAAGCAGTGCACTCCCATACAATAGCCACGGTCGGTATGCTTGAGTTCATAGCAACTAGCGACCGGCATAGTAAATTCGAAAGTCAGATTTTTGCGACATCCACGTCCGATCCCACTTCCTTTACCTTAAAGATACGTCTAAATCAAGTCCAGTTGTTATGGGAAAAAGTTGAAAGGGAGTATGAAGTAGTTTCGAGAGCAGCTCTTCAAGAGCCAAGTGGTGGGAATCAGAACAAACATGATCACTGCTACGCTGTTTACGAAAGGTGCGCTTCCAAGTTGACTGATGAAATTGAACGTCTGTCCAACTCCAGTTCACAATCATTAACAAATCCCCCTGTTGACATGTCCCCCAGGGGTTGCCGTATTCCACCATGCGACACAGAAATTTTTGACGGAGATTATCTACGCTGCCCGGCCTTTCGTGACTTATGTACGGCTTTTTGTTGCATTTCTAGCCGGAATGGGCTGTAAGGACAATCGATAGGGTTTGGATTAGTGGGGCCAGAGGGGAAAGTGAGGGGTCGAGAGCGAACCGGTGAAGCTGGCGGAAAATTCAAGAGAAGAGGCTCTTACCCTTTGGCCTGGGCCGTTGCACCCGCAAAACAACGGTTTCTAAGCCTTAGCTCTGGCTACGATCCGAGGCCATAAAGGGAGGCGTATCCGGTCAGGTTAGGGCAGTAGGAAACGGCTAACGTGCGACGGGAGTAATCGTGAAAAGGTTAAAGCTAAAAAAAAAAGAGAAAAAAACGTGAGAACTGAAAAGAAGTGAAAGTGGAAATAAATTCGAATGCGAAGAATTTCTTTCAGCGTGGCAGTGACCATATCACTGGCCACGGCAGTTTTTTTCTAACGTCGTTTTCGTGCTTACCTGGGTTCATCCCCCTGTGTCCGTCGCCGGCCGTTCGGGTGTGGTGAAGAGGCCTGGATCCGCCGTGGCAGGCAGCCAGCCAGAGCCATTTTCGACGCCAGGCAGAGCCGTGTGTCTCCGACGACAGCAACGAGAATTTGGGCCGACCCTGGAGTGCCATTGCCCCTGTCGGCGGTTCAATACGCAGCAGCCCGGTGAGTCCGCTCCAGAACTGGGGCCGGCGTGACCCGGCCGAGAGGTCTTGTTAGGAGTGAATCCCGCCAGAGGGGCGGTATATTCCCAGATTCGTATTTTGCTGCTTTTATTACATTTTTGCTGGCGTTGCGGGCCACAAATCTAGGCCGCACAAATCTCACGCCTCCTCCTTTAATAGATTTAAGTGTTAGTTTTGTATAGGTTAATTTTGTTATTATTTATTTACCTGTATTTGTACTGCGTTTTGTCTTCCGCGTCTTCCACTTGTGCCAGGGAATTGTGCAACACGAGTGCTGAAATTAAAAAGAATTGGCTTAGAAGAAGCTGGACTATTATGTGGTCATAAAACCCACCCCATGTTATTTCTTTTGGAGCTCCAGTAGGGATAATAGGTAGGGAAAGGGAAAACCATTGGTGCCAGGTTGTGGCACATTTATCCTTTAGCGGAGCGCCGCTTCTTCTCCGCTGCCGCAGTCTCGGTGCGAGCGCATTTCGGGCTAGGGTCGAGTTTCGCCAGGACAGATCGAAGTAAGAGAAACCACATCTGCCATGTTAAATATAAGCCAAACTGAAATATTTGTAAAGTATTAAAGAGGAAAATGCAAACTGAGTAGAGCGTTTACCTGGGGGAGATGAGCCGGTCGCCAAACCGCCTGGAATAGGCTCCGGTCCGCCGGAGATGGGTGGTGCCCCAAGATGACCAGGAGGCACCACAGGATGGGTGGGTGCGTCGTGGCGAGTCCATCGAAGCCACCAATTGTATGAGAAGTGTCGTCCAGTTTGTTTTTCTTTTGGAATTGTTGTTTACCTTTGGGTCTGTAATAGTGTACTTTTGAGACGTCCGATATTTATCGTGATTTATTGTGCGGACTGCGGGCATCGGGTCGAACCCACCCTGGGATCCATGAGCTAGCCCGGCGTTGCCCAAAGAAGCAGTTCCGTAACAATTTACGTGAATAACTCCCGGCTAACTCCAGTAGAAAAATTATTCCACTTAAACGCCAAAACAAGCGGCGAAGCTCACGCCATTGTGGCCAAGTCGCCGCTCACCAATGTTGGGTTCCAATCCGCATGGTCGGCACTTCAAGATCGTTTTGAAAATAAGCGACTTTTAGTAAGCAGCCAACTTAAAATTCTGTTCAGTCTTCCCACAATAACAAATGAGTCAGGCACAGCTTTGAAGAGTCTGCAAAGGATGTTTGATAGCCCTTGTACACTCACAGGTCTCTACGGAGAATTGGGATTGCCTCTTAATTTTCATGTGTTCGTCTAAGTTGCCTAAGGTTACTCACTCATTATGGGAGCAACCTTTGAGCAACAAATCAAAAATTCCAGCCTGGGAGGAAATTAATTCTTTCTTCGAAGAAAGATATCGCACTGTAGAGGCGATTGATTTCCGGCCTGCAACAGTCGAGGGACCACAGGAGTGCACCGCCTAGAAGGTAAATTCATTTGAGACTCAAGTCGCACCACGAGCACGCTCCTGTTACCTCTGCACCAAAGAGCCACATCCAGTTCGGCTTTGCCCTCGATTCCTCCAGATGGCTCAGACACAAAGAGCGTTTTATATCAAACAGAAGCGATTGTGCCTTAATTGCTTTGCCACATGGCATAATTTTCGGGAATGCACAAGCAGACATAACTGTTTTACATGCAAAGGGCGACACAACACATTGCTTCATAAAGACAATCAGTCTAATACATTCAGCGCAGCGCAGGTCCACAATAACGAGCAGCCCATTCCTAGTACTTCAGTGCATTTCGACTTCAATCGACAAGGCGTTCTGTTAGGTACAGCAATTGTGCAAGTCTGTCACCAGGGAGAGAACTTTCCAGCGCGAGCCTTGATAGACTTAGGCTCCGAAGGCACCTTTATATGTAGGCTTGCCAATCTGATAAAACTTCAATTTCAAACTGTGCGAACTAGAGTCACAGGGCTGAACTAAGCCTGCTCGGGAGTCTCACACAAAATGTGTCATTTTCAAATGGGCACTCCCGCAAAGCCAATGCTTAAAATCCACTCAACGGCTTTGGTGATGCCTAATTTGGCCGGGAATCTGCCGACGAGCATTATTGACCGCAGCATTCTCGGAAATCTTCCAAATATACCATTGGCGGACCCACTATTCTTCCAACCCTCTCAAATTGATCTTCTACTCGGTGCGGATATTCTTCTGTCTGTCCTCATGTCAGGTTCAAGGCCAAACTTATGCGGGTCATTGTTAGGGTAGGAAACTATTTTTGGTTGGATTTTAACGGGCCCCATCCCCACTGCCACTAGTATGACCTCCTCTTTTACCACAAAGGTATCCATCGAATCCCAACCTACCATGGAAACGCTTCTCACAACATTTTGGGAGGTGGAGGATCTTCCAGGTAGAGTGGGGAAAGAGTTAGACAAATTGTTCGAAGAGAACTTCGTTTGTACAACTACCAGATCCCCTGACGGAAGATATTTAGAGGGATACTACCCTTCGGATGAACAGATCAATTTGGGACATTCCAGGTCGTTCGCTCTAGCACAATTTCTAAGGAATGAGGCTCGCCTGAAAAAGGACATGGTTCTCAAAGAGACCTATGACTCAGTAATCAGGGAGTACATAGATCTAGGCCATATGAAGCCTGTGCCTCCAAATACGAATGCAATAAATTTCTATCTACCCCACCGCGCGGTTTTTAAACCCGAAAGTGCAACTACAAAGGTCCGTGTAGTATTTAACGCATCAAGTCCATCGTCAAATGGAAACAGCTTGAATGACATCCTCTATCCAGGGCCAGTGCTTCAGTCTGATCTCACCCTTTAAATCCTTAAGTGGCGGATTTTCAAATTTGTTTTTAATGCCGACATCACCAAGATGTATCGGCAGATTCTGTAGAGAGAATTCTATTCCGAAATGATCAAGGGGACATTACAGATTATGAGCTTTAGGCCGTCACGTTTGGAGTTAATTGTGCCCCTTTCTTGCCCTTACGCACGTTAAAGCAGCTGTCCGACGATGTCAGAGCCCAATATCCACGTGCATCTCATATAATTTCACATTATATGTACGTCGATGAAGTGCTAGCAGGAGCTCATGCAAAGGATGAAGCAATTTAGGCATCCAGGAGTTGCGAGCAGCCCTGAGTTCAGCTGGATTTCCTATCCGAAAGTGGACATCAAATGAGCGAGAACTCCTGGAAGCATGTAACGGTCTGCCGTTTCTAGTTCCCCAGATAGCGCAGGGACGGCCAGGATCCGGTCATCAGAGATAGTCCGAGTGGTAGCTGTAAGAGAGAAATTGCCCGGCCCCAGTAAGAACAGTGAAGGAAGTTCGGTAAAAATGGAAAGAGCAGGAATATTTATTCAGGATTCGTTACAGAGTTAAGATAACCGGGGTCGTTGATCGTCGGTTGCCTGCTTCTCGGGAGGGGGAGCCACACCGTTGGGCCGGAGGGTTGCCAGTCGTCGGGGTTTTCGCCGGGGTGGCCACGCCGGAGGCAGGGCCGAGAGGTCTGGTCACCTATGTAAAGAGGGGAGAAACTGGAGGGCAAGCCCCTGGCTTCGGGACTACTCGAGTCTTCCGAGCGAGAGGGATAGAATGATGCGGGACTGCTTAAGTCTTCCGAGCGAGAAAGAGAGAATGATTCGGGACTGCTTAAGTCTTCCGAGCGAGAGAGAGAATGATTCGGGACTATTTAAGTCTTCCGAGCGAGAGAGAGAGTGATTCGGGACTATTTAAGTCGTCCGAGCGAGAGAGAGAGAATGATTCGGGACTATTTAAGTCTTCCGAGCGAGAGAGAGAATGATTCGGGACTGCTTAAGTCTTCCGAGCGAGAGAGAGAGAATGATTCGGGACTATTTAAGTCTTCCGAGCGAGAGAGAGAGTGATTCGGGACTATTTAAGTCGTCCGAGCGAGAGAGAGAGAATGATTCGGGACTGCTTAAGTCTTCCGAGCGAGAGAGAGAGAATGATTCGGGACTATTTAAGTCTTCCGAGCGAGAGAGAGAGAGAGAGAGGGGGACCCTAAGGTCTTCAGCCGAGGCGGACTCTGAGGTCTTATTGCACTCGATTCCCACCCTAAATCCGAGGATTCGGGTTGTCCAAAAAAATGACTTTCGCTTGCTTGGCTAAGTGGAAGCTGCTCCCCGAGACTTACTACTTCCGATCGCTGCCTGCTGCTAGGTACCTTGGTCTGGGTCGGCGGTCTGCATGACCTAGCCCCAGCTTGAACCAGTTCGGAATTATAATCCCTTCTGTCCGAGATTTCGCGGCTGCTGATCGTCGGTGTGGCGCTTGCGCGCGCGTTCCGATTCCCCCCTGGGTCTGCTTCTTCCCGTTTTTTCTGTTCTCTGCTTTATATATGGTCTTCATGTTCTTCCTTTATTATTTACAATTCTTATTTTATTATTTACATTTTTTACATTTACATTTGTGCGCTCCGCGTCACACTCCCCCCTCCTTTCAGTGGTGGCGGGTTATCGCCACATAGTTCCCTCGGTTCGAGGTGACCTTCCAGGTTGCATCCCCGTCGTCCACTAGCCACCGCGCCTGCTGCCCAAACTTCTTCCCGGCCAGCTTCTCCCGGATTGCGGCTATCCCGGCCTCGGAGATCCTTGATCCCTCTGGTACCGTCCAACCCCAGGCGTTTCTCTCCACCGGGTGGATCTCCAGCACATCCTTGTCTGGGGTTGGGGCCCGTCGGGATCGTTGCGGTGGTGCTGGTGTTGGCGATGTAGGATACCAGCTCATGGGCTCTGGTACCTCCTGCTGGATCCATGGTGTCGGTGTCGGCGTGTCCGGGCGCCGAGCCCACCGTCTTGGTTGTTCTTGCGCCGGCTCTGTCGGCGTCGGTGCTCGGCGTACTAGCGGAGGTGGCGTCTCGTCGTCCCAGGCCTCTCCTTTCTGCTCCGCCGACATCTTCGGGCCTGCCACTCCGGCGAGAGCCCGCACCGGTATGGCGGGTGCCGTCGCCACCGGCGGGGCCTCGCCGTGCCCTCCGGTGTCGCCTTGCCGTGGCCTATGCGCCACTCGCCGTTTGCCCTGCTGCCGCCACCCGATTTCTTCCACCGCTGGTGCCGCTTGCACCGTCTCTCTCTCCATCGTTCGCCGCCTGCGGCCCATTTTGGCCGGTGCCGTCCTCCGTCGTTCCCTTGCCGGCGCTGCCTGCGCCTCAATTAGTCTCGCCCTCGTGGCCATCGCTGCTCCTGCCGCGTACCGCTCCTTGTACCTCTGTACACTCGCCTTGAATTTGTCCATTGTTACTGTAATGAAACCAAGAGTTGTGTTAGTGTCTCTGTTCCCCACGTGCATTTTCCCGGGTCTTCTCATTTCTCTCCGTTTCCCCATGTCTTGCCTTTTTTCGAACACCGCCTGTAGTGTGGCCTCGTGCTGCCTACCGGGGGGATGCCCTTTCAGTGCGGCCCTATTTTCTACTCCTGTCGTTATCGATATATCGTGCCCTAACCCTTCGTTTTGTGGGTTCTCCTGCCCTGGCTCTTCCGCTATTGGCGGCATTTCGATATATTGCTTCAGATCCCTGACATGTATTCTCTTTATTCTCCCTGTTTCTCTATTTCTCGCCGTTACTATTACTGGTGACGTAAACCCGGTGATCTTCCATGGCCCGTCATATTTTGGTGCCAGCTTTGCATTAAATCTCTCTGCTGCGTTTGATAGCGGGTGTGTTTTACCCCATACCCATTCTCCCACTCTTGGCTTCCATTCTCTTTTCCTCAGGTCATATCGTTCCTTTTGGTGCTCTGCTGCCTCCGACATGTTCTTGATTGCCTCGTCCCTTTGCTCCTCCATTCGTTTCCACCGGGTTTCTACGGTTTCCTCCTGCATCCCGAAACCTTCGGTGGCCCTGTCGAACGTTGCCCCTGGCAGCCGTAATTCTCTCCCTAGCATCAGTTGCGCGGGGCTGAATTTTGTTGATTCAGAGACGCTGCTATTGAAGGCCAACATGATCTCTGGTATTTGATCATCCCACTTCGTCTGGTCCTCTCCCGTCAGCTGAGCGATCATCGTTTTGACTGTCCTATTCGCTCGTTCGGTGGGGTTTTCTTGTGGCGTGTACGGTGCTGTGAACTGTTGTTTCACGCCCCACCTATCCATTGCTTGCTTCGTCTTTCTTCCCGAGAACTGTACTCCATTGTCCGATACCAGGATTTTCGGTACCCCGAACCTTGTAATTACCCGTTCCCGAAACACCTTCACAAATGCTTCGGCCCTTGCTTGTCGGATAGCTGCCAGTTCAACCCATCTCGAATATTTGTCTATTATGACCAGCAGGGTCGTGTTACCATGCTTTGTGCGCGGTAGCGGTCCCACGAAATCCACACATACCGTCTCCCACGGTGCCCTGGCTATTTGAGTCAGCATCTTCCCGGCCGCTTTTTGCTGCGACACCTTGTACTTCTGGCAACTCTCGCATGCCCGCACAAATTCCTTTGTATCCCGGGTTAACCCCGGCCAGAAGTACTTCGCCTGGATCCTTTTAATCGTTTTGAACGTTCCCAGGTGTCCTGCTTCGGCTGCACTGTGGTTTTCCTGTATTATTTGCGGAATTTCACTTGCCACTGCGCACAGTTTCCACGGTTGTTGGTCCCTTCTCTGCATACTCCTTTTGTATAACCGCCCTCCTGTTACTTGGTATTCCTACTCCTGCGGTTCTCTTCTTAGCTCCTCCATTTTCCGTCGTATCCAGTCATCATGGTGTGTCAATCCTTTGACCTCCACCCGCGGTAGCCTTGAGAGTGCATCTGCCACCACATTGAGCTTCCCTTTCCTGTACTGGATCTCAAACTGATATGGTTGCAGCCCTAGTGCCCATCTAGCGACTCTTCCTGCCGGGCTCTTGATGGAGTTTAGCCATTTTAGTGCCATATGATCCGTTATTATTGTGAACGGGTATCCTTCTAGGTACATTTTATACTTCTCCACCCCCCAGTAAATGGCCAGGCATTCTTTCTCCGTTGCGCTATACTTCTGTTCTGTTTTACTCAGCCTCCGGCTCGCAAACGATATTACGTGTTCTCCGTCCTCCGCCTCCTGTGTCAGAACTGCTCCTAACCCGAAGTCGCTTGCATCCGTCTGTAGCCTGAACTGCTTCGAGAAATCCGGGCATGCTAGGACTGGTGCTTGCATTAGACTCTCCTTTAATCCGTCAAACGCTTGCTGGTGCCTTTCCCCCCATTCAAATCTCTGTCCTTTCCGGATCAGTTCCTGGAGTGGCCCGGCCTGTTCCGTGAAGTTTGGCACGAAACGTCGGTACCATGATGCCATCCCCAAGAAGCTATGGACTTCCTTTGTTGATCGCGGCGATGGTAGTTCTCGGATTGCTGCCACCTTCTCCGGGTCCGTCCTGATTCCCTGGTTGCTGACCACGTGCCCCAGATATTTCAATTCCTCTTGGAAAAAATGACACTTATCCGGGTTTATCCTGAGATTCGCCCCCTGCAGACGCTTGAACACTTCTTGTAGCCGCTGCAAGTGTTCCTCCTTGGTCCGACCTATCACTATGATATCGTCCAGGTATGCGAATGCATGGGGTTCCATCTCCGGTCCGATTATCGTATCCAGTGCCCTCTGGAATGTCGCGGGTGCTGTTGTGAGTCCGAATGGCATTACCTTCCACTGAAACAGCCCTCTCCCCGGTACCGTGAATGCTGTGTATTGCCTGCTATCCAGGTCCATCGGGATCTGCCAGTAGCCCGATTTTAGATCTATCGTGCTTATATACTTGGCCTCCCGCAACTGGTCTAGGATAAAATTCATTCTGGGTACGGGATAGGCGTCTTTTTCCGTTTTCTCGTTCAGCAGTCTGTAATCTATGCACATCCGCCATTCGTTGTTTTTCTTTCTCACTAGTACCACGGGTGCACTGTATGGGCTTCTGGATCGCTCTATCAGCCCTAACGACAACAGCTCGTCTACCTGCTCGTCGATAATGGCCTGTTGCTTCGGGTTCCTCGGATAGTATCTCTGTTTAATAGGCTTATCGTCCGTCAGGTATATTTTGTGTGTCGCGACGGTGCTGACCCCCTTCATTCCCTCGAATACTTGCCTGTGCTCACGCAGAAACTTCTCTATCCTTTCCTCCAATGTCTCTTCTTGCTCCGGTGACTCCGTTGTGTCCCTCCGTTCGTTGCCATTGTTTTCCGCCTCCTTTATATCGAGCTCGAGATTCCCGCATCTGAGCATGCTTGGTGCCCTCGCCAGGAAGTCCATCCCCAATAGAATGCCGCCTGCCACCTCAGCCATGATCATAAAGGGGATTTTGATCCGGGCTCCTCCGAACTCAACCTCGGCGTGGAACTCTCCTAACGCTCTTTGCTTTGTTCCATCGGCGAGTGTGATCTCCGCCCGGACTCCGTTCCACCTCCCGTGCTCCCTTAAGTCCTGGTATGAGTTCCGGCTGATCGCGCTCCGTGACGCTCCGGTGTCTATGATGCCCTTCACTAATCGTCCTCCGCATCTGATCCTTGCCATGATTTGGGATCCGTCGCACGTTAAGTTATCTCCTGGGTCTGGTCTTTGTTGTGCGGCCTGAGCTGCCAGTCTTACTTGCTCAGGCCCTACACGTTTCCCGTCGGCGCCCTACAGCATTCTGAAGTCCTTACTCCGTCCTTCCTGCAGACCCAACAGAAGAGTCTTGGCGGGTTCCCGCAGTTGCGTGCCGCGTGACCTGCTCCTCCGCATCTGAAGCACACTTCTTGGGTCATTTGCGTTCTTGCCGGCCGTATTGCGTTCTCCGTCGCTTCGATCTCTTCCACCTCCTCCGCCAGTTTCAGGAACTCCGTCAACGTGCCGAACCCATTCCTCCGGGTGTACAATTTTATCTTACTTCTACAATTTTTGTACACTTTGTCTAATTTCTCCTCCTCCGACAGCTTCGTAAAACGCATCAGCTTTCGCAGCTCTGTCGCAAATTCTCGCACTGGCTCGTTCTCCCGTTGTCTCATCTGTGCGATCTTCTGTTCCAGCTGCTCCTCGTATCTTGGGGGTAAGAAGTATTCTCGTAGTTCCTTTTTCAACTGGTCCCACGATTCGATCTCTGTTGGTGTTGTGTTCCACCAATCCGCTGCGAGTCCCTCGAGGATAAATGGCATGGTCGGGATTAATTGGTCCATCTCCATCCCGTACCCCTTCGCCCACTGTTCTATCTTCTCCACAAACTCCAGTGGGTTCGTTACTCCTTGGTACCTAATCCCCCATCCTCGCACCCGGTCGATTATCTCCACGTTTACTTTCTTCCCCTGTTTTGCTTCTTTTGGGTTATCCATCTCCTCGACTCTGGTTATTACGACCGCCGGTACTCTTGCTGGGCTTTTCTCCCTTTTGTATTGCTCCGCCAAGGTTGCTAGCCTTTGTTTTATGCTCTCCGTGTGGTCCGTGTTCTTGCAGAACGTTGCTAGTTCTTTCCTCAGGTCCTCTACTCTTCCTGTTGGATCCAACTCGAATTCCTTCGCGTACTCTGCCAACTCGAGTTTCGTTGCCATGTACACCCAGCTGGACATGCTCTTCTGGTTCCGGATTTCTTCTACTACCACTCTTTCTGTTCGGGCGCCAGATGTAACGGTCTGCCGTTTCTAGTTCCCCAGATAGCGCAGGGACGGCCAGGATCCGCTCATCAGAGATAGTCCGAGTGGTAGCTGTAAGAGAGAAATTGCCCGGCCCCAGTAAGAACAGTGAAGGAAGTTCGGTAAAAATGGAAAGAGCAGGAATATTTATTCAGGATTCGTTACAGAGTTAAGATAACCGGGGTCGTTGATCGTCGGCTGCCTGCTTCTCGGGAGGGGGAGCCACACCGTTGGGCCGGAGGGTTGCCAGTCATCGGGGTTTTCGCCGGGGTGGCCACGCCGGAGGCAGGGCCGAGAGGTCTGGTCACCTATGTAGAGAGGGGAGAAACTGGAGGGCAAGCCCCTGGCTTCGGGACTACTCGAGTCTTCCGAGCGAGAGGGATAGAATGATGCGGGACTGCTTAAGTCTTCCGAGCGAGAAAGAGAGAATGATTCGGGACTGCTTAAGTCTTCCGAGCGAGAGAGAGAATGATTCGGGACTATTTAAGTCTTCCGAGCGAGAGAGAGAGTGATTCGGGACTATTTAAGTCGTCCGAGCGAGAGAGAGAGAATGATTCGGGACTATTTAAGTCTTCCGAGCGAGAGAGAGAATGATTCGGGACTGCTTAAGTCTTCCGAGCGAGAGAGAGAGAATGATTCGGGACTATTTAAGTCTTCCGAGCGAGAGAGAGAGTGATTCGGGACTATTTAAGTCGTCCGAGCGAGAGAGAGAGAATGATTCGGGACTGCTTAAGTCTTCCGAGCGAGAGAGAGAGAATGATTCGGGACTATTTAAGTCTTCCGAGCGAGAGAGAGAGAGAGAGAGGGGGACCCTAAGGTCTTCAGCCGAGGCGGACTCTGAGGTCTTATTGCACTCGATTCCCACCCTAAATCCGAGGATTCGGGTTGTCCAAAAAAATGACTTTCGCTTGCTTGGCTAAGTGGAAGCTGCTCCCCGAGACTTACTACTTCCGATCGCTGCCTGCTGCTAGGTACCTTGGTCTGGGTCGGCGGTCTGCATGACCTAGCCCCAGCTTGAACCAGTTCGGAATTATAATCCCTTCTGTCCGAGATTTCGCGGCTGCTGATCGTCGGTGTGGCGCTTGCGCGCGCGTTCCGATTCCCCCCTGGGTCTGCTTCTTCCCGTTTTTTCTGTTCTCTGCTTTATATATGGTCTTCATGTTCTTCCTTTATTATTTACAATTCTTATTTTATTATTTACATTTTTTACATTTACATTTGTGCGCTCCGCGTCACACTCCCCCCTCCTTTCAGTGGTGGCGGGTTATCGCCACATAGTTCCCTCGGTTCGAGGTGACCTTCCAGGTTGCATCCCCGTCGTCCACTAGCCACCGCGCCTGCTGCCCAAACTTCTTCCCGGCCAGCTTCTCCCGGATTGCGGCTATCCCGGCCTCGGAGATCCTTGATCCCTCTGGTACCGTCCAACCCCAGGCGTTTCTCTCCACCGGGTGGATCTCCAGCACATCCTTGTCTGGGGTTGGGGCCCGTCGGGATCGTTGCGGTGGTGCTGGTGTTGGCGATGTAGGATACCAGCTCATGGGCTCTGGTACCTCCTGCTGGATCCATGGTGTCGGTGTCGGCGTGTCCGGGCGCCGAGCCCACCGTCTTGGTTGTTCTTGCGCCGGCTCTGTCGGCGTCGGTGCTCGGCGTACTAGCGGAGGTGGCGTCTCGTCGTCCCAGGCCTCTCCTTTCTGCTCCGCCGACATCTTCGGGCCTGCCACTCCGGCGAGAGCCCGCACCGGTATGGCGGGTGCCGTCGCCACCGGCGGGGCCTCGCCGTGCCCTCCGGTGTCGCCTTGCCGTGGCCTATGCGCCACTCGCCGTTTGCCCTGCTGCCGCCACCCGATTTCTTCCACCGCTGGTGCCGCTTGCACCGTCTCTCTCTCCATCGTTCGCCGCCTGCGGCCCATTTTGGCCGGTGCCGTCCTCCGTCGTTCCCTTGCCGGCGCTGCCTGCGCCTCAATTAGTCTCGCCCTCGTGGCCATCGCTGCTCCTGCCGCGTACCGCTCCTTGTACCTCTGTACACTCGCCTTGAATTTGTCCATTGTTACTGTAATGAAACCAAGAGTTGTGTTAGTGTCTCTGTTCCCCACGTGCATTTTCCCGGGTCTTCTCATTTCTCTCCGTTTCCCCATGTCTTGCCTTTTTTCGAACACCGCCTGTAGTGTGGCCTCGTGCTGCCTACCGGGGGGATGCCCTTTCAGTGCGGCCCTATTTTCTACTCCTGTCGTTATCGATATATCGTGCCCTAACCCTTCGTTTTGTGGGTTCTCCTGCCCTGGCTCTTCCGCTATTGGCGGCATTTCGATATATTGCTTCAGATCCCTGACATGTATTCTCTTTATTCTCCCTGTTTCTCTATTTCTCGCCGTTACTATTACTGGTGACGTAAACCCGGTGATCTTCCATGGCCCGTCATATTTTGGTGCCAGCTTTGCATTAAATCTCTCTGCTGCGTTTGATAGCGGGTGTGTTTTACCCCATACCCATTCTCCCACTCTTGGCTTCCATTCTCTTTTCCTCAGGTCATATCGTTCCTTTTGGTGCTCTGCTGCCTCCGACATGTTCTTGATTGCCTCGTCCCTTTGCTCCTCCATTCGTTTCCACCGGGTTTCTACGGTTTCCTCCTGCATCCCGAAACCTTCGGTGGCCCTGTCGAACGTTGCCCCTGGCAGCCGTAATTCTCTCCCTAGCATCAGTTGCGCGGGGCTGAATTTTGTTGATTCAGAGACGCTGCTATTGAAGGCCAACATGATCTCTGGTATTTGATCATCCCACTTCGTCTGGTCCTCTCCCGTCAGCTGAGCGATCATCGTTTTGACTGTCCTATTCGCTCGTTCGGTGGGGTTTTCTTGTGGCGTGTACGGTGCTGTGAACTGTTGTTTCACGCCCCACCTATCCATTGCTTGCTTCGTCTTTCTTCCCGAGAACTGTACTCCATTGTCCGATACCAGGATTTTCGGTACCCCGAACCTTGTAATTACCCGTTCCCGAAACACCTTCACAAATGCTTCGGCCGTTGCTTGTCGGATAGCTGCCAGTTCAACCCATCTCGAATATTTGTCTATTATGACCAGCAGGGTCGTGTTACCATGCTTTGTGCGCGGTAGCGGTCCCACGAAATCCACACATACCGTCTCCCACGGTGCCCTGGCTATTTGAGTCAGCATCTTCCCGGCCGCTTTTTGCTGCGACACCTTGTACTTCTGGCAACTCTCGCATGCCCGCACAAATTCCTTTGTATCCCGGGTTAACCCCGGCCAGAAGTACTTCGCCTGGATCCTTTTAATCGTTTTGAACGTTCCCAGGTGTCCTGCTTCGGCTGCACTGTGGTTTTCCTGTATTATTTGCGGAATTTCACTTGCCACTGCGCACAGTTTCCACGGTTGTTGGTCCCTTCTCTGCATACTCCTTTTGTATAACCGCCCTCCTGTTACTTGGTATTCCTACTCCTGCGGTTCTCTTCTTAGCTCCTCCATTTTCCGTCGTATCCAGTCATCATGGTGTGTCAATCCTTTGACCTCCACCCGCGGTAGCCTTGAGAGTGCATCTGCCACCACATTGAGCTTCCCTTTCCTGTACTGGATCTCAAACTGATATGGTTGCAGCCCTAGTGCCCATCTAGCGACTCTTCCTGCCGGGCTCTTGATGGAGTTTAGCCATTTTAGTGCCATATGATCCGTTATTATTGTGAACGGGTATCCTTCTAGGTACATTTTATACTTCTCCACCCCCCAGTAAATGGCCAGGCATTCTTTCTCCGTTGCGCTATACTTCTGTTCTGTTTTACTCAGCCTCCGGCTCGCAAACGATATTACGTGTTCTCCGTCCTCCGCCTCCTGTGTCAGAACTGCTCCTAACCCGAAGTCGCTTGCATCCGTCTGTAGCCTGAACTGCTTCGAGAAATCCGGGCATGCTAGGACTGGTGCTTGCATTAGACTCTCCTTTAATCCGTCAAACGCTTGCTGGTGCCTTTCCCCCCATTCAAATCTCTGTCCTTTCCGGATCAGTTCCTGGAGTGGCCCGGCCTGTTCCGTGAAGTTTGGCACGAAACGTCGGTACCATGATGCCATCCCCAAGAAGCTATGGACTTCCTTTGTTGATCGCGGCGATGGTAGTTCTCGGATTGCTGCCACCTTCTCCGGGTCCGTCCTGATTCCCTGGTTGCTGACCACGTGCCCCAGATATTTCAATTCCTCTTGGAAAAAATGACACTTATCCGGGTTTATCCTGAGATTCGCCCCCTGCAGACGCTTGAACACTTCTTGTAGCCGCTGCAAGTGTTCCTCCTTGGTCCGACCTATCACTATGATATCGTCCAGGTATGCGAATGCATGGGGTTCCATCTCCGGTCCGATTATCGTATCCAGTGCCCTCTGGAATGTCGCGGGTGCTGTTGTGAGTCCGAATGGCATTACCTTCCACTGAAACAGCCCTCTCCCCGGTACCGTGAATGCTGTGTATTGCCTGCTATCCAGGTCCATCGGGATCTGCCAGTAGCCCGATTTTAGATCTATCGTGCTTATATACTTGGCCTCCCGCAACTGGTCTAGGATAAAATTCATTCTGGGTACGGGATAGGCGTCTTTTTCCGTTTTCTCGTTCAGCAGTCTGTAATCTATGCACATCCGCCATTCGTTGTTTTTCTTTCTCACTAGTACCACGGGTGCACTGTATGGGCTTCTGGATCGCTCTATCAGCCCTAACGACAACAGCTCGTCTACCTGCTCGTCGATAATGGCCTGTTGCTTCGGGTTCCTCGGATAGTATCTCTGTTTAATAGGCTTATCGTCCGTCAGGTATATTTTGTGTGTCGCGACGGTGCTGACCCCCTTCATTCCCTCGAATACTTGCCTGTGCTCACGCAGAAACTTCTCTATCCTTTCCTCCAATGTCTCTTCTTGCTCCGGTGACTCCGTTGTGTCCCTCCGTTCGTTGCCATTGTTTTCCGCCTCCTTTATATCGAGCTCGAGATTCCCGCATCTGAGCATGCTTGGTGCCCTCGCCAGGAAGTCCATCCCCAATAGAATGCCGCCTGCCACCTCAGCCATGATCATAAAGGGGATTTTGATCCGGGCTCCTCCGAACTCAACCTCGGCGTGGAACTCTCCTAACGCTCTTTGCTTTGTTCCATCGGCGAGTGTGATCTCCGCCCGGACTCCGTTCCACCTCCCGTGCTCCCTTAAGTCCTGGTATGAGTTCCGGCTGATCGCGCTCCGTGACGCTCCGGTGTCTATGATGCCCTTCACTAATCGTCCTCCGCATCTGATCCTTGCCATGATTTGGGATCCGTCGCACGTTAAGTTATCTCCTGGGTCTGGTCTTTGTTGTGCGGCCTGAGCTGCCAGTCTTACTTGCTCAGGCCCTACACGTTTCCCGTCGGCGCCCTACAGCATTCTGAAGTCCTTACTCCGTCCTTCCTGCAGACCCAACAGAAGAGTCTTGGCGGGTTCCCGCAGTTGCGTGCCGCGTGACCTGCTCCTCCGCATCTGAAGCACACTTCTTGGGTCATTTGCGTTCTTGCCGGCCGTATTGCGTTCTCCGTCGCTTCGATCTCTTCCACCTCCTCCGCCAGTTTCAGGAACTCCGTCAACGTGCCGAACCCATTCCTCCGGGTGTACAATTTTATCTTACTTCTACAATTTTTGTACACTTTGTCTAATTTCTCCTCCTCCGACAGCTTCGTAAAACGCATCAGCTTTCGCAGCTCTGTCGCAAATTCTCGCACTGGCTCGTTCTCCCGTTGTCTCATCTGTGCGATCTTCTGTTCCAGCTGCTCCTCGTATCTTGGGGGTAAGAAGTATTCTCGTAGTTCCTTTTTCAACTGGTCCCACGATTCGATCTCTGTTGGTGTTGTGTTCCACCAATCCGCTGCGAGTCCCTCGAGGATAAATGGCATGGTCGGGATTAATTGGTCCATCTCCATCCCGTACCCCTTCGCCCACTGTTCTATCTTCTCCACAAACTCCAGTGGGTTCGTTACTCCTTGGTACCTAATCCCCCATCCTCGCACCTGTAGCGTGATGCAAGGTCTGTGTTGTATGACAACCTATCTGTAGTTTTCGACGAATCAGCGGTGGTGGGACCCATAAAACGGTAGCTCATTCCGGGTGGGGTAGGTTCTTGCTGAAGTCTAAACTTGGCACTACGAATTTTAATTTATAGAGTCCCTCAACAAAACAAGAAGCCTACTCATAGGCGAAAATGTAAATCCAATTAACTCTATGTCTATATTTGATCTTCAAAGAATTGTAAGGGGGTGGCGTTGATGTTAGTGGCCACAAGAGTTCTTAACCCACCCAACCATGTCTCTCCCTACGAGGGGAAAAACCCAAATGTTAATGCCCCCTTCTGTAAATTAATTTATACCCCCATGTCTAAAATAATAATTTAGCAATTCATTGTCGATTCAATTCTCTATAATTTTCATTGTAAAAATATAATATAATTCATTTTATCCATCTTGCAAGCTTATTTGATTTTTTTAATATGTTAATACAATTTTAAATTTTCATCTTCTTATTTATTGGTTTAAATTTTTGTAGAATTTTAATGTTTACATATCTAAATTTTCTCGGATTCAGTTCCAACTAATGAAGTTTTAACTTGTTCTTGATAATTAAGTTTTAAATGGTTCTCAATAATAAGGTTTTAATTTTAATAATAATTCTATAGTAACATCTTTTACTTTAAGTCGGGTTGTAATTTCATTGCATTTTCAATCAATTCATTTTTTTCTTTATACTAATTTAAATTTTTAATAGTTAGAAATCTTCCCATAACAACAACCATACTTTATATATATATGTTCTTTTGCTGTCATTTCATTATCAGTTATCAATTATCAATTACATCAATCTCTTAATACCGATCAGCCAAAGACACACTGTAGTCACAAACTTATCTCGCAGCGAAACATAATAATCAAAACAAAAACGAGCGATGCACCTGCATTGGGCCGGTCTTCATGAGCTGCATTTCTTTTCACAATTAACCCTTCTTTTTATGCATTAGCTCGAGTGCAATTATTAGGTTTGTTTTGATTATCAGTTTTCGCTGTTCTTTTTAGTACGGAATTTTAGTTTGTGGTTTTTATTTATTTATTTCTTTGCTGTGTTCTTTACCGATTTTTAGATTTGTTTTTAATATAGGTGCCAAAATAAAAAACTCACCCACTCATGTTGCTTGATGAAGGCCTTCACGTTGCTCCAGAGTCGATGTTTTATGCTGTGGACTTGGAGAATGTATTAGGTGATTGATGCCTCCATTCGAGGTACACTGACGAATTTTGAACCAAGGTGTTGTGATGGGAGTTTTTGTTTTGTTTTAAATTTAATTAGTTGCGTTTTGATAATGATTATTTTACTTTTCAGGTTAGCTTAAGGTTTTTAATTTGTATTAAATTTGTTTATTTTATTATTATATTTTTTTTTTTTTTTTTTTCAGATGTGTAGGTTGAATTTTTCGTGAATGTTATTAAATTTTAATGGGGACCGTTGGAGTCCCTCGTTGTCAATTTTCCTCGATCCTTCTCCTCCCAACCACTATTTCTGCGGACTTTAAACCTGCGGCTTGTCTTCCGAGGGGTTATGATTTAGCCATGCAATCAGGAAGTGCCGCCAATGAAAACGGTTGGCAAAAGATTGGCCAGAAAAGGTTTGGGCACGGCCACATCCAGCACGAAAGTTTGTTGTGTTTTATCCGGAGGCTGTCGTAGGGCCAAATTAGAATTGGATATTTTCCAAGAAATTAAAAAAATAATTACCGTGTAGGTCTGTTTAACGGCAGTGGGGTAGTTTAAAGCCGACTCAATAGTTGGCTACTTTCCGTGTCGCGGGATGCGTTCGGATTTTGGAAATTGCCTTTGGACTTGGAGATCCACGTTTTTTCGGCACCGCGTATATATATAAAATCTATATAAGAGCACTTTGATCTGCTCAGGTTGACGACTTGAAACGGAAAAGACGGGAAGCTGGGCTTGCTAGCTTCATAAGAGCTCGCTAGTCCGAGTTAGGGATGCATTTTGAAAAACCCCTATTTCTCATTCACAGCGAGGTGTCGAATTAGGTGAATAAGTGGTACTACTATGGCGGGCTATTTTTCTAATTTAATTTTTATTTTTAAGAATCCTAATCTAAGAAGTTTTTATCAAACCTTTTCTTTTCCCTCAATTGCATAGGGAAGAGAATATAATATTTCTTGACATAAGGCGACCATTACACCCACAGATAATTCTACCGAATTTAAAGAGGAAGATTATCTGAATTTATACGCGAATATCTTTTGCGTGAAAAGTTCCTATCTCCCGTCCCTGAAGAGTTTCCAATATATAAAAAGAATTTCCTAGTTTGCGTTTTATCCGACATTTGGTAAATTGTGGAGCTAGCTTCTTGTTATAGTTTTGACTGAAATTGCTGAGGCTAAAGTTTCTTCTAAAGACTTCCTGACCCTCCTTGTAATTTACTGGTTTTGATCTCAGGTTATACTGTTCTACATTCCTCTCATATGCCAATTTGCTGCTTCGCTGCATATCTTTTCTAATTAAAGCCAAACTATCAGGGCGTTCTAAGGGAATGGAATCCTCTAGCAAGTTTAAATCTTTCAATAAACGATAGTCAGAACCATGCTTGATCATATTAAGGCCAAATAGCGCCTTATACGGGGAACATCAATAGATTGATGTATTGCTGATCGTAGAGCACAGGAAATATGAGTCAGATACTGATCCCATTCTCTCTGGTCTTGGCTGATGTACGCTCGAATCGCAGATAGCAAAGATCTGTTCACTCGCTCTGCCGCATTACTCTGTGGGGAATAAAGAGCTGTAAGCATATGACGTATGCCATACTTTGTTAAGAAAGCCTCAAACTCATTAGCCTTAAATGACTGCCGTTGTCGCTAACTATTACCTCAGGAACGCCATAACAATGGAAAATACTTTGTTCTAAAAATTCCTGTATCTTTTTGGAAGTAAACTGTTTTAGTGGGCATAGCCAATGATACCTACTAAAATGATCTAATACGATTAGCAGACCGATATAACCAGATTTACTTCTGGGGTAAGGACCTAGTATATCAATATATAATTTTTGAAATGGCCTAACGGACACACTTTGTTGACCCATTGGAGGTCGTAGAGTTACATTGGGTGCTTTAGTTTCCTTACATGTATTGCACTCACGAATGTAATCCCGAATATCCTTGGATAAACCTGGCCAGAAAAAGTGGCGTACTGCGTCAATTGTTTTATGCATTCCTCCATGGGCTGATAAAACATTATCATGGGCATGACTAATAACGTCGGGTCTTAACTTTTCGGGGACCCACAATCGCCAGCTATTTTCATCAGAAGAAAGATCGCCTGTTGGATGTTCAGTACGAATGTACACAAACTTATCTACAACTCGTAAGTCTGGAAACGAATCTGCAGAGTCCAGGACTCGTTTTTTCAGACATATATATTCGTCACATAAGAATTCGGTCGAGTCTAAATCAATTTCTGGACCGCATAACGTTACTGCATCCAATTGTCCTTCACAAATGCGAGAAAGGGCGTCAGGGACTATGTGATCTTTTCCTTTTCTGTGCGAGATAGAAAACTTAAAGGATTGTAAACGAAAAATCCACCTTGCCAACGACCACAAACATTTTGTTGCCGCATTAGCCATAACAGGCTAGAATGATCAGTAACGACTTCAAACTCCTGCAACTCTAGATAACATCGAAATTTTTCTACTGCCAATATTACAGCTAAACATTCTCTCTCTGTTACGCTATAATTTTGTTGGCTTTTACTGAGTTTCTTTGAAAAATAGGCTATGGGTCTTTCTTCCATAGATTCTGACAATTGAACTAGTACTGCTCCCACACCATAATCACTTGCGTCGCAGTGTAAGAAAAATTTCTGACTAAAATCTGGATTTTGCAAAACTGGTGCAGTAGTCAAAACCTTTTTTAAAGACTCCATGGCTCGCTGAGCTTCTTCAGACCACTTGAAGGTCTTTTTACATTTCAAGGTTTCAGTTATAGGATAACTGATCTCCGCAAAGTTATGTATAAATCTGCGATACCATCCACAGACTCCTAAGAACCCGCGTACTTGCTTTAAGTTTTTGGGGCGGGCCAGTTTAAAATACAAGATATTTTTGACGGATCTGTTGAGATACCTCCACTGCCAATAATATAACCCAAGTAATTGATTCGGGTTACGCAAAAATTACTTTTTTCAATGTTAAGCGTTAGATTTGCTTTCCTGAATGCTCTGCAATGCGAACAAGAATAGCCAAATGTGTTGCGAAATCTTCTGAGATATACACATATGTCTAGATAACCAAAAACACAATTACGTAAGTCTGGAGGGATAAGAGAATCATCAGCTGACATTGTAGACGGTGATTGCAAAGACCAAATGGCATGACAGTAAACTGATACAATGGTAGGGAACGGTAAAGGCGGTTAATGGCTTAGCTTCTGGTGTTAACGCGATTTGCCAATAAGCGTTTTTAAGTCCAATTTAGAAATTATATTCGCTTTTGGAAGTCGAGAAAAAATGCCTTCAATGCTTTGCAAAGGATACGCATCCTTTTTTGTGACATTGTTTAACCTGCGGGCGTCCAGACAGAGGCGAACTTTGTTGGGCTTCACCACCAATCTCATCGGCGAACTCCAGTCACTTTCTGCGGGTTATAACTCCTAAACTTAACATACGATCAATTTCATCGAACATTAACTTTTCACAGTGGGCTTACGGGATTATCTTTGTTTCACAGCTTTGTTTTCCCCAATATTATTCATGTTTAATAAGGGAGTACGACCTAGACCTTGCTTTTGGAAATCAGGAAACAATTTCTTTACAGCATCAAGTTGGTTGATTTCTAGTGCCAGAGGAAAATTTTCGGACTCTTCGGTACATTGTTCCGCATTTAGGGAGCTATAACTCCTGGTGTAGATTAATATTCTCCAAAAGTATACCTAATATAGCCTTGATTAATAGAGGGATATTAATTTTCATACTCTTTTCAATATCTTTCGTAATTTTTGCTTTTAACATTCCTACCACGTTGTGAGCTTTTCCATCAGCAGTTTTTACTTGAGATTTTATGTTTTTATATTTGAATATTGACTAAAATTTTCTTGAGCTAATGTCGAACCTATACAGGAAATGTTGGCACCTGTATCTAGTAATCCGTGTTCTCAAAAGTCAACAGTTTTACTTTTGCATAACTTCGCATATCATCTTTATTTGAATTATTGTAGATACGACTAAGTTTCTATTAAATTTAAATTCCTATATAGTTCGCAATCTACGTGTATTTCTTTTTGGCTTTCTTTTCTGTCCACCAAATATTTTTTTCCTTACAGTTAAGTAGTTTTTAGACGCTCGTGTAAGTTAACCAAGGGGTCATAATAATCGGTGGTTGATTAATTGTCCGCTTGTTGATCGGTTTTGTTTGCGTTTAGAGGAACTTTATTCTGGAGCACCTTGTTGTTCTGCAGAGATGCTCCTTTCTGCCGGTTTTCCGACCTACGCAAACAATTTTGGCATTGTGGCTTATAAACGTTTGGAAGACCACATCATAACAAAAGATGCGCCTTTCTCCCAGACAGTTCTCCCACAAATGTCCTTCCTTATCGCAATTCCAGCATTTGCTTCGAGATGCCGGTTTTTGAATGGCAGCGATTTCCAGTGCATTCATTTTCGTTTTCATCCTCACTCTGAGTTTCCTCGAGGGTTCACTTTATAAGACGGTGGTTCTTGCCTTTCGAAGGTAGATTGAGATTTCCCTTTTCCTTTATAAAGTTTTCTCTTTTTTGAACTAACTTTCGCAGTTGCGCTATTGACGATACTTCTTCAAACAATATCGATCCTTAATATTGAAAGTAAGTTTCCTTGAACTATTTCAACTTCTTCGCGTTCATCAAGGTGACAGTCAGTCGATTTATTTACAATAGCCTCATAATAGGACTGAAGGATTGCCTACCTTTTGCTTTCGAGCCCGAATTTGTTTCGTAACTCGTTATGGATCTACTTTCTTTAACTGAAACGAATAGCCTTACAAAATCTTCCATTTCTGCGTTGTGGCTGTGGTGCCAGTCCAATTTGGCTTTTCCAATAAGCAGAGATGATGTTTTGATTAACTGTTGATTTTAAGATCTGTGCAGTAGAGTCTATTCGTTAGGAATTTTGACTGGTACCCACAGATGTGAATGATCCCCACTTTTGCATATCAGAATCTTCGTGCCGAAATTGTAGTGGCATTATTTTGAAAGTATTGTGCTCCTTTATGACTATCCTGTCGAGAATTATGTTGTGAAAGTGTTCCGCACTACTTGGCAATCTTCATTTATTGACCTTTTCGGACCAGGTTGCTGAGGAAAGTGTTGAGGAACCGGTGGATTAGCGACTGCAAAGTCGGGCTCAGCTTGTTGTATCCACGTTCTATTTGTCCAAAATCTAAACTTTACTCGTGAATGAGTATTTCTCGGTTGTGTGTACGACTGTTGCCTCTTCTAGGTCGTCCTGGGGGGTTACTTCTAGCGCCACCTCTAGGAGGATATGGGTGATTAGTATATGACTATATTAAGGCTGGTAAATTTTCTTGCTTAAGTTTGTGGTGGATTCGTTACCAAATTTCCCTTAATTATAATGATCGAGTTACTGTGAGGTCCTGGGGCTTGATCTTTGGAGTTTGGCGAACAATTTCCAACTCTACCTTAAATTGGTGTGACTACCGCAAAACACGTTGGGAATCAGATTGTTGTAAGGGTTTCAATGCACGCCTTGTGGTTATTTTTATTTGACAAGTCTGAGTGTCCGACATTATTTCACTGCATTAGGCTTCATCCTATTTGCGGGTTGATTTTCAAAACTGTGTTGTAAAACCATTTTTGTTTTCTTTAATTAGACATCCTTGGGGCAAAACTAATTTAAAAAGGGGTTTCTACTTCTCCAAACTATTTCTTGAAGACAGTGGAATTTTTGGACTATTGTATTTAGAGTGGAATTTGATGTAACAGATTACCTAGAATTTATAAGTGTTTAACGGATGAAATACCTTTGTGTTGATATTTCCATTAACTCTACATTCTTCTGGATTATCGTTAACAAAATTAATAAAGACAGTTAATTCTTTGTAGAGTAAAACAAAGGGTTATCGTGAGGCGTAAGGTGTAGTTTCCTATCTTCGAATTCCAAAAATTGTGACCTGCCTTTTCTATTCAGTAAACGTAAGAATGAAAGAGTGATCTTTTTTGAAATTTCTGGGTTACTTTTAAAATAAGATCTCGGTAAATCCTAATTACAACAACTCTTATGGCGGGTTTGTAAACTCAAACATTCCTTTGGATGTGTGTATTTTCGTAATGCCCCATGGGGAGGGTGTGCAGGTCGTGTGTGAACCTGTGTTTTCGACGAATCAGCGGTGGTGGGACCATAAAACGGGCTATTCCGGGTGGGGTAGGTTGGAGTTATGGTCGATTTTAATTTAGAGTCCAACAAAACAAGAAGCATAGGCGAAATTAATATTAACTTTGATTAAAGTTGTAAGGGGGTGGCGTTGATGTTAGTGGCCACAAGAGTTCTTAACCCACCCAACCATGTCTCTCCCTACGAGGGGAAAAACCAATGTTATGCCCCCTTCTTATTTTCCCCCTTTTTTTAGATTTTTGATTATTCTTTTTTATTTTTTATTCCTCTTGCAAGCTTATTGATTTTTTTAATATTTAATAAATTTTAAATTTTCATCTTTTGTTTAATTTTGTAGAATTTTATTTTAATTAATTTTCTCGGTTCAGTTCAATATAAGTTTTAACTTTTCTTGATATTATTTTAATGGTTTAATATAAGGTTTTAATTAATTATTCTATAACATCTTACTTAAGTCGGGTTGTAATTCATTGCATTTTCAATCAATTCATTTTTTTCTTTATATATTTAAATTTTTATATTAGAAATCTTCCCATAACAACAACTATTTTTTTTTTCTTTTGCTTATTTTTAGTTATCAATTTATTCTATTTATACGTCAGCAAAGACAACTTAGTAAACTTGAGCGAAAATATTCAAAACAAAAACGAGCGATACCTGCTTGGGCCGGTTCAGCTGCATTTCTTTTCACATTAACCCTTCTTGTTAGCTGAGTGTAAGGTTTGTTTGATTAGTTTTCGCTGTTCTTAGTACGGAATTTTAGTTGTGGTTTTTTTTATTTTTTCTTTGCTGTGTTCTTTACCGATAGTTTGTTTTTATAAGGTGCCAAAATAAAAAATACCACTAGGTTGTGAAGGCTGTGTAGAGTCGATGTTTGCTGGGATTGGAGAATGTTAGGTGGGTAGAGGAGGAGAACAAGGTGTTGTGATGGGAGTTTTTGTTTTGTTTTAATTTAATTAGTTGCGTTTTGTTGATTATTTATTTCAGGTAGCTTAAGGTTTTTAATTTGTATTAAATTTGTTTTTTTTTTTTTTTTTTTTTTTTTCAGATGTGTAGGTTGAATTTTTCGTGATGTTATTAAATTTTAATGGGGACCGTTGGAGTCCTCGTTGTCAATTTTCCTGATCCTTTCTCCAACCACTATTCTGCGGACTTTAAACCTGCGGCTTGTCTTCCGAGGGGTTATGTTTGCATAATCAGGAAGGCGCAATAAAAGGTTGGAAAATGGCCAAAAAGGTTGGGACGGAACCAACGAAAGTTTGTTGTGTTTTTGGAGGGTGTAGGGCCAAAATTGGTTTCAAGTTAAAATTTCCGGAGGTTGTAACGGCAGGGGGAGTAGGATATGGGCTCCGTGTCGCGGGTGCGTTCGGATTTGGAGCCTTTGGACTTGGAGATCCACGTTTTTTCGGCACCGCGTATATATTAATTTTAAGAGCAGTGTCAGGGAGCTGAAACGGAAAAGGGGGGTTGTGTTAGGGTCGGTTAGGGAGCATTTTGAAAAACCCCTATTTACAGGAGGTGTGAATAGGTGATAAGTGGTATACAGGCGGGCTATTTTTCTATTTAATTTATTAAGATCTAATTAAGAAGTTTTTATCAAACCTTTTCTTTTCCCTCAATTGCATAGGGAAGAGAATATAATATTTCTTGACATAAGGCGACCATTACACACCCGGTCGATTATCTCCACGTTTACTTTCTTCCCCTGTTTTGCTTCTTTTGGGTTATCCATCTCCTCGACTCTGGTTATTACGACCGCCGGTACTCTTGCTGGGCTTTTCTCCCTTTTGTATTGCTCCGCCAAGGTTGCTAGCCTTTGTTTTATGCTCTCCGTGTGGTCCGTGTTCTTGCAGAACGTTGCTAGTTCTTTCCTCAGGTCCTCTACTCTTCCTGTTGGATCCAACTCGAATTCCTTCGCGTACTCTGCCAACTCGAGTTTCGTTGCCATGTACACCCAGCTGGACATGCTCTTCTGGTTCCGGATTTCTTCTACTACCACTCTTTCTGTTCGGGCGCCAGATGTAACGGTCTGCCGTTTCTAGTTCCCCAGATAGCGCAGGGACGGCCAGGATCCGCTCATCAGAGATAGTCCGAGTGGTAGCTGTAAGAGAGAAATTGCCCGGCCCCAGTAAGAACAGTGAAGGAAGTTCGGTAAAAATGGAAAGAGCAGGAATATTTATTCAGGATTCGTTACAGAGTTAAGATAACCGGGGTCGTTGATCGTCGGCTGCCTGCTTCTCGGGAGGGGGAGCCACACCGTTGGGCCGGAGGGTTGCCAGTCGTCGGGGTTTTCGCCGGGGTGGCCACGCCGGAGGCAGGGCCGAGAGGTCTGGTCACCTATGTAGAGAGGGGAGAAACTGGAGGGCAAGCCCCTGGCTTCGGGACTACTCGAGTCTTCCGAGCGAGAGGGATAGAATGATGCGGGACTGCTTAAGTCTTCCGAGCGAGAAAGAGAGAATGATTCGGGACTGCTTAAGTCTTCCGAGCGAGAGAGAGAATGATTCGGGACTATTTAAGTCTTCCGAGCGAGAGAGAGAGTGATTCGGGACTATTTAAGTCGTCCGAGCGAGAGAGAGAGAATGATTCGGGACTATTTAAGTCTTCCGAGCGAGAGAGAGAATGATTCGGGACTGCTTAAGTCTTCCGAGCGAGAGAGAGAGAATGATTCGGGACTATTTAAGTCTTCCGAGCGAGAGAGAGAGTGATTCGGGACTATTTAAGTCGTCCGAGCGAGAGAGAGAGAATGATTCGGGACTGCTTAAGTCTTCCGAGCGAGAGAGAGAGAATAATTCGGGACTATTTAAGTCTTCCGAGCGAGAGAGAGAATGATTCGGGACTGCTTAAGTCTTCCGAGCGAGAGAGAGAGAATGATTCGGGACTATTTAAGTCTTCCGAGCGAGAGAGAGAGAGAATGATTCGGGACTATTTAAGTCTTCCGAGCGAGAGAGAGAGAGAGAGAGGGGGACCCTAAGGTCTTCAGCCGAGGCGGACTCTGAGGTCTTTTTGCACTCGATTCCCACCCTAAATCCGAGGATTCGGGTTGTCCAAAAAAATGACTTTCGCTTGCTTGGCTAAGTGGAAGCTGCTCCCCGAGACTTACTACTTCCGATCGCTGCCTGCTGCTAGGTACCTTGGTCTGGGTCGGCGGTCTGCATGACCTAGCCCCAGCTTGAACCAGTTCGGAATTATAATCCCTTCTGTCCGAGATTTCGCGGCTGCTGATCGTCGGTGTGGCGCTTGCGCGCGCGTTCCGATTCCCCCCTGGGTCTGCTTCTTCCCGTTTTTTCTGTTCTCTGCTTTATATATGGTCTTCATGTTCTTCCTTTATTATTTACAATTCTTATTTTATTATTTACATTTTTTACATTTACATTTGTGCGCTCCGCGTCACAAGCACTTCCTTCAGATCATTTACTTTCGGGTGATTTCCTCGACATTGAAGCAGTTAGCATCACTAAAACGCTGGGAGTACGGTGGAACGCCACGGCGGATTAATTCTATTTCGTTCCAATTGAGTTGACTATAAATGCGAGTTATTTCAAACGCAATATCCTGTCGCAAATCGCAAAATTGTTTGATCCTGCGGGATGGCTGTCTCCCTTTGTCGTTCAGGCCAAAATCCTAATGCAGGACATTTGGTTAGCCAGTATTGGCTGGGATGAGCTCCTTCCCGGAGAACTATTACAGCGCTGGCATGACTTTCTTCGCAGCCATCGGTCCCTTCACAAAGTTCGCGTCCCGCGTTGGATACAATTCCGACCGGGAGCAGAAGTCCAAATCCATGGTTTCTGTGACGCTTCCCAAAAAGCATAGGGTGCAGCGATGTATGTTCGCATCCAGCGTGACGGAATCATTTCTTCAAACCTTCTTGCTGCAAAAGCTAAGGTCGCCCCGGTCAAAACCGTCTCGCTCCGCGTCTAGAGTAGAGTCCTTTCTGTGGACTGATTCCACAATTGTGTTGGCTTGGTTGAACAAGCCACCATGCCAATGGACCACCTTCGTGGCAAATCGAGTGACTAAAATCACTTCAAATACAGACACCAGTCAGTGGTCTCATGTGCGTTCTGAGCACAACCCGGCAGATCTGGCTAGTCGCGGAGTAGCGGCCGAAGAGCTATCTACCAGTGAGCTATGGTGGCACGGCCCTTCGTGGCTGATTCAACCACAAACCTCCTGGCCTGTGTCCTGCGAGGCAGAATCGAATCTCGACATTGAGAGAAGACCTGTACGGTGCCACTTAGCGTGCTCAGTTTGGGACCTTCTGGATCGCTACTCCAATTTCAATCGCATGCTGCGAGTCATGGCTTTTGTGCAGCGTTTCATCAACCACTGCAGACGAATCTTTTTATTTCATACTTTTTTTCGACCTCTTAAATCCTGAAACCAAGCATGAAAATCCCAGTGGAATTTATATATATTTAATCCTACAAGAAATCAACCTTGAATTAAAATTCAAATTACCTTGGCGGGAACCATTCACCACATCCAACCTTCGTAAAACGCACCCCCCAAAACAAGAGGAATCTCTAAACTTTCGGCCATTCCTAAACTTTTTGAAAATAGTATTACTCCACATTTGCAGCACCTTTGTAGATCAGTAATTTCTCCATGGCAACATGGATTTGTTAAACAAAGATCAACTACTACTAACCTTCTGGAGCTCACTTCTTTCATCATAAGGAGCTTCAATAATGACTCTCAAACGGATGTAATTTATACTGACTTCAGCAAAGCATTTGATTCCGTTAATCATTTTCTTCTCCGTAGGAAACTCGATTTAATGGGATTTCCAATTGATCTTCTTCGGTGGATCTCTAGTTATCTGACTGGCAGGACGCAAAAAGTCCTATTTAAAAACTTTTTATCTAATGTTCTCCGGGTCACCTCTGGTGTCCCGCAAGGGAACCACTTGGGTCCCTTATTGTTTACATTATTTATTAATGATCTGCCCGAAGCTCTGACAAACTCTAGAATACTCATGTACGCTGATGATGTCAAGCTTTGTGTCGCCTACCAGTCTGATTTACAAACAGATCTTGATAGCTTCCAAACCTGGTGCTGCATTAACCCACTAAACTTATATATTTCTTTAGTTCGTTCTATCTTAGGATATGGATCTTGCGTTTGGAGCCCCCAGTATGGGGTCCACAGTAAACGCATTGAATCGGTTCAGAAGAACTTTTTGTTTTTCGCTTTACGCGGTTTAAACTGGGATGCTGAACTGAGATTACCCTCCTATCATAGTAGACTTCTTCTTATTAACTTACCCTCCTTAGCCAATCGTAGAACTATGCTAGGTATTACCTTTATTTATAACCTTATTCACGGTGATGTAAAGAGTGCTGACTTGTTAGGCCAGCTCAATTTCCACGTTCCGTGTACAAATACTAGATCGAATATACCCTTAGTTTTGCGCAACTGTAGAACCTCCTATGAACTGCATGAACCCTTTAGAGTACTGTGTGTAAGTTATAATGATTTCTATTCGGTAATCTCACATGTTGATAGTCTTCCTAAACTAAAAACTTTAATCCTAACCCACTTAGATCGCATGCATGCAAACATTCTGGTAGCTCGTCGGTAGTTTATTTCCTCGTATTCTTTTCTATTTTTTCCTTCGTGAAGTAGACCCTGGAGCCCCGCTGCCTGGATAGGCGGTCCCAGTGACCACAACGAAACCGTCTGGTAATACGGAGCCGCGCTGGCGAACGGAATCCCTTCCCGACTCCAGCTCGGTACCCGGTATTACGAGGACGCGCTTTGTTAAGGAAATCTCTTCCCGGTTCCGACATGGTACCCGGCGCACGGGTCCATGTCTGCTCCGGGGCCCACCGGGGCCAGGGTGGACCCAACGTGGTCGACGCCGCACAGTGGCGCCTTTTTTCATTTTGCGTTGCTAAAATCATAACTTTTGAACCAAATAAGATAATCCACTAATTTAAACGGCATTTGACTGTGAATTGATATAAAATTTGTATGTCAATGGACAATGTACCACGCTCACCCATTCGCCCATTTATAGGGTATCAAAGTAAAAAACTTGAATTTTCTCAAAGAAAACGAATTTTTATTATTAATTTATTTAACTTTTTAGCTTTTTTCTGATTGACTTTCTCAAATAAAAATATTTTGAAAAATCTAAAAAAAAAATTTACACATTTCTGGAAATTAAACATATAATTCCGCATTTTTTCGCGTCTCAAAATCATTCAAAACCAAAAACATTAAAAAATGCACAATTTTAACGCTGCAAATGTGCTTGCGCGCTACGGCCACCCCTGAAACACGACACTGCATTAAGGAGGAGATTAATACCTGACTGAGGGAAAAACGGAGCTCGGAACACGCGAACTCATAGATGCCGATGTCAAGGAATTCTTCGACATGGAGCTATCCTGATAGATCGGATAAAAGAAAGAAGTCATATCGCAGAACATAAGGTATACATGAAACACGACCGATCTTTGAAAAAAAGGTAATACCTTTGTAATACCCAAAAAACCTGGCAATGCAGAAGATAAAACACGAGCATTTAAATAATCGCAACATAAACAATCGACGAGCACGTAGAACAAAACCTCATAGAACCATCAAACTAAGAATACGACTCTCCAGTTGTACTGGTTGGGAAGAAGAAAAAACAGTGCAGACTGTGCAGACTGGTTGATATAGTATGGGATGAGCGGCTAAAAATACCTATAGTTAGAATATAGTTATAAAAATTGCTATGCTGCCTTATAGACCCCATAACATATCCAACACCACCACCTAGGTCAGTCTAGGTAAGTCAGTCCAACGACCAACTACGTGCGTTATTGGAAGCACATAGCAAAAATTTCATGGAATTACTAAAATCCATGCAAACTAGCAAAACGGAGACGCAACCCAACAACAAAGTGACGTTACCAAAGTTTTGCCCTGACAACGCGAATGCAGACGCGGCTGCTTGGTGCAGAACCGTCGACATCATCATGGCGGAGAACATGCTGGAGGGAAGCGCTCTCGTTATGGCGTTGAGCAAATCGTTGGAAGGAGAAGCATTTCAGTGGCTGTTTCAAATCTGCTACACTGGAATCAAGTAGACAGAGTTTCGTGAATTGTTTCTTCAGCAATATGAAGGTGTAGAGACGCCAGCCGCTTCCTTGTTGAATATGTTCAGCAGCGGACCAAAGCTAAACGAGTGTGTGTCTGTATATGCTAGTAGACAAGTTGTGACGCGTGCCGCGCACATAATATAAAGGGTTTTAATTCGAATGCGCGGGCGCGCCAACCAACAGCTACACTGACGGCAAAGGGTCACATCGGCGCAGAAGGGGCACACCAGACGGCGATAACGGCGGGCACACTAGGCCACGCTAGGGCCTATATAAAGCGGACCACTGGCCTTGGAAGAGCACTTAGCAGCCGACAGCGATCGGAAGCGGTAAGCCTCTTGCAGCACACTTCCAGTAGTCAGCAGCCAAAGTCATTTTTTGGGCGACCCGAATCTTTCGATTTGGGTTGCAATCAATCGTCGATAGACTTTCGAGTCGCGGCGACTAATTCGGCTTGCCGAATTGCTTCTCGCTCTCTGAAGACTTTAGAGTCCGCCCGCCCTCTCTCTCTCTGAAGACTTTAGAGTCCACAACATTCTCTCTCTCTGAAGACTTTAGAGTCCGCCCGCCCTCTCTCTCTGAAGACTTTAGAGTCCACAACATTCTCTCTCGCTCGCTACCGAAGAATTTAGGGTCCACCGCGTTCTCTCACTGAAGACTTTAGAGTCCACCTTTTCTCTTATTGAAGACTTTAGAGTCCAAACCATTCTCTTACTGAAGACTTTAGAGTCCACACCATTCTCTCTGGGTTTCTTCTTTCTCATCCTCTCTACAGGTTCCTGGGTTCCTGGGCTCTGTCCCGGATTGGCACCTCCACCCCTGCCGACGACTGGCAGATCCTGAGCCAACCGAGCTAGCTTACCACGACGCGAGAAGTCCGGGCAGCCGACGCCGCCGAGTTCCAGATCATTAACTCAACTCTGTACCCGAAGTTTAAAAAAAGAACCCCAATTGCTTCAATTTCACCGAATTCTCCGCAGCGTTCTCACTGGGAAACGGGCTTCTTCTCTTTTCAGCTACCACTCGGATTCATTATTGTAGGCGGACCCTGGCCGTCCCTGAGCTATCTGGGAAACTGGGGCGGCAGATCGTCACATTGGCACCCGAACAGAAAGAGTGGTAGCAAGAAAAACCCGGGACCAGGAGAGCATGTTCAGGTGGGTGTTCATGAAATTCGAGCTGGACCCGTCGGGCAAGTCGGAAGAGATACCGGAAGGGAAAAGGTCGTATAGAAGTTGGGATCGAAAGCGGAGAAGCAAGCGACCAACGACAAATATGCATGGCCACACTAAATACAATTATGAAATAACAATTTTTAATCTATCCTTATGAACTGTTTGCTTTTTATTTGAATTATTTGATATTATAATATTACCTATATTTCCTGTTTCCGTTACTTTATACGGACCAGTGTAATTAGAATCTAACTTATGACCTGTTTCGTTTTTTTATACAACTTTATCTCCCACAGTTATATCTATATTTTTTACTTTCTGATCATATAGTATTTTATTTCTATACATATATCTTTCTCTTTCATAACGGACGGTCGTGTTTTTGTTTTGCGCTCCGATTTTTGTGTTAATTTAATTTTAAACCACCGGGGTTTCCTTTGAATTCATCACCTAAATATTTAAAATTATATACCGTTTCGCTATCGCGCGTGCATGCACTTTTCTGTGTAATTAATTTGTGTTAATAATCACTTTTTAGTTTGTGCTAAGACGGTTATCTTATTTTCCTTTTTTCTTTTTTCTTTTTCTCGTTTTTATTTTTTTCTCCTCCGCTTGAGTGTCGTTTGCTGTTAGCTGCATCTAAGCCGTTATAGCTCTCATCGCTCTTGTGATTTCTGTTGCTCATACTCTTAACCTTGCGCTCTTTTGTTCTCTCTCTCTCTTGGCTTTTTGGTACTGATAGTGTGCACAGTGGTTCTAGGGTTTGTGAAAATGTCCCAAAATATTGTCTGTGAAATTAAGAACTGCCAAAAAAATATTTTGGCAGACCAGCCCAGTTTCCATTGTTGGGTTTGCGAGGCAGTAGTGCACGCTAAGTGCATCGAGATGACAGGTCGCATAGCTGACGTAGTGTCCAGCAAAAAGGTCCTGCGTTATTGCTGTGAGGCCTGTCGACCGGTTGAGAAGGAGATATCATTCTTCATGCGTCAGACCAGAAGTGGATTTTCTGAGATCATGGCCACTTTCCGCAAGGCGAATGACCTGTTCTCTGCGCTTGACGCTCAATTTAATAGTATGAAGCTATTAAATGAGTCGCCGAAACGCAAAAAATCTGCTGCTGGTCGACAGCAACTGTGTGAGACGCAGCAACCGATTTCCTGCCACTCCCCTGCGCCACAGCTCCTGGTCCCCGTTCCAATGGTTCTGAGATCAGGAACTAGGTTACCGAATCTGAAGCAGCCGCACAGCCAGCAATTTCCGCGTCGTCCGTTGTGTCCGAAATCTTTGGCTCCGCAAATTTCCGTAGATAAATCAAGCCAGGGTCCAACAATGCCCGGAATACCGGCCGTAGTTGTTAACAATTCGTTACGCAAGACCATCACAGCAGTCCCACCTTCGAAAACAATATTTGTTTCGAGGCTTGCCCCTGATTTCGCATCGGAAGATGTTCTAGCCTTTATACAAGGCAAAACCCAAGCCGGACATATCAAGGTGGAAAAATTTCAATTTTCGTATGCAAGAGACAGAAGAGAACACGGCCTGCGGGACTACAACTGCCCAGGCCTTTACAATCCTCAGTGTTCACTGCCGTACCTTCTGTCCCAAAAAACTAACCTCTTCCTTACTTCTTTCCTATCAGAATACTAGAGGCTTACGCAGAAAGCTCTCTAAATTGTATTCGGATAGTCTTTCTTTCGCATCTCAGGTGATTGTATTTACTGAAACCTGGTTGAAGCCGGAGATCCTCTGCTCCGAAATTCTTCCGAGTAAGTACACAACCTATAAATTTGACCGTCTTGTCCAGCGTGGTGGTGGAGTTATAATTGCCGTTGACTCCTGCCTCATCTCGGAACATGTGGTATCTAACGACTTTCTGGACATTGAATTCATATGCGTAAAGTTATCTTTTACAGGCAGCTGTATATATATTACCTGCTCTTATATTCCTCCATCTTCTGCCAACTTATTGGAAACACCTTTCGGCAATTCAGGCAGTTTCCAACTGGCTTTCTGATAGGGACTAATTGGTGACTTTGGGTGACTTCAACATACCTGGAGCTCACTGGTCTTCTGACGGTGTGTCTAATATCCTCATGACTGCGGCACAGCATGACCTTATAAATGGCTTGTTTGATTTATCCTTATCTCAAGTTAATCATGTCTTTAATTCTCTAAACCGCTTATTGGATCTATGCTTTGTTTCAGATCCGGCTGGCGTAAACCTAAGTAGAGTTCCAACTTTCGATGTGACCTTCGACACTGGGACAGTTTTAGCAACGACATCTGGTAGTAGGTTAAACAGAGTCCGCTGTTTCCGAAAGACCGACTATCAGAGGCTAAACACTTTAATAGCTGAATTTGATTGGTCTAATCTTTTCATGAGCTCAGACATGGCAACCGCCGTTGATATCTTTTATAGTGCCATGAACTCATTTTTCTTCTTATGTGTTCCTGAAACCTATCCGTCGGTCTCTAATAAACCACTCTGGTTTAACAAAGAGCTGACATGTTTAAAAAACGTAAAATATAGGCTTTATAATACATTTAAACTCACTGGTTCAAGAAAGGCGTTCTCATCCTATCTTAGTGCTCGACCTAGCTAATATGCCATTAACTATAGAGGTATCTCTAAGTTATCGGCAATCCCCAAACTTTTCGACTTCCTCACTTGCAACATCTATGCAGATCCGTCATCTCTCCATGTCAGCATGGTTTTATGAGGCGAAGATCAACCACGACCAATCTTCTGGAACTCACCTCTTTCGCTATTAGGGGTTTCCAATAAAACTTTCAAACCGATGTCATTTCGACTCGGTTAATCATTCTCTTCTGGTTAGGAAACTCAATTCATTGGGGTTTTCAAGTGATCTTCTTAGGTGGATTTCGAGTTATCTAAGTGACAGGTCCCAAAAGGTTCTGTTCAGAAATGTTCTATCCAATAGCCTCAGTGTCACTTCTGGCGTCCCACAGGGTAGCCACCTGGGACCACTACTATTTACATTGTTTATCAACGATTTGCCGCAGGTTCTAACCAAATCCAGAGTACTCATGTATGCTGATGATGTTAAACTTTGCGTGCACTATAGGGACGGCTCACGCCAATCTGACCTACAATCGGACCTCGATAACTTTCAAGCATGGTGTCATGCTAACGATTTATATCTCAACGGCTCTAAATGCAAACTGATGACATTTTCTCGCACCACTCCTCTCCCTGCCACGTATATGCTTAACGATTGCTCTTTGGAAAGAATTACTGTTGTTGATGACCTAGGTGTCCGCCTGGACCATAAACTTTCGTTCTCAGAACATATCTCCTGTATGGTTAATAAAGCCGCCGGCATGCTTGGATTCATTTAAAGGTGGTCGAAGGAGTTCGATTCTCCTTATGTAACGAAGACCCTATATACTTGTGACGGTTGGTCAATTGCTCCGGGAGCTCGCGGGTGGCCAGGGTCGTCTCAGATATTTATATTTGAGTCAGGCAGAGTTGCTGGAAGAGATCCCGATCCTTTCCCCAGAGGTGAAGGCGTGAGTGATTACCCAGTAATGGATTATTTCCTAGTTTATTTTGTTCTTTTTTTTGGTAGGTGAGATAATTTTGTATGAGTACAGCAAATGGGGTTCACCCGGGAGGGTGGATGGTGAATGACGAGCGGTCGCGTGGGTGCCCGGAGCGAGGGTTCTGGTTGCTCGTCGCTGCGGGTGTCGAAGTCGTCGGCTGCGGGGCGTCGGTAGCGGCCGTCGTCGGCGTCGGCAGCCGGATGCTACTGGAGTCGCCGGCTGCGAAGGCGTCGTCGGCGGGGGGGGGTCGGTAGCTGCAGTCGCCGGCGTCGGCAGTCGGAGGCTGCTGGAGTCGTCGGCTGCTTCTGTTGTCGGCGGCTGGAAGCCTACTTGGAGGAAAGAGGAAGAGACCCTCGAGGTCTGCTAGTTAGATACAGTTTTAGAGTCCCTGGAGGTCTACTAGTTGTGAGAGAGGTTTGAGAGGCCCTTGAGGTCTACTATGTTATGAGGACGGTTTTAGAGGCCCTTGAGGTCTACTAGTTATGAGAAGGTTTTAGAGGCCCTCGAGGTCTACTAGGTTATGAGAACGGTTTTAGAGGCCCTTGAGGTCTACTAGTTATGAGAAGGTTTTAGAGGCCCTTGAGGTCTACTAGGTTATGAGAGGAGGTTTTAGAGGCCCTTGAGGTCTACTAGGTTATGAGAACGGTTTTAGAGGCCCTTGAGGTCTACTAGTTATGAGAAGGTTTTAGAGGCCCTTGAGGTCTACTAGGTTCTGAGAAGAGGTTTTAGAGGCCCTTGAGGTCTACTAGGTTATGAGAACGGTTTTAGAGGCCCTTGAGGTCTACTAGTTATGAGAAGGTTTTAGAGGCCCTTGAGGTCTACTAGGTTATGAGAACGGTTTTAGAGGCCCTTGAGGTCTACTAGTTATGAGAAGGTTTTAGAGGCCCTTGAGGTCTACTAGGTTATGAGAAGGTTTTAGAGGCCCTTGAGGTCTACTAGTTATGAGAAGGTTTTAGAGGCCCTTGAGGTCTACTAGGTTATGAGAACGGTTTTAGAGGCCCTTGAGGTCTACTAGTTATGAGAAGGTTTTAGAGGCCCTTGAGGTCTACTAGGTTATGAGAACGGTTTTAGAGGCCCTTGAGGTCTACTAGGTTATGAGAACGGTTTTAGAGGCCCTTGAGGTCTACTAGTTATGAGAAGGTTTTAGAGGCCCTTGAGGTCTACTAGGTTATGAGAACGGTATTAGAGGCCCTTGAGGTCTACTAGGTTATGAGAACGGTTTTAGAGGCCCTTGAGGTCTACTAGGTTATGAGAACGGTTTTAGAGGCCCTTGAGGTCTACTAGTTATGAGAAGGTTTTAGAGGCCCTTGAGGTCTACTAGGTTATGAGAAGAGGTTTTAGAGGCCCTTGAGGTCTACTAGGTTATGAGAAATGTGTGAGAGGCCCTGGAGGTCTACTAGCTGGAAGATCGGTTTAGTCCGATCCTTGGTTTCCTAACAGGTTACCTTTGCCTATGCGGCTTATTTGCTGCTCCTGCTTACCCGGTGATCCGTCTTGGTCCTGGAGGTGTTGCTTGCTCGGCCGCTCGCACTGAATGCCTTCCTGAGAGTTTAGGGTGTGGCCGACTCTTGGGATTAGTGTGCCCGGCCCCTTGGAATCAGTGTGCCCTGTCGTGGGCGCGCGCGCGTAGGGTATTTGAATTTGATTTTATGTCTTATGTTCTTCATGTTTTTATTTCTTCGTTCATGCTTGTCCCATGCTTGTGTACATATGTCTTTAATTCTAAGTGTGTGTATGTATGTATATAAGAATAAGTGTGTTTTTTGTATTCATTTATTATCCTATAAGTTTATATTACAAATATATTGTGTGTAGCACAATTTGTGCATGACGGGGGGAGGGGCCGCTAGGCACTTGGAGTAAAGCGAGGCATACTCCTTCGGGTGGAGTGCCATAGCCAGCCTCAGTGCCCTATTGGGCACGGCGTCCGGGCCTGGCGCCTTCTTGGGGCGAATGGTCCTGCCCGTCCTGGTCACCTCCTCCTCCGAGATCAAGCAGGCTTCGCTGGAGAAACGCTCCACAACCGGCTGCATGGTCACCGGCTCTCCTCTCGGAAACAGCGCGTGCACGATGCCGTCCAGGGCTACGGGGTCCGAAGGGGTTGCACTGCCCGCTCTCAGACCCTTGACCACCATTCTGTAGGCGCCTCCCCAGGGATCGTTTTCCGCCTCGTCGCAGAGCCGCAGAAAGCATTCGCGCTTGGCATCCCTTATGGCCGTTTTGAGGGCTTTCCTCGCCGTTTTGTAGACCTCGTTGCGCTCGGCGACTCGCGCTGTGCCGCGCGCACGTGTGAGCTTTCGCCGGGCATGCAGGCACGCGGACCGGAGGTCGGCTATCGCGTCGCTCCACCAGACGACTGGTCTCTGGAACCTCCCACACGTCCCTCTCCGCCGCATACTCTGTTCGCATGCGTGCTCCAAGAGTGATGCCATGCGGTCGGCCGTTTCGCTGGCTCCACCGGCCGCCTCGGAAGTCATGCCCTCCAGCGCGCTGGCAAAAGCCTGCGTACACAGTGTGTCCGGGCGGTACGCCTTGGTCGGAAGCGGCACCGCGCGCATGTCTCCCGCCGGCTCACCTACTGAGCAGAGGATGGCCTCGTGGTCGCTCCCTGTGTAGGCGTCGCTGATTCCCCATCTGGCATGATGGGAAATAGCGGTGCTCACCAGTGTCAGGTCGATGAACGAGGCTGCTCCTGCTCTGACAAAAGTGTGCCGCGCTCCGTCGTTCAGCAGCACTACGTCCGTCGAGGCGAACGCCTCCAGGACCGCTCGTCCTCTGGCGTTGGTTGAGGATGATCCCCATTCCTCTGCCCAGGCGTTGAAGTTTTCCCCGACTATTGCATTCGGTCTCCCGCGCAGATCGCAGCTCAGGTCATCCAGGATCCGACAGAACGCCCCTTGCGTCAGGCTTGGCGCCAGGTAGCAGCTGTAGATCCAGTAGCCGGCCACCTCCGCCCTGACGAAGCCATCGGCTGCCCGGATGTTGGACATCCGCCGTCGTGTATTGCCGCAGAGCCATAGGGCCGCCTTGCCAGTACTGTCATTGGCCCAGTCCGCTCCCTCCCTCGCCTTGTAAGGCTCGCTCAGGATGGCTACATCCGCCGCTACCTCGCGCACTGTCTGCAGCAGCAGATCTTGCGCCGCCCTGCAGTGATTCAGGTTGAGTTGAATCAACTGCATATTGTCCTTGGGGGGCCAGCACCGTCTGTCTCGGCCCGGCCGCTCTTGGTGCCGGAACGCTGGTTGGTCGCTCTGTGACCAGCAGGCTCCTTGCTGCATGCTGCTGCTCTGTGCCCTGGTTCGCCGCACTTAATGCAACAGCCGCTCCTGTCCACCAGGCTCTTGCACCGGATGGCGATGTGCCCGAGTTCTAGGCACCTGAAGCAGCGTGGGGGACCCTCGCGCTCCCGCACCCTGCACCTCGTCCACCCTATGCAGATCTCGCCTCGCTTACGCACCTCCTTCGCCAAAGAGCATGGCAGGCTGATCACCGCCGTTTTTGACTCCCCGTACCCGGGGCGGAGGCTCCGAACTTTGACCACTCCTTCACTGAGCTGGTACTGCTTCATGAAGGCGGCACGGATCTCGCTCTCCGTCGTGATTGCGTCCAGGTTCCGGACCTCGAACACGGCGACTTTCGAGTCCTCCGTCATGGCCCGCACTTCCGCCGCGTCGCCCAGGACCCGAGCGATGCTGTCACTCATGGACTCTGCGGTCTCGGTGCTGCCCTTGGCTACCTCCAATAGCAGGTTGCCCCTGGCCGTTCGGCGCACCTTGTTTAGAGCTCCTCCAAGGTCTTTCAGCTGGCTGTCCTCCCTTCGCGTGACCAGCGCAAGGATTTCGCTGTAGGACCTTCCTGCTTCCTCCACTATCACCGCCTCAGGACGTGGTCTGCGCGGCTTCCTCCTGCTGGCTACCGTGCTCCATGGGGTACCGGTGGTCCCGTCCTCGGCGGGCTTTTCCGGCCTCTCTCGCCGCTGCTCCATCGCCCGGGGCCGCTCTGGGGGGGCTGGACGTTTTTTGGCACCGTTTCTTGGCGCTGCCGGTGCCGCGGGCTGAACCTCTTTCGGGCGCGTCTGCCTGGGGGCTTGCGTGCTCTCGGCTGGGCCGTCCTGTTGGCTGAGTCTTCGCCAAGGGTCTGTCTGTGCTGCCCGGTCCCTCTTCGGCGCTGCCGCCGTCTGTTGCCCCCTGCTCGTCACGGTCCTCTTTTCCGCAATGCTCTGCGCGCATTGGCAGCATACGCTCCCCGGCGCTCCCGATATCTCCGGCTCCTCTACGGCCGGCTGCTCGATAGCGGACTTGAGCCTCCGCATCTCGGCAATCATCGCCTTCATGGCCATGTTTATATGGCGCACCTGCTTGTCATGCACAAGGCTGTGGAGCTCATCCAACAGCTTGCCGAGCTTCAAGACGCTCTCGGCGCTCGAGAGCTTCTGCTCCTTCCCGTCCTCTGCATCGGAGGTGGGCTCCCCTTGGGCAGCCTTGCTTCTTTTCGGAAGCGTGCCCCGTTGACCGCTGGCCGGGTCTCCCTCTCTTAGTCGAGTCAATTGGGACGCCGACTCCACTTCTCCCCGGCGGCGTAGAAGGCGCGAGGGGTGGAGAGCGCGCCAACAGGCTGCTTTTCCTAAAAGCTGCCGGGTCTCCCTTGCTCGATGTGTCCGTCTGGCTTGGTGCATTACCTGACGTGGCGGCCAAGTCAGCCACCGCCACGAGAGGGTGTTTAGGAGTGAGTGTTAGGGCCTCCAGAATCCTTGCCCTAGCCGTGGGAGTTCCCACGGGTGGATTTCCACTTTTGTGGCTGCCACCTGGAGTAATATCGTTATTTTCATTCATTCCTTTTTTCTGTGCATTGTCGCCCAATGCTAGGCCGCATTTTATACCTCCTGCCAGGTTACTATCACTGCCGGCCACTGTGGCTCAGACGCAGACCACGCAGCCGCCCACTGTGGGCAGTCGCTGCGCGGATTTTCATCGGGTCTGCCCGCTACGCGAGCAGGACTTCCCCGCCGAGTCGGTCCGGCGCGGGGCCTCCCACGGCGGCCGAATATTTCCTTCCGGCTTGGCTACGATGGGGGTTATACCGCCCCGTCCCGGTCGCCAGAGCCCCATTTCAGGTGTACCGCCAAGGCGGCGGGGATGGCCGTCAGTCCGCTCCGTGACCTTTTCCACCAGTTGGCCCCGCTGGCGTACCTGGGCTCTTTGAAGAGCGGAAGAATTCCGCCTCCTTGCCGAGGAGTCTCCAGCAGCAGCGCGGGATTGTATGCTATATACATATTTCTGCCGCGATCGCCGGCTGCAGCTCATAGCATGGAGCTTCTGTCCTGGTGTAGGGATGGCGGCAGCAGTTTTGCAGCGCTGCCAGACCCGTGAGGTGCAGCTGCTTCGCAGCACTGGACAGCTGTTTCACAGCACTGGGCAACAGCTGGTTGAGCGATCAGCTGACATGACCAGCACAATGTGTGGGGGCGTCCACATTTGTAAACATCAAAAGAGAGCAGAAACGGAAGAGAAAGCAGAAGAGAAAGTTTCGGGAACGAAAGGATCCCCTCTTACCCCTGGCCATCGCCCCTCTCGCCGGTTCGGTGGATCGCATAGGAGTCCTCCGCGAGCCTCGACGGGTGAGTCCTAAGACTACTCTCACCGTGCATCCTTAATGCTGCTAGCACCTTTTTCCCCTAGGGGCACTGCCGCAGCGCGAGTTTTCGACGGAGCTCCCCGCGCGGGCAACCGTTCGCCGCGGCTTCACACACAACCCAAGAATAAGTGTGTGTATGTCTGTGTGTGCGCTCCGGGCGTCACACCTCCCCCTCCATTTGTTTTGGGGCCAGCCTCTCGATCCTGACGTTGTTTTGTCGGGAGAACACAACTCTCCACGTCTGGGCTCCGTCTCGAACAAGGAAGGACTGCTGCTTCCCATAGCCTTTCTTCGCCAGTCGTTCCCTTATATCGGCCATTGCCGACGCCGAAATATGGGTCCCATCGGGTATGGCCCAAGTATGCTGCTCCTGGTGTCTGCCTCGATGTCAAGCACATCTCTGTCTGGTGACGGCGATCCCCTCCGGTGCTCTTCCGCTATGGTAGGCAGCTGCTCGTTGTTTCGACGTGGTGTCGGCTGCCTTGGTCGCTTCCGTGGCGAGGTGTCCGGGTGGCGTCCCCTCTCTCCTCCTGCGTTCTCACCCCAACCGGTTCGCACTGTATAGCTGTTGGCGCCCCGGTTGGGATGAGGAGGGTTCGCCATTCGCTGTCCCGGTCCTGTTGTTGCGGTCCGCGCATTGTTTGCGGCGTACCAGTCGGTGGGCGTGTTCTTGTTTGACCCTCCTGCGGCTCCTCGCGTGTTGCTGGTAGCGCGCCGGTCGGTGTTATGCCTGTAGCTGGTCCTGCGGCTGTCTCCGTGCCGGCTCGCGTATGGCTGGTGCCGAGCCGGTCGGTGGGCTTGTTTGTGCCCGTCTGTATGGCTGCGGCAGTCTCCGTGCCGGCTCGCGTATAGCTGTTGGCGTGCCGGTCGGTGGACGTGTTTGTGCCCGTTCCTCCTGTTGTGCCCTCTGTACCGGTTCGCCTGGTGTTTGCGCCCTGTTCCGCCCCCATGTCCCCTGTTGTTTGGGGTACATGGGCTACCCGATGTCCGTGTGTGGTTCGGGCCACGGTGGGTGTTGCTGGTGGCGTTGTCGGGTCTGCCTGTTGTAGTTGGCGGCCCATCTTCGTGGGTTGGGTCCTCTTGCGTGATCCTCCGGGTGCCTCTTCCATTGCGATCAACTGGGTGCGGCTCCTTGCCGCTGCCAACTTCTCGTAATTTTTTTCAGCCGGTTGAAGCTTTCGGGTAGCCGCTGCATGATGATATCTGTAACTGAATGATTTTGTTTGTTAGCGTATGCGATATTTATTAATCGATTGTTAGTATGCCTATCTGACCCTGATCCTGCCGTTCATCGATTGTTACCGATGTTTTTTGTCTGTGTTTTAATGGGCTTTTATATCCCCGATATATATTCGCTTCCTTTTGTGTGACTTCGTGTCACGTGCTACAATTATGACGGGTGATATAAATTGGACTACTTTCCATGGACCATCGTATTTTGGTGCCAATTTGGCATTGAACTTGTCTACTGCCTTGGATAATGCGTGGGTCTTGCACCATACCCGATCGCCTATCGCTGGCTTCCATTCTCGTTTTCGGAGATTATAATGGTGGCGTTGTCGTTCTGCTGCTTCGGTCATGTTTGATGTGGCCCCTTGCCTGATGTTTTTTAACCGTTCCCATCTTTCTTTTATTCCTTCCTGTATTATTCCAGAACCTTCTGTCTGGCTGTCGAATAATGTGTTGGGCAGTCGTAACTCTCGTCCGAACATTAGCTGTGCCGGGCTATATTTTGTTGATTCCGACGTACTGCTGTTGAACGCGAGCATCAACTCTGGTAGGTTTTCGTCCCACCTAGTTTGGTCTTCCCCGGTCGTTTGTGCTATCATAGTTTTGATTGTCCTATTTGCTCGTTCGGTCGGGTTCTCTTGTGGCGTATAGTGTGCCGTAAACTGTTGTCGGATTCCCCATTTTTCCATGGCCGTTTTTGTCTTTCGTCCTGTGAATTGTACGCCGTTATCCGAGATTAGGACTTTTGGTGTACCCATTCTAGCTATTAAGCGTTCTCGGAAAGTTCTGAGGAAGGTGTCTGCCGTGGCTTGTCTCAGTGCGGCTAGTTCTACCCATTTGGAAAATTTGTCGATGATAACTATCAGTGACGTGTTCCCGTGTTTAGTTCTGGGTAGTGGTCCTATGAAGTCGACGCATATTATTTCCCATTGTAGTTCCGCTACTCTGGTCAACATATGTCCTGCCGCCTTTTGTTGCGATACTTTGTATTGCTGGCAGCACTCGCATTTCCTTACGAACTCTTTTACGTCCTTTGTTAGCCGGGGCCAAAAATAGCGGGTTCTTATTCTTTTTATCTTCTTCTTTTTATCGTTTTTGACATTCCTAGATGGCCTGCTTCTGGTGTACTGTGATTCTCCGTTAGTACTCTGTTAATATCCTCGTCCCTGACACACAGTTTCCATGGCTGCGGGTCTCTTCTGTTTCCGTTTGCCTTATATAGTTTTCCTTACTCTATCCGGTACTCTTCATTGCTTGTGTGTTCTTTGACCTCTCGAATTTTTTTATCCACCCAGCCTGCCGTGGTTATTGCCCGGGCTTCTATTCTGGGTGTTCGTGACAGTGCATCTGCTACTGCATTGAGTTTCCCTTGCGGTATTGTACCTCGAATTGGAAAGGTTGTAGTCCCAGGGCCCATCTTGCTACTCGCCCCGACGGACTTTCTATCGAGTTTAGCCATTTCAATGCCATGTGGTCTGTTACCACTATGAATTTATATCCTTCCAGGTACATTTTGTATTTGTTGATTCCCCAGTAGATAGCTAAATATTCTTTTTCTGTGGCGCTGTACTTTCTCTCTACTTCGCTCAACCGTCTACTGGCATATGAGATGACATGTTCTCCGTCTAGCCCTTCTTGTGTGAGTACTGCTCCTATCCCTCGGTCACTGACGTCTGTCTGTACCTTGAACTGTCGTGTGAAGTCCGGGCATGCTAGAACTGGTGCACTCATCAGGCTTCTTTTAAGATTCTCGAAAGATTCTTGTTGTGGTTTGCCCCACTCGAATTTCTTTCCCTTTCTTATCAGGTTCTGTAATGCGTTGGCCTGTTCTGTGAAGTTGGGTATAAATCTTCTATACCATGATGCCATTCCCAGAAAACTGTGTACTTCCTTCGTCGAGGTCGGTGTTTGTAGTTCTTGAATGGCCGACACCTTTTCTGGGTCTGTTCTGATGCCACGATCGCTTATGACGTGCCCCAGGTATTTTAACTCCTTTTGGAAAAAATGGCACTTGTCGGGATTTATCTTTAGATTTGCCCGTTGCAATCTTTGGAATACTTCTCGTAACTTGTCCATGTGTTCTTGCTTCGTTCTCCCGATTACCACAATGTCGTCTAGATATGCAAATGCGAATGGTTCCATTTCTGGTCCTATAATTGAATCTAACGCTCTTTGAAACGTTGCTGGTGCTGTTGTCAATCCGAATGGCATAACCTTCCATTGAAACAAACCTCTGCCTGGCACCGTGAAGGCCGTATATTGACGACTGTTTGGTTCCATTGGTATCTGCCAGTACCCTGATTTTAAATCAATCGTGCTGATGAACTTCGCCTCTCTTAGCTGGTCTAGGATGAAATTCATTCTTGGTACTGGGTACGCGTCCTTTTCCGTTTTTTCGTTTAATAGCCGATAGTCTATGCACATCCTCCATTCATTATTCTTTTTCTTTACTAATACCACCGGTGCGCTGTACGGGCTTTATGAACGTTCTATCAACCCTAGTGCTAATAACTCGTCGACCTGTTCGTTTATTATGCCCTGTTGTTTCGGGTTTCGCGGGTAATATCTCTGTTTTATGGGTTTGTCATCCCTTAGATAGATTTTGTTTGTTGTGATATTACATACCCCTTTAATATTTTCGAATACTTGCCTTTGCTTATCCAGGAACGTTTGTATTTACTCTTCTGTTGGTTCCTCGTTCTCTGGTGACTGTTCCCTTGTTGTCGCTTCCTCATTGTTGTCCACGGTCTTTGTTATTTCTAGATCTAGGTCGTTGCATCGTAGCATGCTTCCGACCCCTGCCAAGAAGTCCATTCCTAGCAGGATCTCCCCCGCTACTTGTGGTAGTATCAGAAAGGAAATTTCCACTTTCTTCTCTCCAAATCTGATTGTCGTTGTGAAACTTCCACTAGTTTTCTGCGTCGTGCCGTTTGCCAGTGTGATCGCCGATCGTGTTCCCTCCCATCTTCCTCCTTCCCTGAGGGTCTTATATCGGTTCACACTTATTGTGCTTCGTGATGCTCCGGTGTCGATTACTCCTTTCGTTGATTGGTTTCCTATCGTTATTACTGCTATTACCTGGAATCCGTCGCAATATAATCGCTTTCCTGCTGCTGGCGTTTGTTCCGTGGCCTGAGTTGCCAGCTTTATCTGCTCAGGCCCCCTGCGTTTCCCGGTCCCGTCCTGCAACACTCCGTTGTACGAACACCGTTTCTTCCGCATACCCAGCAGAACAGTCTTGGCGGGTTTCCACATATTCGCGCCGTATGTCCTAGGCTGTCTGTTCGTACCGTACCTTCTGCGGCTTCTATCTCCTCTACTTCCTCTGCCAGTTTGAGGAACTGCGTCAGTGTCTGGAACCCTGATCTTCGCGTATATAATTTGATCTTACTTCTGCAGTTTGAAAATACTCTATCCAGTTTTTCTTCCTCTGATAGCTTAGAGAACCGCATTAATTTTCTCAGACTCATGGCGTACTCTCTTACCGGCTCGTTTTCTCGCTGTTTCAGCTGAGCGATTTGCGTTTGTACTCTTTCCTCGTATCTTGGTGGCAGGAAATATTCCAGAATCTCGGTGGTCAGTTGTGCCCAGGTCGTTATTTTGGACGGTGTGGTGTTCCACCAGTCTATCGCTGCACCCTCCAGGATAAATGACATTGTCTGTACCAGATGATCTGGTTTGATTCCATATCCTGCCGCCCATTGCTCCATTTTCTCCAGGAATTCCAATGGGTTACTCGATCCTTGATATCGAATCGTACTCGTTTCGTACTCGGTCCACGACTTCCGTCTCGATCTTACTTCCCATTTTTGTTTCCTTTTCTGCTTCCATTTTTTTGTATCTCGGTTTTGCTGGTTCTCTGATGTTCTCTGTTTTTCTTTCTTTTGATCTGGTTATTTTTATTAGTGGGTTGTGATCCTCCTCTTTCTTATCCTCCGTTTCTGACGGTGCTTCCGGCGTTATTTCTCTCCTTGCTGGGCTTCTGTCTCTCCTGTGTTTGTTTGACAGTTCTATCAGCCTTTTCCCTATCTCGTCGCTGTGGTCTGTCCTCTTTGCGAATGCTGCCACTATCCTCCTTAGTTCTTCGTTTGTTCCGCCTTGTTCCAGTAGAAATTCGGCTGCGTATCCTGTCAGCTCTTCCTTAGATGCTAAATATACCCAGCTCGACATTCCTCTTTTCGGTTTCGGTTCTTCCTCGCAACTCTTATACCTGTTAACGGGCGCCACTGTGACGGTTGGTCAATCGCTCCGGGAGCACGCGGGTGGCCAAGGTCGTCTCAGATATTTATATTTGAGTCAGGCAGAGTTGCTGGAAGAGATCCCGATCTTTTCCCCAGAGGTGAAGGCGTGAGTGATTACCCAGTAATGGATTATTTCCTAGTTTATTTTGTTCTTTTTTTTGGTAGGTGAGATAATTTTGTATAAGTACAGCAAATGGGGTTCACCCGGGAGGGTGGATGGTGAATGACGAGCGGTCGCGTGGGTGCCCGGAGCGAGGGTTCTGGTTGCTCGTCGCTGCGGGTGTCGAAGTCGTCGGCTGCGGGGCGTCGGTAGCGGCCGTCGTCGGCGTCGGCAGCCGGATGCTACTGGAGTCGCCGGCTGCGAAGGCGTCGTCGGCGGGGGGGGGTCGGTAGCTGCAGTCGCCGGCGTCGGCAGTCGGAGGCTGCTGGAGTCGTCGGCTGCTTCTGTTGTCGGCGGCTGGAAGCCTACTTGGAGGAAAGAGGAAGAGACCCTCGAGGTCTGCTAGTTAGATACAGTTTTAGAGTCCCTGGAGGTCTACTAGTTGTGAGAGAGGTTTGAGAGGCCCTTGAGGTCTACTATGTTATGAGGACGGTTTTAGAGGCCCTTGAGGTCTACTAGTTATGAGAAGGTTTTAGAGGCCCTCGAGGTCTACTAGGTTATGAGAACGGTTTTAGAGGCCCTTGAGGTCTACTAGTTATGAGAAGGTTTTAGAGGCCCTTGAGGTCTACTAGGTTATGAGAGGAGGTTTTAGAGGCCCTTGAGGTCTACTAGGTTATTAGAACGGTTTTAGAGGCCCTTGAGGTCTACTAGTTATGAGAAGGTTTTAGAGGCCCTTGAGGTCTACTAGTTATGAGAAGGTTTTAGAGGCCCTTGAGGTCTACTAGGTTATGAGAACGGTTTTAGAGGCCCTTGAGGTCTACTAGGTTATGAGAACGGTTTTAGAGGCCCTTGAGGTCTACTAGTTATGAAAAGGTTTTAGAGGCCCTTGAGGTCTACTAGGTTATGAGAACGGTTTTAGAGGCCCTTGAGGTCTACTAGGTTATGAGAACGGTTTTAGAGGCCCTTGAGGTCTACTAGTTATGAGAAGGTTTTAGAGGCCCTTGAGGTCTACTAGGTTATGAGAACGGTTTTAGAGGCCCTTGAGGTCTACTAGGTTATGAGAACGGTTTTAGAGGCCCTTGAGGTCTACTAGTTATGAGAAGGTTTTAGAGGCCCTTGAGGTCTACTAGGTTATGAGAACGGTTTTAGAGGCCCTTGAGGTCTACTAGGTTATAAGAACGGTTTTAGAGGCCCTTGAGGTCTACTAGTTATGAGAAGGTTTTAGAGGCCCTTGAGGTCTACTAGGTTATGAGAAGAGGTTTTAGAGGCCCTTGAGGTCTACTAGGTTATGAGAAATGTGTGAGAGGCCCTGGAGGTCTACTAGCTGGAAGATCGGTTTAGTCCGATCCTTGGTTTCCTAACAGGTTACCTTTGCCTATGCGGCTTATTTGCTGCTCCTGCTTACCCGGTGATCCGTCTTGGTCCTGGGGGTGTTGCTTGCTCGGCCGCTCGCACTGAATGCCTTCCTGAGGGATCTGGCCCGCTTTATATAGCGCTCGGGAGCGTTTAGTGTGGCTTCCAGATCATGCTTTCTCGATCCCTTTGGGTGTGGCCGACTCTTGGGATTAGTGTGCCCGGCCCCTTGGAATCAGTGTGCCCTGTCGTGGGCGCGCGCGCGTAGGGTATTTGAATTTGATTTCATGTCTTATGTTCTTCATGTTTTTATTTCTTCTTTCATGCTTGTCCCATGCTTGTGTACATATGTCTTTAATTCTAAGTGTGTGTATGTATGTATATAAGAATAAGTGTGTGTATGTCTGTGTGTGCGCCCAGGCCTACCCTGGGATGCTAACCTTAGATTACCGTCTTTATCTAGTAGACTTCTCCTAATTAATTTACCTTCTTTAACTAACGTAGGACGTCGTCTTTCTATTCTCGGCGATGTGGAGAGCCCCTACCGCTTGGGCAGCTCAATTTCCATGTTCCCCGTCTTTCATCTAAAAATTTTATCCCCTTAGTAGTTAACCACTGTAGGCGTGAGTTTGAAGTACATGAACCCTTTAGGGTTTTATGTACTATTACAATCGCCTTTTTAGTAGTATTGAAGGCATAGAAAGACTTCAAAACCTAAAAACTGTATTGCTTGTAGCACTTGCCCGTAGTGTATCCTAATTTTCCTCGTTCTATTCTATTTTTCCTCTCTCGCGTCTATCTAGTACGCGTTCGTGCCGTACGTCACGCGGCTGCGCCCATCGGTCGGTTGGGCGGGAGGTGGGCCTCGTTGAGACTCGGTCGAAAAAAAAAATATATATATATATATTTTCTTCTAACATAACTCTAGCTCTTTTATTTGCTACATCGAGTCTATATTTATTCTCTTTAGCATAGTCATCTATATTATATATTATTTCCATGTTATCTATACTATTAAAGTCTTTTGGTAAATTATTTGTTTTGCCAAATACTAACTCATATGGACAGTAATTATGTGCCATTGAGGGGGTCGTGTTGAAACAAAAGACGAAATATTGAAGCCATACATCCCAATCAGTTTTATCAACTGATTTTAAGATCGTATGTGTTCATTAAATTCTATGACTTTTTTCGATTGCCCCAACCGTCTGATGGTGGTGTGTGGTAGATGTCATATTTTCAATGTTCAAATATTTGCACAAGTCATTTATAATTGAATTTTTGTATTCTGTTCCCATGTGCGTCATAAACGACCTCATTGGACCGTACTTCATTATAAATGAGTAAAAAATTGATTTAGCGACAGTATTTGCGTTCTTATTTGCAACTAGAGTTTGTGACGAGGCTTAGATCCCTGTCAGATAGCGCATAAACCTTTGCCTTTAGTTGTTGCAACTAGCACTTGGAGCTAGGTGGACGGGTTGGTTGGTTGATGAAGACACAGCGACAGCCTTTGATGCATAAGTAAAAGCTATGATTTGAGGTAGAACTCTTACTGATTTTATTAATGAAACTTAACAGTATTTTTATGTACAAAAATGCGAATGTTAATAGAAATAACGTATAAGAAATAATATGGGGGGACTGTGAACGTGAGTTATTGCTAGCAACTGAGACCATTGCCATAGCTAATATCCTCTTATCAGCAGACTATGCATATTCGCTTGACCTGGTAATTGATACTTTATTTACGAAAAATGCATGTTGCTGCGACTGAAGAGTTTTACATGTATTGTATTGTGTGTGAATATTATTGCCTATAACTAAATGCTGCCCCGACTGAACATTCTCCCGGCCATTGAACAGGTGTTCAACCTTCCCTAAGGTCGAACGAGAAACTCCATGGGGCGGGTTCTGGCGCGGGTTGTTCCGTGTTCAGTGTGTGTCCGGCGTAGTGATGTCCATCTGTCGAACGTCCTTCTGAGAGCCCATGCAATGCCTAATAGTATTGACATTGCTAGGGCAGAGGAACGGTGATTTGATTTGTCCAGTGGGTCTCCTTTAATTTGGCTTACTGATGTTGCATTATAACCTTTCTCTCTTCCAAGTGAACGGTCGTGTTTTTTTCTTGCGCTCTCGTTTTGTGTAATTAATTTGCTTAAAAACCATCGGGATTTACTTAAACTTCTACATTGTGATCTGTATAGTTCCCGTTCACTTCGCGTGTGCATACAACTTTATAATTTTTGGATCTAATCCCTTTTATTTACATTATTTAACTTGTGCTGCCAGTGTTTGTTTTTCTTGTTCTTTTGTATTCCTCTTTTTGCCTTCTTCGTTTAGCCGTTGTTGCTCTGTTCTTAATCTCACGCTCTCCCCCTCTCTTGCTCATCAACTCTCTCTGTGCAGCTGCACTGTTTTTTCATTATCTATCACTCCCGCTCTCTTAAGTTTACAAGTACAGTGGTAAGTCGAAATAATGTCTTCTGATATCGTCTGCTTTTCCAAAACCTGTAAAAAGGTAATTTTGTCCAGCGATCTCACCATCGGCTGCTGGTTGTGCGACAACATTTTGCATGTAAAGTGAGAAAAAACATTGGCTTGCGCTACTGTTGCGATGCCTGTCGTGTCGTGCGGCAAACCAAGGGCAGTTTTAGGGAGCTATTATCGAGTTTCAACAAAACTCATAACATCTTCTTAGCGCTTGATAAGCAATTTAATAGCCTTACGCTATTAAATGAGTCTCCTAGGCGCAAAAAAACTGCAACTGTAGTGCAGTATGGTGACGGATCCCTACAACCCGCGGCGAGCTCTCAACAGCAGCAACCCACGGCACAGCCCTCGATCACTGAATTAAATCCCAGAATTCTGAGATCGAGTGCTAGGAAGGAGTCGGTATCTGAAGGTGCGGGGGGACTGAGCGTTCCCCCGTTAACTTATTTTTCGTCCCCTATGGGACCTCAAGCTCCGACCCCCCATAGCCCCATAAATATATCCCCCAGGGATTACTGGCCGACATTTGCACGGCAGGCACTCAGTCTGTCTTGCCACAAGCCCTCATTACGGTTGCACCTACGAAACAGATATTTGTTTCGCGGCTCTCCCCTGGTCAAACATCTGAAGATGTGATTGCCTTTATACAAAGTCAGAGCTGAGAATTTAAAATTAAATGTGGAAAAATTCAAATTTTCTTATGCTAGGGATATTTCATCTTTCAAAATAAATGTCCCAAATGAATTCTTTGGTACGATATGCTCAACCAAATTTTGGCCTGAGTATGTTGTCGTCAAAGAGTATGAAGCTAAGAAAAAGAAACGGCCTGTGGGTATAACTCTTCCCAAGCCCTCTACATCCTCCAACTCTGCCCAAAAAAACTAAATACTTCGCTGTTAATCTCCTATCGGAATGCAAGAGGCTTGCGTAGCAAGCTGCATAAACTATATTCCGATAGTCTTGCATTTACCTCCCATGTTATTGTGTTCACAGAAACCTGGCTAAAGCCGGAGATTCTTAGCTCCGAAGTTTTCCCAGCGGCGTTCACGATTTATCGGCTAGATCGGCCTATCAGGCGCGGGGGTGGGGTCCTCATAGCGGTCAAATCCACTCTCACGTCAGAATTATTAACATTCGAGGAAAGCAACGAAGTTGAATTCCTCTGTGTGAAGCTATCATTTAATGGTCGCTTTGTTTTTATTACATGTTCTTACATTCCTCCATTGTCGGAACTGCCTATTTTTTGGAACCACCTTTCCGCCATTCGAATGGTTTCCAATATGCTTTCTGATAGAGATCATTAAGTAGTCTTGGGTGACTTAATATCCCTGGAGCTATTTGGTCCCTAAATAACTCCTCTAACACACTTCAATCCTCTACACAACATGATTTTATTGCTGGATTGTTCGACATTTCGTTGTCTCAAGTCAACCATGTACGAAATTACTTAGAGCGCTGGCTTGATCTTTGTTTTGTCTCAGACCCGGCGAGTGTTAGTTTAGCGAGGGTGGCGCCTCTGTCGCAACCGGAAGATCCCTATCATCCCACTTTCGATGTGACACTCGACATTGGTACTGATATACAGAAAATACCTGATAGACCAGCCAAAAGAGTTTACTGCTTTCGCAAGTCTGACTTCGACCGGCTAAATAATTGTATTTCTGACTTTAATTGGTCTGATTTATATATGTGCACTGACATGGCTGCTGCCGTGGACATTTTTTACAATGCGTTGAATTCATTCTTTTCTGAATGTGTTCCGTTATTTTATCCCTCTACTTCAAATAAACCACCTTGGTTTACTAAAGAATTGAGTCGCTTGAAAAATGTAAAGTCAAGGCTGTACACGAAATTTAGAAGAACCGGTTCTAGTTCTGACCTCTCTAACTATATATCGGCTCAGTCAAACTTCACTGTACTAAACGCACAGTGTTACAAGAACTATTTGACTCGTTATAGGGTCCAATTCTCTCAGGATCCTAAACAGTTTTATAATTTTGTTAATACTAAACGTAAGGCGGTAACTCATTTTTCATCGATTTCTTTTGAAAATGAAACTGTAAAGGGCGATCAAGCAATTGCCGATCTTTTTGCCCAGTTTTTCCAAACTACATACTCTACTTCCACTGACCCAAATCAGACTTATTCTTATAGCATGCCAAAATCGAACCTAATTTTCTGTCCATGTTTAAACGAAAGTTCTCTCCTTGTAGATCTTCATCGAGTAAAGCCAGTTTATCTGCCAGGTCCCGACGGAATACCGGGCTGCGTGCTTAGATATTGTGCCGATGCCCTGTCCTCGCCCCTTCTGAAATTGTTTACCTTATCCTTAGAAACATCGCACTTCCCCCTTATTTGGAAGGAATCATTCATTATTTCTCTCTACAAAAAAGGAAACAAATCGGAGGCCAATAACTATAGAGGAATCTCTAAGCTTTCGGCCATCCCTAAACTTTTTGAAAACATTATTACTCCACATTTGCAGCACCTTCATAGATCAGTAATTTCTCCATGTCAGCATGGATTTGTTAAGCGAAGATCAACAACTACTAACCTTCTGGAGCTCACTTTCTTCATTATAAGGGGTTTCCATCAAAACCTTCAAACAGACGTTATTTATACTGACTTCAGCAAAGCATTTGATTCCGCTAATCATTCCCTTCTCCTCAGGAAACTCGACTTAATGGGTTTTCCAATTGATCTTCTTAGGTGGATCTCTAGTTATCTGACTGGCAGGACGCAAAAAGTCCTCTTTAAAAATAATTTTTCTAATGTTCTCCGGGTTACCTCTGGTGTCCCGCAGGGGAGCCATTTGGGTCCCTTATTGTTTACATTATTTATCAATGATCTGCCCGAAGTTTTGACAAACTCTAGAGTACTCATGTACGCTGATGATGTCAAGCTTTGTGTGCAATACAAGGACGTCGCTTACCAGTCTGATTTACAAGCAGATCTTGTTAGCTTCCAAACCTGGTGCCGCATAAACCTACTAAACTTGAATGGCTCTAAATGCAAGCTAATGACATTCTCTCGTGTCGTTCCCAAACTTGCAACTTACACGCTAAACTGCTGCTCTTTGGAAAGAATTAACTCAGTTGATGACTTGGGTGTCCGCCTGGATCCCAAACTTGACTTTATCGATCATATTTCGTGCATGGTGAATAAAGGCAGAAGTATGCTGGGATTTATTAAACGGAGGTCGAAAGAATTCGATGACCCCTATGTAACTAAAACTTTATATATTTCATTAGTTCGTCCTATCTTAGAATATGGATCGTATGTTTGGAGTCCCCAGTATGGGACACAAAGATTACCCTCCTATCATAGTAGACTTCTCCTCCTTAGCCAACCGTAGAACTATGCTAGGCATTTCTTTTATATATAACCTTATTCACGGCGACGGGGAAAGCATTGACTTATTAGGTCAGCTCAATTTCCACGTCCCGAGTAGAAATACTAGATCGTATATACCCTTAGTTTTGCGCCATTGTAGAACCTCCTTTGAACTTCATGAACCCTTTAGAGTACTGTGTGCAAGTTATAATGACTTGTATTCATTAATTTCACTTGTCGATAGTCTCCCAAACTAAAAACTTTAATCCTAACCCACTTAGCTCGCTTGCAAGCAAACACTCAGGCAGCACGCCGGTAGTTAATTTTCCTCCTTTTCTTTTCTATATTTTCCATCGCGTCTACTAATGCCTAACCCTAACAGGCTGAACACATCCTTCTGTGTCATGAACACCAGCGGTAGGAATATTTATACCCGCTACCCATAGGTAGAAGGGTATTATAACTTTACGCCGGCAGGAAATGTATGTCACAGGTAGAAGGAAGCATTTTCGACCCTATAAAGTATATATATTCTTGATCAGGATCAACAGCCGAGTCGATCTAGCCATGTCCGTCTGTCTGTCTGTCTGTCTGTCTGTCCGTCTGTCCGTATGAAACACTGGATCTCAGAGACTATAAGAGATAGAGCTATAATTTTTTTTCGACAGTATTTCTTATGTTTGCACGCAGATCAAGTTTGTTTCAAATTTTTACCACGCCCACTTCCGCCCCCGCAAATCATAAAAAAGCGTATTAAGCTTATAATTTTATAGTATTTCTGTATGTATATTAAGAACTATAGTCTGTGTGATCCCTGAAAATTTGGTTGCGATCAGATAAAAATTGTCGAAGTTATTAAAGAAATAATTTTGTATGGCCACAAAACGCCTGCTGGCAGCAGGCTTCCTTTGGTTGACCAATTAGACCAACTAAATATTCTTATCAGTTCTTGGCTGTGTTCGCAAAAGAATCTTATAAGATATTCGAGAAGCAATTTTAATAAATGGTAATAATTATTAGCCGCTTGAATGCAATAATGACGCGTTTTTACACACATAGATACATGTGTATGTAAATTTGTATGCATGTGATTATATTACACTTGCATTTGCATTTTTCCGTTATGTTCAAAACTGTATTAACTGTTTTTTCTGGCGTCCTGACGCTTTTCTGGCTTAAATATGGGTAGCGGGTATCTCATAGTCGGGATCACTCGACTGTAGCTTTCTTACTTGTTTAAATATAACATTGTGGTGCCTTCGGCATGCATGATTTTGTAAAATTGGATAACATTGTCTGATGATATGGGAAGCAGTTGTTCTGGTGGGATATGTTCCCGGATCTGATCTAGTTTCTCCCTTAGTTGCTTGGGAGATACTAGTATCGGACTGATAGTTCGATGGCGAATGTCAGTGAGCTATTTCTCTCTGCATCCGCTGCATTCCAGTTAATACCAGGGTTAGTTGAGTTGTTAGGACCATAAAAGCTTGCTGTAGGTGGTCATCTTGGTATTCGCCTCTTTCCTTATTGATCGTATCTATCTGGTACTCTAGAGTTTTGATACGGTCGCTGGTGACTGAACTGCTCTTTCTGACTATGTTTATATTAGAGTCTAGAATCCATGAATTGCGCCCCCTCCTCTCTCCTTGCACCAACTTCCGAGCGAATGAGAAACGAATTTTGGTTGGGTACTATCCCAGTGCCAAACGCACCCACTAACGGCGTGTCGGTGTTTTCCACACGCATTGCCTTCGCGTCCAACGGTTCATAGTGCGGCCACCGTTGAAAGCAGACGTCTCCGAGGTATTCGATGCTACCCATGCCGAGTCTGCCAAGGGACACATCCTCTTCGGAAATGGGCTTACAGCTGAGAAACGGCTCCAGGCAGTCACCAAACATCAATACTGTTGCACTTGTTTGGCCCACGAACATTCTGAGAGAACGTGGGGATCGTGCAATCAGCATCAACACACATGCTGCATACACACGAAAGTTCAGTGTACGCAACACGGTTGCAGCAACGAGCCCCATGTAGATCCGAAGCGATGTCTTCACTCAGGCGCACACCGCACGCTCTGGAGGACAGGTTTACCCGACGTTCTTTGTCCTACCAATGCCGAGCCTGCCCGCAATAATCAGGCACCCTTCCATTCCAATGTTCCTGTTCACAGTGCTGTTTCGTAGCTTTAATCGTAGTTCCAACTTCTATTTTGCATCAGTACGCCCACGGAACGCCACCGGAGAGCAGATGCGGCAAGATATGATATATAAGATATTCGTCCGCCACTTTCCGGCAGTCTTCAGCCGCTCCTTGGCCTTCGTCCACCACTTTCCGGCAATTTTCAGCCACTTTAGCATCACGGCAGCAATGGAGGGACGATCTACTACGCCTGCCATCAGCCATAACGGGTTTTTTGCAACCCAAGTGATTGCAAGGGGGGGAGAATGTTCATGCCAGGAGGCCCTCTGCGTCGCACTCAGCGCCCCCTCCGCCCTCCGTGCACCAACCTCCGAGCGAACCTATGTTCTCCCGCTCTCCGCTCCTTGGCACTCCCAAACTGCGATTGCTGTGAGGCGAGCTGGGGATTTTCTATCTATTACAACCTGCAGATTCGCTACGAAATGGGATTCGCAGTGAGCTTCTATTGGAGATCGAGCCTTCTCTTTGGTGTCTAGATTTTCTAGTGTCCAAATTCGTTTTAGTAGCGTTTCAACCTTATCTTCTGTGGTTGCCGCTGCACAAATTGTTGCTGAATCGTGTTCAGCAGGAATTATCCCGGTCACAATCTATTCAAGATTTGTGTTCTGGAGAATTGGGCCTTTCGGTTTTATCAGCATCTGATTTGGCAGAAACAAAGAATAATAATGCTCTGCGCCGATAAGCATGTCGATCTTTCCTTTGGATCGCCCTGGGTGACGTTGTTGGACTTGGGACTTGGAATTGTGAGGAATTTAATTCATGAGCTGTTTGATCAGCTATGATATGCGGCAAAGTCATTATGCATAGATTTCATAAGAATGTTTGCTCTTGCTCGGCTGGTTTTTGGATTGCCTCCAATACCCTCAATGTGTAATGATGCAGCGTGGAGCTTTAGTGATAGCTTGGAGGCCATTTGTACGGCCTCGGCAATCCTATGCCTTGTGGTCACTGCTGAAAAAGTTAACACACAAGTTTTATTTTTCTACCCAATTGAGTCGGTCGGGTATAGTTTTGTTGCGGAAATCAATACATTTGTATATTTGTATATTTGTTTGCAGAACGGAAAATGTGGTAGCCTTCCAGCGCTATATGTTGGGCACTTCTGCTCCTTTCTTGGTTTTTGATTTCGTTTTCCTGTTCCCAGCACACGGCTTCGCCAGGAAGTCCAGAAGGCTTAGCATTGTGAAAACCTTGAAGTTCTTTTGAATCAACTAAGAATTGTTTGAGTCATCTAGAATTGGGCTCTATTTGCAACATTCAGGTTCTGCTTGATGAAGGCAATTATGATTGTATTCCAAATAGATAAATCAATGCCTAGTCCCTTTAAAAATGCTACAGACTCAATTGTTGTAATATACAACTCCCTTAATGACTTTGCAGGAGACGATTGAGAATTGTATCTGCTACATGGCGAGGATTGTTGTATGCGTCAACCAATAGTACCCATGCGCTCATATTAATTTTCCTTTTTACGATCAATATGCCTTATTAATATTTCTGGTTCTACAGTTACGGTGGTTTTGAGATACCACATCTTCCTGACTGTGGGCATGTTGGTATCATATATGGACGTTGATGCACTACGGTCAGTACACTCAAGTGGCCCTTATGAAACCAGGCAAGTGCCTGTTAGTTTTATTTAGTAGTCGCGAAGGAAAATATAGAAAAGAATACGAGGAAATAAACTACCAGCGAGCTACCAGAATGTTTGCATACATGCGATTTAAGTAAGTAAGGATTAAAGTTTTCTGTTTAGGAAGACTATCAACATGTGAGATTATCGAATACAACTCATTATAACTTATACACAGTACTCTAAAGGCTTCATGCAGTTCATAGGAAGATCTACAGTGGCGCAAAACTAAGGGTATATACGATCTAGTTGTTCGCGCCATAAGGGCGCTTAGTTTCGAGCGGCAGTGTAAGAGCGAGCGCTGCACTGGCGCTTGCACTCCCGCTTGCACTCCCGCTCTCCGGTGCTCTCCCGCTCCCGGCGAAACCCACCACTCCGCGGTCCAGGGTTTTTCCCTCTTTAGTTTTAACTTAATCTTAAATTTGAAGTGTGCAAATAAAGGCTTATTTTTGTGAAGTCGATTTCTCGCCGTTTTCTCTTCGTTTGGACTTTTGGGAATTTCCAGCAGCACCAACAACTTCAACTTCTACGGCCACCATCCCGCCACGACAGCCGCGCTTATTTTTGGACAACTCCGCCCACTCCAGTTCATGGTCCTTCGTCGCCTGCGATCTATCCTGATCAGCGCCCCCCTTTGCGGATTTTTCCAAGATAAGTACGACTATTTTCCAAACCTTTCGTCCGTGGTCGCCATATTCCTTTTCCAAGGCGTTATTTCCATCCGAGTCCAAATTCCAAGTGAAAAAGTGAGAAGTGATATATATATGCCTATATACAAGAATATAGGTATAAAAAACATACGCCTAGCCGCAGTGAATTTTTTTTCGATTTTAAAGTGCAAAGTGCTTTGCCAATATTGGCCCTCTACATACATATATAAATATATACGTACATACATATATAAATTCATATATGTGCATATATATATTACAGCAAAATCACTTTCACATATCCACGTCCGGCACTAAACTGCATGTTGAAAATTCCAAATATATATACACACACAAATCAAACAAAGATTAAAATTAATTAAAATTATATTCTTTACACATATCCAAGTATACACATACAAATTAACCCATACACATATTAACAATTGAAAATTAAATTTACGCGTAATTTTTACATACACACAAATATAAAATATTTTTACGCCGAAATTTATAGTTTTATATTAATGGTTAAATTGTCAATTTATACGATTTTTGAAAAATTGTAATAAAGAATAAAATATACCCAAAAACTAAAATTTCGTTCCAGCAATAAAATAAATATATATCATATACATATACATACATATATCCGAAAAAAAATTAATTGTGTTTTTAATTGCGATCCTGATATTCATATACATATATCCGAAAAAATTAATTGTGTTTTTTAATTGCTATCCTGACATACATATATATTCGCATACATAAGCTCCCCGCTATTCTGCGAGCAGCCAAAATTTTTCCATCAAATACATACATACATATGTACATGAGCAGAGCTTAGCGCTATTCTGTGCTAAGCATCGAACTCCATATACACACATACATATATTTGGGTAATTTTTATTTCGTCTCCGTTTTGTTCATATGCAAGCATAGGCACTTACACGATTCAAGTAGTAACGAGCAAAACACAGGGCACCAATCCTACATCCATACCGGATACAAAATCGAGCGCAAAAAAAAAAAAAAAATTAATATTTTTAGAATAATCGTCAAAGAAAATTTCAAGGTCGATAGCTATTTCAGATTCGTTTTTCAGCTAGTTTTTTTTGGCTTCTTTTTTCTTGTGTCGCAAAAGTGGTTAAACTTCGATTGTGTTCCTAAATTACAACAAATTTTTTGCCAGAGAATTCCAAATCTAAATTCTGCTCCTAGGCTATCGTACCACCAGCCATTTAATTTTTTTTTGGCTATTTAATTTTTTTTTAAATTGATTGTCGAAGTTTTTCTTGCGGTTGATGTGTCGTTATTTTTTCCATCGTTTCGGTTGGTTTTGTGTTTAGCTATTCAGCCTTTTTAGTCGTTTGTTTTGATTCTCTCAGCGAGATTTAGCTATTTTTCGTCAGGGAGCATTCAGCTATTGTTTGCTGTTTCCGTAACTCTTAGCTATATTTAGCTATTTTTTCCAATAAGCGTTCCGTGGGCGGTCGGCTACATTCAGCTATTTTCCAGCTGTTTTCTAGCTATTTTTCTAGCTATATCAGCTAATTTGCTCCAAACCGAGTCTGCGGGTCAGTTTTTTTTTCGTTTCCTTAATTTTTTTGGCGGCGGGAAGGCCTTCCGATTTGAACAGCGTAGCTGAGTATGCCCGTCGAGGGTGACAAGAAGCCAACGCCGACACCAAAAAAGGAAACAAAAACTACTCTTTCCTCTCCGCTGCCTTCTCGCGTCAAACAAGTGCCCAAGTCCGCTAGCCCGAGACCTAGAAGCTCGAGTGCCACGCCAAAGATCAAAGATCGCCCAACGACGAGCTCAAAAACAAGTCCGAGAATTGTCGTCTCCAAGCCGGTGGCGAAAGCGTCGAGCGAATCTTTACTTGTGGGACAGCCAGAGAATCCCTCTGCATCCGGGACTAAATTCCTGAGGGTCACACGCGCTAGTAGAAAAATGTCGGTAGCCGAGCAGCCAACGGCCGCAACCGCTGCGTTGCACAAATTCATCGCTGTGAGCGATCGCGTCAGCGCTTTCGAAGACAAAATCAATACTCCTGGTAAGGCTTCGCAATCTTCACACACATTGCAAGTCCGTCTTCAGCAAGTGCGAGCCTTATGGGAGAAGGTTAAAAAGGAGTACGAAATCTGCTCTGACCTCATTGCCCAGGAAGGATCCCTCAGCACCTTGCCTCTCCTACAAGCAAAGTATGACTATTGCTACTCCGTATACGAGACCTGTGCAGCTCAGATTAGCGAAACGCTAGACAGAGTGACGCCTCAAGCCGTTCCAGCTCTTCCCTCTCAACCGCTTATTTCGTCCGGTTGCCGGCTACCGCCCTGCGATACAGAAGTTTTCGATGGACTACCTCCGATGGCCCACTTTCCGGGACCTGTTCACGGCAGTTTATGTTAACAACCCCAGGCTGACACCGGTCGAGAAGCTTTTCCATCTCCTCACCAAAACTAGTGCCGAGGCAAAGGCCATAGTGTCCAAATCCCCGCTTACAAATGACGGCTTCGCGTCAGAGTGGGCAGCGCTTCAAGACCGTTTCCAAAACAAAAGACTTTTAGTCAACAGCCAACTCAAGCTTTTGTTCAACTTGAGCTCCGTTTCTCAAGAGTCGGGACATGCTCTAAAGGAGCTGCAGTCTACGATTCAGGGGTGTCTAACAGCGCTAGCACATTCCAATATCTCCACTGACAACTGGGATTGTCTGTTGGTCTTCCTGTGCGCCAGCAAACTGCCAAAGTTAACCCTTTCCTTATGGGAACAGTCGCTAACTTCGAAGTCCGAAATTCCGGCTTGGGAGGAGATGAACACCTTCCTGAGCGAAAGGTATCGGACACTGGAGGCTATCGAGGATATGAAGCCGACTCAGTCAGTTCCCAAAAGGCTGCAATCCTTCGAGACCAAGGTCACCACCAAACAAAAGGGGTGTGACTTATGTTCTAAGGAAAATCATCCAATCAGATTGTGCCCGCCCTTTCTCAACATGTCTGTCGACGCGCGTTCCGGCTACATCAAAAAGAAGCAGCTATGCCTGAACTGTTTCGCTAGAGGCCATCAGCTACGTGATTGCACGAGCACACATAGCTGTTTCACGTGTAGGGGGAGGCATCATACTTTGCTGCATCGCGGCTCCCCCAGTTCCTCAAGCACGACTTCCTCAATCGCTCGACCCACGAGCTCTCCAACCTCGGCGCCCTCGGCGCAACAGTCCTCCAGTCGCAATGCATCTTCCGGAATTAGCGGGCAAACTGCCCTCCCATCCAGTTCCCAGGAATTCTTTGCAAGACCTGCCCGATCTCCAATGGGCAGACCCAAACTTCTTTGAAAGTTCCCAAATCGATTTACTGATCGGAGCTGATATTCTACCGTCGGTGATGATGCAAGGCACTCGGAGAAACATTTGTGGCTGCCTCCTAGGCCAAGATACCATCTTCGGCTGGGTACTTACCGGGCCGATCTCCAATACTAAGGCCAACAGAGTCGCATCCTTCACGACTCAAGTACACCACCAAAAGGAAGATTCGTTAGACTCGCTTCTCAGCAAATTCTGGGAGGTGGAGGATCTACCATTCCAGATGGTGAAAGAGTCGGATTCCTATTGCGAAAGGAACTTCCTCCGGATCGCTTTCGATCTCTCTCTTTCATAGCGGACGGTCGTGTTTTTGTTTTGCGCTCCGATTTTTGTGTTAATTTTATTGTAAACCACCGGGGTTTCCTCTGAATTCATCACTTAAATTTTTAAAATTATATACCGTCTCGCTATCGCGCGTGCATGCACTTTTCTGTGTAATTAATTTGTGTTAATAATCACTTTTTAGTTTGTGCTAAGACGGTTATCTTATTTTCCTCCTTATTCTTTTTCTCGTTTTTACTTATTTTTCTCTCCCCCGCTTGAGTGTCGATTGCTGTTAGCTGCAACTAAGCCGTTATAGCTCTCATCGCTCTTGTTGATTTCTGCTGCTCATTCTCTTAACCTTGCGCTCTTTTGTTCTCTCTCTCTCTCTTAGCTTTTTGGTACTGATAGTGTGCACAGTGGTTCTAGGGTTTGCGAAAATGTCCCAAAATATTGTCTGTGAAATTAAGAACTGCCAAAAAAATATTTTGGCAGACCAGCCCAGTTTCCATTGTTGGCTTTGCGAGGCAGTAGTGCACGCTAAGTGCATCGAGATGACAGGTCGAATAGCTGACGTAGTGTCCAGCAAAAAGGGCCTGCGTTATTGCTGTGAGGCCTGTCGACCGGTTGAGAAGGAGATATCATCCTTCATGCGTCAGACCAGAAGTGGATTTTCTGAGATCATGGCCACTTTCCGCAAGGCGAGTGACATGTTCTCCGCGCTTGACGCTCAATTTAATAGTATGAAGCTATTAAATAAGTCGCCGAAACGCAAAAAATCTGCTGCTGGTCGACAGCAACTGTGTGAGACGCAGCAACCGATTTCCTGCCACTCCCCTGCGCCACAGCTCCTGGTCCCCGTTCCAATGGTTCTGAGATCAGGAACTAGGAAAGATCCGGTTACCGAATCTGAAGCAGCCGCTCAGCCAGCAATTTCCGCGTCGTCCGTTGTGTCCGATGCGGAGCCCAAATCTTTGGCTCCGCAAATCTCCGTAGATAAATCAACCCAGGGTCCAACAATGCCCGGAATACCGGCCATAGTTGGTAACAATTCGTTACGCAAGACCATCACAGCAGTCCCACCTTCGAAAACAATATTTGTTTCGAGGCTTGCCCCTGATCTCGCATCGGAAGATGTTCTAGCCTTTATACAAGGCAAAACCCTAGCCGGACATATCAAGGTGGAAAAATTTCAATTTTCGTATGCCAGAGACATTTCATCTTTTAAGATAAATGTCTCAACCCAACTCTTTGACACTATTTGCTCGGGTGACTTCTGGCCCGAGTACGTAATAGTTAAGGAGTACGAGGCTCGAAAGAAGAGAACTCGGCCTGCGGGAGTACAACTGCCCAGGCCGTCTCAATCCTCTGAGTCCACTGCCGTACCTTCTGTCCCAAAAAACTAACCTCTTCCTTTCTACTTTCCTATCAGAATACTAGAGGCTTACGCAGTAAGCTCTCTAAATTGTATTCGGATAGTCTTTCTTTCGCATCTCAGGTGATTGTATTTACTGAAACCTGGTTGAAGCCGGAGATCCTCTGCTCCGAAATTCTTCCGAGTAAGTACACAATCTATAGATTAGACCGTATTGTCCAGCGTGGTGGTGGAGTTTTAATTGCCGTTGACTCCTGCCTCATCTCGGAACAGGTATCTAACGAATTTCTGGACATTGAATTCATATGCGTTAAATTATCTTTTACAGGCAGCTGTATATATGTTACCTGCTCTTATATTCCTCCATCTTCGGAAATGCCAACTTATTGGAAACACCTTTCGGCAATTCAGGCAGTTTCCAACTGGCTTTCTGATAGGGACCAATTGGTGACTTTGGGTGACTTCAACATACCTGGAGCTCACTGGTCTTCTGGCGGTGTGTCTAATATTCTCCTGACTGCGGCACAGCATGACCTTATAAATGGCTTGTTTGATTTATCCTTATCTCAAGTTAACCATGTCTTTAATTCTCTAAACCGCTTACTGGATCTATGCTTTGTTTCAGATCCGGCTGGCGTAAACCTAAGTAGAGTTCCTCCAATGACGCAACCTGAAGATCCATATCATCCTACTTTCGATGTGACCATCGACACCGGGACAGTTTTAGCAACGACATCTGGTAGTAGGTTAAACAGAGTCCGCTGTTTCCGAAAGGCCGACTATCAGAGGCTAAACACTTTAATAGCTGAATTTGACTGGTCTAATCTCTTCATGAGTTCAGACATGGCAACCGCCGTTGATATCTTTTATAGTGCCATGAACTCATTTTTCTTCTTATGTGTTCCTGAAACCTATCCGTCGGTCTCTAATAAACCACTCTGGTTTAACAAAGAGCTGACACGTTTAAAAAACGTAAAATCTAGGCTTTATAATAAATATAAACGTACTGGTTCAAGAACGGCTTTCTCATCCTATCTAAGTGCTCGATCTAGCTTTACCGTGCTTAACGCTCAGTGTTATAAAAATTATTTGACTCGTTGCAAGGTCCAGTTCACGCAGGACCCCAAACAGTTTTATAACTTTGTTAACTCTAAACGTAAACCCACGTTGTACCCTCCCTCGCTGTCATTTAATAATATTACTGTAAATTCTGATCAAGCAATAGCCAATCTCTTCGCTGAGTTTTTTAAAACCACATATTCTTCCTTAACATCTTCAGATCATTCATTTTCTCCAGCTATGCCCAGTTCGAACCTAATCTTCAGTCCTATTTTAAACGAAAGCTCACTTATTCTTGATCTGCAACGTGTTAAGCCAGTATATTCACCAGGTCCTGATGGAATACCGGGCTCTGTGCTAAGGTATTGCTCCGAGACGCTGTGTAACCCCCTTCTAAAATTGTTTACCTTATCTTTAGAATCCTCAGAATTTCCCCTTATTTGGAGGGAATCATTTGTTATTCCTCTCCACAAAAAAGGTAGCAAGTCGGATGCCAGTAACTATAGAGGTATCTCTAAGTTATCTGCAATCCCCAAACTTTTCGAGAAGGTAATCACTCCTCACTTGCAACATCTATGCAGATCCGTCATCTCTCCATGTCAGCATGGTTTTATGAGGCGAAGATCAACCACGACCAATCTTCTGGAACTCACCTCTTTCGTTATTAGGGGTTTCCAACAAAACCTTCAAACCGATGTCATTTACACGGACTTTAGTAAAGCTTTCGACTCGGTTAATCATTCTCTTCTGGTTAGGAAACTCGATTCATTGGGGTTTCCAAGTGATCTTCTTAAGTGGATTTCGAGTTATCTAAGTGACAGGTCCCAAAAGGTTCTGTTCAGAAATGTTCTATCCAATAGCCTCAGTGTCACTTCTGGCGTCCCACAGGGTAGCCACCTGGGACCACTACTATTCACATTGTTTATCAACGATTTGCCGCAGGTTCTAACCAAATCCAGAGTACTTATGTATGCTGATGATGTTAAACTTTGCGTGCAGTATAGGGACAGCTCACGCCAATCTGACCTACAATCGGATCTCGATAACTTTCAAGCATGGTGCCATGCTAACGATTTACATCTCAACAGTTCTAAATGCAAACTGATGACATTTTCTCGCACCACTTTTCTCCCTGCCACGTATATGCTTAACGATTGCTCTTTGGAAAGAATTACTATTGTTGATGACCTCGGCGTCCACCTGGACCCTAAACTTTCGTTCTCAGAACATATTTCCTGTATGGTTAATAAAGCCGCTGGCATGCTTGGATTCATTAAAAGGTGGTCGAAGGAATTCGATTCTCCTTATGTAACGAAGACCCTATATACTTCGTTAGTACGCCCTATATTGGAGTATGGCTCGTGCGTCTGGAGTCCTCAATACGGAGTCCATAGTAGCCGCATCGAATCTGTCCAAAAGAAGTTTTTACTTTTCGCCCTCCGTGGCCTACCCTGGGATGCTAACCTTAGATTACCGTCTTACTCTAGTAGACTTCTCCTAATTAATTTACCTTCTTTAACTAACCGTAGGACGATGCTTGGCGTCGTCTTTCTACATAAACTTATTCACGGCGAGGTGGAGAGCCCCTACCTACTTGGGCAGCTCAATTTCCATGTTCCCCGTCTTTCTTCTAGAAATTTTATCCCCCTAGTAGTTAACCACTGTAGGCGTGAGTTTGAAGTACATGAACCCTTTAGGGTTTTATGTACTGATTACAATCGCCTTTTTAGTAGTATTGAAGGCGTAGAAAGCCCTCAAAACTTAAAAACTGTGTTGCTTGTAGTACTTGCCCGTAGTATATCCTAATTTTCCTCGTTCTATTCTATTTTTCCTCTCTCGCGTCTATCCAGTACGCGTTCGTGCCGTACGTCACGCGGCTGCGCCCCTCGGTCGGTTGGGCGGGAGGTGGGCCTCGTTGGGACTCGGTCGAAAAAAAAAAAAAAAAAAAAAAAAAAAAAAAACGCAAGCGGGAGGTACGTGGTTACGCTCCCATTCTGCGACCCCAAAAACTCGGGGTCCGATCTGGGATATTCAAGGTCCATTGCGTTAGCTCAGTTTCTTCGAAACGAGAATCGTTTAAAAAGAGACTTTCCGTTAAAAGAGCAATATGACAGCGTGATTCAGGAGTATCTGGATCTGGGTCATATGCACGAAGTTCCATCGACTCATAGTTCCCCCACTTACTATCTTCCACATCACGCGGTAATCAAGCCCGAAAGTACTACGACAAAGCTTCGCGTTGTATTTAACGCCTCCAGTCCATCTGCGAATGGAACCAGCTTAAATGATATTCTTCATGCTGGTCCAGTCCTGCAATCCGATCTGACCATTCAAATTCTGAAATGGCGATATTTCCAATATGTGTTCAGCGCGGACATCACAAAGATGTACCGTCAGATCTGGGTCGATCCGAAACATACACCCTTTCAAAGAATCCTGTTCCGAGATAAGGAGGGGGATATTCGAGACTTTGAGTTGAAAACAGTTACCTTCGGGGTCAACTGTGCGCCCTTCCTCGCTATTCGAGTGCTGCAGCAGCTAGCAGAGGATGTTCAAGGGGCGTTTCCAAAAGCCAGCCACATTCTTCAACAACATATGTACGTCGATGACGTCCTGGCAGGGGCAAATTCCATAACTGAGGCCCATAGTTCAATCCAAGAGCTACAAGCAGCTCTTAGCTCTGCTGGTTTCCCTTTGAGGAAGTGGACTTCAAACCACACGAGCATACTACAAAATATTCCGGCCGAACACCTCCTTCATAGCGAGTTCCTCGATATCGATACCGAAAGCACGGCCAAAACGCTCGGGATTCAATGGAGGGCTAAGTCCGACGAATTCTACTTCGTGCCGCCAGAAATAGTGGTGGAACCCTCCTTTACCAAGCGGGAGGTGTTGTCGCAAATCGCGAGGTTGTTTGATCCAGCCGGATGGCTCGCTCCGTTTATAATACGTTCCAAAATGTTTATGCAGGAGATTTGGCTACAAGATTTAAGATGGGATGATAAGCTTCCCAGCGAAATAAGTCAGAGGTGGCAGGCGTTTCTTCATGAGTATTCCGACCTCAACCAGATCCGCGTTCCGAGATGGGTCTGTTTTCAGCCTGAGATCAAAGTGGCGTATCATGGATTCTGTGATGCGTCCCAAAAGGCTTATGGATCGGCGATCTACGTGCGCGTCGAGGTGGGTCAGAAAATACTTTCTAACCTCCTCACATCCAAGACCCGAGTCGCTCCAGTCAAGACCGTGTCCCTTCCACGGCTAGAGCTATGTGGCGCCGTGTTGTTAGCCGAAATGGTAACAGCTATTCTTCCTAATATGCCCACACCAAGTTCCGACATACGCTGCTGGACCGATTCGACCATCGTTCTGGCCTGGTTACGGAAGCCGGCGTGCAACTGGACCACGTTTGTTGCCAACAGAGTGGCCAAGATAACGCAGGCAGTACCAGTCGACTGCTGGGCACACGTTCGATCCGAACAAAATTCCGCCGATTTAGCTAGTCGAGGCGTGTCCCTACTCGAGTTAGCGGATAGTCAACTTTGGTGGCACGGGCCAGAGTGGCTGCAAGGGCCACAAGAGCTGTGGCCAGCCCAAAGCGATGTGCAACCGAACACAGAGCTCGAGCAGCGCGCGGTGAAGGTGCATTTCAGCCAGGTCCCTTCTGACGAATTTCTCGAACGCTTCTCTAAACTGGACAAAGCACTGCGAATCCTGGCGTATGTTCGGCGCTTCCTTAGTCGCTGCCGTAAGGGCGCGATCTCCTCTACTTCCCGACCCACGAGGGAAGAAATCCGAGAGGCAGAACAAACGCTGATTTCCATCGCGCAACGTCGAGCATACGGCCAAGAGCTGAAGCACTTGGCAGAGAAGAAGCCCCTTCCGGGGGCAAGTCCAATTTTAAACTTGTTTCCGTTCACGGACCAACTCGGCCTCCTAAGGGCGTGTGGTCGCGTCACAGCTTCTAGAGCCCTCCAGTATGATGAACGGCATCCAATAATTCTGCCCTACGGCTGTAAATTGTCTCGCCTTCTCGTCCAATTCACCCACCAGATTACTCTTCACGGCGGTAGTCAGTTGATCGTACGCCTGATCCGATCGAAGTATTGGATTCCTAAACTCAAGAATCTGGTCAAGGCAGTGGTGAATCCGTGTAAGATCTGCACGATTTACAAGAAGAGACTGCAAACTCTGCTGATGGGCGATCTTCCAAAGGACAGAGTGTCCTTCTCGAGGCCTTTTACATATACGGGCATTGATTATGCCGGGCCGTTCGAGATTAAAAATTATACCGGGAGAGCGTGTCTCATTACCAAGGGATATGTATGTGTATTTGTGTATTTCTCCACGAAGGCTATCCATTTAGAGCCGACATCCGATCTCACCGCCGAAAAGTTCCTAGCCGCCTTTGCTCGTTTCGTAGCTAGGCACGGGTGCCCTAGGCGGATTTATTCTGATAATGGCAAGACATTTTTGGGGGCAGCTTCTCTACTTTCTCGGGACTTCCTTCAATCCGTCAAAGAGTCCGTGACTGATGTACACAGCCATCAGGGACTTGAATGGCGTTTCATCCCGCCCGGGGCTCCACATATGGGGGGTCTGTGGGAAGCAGGGGTGAAAAGTTTCAAAACTCTTTTCTACAAAGCTACGGCTACCCGCAAGTATACATTTGAGGAACTTGCGACGCTTCTAGCCAATATCGAAGCTTGCCTCAACTCCAGACCCCTCTCCCCGATGTCTGAAGATCCCTCCGATCTGCTAGCCCTCACGCCTGGCCATTTCCTGATTGAAGGGCCGTTGCTTTCCACGGCTGAGCCTGAGATAAAGGGCGAAGCCAAGTCGATACTCAATCGATGGCAACATTGGAAGGCCCAACATCAGCAGTTTAGTGCGCGGTGGAAAGAGGAGTATCTCAAAGAACTCCACAATCGCAACAAATGGTAATTTCCGACCCGAAACATCCAAATTGACGATATGGTGGTAGTCAAGGAGGACAATTTGCCCTCGAACGAATGGCGGCTCGGCAGAATTGTTTCTGTTTTCCCCGGAGCCGATGGCCGAGTTCGAGTGGCCGAAGTCCGTAAGGCGCGCGGCACAATAAAACGCCCCGTGCATAAGGTTATCCTTCTCCCTATGGAGAGCAAGGAACCGGCTACTTCCAGCCATTAATCTATTTCCGTCTGCGAGGTCACATACTAAGCCAATTTTTTGTCTCTTTTCCTCGCAGAACAACTTCAGTATCATGGTGCCGCGTCCCCGCACAGCCCAGGATTTGGATAGCAGACGTACCCGAGGTATTCAATCCTACCGCTGCCGAGTCTGCCGGGGCATCCATCCTCTTCGGAAGTGCAAGAGGTTCCAGAAACTGAGCGCTGAAAAGCGCCTTCGGGCGGTGCTTATTAATAAGTACTGGTCGAATTGCCTCGCCCACGAGCACTCAGGAGGGACCTGCCGAAGCACCGAGGGATGTAAAACGTGCGGGGGGGATCATCACACGCTGCTCCACATGCACGAGGAGGTGCCATCAACCTCTCGTCCACGCCCTGAACGCCCCGCTCGTCAGCCCGTCTCCAGGGATCCTGCTCGGCCGGCGGCCCCCACTCCAGCGCCGGCTCGTCCTCCCGTCCCAAGGGAACCAGCGCGTGCAGTGGCCCCCACTCCATCTCCGACCGTGGCGGCCTATCTGCGACAGAGGGTGGTCCACATCCTCCCGACCGCCTGCGTGCTGCTCGACACCGGGAGCACCACGTTTGAGATGGGGGACCTGATCAACCCGTGCATGGCGGTCAGCAGTATTGACCGGTCGTTGGCGACGGCATACCGGCTGCCCGTCACGCAGGCAGGCGAGGAGGAGGTCCGCACGGCGACCATCCGATCCCGCACGGGCGACTTCAGGCTCGACGTCGTTTTAAGGCTCGATCCCAGCCTTAGGATTCGCACGCCAGTACGGGCTCTGAGTGACACCATCCGGGCCAAGTTCGAGGATATCCGGCTCGCGGATGAACAGTTCCATCGCCCATCGACCATTTCCCTCGCGTTGGGGTCAGACTTGTTCCCCAAGCTGATCCAACCGGGGTTCCTGAAGCTGGAAGATGGGCTGCCCGTCGCTCAGAGCACCGTGTTTGGATGGACCGTCTCCGGAGTGTGCCACGAGGAGTAATCCTGACTCTTGCTGCCGCAAGGGGGGGGAGAATGTTCGCGCCATAAGGGCGCTTAGTTTCGAGCGGCAGTGTAAGAGCGAGCGCTGCACTGGCGCTTGCACTCCCGCTTGCACTCCCGCTCTCCGGTGCTCTCCCGCTCCCGGCGAAACCCACCACTCCGCGGTCCAGGGTTTTTCCCTCTTTAGTTTTAACTTAATCTTAAATTTGAAGTGTGCAAATAAAGGCTTATTTTTGTGAAGTCGATTTCTCGCCGTTTTCTCTTCGTTTGGACTTTTGGGAATTTCCAGCAGCACCAACAACTTCAACTTCTACGGCCACCATCCCGCCACGACAGCCGCGCTTATTTTTGGACAACTCCGCCCACTCCAGTTCACTAGTATTTTTACACGGAACGTGGAAATTGAGCTGGCCTAACAAGTCAGCACTATCCACATCACCGTGAGTAAGGTTATAAATAAAGGTAATACCTAGCATAGTTTTACGATTGGCTAAGGAGGGAAAGTTAATAAGCAGAAGTCTACTATAATAGGAGGGTAATATTTGTTCAGCATCCCAGTTTAAACCGCGTAAAAGCGAAAAGCAAAAAGTTCTTTTAAACCGATTCAATGCGTTTACTGGGGGCTTTAAACCCAAGATCCATATTCTAAGATAGGACGAACTAATGAAATATATAACGTTTTAGTTACATAGGGGTCATCGAATTCTTTGGACCACCGTTTAATAAAGAAAGGAATGATTAACGGAATCAAATGCTCTGCTGAGTTTGACAGTTATTATAGAAGCCCCTTATGATGAAGGAACTGAACTCCAGAAGGTTAGTAGTAGTTCATCTTCGCTTAACAAATCCATGCTGACATGTAGAAATTACTGATCTACAAAGGTGCTGCAAATGTGAAGTACTAGTATTTTCAAAAAGCTTAGGGATGGTCGAAAGTTTAGAGATTCCTCTATAATTGTTGGCCTCCGAAGGTAACAACCTTCTTTGTGGATTCCTTCCAAATAAGCGGAAGTGCGAGGTTTCTAGGGATAAGGTGAACAATTTAAGAAGGGGCGAGCACAGGGCATCGGCTCAATACCTAACTGGCTTTACACGCTGTTTCGTTAAAACATGGACAGAAAATTAGATTCGATCTGGGCAAGCTATAAGAATACGTCTGATTTAGGTCAGTGGAAGTAGAATATGTAGTTTGAAACAACTTGGCAAAAAGATCGGCAATTGCCTGATCGCCCTTTACAGTTGCGATTTCATAAGAAAGCGATGAAGGATGGGTAACCGCCTAACGTTTAGTATTAACAAAATTATAAAACTGTTTAGGATCCTGAGAAAATTGGACCCCGCAACGAGTCAAATAGTTTTTGTAACACTGTGTGTTTAGTACGGTGAAGTTTGACCGAGCCGATATATAGTTAGAGAGGTCAGAACTATAAAAGGTTTTTTAAACTTCGTGTACAGCCTTGACTTAAGAAGGCTCAAGAGAGTCACGATTCGGGAGCTCTCCGCCCGACATATCACATAACACAACACTTTTTGCAGCGAATGTGTTAGACGAATAAACGTTTGTAAACAGCCTTGACTTTACATTTTTCAAGCGACTCAAGTCTTTAGTAAACCAAGGTGGTTTATTTGAAATAGAGGGATAATATAACGGGACAGATTCAGAGAATAATGAGTTCAGCGCATTGTAAAAAATGTCCACGGCATCAGCCTTGTCAGTGCATATGTATAGACCACACCAGTTAAAGTCAGAAATAAAAGTATTTAGCCGGTTGAAGTCTGACTTGCGAAAGCAGTAAACTCTTTTGGCTGGTCTATAAGATATTTTCTGTATATCAGATATTACCAATGTCGAGGGTTACATCGAAAGTAGAATAATGGGGATCTTCCGGTTGCGTCAACGGCGCAACCCCTGCTAAACTAACACCCGCCGGATCAGAAACGCAACAAAGATCAAGCAAGCGCTCTAAGGAATTTCGAACATGGTTTAATTGAGACACCGAAATGTCGTACAAGCCAGAAATAAAATCACGTTTTGTTGAGGATTAAAGTGTATTAGAGGAGTTATTTAGGGACCAAATAGGCCCAGGGATATTAAAATTACCCAAGACTACTAAATTATCTCTATTAGTGTTCGCGCCACAAGGGCGCTTAGTTCCGAGCGGCAGTGTAAGAGCGAGCGCTGCACTGGCGCTTGCACTCCCGCTCTCCGTTGGCTCTCTCGCTCCGGCAAAACCCACCACTCCGCGGTCCCGGGCTCTTTTCCTTTTTAGAAATAAGTTCATCTAAAACCAGAAGTGTGCGAATAAAGTGCTTAATCTTGTGAAGTCGATTTCTCGCTGCCTTCTATTTCGGGACCTTTTGGGAATTCCAGCAGCAGCAATCCAGCAACCACCCCCAACAAATTCAACGGCCACGACGAGCCTCCCAGCGACAGCCGGCTTATTTCTGGGTTCCAAATCCGCCCACTCCATTTCAATCAGAAAGCATATTGGAAACCAACCGAATGGCGGAAAGGTGGTTCCAAAAAATAGGCAGTTCCGACAATGGAGGAATGTAGGAACATGTAATAAAAACAAAGCGACCATTAAATGATAGCTTCACACAAAGGAATTCAACTTCGTAACCATTAAATGATAGCTTCACACAAAGGAATTCAACTTCGTAGCTTTCCTCGAAAGGTAATAATTCTAACGTGAGTGTGGAGTTGACCGCTATGAAGACACCATCCCCGCGCCTGACAGGCCGATCTAGCCGATAAATCGTGAACGCAGCTGGGAAAATTACGGAGTTAAGAATTGTAACGGCGGACAGTGGCGCCTCTAGAACAAAAGTCGTGGCTTAATTCAAAAATTCATTGTCGCAAAACTTAACTAAACTATACTCAATCGACAGAGAATTTCCCAACGATTCCAAATCCGTTGAGATAATCATTTTTGTAAAAGTTATGAGCATTCAAAGTTGAAAAATATTTTAGTTTTTTCAACATACAAAAAAAAATGCAATTGGTTGACTTTCAGGTAATATTACACAAAAACTATACAACCGATCGGACTGCTTTTGGTTTTAAATTATAGATACATTTATAAACTGTAAATTAAACCCAAAAAAACGGTTTGGGTTCGGCTTGTACAGGTAAATCGTTACCTGCCAGGTGTCCATTTTTAACACCTTTTTCTGTAGGTAGTAAAGTAGTCTATAACTTCTAACGCCCTACAGAGCACTCAACTACACTATATAGGTCTGGTCCATGTATCTTTTCTGAATCAGGATCCGTTTAGACAGTCTGCGTTTGTTTTGAATGATTTTAAGACGCGAAAGGATGCGGAATTAAATGTTTATATTAGCTATTAGAAATTCCCCCAATATAGGTTTATTGTTAGTCAAAATGTTAGAAAAATGACCAAAAAATAAAAAAAATCGGAATTAAAAAAAAATTTTTGTAAAATATTTTTTTAGATTTTAAAAAATTTTTTTATTTAAGCAAATCTGAAACGGAGTGGGCGGATCTCGTCCCAAAAATAGTTCCGGCTGTCGTGGCGGGATGCTTGTCGTGGCCGCTGAAGTTGTGGTTGTTGTTGGCTGCTGCTGCTGGAATTCCCACAAGTCCCGAAATAGAAGGCGGCGAGAATCGATTTCACAATTTTATTGCCACACTTCAGTTTTTAGACTTACTTAAGACTACGAGACAAATTTGCCCGGGACCGCGGAGTGATGGATTTCCGCTAGGAAAACGGGAGCGCGAGAGAAACGGAGAGCGGGAGATGGAAGCGGGAGTGCAAGCGCTCGCCCCTACACTGCCGCTCAGAACTAAGCGCCCTTGTGGCGCGAACACGGTGCTTTGTGCGACGGGCAGCCCATCTTCCAGCTTCAGGAACACTGGATGGGTCATCTTGGGGAACAAGTCGGACCCCAACGCGAGGGAAATGGTCGATGGGCGATGGAACAGCTCATCCGCGAGCCGGATATCCTTGAACTTCGCTAGGATGGCTTCGCTCAGAGCTCGTAAGGGCGTCCGAATTTTAAGGCTGGGATCAAGCCTTTATACGACCCTTAGCCGGAAATCGCCCGTGCGGGATCGGAGCGTCGCCGTGCAGACCTCATCCTCGCCTGCCTGCGTGATTGGCAGCCGATATGCCGCCGCCAGCGACCGGTCAATGCTGCTGACCGTCATGCACGGGTCGATCATGGCCCCCATCGTGAAGGTCGCGCTCCCGGTGTCGAGCAGCACGCAGGCTGTCGGGAGGATATGGACCACCTTCTGTTCCAGATAGGCAGCCACGGTCGGAGATGGAGTGGGGGCCGACACACGCGCGGGTTCCCTCGGGAAGGGATGACGTGCCGGAGGTGGAGTGGAGGCCGCCGGACGAGCAGGCTCCCTGGAGACGGGCTGACGAGCGGTGCGCTCGCGGGCGAGGCAATTCGAGCAGTACTTATTAATAAGCACCGCCCGAAGGCGCTTTTCAGCGCTCAGTTTTTGGAACCTTTGCACTTCCGAAGAGGATGGATGCTCCGGCAGACTCGGCAGCGGTAGGATTGAGTACCTCGAGTACGTCTGCTCTCCAAATTCTGGGCGGTACGAGGACGTGGCATCATGCTGATGTAGTTGTTCTGCGAGGAAAAGAGAAGAAGAAAAAATTACTTAGTACAAGACCTCGCAGACAGAAGCAGGTTAATGGCTGGAAGTAGCCGGTTCCATGCTCTCCATAGGGAGAAGGATAACTTTATGCACTGGGCGTTTTATGGTGCCGCGCGCCTTACGGACTTTGGCCACTCGAACTCGGCCATCGGCTCCGGGGAAAACAGAAACAATTCTGCCGAGCCGCCATTCGTTCGAGGGCAAATTGTCCTCCTTGACTACCACCATATCGTCAATTTGGATGTTTCGGGTCGGAAATTACCAATTACCGATTACCAATTACCGATTGTGGAGTTCTTTGAGATACTCCTCTTTCCACCGCGCACTAAACTGCTGATGTTGGGCCTTCCAATGTTGCCATCGATTGAGTATCGACTTGGCTTCGCCCTTTATCTCAGGCTCAGCCGTGGAAAGCAACGGCCCTTCAATCAGGAAATGGCCAGGCGTGAGGGCTAGCAGATCGGAGGGATCTTCAGACATCGGGGAGAGGGGTCTGGAGTTGAGGCAAGCTTCGATATTGGCTAGAAGCGTCGCAAGTTCCTCAAATGTATACTTGCGGGTAGCCGTAGCTTTGTAGAAAAGAGTTTTGAAACTTTTCACCCCTGCTTCCCACAGACCCCCCATATGTGGAGCCCCGGGCGGGATGAAACGCCATTCAAGTCCCTGATGGCTGTGTACATCAGTCACGGACTCTTTGACGGATTGAAGGAAGTCCCGAGAAAGTAGAGAAGCTGCCCCCAAAAATGTCTTGCCATTATCAGAATAAATCCGCCTAGGGCACCCGCGCCTAGCTACGAAACGAGCAAAGGCGGCTAGGAACTTTTCGGCGGTGAGATCGGATGTCGGCTCTAAATGGATAGCCTTCGTGGAGAAACACACAAATACACATACATATCCCTTGGTAATGAGACACGCTCTCCCGGTATAATTTTTAATCTCGAACGGCCCGGCATAATCAATGCCCGTAAAAGGTCTCCAGAAGGAGACTCTGTCCTTTGGAAGATCGCCCATCAGCTGAGTTTGCTGTCTCTTTTTGTAAATCGTGCAGATCTTACACGGATTCACCACTGCCTTGACCAGATTCTTGAGTTTAGGAATCCAATACTTCGATCGGGTCAGGCGTACGATCAACTGACTACCGCAATGAAGAGTAATCTGGTGGGTGAGTTGGACTAGAAGGCGAGACAGTCTGCAGACGTAGGGCAGAATTATTGGATGCCGTTCATCATACTGGAGGGCTCTAGAAGCCGTGATGCGACCACACGCCCTTAGGAGGCCGAGTTGGTCCGTGAACGGGAATAAATTTAAAATTGGACTTGGCCCCAGAAGGGGCTTCTTCTCTGCCAAGTGCTTCAGCTCTTGGCCGTATGCTCGACGTTGCGCAATGGAAATCAGAGCTCGTTCTGCCGCTCGGATTTCTTCCCTCGTGGGTCGGGAAGTAGAGGAGATCGCTCCCTTACGGCAGGGCCTAAGGAAGCGCCGCACATACGCCAGGACTCGCAGTGCCTTGTCCAGCTTAGAGAAGCGTTCTAGAAATTCGTCAGAGCAGACCTGGCTGAAGTGCACTTTCACCGCCCGCTGCTTGAGCTCTGTGTACGGCTGCACCTCGCTTTGCGCTGGCCCCAGCTCTTGTGGCCCTTGCAGCCACTCTGGCCCGTGCCACCAAAGTTTACTATCCGCTAACTCGAGTAGGGACACGCCTCGACTAGCTAAATCGGCGGAAGTCTGTTCGGACCGAACGTGTGCCCAGCAGTCGACTGGTACTGCCTGCGTGATCTTGGCCACTCTGTTGGCAACAAACGTGGTCCAGGTGCACGCTGGCTTCCTTAACCAGGCCAGAACGATTGTCGAATCGGTCCAGCAGCGTATGTCGGAACTTGGTGAAGGCATATTGGAAAGAATAGCTGTTACCATTTCGGCTAACAGCACGGCGCCACATAGCTCTAGGCGTGGAAACGACCCGATCTTTACTGGAGCGACTCGTGTCTTGGATGTGAGGAGGTTAGAAAGGATTTTCTGACCAACCTCGACACGCACATAGATCGCCGCTCCAAAAGCCTTTTGGGGCGCATCGCAGAATCCATGATACGCCACTTTGATTTCAGGCTGAAAGCAGACCCATCTCGGAACGCGGATCTGGTTGAGGTCGGAATACTCATGGAGAGACGCTTGCCACCTCTGACTCATTTCGCTGGGAAGCTTATCATCCCAGCTTAAATCTTGTAGCCAAATCTCCTGCATGAACATTTTGGAACGTATTATAAACGGAGCGAGCCATCCGGCTTGATCAAACAACCTCGCGATTTGGGACAACACCTAGCGCTTTGTGAAGGGTTCCACCACTATTTCTGGCGGCACGAAGTAGAATTCGTCGGACTTAGCCCTCCACCGAATCCCGAGCGTTTTGGCCGTGCTTTCGGTATCGATATCGAGGAACTCGCTATGAAGGAGGTGTTCGGTTGGAATATTTTTTAGTATGATCGTGTGGTTTCAAGTCCACTTCCTCAAAGGGAAACCAGCAAAGCTAAGAGCTGCTTGTAGCTCTTGGATTGAACTATGGGCCTCAGTTATGGAATTTGCCCCTGTTAGAACGTCATCGACGTACATATGTTGTTGAAGAATGTGGCTGGCTTTTGGAAACGCCCCTTGGACATCCTCTGCTAGCTGCTGCAGCACTCGAATAGCGAGGAAAGGCGCACAGTGGACCCCGAAGGTAACTGTTTTCAATTCAAAGTCTCGGATATCACCCTCTTTATTTCGGAACAGGATTCTTTGAAAGGGTGTATGCTTCGGATCGACCCAGATCTGACGGTACATATTTGTGATGTCCGCACTGAACACGTATTGGAAATGGTCAGATCGGAATGCAGTACTGGACCAGCATGAAGAATATCATTTAAGCTGGTTCCATTCGCAGATGGACTGGAGGCGTTAAATACAACGCGAAGCTTTGTCGTGGTACTTTCGGGCTTGATTACCGCGTGATGTGGAAGGTAGTAAGTTGGGGAACTATGAGTGGATGGAACTTCGTGCATATGACCCAGATCCAGATACTCCTGAATCACGTTGTCATATTGCTCTTGTAAAGGAAAGTCTCTTTTTAAACGATTCTCATTTCGCAGAAACTGAGCTAACGCAATGGACCTTGAATATCCCAAATCGGACCCCGAGTTTTCGGGGTCGCAGAATGGGAGCGTAACCACGTACCTCCCGCTTGCGTCTCTCTCGGTAGTCCGGAGGAAGTTCCTTTCGCAATAGGAATCTGACTCTCTTACCATCTGGAATGGTAGATCCTCCACCTCCCAGAACTTGCTGAGAAGCGAGTCTATCGTGAAGGAAGCGACTCTGTTGGCTTTAGTATTGGAGATCAGCCAGGTAAGTACCCACCCGAAGATGGTCTCTTGCCCTAGGAGTGAGCTACAAATGTTTCTCCTAGTGCCCTGCATCATCACCGACGGTAGAATATCAGCTCCGACCAGTATATCGATTTGGGAACTTCCAAAGAAATTTGGGTCTGCCCATTAAAGATCGGGCAGGTCTTGCAAAGAATTCCTAGAAACTGGATGGGAGGGCAGTTTGCCCGCTAATTCCGAAAGGACATAGGCTGCGGTATCTAATTGAAGACCCGGCTTAGTAGGGGAGCGGATTGCAAACTGGCAGAGTCTCGTTGACTCTGCCGAAACCGATTGGTTTAGCCCTGAGACTTGGGTTTGTATTTTGCGGAATGGCTACTTGAGGAGGTTGAACATACGTTCGGAGATGAACACTGATAGAAAAAATCAAGAATTTTGGTCATAAAATTGAGAATTTTCGGTCATGATAGTAGCGTTAGAATTTTTCGATCTTGTTTTGAGATTATTGTTCATTACATCAAGAATTTTTGCATTCTAAATTCAAGACTTTTAAAATCGTATTTAAAACGGTAAAAGAGTTTAAAATAAGAATATTAAACGTTGAATTGTGAACATTACCAATTCAAAAAAAAATGTCAATTGAATTTATTTTAATTTTTATTTCCATATTTTTTGCTGGACTGGGTGGGGTTCGAACCTGGGACTCTGTGTCTCTCAGACCAGGCGCTTACACAACGCGCCAAGTAACTAACCTGGAATAGGACGCCGATGTGTACATATGTACTCCCTCTGTACTCCCTCTGTAATCCTTCTGTAAAACTAAGAATACAAAAATCTTAATTTAAGACATTTTTTTCTTGATATTAATATTTTTTTGGTATTGTTTTACGAATATTTCTTATTGTTTTGAGAATATTTTGTATTCTTTTAAGCTCTTTTTTTAAGAATGTGAAAAATCTTAAATCTAGGTTCTTTTGGGCTTGAATAAACCATAAAAAAACTTATTTATAGAATTTTCGTACTTATATTAAGAATAAACTTTAAGAATGTACAAAATCTTAAAAGACGACTTTTTTTTTTTTCTATCAGTAAAGGTAGCTTCCGATCCCGAGTCGAATAAAGCTCGGGCTCGGTAACTTGTGGCCAAATGGCACACGTCAATAATTGCCGTGCTCAGCAGGACGGCTGTAGTGTCTGAGGCGAAATAATTCTGCACCGTTGAGGTGCTCGCGGATGCATTGCGACTGGAGGGTCTCGAGGACGGTTGCGAAGACGGCGCCGAGGTTGGTGAACTCGTAGTTCGAGCATTTGAGGAACTCGTGTTTTAAGAACTCATGTTTAAGGAACTGGGGGAGCCGCGATGCAGCAGAGTATGATGCCTCCCCCTACACGTGAAACAGCTGTGTGTGCTCGTGCAATCACGTAGCTTATGGCCTCTAGCGAAACAATTCAGGCATAGCTGCTTCTTTTTTATGTAGCCGGAACGCGCGTCGACAGACATGTAAAGAAAGCGCGGGCACAATCGAATCGGATGATTTTCCTTAGAACGTAAGTCACACCCCTGTTGTTTGGTGCTGACCTTGGTCTCGAAGGATTGCCTTTTGGGAACTGACTGAGTCGGCTTCATATCCTCGATAGCCTCCAGTGTCCGATACCTTTCGCTCAGGAAGGTGTTCATCTCCTCCCAAGCCGGAATTTCGGACTTTGAAGTTAGGGACTGTTCCCATAAGGAAAGGGTTAACTTTGGCAGTTTGCTTGCGCATAGGAACACCAGCAGACAATCCCAGTTGTCAGTGGAGATATTGGAATGTGCTAGCGCTGTCAAACACCCCTGAATCGTAGACTGCAGCTCTTTTAGAGCATGTCCAGATTCTTGAGAAATGGAACTCAAGTTGAACAAGAGCTTGAGTTGGCTGTTGACTAAAAGTCTTTTATTTTGGAAACGGTCTTGAAGCGCTTCCCACGCTGACGTCATTTTGAAGCGGGGATTTGGACACTATGGCCTTTGCCTCGGCACTAGTCTTGGTGAGGAGATGGAAAAGCTTTTCGACCGGTGTCAGCCTGGGGTTGTTATCATAAACTGCCGTGAACAGGTCCCGGAAAGTGGGCCATCGGAGGTAGTCCCCATCGAAAACTTCTGTATCGCAGGGCGGTAGCCAGCAACTGGACGACGAACTGGATAAGCGGTTCAGAGGGAGGAGCTTGAACGGCTTTAGGCGTCACTCTGTCTAGCGTTTCGCTAATCTGTGCTGCACAGGTCTCGTATACGGAGTAGCAATAGTCATTATAAAGTGTAAGAAGGCTTAGATGCCTGGCAAATAGTGCATAAACTATTTGCCTGTTTGTTGTCGCAACTAGCACTTGAAACTAGGTGGACTTGTTTGAGGGGTTTGAGTGCATGAGTCGTTCTAAAAGAACAGCATGAATAAAAGCTCTGGGTCTGCGTTAGAACTCTTACAGACTTTATTAATGAAACTTAACAATATATATAAGTACACAAACGCTTATGCTAATAGAAATAAAGTATAAGAAATAGTGTGCGGTTACTTGTGAATGTGGGTTAGTGTCGCGAACAGAGACCATCGCCCCAGTTAATTTCCTCGTCTTAGTTGACCATGCATGTTCACTTGACCTGGTAAATGATACTTTATTTACGACAAATGCAGGTCACTGTGACTGAAGAGTTGTTACATAATGTGTGTTGTGTTTTGAGATATTCTTACTTATGACTACATATTGCTGCGACTGAACATTCTCTCGGCCGTTGAGCAAGTGTTCAACCTTCGAAAACGTCGAACGAGAACCTTCGTGGGGTAGGTTCTGGTTGTGGTTCTTCCATGTTCTGCCTGGGTTCGGGTGTCCGGCATGTCTGTGTCCATTTGCCGATCGTTCGGCTGAGAGCCCATGCAATGCCTAATAACATTGACATTGCTAAGGCCACATAAGCAGCTATTTGATGGTGCTGGGGAGTGCTGATTTGATTCTTCCAAGTGGTCTCCTTTAATTTGGCGAACTGGTGTTGCAAAGCACCCAGTTCCTCCAAGTTGACTTCCTTGGCTGTCGTTTCTTGCAGTGGCTCAGGTGTGTTCTTAAGGTCCATCCTGGTGATATTGCCAAACCGAACATATGTAGCCTTTGCTTCGCTGACTACGGTGCTGAATGTGCTCACGCTAATTTTGCGTGTGGCAAACATCCATCTGTTTCGCTGATACGTTGCTGACCACCACAGCTCGGCCCTCGACTGAGAGACCTCGCAGATAGTTTCCGTCTTATTGTTAAACAACTGGAATTCACACCGGTTTTCCACGCTGAATGTGGCTTGATGGTTGAAGCAGATGTGTTCGTAGTGTGGCAGCTCTAGACACTGATTGAACTCCTCCTTGGTCAATCCCATGAACTGATCTCTATGGGCATTGATGGCTATGATTTCTGTTTGTAGCCTAAATCGTTACCAGCTTCCGGCCTTCCACATCGGGATCGCCATGATGCTGAATATTTCCTGTTTTGTTACAGACACCAGTGGGAGCGATATCTTGAAGATGACGTGGCTGCTCGTTGTGGTGCCTTCGGCATGCATAATTTTATAAAGCTGGATCACATTAGCCGATGCTACTGGAAGCACTTGATCCGGTGGGATATGTTCCCGAATCTGATCAAGTTGCTCCCTTAGTTGTTTGGGAGATACTAGCAGTGGGCTAATTGTTCGATGGCGAACGTCAGTGAGCACATTGGTTATCTCACTCTGCATCCGCTGCAATCCAGTTGCCACCAGTGTTAGCTGAGCTGTCAGACTCATAAACGCTTGCTGTAGGTGGTCGCCTTGGTATTTTCCTCTTTCCAGATTGATTGTCCCTAGCGTTTTGATCCGGTCATTGGTGGCTGAACTGCTCGTCCTGACTATGTTTATTGTAGAATCCAAGATTGATGTCTGATTTTTCAAGAGCATCATTAATACGTCTTCATTGGATTTGACCTCCTTGATCACTTTGGACATGTCATCGGCGTATCTTGAGTCTAGAACGCAAAATAGTGAGTTCGCTACATTTCCAACTATGTCCAGTGGTGCTCTTCGTTGCCGAGAATGATGGATCAACTCATTTTCCTGATTGTAGTTCGCTGTACACATGTTGAAAATGCTCAGACACTGATCTACAAGCGTTGATGTTCCGGAGTTCTGAACATTTGTGTTTCAGTTCCGATATCCCGTTGGCCAATATTCCCATGTCGCTCCAATATGGCTTCAAATCGTAATATACAATTATTTTCCAATTATTTGCCGAGCCGTTCGTAGAATATTCCTGGCTGGCTTGCAAATGGCGTTATGTTGACTGCCTGTCCCATTGCTAACGGAAGGATCAGTAGCATTGCTAGTAATGTTGGGAGGATTGGAAATGATGCTTTCCTTTTTTGCGCAGGGCTCTCTTCTGCCTGCGCCGTGTCCGCGCTGCCGCTGTGCGGCCGTTTTGTGGCTACTTCTTCTTTTATCAGCGGTGCTAAACGAGTAACTGCCCTTTTGTAGATCCCTGATGCGGTCTTTACATCTACGAGCCGGATCTGGTTATCCTTGCCTGGATATGTCTTCACTATCCGTCCCATGGGCCAGCTCATTACCGGTATGTTGTCTTCCTTTACCAGTACTCGACATTCTGTGCCATAGTTTTCCACTTGGTGCGCATCTGGAGCTCTTGTAGGTACTCCATGGACCACTGATTCCAGAACGATTGTTTGAGCCTCGATACCAGTTCCCATCTTCTGACCAACGTTTTTTCCGGTCGGGCAAGATTCGCATCGGGCGGTGCCACTAGAGGTTCGCCAATTAAAAAATGGCCTGGAGTGAGCGCTGCAGTATCTGTTTGATCAGCTGACATCGGGGTGAGGGGCCTTGAATTGAGTATCGCCTCAACCTCAATGACCACCATGTTGAGCTCTTCAAATGTTAAAGACGCTGTGGCTGTGACTGATAGTAGCCTTTTCGCCGATTTTACAGCAGCTTCCCATAAACCGCCAAACGACGGTGCTAGCGGTGGGATGAACTTGAACTCCACCTGCTGTTTATTGCATTGATTAATGATCCTGCTCTGGGCTTGCTCTGTGAAAATCGTTTCCTCCAGTATTTTTAACTGGTTGTTGGCACCAACAAAGTTCGTGGCGTTGTCACAGTGAATGGTCTGACACTTTCCCCGTCGGTCCAGGAATCGTCGGAGAGCGGCTAGAAACGCGTCCGTTGTTAGATCGCTTACTAACTCCAAATGTACTGCCTTTGTGGCGAAACAGCAGAATACTGCAATGTACGCTTTATCTGGCCTTTTTCCACGGATTTTGTGGTGAATCCAAAAGGGGCCGCAATAGTCGACTCCAGAATTAGAGAACGGACGCGCTTGTGTTACTCGATCTGCCGGCAAGTTACCCATGATTTGATGCATTAATTTGGGCCGTGCTCTTCTGCATTTTACACAATTGTGGATGATGCTCCTGGCCATTGTTTTGTCATTTGGAACCCAGTATTGTTGTCTGGCTATGGCCCTCAATGCTTGTGCTCCACAATGCATGTTTTCCTCATGCATTTCTCGTAGCAGCATTTTCACAATCGTATCATTGTACGGGAGCAAGATTTGATGTTTGGCAGCATATGGAAGATTGGATTCTTCCAACCTTCCTCCGACTCTGATGAGTCCGTCAGTTCCTATTATTGGAGACAAAGAGATGATTGAGCTTTTCTTGTCCCTTCTGTGGACGCGAAGTTGTTTATACTCAGCACTGAATTCAGTTTTTTGAATCGTGCTGAAGATGATCGTTCTAGCATGAGCCAGCTCGCCTGCACTTAGTGTAGTTGTTGGAGATCGGTTCTGTCTACGACAAAAGCGCATCATATATGCTACAATGCGTTGCAATTTGTGGAAGGAGTTGCTGTGCTTGCAATTGTATAGCTCGCTTCCTAGTTAATCCTGGCAGATTGGCAAGCTGACTTGCTTTACTTTACGCTCCAGATCGATGGGATTAATGGTCGGTATTTTTGACCATTTGTCTCGAGAGCCGTGCAGAAACAGGGGGCCATATAGCCACAGGTTGTGTTCTGCTAACTTGCTTGCGGCACTTCGTCTTGACAGTACGTCTGCTGGATTATTTGCGGATGACACATGTATCCATTGTGCATGATGTGACACTGCTTGGATCTTTGCTATCCGATTAGCCACGAACGTGTGGTATGAGGATGCAGACGCATTTATCCAGAAGAGGACTACTGTTGAGTCAGTCCAGAAGTACCCCAATGCCTTCTCCTCAGGCAAACGTAGATCCTTTCTGACTCTGTGGGTCAGTTCAGCTCCCAAGACTGCGGCGCATAGTTCTAGCCGCGGTAAAGTCTCCTTGGCGGATGGCGCCACTCTCGATTTTGAGCGCACCAGCCGAACTGATACTTGATTATTTTCGTATGTCGCTCGTACATACACTGCCGCTCCATATGCTCGTTCCGAGGCATCGACAAATGTGTGCAACTCTTGCGTGACTGGCACTCTTCCTTTAAATATATGCCTTGGTATTTGCATAGTATTTAGAGCTTGCAAGTCAGAGCGGTAGTTTTTCCAGTCCAATTGAAGGTGCTGAGGTAGCTCGTCGTTCCAGCCCATCTTTAATTCCCAAAGCGTTTGCATGAAAATTTTCGCCTTGACGACCACCGGAGCAAATAATCCCAGAGGATCGAATATTTGCGAAGATTCTGAGCTGACCACCCGCTTTGTGATGGTTGAGGCTTGCTTTTTTGAGATCGTCCACACAAATGATCCCTTTGAGGCATCCAAAGTAAGCCCAACGTCTTAACACTGTAATGCTGAGGTGTTTCATCTAACTTGACGTTGGGGACAATATCTTCTTGCGGAAATTGGGTCAGTATTTCATTGTTGTTTGAGCGTCACTTCCGAAGCTTGAATACGGACGGTAGCAGAATTTTGTTCAATTCCTACTGAATCTGGATTGCCTCTGGAATGCTGTGTGCTCCTGTGAGACAGTCGTCCACATAGAAATCATGCTTGAGTATAGCTGACCCAAGCGGTAAATGCTTTTTATTCTTCTCAGCTAAATAATCCAAGCATTTTGTATCAAGGAATGGCGCTGACGTGGTCCCGTACGTGACGGTTTTTAATCTGTAGAATTTCAGATCGTCTGACGCCTTTTTCCGCCATACGATCAGCTGATGAAACTGATTATCAGGATGCATCCATACTTGGCGATACATATTCTCTATGTCCGCGGTAAATACATATCTATGGGTGCGGAATCGTAGCAGAATGGCGAATAGTTCGCTCTGTACCGTGGGTCCAGCATATAATATATCATTTAATGATTTATTACTTGACGTTTTACAGGACGCATCGAAAACTACCCGTAGTTTCGTGGTACTGCTTTCGGTCTTCAAAACACAGTGATGTGGAATGAAGTAATGATCCGATGGTATGTGTGAGGAATGTACCAGTTTCATGTGTCCGAGACGTTCGTATTCTTCCATGAAGTCTACGTATCCTTTCCAGACTTCTGGTTTTGTTCGTCGCTCCAGTGCCAAGAACCTATTGGTTGCTGTTGTCTGAGATGCCCCCAGGGCTGATGTTTCCTCAGCAATTGACAGCTTGACAATGAACTTCCCATCGATTGCAAATTGTAGGTTAGCTGCGAAATGATCGAGCCTTATCTTTGGTGTCTAGATTCTCTAGTGTCCAAAATCGCTCTAACAGTTTGTCAACCTCCTCTTCAGTGGTTGCCGTCGCACAAAGTGCTGCTGAATCGTGCTCAGCAGAGATTTTCCCGGCCACAATCCATCCCAACTTTGTATTCTGGAGGATTGGGCCTTCTGGTCTTATCATCATTTGATTTGGCAGTAGCAAATAATAATAATGCTCTGCGCCGATAAGCATGTCAATTTTTCCTGGTTTGTCAAAATTTGGATCGGCTAGGATGACGTTATTTGGAATGTGTATGTGTGGTCAGCTATGATATGCGGCAGAACAAAGGCTTCTACCTGTTGAGTAAAATCGTTGTGCATCGATTTCATGAGCACATTTGCTCTGGCCCGACTTGTTTTCGGATTTCCTCCAAAGCCCTCGATGCGTAATGATGCATTGTGTAGTTTCTGAGATAGCTTGGAGGCCATTCGTTCAGAGATCAGATTGATTTGTGATCCTGAATCCAGCAAGGCTCGGAATGTGGCCACATGACCATTGCTTGCTTTTAGCAATACCTTAACTGTGGCTAACAAATTGTAGCTTTTGTTGCTTGCTGCTCCTACAGAAGGTGTTTGTGGATCTGTTGCCGCGCCTGATGAAGTCTCCAGGTGCAGCAATGTATGGTGCCTTTTATCGCATTTAAAGCACATACGGCCTCGGCAATCCTTTGCCTTGTGGGTGCTGTTAAAACAGTTTGCACACAGTTTTTGTTTTTGTACCCAGTTAAGTCGATCGGGTACTGTTTTGCTGCGGAAATCATCGCATTTGTATAGCGCATGAGTCCGTTTGCAGAACGGGCAACTTGGTTGCCTTCCTGCGCTAGCAGAAGTGCAAGATGGGTTCTTCTGTTCCCTTTTTTGCTGCTGACTGCGTTTTCCTGTTCCCAACACTCGACTTCGCTGGTCCAGGAAACTTAGCATCGTATCGAGCCCTTGAAGCTCTCTTGAGCCATCTAACGATTGTTCGTACAGGGCTCTATTCGCAAGATCCAAATTTTGTTTTATGATGGCAATTATGATTGTATCCCAGCTGGATACATCAATAACTAGTCCCTTTAAATATGCTAGAGACTCAATTAATGTAATATACAATTCCTTTAATGACTTTGGGTCGTCATAGTTTGTTTGTTGTTGCAGGAGACGATTGAGAATTGTATCTGCTACATGGCGGGGATTGTTATATGTGTCAACTAATATTTCCCACGCGCTCATGTAGCTCTCTGTTTTTAGATCGATATGCCTTATTAATCTCTCTGCCTCTCCAGTCACAGTGGTTTTAAGGTACCACATCTTTTTGACTGTGGGCATGTTGGTATCATGTATCATGCATTTGAATAAATCAAAGAATTGTGTCCATTTGAGTAGATCCCCATCGAACTTGGGGATGCTGACTCTGGGAAACTGCACATCTTCATTGCTAGATGTATTGCTTTATGCCCTCAGGACTTTCTGTACTTCCCTTTCTAGTCGGAGGAACGACTGCATGTCGTATCCTTCCCTGACCGGGTCTTCGTACTCTTCATGGATTGAGAAATGAATCTCTTGGTATTGGGACCACAATGAGTTTATTGAACTCTTTGACACGGCCCTGCCGGTCTCTGAACCCTCTTTCAGAGCCCGTTTGATTGATTCGGCGATTGCATTTTGTCGCCGACATGCTGATATCAGCTTACGTGCAGGTTGCGCTATGCTTGCAGTTTCCCGGCCGTTGCTCGCTGTTGCCTGATTTGGGGCATTGCTTGAGCTCTGAGCCATTGTATCGACTATAATATTTCTGTATTTGTCGTATGAATCACGACAGTAGACGTAGAACTTTAAATATTCTTCCGTTCTATATTTTGCGGGAATATTTTTGTCGTTTTCCGCAAATGGATTCCATGCTTCATCGAAAGCGGCCAACTTTGTCGTATAGTACGTTGGAATTAGTTTCCTTTCCGCTGAATCTTTTTTATAATTGCGGATAAGCCTCGAGATCTCTTTGCTGATCTCATCCTGCAAGTCTAACGCCTCTGTGACTGCTTGCTCCTCCTTGTTGGACATATTGACAATTGTGTAGATTCCTGACCGGTGGGAGTGTTTTATTCGCTTTACCAGCTGGATACGCTCCTATTCGCAACCGTCTGTGGTCGAAGGAATTAACAACTTGGGGGATTTCTAGATAGAAAAAAGGATTTGAAGGCTCTTGACTGCGGGAGGTTCCAAAGAATTACGGAACTTTCCCTGTCGGTCTCACCAATTGTTTTCTGGCAAGAGTGAAAAAATCTGGAAGACTCCCAAAAGTTACGGAATCTTGCTGGGGGTCTGACGTATTCAGGACAATTTCCTGTGAGTCAGGGCTCACCAATGGTATTTATGGCGAGTGAAAATTAGGAAAATCTCAAGAGTTACGGATTATCCTGCGGGAGGTTTCTATGAGTTAGCGGAAATTTCCCTATGTTGACGTCCACGGCTAGCGTGTTCGTCGGGGTCACCAAAATGTAAAGTGTAAGAAGGCTTAGATGCCTGGCCAATAGTGCATAAACTATTTGACTGTTTGTTGTCGCAACTAGCACTTGAAACTAGGTGGACTTGTTTGAGGGGTTTGAGTGCATGAGTCGTTCTAAAAGAACAGCATGAATAAAAGCTCTGGGTCTGCGTTAGAACTTTTACTGACTTTATTAATGAAACTTAACAATATATATAGGTACACAAACGCTTATGCTAACAGAAATAACGTATAAGAAATAGTGTGCGGTTACTTGTGAATGTGGGTTAGTGTCGCGAACTGAGACCATCGCCCCAGTTCATTTCCTCGTCTCAGTTGACCATGATTGTTCGCTTGACCTGGTAAATGATACTTTATTTATGACAAATGCAGGTCACTGTGACTGAAGAGTTGTTACATAATGTGTGTTGTGTTTTGAGATATTCTTACTTATGACTACATACTGCTGCGACTGAACAGTCATACTTTGCTTGTAGGAGGGGCAAGGTGCTGAGGGATCCTTCATCGGCAATTAGGTCAGAGCAGATTTCGTACTCTTTTTCAACCTTGTCCCATAAGGCTCGCACTTGGTGCAGACGGAATTGCAATGTGTGTAAAGATTGCGAAGCCTGACCAGGAGTGTTGATCTTGTCTTCGAAAGCGCTGACGCGATCGCTCACAGCGATGAATTTATGCAACGCAGCGGTTGCGGCCGTTGCCTGATCGGTTACCGACATTTTCCTACTAGCGCGTGTGACCCTCAGGAATTTAGTCCCGGATGCAGAGGGATTCTCTGGCTGTTCCACAAGTGAAGATTCGCTCAACGTTTTCGCCACCGGTTTGGAGACGACAATTCTCGGACTTGTTTTTGAGCTCGTCGTTGGGAGGTCTCTGATCTTTGGCGTGGCAATCGAGCTTCTAGGTTTCGGGCTAGCGGACTTGGTCACTTGTTTGACGCGAGAAGGTAGCGGAGAGGAAAGGGTGGTCTTTGTTTCCTTTTTTGGTGTCGGCGTTGGCTTCTTGTCACCCTCGACGGGCATACTCAGCTACGCTCCCCAAAACTGACCCGCAGACTCGGTTTGGAAAAAAGTAGCTTATATAGCTAGAAAAATAGCTAGAAAAAATAGCTGAATGTAGCCGATGATCACGTAGAAGATAGCTGAACGCTCCTTGGAAACAAATAGCTAAATACAGCTAAAAGTTCCGAAAAAATAGCTGAATGCGTTCTAAAAAAATAAATAGCTAAATATAGCTAAAGGTTCCGGAAAAAATAAAAAAAGTTTTTACTGGAAAAAAATATACAAAATATAGCTAAAGGTTCCGGAAAACCCAAAATAGCTAAGAGCTCACTGGCAAAAATAGCTAAATCTCACTGAGCCAAACCTTAGTCCAAAACGACTAACAAAGCTGAATAGCTAAACAAAAGCAATGGAAATAGCCAAATCGTAGCACCGATGACACAGAGCGATAAATCAACCGACAGAAAACTACAAATATCAATGTCAAAAATAAAATAGCCAGAAAAAATAATTGGCTTGATACGATAGCCTAGGAACAGAATTTAGATCTGGACTTCTCTGGGAAAATTTTTTGTAATTTAGGAAAAAAGCCAAAAAAAACTAGCTAAAAGAACGGATCTAAAATAGCTATCGAAATTTGACGAAATTGAAATTTGAAATTTTCTTTGACGATTATTCGAAAAATCTTAATTTTATCTTCTGCGATCGATTTTGTATTCTGGTATGGATGCAAGACTTTGTGTGCCCTGTGTTTCTCTCGTTACTACTTGGATCGTATGAGTGCAGGTGCTTGTATATGACCAAAACGGAGACGAAATAAAATTGCCTAAATATATGTACATATGTGTGTATATGGAGTTATAGAGTTCAATGCTTAGCACAGAATAGCGCTAAGCTCTGCCCATGTATGTATGTATGTATTTGATGGAAAAATGTTGGCTGCTCGCAGAATAGCGGGAAGCTTATGTATGCGGATATAAATGTATGTCAGCAATGATTTTTAATTTTTGTGGATATATGTATATGAATATGATATATATTTATTTTAATGCTGGAACGAAATTTTAGTTTTTGGGTGTATATTTTTTATTCTTTATTAAACTTTGCATAAATCGTATAAATTAACAATTTAACAATTAATATAAAAACTATAAATTTTGGGCGTAAAAATATTTTATATTTGTGTGTATGTAAAAATTGCATGTAAATTTTGATTTTCAATTGTTAATATATGTATGGGTCTTTGGAATAATATATGTAGATATGTATATGTGTATATAATATAATATTGGTATGTGTCTTTGGAACAATATATGTATGTATTAATGTGAATGTGTATGCTCGGATATGTGTAAATAATTTAATTTATTTATTCTTGGTATGATTTGTGTGTGTATATATTTGGATTTTTTTTTGACATGCATTTTAGTTCCGGACGTGGATATGTGAAAGTGATTTTTTGATGTAATATATATATGCACATATATAAATTTAAATATGTATGTATGTACGCTTGGAAACTAGCGGATCACAGTGAAAACAATTTAGAGGGCCAATACTGGCAAAGCAATTTTGCACTTTAGAGTAGAAAAATGCACTGCGGCTAGGCGTATGTATTTTATACCTATATTCTTATATTTCTTTTCTTTTTCACTTTTCACTTATCACTTGGAACTTGGACTCGGATGGAAATAAAGCCGTTGGAAAAGGAGTATGGCGACCACGGACGAATGGTTAGGAAAAGTCGTACTTATCTTGGAAATAATCCGCAGAGGGGGCGCTGATCAGGATAGATCGCAGGCGACGAAGGACAATGAATTGGAGTGGGCGGATTTGGAACCCAAATTAAGGCCGGCTGTCGCTTGGGTAGTCGTCGTGGCCGTAGAGATCGGTTGGGGCTGGTTGCTGCTGCTGGAATTCCCACAAGTCCCGAAATAGAAGGCGGCGAGAATCGACTTCACACTTCAGTTTTTAGACTTACTTAAGACTACGAGACAAATTGGCCCGGCACCGCGGAGTGGGGGATTTCCGCTAAAAAACGGGAGCGGGAGAGAAACGGAGAGCGGGAGATGCCAGCGGGAGTGCAAGCGCTCGCCCCTACACTGCTGCTCAGAACCAAGCGCCCTTGTGGTCGAACAAAATCAATCAAAATAAAGCTAAAAAATTAAATAAATGTTTTCAAAAAACAAAATCGTTTTCTATGAGAAAATTTGATTTTTTCACTTTGATACCCTATAAATAGACGAATGGGTGGGCGTGGCACATTTTCCACTTGATATATAAATTTCACATCAATTCACTGTCAAATTCCGTTTAAATTATTGGATTATCTTATTTGGTTCAAAAGTTAAGATTTAAACAACGGAAAATGAAAAAAGGCGCCACTGTGCGGCGCCTGAAGCACTTTTGGTCTGATTAGGCACTTTGGCCTAAAAGTATGCATTTAGGTATAGCAGTGATAAGATCGTTGCCAATTATTGCACTCCGGCTGCAACTGCATCGGAGCCATCGCTATTGATCTGCTATATCGGGGTCGCAATCAAAAGCTCAGCTTTGGCACCGCGGCCAACTTCACCGGTCTATATCCGCAATCCGGCCACGTTCTTTTTTTTTGAGAGTGCCAAAGCGATCACACGCATCTTATTCCAGTGTGGGGTAAAACAAAGTGCATCCGAAATCAACAGCAGTGCAGCTGCACAACGAGGAGAAATTTTTCATTGTTATGCTGCCAAAGTTGGCGGAAAGGCTAGGTAAGCCATTAAGTGTCACCAACTGTTGTCATAGTTCTGATGGTATTTTTGTTACGACCACTTGGTTTAGGGAGTCTCCAGCGAAGCGCCCCCTTTCAGCGTAGTGCACGAGACGTTGGAGAACCCCTTCTGCGAGCGGCGAGGAGGAACGGATTACGCCGTTCTAGCGGCAGCAACGCTTGCCGTTCCGACGCTGCCAATTTCCCGGCCGGCCAGCGGAGCACCCTTACCCTTGCGGGCAGCCAAGGGTCATCTATCTCCTCCGAGCGGAGGCATCGCCCAGTGAGGCGCAGCGACCAGATCGGCGGCTAGAGAAGCCGAGCCACGTCTCCGTTAAGCGGAGCAACTTCCCCGTCCAGCGGAGAACCTCTCCGCTAAGCGGAGCATCTTCGCCGAAAATTTAATTGAACCCCAGTGTAGAAGCCCAAACCGCCGAGGATGACTTAGCCAATAAATAGCGTACATGTAGTTCCTTCGCGTTTGGCCAAAAAGCATCTTTAGAGCCAACTCGTGCTATGCACATTTTGTGACAGGGGTTAGGCTGAACATAATGATTAAATCTACGTGAAAATGTTGCGCTCTTAAGACGCTACAGTAATCCCTCAATACCAGCGCCAATCACTTTCCTTCGTTGCAGGCGTAAATTTTGTGGAAGGTTGCGAGTTTCCCAATTTCGGCGAGTGCCAGCCAGCTTTTGCTACACTGAGAGAAAACTTCTTCGAGATTAATGCATTTAAATTTAAATTTAAATGCATTAAAATTAAATTTAAGTTGTTATAAAATTTATTTGGTAATTAAAATGGAATTAAACTATGATTAGAATATTTAAAAATTAAGGAGATTAAATTAGGAAGAGTAGATAAATTAAATCTTGAGCGGTTTTAAGTTCTAAAAAAATATATATATATATAGATTTAATATATCTTATTAAAATGCACATGAAAGAAATCATGGAAAGGACTATCGCTTGAAAAGGGATCACTCGAGTTACGCTCGAAGATAGTGATCGCAGGTTGGGCGGGTTTTCAAAATGACGTAACAACACCTACGTCTCTTCGCCGAATTTCCCACATCTTTTCTTTTTCTGACTTTTTCCTTCAGATCTTCAGATCTCTATCAAAACTGTGCTTTGGAACGTTGCACGTTACAGTTATGATTATTATAATTATTAAAAAAAAGTGGCGCCCTTAGTGAGAATTTTTATCACTCATTAAGACTCATTTGTAAATAAATTCCAGTATTTTCAACCTCTTTAGTATTTTCTTTTATACGCTTTATCCTGAAATAGTCTCCGTGTAGGCTGTTAGGGTTCTGGAACTCATATGGGTACAAATTTAGTTATTCTTATTGACCGGACCAAAACATTTTGCAGGAAAATTAGTTTTCTTTTGAATTAATTGTTTGGAGTTAAAATGTTTGCGGAAAACAGAAGCGATGTAACTTCGGTTAATCCTCTGGCCTCAAACAAGAGTACCACTCTTAGTTCAAAATAACGTCAAAACCCTATACGAAAACTGAGACTTGAAAAAAAATAAGACATCTTACGACATTGTCATATCTAGTCAAACTAAGGGGGGGTAATTTTTGTCTGTCGGAAGTATTCTTGGAAAACAAGCAGCGTTGTTTTAGAACGACACTCTGTCCGGAGTAATTCAGCAGATTACTTTCATACGTTATGTTACTATTCTTTCTATAACCTCTTAATTTTGAATCCCTTAAAGGAAAATTTTGGTAAAAACAAAAAATTAATACCCTTCGATTTGCCAGACATCTAGCTCAGAGTTCAATAAGTATTTTTTGGAGTATAATCGGTTTATCTTTTTCCGCTTTAGCTAAATAGAAGTTATTACTTCCTTGTGTTTCGAACATATTGATTGAACTGAACACTTCAATTTATCGTTAGTTTTTCTTTTCGTTATTTTTCGAGATGATGCGATTGCCAGTCAGTGCATCGGTGCCGGTGTGCCCGATTTGCAAAGCAGAGATAAGAGTTGGTGCGGACACATGCCAACACGAATATCACAAGAAGTGTATTGAGAGTCATTTTAAGACGGACGATAAATGTCCCGTTTGCTTAGTGTCTTGCAGGCCGATTGGGACGCAAACGCATTCCAAGGGTTTGATTTTAGAAGATGTATCAATAGAGCCATCAGGATCGGAAAGGAACCGAAGTGGTAAAAGCACCAGCTACGAAGAGACAGCTGATGCAAACCTACCAAGCCGTGATGACCCTAGTAGTTGGTTGCATATGGAGCGAAGGTTGCTCACGTCTCTGTCAGAGAAGTTGGTTGGTTTAGTTCAGAGTAAAGTAGAAGAAAGTTTTTAACGATTGGTCGTTACCCCACCCAGTACGAATTCCAATGGAGAAATAAGACCTAATTCGCCTTTGCACAGCTGAAGTGCAAGCAATCGAAACGAAAATGTAGGTTCAAACCAGGCAGGGTCACCAAATTCTCAAAGTAGCGTTGTATCCGATTGAAATAACCGGCCTGATAAGGTCGCACAGATCCTGAATGGGTGGAAAGTGAAGTACTCAGGAGTCAGAGTCTCAGTGGACAACTTTATATATAGAGTTAAGGCCCTCACATATCAGACATTAGAAGGAAACATCAATGCACTGTGTAGACATGCTAGTACTTATTATTTTTGCGAGTTTCCCAATTTCGGCGAGTGCCATAGCACATGGTCTTTTCCTACACTGAGAGAAAACTTCTTCGAGATTAATGCATTTAAATTTGCGATGTTATAAAATTTATTTGTTAATTAAAACGGAATTAAACTATGATTAGAATATTTAAAAATTAAGGAGATTAAATTAGGAAGTGTAAATAAATTAAATCTCAAAATTCAAGAAAAATGATTTATCCATGGCAGACCTCATTCTGCATTCTTTTACAGCCATCGCTCGGGAGATCGATCTTTCGTCATTGGAAAAATTTATCATGTGAGTTTCAAAAACAAAATGAAGCGTATATTGGTCATTAAATTTGGCTGTGTATTTAAATAAAAGTCGTCGCTCCATGCCTATAACACCCCTATGCTAATTAAAAGAAGAAAATAAGTAAAAAAAATGAAGAGTAAAACAAAAAAATGAATTTATTAAAACTGCCTTAAAACCGATCAAACGAAACCCAATTGATTAAAATTAAAACAAAGAACGTATCTGAATTTGCAATTGAGTTAACTCTAATTAGAAGCCTTAAAACGATAAACTCAGAGAAAATATAAGAAAATATGGCACAAGAATTAAAATGAACTTTAGAATTAAAAACGAATTAAACAGTTATTAAAATTTAGCCAAGAGACCAACAATAATATTTTCTTACAAATTTTGGGTTCTCCCAACCTTAATAATAACTTAACATATTACTGTTAGATTAAATATATCTTATTAAAATGCACATGAAAGAAATCATGGAGTAGCCCTTTTCCCTTGAACTCTGTAGATGATTCTGCAGTCGTAAGGGTATCAAAAGGGAATCACTCGAGTTACGCTCGAAGATAGTGATTGCAGGTTGGGCGGGTTTTCAAAATGACGTAACAACACCTACGTCTCTTCGCCGAATTTCCCTAATCTTTTCTTTTTCTGACTTTTCCCAATGTCTCTTTAGGAATTAATTTTACTTTTCTCTACCCAATTTCCGATAACTTTTCGTATGCCGTCGCCAGCACGCTCAATTTCTTGATTAATGATTATAAGCCACTGCAGATCTGAACGAGCATATCGTGCTAAAGAATTAATTTGGGACATTTATTTTGAAAGATGAAATATCCCTAGCGTAAGAAAATTTGAATTTTACCACCTTTAATTTTAAAGTCCCGCAGCACCTTCGGATACCGACTCTTTCCTAACACTTGATCTCAGAATTCTGGGATTAAATTCTGAGGTCAAGGGCTGTGTCGCGGCGGCTGCCGTTGCATGCATGCATTTGAATTGATCGAAACTCCCCATCGAATTTCGGGATGCTGATGCTCATTGTTTGATGCATTTGTTTGCCCACCCAAGACTCTTTGCACACCCCCTTCTAGTCGGAGGAACGAGTTCATGTCATATCCTTCCACGACTGGGTCTTCGTATTTTTCATGAACCGAAAAATAGATATCCTGATATTGGGTCCATAATGAATTTATTGAATCCCTTGTTATGGCCCTTCCGGTCTATGAATATTCTTTCGAGCTCATTTGATTGAGTCGGCAATCAGCATTTGTCGCCGATATGCTGATATTAGCTTGCTTGAAGGTTGCTGTAAACTTAAAGCGTATGCATTTTCAAGGGCATTACTCGAGGTTGCCTTTCCGGGGGCATTGCTCGAGGTTTTCGCCTTTGAATCGGTTCTTTATCTGTCGTATGACTCACGACAGCCCACGTAGAACTTTAAATATTCTGCGGTTCTATATGCCTCTGGAATATCAAATCGATTTCATACTTCATCGACTGCGGCCAACTTTGTTTTATAATAAGTTGAATTTAATTTTCTTTCCGATGAATCCTTTTTAAAATTACGGATGAGTTTAGAGATCTCTTTAATGATTGTTTGAGGCTGGATACTAACTGCCATATTTTTATCAGAGTTTTTCAAGGTAGGGCATAATTCGCAGTAGAAATTCACCAATTAGGAAATGACCTGGAGTGAGCGCGGATGTATCCGTAAGATCAGATGACATCGGAGTGAGGGGCCTTGATTTGAGTACCGCCTCGACCTCAATGATTGCCGTTTTGAGCTCTTCAAACGTTAGTGATGCTGTGGCTGTGACTGATACTAGTAGCCTTTTCGCCGATTTTACCGCAGCTTCCCATGGCTCGCCAAATGACAGCCCTCGAAGTGGGATAAACTTGAACTTCACATGCTGCTTACTGCATTGGTTTATGATCCTGGTCTGGGCCTGTTCTGTGAAGAGCCTTTCCTCTAATGCCTTCAACTGGTTATAGGCATTAACAAGGTTCGTGGCGTTGTCACTATGAATGGTCTGACACTTTCCACGTCGACCCAAGAATCGTCGAAGAGCGGCTAAAAAGGCGTCTGTTGTCAGGTCGCTTACTAATTCCAGATGTACTTATGTAGTGGCAAAACAGCAGAATACTGCAATGTACGCCTTATCTGGCCTTTTTGGATTATTGGTTGGATGCAAGATCTGATGCTTTGCGTTATATGGAAGGTTAGATTATTCCAACCTTCCTGAGACTCTGATGAGTCCGTCATTTCCTATTATCGGAGGCAAGGAGATAATAATATAATAATTTGTAGTTATTAATAAATCTTTACGTACTCGATGTTTCCAATATTTCTTCAATTTCTCTCAAATTTTTTTCGGCTAATATTCTATTGTGATAATTTTTGCTCTTTTGGTTCCATAGAGCTGGACGTAAAAAGGCTTCACTTATTAAATGTTCGATGTCCATTTCGTTTTGGGGTTCTCTCATAAATGACACCAAATGCAATAAAAAGGAAACAAAACGCATGAAAAGGAAACAAAACGCATGGAAACTGTAAAAAAAGCTCAGAATGCAACAAAAAAGTCTGCGAACTGCAATTAAAAGGAAACAAAACGCATGAAACCTGTAAAAAAGCTCAGAATGCAACAAAACAATTGTAAGTTCTAAGCGAGTTGAAGCGATAAAGCACGTTGCAAACTGCTTTCTCGCTTTGCTCTCGCTTTCTCGCTTGAACTCGCCACTCGCTTCGCTTTCACTCTGATATCTTTCGAGCGATTTCATATGAAAAAGGTTGCAGTGATTTATCGCTCGGTTTATCTCGGTTTTGTTTATTACAAAAGCGTATCATTTATGTTACAATACGTTGTAGTTTGTGGAATAGTGGCTGCGGGTGCAAGTTTAGATTGTATTTCCTACATTTCTAAAAAACATCTGTTAAGTTCTTGAGCAAATGTTTTTAGGAACAACCGATTACTATTAGATCATCCATATAAAGGAATGCTTGAGAAGGTTCTAGTCCAGGGAATGGAATAGTCATCATTCTCTGAAATGAGCTAGGAGCTATTTTTAATCCAAAAGGTAATCGCGTGAAAAAAACAATCTTGAATTTTGTTCTAGTTCAATTTGATGGAATCCTGACATTAAGTCAAGGCATGCGAAGTATTTTTTTCGACCAAATGTCATACATTTTAATAGTGGAAATTTATCAGATATTAACTTTTTATTAATCTAGCGATAGTCAATAACTAACCGAAATTTCTTTACTTCTGACCCGGGGGATGATATCAGATATTAACTTTTTATTAATCTAGCGATAGTCAATAACTAACCGAAATTTCTTTACTTCTGACCCGGGGGATGGTTTTTTAGAAACAAGTAAGAATGGGCTATTGTATTCGGATACGGATGGTTCAACAATCCCGTTGGAGATAAACTTTCCTACTTTCTTTTATATTTCATTCACCTAACTATGTGGGCTTCGATAGTTTTTTATGTACACTGGTTCATCATATTTTAATCTCAGTTTTTGCTTATAGAAATTGTTTGTAGTTATTTATTTGGTTTCCAATCCGAATATATCGCTATACTGGGTGCATAAGCTAGAAAGCTGTGATTTGATCTGTGGAGGAAAGTTTTTTGAAAGTTGAGATAATACAGATTTTTCTCTATTGTTTAGATTTGTTTTGACTACATCGCAGTTCAAAAGTGATTCATATGTTAGATTATCTGTACTGACTACTTGGTCGGTATTTGTTGTATTAAGTAGCTTTATAAAAGCTATGCTATGGTATTTGCAATGTAAATACCATGTTGAATTTCTTGATTTGGTATTAATACACTGTCTTCTTTTGATTTAAGTTGTATTTTTGGAATAACTTGGTATCTTGCTGGTAGAAGTATTGAGTTTTAGCCAGAACTGTGAACTATTGGTACATTAATTGGAAATTTTAAGTCAATAATTATAATCCAATCTTCAGACGGCTAAAAATATAATTGACAGTTTGTGACGCCCCTTTTAGAGGCGCCACAACGGCATGTAAATAGAAATAAACCCTTGTATATATTAACTATAAGCTTGTAAATATAGATAAGTAGAAATAAGGAATAGTATTAATTACCGACGTAAATATATTTGCTGTAAACATAATCCTAAGCACAACCTAGAAAATCAAGTCTGTACATATGAAGAAACCATTAATCATTAGAAATAAGCGTTAAGAAATATTAGTCTGTAAGCTAGGTGAGCGAACCCTAGAACTCTTGTTAATATTAACAGCCGATAGTCGGCTGACTTCGACAGGGAGAACTAGCTCGCGAACGAATAAGAGAAGATAGTCAGCAGGATCCGCTTATCGGCCTCTTCCGTTACCGATCGCCCAACCGACCAGTTGATCTCGCTCCCGAGTGTACCTCCGAAAAAAACGTACTAAAACGTGAGAGAAAACAGTGAATTCGACAGAGACCAAACTAACCACGAGCCTGCGAGCCATGCGTAAAAGAAAACCAGCTAACTTAGTGCGCGCCTACCTTCGCGTCCTAGCGAAAACTTACGGCCGCTGCTGCCGCCGCCGCGAACCGCGTGTGCCGCGCCGTGCCAGCTTCCACACAAACAGACACGTGTGCCTCGATTTAAGTAAGTCCAAGTTAAGCCCTTTTGTAACTAACTACTGCGTAGCGCATAGCCTACATTGTCAAATATATACATATATAGCCAATAACAACAACCTAACCTCACTTTGACATATTTGCTTTTGGCCGCGTGGGATTTTTGTTATTTCAGCTTTCATTTTCGCCGTGCCCGTTGCCAGTTTCGAGACGCGGTTTTCACCGACTGCGACACTGCAGCAGCCACGGCAGGTTTACTGTTGCGAAACAGGGCCTGCCCAAAAATCAGCCGCAGCTGCGCCTTCGGCCGAACGAGTGCCATAGTCAGTCAGCTTTTAGCCACGGTCGGTAAAGAGGGACTGGAGGCATCAACAGTGTTCTCGTGTCCTCCACCCGATCGATCATCGGGGAGTGACCGGAGGACTCAAATACATGAAATCGGGGTAGAATACACGGTTTAGATGCGTTCCCGGTGGTATTTTCCTCCTAAATATGACCCTTCCTACTGTCAGTCCCACTTTTATACAAATTGTCTTGTATAGGCCCCCTGGCCGCGATTGAGGTCTACCCCCGCCAGAGAACTTCGTTACAAGTTGTATTTTTTAATAAAATTAATTCCTAATATTCCATCACATCGAATAGATAATTGTAAACTCACGATACGCAAATTGTGTGGAACTCGTCGTCTGTATTTCAATAGAAACTAGACCTTTGAATTTGGTTATTTCTTGGCTTACTATACCCTTGCAGGGTATTATAATTTCAGTCAGATGTTTGCAACGAAGTGAAGGAGACATCTCCGACCTTATAAAGTATATATATTCTTGATCAGGATCAACACCCGAGTCGATCTAGCCATGTCCGTCTGCGGACGGGTCCGATTATACGCAAACTGGTCTCTCAGTTTCAAAGCTATCTGAATGAAACTTTGTAGTTAGTCTTCTATATACTCTCACTCGTACATAAGTCGGAATGAACCGGATCGGACGACTATATCATATAGCTGCCATAGGAACAAATGGAAAAATTTTCGAAAAAAAAATTATAACTATGTCAGTTTTCAACATCAACTCATACCTTCGCTGTTTCTCAACATATTTTCATCAAATTTGAGATTTGGCCACTTTGTTCCTGAATTTCGGTTTTAATTTTATAAAAATCGGAGACTATACCTTATAGGCAACATTTTTGGCGTTCAATAAGGAAAATGAGTGAAAAAACTATAACTTTTGCTGTTTTTATACTATGTACAAAAAGTACACAGGTATTGTAGTTTTGTGCGAGTGCGATTTTCTGTAACAGGCAGAAAGAGGCGTAGCACCCAAAAGTTACCTAAATACTGGTCAGGACCACTAAAGGAGTCGATATAGCCATGTCCGTCTGTCCGTCTGTCTGTATGAACGCCTAGATCTCAGAGACTATAAGAGCTAGAGACACCAAACTTTGGATTTAGACTTCTTATATCTGCACGCAGATCAATTTTGTTTTCAATTTTTGCTGCTCCCCTTTTTCGAGGAGCTATTTGAAAAAAAGTATATCTCCTAAATTTATAAAGTTATGTAAAGTGTATTAAAAAGCTTGACGTATTTTATAAGAATACACAGATTGTCTAAATTGCATTGCGATCGTGCTTTAAATACCGGAGATATAGGCTTTATACTTTTTACATATGTATACAAGAGGCAACCCAGGCAAAGGGCTCCAAATAAATCAAAATGTTCATTAAACATTTTAGTTATGTTCACATTATTTAGAAAATAAGATTGCTCTTTTTGAATTGGTTGGTGGTGCAGCTGGCTAAGCTGAAGTCTTTTTGAAATATTAGTTGTCACGGGTTCGAATCCCGTCGGGTGAAAACTTTTTTATTTTTAGCAAATTGTTGTTTTTTTTCAGAAAATCAAAATAATTACAGTATTTAATACTAAGAAATAAAAAAATGCAAGCAAAAAAATATACTTAATTTTTTTTAAATTAAACAAATTGCTTATGCCTGCGGTTGATTCGAACCCAGGACAATTGCTTAAAAAATTTTTTGTGCAGCTTTTCCCACTGAGCTATCGACTGTGCTCTTGAATGGGAAGACATTTGCATTTTATGTAAATTTGTCTCCGTTTTTTATTCTTATTGTCTTTCTTTTATATAATTTTGGGACGCGCCTTGTAATGGTACAGGGTATTCTATTGTCGGGATACCCGACTGTATGTCCATCTTGTTTTTTTTTAATTTGCAATTTGCAAGGCTATACAAACTTCGGTGAGCCGAAGTTAGCTTCCTTTCTTGTTCCTTTTGTCTATGGTCTATGGTCAAGATAAGTAGTACTATTTTCCTAACCATTCGTCCGGGGTCGCCATAATCTTTTTCCATCCAATTACAAAAAGTGAAAAGTGATATATGTGCCTATATTAATATAAATATATACGCCTAGGCACACTAAATTTCTTTCTTGTTTTTTTTAAGTGCAAAGTGCTTTGCCAATATCGGCTCCCTACCTAGTTTTTGCTGTGATCCGCTAGTGTCCAATCCAATATGCATATATATTACAGCCAGAAACACATTTAATTTTATTAATATTCACGTCCGGCACTAAACTTCAATTATCTTCGTGTGCTCACTCACTGTTCCATTTTATTTAAGTGCTTTTTGGTAAACCACATATGTCGTCTTTGTATTTGTTCCACAACTGAATTGGTTGTGAAGGAAAACATGTGGTAATGATAATTTCGAATTTCGTATTTGGAACGCATTTAATGAAACAACTGAATCCGCAAGTGTTAAATTCCAAGGAAAATCGGTTTCCAGCAAACCCTATAGTTGACATGCTTCTTTGCTTAAGTTGTGAATACACTTTTTGCTTACTTGCATGTACGGCGGGGCAATGTTCGAACGTGGTCCTCTAGGCATTTTGGACAGTTTTTTTGCTTTATAAGACTTATAGTATTGCAGTGCTCAACTTTAAAATTCGACTAAACATATGTATGCTATATTATTACTACGGTGCCCGAGACCTTTCCAACGACCATGAAAATCGGTTTGTGAGTTCTGGAGTTATAGCATCGGGAAGGAAAACCCAGTACATTTTTATATTATAGATATACGTACATACATATACCAAAAATATTCATCCGCACATACATATCCCGATCTTTTAATAAGATTGCAGAAACACATATCCCATATTTAATACACATATCCGAAATATTAACCACAAATTATAAATATATATATTTACCAATTTATAATTTATAATACAATATTTAAAATGTATATAATTACTGGCCAATTTATATAAAAGAAAAATAAAAAACCAAAAAATAAGAATAAATTAAATAGTCAAATCGAAAACCTTTGTTCCAGCAATAAATAAATATTTATCGTGTATAGACAAATAATTAGTTTTGTTATATTCGCTCTTGACATACATACATATATCTCGATACATATTTGGCAAGCCACCCGCTATTCTGCGTGGAGCGAAAATCTTCCATAATCTACATATATACATACATACATGTTCCGGGCTTAGCGCTATTCTTTGCTAAGCATCGATCTCCGCAGCTTTACATACATACTTACATATATTGGGCGATTTTTTCCTTCTCCGCTTTTTTCATACAGCGTGCACACGCACCTGTACTCATACAATTCCTCAGTACTAAGTGGCGATACAGTATCGGTCAGGCAAAAATCTTCTACCTGTACCTTAATACAAAATCTATCCCAAAAACTAAAAATTAATACTATATTTTTCGAATAATTTTTAATTCATTGTCAAGAATATTTCCAAAGTCGATAGCTATTGTAGAGTCATTTTCCAGCTAGTTTTAGCTTTTATTTTTGTGTCGCACAAGTTTTCGCTTCTTTTCGTTGTGTTCCGAAATTACTAAAATTTAGCTAGATGATTAAGATTGGAATTAATGAATTCGGCTAGACTCCTAGGCTATCGTTTCAAGTTTTATTTATTCTATGGCTATTTTATTTTTTTTTGGCATTTTTCGGGCGGTTGATTCTTCGTTCTTGTTTTCATTGGTTCAACGATTTGGCAAAAAAGTTTGCGTCGATTAGCTGAATAACTGGCTAATAATTTTTCATTTCCCAATTTTATTAGCTCGTTCCTAGCCATTGGGGTTAGCTATTCATTCAGCTTTTTAGTTTTTATTAGGTTTTCCCCAAAGTTCGGCTGAGCTATATTCAAGCATACTCATATAAACATACATATTTACAGGTATAACCGTCGGCAAGTCGACGCTTCGAACTTGGGCCATGCACAAGCCTATTTACACACACATTTTGTCTCCAAACTGCGACTAATACAGCAGCGGTCAACCACATAAGTCCACCCACATAAAATAATTATTGAATTATTTTTGTTTTTTATATAAAATTCCAACTAACTAACTCAGTTAGAAACTTGCATGCGCTACCACTTCCGCATTGTGTGACCGTATATGTTTTCTCGCTGAGCTGAATTATTGAGCTTTCAAAGACTTCGGCAATAACCAATAAAATTGACAATATACTCAGTAAATCTATTCCGTTGCCGATTGGTTCCTAAATCCCAAATCCATTTGTAAACAATTCAAAACATATTTCTGTAAATAAACAATCCGGATTTTCGAAAACATAGGATATATTATAGATTTACTGTGACCCCATCCATTTTAAATCAATTTATTTTGACTTGTGATCGTTTGAGCCAATTCGAATGCTGGATTGCAAGCAGCGCCCTTCCCATCTCAGTATACGTGCAAAATTCATCTCGATCAAGTCCGAGCATTATGGGCAAAGGTCGAGAAAGAATACGAAGCTTGTTCTGAGCTAATTTCAGTTGATTTCGAGGCGCGGCGGACATCTTGCCCACGCTTAAGGAAAAATACGAGGATGCCTATTTTACCTACGAAAGGTGTGCTACCCGGCTCATAGAACAGATCGACACGATCTCTTCTAAACCCGTTCCGCTCCAAAGTTCCTTTCCGTCTGGCTGTCGGCTTCTTCCGTGCGATTATCTTCGCTGGCCGACTTTCCGAGATCTTTTCACAGCGGTCTATATAGATAACCCTGCGCTGACCACTCTTGAAAAGTTATTCTATCTAAATGCCAAGACAAGTGGTGAAGCTCATTCCATAGTTTCCAAGTCACCACTCACCAACGATGGTTTCCGATCATCCTGGGAAAACCTAACAAAGCGTTTCGAAAGTAAACGATCGCTGGTGAACAGTAAACTGAAAGGGTTATTGAATATATGCAGTCTATCGCGCACGAATCTTCGGCAGCCTTAAGAAAGCTGCAGGATATCATCCACAATTGCCTTTGCAAGAGGTCATCAATTCCACGAGTGCACAAGCACTCGTGAATCTTTAACCTAGCTTGGAGAGCGAATTGGAAGCTCTATGTTTTGGAAGCTAGGAGGAAGAGGGAGAGATTGTCTCTAATATAATTAGATTAATATTGGATGTCGTGAAAGATATCAGAAGTTTTTTTTTTTAAATGGATATGTCTGCACCTGTGTCTATTAGAAAGACAAGTACTTTTCCAGTAGCTACATTGATAAATGAAACGAATATATTTTGACTGAGATTAATAGTATGATCTCTTGCATCTTCTACTACTGAACATTTAAAGGGTTTTGGGAGTTTCCCGATGTATTTTGGGGAACTCTGACATTGTTTTGGTTGTTGTTACCACGATTCGAGTTACCATGGCCTCCATAGTTTCCTCTATATTGGTCCCGTTCTCCATTGTTATTTTGTTACTCTGGTAGTTGTTGTGGTTATTATGATAACCACGAAAGTTGCATCTATAATTTCCACGTCCGCGATTTGCGCCGCGCTTTGGATAGCGTACATTCAAAGCAATTACTAAAAATTGTACAATCGATAAGGTAAAACTTATCATCAAAGCTGACACCTTCAATACTATAAACGATGCCGTATCACAATTTGTAAATAGTTGCTCAGAAGCAAATGGACAGTCAAACTCTGTCCGATACTACAAGCGGCATACCCGTTTGTTATATTTGCACCTTCTAAAGCTATTGTCATCTGCTCAACCTCATGTGTATACTGGTTTGCAGTTTTATTTCGTTGCTGTAGGTTCATCGGTTTTGCTAACAATACTTCTACAGTTTCGCCTTAAACGTTGCCTTTTAATCATGAAATCACTTCAGTAATTGTTGTTTCGTTTCCAATTAGATTTCTGGCGACACCTTTTAGCTTTGCTTTTGTTATGAAAACTGCTAATTGTTCGTGCTCGGCTTTTATTGATTATATTTGTAAGGCATTAATAAAACTTGTTTTGTTTTCAGCTTTACCATCGAAAACTGGTATAATTTTGGATGCTGTATAAATAAATTAATAAATAATAAAATCAATATTAGATTGTGCCATTGTAGTATTGGGGCTTATTTTATTCTTGAACTAACATGAGAATCTGTAGAATTATCCAGATCTGGCAATAAAACAACTGGAATATATGGACGTTGATGCACTACGGTCAGTACACTCAAGTGGCCACAATGAAACCAGGCACGTGCCTGCTAGGGTTAGGTATTAGTAGACGCGAAGGAAAATATAGAAAAGAATACGAGGAAATAAACTACATAAGTGGGTAAGGATTAAGGTTTTTAGTTTAGGAAGACTATCAACATGTGAGATCACCGAATACAAATCATTATAACTTGCACACAGTACTCTAAAGGCAGTTCATAGGAGGTTCTACAGTGGCGCAAAACTAAGGGTATATACGATCTAGTATTTCTACACGGAACGTGGAAATTGAGCTGGCCTAACAAGTCAGCACTTTCCACATCACCGTGAATAAGGTTATAAATAAAGGTAATACCTAGCATAGTTCTACGATTGGCTAAGGAGGGTAAGTTAATAAGGAGAAGTCTACTATAATAGGAGGGTAATCTCTGTTCAGCATCCCAGTTTAAACCGCGTATAACCGAAAAGCAAAAAATTCTTTTAAACCGATTCAATGCGTTAACTGTGGACCCCATACTGGGGGCTCTAAACGCAAGATCCAAATTCTAAGATAGGACGAACTAATGAAATATATAACGTTTTAGTTACATAAGGGGTCATCGAATTCTTTGGACCATCGTTTAATAAAGAAAGGAATGATTAACGGAATCAAATGCTTTGCTGAGTTTGAGAGTTATTATAAAAGCCGCTTATGATGAAGGAAGTGAACTCCAGAAGGTTAGTTCATCTTCGCTTAACAAATCCATGCTGACATGAAGAAATTACTGATCTACAAAGGTGCTGCAAATGTGAAGTACTAGTATTTTCAAAAAGCTTAGGGATGGCCGAAAGTTTAGAGATTCCTCTATAATTGTTGGCCTCCGAAGGTAACAACCTTCTTTGTGGAGAGGAATAATGAATGATTCCTTCCAAATAAGGGGAAGTGCGAAGTTTCTAAGGATAAGGTGAACAATTTCAGAAGGGGCGAGCACAGGGCATCGGCTCAATACCTAACTGACTTTACACGCTGAAGATCTAAAATGAGAGAGCTTTCGTTGAAACATGGACAGAAAATTGGATTCGATCTGGGGAAGCTATAAGAATACGTCTGATTTAGGTCAGTGGAAGTAGAGTATGTAGTTTGAAGCAACTTGGCAAAAAGATCGGCAATTGCCTGATCGCCCTTTACAGTTGCGTTTTCAAAAGAAAGCGATGAAGGATGGGTTACCGCCTAACGTTTAGTATTAACAAAATTATAAAACTGTTTAGGATCCTGAGAAAATTGGACCCTGCAACGAGTCAAATAGTTTTTGTAACACTGTGCGTTGAGTACGGTGAAGTTTGACCAAGCCGCGCCTGACAGGCCGATCTAGCCGATAAATCGTGAACGCAGCTGGTAAAACTTCGGAGCTAAGAATCTCCGGCTTCAGCCACGTTTCTGTGAACACAATAACATGGGAGGCAAATGCAAAACTATCAGAATACAATTTAGGCAGCTTACTACACAAGCCTTTTTCATTCTGATATCAGAGAAGTATTTAGTTTTTTTGGGCAGAGTTAGAGGATGTAGGAGGCACAGTGGTCAGGTTGGGCTTGGAAAGAGTTATACCCACAGGCCGTTTCTTTTTCTTAGCTTCATATTCTTTGACGACAACATACTCAGGCCAGAATTGGGTTGAGCATATCGTGCTAAGGAATTCATTTGGGACATTTATTTTGAAAGATGAAATATCCCTAGCGTAAGAAAATTTGAATTTTTCCACCTTTAATTTAAAATTATCGGCTTTAACTTTGCCTCGTATAAAGGCAACAACATCTTCAGATGTTTGTCCAGGGGAGAGCCGCGAAACAAATATCTGTTTCGTAGGTGGAACCGCAATGAGGACTTGTGGCAAGACAGGCTGAGTGCCTGCCGTTCAATTGTCGGCCGGTAATCCCTGGGGGGTATATTTATGGGGCTATGGGGGGGGGGGGGGGCGGAGGGGACGAAAAGGAAATTAACGGGGGAACGATCAGTCCCCCAGCACTCTCAGATATCGACTCTTTCCTAACACTTGATCTCAGCATTCTGGGATTTAATTCTAAGATCAAGGGCTGTGTCGTAGGCGGCTGCTGTTGAGAGCCCGTCGCTGGTTGTTGGGATCCTTCTCGATGCTGCACTCCAGTTGCAAATTTTTGTACGCCTTGGAAACTCATTTAATAGCGTAAGGCTATTAAGCGCTAAGAAGAGTTTTATTAAAACATGAGAACAACTCCTTAAAACTGCCCTTGGTTTGCTGCATGAAAGACTGCATTTCCCTTTCAACGTCACGACGGGCATCGTAACAATAGCGCAAGCCTATGCATTTTCTCACATCATCAACAGTCCGGCCGGCCACCCCAATGCACTTAGCATGCAAAATGTTGTCACACAGCCAGCAACCGATGATAAGATCAGTTGACAAAACAGCCTTTTTACATGTTTTGGGTTTATTTTAGGGTTTATCTTAGTAAGTTTTTCTGATTCTACTTGGTCAATGTCAGTCGGTACTGACATATCTAAATTGATACCTGAAACCAATGATCTTGATTTAATTTTTTTCCTCTGGCCATGTATTAGTATTCGTGCTTCATTAAAGAATTTTACTAGTATTTCTACACATTTTTTAATAGTTTCTTTTGCATTAGCCTCTTTTAAGACAGTGACCTTTATGATTGGGCAAAGTAAATTCTTATGTTATTTATTTCCATTCCATTATATTATGGACATGAATAATGAAATCGCTGAAACTAATTGCAGAACTCTTTGTTTAAAATAAAGGTCCCTATAATATTTTTCTTTAATCGCCTTAAGTGTAGCCATACTTTAGTTAATATATATATTTTTATTGTAGTTATTTATTTTGATTTTATTCCATTTTCTTACATTTGAAGAGTTAATTACAGAAAAAATGTTTTTTCATTAAAATATATAATGTACGCTTGACCCACGGTGCAGAGCGAATCTTTTGCAATCCTGCTACGGTTCCGCACCCACAGATACGTGTTTTCCGCAGACATAAAGAAGATGTATGCCAGGTTTGAATGCATCCAGATCACCAGTTCCATCAGTTAATAGTGTGGTCTAAAGTTTTACGGACTTAGAACCGTCACTACGGTACTAAATCTGCCCCAATCTTTGGTACTAAATGCTTGGATTATCTTGCCGAGAAGGCCAAGTGTCTATCTATCTAAACTATCGCGTGGATCCTCTGTACTCAAATATGATTTTTACGTGGTTGACTGTCTCACAGGAGCAGACAGCATTCCAGAGGCCATCCATATTCAACAGAAATTAAACAAAATTCTACTACCATCCGGATTCAAGCCCCGAAAGTGGTGCTCCAATAACCCAGAGGTATTAAGCCAAATTCCAAAAGAAGATGTCGTCTCTAACGTCATGTTAGACGAGACACTCCAACAATATAGTGCTAAGACGTTGGGTTTGCTTTGGAGGCCACAAAAGGATCAGTTATGTGGACGATCCCAAAAAGCAAAGCCTCAACCATCACCAAACGGGTGGTCAGCTCGGAATCATCGCAAATATTCGATCCGTTAGGATTATTTGCCCCAATTGTGGTCAAAGCAAGATATTCATGGAAACACTTTGGGAATTAAAGATGGGCTGGGACGACAAGCTTGCAAGCACTAAATAATATGCCAATTCTAAGGCACATATTAGAAGAAAGGGTGCCACGCAAGAACTGCAAACAGTTGTCGACGATTTAGAACGAGCATACGGAGCCGCAGTGTAGATACAAAAGTAATCAGGTATCCGTGCGGTAGTTCAGCTCAAAGTCGAGAGTAGCGTCATCAGCTAAAGATACATTATTTTTTATTTTTTTTTTTTATTTATTTATTGAGAAAAATGGCAAATAGCTGCCATATAAGGCCGTACCCTTACCTCCGACCAAGAAGGGAGTGTTTTTTAAGGATGTGCTCCGACTCACATCAGGTGGTCGGAGGTAAGGATAGGTATCGTAAAATACAAGCTGAATTAAAATCTAAGGACATCTCAACATGTAACAAATGGTAATTCTCATTATACAAAGAACATAAAACACGAAAAGGCTCATACATATCAAGGTTTGTCCTACAGACCTCCAGGGCGATAGGTCGAAAATGACGGGAAGGCCTTGTAGGAACCGAGAGCCTTATAAGGTTTAAAAGGTAATTTGATGAAATGTGACCATGGATGAGTTTGTGCATGAACATTACACCATGGCAGGTCCGACGGTCCTTAAGCGTAGGCAGGCCTAAAAGCCGCAGTCTGTCTAAGTAGGAAGGCAGACGACGATGTGGATCCCAGTTTAAACCACGAAGAGCAAACAAGAGGAATTGTTTCTGCACCGATTCTATTAGATCCTGATATTTCGCGTACTGGGGTGACCAAACACAAGAGCAGTATTCCAAAATAGGACGAACAAGAGAAACAAATAGGAGTTTGGTGGTATAGGGATCATCAAACTCCTTGGACCAGCGCTTAACAAAAGCGAAGACACCCTTAGCTTTACCAACAGTTAAACTAATGTGATCATTGAAATTCAAGTTGTGGGTAAACAAAACTCCAAGATCTGTAACTGAACTGATGCGTTCAAGAGCACCAGTCTCTAAGTAATAATTGGCAATAAAACAGTTTTTCCGATAAAATGACATAGATTTGCATTTTGAATTATTAAGAAACAGCAGATTGTTGATGCACCAGGATTGCATGTTGTTCAGGTCAGTTTGTAAAAGCAAATGAGACTCAGAGTTAGTCAGAGGCAAGCATAGTTTTACATCATCAGCGTACATCATTACCTGAGAATGAGCAACAACATTGGGCAAGTCATTGATGAAAATTGCAAAAAGAAGAGGTCCGAGATGGCTCCCTTGTGGAACACCTGAAGTCACGTAAACTAGATCCGAGAATGAGCCCTTGAAAGCAACTCTCTGAGTACGGTTAGATAAATATGTTGCAATCCAGTCAGTCAATAAAGGGGGGAAGCCCAATAATGAAAGTTTTTTCAGCAAAAGCTGGTGATTCACTGAGTCAAACGCTTTGCTGAAATCCGTGAAGATAACGTCAGTCGTTTCGAATAACAGCACAGAACTCAAGAAGGTTTGTAGTGGTAGATCTTTGTTTCATAAGCCATGCTGCGAGGAGGACAGAAATGAGCTACATTGGTGCTTCAGTTGAGCTGTAATCAGTAGTTCAAAAAGCTTGGGAATCGCACTAAGTTTTGCAATACCTCTGTAGTTCTCAACATTTGACTTGCTGCCCTTTTTATGAAGCGGAAGTATAAAAGACACCTTCCAGCTATCGGGAAAGAATGACATGTTAAGAGATAACTGAAAGAGCTTAGACAAGGGACTACATAACGCATTGGCACAGTTTCTCAATACACAACTAGGCACAAGATCGGGACCAGAAGAGAAGGATGGCTTGAGAGATTTTAAACTACGAAGAACATCGTCCTCGCCGATTGTGGGCATATAAATGCAGTTGGAGTGCGGAAGAGCATAATAATACGACGACGTTACATCAAAAGTAGTAGTAGAATACGTAGACTGGAAAAATTTTGCGAATAAGTTTGAAATATCATACTCAGAGGAAGCAGACTCAGTTTTGAGATGAAGACTGGACGGGAAGAGCTGTGATTTACGTTTAGAATTGACGAAAGCATAAAATTGCTTAGGATTCGTCTGAAACTCACTTCTGCACCGATTTAAGTGATTGTTGTAACATTCGGAATTATGCGTCAAGAAATCGGATCGAGCTACAAAATATTTAGCTCGGTCGGCTTGAAGTCCGGTTCGGCTGAATTTTTTAAAGAGTCTAGACTTCACATTTTTCAGATACGAAAGACGACGGGAAAACCAGGGGGGTTTGTGTGAGCTAACAAAAGAGGGAAATGACGGGACGAATGCATCAAAACAGGAATATAAAATGTCATAGAAACGTTCAAACAGGTAACAGGGATCGTCAGTATCATTTAAAAAGGTCCAGTCTATTGAGGATAAGTGATTATTCATATCAGTAAAATTGGCTTTGCGGAAGCAGCGAAAAGTAGCAGGCTCGGCAGGAGCACAAGGCAGTAATGGAGCCGAAGCCTCGAGAATTATCTCGATGGTGGGGTGGTAAGCATCTTCAGGACAAGAGAGAGGGTCAATTCTAGAGACATATGCATTGGCGAAGTCCGACACAAAAAGATCTAAGGTCTAAGATTTTATCACAGCGGTTTTTAATATTATTTAATTGTCCTAAAGAGAGGTCAATAAGTCCGTGAATGAAGTCGTGAGGGAGGGTGAGGGTATCCAGGATATGAAAGGGAGATTGAAGTCGCCAAGAACAATAAAGTGGTCATTTGCACCCAGAGTAGAGTGGATGTTTTGAATTAGGGATAAGTGGTGAGAATATAAATCGAAGTCAGACCTAGGTGGAATATACGAGCTAGACACATAAACAACAAAATCAAAAACTTGAATGCGAACAGCAACAAATTCCAAAGTGCAGTCGAAGTCAATTATCGGAGCAAAGTTAGAGACAAGATTTGATTTAACGGCGATAAGAACACCGCCGCCGATGCGTGTAGGACGGTCGCGCCTATAGACAACATAATTGCCTGCAAACAGTTCAGTATCACAGACAGAAGAGTTAAGCCACGTTTCCGAAAAGACAATTACGTCGGCATCAAAGGAAGCACTATTAAAAAACTACGAGCGTTCTGATAGTGGATGGAGAAAGAATCTATTAGTTTTTTGAAGGCAAAACTAGGGGAGTCTGAGGCGCACGAGTACGGGGATTATTTTTGTTAATAAATTCATGAACTATGGCATGTTCAGGCCAGACGGAAAGATCAAGAACCCTGTCCAAGAGACAATCAGAAAGTGCAATTTTAAACAAAGATATATCACGTCTTTGTTTAAAATTGAACTTTGAGACAATAAATTCGGTGCCAGAAACATTCAGCTTGCTGCTCAAATGGGTCTTAACGTCATTTTCGGAAGCACCAGGGTTCAGGCGGGAAACGAAGACAAACTTCCTCGGAGCAACGCCGGCAAGAGGCACCGGTTTACGCTGAGCAACTCCCGAGATTGCGGAGTGCTGTAGTCCAGGCGTGGTGAAAGGTGACGAAGAAACGGAGACTGCCGGTATCACAGGATGAGCGTCTCTGTTGCAATCCACCGCTGACACATTAGAAGCGGCAGCCCTCGACGTGGTAGCCTGATCAAAACTAGCAGGCTGACGATGCAAGGGTGCAGCGACATCGGCTAATAAAGGGCCAAGAGCCGCGGTTTTGGTTGGTTCAGGTGGAGCAGCCTCGCAATAGTCATCTGCCGCGTCCGAGGTGTTGACCGCGGATAGGTTTCGCGGGCTGGAACGCATAAGGGGGCTCCCAGGGTCTGGAACTTGAAGAGAAATATTAGGGAGAGTTCTCGGGTTGATAGTAGGCGCGCAACTTAGCAGTTTCAGACTTTTGAAGTGGGACTCCGCCGTCTGGAAACGACTGAAAAGCTCCCTGAAGCCAGCCGCCAGAGACTGAAACTCAAGATGAGTTTGCCTCATGAACGTCCTCATATCGGACTTGATATGTAGCCAGCTTGGGCACGTCCAGTCCAATCCAACGTGATCTGGAAGGCGATCCGCAATCCGTGGGCCGATATGCCCAAGATCAGCGCAGCCAGGGTGGGCGATATTGTCGCAGAGCCAGCAAAAAACAGTGGCCTGCCGCGGGGTGATTTTGCGGCCGTTTGGGCATTCAGTTGCACAACAGGTAGCCATAATTAGTGAAGTAAGAATGTTAAATAATAATAATTCGTAAAAAAGCTTACGAATTAAAAATTGAGGGAAAGGTTATTTAATTTGCGCGGCGAAGGAAACGATCAAAACAGAGATCGAGCGAGAATGATCAAAAGCTTTTATCTAAGCGGCACAAAAGCAGTTGTTTGATTGTATGTTCGCGGTATGCAGAAACGCTTGCACCAACAACAAAGTTGAAACGGAATGCAGCGGTAAGCGGTAACGCACAGCACACGAAAACAAAAGGGAAAGAAATAGAAAAATAAAATAAAACCGAGTTTGTTTTCGCAGATTAAAGTCACTATCTTTATACGAAAAGAACCAGATGTTTTGGGTAAACAAAGGCCGTCAAAACACGGATCGGTTGCCAAAAATTTGGACTTTGAGAATCAGGAATACACAAGAAAAACTTTGAAAGAAAACACGACCGACTCAAAGCTTGACTATGCAAATTGGCTTAATTGATGTGCTGCAGTTTTGGGAGCTGAACTAACCCATAAAGTCAGAAAGGATTTACGCATGCCTGAGGACAAGACACCTGGGTATTTATGGACTGATTCAACTGTAGTCCTGTCCTGTATAAATGCGTGTGCATCATCATAGCACACGTTTGTGGCAAATCTGATCGCAAAAACTCAAGTTGTGTCATAGCAATCTCAATGGCGTCATGTATCAATAGTTAATAACCCAGCGGATGTAGTATCAAGAGGTATTGCTGCAAGCAAATTAGCAGAGAACAGCCTCTGGCTGTACGGACCTCTATTTCTTAACGGTTCCCGATACAAGTGGTCCATCGACCATCACTCCCAGCGATCTAGAACGACGAGTGAAGCAAGTAAGTTTGCCGACATGTCAAGATCAATTGGGAAGTGAACTAACTATACAGTTGCAACCACAGCCACTCCTTCCAGAAACTATAACGCATTGTAGCATATATGATGCGCTTTTAAGACAAACGAAACCGAGCTACTACAACCACGCTGAGTGTGACTGAGAGCTGACTCATGCTAGGACAATCATCTTAAGCACCATTAAAAAATTGTATTCTGAGTTGAACGTAAACAACTTCACATCCACAAGACAGTTGACAAAGGAAGTTCAATCGTCTCCTTGTGTCCGATAATATGAAATGATGGACTCATCAGAGTCGGAGGGAGGTTGGAAGAATCTAACCTTCCATATAACGCAAAGCACCAGATATTGCTTCCTATGCTGCTACGAGAGATGCATGAAGGGAATATGCCTTGCAGACCACAACCTTTGAGAGCTTTAGCCAGACAGCAATATAGGATTCTTAATGACAAAGCAATGGCCAGGAACATCATACATAGTTGTGTCAGATGCACAAGAGCGTGACCCAAATTGATGCAAGTCATGGGTAATTTACCGGATAATCAAGTGACACAGACTCGGCCGTTCTCCAACTCTGGATGCGACTACTGCGGTCCCATTTAGATTCATCATAAAATCCGTGGAAAAAGATCAGATAAGGGTTATATTGCAGTGTTCTGCTGTTTTGCCACTACATCTGGAGTACAGTACATCTGGAGTTAGTAAGGTACCTAAGGTACCATGACGCTAGAATATCCAAAAAGTAGATGAAGTAGTAAATGAAGACAACGTACCGGTAATGAGCTGGCGTTTGGACGATTAGTAAAAACATATCCAGGCCAAGACAACCAAGTCAGAGTAGTAGGCGTAAAAACGCCATTAGGCACATTCAAACGACCAGTTACTCGTTTGGCACCTTTGATGAAGGAAGAAGTAGCCACAAACCGGCCGCATAGCTGCAGTGAGGACGCCGCGCAGGCAGAAGAAATCCTTACGCAGAAAATGAAGATGTCATTTCCGATCCTCCCAAAGTTGCTGGCAATTCATTCTTCCATTAGTAAAAGGACAATCAAATAAGCCTGGAATAAGCAACTAAGCACCTCCAGAATGGAATTCTCAGAACAGCAATATTGGTGCGACATGGGAATGTTTTTCGGCCGGGATATCGGAGTTGAAACACAAATGTTCAGAAGTACGAAACGTCAATGCTGGCATATCAGTATATGAACATTTTCAACATGTACACGGCGAGCTACAATCAGGAAATGAGCTTAATAATTTTCGACAACGAAGATCACCAGATAGTGCATAAACTATTGCCTGTTTGTTGTCGCAACTAGCACTTGGAACTAGGTGGACGGTTTGGTTGATGCATGAATAAAAGCTCTTGGTTGAGGTAGAACTCTTACTGACTTTATTAATGAAACTTAACAATATATATAGGTACACAAATGCTTATGCTAACAGAAATAACGTATAAGAAACGTGTGCGATTACTTGTGAATGTGGGTTGTGTTGCGACCTGAGACTATTGCCCCAGTTCATTTCCTCGTCTCAGTTGACCATGCATATTCGCTTGACCTGGGAAATGATACTTTATTTACGATAAATGCAGGTCACTGTGACGAAGAGTTGTTACATAACGTGTGTTGTGTTCTGAAATATTATTACTTATGACTACATACTGCTGCGACTGAACAACTCTATATAGTCGGAAATGGGCGAAACTCATTATTTCCTAAAGGAAACACCCGAGCCAGTCCAAGCACCCGAGACAGTCCAAGGAACTACAGCCAAGGAAGACAGCTTGGAGGAACTGTGCTCTTTGCAACATTAGTTGGCCAAATTAAAGGAGACCCACTGAGAAAATCAAATCACTGGTCCTACGTAGTAGTTTTAGCTGCGTCGTGAGATGTTAGGACTTTTGTCTTTGCCGTTCGATTTTTTAGCTGGTTAAATAATATTTGATGTCTTCAGTCCATTCGAAGTTCTTTGTTGAGTGAAATTGGGTATGAACCATCGGTTCTGTTCGGGAGCCCTAATTGCTGAGAATATGTTTAAGTACTTCATAATCTTCTGTAAAAAGTGGGCTTCTTCTTTCTTTATGCTTTGGTCTTAAAACGTTGATGCCGAGTAGAATTTCTTTTGCGACCTGTGCAATTATAATGAACGATATTGTGAACGAGCTTCCTCTGAATTGGGCTTTCGCCGTGAATTTTCCAACTGTTTTCTGCGTTGGTCCGTTAGTTATTTTAGACAGAGTTATTTTTGACAAAGTTCTCAGGTCTTGATACCTTGTCTTGCTAATTGTGCTTCGCGAAGCTCCAGTGTCCACTACTCCTTTTGCCATACTTTAGCCGATCCGTATCTTGGGTACCATCTAAAACCTGTCACAAGAAAACTGTTCTCCAGCAGCCGGCTCTATTCTCGCCGCCTCACCTGCCAGCTACACTGATCAGGCCTCTGGCGTTTCCCGATCCGACCCCGCAGCACTTCGTTGCTCCTATGCCATTCTTCCCGCACACCCAGAAGAACAATTTTAGTGGGTTCCTGTCACGTACCCTGTGTCCGGAACTCTGTAAGCTATTTGAAGACAGTTCTCCGAGTATATAGTTTTATCTTGCTCCTGCTGTTTTTAAATACTCCGTCCCACTTTTCTTTCTCTGAGAGTCTTGTGAATTGAATTAACTGGGCAATTTGAGTCTTAAGTGGCTCTTCATATCTTGGCAGTAGGTACTCCAAGATATTCTCTGTTAGCTGCTTCCACGCTTCGATTCTGGTCAGGTTACACCAATCACGGGCAACTTCTTCCGAAATGAAGGCCGCCCACTGCTCCAATTTGCTTATAAATTCATTCGCAGTCCTTGATTTCTATTACATCAACCTCGTATCCGACACTTGGAGCAGACCAATTTAATTGTTATTAATTAAGCCCTTGGAATAAATACATATTATAACGTTTGACTGGAACTGCTGCTTCATTGTATTACCCTTGGGACTATTGGGAAAAAGATTCAAGGAAGATAGGAAACAACCTCTCTCTCTCTCCATGGCTAGGTATAAGCTACAACGTCGTCTTGCAACGGACTCGTGGGAGTCCTTCGGCAAGACTTAACTGGCGCCCAGGCAGGGACCAACCCTGCAAGCGAGGAGGAACCCTTAGGATAATCTAATAAATGCGTATAAATACGAAATAAGTGAAAAAACGCAACATCAAAAAACAAAATATAAAAAAGGAAAGGAAGCTAACTTCAGTTCGGTTTTTGTACTCTTGCGGATTGCAATTGAACTATACAATTGAAAACAATTTTGAAATAAAAAAATATTTTATGAAAATACAGTGATGGAAAAAATAATAGAAACGAATTTTCCCTTTGGGTTCAAATACGTATTTTTAATAAGGAACGTGGTAATGAGTGGAAATTTTAATTTTTCTTTGATGTATATACATCTATCTTACATGCTAGAAAACAAAAATGCATTTAACTTTATTCATTTAGCTAAAAAATTAGACTTAAGTTTAATTTTATGTTTTTGACCTGGAAATAAAAATAGAAACGAAATGATGAATCTTTATCCAAATCGACTAGTTTATCAAAATTGACCATGAAATGTTTTCAGTTTTAATATTTTGTTGCGTTACCATGGTTTTTTAAAACTGCAGCACACCTACGAGGCATAGACTCCACCAGATGGGAGCTTATTGCTGGCTCAATGGAGTACGACTCTTCCTAGACTTTCTCCGACACATGTGCCCCTTATGTTTTGGATGAAAACCACTTAAACGTTTTTTTAGACTACCCCACAAATTCTAAATAAGGTTTAAATCGGGTTACTGAGCTGGCCAATCCATAACGAGGACTTTATTGTCCTGGAACCATTTTTTCACAAGCTTCGGTGTGAATTTGAGAACGATATCCTGCATAAATTCCCACATGAAAGGCATTTAATCTTCGGCATATGGTAACATAACGTCCTTCATTATGTTTACATAGTCGGTAGCACACATATTGCCTTGTATCCAATACGGTGGACCAACACCTGAAGCAGAGAAACATCCCCATAGCACTATATTGCCACCTCCGTGTTTGATCGTCAATATGATGTATTTGGGATTGAATGCTGTGTTTTTTGGGCGTCTAACATGGGGTCTACTATCAGATCCAAACAAATCAATCTTTGACTCATCGGAATAAAGGACATTTTTCCAGTTTTAGAGGGTCTCTTGGTTTTGAAAAAACAGAGTCGCCTTTCAATATGGCTCTTGCTCATAAAAGGATCTCTCCTTGCTGAATGCGCTTTTAAACTGTGCTCAATCAGTCTGTTGCGAATGGTGCGACTCGTTACGGATGCGTTCATGTAGTTTTTAAGATCCTTCGACGAAAGAAATGGCTCCTTTTTCGACGTCCTTATAAGGGTTGTGTGAAATTTTGTAGAAGTTGCTCGCTTTCTGCCACGTTTCTCCTGTTTCTCTGTATAGTGGATAGCCGAAAACATTTTTTTTTTGACCATTCCAACATTTTGGCAATTTGTGCCATGGATTGGCCCTCTTCTTTTAATTTGAGGATTATTTTCCTCTCTATTGCAGTGCAATGTGCTCCACGACCCATTTCGATCCTTTTAACAAAATTAAATGATAAAGTGAACAACAAATTTCTGTAATAGCACTCCTTGTAATAAAAATATTCCAAACAATACATTTTATTTTAATTTAAACGAAGAATAACCACAGATTTTGATAAAATACGACCCCGTTTCTATTATTTATTCCAACCCAAACACGAGGTCTTCTGACGAATCTCCATGAATAAAAAAAATTGCGGACGAAAAGCGTTTAGAAGATCGTGACTAAGTATCATTATCAATCTTACTAACCCAGTAGGTGTCATAAATATTCCTTTAGCCAAAACTTAAAAGAAAGAGTTTATGTAAAATAGTAATATTCGTTTCTATTATTTTTTCCATCACTGTATGTTGATTGATTTTCCTGATTGTTCAAATGACAGCTAGATGATATAGTCGTTTAATAAGATTAAAAACAAAATTCTGGAATAATAGAAAATGCTTCAAATTATAGGAAATTATTATTTTTCTAAATAATCTGACAACTTTTTTGTCCTAAAATTTTCCGATTGTTCCTATTGCAGCTATATGATGAAAGACTTTCCTGATTGTGCCAATGGAAGCTTTAGGATATAGTCGTCAAATTTTTCAAGAATAATAAAATATGGCAAACTCTCAAATTTGATTAACTTTAAAACTGAGGGACTAGTTTGCGTAGAAACGGATAGCCGGATATGGTTAGATCAACTCGGCTCAACATCCTTATCAATAATAATTATATTTTATGGGGTCGGAGATGTCTACTTCAGTTACTGAAACTATAATACCCTGGAAGGGTATAAAAAAAAAATAATTCAAACATGAAATAAGTGCATGCGATTCCCAATAAAGAACTTCGAGCCCTACCCAATTCGCCCTCTGCAGACTTTCGAGTCCGCCGGGAGAATTCTCTTTGAAGCCCTTCCAGTCCGTCCGGCCAAAGAGGCTACCAAACGCATTAGGACACTGGTAGCTTTGGCGCCGCAAATTTTATGGCCGACGCCTCTCCAGGGTTCTGTACAGCACCGGATGATGATTGATTTCAACGGCTCAACGTAGTAACGATATCTGATACCTCGTATCCCTGACATAACATCCACCTTGTTTAACTTAAGCCAGGCCAGGCTATTCACCACTATCGACCTAACGTCTGTATTTTACCAAATCTACATGAACGAAATATCAAAAACCGCATTTTCAAAATGCGGAAATACCCCGGCAGTTTTCCAAAGAATGATCGACGACGTATTGGGGAAATATATTGGTAACATCTGTAGCGTGTACATCGACGATATTATCGTGTTTACTAAAGTCTTACTAGCGCAATATCCGCTCATTATGTGAGAAAATGAGGGTGGCCAAGTTACAGATTAATTCAAAAATTCACAGTTTTTGCGCACTCAGGTGGAGTTTTTAGGGTACGTGGTAACGCCGAGAGAGAATCGTGCGGACGGGAAAATAGTGAGGACAAAGAGCTCAAAAGCTTCCTACGGTGATCATGCTCAAGTTAAGGCATCCCAAAGCAGGAATGTTTTAATTTCACTTGACGAAGAAGGCCCCAAAGCCTTCGAAGACCTTGAAACTATCGGAAGTTTAGGTTTTTAACAAACTACGAATGCCTCTAATTATGCTTACAAAATTAGCTTTACAATACTTATTCCAAGGGTTTGTGATGCGTGAAACCATAGAATGGTTTTAATTTGAATGAGAGCGCGCGTCATGAGAGGGCCATACTGAGCGAAGCCAGCGAAGTCATTTTTGGTGCAGACCGGATCCCTCGATCTGGTTTGAGAAATACATCTTAGCCTAGCTTCTAAGGCTACTCTGTTGCCGACAGACTTTTGAGTCGCGGTAATTTATTCGGTTCACAGAATTTTTCCTCTCAGCAGTCTTTCGACCATTCTCTCTGACGACTTTCGAGTCCGCCCACAATTCTCTCTCTGAAGACTTTAGAGTCCGCCCACGTTTCTCTCTCTGAAGTCTTCGAGTCCGTTCTCCCGCTAAAAGCTTTCGATTCCAACCATCATTTTCTTTCTGAAGGCTTTCGACTCCGACCCAATTCTCTATCTTCAGACTTCCGAGTCCGTCGTATCGCATCGATATTCTTGCCGAAGACTAGCAAGGTCCCCAGGTCGCACAGGGTCCCGACGAGAGAAGTCACGACGCGAGAGGCACAGACAAACGAGGCCACGACGACCTCCCGGTTGAGCTAGGCCAGCCGGAAGCTGTTCACCCTAAACTCTGGCACAAATCTAAATAAATACCTTAAATACTCTTAAACCGAATTTACTCTGCTGGTCTCCCTGGACGGATCACGGACATCCCTGCGCTACCTGGGAAACTGGCAGACCGTTACAGGTTTTATTAATAAATATTGGTTAGTCTGCTAAAAGTGTCGGTCCAATAAGCTCTGCCGTCGCGTTTCTCGTATTGTAGCCGCCAAACATCCGCAGCCAGTCGTACCTGTGCTTTGATAAGGAGGATCTCACCGAACTGAGTCGGTACAGGATACGGGAAGGGGTAGACTGTCAGAGTTCACGTCGCTGTCTTTGTTCTGAGCCGGCACGGGGTGCGGGGGATATGTCTGGCACCGGGTAGTAAAGCTTCATATAATCACGATAAATTAAATCATATCGCTGGAAGAGTAATATACATTTTGTAGGTAAGGCAGTAATGTATTCACTCAATAATAGAATCTGGTCGATTAAATGGTATACGTGTTATAGCAATGACTTCGCTAACTAACAACTGCTAACGTCGGATTTCCGAAGTTCTCTCACATTCCCCTTTGCTATAATATAAAAATTTTTTTTATTTTTTCCCAAAGGAAATTTGCCAATCGCCCCGTCAAAAACGGATTTCCTTATTTTAAACACAACGTCAATTTCATTGGATTTATCTTCTTGGCACGATGGGGGATGTACGATATCTTATTTCTGTATAGAATTTAAAATGCATGGACCCTTAACAGAATGGATCATAGTTTCGAACAAGATGGAATCTAATGTATGCTATATTTTTATACGTTCTATATCTTAAATTAAACTGTTTTCTATTTAAAGGCTTGGTACATAATTGGTGATTTAGATCCAGGAACAGCATATAACTTACGAGTGACAGCACACAATAATGCTGGATCAAACAAAAAAGAATATCTTTTTAAAACATTGGAGCCTGCCAGTGTTACAAATGAAATTAATCGGGAGGAGCTTCCGAGTACGAAGAGTTTTGTCAGTGATGCACATCTGACAGCCATTATTGTTTCATCAACTTTTGGAACATTGCTTGTCTTAATGGGATCTTTAATATGCTTGAGAAAATGTATGTTATACATTCAAACCATATTTATATATTCAAATACTTTTAATTACAATAGATCACGTCAACACCACAGGAAACAATAATTTGCAGCGGTCGTCCAATGTGGATAAAAAGAAGAGCCAACATCACCATGTCTATGGTACAGTACGAAAATCATGTCAACCATCTTCAATTGAATCTATCAATAGACCTCAAAGGGGTACAGAATACTCAGAAGATGTGTATCCTTATGCTACGTTTTATTTACCAGAACATGAATGCGAGCCAGATAAAATTCAGCTTAGTCATATTTAAATTACATCTTCCTATAACTCTGGTAGCGTAGATGACAAAACAGTGTTTTCCACTAAAGCAAGAGAAAACAATATTACATTAAAAAGTATTAGTTTAAATAAGAGCTCAATAGATGCAAATATTACCAATAAGTATAACCAAAGGAATACAGAAAGGATAATTATTGATAAACATGATTCAAAGTTAGATAAACATTTTAGTGTGAATGGAGACAGCGTAAAATGTCATCAAAAAATGATTTACTGTACACAGGATTCTGGATCTATAGGTAAGGTAAACCTTATTAACGTAATAAACATTCATTATTTATATATTCTTACTACATACATTTTCTAGTTAAATACTTAGTATATGTGACGGTTGGTCAATTGCTCCGGGAGCTCGCGGGTGGCCAGGGTCGTCTCAGATATTTATATTTGAGTCAGGCAGAGTTGCTGGAAGAGATCCCGATCCTTTCCCCAGAGGTGAAGGCGTGAGTGATTACACAGTAATGGATTATTTCCTAGTTTATTTTGTTCCTTTTTTTTTGGTAGGTGAGATAATTTTGTATGAGTACAGTCGCGTGGGTGCCCGGGGCGAGGGTTCTGGTTGCTCGTCGCTGCTGGTGTCGAAGTCGTCGGATGCGGGCCGTCGGTAGCGGGTTTTAGAGGCCCTTGAGGTCTACTAGGTTATGAGAACAGTTTTAGAGGCCCTTGAGGTCTACTAGTTATGAGAAGGTTTTAGAGGCCCTTGAGGTCTACTAGGTTATGAGAAGGGTTTTAGAGGCCCTTGAGGTCTACTAGGTTATGAGAACGGTTTTAGAGGCCCTAGAGGTCTACTAGTTATGAGAAGGTTTTAGAGGCCCTGGAGGTCTACTAGTTTATGAGAAGAGGTTTTAGAGGCCCTTGAGGTCTACTATTTATGAAAAGAGGTTCTAGAGGCCCTTGAGGTCTACTAGCTGGAAGATCGGTTTAGTCCGATCCTTGGTTTCCTAACAGGTTACCTTTGCTTATGCGGCTTATTTGCTGCTCCTGCTTACCCGGTGATCCGTCTTGGTCCTGGAGGTGTTGCTTGCTCGGCCGCTCGCACTGAATGAATTCCTGAGGGATCTGGCCCGCTTTATATAGCGCTCGGGAGCGGTTTAGTGTGGCTTCCAGATCATGCTTTCTCGATCCCTTTGGGTGTGGCCGACTCTTGGGATTAGTGTGCCCGGCCCCTTGGAATCAGTGTGCCCTATCGTGGGCGCGCGCTTAGGGTATTTGAATTTGATTTTACGTCTTATGTTCTTCATGTTTTATTTTCTTCTTTCATGCTTGTCCCATGCTTGTGTACATATGTCTTTAATTCTGAGTGTGTGTATGTATGTATATAAGAATAAGTGTGTGTATGTATCTATATAAGACTAAGAGTATAGTTATGTGTATGTATGTGTGTGCGCCCCGGGCGTCACACCTCCCCCTCCTTTTGTTTTGGGGCCAGCCTCTCGATCCTGACGTTGTTTTGTCGGGAGAACACAACTCTCCACGTCTGGGCTCCGTCTCGAACAAGGAAGGACTGCTGCTTCCCATAGCCTTTCTTCGCCAGTCGTTCCCTTATATCGGTCATTGCCGACGCCGAAATATGGGCCCCATCGGGTATGGCCCAAGCGATGCTGCTCCTGGTGTCTGCCTCGATGTCGAGCACATCTCTGTCTGGTGACGGCGATCCCCTCCGGTGCTCTTCCGCTATGGTAGGCAGCTGCTCGTTGCTTCGACGTGGCGAGGTGTCCGGGTGGCGTCCCCTCTCTCCTCCTGCGTTCTCACCCCAACCGGTTCGCACTGTATAGCTGTTGGCGCCCCGGTTGGGATGAGGAGGGTTCGCCATTCGCTGTCCCGGTCCTGTTGTTGCGGTCCGCGCATTGTTTGCGGCGTACCAGTCGGTGGGCGTGTTCCTGTTTGGCCCTCCTGCGGCTGCTCGCGTGTTGCTGGTAGCGCGCCGGTCGGTGGGCTTTGTTATGCCTGTAGCTGGTCCTGCGGCGGCCCCCGTGCCGGCTCGCGTGTGCTGGTGGCGTGCCGATCGGTGGGTTTGTTTGTGCCCGTCTGTCTGTCTGCGGCAGTCTCCGTGCCGGCTCGCGTATAGCTGTGTTTGTGCCCGTTCCTCCTGTTGTGGCCTCTGTACCGGTTCGCTTGGTGTTTGCGGCACCCTGTTCCGCCCCCATGTCCCCTGTTGTTTGGGGTACATGGGCTACCCGATGTCCGTGTGTGGTTCGGGCCACGGTGGGTGTTGCTGGTGGCGTTGTCGGGTCTGCCTGTCGTAGTTGGCGGCCCATATTCGTGGGTTGGGTCCTCTTGCGTGATCTTCCGGGTGCCTCTTCCATTGCGATCAACTGGGTGCGGCTCCTTGCCGCTGCCAACTTCTCGTAATTCTTCTTCAGCCTGTTGAAGCTTTCGGGTAGCCGCTGCATGATGATCTCTGTAATTGAATGATTTTGTTTGTTAGCGTATGCGATATTTATTAATCGATTATTAGTATGCCTATCTGACCCTGATCCTGCCTGTTCATCGATTGTTACCGATGTTTTTTGTCTGTGTTTTAATGGGCTTGGGCTTGTGTACTGATCGATTAATTCTTTCGTAGTGTTGGCTAGATTTGGTTCTGTTCTTATTGGTTCACATGGTTTTATATCCCCGATATATATTCGCTTCGTTTTGTGTGACTTCGTGTCACGTGCTACAATTATGACGGGTGATATAAATTGGACTACTTTCCATGGACCATCGTATTTTGGTGCCAATTTGGCATTGAACTTGTCTACTGCCTTGGATAATGCGTGGGTCTTGCACCATACCCGATCGCCTATCGCTGGCTTCCATTCTCGTTTTCGGAGATTATAATGGTGGCGTTGTCGTTCTGCTGCTTCGGTCATGTTTGATGTGGCCCCTTGCCTGATGTTTTTTAACCGTTCCCATCTTTCTTTTATTCCTTCCTGTATTATTCCAGAACCTTCTGTCTGGCTATCGAATAATGTGTTGGGCAGTCGTAACTCTCGTCCGAACATTAGCTGTGCCGGGCTATATTTTGTTGATTCCGACGTACTGCTGTTGAACGCGAGCATCAACTCTGGTAGGTTTTCGTCCCACCTAATTTGGTCTTCCCCGGTCGTTTGTGCTATCATAGTTTTGATTGTCCTATTTGCTCGTTCGGTCGGGTTCACTTGTGGCGTATAGGGTGCCGTAAACTGTTGTCGGATTCCACATTTTTCCATGGCCGTTTTTGTCTTCCGTCCTGTGAATTGTACGCCGTTATCCGAGATTAGGACTTTTGGTGTACCCATTCTAGCTATTACGCGTTCTCGGAAAGTTCTGAGTAAGGTGTCTGCCGTGGCTTGTCTCAGTGCGGCTAGTTCAACCCATTTGGAAAATTTGTCGATGATAACTATCAGTGACGTGTTCCCGTGTTTAGTTCTGGGTAGTGGTCCTATGAAGTCGACGCATATTGTTTCCCATTGTAGTTCCGCTACTCTGGTCAACATATGTCCTGCCGCCTTTTGTTGCGATACTTTGTATTGCTGGCAGCACTCGCATTTCCTTACGAACTCTTTTACGTTCTTTGTTAGCCGGGGCCAAAAATAGCGGGTTCTTATTCTTATTCCTAGATGGCCTGCTTCTGGTGTACTGTGATTCTCCGTTAGTACTCTGTTAATATCTTCGTCCCTGACACACAGTTTCCATGGCTGCGGGTCTCTTCTGTTTCCGTTTGCCTTATATAGTTTCCCTTCCTCTATCCGGTACTCTTCATTGCTTGTATGTTCTTTGACCTCTCGAATTTTTTTATCCACCCAGCCTGCCGTGGTTATTGCCCGGGCTTCTATTCTGGGTGTTCGTGACAGTGCATCTGCTACTGTATTGAGTTTTCCCTTGCGGTATTGTACCTCGAATTGGAACGGTTGTAGTCCCAGGGCCCATCTTGCTACTCGCCCCGACGGACTTTCTATCGAGTTTAGCCATTTCAATGCCATGTGGTCTGTTACCACTATGAATTTATATCCTTCCAGGTACATTTTGTATTTGTTGATTTCCCAGTAGATAGCTAAACATTCTTTTTCTGTGGCGCTGTACTTTCTCTCTACTTCGCTCAACCGTCTACTGGCATATGAGATGACATGTTCTCCGTCTAGCCCTTCTTGTGTGAGTACTGCTCCTATCCCTCGGTCACTGGCGTCTGTCTGTACCTTGAACTGTCGTGTGAAGTCCGGGCATGCTAGAACTGGTGCACTCATCAGGCTTCTTTTAAGATTCTCGAAAGATTCTTGTTGTGGTTTGCCCCACTCGAATTTCTTTCCCTTTCTTATCAGGTTCTGTAATGCGTTGGCCTGTTCTGTGAAGTTGGGTATAAATCTTCTATACCATGATGCCGTTCCCAGAAAACTGTGTACTTCCTTCGTCGAGGTCGGTGTTTGTAGTTCTTGAATGGCCGATACCTTTTCTGGGTCTGTTCTGATGCCACGATCGCTTATGACGTGCCCCAGGTATTTTAACTCCTTTTGGAAAAAATGGCACTTGTCGGGATTTATCTTTAGATTTGCCCGTTGCAATCTTTGGAATACTTCTCGTAACTTGTCCATGTGTTCTTGCTTCGTTCTCCCGATTACCACAATGTCGTCTAGATATGCAAATGCGAATGGTTCCATTTCTGGTCCTATAATTGAATCTAACGCTCTTTGAAACGTTGCTGGTGCTGTTGTCAATCCGAATGGCATAACCTTCCATTGAAACAAACCTCTGCCTGGCACCGTGAAGGCCGTACATTGCCGACTGTTTGGTTCCATTGGTATCTGCCAGTACCCTGATTTTAAATCAATCGTGCTGATGAACTTCGCCTCTCTTAGCTGGTCTAGGATGAAATTCATTCTTGGTACTGGGTACGCGTCCTTTTCCGTTTTTTCGTTTAATAGTCGATAGTCTATGCACATCCTCCATTCATTATTCTTTTTCTTTACTAATACCACCGGTGCGCTGTACGGGCTATATGAACGTTCTATCAACCCTAGTGCTAATAACTCGTCGACCTGTTCGTTTATTATGCCCTGTTGTTTCGGGTTTCGCGGGTAATATCTCTGTTTTATGGGTTTGTCATCCCTTAGATAGATTTTGTGTGTTATAATATTACATACCCCTTTAATATTTTTGAATACTTGCCTTTGCTTATCCAGGAACGTTTGTATTTCCTCTTCTGTTGGTTCCTCGTTCTCTGGTGACTGTTCCCTTGTTGTCGCTTCCTCATTGTTGTCCACGGTCTTTGTTATTTCTAGATCTAGGTCGTTGCATCGTAGCATGCTTCCGACCCCTGCCAAGAAGTCCATTCCTAGCAGGATCTCCCCCGCTACTTGTGGTAGTATCAGAAAGGAAATTTCCACTTTCTTCTCTCCAAATCTGATTGTCGTTGTGAAACTTCCACTAGTTTTCTGCGTCGTGCCGTTTGCCAGTGTGATCGCCGATCGTGTTCCCTCCCATCTTCCTCCTTCCCTGAGGGTCTTATATCGGTTCACACTTATTGTGCTTCGTGATGCTCCGGTGTCGATTACTCCTTTCGTTGATTGGTTTCCTATCGTTATTACTGCTATTACCTGGAATCCGTCGCAATATAATCGCTTTCCTGCTGCTGGCGTTTGTTCCGTGGCCTGAGTTGCCAGCTTTATCTGCTCAGGCCCCCTGCGTTTCCCGGTCCCGTCCTGCAACACTCCGTTGTACGAACACCGTTTCTTCCGCATACCCAGCAGAACAGTCTTGGCGGGTTTCCACATATTCGCGCCGTATGTCCTGTCCCGCCGCATCTCATGCATATCTCTGGTCGTAGTTGCTGTTGTTGTCCTAGGCTGTCTGTTCGTACCGTACCTTATGCGGCTTCTATCTCCTCTACTTCCTCTGCCAGTTTGAGGAACTGCGTCAGTGTCTGGAACCCTGATCTTCGCGTATATAATTTGATCTTACTTCTGCAGTTTAAAAAAACTCTATCCAGTTTTTCTTCCTCTGATAGCTTAGAGAACCGCATTAATTTTCTCAGACTCATGGCGTACTCTCTTACCGGCTCGTTTTCTCGCTGTTTTAGCTGAGCGATTTGCGTTTGTACTCTTTCCTCGTATCTTGGTGGCAGGAAATATTCCAGAATCTCGGTGGTCAGTTGTGCCCAGGTCGTTATTTTGGACGGTGTGGTGTTCCACCAGTCTATCGCTGCACCCTCTAGGATAAATGACATTGTCTGTACCAGATGATCTGGTTTGATTCCATATCCTGCCGTCCATTGCTCCATTTTCTCCAGGAATTCCAATGGGTTACTCGATTCTTGATATCGATTCCCCCAGTTTCGTACTCGGTCCACGACTTCCGTCTCGATCTTCCTTCCCATTTTTGTTTCCTTTTCTGCTTCCATTTCTTTGTATCTCGGATTTGCTGGTTCTCTGATGTTCTCTGTTTAGCTTTCTTTTGATCTGGTTATTTTTATTAGTGGGTTGTGATCCTCCTCTTTCTTATCCTCCGTTTCTGACGGTGCTTCCGGCGTTATTTCTCTCCTTGCTGGGCTTCTGTCTCTCCTGTGTTTGTTTGACAGTTCTATCAGCCTTTTCCCTATCTCGTCGCTGTGGTCTGTCCTCTTTGCGAATGCTGCCACTATCCTCCTTAGTTCTTCGTTTGTTCCGCCTTGTTCCAGTAGAAATTCGGCTGCGTATCCTGTCAGCTCTTCCTTAGATGCTAAATATACCCAGCTCGACATTCCTCTTTTCGGTTTCGGTTCTTCCTCGCAACTCTTATACCTGTTAACGGGCGCCACTGTGACGGTTGATCAATTGCTCCGGGAGCTCGCGGGTGGCCAGGGTCGTCTCAGATATTTATATTTGAGTCAGGCAGAGTTGCGGGAAGAGATCCCGATCCTTTCCCCAGAGGTGAAGGCGTGAGTGATTACACAGTAATGGATTATTTCCTAGTTTATTTTGTTCCTTTTTTTTTGGTAGGTGAGATAATTTTGTATGAGTACAGAAATGGGGTTCACCGGGAGGGGGATGGAAATGAGAGTCGCGTGGGTGCCCGGGGCGAGGGTTCTGGTTGCTCGTCGCTGCTGGTGTCGAAGTCGTCGGATGCGGGCCGTCGGTAGCGGGTTTTAGAGGCCCTTGAGGTCTACTAGGTTATGAGAACAGTTTTAGAGGCCCTTGAGGTCTACTAGTTATGAGAAGGTTTTAGAGGCCCTTGAGGTCTACTAGGTTATGAGAAGGGTTTTAGAGGCCCTTGAGGTCTACTAGGTTATGAGAACGGTTTTAGAGGCCCTAGAGGTCTACTAGTTATGAGAAGGTTTTAGAGGCCCTGGAGGTCTACTAGTTTATGAGAAGAGGTTTTAGAGGCCCTTGAGGTCTACTAGTTTATGAAAAGAGGTTCTAGAGGCCCTTGAGGTCTACTAGCTGGAAGATCGGTTTAGTCCGATCCTTGGTTTCCTAACAGGTTACCTTTGCTTATGCGGCTTATTTGCTGCTCCTGCTTACTCGGTGATCCGTCTTGGTCCTGGAGGTGTTGCTTGCTCGGCCGCTCGCACTGAATGAATTCCTGAGGGATCTGGCCCGCTTTATATAGCGCTCGGGAGCGGTTTAGTGTGGCTTCCAGATCATGCTTTCTCGATCCCTTTGGGTGTGGCCGACTCTTGGGATTAGTGTGCCCGGCCCCTTGGAATCAGTGTGCCCTGTCGTGGGCGCGCGCGCGTAGGGTATTTGAATTTGATTTTATGTCTTATGTTCTTCATGTTTTATTTTCTTCTTTCATGCTTGTCCCATGCTTGTGTACATATGTCTTTAATTCTGAGTGTGTGTATGTATGTATATAAGAATAAGTGTGTGTATGTATGTATATAAGACTAAGAGTATAGTTATGTGTATGTATGTGTGTGCGCCCCGGGCGTCACATATATAAACGAAAAATATAGGCAGTTCGAAAATCGCTTCTCCTTTCTCTCAAAACCATTTCGCAGCTCTTGCGGAGGATAGTCCGATTGAGACATCGGACGGTATCCGTCGTGCTGAAGAGGTGGAAATGGCTTATGTTTTAAAACCAGTTACTGTAAAGCACTACAAACCTAGGCTTAGTTATGTTACCAATTTTAATAACGTCGCTGATGTGGAAAACACGTTGCTAACAGTGATCCCAGCAGACGGTTTTGAACTCCGCTTCTCTTTCTGCAGATCTGAGGATTTTCGTTAAGGACTCAGACACCTAAGAGCCATCACGAAACTTCTAAATAAGCATCATATCACATAAACGCAATTCTGCTAAAAAGAAGGATCAAGTCAACACCAAAGGAAACAATAATTCGCTGTGGTCGTCCAATAATGTGGATAAAAAGAAGAGCCAACATCACCATGTCTATGGTACAGTACGAAAATCATGTCAACCATCTTCAATTGAATCTATCAATAGACCTCAAAGGGTTTCAAAATACTCAGAATATGTTTATCCTTATGGTGATATAACTACATTTGTATTTACAAATGCCATTGTAATGGAAAAACAATAATAATTGCTTTATGTTGAAATCTCCACTAAAAATCAAATATTCTATTAATGTTCATTATAAATAGTGCGGAAGCAGCTTTAGAATAAATTAATCAACTTGAATACAAGAACTCTCGTATTGCTTGTAAAGACTGTTTTAGTTAAATTTAAACGGCATTCATTATTATTGTTTGTCCATTAGAATGACATTGGGAAATACATATCGGTTATTCGCAAGCAACTTGGAAAACTTGTACCGGGTCGAGCAGTTGCGTTCCTGCTTATGATCTTTTACACATCCGGTAAATGAACGCCAGCATCATAAATATTTGGAAAGTTATCACCCTATTAGTGACGGTCTGCCGCAGATTCTCAGGTAGCTCACGGACGGCCAGAGTCCGCTCAGTAAATTTAGTCCGTAGCTGTAAGAGAAGTTGTTCGTTTTTTAATGAGAACAGTGAAGAGAATTTGGTTAACTTAAGTAGGCTCAGATTAAGTGATTCGGTAACAGAGTTTCAGATGCGCTGCGTCAGAGCTCGGGAACGCCGTCCCCTGGGTCGTCGCCGCCTCTCGCGTCTGGATGATCCGTCTCTGCTAGCGGCTTGGCCGGGACTCGAAAGTCGTCAGAGAGAGAATTCGGCGAATTGTTGCCACCACTTGGAAGTCTGTCGGACCATATATTGCAAACCAAATCCGGAGATTCAGTTCGCCCAAAAAAGTGACTTTGGCTGCTGACTACTAGAAGTGTGCTACTAGAGGCTTACCGCTTCCGATCGCTGTCGGCTGCTAAGTGATTTGCAATGGCCAGGGCCCCGTATTATATAGGCCCTGGCGTGTCCCAGTGTGCCCGCCGCGATCGTCGTCTTCCTCTTCTTTGCCGCCTACTGTGCCCCTAGCTGCCTGTGTGACTCTTCCATGGCGCGAGTGCATTCGAATTTAATTTGTTGTTTTCTTCGTTTTTATTCTTTCCTTCTTCATCTTTTCTATTTACATTCTTATTTATAGTTTCTTCATTCATTTTTACAATTTCTTCATTCGATATTATTTTTCTTGTTACTTATTTGTGCGCGATCCGCGTCACAGCCTGGTACCTGAATTCGAAGAGATCCAGAAGAGACGCCTTCTGTAAAGAGAGCTAAGGAAACCGGGGGTCAAGAAGGCATTTCACCACCAGTTTATCTTTAGGAAGCAGTATGGTACCCCGGATCAACCACACCGAGGCGAAAAATACACCTTCGACGGCTTCCAGAGAATAGAGAATACGGCTTTTCTTAACAGCAGTCGTTTGACAAATTTTGGCATCCAGGTCAGCTGTCAAAAATCTAGGGAGCTCTAAGCTCTAAGACGTTATAAAACAGGACGTTCCAAAAGTGCAGGATGTTAAAGTCTAAAGTCCCACAAGTCAGCGTGATGGGACCCTCTTCGTGTAGCCTTTTAAGGGATCAAGAAAGTTTCGCCCCCTACAAAACGATTTACCCATATTGGCCATGTCAGAGTGCGTATATGAAACTACAGATCGCCTTCAGCTACTGCTGAAAATATTTGAAAACTGGGCGTGCAGGTGGAACCTAGCAATGCAATCACGTATGCGTCCCGAATTTTTTCTACACGGGCAGCTACTTCGACATTATAAGGAGACTAATCCTTGATTGCCGACTCATATTTGTCTCGCACATCAGGCAGACATGATGTATCAAGCAAACATGAGCTATTAGGCTATTAGGCTATACTCGCTCCGATATGGAAATATGAGTTACCGATATATGGAACAGCTGCCAAGGTCAACCTAGGCTAATCAAAATCTTTTTGATTAACCAATCAAAGTTTCAGCCGATCGTTAATTTATAATGTTAACAATAAGGGACCCAAATGTCTTCCTTTCGGACGCCATAAGTAACCCAGCGATTGGACAAGTAGTTTTTAAGTTAACCTTTTGACCTTCTATTTAGCATAAGAATGGCAATTTAAAATCCTATTAAATCCTAACAAGGTTAAATTGGTTTATTATAATATGAGCATAAATCTTAACAAGATTATAATAGTTTTAAATCAAATGATTTACTAAAATTAGTATAAATACATATCAATTATAGAAAAATTCTAATATACAAGGGTGTTACATTTGTAGAGTAATGGCATTTTCGAAATGTTTTAGAATGGCTGACAACTTAAAGATTGCCCAATATTTGTTGGCTTTAAATTTGGTAACTTTTTGTGGAAAGGAATAACGAATGATTTCTTCTTAATAGGCAAAAAAATCCGAAGTTTTCAAAAAAATTAAAAAAAGAAATTTACAGGGCATCTGCACAATATCTAAAAACTTGGTAAATAAACTGGTTTAACATGATGACAACTTAAAGATTGCCCAATATTTGTTGGCTTTAAATTTGGTAACTTTTTGTGGAAAGCAATAACGAATGGTTTCTTCTTAATAGGCAAAAAAATCCGAAGTTTTCAAAAAAATTCAAAAAAGAAATTTACAGGGCATCTGCACAATATCTAAAAACTTGGTAAATAAACTGGTTTAACATGATGAAGATAAAGAAGAATTTGGTAACTTTTTGTGGAAAGGAATAACGAATGATTTCTTCTTAATAGGCAAAAAAATCCGAAGTTTTCAAAAAAATTCAAAAAACAAATTTACAGGGCATCTGCACAATATCTAAAAACTTGGTAAATAAACTGGTTTAACATGATGAATATAAAGATAAAAAATCCGAAGTTTTCAAAAAAATTCAAAAAAGAGATTTACAGGGCATCTGCACAATATCTAAAAACTTGGTAAATAAACTGGTTTAACATGATGAAGATAAAGAAGAATTTGGTAACTTTTTGTGGAAAGAAATAACGAATGATTTCTTCTTAATAGGCAAAAAAATCCGAAGTTTTCAAAAAAATTCAAATAAGAAATTTACAGGGCATCTGCACAATATCTAAAAACTTGGTAAATAAACTGGTTTAACATGATGAAGATAAAAACTTTCTTTGACAGCGTGGTATTTTTTTTTATTTTGGCGTACATCAGTCGTTTTTAAGGCGACTTAACTTTTAGAAACCCAAGAGGGGTAAGCTGGAGAAGCGTTTGCACTGTGAATGCATAAAGTGCAGTGGGAGAAAGCTTTTAATGCTAACTGGTGCTCAGCCACTACTCTCACTACTCTGACTATCTCTCCGATGCTGCGAACAATAGCTGGCGACAATAATAACCATTGTTGTACTCTCCCTCAATTCTGAGACCTTGTGTAACACAATGGAAGAGTTCAGGAATTTATTTATCAATTCGAATGTACTATTTACTGTATGATTACTCTGGATACATAATCTTTAAATATCTTTAAATATCAGCCGATCTCGCTATGTATGTCCGTCTGTCTGTCCGATTATACGCAAACTAGTCCCCCAGTCTTGAAGCTATCTGAATGAAACTTTGTAGTTAGTCTTCTATACTCTCACTCGTACATAACTCATATAGCTGCCATAGGAACAATCGGAAAAATCTTTAAAAAAAATTATAACTTTGTCAGTTTTTAACATATTTTCAATTTTCAACTTCAAATTTGACATTTGGCCATTTAATGATATTTCAGAAATTCGGTTTTAATTTCATGAAAATCGGACAACTATATCCTATAGCTGCCACAGGAACAATCAGGGAAATAAAAGAAAAAATCATACCTTTGCTGATTCTCAACATATCAAATTCATCAAATTTGAGATTTATCCACTTTGTATTATTCCTGAATTTCGGTTTTAATTTTATGAAAATCGGACGACTATTTCATATCCCTGTTGTGGCTGCCTAGCTTTTTCGCCACGCACGCCCCAAGGTAGGCAACACTTTTCATTATTTCACAATTTTGCTTTTCATTTATTGATTTAATTTGTAATCTGCAAGGGTATACAAACTTCGGTGAACCGAAGTTAGATTCCTTTCTTGTATTTATATAATTTTAATTATTTAACTCCAGGAATATTTACGGTGAGCCAAACATTGAATTAGACGTGTTCCCCATCGCTCTGTCTTCATTCGAAGTTTTCACTGTAAAATCCTAATCTTAAAGGACTTTTTTTTTAATGGTCAGTGTTTTTTGGTGCTCGTTATTTACACAAACCATCTGGATCATTTTAAATAAAGAAAGTGACTTTCATATCCGATAATTAATTTGGTTTTAATTATCTTTCCATTCGTCTTACCTTTTTTCTGGGCTGTGCTCTGACAGCTTACCGCTACATTCGGTGCAGTATTGTTGTTGGTGCAAACGACCTGCAACCACTAACAATGACAGCTTTTTTTTATTCTCACTCGATCTCTGTTTTAATCGAATCGCGAATTTTTTTGTATTTCTGAAATTTCTTGTATTCATTTTTAAGCATTATCTAGTTATTTTCTTTCTAAGAAATTTGATACGTGTTTCATCAAAATTCGATCTGTCGTTCAGGAGATATTTGCTATTTCTCACTTATTTAATTATTTGAATGTAGGAAACATGGCGGAATGGCTGTGAAGCCCTGGTAACATACACCATGTAAAATCGACTATAAATTTTAAAAAAGCTTTACAACTATTACAGGAAGTGTTCGAAATTAATCCCTAATATCGAATTAAATATTATTGCGTTTGATCCGCTGCACTTTGGGAAAAGGAAAAGCTTAGGGATACCACCCGGCCGCAAAAGAGGGATCGTTAGCATGCACGCCCTTCTGGGGGAATAGGTTCTTGACCTGAATTGGGTTCCAACCAGGAGGAAAGAAAAAAGGAGAAAGAAGAGGAACCAGAAGGTTGAGGAATATCTCAAGTCAGTAGCTGACACGCCTTACGATTTCTGATACCGGGAGCTAAATAGCTTCAGCAAAATTTGTTTGTAGCTTTAGGTTAAATTAATGGAAAATTTTGTTTGGGTTTTTAAATATTTATTTATGTAAAGTCTCTATTTAATTGTTATTGATATTGTAGTATGCACACATATCGAATACGCACTGTACCCAGAGTACTTAAAGAGTGCGCACTGTAATATATTGTTGCAGTGTTTACACAATTCAAAGTCCCGGTCATAAACCTTAAGTGGCCGAAATATGAACCGATCGCTATGGCTTTAGCCCGCACACAGAAAGTGCTAGTGTCGGCATATTTGTATCAAACGGACTGCACATGCATACCCCCTCGGGCCTCCACTTGAGAGCGCATAGCCAATGCATATAAGTACATTTCTTTTATACATAAGAATATATATATCCATAGCCGTCTCTCTGCCGCCGCCTGCGAGCAGCGCAGCTACGAGACTTAGCTTAACTTTAAACTCAAGAAATATTGAAAAATCAGAAACTCTTTGAGCATTGGAGCGGCACCATAGCTGCTCCAAACAACTTAATAAATAAAGATCAAATATATAAAAACTAAACTTATCAATTGGACTTGGGAAATGTGGAAATAAGGAGACCTGCGGAACGAACCTATTTCATGGCGACCGTGACAGCGAAGGATCTCAAGGAAAATTTTTTAACTAAAAAAAAAAGTGAAAATAAAAATATATATAAATGTTTCAACCGATGGGAATACGGCGTTGCGATATGCCTGCTAACTTGGAGTTCGAAGCGTTTGAGGCAGCGTTCAATGCAGTAAACACATATAACGTATTTCATCGCAGAGAAGATTATAACGGAGACATAGCTCGAGCAATTGAAGAGCATTTTAACAAAAATAATGGCCAGCACTGGCAATATATCGTGGGAAAACAACTAGGATCTGCAGTCAACACCACAGCGGAGACCTTAGTACATTTCTACATTGGAGACTTGGACATAATATTGTTCAAGGCGACGAATTAAGTGAGTAGTGAGTGCGATGAAAAGGGCCGGCATAAAAAACCGAATGAAGAAAAGAATAGCCCAACTAAAGTGGGTTTTATATACCAACGATTCACCACCGCCGTGGGCTACAGCCCAGAAACTACAAGCGGAACTTGATTTCCTAAAAGAAGAGGTGAACAAGCCAAAAAAGAGCCCTATCGAAAATCACTCCACCGCCGACGTAATAAAAACAATATATAAAAACAAAATCATACCTCCACGTCCCAAGCCAAGTCCAAAAAATATACGAAGCTGCCCTACAGACTGCCCCGGACCCCTCTACTCTACGGCATGTGAATGTACATGCATGAAGATAAACAACTAACTAAGCGAAGACCAGCACCGGTGCCGCCTGAGCCCATAGGCCCAGGACATCTGCAGCTGATAACACAAGTGTGAGTGGCAGGCCGCCTCTTACACCTACGAGGGAGCGTCAGCGAAGCCAGGCCGGCGACGACCAGCTGACGCGGACAACACTGGATCCCGGAGCAGCCGAAGCAGACGACAAAGACGACACTGGATCCCGGAGCAGCTCTAGATTAACATTTGCACTGCGTTGCATACTTTTTTGCGAGTGCACTGTGATGCACCTTTTTTTTCAACCATACCCTGTAAAATTGATCGGAACCTTTTCTGCCCGATAAGTAGTGTAGCCCGTAAAGCTATACGACCAAGTAGGCAGGAAATTTGTTAATCTTAATGCACAGTAATGCGATCAGTAAATTCTCAATAGAAGAACAAAATAATTCTAAAGAAAAAGAATATACAAAATCCAGCAAAATGACTCTTGACATAAAAACAGTGGATTCCACTGCGAATGTTATTAACAAAGTAGAATCAAGCAACATAGATCTATATTGGACACATGTACTCTTGTTAATCATTGTTGTTATAATGTGCGCCAATTTCTTTTATAAAATTTATAAGCTGCATAATAAATGCCTCAAGAAAAAATATATAAGCCGGGGAAATGACCTGGATAAAATTTGAGCATCGAAAAAAAAGACAGCACAAACAGCAGCGATTACGCATACATAAAAAAAAAAAAGGTTTTAAGAAAATGAAATAACAATGAAAATAAAATGCTAAACTACATATAAATATTTCAACATATATTTCAATTTCTAATTTCAATAGTATGGCTAAACTAAAGGCATGGAATGGAACGAAATTTATAAGGAATTAGCAAATATAAAAACAAATTTCGACAAATCATACAAATCGTTAGCTCAAAATAGACCAATCCAAAAGAATACAGTTAGGAAACAAACAACAATGACGCACGTATACTAATATATGAGTATAAAGATAGGTTGACTCAAGATCACTGGACACAAGTATCTAAACTTCTGAAATATCGGTACCAACCGTATTAACCATACCAATATCAGTCTCAACTGCACCTGACCCTGAATCGACAAAAACAGACGAGGAAGAGTCAGAAGAGCCACCTGAAGTAAGCCCGAAAATAGAAGAAGAAGATTTAAATAATCTTACTATTCCGGCGATATACACTGATCTGGATTCCACAGATTCAGATACTTCAAGTATAGTGGAAAACAAAATAATTGACCCAACCACAATGGCTGACGAAACTATTGCCCAAAGGGCATACATAAAAGAAATTTCGAGTGCCATACCCGAATTCAACGGCCAAAAACTACATTTGCAAAGATTTGTAACGGCCCTAAGATTGGTCAATTTAACAAAAGGTTCATTCGAAGATATAGCTGTAGAAGTTATTAAGTCCAAAATTGTAGGATCTACTCTATATAGAGTTCAAGACGAAACGACCATAAATGCCATAATCAAGAAATTGCAGGACACAATAGTCGGTGAAACATCTGACGTAATAAAGGCTAAAATGGCCAAAACATTACAGAAAGGCAAAACTGCCGAAAAATTTACTACCGAAATAGACAACTTACGAAAGCTCTTAGAAGCTTCGTATATTGACGAAGGCCTATCAGCCGAACACGCTGATAAATTCAGCACAAAGGAAGCCATCACCACAATGGTCAAAAATTGTGAGCATGGCCGACTCAAGACAATATTGGAAGCTGGCAACTTCACAACAATGAATGAAGCCGTCACAAAGTATATACAATGTAGTACTGAAATGACGGGTAACGCCAACACAATATTTTATGCGCAAAGAGGTAACTATCGCGGTAATAGTTACAAAAATAATTATCGCGGTAGGGGTAATGGCCGAGGTAATTACCGAAATAATGGTTATTACCAGAACAACCAAAATAACCAGAATAACGGTTATAACCAAAATTTTCAAAATAACGGTTACAACCGAAATAATAACAACAACAGCAATAACAATAATTCTTATAGAGGGAACAATCGTGGCGGAAACAACCGCAGCGGAAATAACAACGGATCAAACCGTAATAATCAGAACAATGTCAGATTGGCCCAAACCAACTCGGAAAACCAACAAAACCCTTCAGATATTTAGAGCAAACAACAAGCTCAATAAAAACAGTCAACCTAAATCTAAGCATTTATATAAAAATAAAAAATGAAAGCACACGCAAATGTTATACTCTGTTACTTGATACTGGTGCAGACATATCTATATTAAAAGATAATATAGATAAATTTGAGATAATCAATGATAAAATACACACCGAAATATCGGGAATAGGCGAAGGAACAATATCTTCAACCGGTTTAGCCAGTGTAGAACTCACTAATGGCAAATATATCATCCCACACGACTTTTACTTAGTCGACCAAAGTTTCCCAATACCTTGCGATGGCATACTAGGTATTGACTTCATAAAACAATACAATTGCCAACTAGATTTCACCCAAAGAGGCGACTCACTAATTCTTCGTCCAGATAACTTAAATTGTCCAATTGAATTGCAAATACTCCACTCTTGTGAAAGTAATGCCACAGTACTCCCTGCACGTTCCGAAGTTGTCCGAGAAATACAAATTCCCTCAGCAAAAAATCAAATTCTGATATTAAATCAGGAAATTGATGAAGGAATTTATATCGCAAACACGATATCCGACCACAATAATACTTTTGTCCGTATAATAAATACAACAAATGCCACAAAAATTGTAAGCTTAATATTAAATAATATTAAATACGAAACTTTGAATAATTATGATATAATAAAAGAAAATAACGAAGGAAGAGATGAATTCGTTATGAGTAAATTAACCAAAAACTTCCCGCCTTTATTCAAATCTCAATTAAAAGATCTATGCACCAGATACACAGACATATTCGGAGTCGAAACCGAATCTATAACAACAAATAACTTCTATAAACAAAAGCTTAGACTAAAGGATGACGAGCCCGTATATATCAAAAATTACAGAAGTCCGCACAGCCAAGTGCAAGAAATTCAGGTCCAAGTACAAAAGCTGATAGACGACAAGATAGTCGAACCATCAGTCTCACCCTACAATAGCCCACTCTTATTAGTTCCGAAGAAGTCTCTCCCGGACTCTGACAAGAAGAAATGGCGATTAGTAATTGACTATCGTCAAATCAATAAAAAACTATTGTCAGATAAATTCCCTTTACCTAGAATAGATGATATTCTAGATCAGCTAGGTAGAGCTAAATATTTTTCATGCCTAGTTCCAGGGATATAACGTCATTTTCAACGAGCAATGGCTCGTATCGCTTCACGCGATTACCATTCGGCTTGAAAATAGCCCCAAATTCATTCAAGAGAATGATGACTATTGCTTTCTCGGGGTTAGAACCGTCACAAGCATTTCTTTATATGGATGACTTGATAGTCATAGGATGTTCCGAAAAACACATGCTTAAGAACCTAACTGATGTTTTTGAGACATGTAGGAAACACAACCTAAAATTACATCCTGAAAAATGTTCATTTTTTATGCATGAAGTCACATTCTTGGGACATAAATGCACTGATAAAGGAATCTTGCCTGATGACAAAAAATATGACGTAATAAAAAACTATCCAGTCCCGCATGACGCGGACAGCGCTAGACGATTCGTTGCATTTTGCAATTACTATAGGCGCTTTATAAAAAATTTTGCCGATTATTCTCGTCACATAACTAGGTTATGCAAAAAAGATGTAAAGTTCGAATGGACATCGGAATGCCAGAATGCCTTTGATCATCTTAAAACGGCACTCATAAATCCAACATTGTTACAATATCCAGATTTTTCTAAAGAATTCTGCATAATAACTGATGCAAGTAAGCAAGCGTGTGGAGCGGTTTTAACTCAAAACCATGATGGACTCCAACTTCCAATTGCATACGCGTCAAGATCGTTTACTAAAGGAGAGAGTAACAAGAGTACTACTGAGCAGGAACTAACTGCTATTCATTGGGCTATAAAACATTTTCGACCATATATTTATGGCAACCATTTTACAATAAAAACAGACCATAGACCATTAACTTACCTATTTTCAATGGCTAATCCTAGTTCAAAATTGACACGTATGAGGCTAGAATTAGAGGAATTCGATTTTACGGTAGAATACCTGAAGGGCAAAGACAATTATGTAGCTGATGCGTTATCAAGAATAACCATCAAAGAATTACAAAATATAGCCGGATCAATAAATAAAGTCACTACACGATTTCAAAGTAGACAAAAATTCCGCGCGGAACATCAAGAAAAAGAATTGCCTATGCAATCTCTAAATAAAGCTTCTAAGCCCAACGTATACGACGTCATAAACAATGATGAAGTACGTAAAGTAGTGACCTTGCATATAAAAGATATGTTATGTTTATTTAAACATGGCAAGAAAATTATTGCAAGATATGAAGTTAGCGATTTATATACTAATGGAGTTATCGACTTAGGTCAATTTTTCCAAAGGCTTGAAATGCAAGCCGGTATACATAATATCAGCCAACTCAAAGTGGCACCGTGGGAAAATATCTTTGACAAAATATCAATAGATAATTTCAAATTAATGGGCAATAAGATACTGAAAACATTAAGAGTAGCGCTACTCAACCCGGTGACCCTAGTATCAAATGATACAGATAGAGAAGCAATTTTGTCTACGTTCCATGATGATCCAATACAAGGAGGTCACACAGGCATTACAAAAACCTTGGCCAAGGTCCAGAGACACTACTACTGGAAAAATATGTCCAAAGACATTAAAGAGTACATAAGGAAATGTCGAAAATGCCAAAAAGCTAAAATAACTAAGCATACAAAAACCCCTTTTACAATTACTGACACATCAACAAATGCTTTCGACAGAGTGATAGTGGACACCATCGGACCACTACCAAAATCGGAAAATGGTAACGAATATGCAGTCACTTTAATATGTGATCTAACTAAATATTTAGTTGCAATACCTATTCCTAATAAAAATGCTAATACCGTCGCTAAAGCAATATTTGAATCCTTTATTCTGAAGTACGGTCCAATGAAGACGTTCATTACGGATATGGGAACCGAGTATAAGAATTCAATCATAGACGATCTGTGCAAATATTTAAATATTAAAAACATTACATCTACAGCACACCACCACCAGACAGTTGGAACAGTAGAAAGAAGTCATAGAACCTTCAATGAGTATATACGATCCTACATATCGGTTGACAAAACTGATTGGGACGTATGGCTTCAATACTTTGCCTTTTGTTTCAACACGATCCCCTCTATGGCACATACTTATTGTCCATATGAGTTAGTATTCGGTAAAACAAGTAATTTACCGAAACACTTCAATAGCATAGATAGTGTAGAACCAATTTATAATATAGATGACTATGCTAAGGAGAGTAAGTATAGATTAAAACTAGCTTATAAAAGAGCTAGAGTTATGTTAGAAGCAAATAAGAATAGGAATAAACTATTATACGACCATAGAATAAATGATATAGATTTATCAGTAGGTGACCAAGTTTTGCTAAAAAACGAAACAGGTCATAAGTTAGATGTTAAATACACAGGTCCGTATATAGTAACGGAAATAGGAGCTAGAGATAACATAGTTATAGCAAATGATAAACGTAAGAAACAAACAGTTCATAAGGATAGGCTAAAAATCTTTATTTCATAACTTGCATTTAGTATAGCCATACCTACATATATATAAACACACTTTCATTAATACACTAACACAATACACAAAAAAAAAAAATAAATAAATAAACAAAAACAAAAAAAAAAAGTAAAATCAAATAAAAGTGTATTAAGTATAAATCTTATTATAAAATAACTTCACTAAGTTACGTTATTTTTCAAAAGGAGGGAGATGTAGTATGCACACATATCGAATACGCACTGTACCCAGAGTACTTAAAGAGTGCGCACTGTAATATATTGTTGCAGTGTTTACACAATTCAAAGTCCCGGTCATAAACCTTAAGTGGCCGAAATATGAACCGATCGCTATGGCTTTAGCCCGCACACAGAAAGTGCTAGTGTCGGCATATTTGTATCAAACGGACTGCACATGCATACCCCCTCGAGCCTCCACTTGAGAGCGCATAGCCAATGCATATAAGTACATTTCTTTTATACATAAGAATATATATATCCATAGCCGTCTCTCTGCCGCCGCCTGCGAGCAGCGCAGCTACGAGACTTAGCTTAACTTTAAACTCAAGAAATATTGAAAAATCAGAAACTCTTTGAGCATTGGAGCGGCACCATAGCTGCTCCAAACAACTTAATAAATAAAGATCAAATATATAAAAACTAAACTTATCAATTGGACTTGGGAAATGTGGAAATAAGGAGACCTGCGGAACGAACCAATTTCAATATATATATATTTATTTAATTATTCCTTATTTATTTATTTCGTATTTATATATTTTATATTACTTATTTATTTAGTTACCATATATTTTAGTCCGTCTCATATTATTTATTTTTGTACATTTATATCTTTATCTATATTTATTTGTGTGTGCAAAGGAAGTAAGTGATTGGTATAAGTTACTTAACTGTGTTGAGTTCGCTATAATCAAATCCGCTCAGTGTAGTACCGGAAAGACTACTAGCGTGTTACTATTCGGATGTCAGCAGCGCCGCCCAGTAGTGGATGAGCTAACAGAGTCTTTGGAAGATAAATTTAGTTTACAGAAGCCGCGATGAAAAATGAATACCGTCAGGGACAAAGCCAATAATTGTATACTTCAGTGACATATCTGGAATGAGTCTGCACACAGATTAAGGCATAAGGCACCTCCGTTGTATGATGTAGGCGATTTTTTTGCTACTCGTAACGCCGATGTGACTTCAGGGCATTGTAAAAAGTTTGCACCTATGTATCGCGGCCGAAATACGGTAAATCGTGTATTTCCCAACGAGCGTTATGAAATAGCTGATGTAAATATTTGTCAACTAACGCAACTCCCAGAGAACTGCAAAACTCAACATTCAACTCAACTCACTGCACAAAACCCAGTGATGAGAGTAAGGCAACTCACTTTGTATTACACATCATTCCGATCAAAAAAATGAGCATGTGTTGACGAAGCAACATTCGGATCAATTTGAGTTGATCGTATATGAATAAACGTGATTTTTAAATTCGTATTATTTTGATGCTTTTTATTTATTTAGGTTTGTATGTAAATGTGTTTAATATGTTCTTAATTTGTTTTAATATAAAATTAAAATATGAAAATTAACGCTTTGTTGTTAAATCATGTTAAATTATTGTATTGTGTTTCACCTTCTTCTTCGCACATTTTATTTGTGCAGAAAAAGTACCGCTTGCTGCCCGCATAAGTAAAATCATACGAGTTGAAATTCGTGAGTTGAGTAAGAATAGCACTTCAAACAAATTATTGTTGAACCGAACGAGTCGCGCCCGAAATAATTATACACGAGCCAAACAATTTGGAGTGAAACAAAAAATTGCAACGATTTACAATTTACAACGAAAATGTGAGCGCATGAAAGTTTGATTACTCGGCTGTTGAGCGCGTATTATTATTTTCTTTCACCCGAAGCCGTTATCTGGCAACTCCCATACAAGAGAATCCTTGAAGCTGTTAGGCTTAAACCTTGGTTTGCAAGTGTATGATTATACAATCCTATAGATTTATTAATCTATAGGATTGTGTGTATAATCGAGGTCGATCACATGTCAAGATGCCCAAATGTAAACACTGTAACGGTAAACACCTCTAGGGACGGGTGATCTTAAACCATTCAGTTACACCCCTTGGCGTTTTGTTTATCCACAACTTAAATTTCGCTGATTATATCTATTATCCTTTTATATCCACATCGTCGTCTTCCTTCTTCCTTGGATACACTGCGGCTTTTTCCCCTGCCCTCGCTCAGGGACCGTTCAGTTTTCTTAAATAAAGACATTGTAAAACCTTGAAAGGGACATTTATGGTATGTTTTAGTTTGCTCGGATTCCATTTTTAATGTGACTACGGTCGCTCCGACTTTAAAAGGTGAGCAATAACACGTGTTATTAATTTATGAAGTGCCAACCACTAACCATACAACATATAGACTACCCATATCATGGACAAATGGACAAATGGACGAAAATGGACACAACATTTCTTAACGGCAGGCCCCAGAGCTGTTAGCAGCAGGTCCTGTCGCATCGTGTGCCGTCGGATTTTTCGCTCTCTTATTCTTTTGCTCGCACACTGATTGCGAGAGATAGCTCGTTCAAAGTGGCGCATCTTCAAAGTGGCGCATCTTGCATGTGTGTAATCATTTCATTTCGACCCAGAAAGAATATTACGTCTTTTGCTAATTTTCATACTAGGTCATGTTCGGGTACAATTAGTGCATATTCATTATTATTAAAAAAAATGGCCTGCCAAGGAAGGTTAAGGAGCGAACGTCGACGTTATATAATATTAGCCTAATTTTGATAGAAAGCAAACAAAACAACTGATGTCCACAGGTAATTGGGCAATATGATTGCATGCAATGAAAATGAGGATCCAATACAATACAAGGAACCAACGGAACAAGAGGCACCAGGGCATTTGCTCTATCACTGTCACTGTAGTACTGTAGTACACTGTAGTTGGTGTAGCTGGAAAAAGTAGGCAAGCTCAAGTTGCAGCTTTCCTCACTTTACTCAACGATCCGGGCTGATGCTAAAGGAGAGCTAAGCGCTGCACGTAGTGTATTTTCTGACTTCCAAGTCGAAGGTGAAACGCTGCGTGAGTGTGTGGCTGGGTTTCTCCACATCGCGTGGTAGCGGCGAAAGGGGTATTTTCGTATTGTAATTCCATGTATCCTAGTTTTGTTAATATTGCGTCGGAGTGCTATGGTTGTCATGCAGTCGAGGTCGTTGGTCCTCGAATTCACCGCTGTGTTCCAGTTCTAGCTCCAGAAGGATGGTTTCAAGCTCATACTTCTTTCGGTACGAGATCCATAAGACTCATTATCAAATGGTTCATCGTGATGGTGATAGACATGCTAAGATTCGTTATCCTGGCGGTTCTGGTTCTGGTTCCTGGTGTTCTGTGTGACTGTGAGTAGTCCTATGTTGGTTCTTGACTTTATGTAGTCCATTGTCCCGACTGTTTGTAGTCGTTCGATGGTTGTTGACTGAGTGTTCCTTTGAGAATCTATGGAGAGTGCTCAAAATCCTTTTAGGATCCTTGAAGATGATTATCGATTTGTAGATCGCGGAGAACGTTCGCGTTGGGAATCCACGGACTGCTCTGTAGATGTTTGGTGCTTCGAGAGTTACTGCTATAATGCTTTCTCGGCTGACCTCGGCAGAACTCGTGTGTCTCCCTCGGATAAAACCTTCAGTTTAATTATTAATGTATTTATAATTTAAAGTAAGAAACATGTCGATTGATTGTATTGTAATATGCACATATATCGAATGCACACTGTTCTTCAAAAATTGTTTCATATGCATTGACAAATATAAAATACTAGCGGACCCGGCAAACCTTGTCTCGCCCCTAATTGATGTTTTTTGTCTTGGTTAAATTTTTTTGTAGCGGACCTTGCGAACTTTGTCTCGGCCCAATTTCACGACTTCATATAACCCCATAGTAATAAGAGAATCTGGTTATTCAAATTTGTTGTTAAATTTTTTTTTGACTCGAAATCAGTGGAGAGCGATCTAATAAACAATATTTTTTGTTTTGTTATCTGGTGCAAAAATATATAATGATGACGGCTTTCCCACACGTGAACAGGCTACGTATAACTGTCCATGCGAAAAACATTGATATTCCCGCAAACTTCCAACGATTGGCCTTGCGATTTATTGATTGTCATCGCAAATGCCAATCGAACTGGGAACTGAATCCTCTTGAATTGGAATGGAAGATCTGTTGGAATAATCGGAATTCGTGGAATAAGAACTTCCTCTCCTTTAAACTTGCCCTTGATTATAGTCGCTTGAATCACGTTGTTCATTAGTTTCTTAACGGACAACCGCGTACCGTTGCATAATCTCGGATGATTTAGATTCCGCAGCATTATAATAACTGATCCCACCTTCAGTTGCACATTATGCGGTGGAGTTCCTGGCACATCCAGTGAGTTCAAAAATTCTATCGGATAGTTGGTCGCTTCATCCTCGTTGGTCACGCTGTCAACGGATCTGTATGAATGAAGTTCTCCAGCGATTTGACTTTGAATAAAGAAATTCAAACTATCTACGTCCTTATTCTTCGGTGCTAGTATTGCCCGCTCACTAATCCAGTCGATATTTTTATAATTTTCTGCAATGTCTGGAAACACTTTTGTGATGAGTTCCTCTTTCGATGATGTAAACTCGCAAAAATTTGTTGGGAACGATATTAGTCCAGTCGAAACATCAACAGGAATTTCACCATTTCCGAGCGCCAGCAGTTGTCTCGAAAATTCAGCAGCGGATGGATCATTCTGCAATGCTACTCTCATGTTCCTGGTCAATTTAAACTTGTTTACATATCGCCACAAAGAGGACGATTTTAGGCATGCATTAACTTTATCGGCAGCCGTAGATTTCGGGATAACGGGAAGCGTTTGCCGAAAATCTCCGGACAGCAATATCAAAGCCCCACCAAATAGTCTCGAATCACCTCTTAAATCCTTCATCGTTCGGTCAACGGCCTCTAAAGCTCGTTTATGCGCCATCGTGCATTCATCCCAAATGATGATTTTGCATTCTCGCATCAATTTTGCTGTCGCTGAATTCTTGCTCATCGTGCACGTTGGCTGGTCAACCGTCAGAAGAGTCATGGGTATCTTCAAAGCGGAATGTGCAGTTCGACCGCCTTCCAACAATGTAGCAGCAATGCCAGATGATGCAACAGCCAACGCAATTTGAGATCTTGACCGAATCGTTGCCAGAATCAACGAAATGACGAATGTCTTGTCTGTCCCACCAGGAGCATCGATAAAGTATAAGCCTCCCGTTTCATCGTCAACAACCTTCATTATCGAATCGTACACTTTCTTCTGCTCGGCATTCAAAAGCGGCACATTTGTTCGAACTCTTTCGGCCAGGTTATCCTGATTGTAGTGTTGCTCCCGTAGAAATTCCCGATTGAATGTATCGTGCACTGAACGATTTGGCGCTGGCATTCCCAATGTCGATAGTAGACTGCCGCACATGAGCATGCATATGTCTTCGATCCGTACTAATGCTTCGTTGTACATATCTTCGTTAATGCCAATATTGAAATTAGAACTTGTCCTTCGTACTCTGTTCAAAATATCGTCCACCATTTGGTCCTTGTATTTTTCCCACAATGCGGTCGGGTTCGACGGATGACACGTAGCTATAATTATTGCGAATAATGTATGGATTTAATTCATTGACGCAGATACAGTGGCATCGGCGAGCGTTGAGTCCCAATGAGTATCGTTTTCAAGCAAGTTCAAACGTTGGCAAGCCTCCCGAAAAGTGGCGCACAGCACACCATCCACAGTACGCAGCGAGTCGAAGGATGTAGGACCTCTAATGTTCACCAAAAGCAAGCGAAGATAGAAGCATTCATCTTGACTTGGATGAACTGTGTATATTCGTCCGAGCGCATCAGTCGAATAGACATCAGCGAAGCCAGCAACAGTATCACCTCTTTTCCGGCGTTGAAACTTCTTCGATGCAGCGTTCCATGTATAATAGCGTGGCATCTCAGAATATAGTAAAGTCCTTGCGAACGGATCGCTTTCGCATGTCGAAAAGAAAATTTGTCAACGTTGTCGCTGGTGGCCGTTCTGCTCTTTGCGCTGCGTTCGCGTCCGTAAAGTAGACACGCTGGCCGTTCTCTAAGTGAATAGATAAGTGCACGACAGTCGGGTGACGTTCATGAATCGGAAATGAAAATATCCCCCAAATGGCCTCGTTACAACTAACGTAGCGTCCAAGTTGAAATTTCGTCACCTCGTCGTTTGCATTCGGATCAGCAATGCCAAACACCGCCATGTCGCTCTCTTTGTTCACATATTTGCAAACGTATTTGATGGATTTGATAGAGTTGCAGTACTCAACATTGCAATGCGTTGAGAATGTTTTCGACAAAAGCGGGCAATATGGAACGATCCAGCGGTTATCCACGATTACTGTTACGTTTGTTTCGTTACGTTTCACCATTAATTCAATCCATTTGCCGTTATCATCTGGAGAACGACGCCTATACAATGGATATCCATCGTTTCCACTGATGGTTTCAGCCGTCAACGGACGGGGAAATCGATCAGTTTGTATATCTGGTATTTCGGCTGAAATAATCGAATCAATATGATCTGGTCGGATCTTGTCGAACATCCAGAGCAGAATGTGCGCATGTGGTAAGCCACGCTTCTGCCACTCAACCGAGTACATCCAACAACGAACTGCGCCAAAAACCTTCTGCTTTACAATATAATCCATAAGCACTGTGATCTTTTGCTTGAATACTCGTGCAGTGATGTCAGGTCGATCGCTTGATGTTTGTCCTGGAAGCAATAGATTGATAATTTCGGGCCATTTTGGATTGCACGTGAACGTTATGAATAAATCCGGGCGCCCGTAATTTCGGACATACGTCATCGCATCTTGTGCATACTCATGCATATGGCGCGGGCTTCCAACATAAGTAGCTGGGAGAATGGTCAAACAACCGATGTTGGCCGCGTGTCCTTCAGTAGCGATTGCGTCACGCAAGTGGATGTACTCGTCTGAGCGCAACTTCGACTGATTAAAACGAATAAAATTTAGACGTTCCGTTTCTACTTTGACGTACATGTCGACACAGTACTGTTGAAACAAACGGCGGTATCTTAACAGATGATTGTTAACATCTTGTCGAATCATCAATCGATACGCATAAAAATTAATAGAGCTAACCTTCTTATTCGTTTCTTCTCCTAAAATTTTAATTCAAACTTAGTTGTAGAATCAAAAAGAAGTGATGTAAGAAATGTATATAAACCTGTCATTGGATTGACCATCTTTATGTTGAAGTGATACCCATCTTCTCCACGACAGAACATTAACGGGTATTGAAGAGCATCATATGACCGATGAGTCTCATAAACTCTCTGCAATTGGCCATCATCCCGACGCTTAAGAACAATATCGCGTGATTCCACATTCTCACCAACAATCACCACTGCGACTTCATTGATAGTGGGAGCATTAAATTGTCTTGCATGGCTACCAGTGGGTCTTTTGTCAGCGCTGATAATGATTTTATGTTCGTCATTATACATTATATCCAATGCGGTTTTGAATAACCTGACCAATTCATTATGCTCATGGAGAAGATTTTGCAATTGTTCTATAATTTCACGTTTAGTTGCAGTGTAAATTGCACAGCGGTGATTTAGTTCAACTACCGAATCACCAATGAAATAGATCTGAAGGAATTTATGATCTTTGTTTTGTGGTGGTAACAAAGCGCCCGCTCGGTGGTGAATTTGCCCATGAATCTGAATATTGGGATGCAATTTAAAAAAAAATTGGAGTTGTTCATTTTGATAATAGAGAGACGCCATTACCTTATAACTTGGATTGTAGCCTGGTTGATGAACAACCTCGGCTCCAAATGACGTCATTTGAAAGCATCCGTTATATTTTTGTGCAAGCTTTAGGAAACTGTTTGATTGGGCTGAATTTCCATAAAGTAGCGAATACAATGGCTCTGGTGGATGAGCCAAAACGGGCAATTTAATTTTACCACCTGCACAGCATAAGCCGGGGGTTTCCAATCGAAACTTCAGTGCATTACAATGCTGACATACCACAGACAATGAACCAATAACAACGCAGCTATGATCCTTGTAGGGTGTTTCAGAATTGTATGCGAATGCAGCGCGATTCAAGTTTTCATTTGCGGTTCGACTTCTTCTATTATTTTGTCGGGCTTGAGGTGGGTTTTGTGCAGCGCGATGCTGTGCCATTCGAGCACGTGCCGATGCATTCAAAACTCCACTTTCCTCTTGCGTCCGACTATTACGGAAATTCCGACTACTTATTGCATTGCGCGAACGCCGTCCAAGTCTTGATCGTCTAACTGCAGGCATTATTTTGCTGACTGTAGGTATAGAACATATAAATAATACGTATAACCATCACTCCGAAGTGACAAAATTACTTATCTGATGCGCAATTTTATTTCATGAAATTTTCTGTCTTGCAATGCTCAACTTTAAAATTCGACTTAAATTAAACATATATGTACACAATATTATGAATAACACCACATCGCCTTCTATTGTTCAATAACAGTTTTACATCAACTGTGTATAACTCTTGAGCCTCTAGCGACTTTTCCAGAAGGTTTTACCAAAATTTTCTTATGTATTTGCCTTATTCTGGCAATTACAAACAACTGGAAAAAATTTGATCCAAATCGGTCCAGCCGTTCTCTTGTTATGATAATGCGAACATTTTTGCCACCATTTTTATATATATAGATAACACTGATTTGCTTCAATGACGCCAGGCGAAAACTTAGTTATTAATTTAAAAATAAGGTTGAAGGAATAGACTAGGACGTCAGTGCTCATTCGTAGTCAAATTCATAATTTTCTTTTATTAAAATAATTTAATGGTCTTAGCCTAAGTACATAATATTGGCAGGCGTTGGCAGCGGCAGAAGAGCAGCCGCATATATATATCTTATATATTATGTTCCGGACAGAGAGTCTTATGGGAATATATATACATTGCATGCTATTAGCGTGGGAATTCTGGTTTAGCTTGAAGCATAACTGAATGCTGACTTAGCTATATAAGTCTCTCTATTAATTATATCATAATTGTTGCGTTTTGCATGTTTTTTTTTTTAATTTGGTATACATGCATTTGTTCTTAATATAATATTAATGAATTAAAAAATGCTTGATGATATAAAGTTTTAAATGAATAAAGGGAATAAAAATGTATATATATATATCTTTGAGTTTCGCACAGCAAGTCGCCTGGGTGTGTTCCTTGTCTGTTCTGAAGTGAAAAATCCCTTCACCTGTCATTGCGATCACACGAGGGGCGCAGCCGCGTGACGTACGGCACGAACGCGTACTAGATAGACGCGAGAGAGGAAAAATAGAATAGAACTAGGAAAATTAGGATACACTACGGGCAAGTACTACAAGCAATACAGTTTTTAGGTTTTGAAGTCTTTCTATGCCTTCAATACTACTACAAATGCGATTGTAATCAGCACATAAAACCCTAAAGGGTTCATGTACTTCAAACTCACGCCTACAGTGGTTAACTACTAGGGCGATAAAATTTCCAGATGAAAGACGGGGAACATGGAAATTGAGCTGCCCAAGCAGGTAGGGGCTCTCCACATCGCCGTGAATAAGTTTATGTAGAAAGACGACGCCAAGCATCGTCCTACGGTTAGTTAAAGAAGGTAAATTAATTAAGAGAAGTCTACTAGAGTAAGACGGTAATCTAAGGTTAGCATCCCAGGGTAGGCCACTGAGGGCGAAAAGTAAAAACTTTTGGACAGATTCGATGCGGCTGCTATGGACTCCGTATTGAGGACTCCAGACGCACGAGCCATACTCTAATATAGGGCGTACTAACGAAGTATATAGGGTCTTCGTTACATAAGGAGAATCGATTTCCTTCGACCACCTTTTAATGAATGAAATATGTTCTGAGAACGAAAGTTTATGGTCCAGGCGGACACCTAGGTCATCAACAACAGTAATTCTTTCCAAAGAGCAATCGTTAAGCATATACGTGGCAGGGAGAGGAGTGGTGCGAGAAAATGTCATCAGTTTGCATTTAGAGCTGTTGAGATATAAATCGTTAGCATGACACCATGCTTGAAAGTTATCGAGATCCGATTGTAGGTCTGATTGGCGTGAACTGTCCCTATACTGCACGCAAAGTTTAACATCATCAGCATACATGAGTACTCTGGATTTGGTTAGAACCTGCGGCAAATCGTTGATAAACAATGTAAATAGTAGTGGTCCCAGGTGGCTACCCTGTGGGACGCCAGATGTGACACTGAGGGTATTGGATAGAACATTTCAGAACAGAACCTTTTGGCACCTGTCACTTAGATAACTCGCAGTCCACTTGGAAACCCCAATGAATCGAGTTTCCTAACCAGAAGAGAATGATTAACCGAGTCGAAAGCTTTACTAACGTCCGTGTAAATGACATCGGTTTGAAAGTTTTGTTGGAAAGAGGTGAGTTCCAGAAGATTGGTCGTGGTTGATCTTCGCCTCATAAAACCATGCTGACATGGAGAGATGACGGATCTGCATAGATGTTTCAAGTGAGGAGTGATTACATTCTCGAAAAGTTTGGGGATTGTCGATAACTTAGAGATACCTCTATAGTTACTGGCATCTGACTTGCTACCTTTTTTGTGAAGAGGAATAACAAATGATTCCCTCCAAATAAGGGGAAATTCTGAGGATTCTAAAGATAAGGTAAACAATTTAAGAAGGGGGTTACACAGCGTCTCGGAGCAATACCTTAGCACAGAGCCCGGTATTCCATCAGGACCTGGTGAATATACTGGCTTAACACGTTGAAGATCAAGAATAAGTGAGCTTTCGTTTAAAATAGGACTAAAGATTAGGTTCGAACTGGGCATAGCTGGAGAAAATGTATGTACAGCGTGGGTTTACGTTTAGAATTAACAAAGTTATAAAATTGTTTGGGGTCCTGCGTGAACTGGACCTTGCAACGAGTCAAATAATTTTTATAACACTGAGCGTTAAGCACGGTAAAGCTAGATTGGGTACTAAGATAGGATGAGAAAGCCGTTCTTGAACCAGTACGTTTATATTTATTATAAAACCTAGATTTTACGTTTTTTAAACGTGTCAGATCTTTGTTAAACCAGAGTGGTTTATTAGAGACCGACGAATAGGTTTCAGGAACACATAAGAAGAAAAATTAGTTCATGGCACTATAAAAGATATCAACGGCTGTTGCCATGTCTGAGCTCATGAAAAGATTAGACCAATCATATTCAGCTAATAAAGTGTTTAGCCTCTGATAGTCGGCCTTTCGGAAACAACGGACTCTGTTTAACCTACTACCAGATGTCGTTGCTAAAACTGTCCCAGTGTCGATGGTCACATCGAAAGTTGGATGATAAGGATCTTCAGGTTGCGTCATTGGAGGAACTCTACTTAGGTTTACGCCAGCCGGATCTGAAACAAAGCATAGATCCAATAAGGGGTTTAGAGAATTAAAGACATGGTTAACTTGAGATAAGGATAAATGAAACAAGCCATTTATAAGGTCATGCTGTGCCGCAGTCAGGAGGATATTGGACACACCGTCAGAAGACCAGTGAGCTCCAGGTATGTTGAATTCACCCAAAGTCACCAATTGGTCCCTATCAGAAGCCAGTTGAAAACTGCCTGAATTGCCGAAAGGTGTTTCCAATAAGTTGGCATTTCCGAATATGGAGGAATATAAGAGCAGGTAATATATATACAGCTGCCTGTAAAAGATAATTTTACGCATATGAATTCAATGTCCAGAAAGTCGTTAGATACCACCTGTTCCGAGATGAGGCAGGAGTCAACGGCAATTAAAACTCCACCACCACTCTGGACAAGACGGTCTAATCTATAGATTGTGTACTTACTCGGAAGAATTTCGGAGCAGAGGATCTCCGGCTTCAACCAGGTTTCAGTAAATACAATCGCCTGAGATGCGAAAGAAAGACTATCCGAATACAATTTAGAGAGCTTACTGCGTAAGCCTCTAGTATTCTGATAGGAAAGTAGTAAGGAAGAGGTTAGTTTTTTGGGACAGAAGGTACGGCATTGGACACTAAGGATTGTGACGGCCTGGGCAGTTGTACTCCCGCAGGCCGTGTTCTCTTCTTTCGAGCCTCGTACTCCTTAACTATTACGTACTCGGGCCAGAAGTCACCCGAGCAAATAGTGTCAAAGAGTTGGGTTGAGACATTTATCTTAAAAGATGAAATGTCTCTGGCATACGAAAATTGAAATTTTTCCACCTTGATATGACCGGCTTGGGTTTTGCCTTGTATAAAGGCTAGAACATCTTCCGATGCGAGATCATGTGCAAGCCTCGAAACAAATATTGTTTTCGAAGGTGGGACTGCTGTGAGGGTCTTGCGTAACGAATTGTTACCAACTACGGCCGGTATTCCGGGCATTGTTGGACCCTGGGTTGATTTATCTACGGAGATTTGCGGAGCCAAAGATTTGGGCTCCGCATCGGACACAACGGACGACGCGGAAATTGCTGGCTGAGCGGCTGCTTCAGATTCGGTTACCGAATCTTTCCTAGTTCCTGATCTCAGAACCATTGGAACGGGGACCAGGAGCTGTGGCGCAGGGGAGTGGCAGGAAATTGGTTGCTGCGTCTCACACAGTTGCTGTCGACCAGCAGCAGATTTTTTGCGTTTCGTCGACTCATTTAATATCTTCATACTATTAAATTGAGCGTCAAGCGTGGAGAACAGGTCATTCGCCTTGCGGAAAGTGGCCATGATCTCAGAAAATCCACTTCTGGTCTGACGCATGAAGGATGATATCTCCTTTTCAACCGGTCGACAGGCCTCACAACAATAACGCAGGCACTTTTTTCAAAGCAAACGGTCGTGTTTTTTTCTTGCGCTCTCGTTTTTGTGTAATAACTTTGCGTTGAAACCACCGGCGCGATAGCGAAACGGTATTTAATATTTAGGTGATGAATTCAGAGGAAACCCCGGTGGTTTAAAATCAAATTAACACAAAAATCGGAGCGTAAACCAAAAACACGACCGTCCGCTATGAAAGAAAAAGATCGAATGAATTATGAAAAGATTACTAAAATAATTTTCGGAAGAAATGAATGCTTTTCTCTTGTTTTTATTGGATAAATTTTAATTTTGTTATTTTTTATTTATATTTTTTATAATTGCCACCCTAGTCTTTCGATATGGTCGGTTCCGACTTATATATTTAATAGAACTACGTTTTTTTAGATTATACATAGAGCCGTAATTGGATCCAAGATATTTTAGAAGAAAGTTTCGCTTCTGTCATTGGGTAATGTTGTAAGTGCTTCATCTGAAATATAAACAAGGAAAAAAATTAACAAAAACATTACTTTTTTATACGTTTAACATTGATCATAAAAACATTAAAGGTGCCTTAAAGATGAAGTGGCTTTGCAAACGACTGAGGAACTCAAGAATTGCCCGCTACCTACTTGGAGGGGAGCTACTCCTGGGCGGACCCTTTCAAAACCGTTGAGTTGGCAAACTGTGCCTATCCGAACAACCCAGAACCCACCTACACTGGAGTCTAGGGGCAGTCTCTTCTACTACCCCTCAGAAACAACGCAGTTATATATGCTGCAGAAGAGGAAGTGGCTACTGTTTCAAAACCGGTTACTGTAAAGCCCCAAAACGTAGATCCATTAGGTTTGGCAATGTTAACGTCGCTGAGGTGAAGAGCACGTTGCTAACTGAGATACTAGCAGACGGTTTCGAATTCATCTCCTCCTTATCTGGAGATCTGAGGATTTTCGCTACTGACTCTGAGACTCATAGAGCCATGAAACTACTGAACAGCTATCATTTCAAGCTTTATAAACTCGTGAAACGAAACCGGTTTCAACGTCAACGGTTTCAACGTCAATTATTTAATTTTTTATGAGGAGACTTAAATGCCTAGCAGATGCATAAACTATTGCCTTTTCTTGTCGCGACTAGTACTTGGAACTAGGTGGGCGGTTTGTTTTGGTTTGCGTGGATGAGTCAGGGTCTAAAGACACAGGGAAAGCCTCTAATGCATAAGTAAAGCATATAACATAATAGTATTTATAAGTATAAAAACGCTTATGTTAACAAAAATATCGTATTAGAAATAATGTGGGTTACTGTGAACGTGGGTTGTTAGCTAGCTAGCTATAAGTGAACTGAGACCATTGCCCATTTAATTTTCTCATATGAGCAGACTATGCCTATTCGTTTGACTTGGTAATTGATACATTATTTACGAAAATTGAATGTTGCTGCAAATAAAGAGTTGTTACATAACTTTGATTGAGTCTGAGTATTTTTCTTATTACTACATGCTGCCGCGATTGAACATTATCCCGGCCGTTAAACAGGTGATCAAACTTCGGTAAGGTCGAACGAAAAATCCGCGTTCTGCCTGGGTTAGGTATCCGGTATTCTGCCTGGGGTCTATCTGCCGAACGTCCGTCTGAGAGCCCATGCAATGATTAAGAGGATTGACATTAGTGGGCCATATATGCAGCTACTTGATGATGCTAAAGAGTGGTGATTGGATCCTTCCAGCTTGTCTCTTTTAATAACTTTTTAATGATGTTGTAAAACGTACAGATACTACAAGCTGACTTCCTTGGCTGTAGTTCCTTGGACTGGCTCGGATGTGGTAATCAGGGTTATTGCAGAACTTGCAAGGTGCTCGCAGCTTTGCTTGCGGTAGATAATTTCCCTCAGCCGCAATTCAATTATTGTAGTACAGAGAGTGCGGCAGAGCTGTCTGTTTGTTTAATGCTTGTCTATAATTTTAGTGAATTTTAATTCCGATTTTAGGTTCATGGAATTTTTGTTAGGAAAGCCACCATATGAATCATTTAAGTATCAAGATTCCTTCTTATTGCTAATTAACTTAGATCACTGGTTTTTGCCATTAGGAAAAAATGGGAAAGATTTTTAGATTTTATAAAATCTATAAAAAAAAGTAAACATTGTAATATCCAATATTAATCAAATTTATATTATATTCCTTCTTCACAAAACCCAACGGCTTGAAGGCTTTGACGGAATTTAAATGTGAGTGTGTGTATTGTTATGATTGAATTTTAATTTATTATTAAATTTAATTTTATTTTAAGTTTTGTAACGAAGTTCTCTGGCTGGGATAGATCTCAGTGGTGGGCAGGGAGCCTATACAAGTAAATTTGTATAAAAGTGGGAGTGACATTAGAAAGTATCATATTTAGGAGGATAATACCCCCGAATACATGTCTAAACCGTGTATTCTAACCCGATTTCATATGTCTAAGTCCTTCCCTCGTCTCCCAGATCGTCGATCTGGAGGGACACAAGAAGCTATCGATGCCTCTAATCCCGCCTTGCCGACTGTCGTCGGTATATGCAGGCGCACTGCTTGCATTGTATTCCCGACTGCGCTCTCAAAAGCTGCTTGCTATGGCACGCGTTCGGCCGAGAGCGCAGCGGCGGCCTAGACTTTGCAGGCCCCGATACGCGGCGTTCAAGCTTGACGCGACTCGGGACAGCTGTGAGAGGCGACTGTAGGTGACATGCTGTGGCCAGGACTGTCGGAGGGGCGTGGTGGCGGTTCGCAACGACGGTCACGCCGTGGCGCGATTGCGCGGTGCGGGGCTGGGGATTGGTTCCTCCGGATGGACGCGGAGACGGCGGCGCCGGATGAACGCTGTTGGCCGAACCCAGGAAGACTCTCCGGGCGGAGACTAGCTAAGGGTCGAGTGGACAGCGTCGGGGCGATTTCCTACTCGTACCGCCGCGCAACGGATGGCACACCGATCCACGTGCTCTGTGCACAAGTTGAGAAAAGGGGGAAGGGGAAAAATTCGCGGAACAAAACCGCGGCCGTCGCAAGTGTCACGGCGGGTAGGACCACGATGTGATACTTGCAGCGGGAGAGGGAGAGAAGGAATCGCTGAAAAATGAGAGCCCCAAATAACCGGAAGAAAAATATGGCGGGAAATGTCAGATTTTCTTATTGGCTATATTTAAGTCGTAGGATTAATCTCTACAGTTCTTTTTCAAAAGAGAGGGTACTTAAAAGCGACTTACCATGGGTTTTTTGCGAGGGCGCGATGGCAGGCGCACACTTACGGAAAATGGTCGAGTTCACGGCTGTCGTGGTTGATCGTCTCTATCGAAATCTCTCTTGTTCCACTGTGTATGCGGAATTTTTCTTTGCGGGAGCGTTTGCGTTTGCACTTTTTGGTAGTCCTTGGCGGAAGAGATCGAATAGCGGATCCTGCTCGCTAACGTTACTTGTTTCGGTTCGTGAGCCAGTTCTACGTTATCGGATTTAGCTGACTATCGCCTGTTATCCGCGTTTAACAGGGTTCGCTAACCTACTTAAAAATACTATACGTTATTTCTTACGACTAATGGCTATTTACATGTTAAACGACTCCAGGGTTCTTGTCTCTTAGGCTAATTGATATTTAGATGCTTAAGCTTAATGTGATTATTTATATAGAATTCATATTTATAGTACATGTTTACGGTTGTTCTGAATATTTATATGTATACGTGACTAATATTATTATTAATATCTATATATATACAGTTGTGACGCCTCTGGAAAGGACGTTACAGTTTTTAATTTTTAAGTTTAAAAAAATCAAAATCAGCCGCAATTCAATAATGATAGTATACACAGTCATAAGGAGAGAGAGAGAGAGTCAGAGATAGACAGAGAGGGCGGGAGAACGCAGTCTGTTCGGTTAATGCTTGCGTATAATTTGAATGAATTATTATTCCCAATTTAGGCTCATGTAATTTTTTTTTTAATTGACATAGAGCTTCAGGAAAACCAACAAATGAATCCTTAAAGTATTATTAAAGTATTAGGATTTACTTACAAAAATTTCTTATCGCTAATTTACTTATATCAGTGCTTTTTCGCCGTTAAGAAAAAAATTTCCGATTTTCTAAAATCGATAAAAATATTAAACATTAAATTAAATAGAATCTTTATTATGTGAAGGACTAAATTTTTGCCAATTTGATTAACGCGTTTAGCGTCCAGATTTTGTCAAATTAATTTCGACCCAGAGAGAATATTTGGTCGTTTGCTACTTTTCAGGCTTGGTACCCTAATTATATGGGCATATTCACTATTGGGTTAATGATAAAAATAAGAATATTATACATACGTTATAATATATTTCTTAATGTTTCAGAATACATTTCATATTTGTTTACAAATTCAAATCAGTGGCAGCAGTGAAATGTTTGGTATATATCTACTGAGATTGGAACAGGGCATCTTGTAGACGGTGTCACTGCTGCCAGTGTTTCGATCAGTGTGCGAGCATAAGAGTAATATAGCGAGACTCCAGACCCAGTTGATCCCCGCGGCCTTGTTTAACTCTAGAACATCCGGTCCGGCGGTGGGCATCTGGCGATTGTTTCCGCGTGGCGTCGGCGGCCGTGTGCGCTTCCGACGTTCGGCTTTGGCTGGTCCCGGTTGGCAACCCAAATTATTGCTGTTAGCGCACCGGTCGGGATGAAAGGGGTTGTTGTCCGAGTTTCGTCTTGGTTATGCGGCTGCCCCCGACTCGTCTCGCACTTGAGTGCTGACGGTGCACCGGTCGGTGGGCGTGTTTGTGTCTGTTGTTTCTTATCTTGCGGCTTCTGTAGTTGCAGCTTGTGGCGACTTGGTAAGTTGTACCCCATGCTCGACCTTCCTGGATCCGTCGTTGGCAACCCAGCCGGGACGATGGTTATACTGGTCGGTGGCAATATGCCACATTTTGGCAAGATTTTGTCTATAGAAATTATGGGTTTTTTGCCACTGGAAGAAAATGGGGTCATGTTTGTAGCCAAAAAAATCTTACCAAATCAGTTTAGTGTTATAAGAATTGAATTGTAAAAATTTGTAATAGGGTCATTCAATTGGTTTTGGCTGTGCCTTGATTCTTAGTTTTTAATGAACAGTTTTATGTATATAATTGGTCAATGCGCCGGGGCTCATGGGTGGCCAGGGTCATCTCAGAAATTTATTTTTGAGTCAGCTAGAGTTGCGAGAATAAGGTGGGGTGTCGACTCTGGCGGGTGCTGGCCGTCGGTGGTGGGTGAATGGCTGCTCGTTAGGGAACGATTATATTTCTTTTAGGTCTGCTAGTTAGTGTGATCGATTTAGAGTTCTTTAAGGTCTACTATAAGTGAGAATAGTTTAGAGGCATTTAGGTCTACTACAAATGAGAACCGTTTAGAGGGTGTACAGACACAACACAAAGTATGTAATAAGTCTTCAGTCGCAGCAACTAGCATTTATCGCAAATAAAGTAGCAATTACCAGGTCAAGCGAATATGCATAGTCTGCTGATACTAAGAAATGAACTGGGGCAATGGTCTCAGTTCCAAGCGATAACACACATTCAAAGTAACTCACATTATTGACGTGACAACGTCTTATAAATTGGTTTACCGGGTGACACTTCAAGAAACTGCGTTACGGTCCGCGTCACGTTATGCGCTCACAATGAGAGCGAGTGAGAGGCACGCGTCCCTTCCACTCGGGCATGGTTAGCCCGCCTAAGAGCGAGAGAGATAGGCATACACACCGGTTCATGTCTTGCGCTTCTACTATTATTTCATCCTTCTTCCTACTATACGAATGAATATTCACATTAAAATTATTTTACCACTCAAAGTCGATGTCACGTAAAACTTTCGCCCGTATACCGACTTTACAGGCAACCAATTTTTTTATTATAAATACGTTATTTCTGTTAACATAAGCATTTTTGTACCTATAAATACTGTTTAAGTTTTAATAAAATCAGTAAGAGTTCTACCTCAATCAGAGGCTTTACTCATGCATGCATTAGAGCCTGTCGCTGTGCCTTCAGACCTTCACTCACCCAACCAAACCGTCCACCGTCAATCAAACGGGCCTTGAAAGAATATTCCGAGACCGGAAGGGCCATAACAAGGGGTTCAATGAACTCATTATGGTCCCAGTATCAACATGTCCATTTCTCAGTGCATGAAGAATACGAAGACCCGGTCAAGGACCATACCATGCAACACCATACAAACAGTGACGATCCACAGTCATTAAAAGAGTTGTATATCACAACATTTGAGTCTCTAGCATCATTAAAGGGACTAGGCATTCATGTATCCAGCTGGGATACAATCATGATTGCCATAATCAAGCAAAAACTGGACCAGCGAAGCCGAGTAATGGGAATAGGAAAACGCAGTCAGCAACCGAGAAAGGAGCAGAGAAGCCCAACATGCACTTCTGTCAGCGCTGGAAGACAACCAAATTGTCCTTTCTGCAAATGGACTCATTGGCTATACAAATGCGATGATTTTCGCAGCAAAACCGAACGAGTCAATTGGGTGCAAAAACAAAAAATGTGTGTAAACTGTTTCAGCAGCGACCACAAGGCAAATGATTGCCAAGGCCGTACGTGTTTTAAATGCGGTAAAAAATAACACACATGGCTGCACCTGGAGACTACGTCAGATGCGGAAACAGAGCCACAATCACCTTCTGTAGGTGCAGCAAATAACAGAAGTTAAAATTTGCTGGCTACAGTCAAGGTATTGGTCAAAGCAAGCAATGCTAGACTCAGGATCACAAATTAATCTGATCTCTGAACGAATGCCCTCCAAGCTGTCATTAAAGCTCCACAATGCATCATTACGCATCGAGAGCATTGAAGGCAACCCAAAAACCAGTCGAGCTAGAGCAAACGTTCTCATGAAATCGATGCAAAATGACTTTGCTCAACAAGTAGAAGCCCTTGTGCTGCCGTCTATCATAGCTGATCAACCAGCTCATGAATTAATTGCCTCACAAGTACAAGTCCCAAACAACGTAACCCTGACCGATCCAAATTTTGACAAACCAGGAAAAATTGACATGCTTATCGGCGCAGAGCGTTCTTATTCTTTGCTACTGCCAAATGCTGGTAGAACCGGAAGGCCCAATTCTCCAAAATACAAAGCTTGAATGGATTGTGGCCGGGAGAATTCCTGCTGAGCACGACTCAGAAGAGGTTGACACGCTACTAGAGCAATTTTGGACACTAGAGAATCTAGACACCAAAGAAAAAGCTCGATCTCCAATTGAAACTCACTGCAAATCTAATTTGCAAATCTACAGGTTGCAATAGATGGAAAATTCATTATGAAACTTCCATTTTCTGAAAACCGTCTAATATGGTACGACATCAGCGCCATTTCTAGCCACTAAATGCTTGGATTATCTGTCCGAGAAGGCCAAGAACCATCTACCATTTGGAGCTTCCGTACTTAAACATGATTTCTACGTGTATGACTGTCTCACAGGAGCAGAACGCATGCCAGAGGCCATTCAGATTCAACAAGAATTAAACAAAATACTGCTACCTTCCGGACTCAACCTCCGAAAATGGTGCTCCAATAGCCCAGAGGTATTAAGCCAAAAAGATGTCATCTCTAACGTCAAGTTAGACAAGACACTCCAACAATATAGTGGGTTGAGTTTGCTTTGGATCAAAAGGATTAATTATGTGAACGATCCCAAAAAAGCGAATTACCAAACAGGTGGTCAGCTCGGAATCATCGCAAATATTCGATCCGCTAAAATTATTTTCCCCCGTGGTGGTCAAAGCAAAGATGTTCATGCAGACACTGTAAGTATTAAAGATGGACTGGGACGACGAGCTTCCTCAGCACCTCCAGGTATATTGGAAAAATTATCGCGCTGACTTACAAGCACTAAACAATATGCAAAATGTGCGAGCCACATACAAATATAATCAAGTATCAGTCCGGTTGCTCTGCTCAAAGTCGAGAGTTGAACCGTCAGCGAAGGAGACATTACCGCGGCTAGAGTTATATGCTGCAGTTTTGAGAGCTGAACTGACCCATACTGTCAGAAAGGATTTACGTATGCCTGAGTTCTTTCCTGGGATTGCCGCAAGTAAATTAGCAGAACACGACCTCTGGCTATACGGACCTCTATTCCCACACGGTTCCCGAGACAAGTGGTCCAAGGTTCCGATCATCACTCCCGATCTAGAACGACGAGTGAAGCAAGTGAGTTTGCCAACATGTCAAGATCAACTGGAAAGCGAACTTTACAGTTGCAACCACAGAAATTCCTTCCACAAGCTACAACGCATTGTAGCATATATGATTCGCTTTTGTCATAAACAGAACCGATCTTCTACAACTACGCTTAGTGTCGGTGAACTGACTCATGCTAGGACAATCATTTTAAGCACTATTCAAAAAATGGATTTCAACTTCGCATCCACAGGACAGTTTTTTTTGTTTTCATATATATATTTGTGCAAATAAGCAAGCTGCCTTATCTATCCAGCCACTTATACATTACTGAGTCAGCAATTTAAAGCGACAGTTACGGACAATGCACCGGGAGGGTCAAGCGTCTCAGCCGTCTAAATGTGCGTGTCCTTGTTATCCATCTAGCTGGGGGGTTAGGGTGTCTGAATAGTCTAAGCCGATGATTGGCAGCCAGAGCACTATGGTCCAGCGGACCACTTTTCTTGGCCGATATTAAGAACTCCGTTGGTTTAAAATGTATCAACTTGAAACTTTACCAATCGTATTTTGGTAATTATAGGATGATTCTGGATTCAAATTATGCGGATCAGAAAACTATATCCCATAGCTTCTATAGGAACAAAAAAATTTTTTTTAGATAGATTTATAAAACTTTGGTTACTTAAAAATTATTTAATTTTAACTATATATTAAAAATTTTATCAAAATCGGATAACGAATACCTATAGTTTTCATAGGAAAAATCAGAATATAATGCCAATTTTGCCTATAATTGCATGGGAAATTTATTATAAAATCATTTAATAAATGTTTTTACATTGTGTCATATCTAGTTGACTATACTCTATACTTTTTGGTGGATTTTTATAAGTTTGCATTAGTTTTAACCCTTTACATGGCAATAACTCCGATTTTCTTAATTTTTTTGTGGTAGATAAGGGAAAATATAAAATTTTTTAATTAAAAATTTTTTTTTTTTTATTTTTAAAGTTGCTTTGATGCAAATCTGCATCAACGCGAAATTGTTAATTATTCGTACTAAAATGCAACAAACACAATAAGTCGACAATATACAAATAACTAATATATTAACATATTTATAAATATAAATTTAATCAGCGATAAAATTTTTTTTTTGTAATTAAAATTTGAATTCGCCAAATTTACGAATTGGCGGAAAAAATAATTGTTTCTTGAGTATTGGACAGAATTCTAAGTCGCCAATATTTTTTATATAAAAAACAAATGTTTCTTAACTTCATTAAAAAGATTTTAGGCAGTTTCCGAAAACACGTTAAATAATAATTTAATTTAAACGGTATGATGCAGATATGCACCACCACCAGATAAAGGGTTAAGACATTTTTAATGGTTTAAAATTTTAAAACAAGTAATTCAAACATTTTAAAATATATTTCAGCAAAAAAATTGTATAGTTTTGAATGTTTTTTCCGAGTTTTCATAATTTTAAAATAGTGCTTTTTACGCCCTTTAACTCCGCCAATTTTCTTCTGAACAAACAGCTGACTTTCACAGCTCCGTGCGCGAAAGTGGCGCCACCTATGAGCTGAGGAGGGAGGAGCCCTTTGATCTTGGATAAGAGCCCCTGGTGCCAGACCCGGTCGAAGGCCTGCTGAATATCCAGAAGACCGCCACCACCTGTTCTGGAACCCCTCAACAATGAAGTCCACCACGCGATTGAGCTGCTCCGGGGTACCATGACCTTTCCTGAATCCAAACGGGTGCCTAGGTATCGCATCCCTTACCGCCGGTATCCTCTGCATCCTGTCAAGGATACATCGCTCAAAAATCTTCGAAAACGTGGGCAAAAGACTAATCGGCCTATAACTAGAGACGTCATGGGAGGGCTTTCTTTTTTTGTGTATCATCACCACATTGGCATTCTTCCAGGAGGACGGAAAGTGACCAATTCTGAATTCTGAACCACAAGGACCAAGAAGAGAAGTGCTCTCTCCGGAAGGAGTTTAGCAGCTCTATTAGAAATGCCATCTGCACCTGGCGACTTCAGGTTTTTCAACTTCTTGATCCTGTCACTCACTTCCGGGAGTGGAATAGGAGCAACAGGGGGGACCATTTGATGAGGAACTGCCAACGAGGCATTGACCCTCTCAACCCTCGCCGCAGAGGAGGTAGCGAAGGGAGTGAAAGGGTCCTCTAAGCTCTCAGCAAACACCTCCACGAACCTCCGCAGAGGATGTAGCGAAGGGAGTGAAAGGGTCCTCTAAGCTCTCACCAAACACCTCCACAGGACAGTGGACAATAGAAGTTCAATTCTCTCGTTGTCTCCAATAATAGGAAATGACGGACTCATCAGAGTTGGAGGGAGGTTAGAAGAATCTAACCTGCCATATTTCGCAAAGGATCAGATCTTGTTTTGCTACAATGATACAATTGTGAAGATGCTGCTACGAGAGAAGAGAACATGCATTGCGGAGCACAATCTTTGAGAGCCATAGCCAGACAACAATATGGGATTCTGAATGGCAAGACAATGGCCAGAAGCATAATACACAGCTGTGTCATATGCACAAGAGCACGACCCAAATTGATGCAACAAATCATGGGTAATTTACCGGTGGATCGAGTAACATAGGCTCGTCCTTTCTCCAACTCTGGAGTCGACTACTGCGGCCCCTTTTGGATTCGCCATAAAATCCATGAAAAAAGCCAGAGTATGCGTTTATTGCAGTATTCTGCTGTTTTGCCACTAAATCAGTACATCTGGAATTAGTAAGCGACCAGACCAGGATCATAAACCAATGCAGTAAGCATCAGTTGGAGTTTAAGTTCATCCCACCACGAGCGCCGTCATTTTGCGGCCTATGGAAAGCTGCGGTAAAATCGGCTAAAAGGCTAATAGTATCAGTTACAGCCACAGTATCACTACCGCTTTAAGAGCTCAACACGGTAATCATTGAAGTTGAGGCGATACTCAATTCAGGGCCCCTCACTCCGATGTCATCTGATCCTACGGATACATCAGCGCCCACTCCAGGTCATTTTCTTATTGCTGAACCTCTAGTAGCGCATCCTGATGCGAATCTTGCTCAAAGAAAGGCTATTAGTCCTAGTAAAAGAAGACAAAGTGCCGGTAATGAGCTGGCCTATGGGACGGATAATGAAGACATATCCCGGCAAAGACAATCAGATCCGCGTAGTAGACGTCAAAACGGCATCAGGCACATTCAAACGACCAGTCACTCGTTTGGCACCTTTGATAAGGGAAGTAGCCACAAAAAGTCCACACAGCTCCGGTGAGGATGCAGCGCGGGCTGAAGAGACTACGCAGAAAAAGAAGATGTCCTTCCCGATCCTTCCAACGTTGTTGGCAATGCTACTAATACTCCGCCGTTTCGGAAGCTATAAAGATAATAGTTGTTCTACGAGCTCATTTGGATCCTCCCAGTATACATAATTATGGATATTCCTTTCAAGTGTGATGATTCCAGATCAGGTTACAGTTTTGATCCTGCGCTTGTGTGTAGACTCGGCGATGGGTAATGATGAGTTGGGCGTCGCGGCGCGGTTTGCTGGTCCGGGCGGTGGTGGGACGGTGTTAGGCGCCGGGGCCCCGATGAGCACCAACGGCGGCACTGGTCTATCCATGATCTTCAAGTTTCGCGGGTTGAAATGAAAAGAGTTTTTGCTGATGGTGCTGCCCGATCCCGAAAATTTATTGTGACGGCGATCGAGGGTCATACTATTCGATTAAAAGTAATCGATCGACGGATGGCCGATCTGGCAACCTTGCAGTTTGTTTACATTGCCCGGGCGGGCTCCGAGGTGATTTTGAAATGCGCGGGGCGTGGAGTTACACCCTCGTTTTTAGCCCTTTCATGTCAGAAGGCTGGTACTCCGCGTACCCTTAGTGGCTGCGGCCCCCGGTGGGGGTTGGGACGTTAGACGGGCATGCCCATCACCAAGTGGCCCCCGTGCCTCTGACATGGCAGCTGACGGGTTCCTAGGTGGCGGAACTTTTCTCAGCGCCGTGATGGGCCTCTTCGTCGTTGGTCTTGGCGTTGCCGGTGCCATTGTTCACGCTGGCGTGGTCATTGCCGTTGTTTTCGTCGTCGTCGTTGGGACGGTGGTAGGGTTTAAGAAAGTTGATGCTGGCCGTGCGGCGCTAGCGGGTGACCAGGTCCTTGAGCCGGACGATATTTGGTTACAGGAATTTTACTACCTGATACGGCCCGTCGTACTTTTCTGCGAGCTTGGCTGCGAAGCCCTCGGCGGCGTTTGATAACGCATGCCGGCGCATTAGGACTTGGGAGCCCAATGCTGGCCTCCAGTCCCGTCGTAGGAGATTGTAGTGTCTGCCTTGCTCGGCAGTGGCACGCTCTGCGTTAGATTTCCTGTAGCTGCTCGCTGCATTCCTCCGGTGTGAGACCCGACCGGGTGTTATTTCGTCGTAGAGATTATTTGGCAGTCGCGGCTCGCGACCTTGCACCGAGAAGGTGGGGATGACGCGGTTGGTATCGGATACGCTGCTGTTTACGGACAGCGAGATCTCTGGCAGCTGGTCCCATGTGTGCTGCGGTTCTTTTCCCAGGTATTGGGCAATCATTGTTTTTAGTGTCCCGTTTGCCCTCACCGTAGGGTTCTGGCAGGGAGTGTAAGGCGCTGTGAACTGGAGTTCTATACCCAGGGCCTTACAGAATCGCTGAAACGCTCTAATTGTGAACTGAGTCCCGTTGTCACAAACTAAAGTTCTCGGGATTCCGAAGCGGCTCAGTATGCGCTCCCTGAACGCACGTTCGAGATACGGCACGGTGGCTCGCCGCAAAGGTATCACCTCGACCCACTTGCTAAACTAGTCTAGAAACACGAGCAGGACCGTGTTTCCCTGCTTGGACCGTGGTAGTGGCCTCACGAAATCGGCGCAGAGCACTTGGAAAGGTTCGTCAACCTGGCGTGTGAACATCTTTCCCGCGGCCCTTTCTTGGCTGATCTTGAAGCGTTGACAGCTCAAGCATCGGCGCACTTAGATGGCTACTTCCCAAAATAATCCGGGCCAGTATTATCTCTGGACCACTCGGGTATATGTTTTGCGTACGCCTAAGTGTCCAGCCGTTGGATGATCGTGGCATTCCTCCAGCACCCTTCTGCGCGAGTTTGCTCCGAATCATAGCTTCCAGGGCGTGTAATCTTCCTGTTCCGGACCCGGGCCTATACGGCGGTATAGCTTCCCATTCTCTTCTCAGTAATCGGGGTTCTTAGCGGGTTTTTTGGATCCGGCGAAGCATCTTTGTGATCCATTTGCAGGCATGGTCCTGCATTTGCACTTGCTTCAGAGTGGCTAGTAGCTGACGCGATAGTGCGTCGGCGGCCAGGCTCTGTCTTGAAAGGTCGGATGAAAAACAAAATAATATTCGGAACTATTTATGTATGAGACGTCATAGCAAAAAGGAATTTATTCTATTTATCTCCATCGTATACACATATGTGTAATTCGAGACAATGCAAATTTTATTATAATGTTTCAACAGGATCATTTAAGCGTGCGTCGTATACACCGAGATCATCTAAACAGTGATATAGATTACTTGATTCCTGGCCCTTCTGTCTGGGGGTCGAATAATGCGTTGGGTAGTCTCAATTCTCTCCCGAACATTAGTTGCGCTAGAGAATATTTTGTCGATTCCGACGTGCTGCTGTTGAAGGCGAGCGTTAACTCTGGTAGGTTTTCATCCCACCTAGTCTGGTATTGAGCTTGAGCTATCATTGCTTTTATTGTCCTATTGGTTCGTTCTGTGAATATTTGGCGTATCCCCATTTTTCCATGTTTATCCGCCCTATAAAGTGCACGCCGTTATCCGAGATCAGGACCTTCGGTGCTCCCATTCTGGCAATCACGCGCTTCCGAAATATTTTGAGGAATGTGTCTGCCGTTACTTGTCTGAGTGCTGCGAGCTTTACCCATTTTGAAAATTTGGCCACTATTACTATCAGCGATGTGTTTCCGTGTTACATTCTAGGTACGGGCCCTACAAAGTCAACGCATACCGATTCCCAGGGAGCTTCCGCTACCTTGGTCAACATTTGCCCTGTGGCTTTTTGTTGGGACACTTTGTAATGTTGGCAGCAGAGAACGGCGCAAGCCACTCGTACTGCAAGTGCACTAGCCAAATACCGAGTATCTGAGATACTCGAGTGTATCTGATACCGAGTAACTCACACACTACAGTGGTTTTGGTACTCGCAGAAAAACATAAGAGTGTCTCAGACACCCAAAGTTTTTTTTCTTGCGAGAAAGGGTGCAAGTTCTTGCATCAGCTCAATCTATGCATACACAAAATGATCTGCGACCTATATTTACTCGTGAGTCGGAGCACCCGAAGCATTGATGCTTCGCAGATCATTTTGTGTATGCATATATTTGGGACGGGTGGGAGAGAGACAGCCTAAGAAAAGATGTGTGAAAAGGCAGAAGCGAATATCGGTCGCAGGTCATTTTGAGTAAACAAATATTTATTGCAGAGTGGGAGTACGACAGCGAAAAAATGGGTCAAATGGAAAACACAAAAAAAAGGGTCGTGCAAAAAAAGATATAACAAAAATATATATAGATACAATAAATGCTTATTATTGTTTTGTTAAAATATTTGTAATATGAATGTAAAAACAGGATGCTGTCTATTGACTTCGGGCACTGTCTGTTTCGCTTTTCGGTAAATATATTACCTGCTAAGGAAAACACCCTCTCAGCTGCTGCGCTACTTGCCGGTATAGACAGAGATTCAATGCCAACTTTGATAAAAGCGGGTACCCCTTCTCTTTATTTCTTCACGACTGAAGTGCCTCAAAATTGTCAGAAAATTTCACTTTTTCTTTAAGATATTTATCTATTTCCTCTAATTGATCTTGCAAATTAGTATAATTGGAAGTATTTATTAGGTTGGAGAAGAAGAATGAGGTTTTAGAGACTTTGGCTATTGGCTATTATTGGTAATGTTGGGCTTTCTGGAGACTGATGATAGACAGATTCACATGAAAAACTTTAACTTTGATCAAATTTTGACATTGCAGCACAGCAAAAAACATTGTTTCTAAAATTTGTTCTTCTTGCATATTTGTAGCGGGTGGATATAAAAACAAAGCCGCCCAATGCCATATGTTTAGATTTGTTTAGATTGTAATTCCTTAAATATGCGTTCGAAGTCTCCATGAAGCTCGAGTACTTTTAATGTGGATTTATTTATATCAATATAGAATTCATTTACTTGGGTGTCGTTTAAGATTTGGTCTACATTGATCCAATTATCCAGAATGGATTTAAACATTTTTTAGTTAGAATTCCATCGAGTTGGATATGCGCTTTTTAACGTTGTATCCAGTCTGTGAAGTAAATTTGCTTTTTTATTTTTTTTCAAGTCTTTAAAATTTTAGTCATTTCAATGAAGTCGTCAAAAATTTTTTCTAAAACATTTGCCAACTGATAATTTGAGTATTGTATTCTTTTTTATTGTTGCCCCTCTGTCGGTAACAAACTTCACACCATCGATGTTGTAAATATTAAATTCAGAAAATAACCCCTTAATTTTCATTAAAATATTTTCTGCAGTCGATTTTTTAAAGTCCATTGATTTCAGGCCCAAGATAATATCACGCAATCTCCCGTTTTGTTCACAGTGCAATGTGACTTCTAGAAAATTCCGCACGTAATAATCAGTCCACATGTCGACGGTCGCAGTTACTCCTCCATTATCCACAGCATCTTCCGGCTTAATGCTGTTCGCTCGGTAGAAGATCATCGACATCGACACTATCCCCATATACTGCTCCAATTTTAATAAAGTAGAAGTCCACCAAGTTTTTGAATCGCTCTCCGGTAACTGCGGAAAACGGCCGCACAGTCTTGAATACCCCATTGTGTACATTTTTTAATGGCTTCAATTTTGTCACTTTCGGCTACCGTTTTTAATTCTTGCGGTCGTTTTAGCGTCAGGCAACATTTATGCCGGTATAAATTTGAAGAATGATTTCTTGTATACCTCAACACTCTCTGGCATACACTGCAGAACACCCATCCATTCACAATAGATTGATCTTCTCTATTAATTTGGTATAAAATATTCCAAATATTACTTCTTCCTTTATGTTTGGTTACTGCAGAATATGTACCACTACCTTAATTGAATTCGCCGTTTCCGCCATAATTAAACCCTTTTTCTGCGACTTCACAAAAAGAATGAATCCTAAAATGTGATCAAGAAGATGATGCATACACACTCACAAATACTCGGGTATTGTATAGATACTCGAGTATTGTCTAGATATTGTCAAGTATTGTCTAGATACTCGAGTATTGCCTAAATACTCAAGTATTTGTATCTACAACCCGTCATAAATGTGTGGTGCCGTTACAAGGAAGTGTCGCCGACACAAACAAGGTCATAAACGGGTATTCTTCTTTCAATCATAATTGTGGATGTCTTCTGCCTCCACTCGTCTTATAAAGTCTTCCAACCGGTATTCACTGATGTCTGATTGCTCTCTTACTTCCCGAATTCGCTGTTCAACCAAGCTCGTTGCCTTCAGCGTCTTCAATTCTACTCTTGGTGTCCGTGCTCATCTTGCTACCCGCCCTGAGGGACTTTCTATTGAGTTTAGCCCTTTCAGTGCCATATGGTCTGTTACCACTATGAATCTGTAACCTTCTAGGTAAATTTTGTACTTGTTGATTTATTATTATTTTCTTAAGTTTTTAATGTCTTAATTTTGATTGTTGATCTACAACAGTAGATCGAATATAGACATAGGTTAGGTTAGCTTAGTCCTGGCGGCCCTCATGGGGGGCCACGCATAGGCCAGTATGGCCCTTATTTACCCAGGGGACTTTTCCTTGAATAGACCTGGAGTGGTTTACGTGGTTTCGAAGTCCTTGAGGAGCAGTTCACCTGGCGCTCTCTTTGAGGTCTCTCCTAGCGAGGCCAGCATTGGGGCGCCTAAATACCTTATTCTCGGCCGTGTCAAGGCAGGGCACTCGCAGATGAAATGTTCCAAGGTTTCGGTGATGCCCAGCTTGACTGGATGTGCCGCAGCCAGGCAGTGTCCTGTGAGAATTCCCACTAGTAATATGCAGCCCTTCCTTGGAAGTTGCAGCACGTAGCGGCTAATTTTTCGTTGCGCTCTCTGCAGATGATTTTCGATATTTTGGGTTCCGGAGTTCCTTCTCCATCTGCTTCTTGCGCGCGCGTCTGCCTGACTCTCTAGCTCATTTTGGTGCGTTCTTAAGGAGACGGGGACGTTTTCTGTTCTGTCGCTCGTCAATCCGACGCCTTCCTTTGCTAGTACATCTGCGGTCTCGTTGCCATCGATACCCTGGTGGCTGCACTGACGTTGTCGTGCTTAGGGTATCTAATGCTTACCTGCTTGCCAGTACATTTTTGGAGCAGACCTCCGACGATTGCATGGATCTGATCGCGGCTTGACTGTCTACGAACATGTTTACCGCCTCACGTCGGCGGTTTATGCCCTGCGCAAGCTCTGCCGCCTTCCTGATGGCGAAGACTTCCGCCTGAAATATGCTGCATTGGCTTGGTAGCTTATACGACAGCCTTATCTCAGTATATGCCCGCTCCTACTCCTCCTTCCATCTTGGAGCCGTCGGTGTATATGTTAAGGTGTCGAGTGTGGTCCTGAGCCGTTTTCCAGTCTTCCGGTCCCATGAGTGTTGTTGTTTTGACATCCGGGCAGGGCAGATGAACTGCTCATGTTTCGACCAATTGAACTATGCCCGAATCTTTGTGGCGACATTTTTCCTGCTGCTACTAGACGTTGTGCGGCCTTTCCTGCAGTCAGTTGAGCGTGAATATCTAGGGGATCGATTCAAAGTGTAGCTTCGCGCGCTTTGGTAGGGGTTGACCTCAGCGACCCTGATATTCAGAGCATTGCCAGCCGATGGATTCTTTCCATAAGCTTGTAGTATGTTTTCTTTTCCGTGGCTTGCAACCACACTAAGACTCCGTACAGTAGTGTCGGACGCACCACCGTTATGTAGACCCAGTGCATTAGAGTAGGTGAGAGACCCCATGTGCTGCTAAGCATCTTCTTGGATGCATAAAGCGCTATGGTGGCCCTCTCTAGTACATTGGGTTTCCATGCCAGCTTGCTGTCTAGAACACTGGGTATTTGACTTGTGTTTTCGGGGTCAGCCTGGTTGCATTGATTTTTGGGGGGATCCATAGCGGTACCTTGTATCTCTTGGGAAAGAGAATGATGTCCGTCTTATCCGCGTTGATCCTGAATCCTACCTTGTCCGCCCACTCACATATCTCCCTGAGCGTTGATTCCATGATCGAGCTGAGGGTCGATGGACATACACCCGTGATAATTATGCTTATCTTATCCGCATAGGCTGTTATCTTTGGGGCATTCCTCTCGAATCTCTTGATCAAGTCGTCGACCACCAGGTTCCAAAGGAGGGGCGATAGGACTCCACCTTGTGGTGTGCCCCTGTGTGCTCCCTTCACCATGGTGGCAGTGCCCCAATCAAATTGTACCCGCCTGCAACTTAGCAGGTTACGTATCCAGAAGTTGATGGCGGTGTGCGTTCCAATTGCCTCTAGGCGGCCCATTATTGCGTCTGTACTGACGTTGTTGAAGGCCCCGGATACGTCCACAAACGCTCCGAGGGCGTATTCTTTATCGTGCAGGGCTTTCTCGATGGTGGCTACTAGCGAATGAAGTGCCCTCTCTACCGAATTCCCTTTTGTGTAGGCATGCTGATGGGTTGACAGTAGTCCTCCCACAACGTTCCTGATGTATAGTTCCAGCAGCTTTCTAGTGTTTTCAGTAAGAAAGAGGTAAGGCTTATCGGTCTGTAATCCTTGGGGCTCACGTGACTACTCTTTCCTGCGTTGGGAAGATATATTAAATATATTAACATTTTTAAAAGGAACTTAATTTTTTGCAAATTTTTAGGATTTTGCAAACTTTGTATCTAAAACAAAAACAATCTTAAATATTAATTAATCAAAAACAAGGGATATTAAAAAAAGATATAACAAACATATAATATGAATGTAAAAACAGGAGGCTGTCTACTGACTTCGGGCACAGTCTGTTTCGCTTTTCGGTAAATATATTACCTGCTAAGGAAAACACCCTCTCAGCTGCTGCACTACTTGCCGGTATTGACAGAAGATTCAATGCCAACTTTGATAAAAGCGGGCACCCCTTCTCATTATTTCTTTACCACTGAAGTGCATCGCTGCATATTTGCAGCTGGTGGATATAAAAATAAAGCCGCCCTATGATTGTAATTCCTTAAATATGCGTTCGAAGTCTTCAAAAAGCTCGAGTACTTTTAATGTGGATTTATTTATATCAATATAGAATTCATTTACTTGGGTGTCGTTTAAGATTTGGTCTACATTGATCCAATTATCCAGAATGGATTTAAACATTTTATAGTTAGAATTCCATCGAGTTGAATATGCGCTTTTTAACGTTGTATCCAGTCTGTGAAGTAAATTTGCTTTTTTAATTTTTTGCAAGTCTTTACAATTTTAGTCATTTCAATGGAGTCGGCAAATGATTTTTCTAAAACATTTGCCATCAGATGACTTGAGTATTGTATTCTAAAGCCTTTTATATTTTTGCCCCTCTGTCGGTAACAAACTTCACACCATTGATGTTGTAAATATTAAATTCAGAAAATAACCCCTTAATTTTCATTAAAATATTTTCTGCAGTCGATTTTTGAAAGTCCATTGACTTCAGGCCCAAGATAATATCACGCAATCTCCCGTTTTGTTCACAGTGCAATGTGACTTCTAGAAAATTCCGCACGTAATAATCAGTCCACATGTCGACGGTCGCAGTTACTCCTCCATTATCCACAGCATCTTCCGGCTTAATGCTGTTCGCTCGGTAGAAGATCATCGACATCGACACTATCCCCATATACTGCTCCAATTTTAATAAAGTAGAAGTCCACCAAGTTTTTGAATCGCTCTCCGGTAACTGCGGAAAACGGCCGCACAGTCTTGAATACCCCATTGTGTACATTTTTTAATGGCTTCAATTTTGTCACTTTCGGCTACCGTTTTTAATTCTTGCGGTCGTTTTAGCGTCAGGCAACATTTATGCCGGTATAAATTTGAAGAATGATTTCTTGTATACCTCAACACTCTCTGGCATACACTGCAGAACACCCATCCATTCACAATAGATTGATCTTCTCTATTAATTTGGTATAAAATATTCCAAATATTACTTCTTCCTTTATGTTTGGTTACTGCAGAATATGTACCACTACCTTAATTGAATTCGCCGTTTCCGCCATAATTAAACCCTTTTTCTGCGACTTCACAAAAAGAATGAATCCTAAAATGTGATCAAGAAGATGATGCATACACACTCACAAATACTCGGGTATTGTATAGATACTCGAGTATTGTCTAGATATTGTCAAGTATTGTCTAGATACTCGAGTATTGCCTAAATACTCAAGTATTTGTATCTACAACCCGTCATAAATGTGTGGTGCCGTTACAAGGAAGTGTCGCCGACACAAACAAGGTCATAAACGGGTATTCTTCTTTCAATCATAATTGTGGATCTCTTCTGCCTCCACTCGTCTTATAAAGTCTTCCAACCGGTATTCACTGATGTCTGATTGCTCTCTTACTTCCCGAATTCGCTGTTCAACCAAGCTCGTTGCCTTCAGCGTCTTCAATTCTACTCTTGGTGTCCGTGCTCATCTTGCTACCCGCCCTGAGGGACTTTCTATTGAGTTTAGCCCTTTCAGTGCCATATGGTCTGTTACCACTATGAATCTGTAACCTTCTAGGTAAATTTTGTACTTGTTGATTTATTATTATTTTCTTAAGTTTTTAATGTCTTAATTTTGATTGTTGATCTACAACAGTAGATCGAATATAGACATAGGTTAGGTTAGCTTAGTCCTGGCGGCCCTCATGGGGGGCCACGCATAGGCCAGTATGGCCCTTATTTACCCAGGGGACTTTTCCTTGAATAGACCTGGAGTGGTTTACGTGGTTTCGAAGTCCTTGAGGAGCAGTTCACCTGGCGCTCTCTTTGAGGTCTCTCCTAGCGAGGCCAGCATTGGGGCGCCTAAATACCTTATTCTCGGCCGTGTCAAGGCAGGGCACTCGCAGATGAAATGTTCCAAGGTTTCGGTGATGCCCAGCTTGACTGGATGTGCCGCAGCCAGGCAGTGTCCTGTGAGAATTCCCACTAGTAATATGCAGCCCTTCCTTGGAAGTTGCAGCACGTAGCGGCTAATTTTTCGTTGCGCTCTCTGCAGATGATTTTCGATATTTTGGGTTCCGGAGTTCCTTCTCCATCTGCTTCTTGCGCGCGCGTCTGCCTGACTCTCTAGCTCATTTTGGTGCGTTCTTAAGGAGACGGGGACGTTTTCTGTTCTGTCGCTCGTCAATCCGACGCCTTCCTTTGCTAGTACATCTGCGGTCTCGTTGCCATTGATACCCTGGTGGCTGCACTGACGTTGTCGTGCTTAGGGTATCTAATGCTTACCTGCTTGCCAGTACATTTTTGGAGCAGACCTCCGACGATTGCATGGAGCTGATCGCGGCTTGACTGTCTACGAACATGTTTACCGCCTCACGTCGGCGGTTTATGCCCTGCGCAAGCTCTGCCGCCTTCCTGATGGCGAAGACTTCCGCCTGAAATATGCTGCATTGGCTTGGTAGCTTATACGACAGCCTTATCTCAGTATATGCCCGCTCCTACTCCTCCTTCCATCTTGGAGCCGTCGGTGTATATGTTAAGGTGTCGAGTGTGGTCCTGAGCCGTTTTCCAGTCTTCCGGTCCCATGAGTGTTGTTGTTTTGACATCCGGGCAGGGCAGATGAACTGCTCATGTTTCGACCAATTGAACTATGCCCGAATCTTTGTGGCGACATTTTTCCTGCTGCTACTAGACGTTGTGCGGCCTTTCCTGCAGTCAGTTGAGCGTGAATATCTAGGGGATCGATTCAAAGTGTAGCTTCGCGCGCTTTGGTAGGGGTTGACCTCAGCGACCCTGATATTCAGAGCATTGCCAGCCGATGGATTCTTTCCATAAGCTTGTAGTATGTTTTCTTTTCCGTGGCTTGCAACCACACTAAGACTCCGTACAGTAGTGTCGGACGCACCACCGTTATGTAGACCCAGTGCATTAGAGTAGGTGAGAGACCCCATGTGCTGCTAAGCATCTTCTTGGATGCATAAAGCGCTATGGTGGCCCTCTCTAGTACATTGGGTTTCCATGCCAGCTTGCTGTCTAGAACACTGGGTATTTGACTTGTGTTTTCGGGGTCAGCCTGGTTGCATTGATTTTTGGGGGGATCCATAGCGGTACCTTGTATCTCTTGGGAAAGAGAATGATGTCCGTCTTATCCGCGTTGATCCTGAATCCTACCTTGTCCGCCCACTCACATATCTCCCTGAGCGTTGATTCCATGATCGAGCTGAGGGTCGATGGACATACACCCGTGATAATTATGCTTATCTTATCCGCATAGGCTGTTATCTTTGGGGCATTCCTCTCGAATCTCTTGATCAAGTCGTCGACCACCAGGTTCCAAAGGAGGGGCGATAGGACTCCACCTTGTGGTGTGCCCCTGTGTGCTCCCTTCACCATGGTGGCAGTGCCCCAATCAAATTGTACCCGCCTGCAACTTAGCAGGTTACGTATCCAGAAGTTGATGGCGGTGTGCGTTCCAATTGCCTCTAGGCGGCCCATTATTGCGTCTGTACTGACGTTGTTGAAGGCCCCGGATACGTCCACAAACGCTCCGAGGGCGTATTCTTTATCGTGCAGGGCTTTCTCGATGGTGGCTACTAGCGAATGAAGTGCCCTCTCTACCGAATTCCCTTTTGTGTAGGCATGCTGATGGGTTGACAGTAGTCCTCCCACAACGTTCCTGATGTATAGTTCCAGCAGCTTTCTAGTGTTTTCAGTAAGAAAGAGGTAAGGCTTATCGGTCTGTAATCCTTGGGGCTCACGTGACTACTCTTTCCTGCGTTGGGAAGATATATTAAATATATTAACATTTTTAAAAGGAACTTAATTTTTTGCAAATTTTTAGGATTTTGCAAACTTTGTATCTAAAACAAAAACAATCTTAAATATTAATTAATCAAAAACAAGGGATATTAAAAAAAGATATAACAAACATATAATATGAATGTAAAAACAGGAGGCTGTCTACTGACTTCGGGCACAGTCTGTTTCGCTTTTCGGTAAATATATTACCTGCTAAGGAAAACACCCTCTCAGCTGCTGCACTACTTGCCGGTATTGACAGAAGATTCAATGCCAACTTTGATAAAAGCGGGCACCCCTTCTCATTATTTCTTTACCACTGAAGTGCATCGCTGCATATTTGCAGCTGGTGGATATAAAAATAAAGCCGCCCTATGATTGTAATTCCTTAAATATGCGTTCGAAGTCTTCAAAAAGCTCGAGTACTTTTAATGTGGATTTATTTATATCAATATAGAATTCATTTACTTGGGTGTCGTTTAAGATTTGGTCTACATTGATCCAATTATCCAGAATGGATTTAAACATTTTATAGTTAGAATTCCATCGAGTTGAATATGCGCTTTTTAACGTTGTATCCAGTCTGTGAAGTAAATTTGCTTTTTTAATTTTTTGCAAGTCTTTACAATTTTAGTCATTTCAATGGAGTCGGCAAATGATTTTTCTAAAACATTTGCCATCAGATGACTTGAGTATTGTATTCTAAAGCCTTTTATATTTTTGCCCCTCTGTCGGTAACAAACTTCACACCATTGATGTTGTAAATATTAAATTCAGAAAATAACCCCTTAATTTTCATTAAAATATTTTCTGCAGTCGATTTTTGAAAGTCCATTGACTTCAGGCCCAAGATAATATCACGCAATCTCCCGTTTTGTTCACAGTGCAATGTGACTTCTAGAAAATTCCGCACGTAATAATCAGTCCACATGTCGACGGTCGCAGTTACTCCTCCATTATCCACAGCATCTTCCGGCTTAATGCTGTTCGCTCGGTAGAAGATCATCGACATCGACACTATCCCCATATACTGCTCCAATTTTAATAAAGTAGAAGTCCACCAAGTTTTTGAATCGCTCTCCGGTAACTGCGGAAAACGGCCGCACAGTCTTGAATACCCCATTGTGTACATTTTTTAATGGCTTCAATTTTGTCACTTTCGGCTACCGTTTTTAATTCTTGCGGTCGTTTTAGCGTCAGGCAACATTTATGCCGGTATAAATTTGAAGAATGATTTCTTGTATACCTCAACACTCTCTGGCATACACTGCAGAACACCCATCCATTCACAATAGATTGATCTTCTCTATTAATTTGGTATAAAATATTCCAAATATTACTTCTTCCTTTATGTTTGATTACTGCAGAATATGTACCACTACCTTAATTGAATTCGCCGTTTCCGCCATAATTAAACCCTTTTTCTGCGACTTCACAAAAAGAATGAATCCTAAAATGTGATCAAGAAGATGATGCATACACACTCACAAATACTCGGGTATTGTATAGATACTCGAGTATTGTCTAGATATTGTCAAGTATTGTCTAGATACTCGAGTATTGCCTAAATACTCAAGTATTTGTATCTACAACCCGTCATAAATGTGTGGTGCCGTTACAAGGAAGTGTCGCCGACACAAACAAGGTCATAAACGGGTATTCTTCTTTCAACCCTTTTTTTGCATAGTTGTTGTTTATGGCCATTTGCCTTTTCACAAATTAGGTTTGAGTGCTTGTGCGATCGGCACTCGCAGACAAAAAGTACCGTATGGATTGGGTGTGCCTTACACTGAGTGCGCGCGACACACAGATCATTGAGTGTGCGCCTTTTTCTTGTACTCCTTTTCCGAGTGCAGATTGGTACTTGCACTCAAAATTTTTGGGTATGACCCGAGTGCCAAAAATATGTACTCGTGTATTTCTCAGATCTCTTTATAATTTCCTTCCAAAAATATCGGGTTCTTATCCTTTTTAGTGTTTTGGAAATCCCTAGGTGGCCTGCTTCTGTTGTACTGTCAGTACCCGGTCAGTACCTTGTGGAGTTAATCTTCCCTGACAGTTTTCATAATTGTGGATCTCTTCTGCCTCCACTCGTCTTATAAAGTCTTCCAACCGGTATTCACTGATGTCTGATTGCTCTCTTACTTCCCGAATTCGCTGTTCAACCAAGCTCGTTGCCTTCAGCGTCTTCAATTCTACTCTTGGTGTCCGTGCTCATCTTGCTACCCGCCCTGAGGGACTTTCTATTGAGTTTAGCCCTTTCAGTGCCATATGGTCTGTTACCACTATGAATCTGTAACCTTCTATGTACATTTTGTACTTGTTGATTCCCCAGTATATGCCAAGCACTCCTTTTCGCGGCGCTGTACTTTCTCTCCACATCGCTCAGCCTATTCTATTTTATTCTATTTGCCTACTAGATCACGATATCTCCGTCTGTGCCTTCTTGCGTCAACACCGATCCGATCCCTAGGTCGCTAGCATCTGTTTTGTTCCTTGAATTGTCGCGTGAAGTCTGGGCAAGCCAGAACTGGTGCGCACGTTAGACTTTCCTTCAGGTTGAAACCAAAAAAGGCTCCTGGTGGTGACCTACTGACACCAAAGATGCTGATCGAACTTCCAAAATGCGATATAGAGTGGAAAAAATCCATAATTATAATTATACCGAAGCCTGGAAAAGACCGCACAATTCAGTCATCGTCCAGACCAATAAGCTTTCTATCTTGTTTGTCTGAATTGTTTGAAAAATGCGTGCTAACTCGCATAATACCTCATCTGGAAGCTCGCAATATTATCCCGGGACCCCAATTTGGTTTCCGAAGAAACCACGGAACCATCTGTGACGGTCTCCACCGCGGTTTCCCAGATAGCTCGGGGACAGTTAGAGTCCGCCTAGTTAGTTCGAGTGGTAGTTGTAAGAGAAGTTGCCCGCTTCCCAATGAGAACAGTGAAGAGAATTCAGTTGACTTAAGTAGGTATGGATCGTTTATTCAGGGATTCTGTGACAGAGTTCAGATACGTAATACCGGAGTTCGGGAACGCCGCTTCGTGGGGTCGTCTGGGCTTCCCGCGTCTCGATGAGCCGGTTCTGCCAGCGGGCTTGGGTTCCGGAAGTCTGTAAAGAGAAAGAGGTGGGGGGGACTCGAAAGAATTCCAAAGAGAGAGACTCGAAAGTCCTAAATTTGCGAGAGAGAGGTAGTTGGATTCGGAAGTCTTCAGTGAGAGAGACGCGGTGGACTCGTAAGTCTTCGGTAGGCGAGATAGAGAATGGGTAGACTCGGAAGTTCCTCAGAGAGAGATAGAGACGCGGCGGACTCGAAAGTCTTCAGTTTGCGAGAGAGAGAGAGAGAGGGGGGGGGGGGGGGTACGGACTCGAAAGTCTTCAGAGAAAGAGGGCGGACTCGAAAGTCTTCAGAGGGAGAGAATTCGGCAAGCCGAATTGTTGCCGCGACTCGAAAGTCTGTCGGACAATGTATTGCAACCAAAATCCGGAGATTCAGGTCAAAAAAAGTGACTTTTACTGCAGACTACTGGAAGAGTGCTGCTAGAGACTTACCGCTTCCGATCGCTATCGGCTGCTAAGTGATTTCCTACGGCCAGCGGCCCGCATTATATAGGCCCTGGCGTGGCCTAGTGTGCCCGTTGCGATCGCCTTAGCCTTAGCCGTAGTTCTCTACCAAGTACTAATTGTGCAGGGCTGTACTTCGTTGTCTTCGAGGTGCTACTATTGAACGTCATCATTAGTTCTGGCAGTCGATTGTCCCATTTCGTTTGGTCCTATCCCGTTATCTGTGCAATCATTGTTTTGAATGTTCGGTTTGTTCGTTCTGTCAGGTTTTCTTGCGACGTTGTTGCAAGACCTTATATTTTTGGAAATTGTCGCACGATCATACGTACTTTTTTGCATCCGTCGTTAGTCCCGGCCAAAAATACCTTGTCCTTATCCTTTTTACTGTTTTGAATATTCCAAGGTGTCCCGCTTCTGCGACGTTGTGGTTTTCTCTCAGAATCTGGGGAATCTCGCCCGCTGTGACACACAGCTTCCACCGCTGCTGGTCGCTCCATAGCTCGTTCCGTTTGTACAACCGACCCCCCGACATCTGGTACTCCTCGTTCTGTGACTCTCCTCGTAGCTCCTCCATCTTCTGCCTTATCCCAATAAATGGCTAGGCACTCCTTCTCCGTCGCGCTGTACTTTTGCTCTGTTTTACTCAACCTCCGGCTTGCGAACGAGATCACATGCTCCCAGTCCTCTGCTTCCTGCGTTAGAACTGCACCTAATCCGAAGTCGCTTGCATCCGTCTGCAACTTGAAACGCCTCGTGAAGTCCGGACATGCCAACACCGGTGCTTGCGTTAGGCACTCCTTCAAGCCATCGAATGCGCGTTGGTGTTTCTCGGCCCACTCGAATTTCTGGCCCTTCCAAGTCAGCTCCTGCAGCGGCCGGGCTTGTTCTGTGAAGTTCGGCACGAACCGTCTATACCACGAGGCCATCCCCAAGAAACTGTGTACCTCCTTCGTGGATTCCGGTGCCGGTAACTCCCGAATTGCTGCCACCTTTTCTGGGTCTGTCCGGATTCCTTGGTTGCTCACGACGTGTCCCAAGTACTTCAACTCCTCCTAGAAGAAGTGACACTTATCCGGGTTTATTCTCAGATTCGCCCTTTGCAACCTCCGGAATACCTCTCGCAATCGCTGCAGGTGTTCCTTCTTAGTCCGCCCTATCACAATGATATCGTCCAAATAGGCAAAGGCGTAGGGCTCCATCTCTGGCCCGATGATGGTGTCAAATGCCCGTTGAAACGTTGCCGGTGCCGTGGTTAGTCCGAATGGCATTACCTTCCACTGGAACAGTCCCCGTCCCGGTACCGTGAATGCCGTATACTGCTTACTCTCCTGGTCCATTGGGATCTGCCAGTAATAAAGCTCATCCGTGGAACCGGATATGCATCCTTGTCGTTCAACAACCGGTAGTCGATGCACATCCGCCATTCGTTGTTCTTTTTTTCACTAGCACCACGGTCGCGCTATATGGGCTCCTTGACCGTTCTATGAGCCCCAAGGCTAGTAACCCATTCAGCTGTTCGTCGATAATTGGCTGCTGTTTTGGGTTTCTTGGGTAGTACCTCTACTTGTTTGGCTTGTCGGCATTTAGGTATATCTTGTGAGTCGCGGCGTTAATAACCCCCTGCATCCTGTCGAATACTTGCCTATGCTCCTCTAGCGTGTCCTTCTGCTCCTGGGTTTCCGTCGCCTCCATTGCTTCGTCGTTGCTACTTCCCGCCTCCTTTATCTCCAACTCGAGATTCCCGCACCGCAGTACGCTTCGTGCCCTCGCCAGGAAATTCATCCCTAATAGAATGCCTGCAGCCACCTCTGACATAATCATGAATGATATCCCGATCGACGCCCCTCCGAACTTGATCTCGGCGTGAAATTCGAGCTCCGCAACATCTTCCGTGCTCTCGGAGGTCCTGGTACCAGTTTTTGCTGATCGCGCTCCGTCATGCTCCCGTATCTATTACTCCCTTTACCGTTCTCTCTCCAAATCTGATCATCGCCACAATCTGGAATCCATCACACGTTAAATCGTCTCTCTGGTCTGGCGTTCTTTGAGTGGCCTGAGCTGCCAGTTTCAATTGCTCAGGCCTTACTTCTTTCCCGCCGGCGCCCTACAGCATTCCGTAGTCCTTATTCCGTTTTTCGTACAGACCCAACAGAACCGTCTTGGTGTATTCCCACAATTGCGTGCTGCGTGACCCGTGGCTCCGCATCTGAAACACATTTCCTGCCTTATCTGCTGCTGATGCCTAGGTCGTACCGCGCTCTCCGTGGCTTCAATCTCCTCCACCTCCTCTGCCAGCTTTAGGAACTCTGTTAACGTGCTGAACCCGTTCCTTCTTGTGTACAATTTTATTTTGCTCCTGCAATTTTTATACACCCGGTCCAATTTCTCACCCTCGGTCCGGTGGCATACTCTCTTACTGGTTCGTTCTCTCGTTGCCGCATTTGGGAGATTTGTTGCTCCAATTGTTCCTCGTACCTCGGTGGTAGGAAGTACTCCAACAGTTCCGCCCTCAGCTGCCCCAGCTCTTGATTTCTGTTGGAGTCGTGTTCCACCAGTCGGCTGCGAGTCCCTCAAGGATGAATGGCATTGTTTGGATCAACTGGTCCATTCTCATCCCGTACCCTGTGGCCCATTGTTCCATTTTTTCCAAGAACTCCAGTGAGTTTGTTTTTGCTTGGTTTTGATCCCCCACCCTCGCACCCGGTCCATGATTTCCGTCTCCACTTTCCTCCCTTGGGCTCTCCATCCCACTAGCTTCTGTTTCCGTCACGATGATCACTGGTGCTCTCGCCGGGCTTTTTCCTCTTCTGTATTTCTCCGCTAAGGTTGACAATCTCTGTTTTACGCTTTCTGTGTGGTCTGACTCTTTACAGAACGCTGCCAGCTCTTTCCATAAGTCTTCCAACCTACCCGATGGGTCCAACTCGAATTCCTTCGCGTACTCGGCCAAATCGGATTTTGTCGCCATGTACACCCAGCTGGACATGCTCTCCTGGTACAGGTTTTCTCTTACTACCACTCTTTCTGTTCGGGCGCCAATGTGACGGTCTCCGCCGCAGTTTCCCAGATAGCTCTAGGACGGCCAGAGTCCGCCTAGTAAGGCTAGTCCGAGTGATAGCTGTAAGAGAAGTTGCCCGTTTCCCAATGAGAACAATGAAGAGAATTCAGTTGACTTAAGTAGGTTTGGATCGTTTATTCAGGGATTCGGTGAGAGAGTTCAGACACATACGGACTCAAAAGTCTTCAGAGAGAGAGGGCGGGGCGGACTCGAAAGTCTTCAGAGAGAGAGAGAATCCGGCAAGCCGAATTGTTGCCGTGACTCAAAAGTCTGTCGGACTATGTTTCGCAACCCAAGTCCGGAGATTGAGGTCAAAAAAAGTGTGCTGCTAGAGACTTACAGCTTCCGATCGCTGTCGGCTGCTAAGTGATTTCCTACGGCCAGCGGCCGTAGGGATTAGTGTGCCCCTAGCCGTCAGTGTGCACTATTTTGGCGCGCGCGCAATTAAATTCAAATTATTCTTCTTTTGTGCGTGGCACGCGTCACACTCCCTCCTCCTTTGGAGTGTGGTGTTTAATCTCCACGTTATCTTTCTCTAGGTCATTCTTGCCCACAAAAGGCTTCATGTCACTAATGTGAGCCCGTTTCGTCTTTCGTGTCTGTTTGTTCGTCACTGCTCCGATTACTGGGGACGTGAATTCTACTATCTTCCATGGGCCGTCCATCGCTAGTTTCGTGTTCCTTCCCGCGAACTAGACTCCGTTGTCAGATATCAGGACCTTCGGCACTACGAATCTCGCGATTATCCGCTCCTGAAACACCTTCTGAAATGATTCCGCCGTCGCTTGCCGGATTGCTGCCAACTCCACCCACCTCGAGTATTTATCGACCATTATCAGAAACATCGAGTTTCCCTGTTTCGTACGTGGCAGTGGTCCCACAAAGTCGGCGCAAACTGTTTCCCACGGTGATTCTGACACTCGCGTCAGCATTTTCCCTGCTGTTTTTTGTTGCGAGACCTTATATTTTTGGCAACTGTCACACGATCTTACGAACTTTTTTGCGTCCCTCGTTAGTCCCGGCCATAATAAGTCTTGAGTCAAGCTTTGAGTCGGTCGTGATTTACATCGCTCTTCCTTTTTTCAGATTTCCAAATTTTCGGCAACTGTTTCCGTGTTTCGGTGCTCTCTATTTACCGAAAACATCTGGATCATTTCGTATAAAGACAGTGACTTCAATCTACGAAAATAAACTCGGTTTTATTTTTCTATTCTTTCCCTTGTTTTCGTGTGCTGTGGGTTTACCGCTTACCGCTGCACTCCGTTCAATTTTATTGTTGGTGCAAGCGTTTCTGCATACTGCGAACACATAAACAAACTACTGCTTTTGTGGTGCTTAGATAAAAGCTGTGTTTGCTCTCGCTCGATCTTTGTTTTGATCGTTTCCTTCGTTGTGCGAATTAATTAACATTCCCTTAAATTTTTAATTCGTACGCTTTTTACGAATTACTGCTAAAAATTTATGGCTACCTGTTGTGCAACTGAATGCCCAAGCGGCCGCAAAATCTCCTCGCGGCAGGCCACTGTTTTTTGTTGGCTCTGCGACAATATCGCTCACCCTGGCTGTGCCGATCTTGGGCATATTGGCCCACGTATTGCGGATCGCCTTCGGGATAATGCTGGATTGGACGTGCCCAAGCTGGCTTCACATCAAATCCGATATAAGGACGTTTATGAGGCAAATCTTGAGTTTCAGTCTCTGGCGGCTGGTTTCAAGGAGCTTTTCGTTCGTTTCCAGACGGCGGAGTCCCACTTCAAAAATATGAAACTGCTAAGTCATTCGCCTAACATAAACTTGAGCACTCTCCCTAATAATTCTCTACAAGTTCCAGACCCTGCGAGCCCCCTTATGCAGTTCAGCCCGCGAAACCTACCCACGGACAGCATCTCGGATGTGGCAGAAGATTGTCGCGTGGCTGCAGCACCTGGACCAACCAAAACTGCGGATCTTGGCTCTCTATTTGCTGATGTCGCTGCACCCTCGCATCGACAGCCTGTTAGTGCTGATCAGGCTTCCACGACACGTGCTGCCGCCTCTAATGTGTCAGCGGTGGACAGCAACAGAGACGCTCGTCCTGTGATACCGGCGGTCTCTGTTTCTTCATCCCCTTTCACCATGCCTGGATTACAGCACTCTATAATCTCGGGAGTTGATCAGCGAAAACCGGCGCCACTTGCCCGCGTTGCTCTCAGGAAGTTTGTCTTCGTCTCCCGCCTGAACCCTGGTGCTTCCGAAAACGACGTTAAGACCCACTTGAGCAGCAAGCTGAATGTTTCTGGTACCGAATTTGTCGTCTCTAAGTTCCATTTTAAACAAAGACGCGATATATCTTTGTTTAAAATTGCACTTTCTGACGGCCTCTTGGATAGGGTTCTTGATGCTTCCGTCTGGCCTGAACTTGCCATTGTTCATAAATTTATTAACAAAAATAATCCTCTTGCTCGTGCGCCTCAGACTCCCTGAGCTTTGCCTTCAAAAAACTTAGCAATTCGTTCTCCATCCACTATCAGAACGTTCCTAGTTTACTGGGGAAGCTCAGCAAATTACATGTTAATAGTGTTTCCTTTGATGCCGACGTTATTGTCTTTACTGAAACGTGGCTAAACTCTTCTGCTTGTGATACTGAACTGTTTGCAGGAAATTATGTCATCTATAGGATTGACCGTCCGTCACGCATTGGCGGCGGTGTTCTTATAGCCGTTCAATCAAATCTTGTTTCTAATTTGGCTCCGATAATTGACTACGACTGCACTTTGGAATTTGTTGCTGTTCGCATTCAAGTTTTCGATTATGTTGTTTTTGTGTCTGGTTCCTATATTCCACCTAGATCTGACTTTGATATATACTCTCTGCACCTATCGTTAATTCAGAGCATTCACTCCACTCTTGGTGCTAATGACCACCTCATTGTTTTAGGTGACTTTAACCTCCCTTCTATATACTGGATACCCTCACCTGACTCTAATATTCTCATTCCCTCTGTCCCTCATGATTTCATTCACGTTATAACATTATGACACTGCAGCATTAATTAGTTACTTCATTAGAGATTTGAAAGCTGTATAGGGTTTTACACAAGTGCGAGCGAGATGACTATATGACACTTCTAATGCATTAACTAATGCATTGACAATTCATTAGAGTCGAAAATCGATGAATTTTCATAAAATATACTAGATACTAAATTTTACGGACGACAATATACTGGGAAAAAATATGTTTGCCAGCTCATTAAAGGTCATATGTCAAAATGGTCACCCAAAAAAGTTTGTTATGTTTTGCCGGTCTCTTGCATTTATATGGATTATATATGCCGCAAAAGATAAATAAATCAAAGAAAAATAAGTTTTCGACTTCATGGCTAATGCGGCGCAACGTAGAAGGTAGATTTTTATTGAGGTTCTCCGCAAATTGATGCCAAAAGGTTAATTTCAGGTTCCTGACCTTGCATTTGACATTTGTAGTTTTAAATATAGTCATTAAGTTAATACTTTCAATTAAGAAGTCGATCATTTCTTCAGTAAAAAATTCTTTCCACATTTTAGTTTACCGTTGACATTTCAAAATCGGTGACCCAAGCCGATTTACAAAAGAAATTTCTAGGTTCTAATGAAGTCTCTAATTAATGAAAACTTCATTACTGTGTCATAATAGCTAAACGACAATTAAATAGTATTAAAAACTGCTGTGATAAAATCTTAGACCTCATTTTTGTGTCGGACTTCGCTAATGCATATGTCACTAGAATTGACCCTCTTTCTTGTCCTGAAGATGCTTACCAACCTACCATTGAGATATTACTCGAGGCTTCGGCTCCTTTACTGCCTTGCGCTGCTGCCGAGCCTGCAACTTTTCGCCGCTTTCGCAAGGCCAATTTCACGGACATGAATACTCATTTATCCTCAATCGACTGGACCTTTTTGAATGATACTGACGATCCCTCTTACCTGGTTGAACGTTTCTATGACATTTTATATTCTTGTTTCGATACGTTCGTCCCTTCATTTTCCTCTCCTGTTAACTCTCACAAACCCCCTTGGTTTTCCCGTCGTCTTTCGTATCTAAAAAATGTTAAATCTAGACTTTTCAAAAAATTCAGCCGAATCAGACTACAAGCAGACCGTGCTAGATACTTAGTAGCTCGCTCCGATTTCTTGACGCACAGTTCCGAATGCTATAATAATCATTTAAATCTATGCAAAAGTGAGTTTAAAATTTTACGCTTTAGTCAATTCTAAACGAAAATCAGAGCTCTTCCCTTCCCTTCTTCATCTAATAACTGAGTCTGCCTCCGCTGAGCTTGACACTGCGAACTTATTCGCAAAATTTTTCCAGTCCACGTATTCTACCTCTTCTTTTGATGTAACGTCGATGTATAATTATTCTCTTCCGCACTCCTACTGCATTTTTATGCCCACTATTAGCGAAGACGATGTTTTTAGGAACTTAAAATCTCTGAAGCCATCCTTCTCTTCCGGTCCCGATCTTGTGCCTAGTTGTGTATTGAGAAATTGTGCTAATGCAGGGGAGCCATCATCATTTCATCAACGACTTGCCCAATGTAGTTGCTCATTCTCAGATAATGATGTACGCTGATGACGTAAAACTTGCTTGCCTCTGACTAACTCTGAGTCTCATATGCTTCTACAAACTGACCTGAACAACATGCAAACTTGGTGCATCAACAATCTGTTATTTCTTAATAACTCGAAATGCAAATCTATGGCTTTTTATCGGAAAAACTGTTTCCATGCTAATTACTCCCTAGAGACTGGTGTTCTTGAACGCAGACCTTGAAGTTTTGTTTACACACAACTTACATTTCAACGATCACATCACTTTAATTGTTGGTAAAGCTAAGGGTGTCTTCGCGTTTGTTAAGCGCTGGTCCAAGGAGTTTGATGATCCCTACACCACCAAACTCCATTTTGTCTCTCTTGTTCGTCCCATTCTGGAATACTGCTCTTGTGTGTGGTCACCCCAGTACGGGAAGTATCAGGATCTTAAAGAATCGGTACAGAAACAATTTCTCTTGTTTGCTCTTCGTGGCTTAAACTGGCATCCTCATCGTCATCTGCCTTCCTACTCCTACCTCTTGAACCTTATAAGGCTCTCGGTTCATACAAGGCCTTCCCGTCACTTTCGACCCATTGCCCTGGAGGTCTGCAGGACAAAGCTCGAAATGCATGAGCCTTTTCGTGTTTTATGTTCTTTGTACAATGAGGACTACCATTTGTTACGTGTTGAGATGGCCTTAGATTTTAATTCAAATTATATTCTGCGTTACCTATTTGTACCCCTGACCACCTGATGTGAGTCGGAGCACATCTTAAAAAAACACTCCCTGCTTCGGTCAGAGGTAAGGGTACGGCCTTACAAGGCAGTTATTTGCCATTTTTCTAAAAATAAATAAATAAATAAATAAAAATACCTTGTTTGTATCCTTTTTACTGTTTTGAATATTCCAAAGTGTCCCGCTTCTGCTGCGCTGTGGTTTTCTCTCAGAATCTAGGGAATCTCGCCCGCTGTGGCACACAGCTTCCCCCGCTGCTGGTCGCTCCATAGCTCGCTCCGTTTGTACAACCGACCCCCCGACATCTGGTACTCCTCGTTCTGTGGCTCTCCTCGTAGCTCCTCCATCTTCTTCTCCTTATCCAGTCGTCCTGGTGTCTCAATCCCTTGACTTCCACTCGCGGCAATCTCGATTGGGCATCCGCAACCGCATTGAGTTTCCCCTTTCTTTATTGCACCTCGAACTGGTACGGTACACCCAGTGCCCACCTGGCGACTCTCCCTACCGGGCTTTTGATCGAGTTCAGCCATTTCAGTGCCATATGATCCGTCACCACTGTAAAGGGATATCCCCAATAAATGGCTAGGCACTTCTTCTCCGTCGCGCTGTACTTTTGCTCTGTTTTACTCAACCTCCGGCTTGCGAACGAGATCACATGCTCCCAGTCCTCTGCTTCCTGCGTTAGAACTGCACCTAATCCGAAGTCGCTTGCATCCGTCTGCAACTTGAAACGCCTCGTGAAGTCCGGACATGCCAACACCGGTGCTTGCGTTAGGCACTCCTTCAAGCCATCGAATGCGCGTTGGTGTTTCTCGGCCCACTCGAATTTCTGGCCCTTCCAAGTCAGCTCCTGCAGCGGCCGGGCTTGTTCTGTGAAGTTCGGCACGAACCGTCTATACCACGAGGCCATCCCCAAGAAACTGTGTACCTCCTTCGTGGATTCCGGTGCCGGTAACTCCCGAATTGCTGCCACCTTTTCTGGGTCTGTCCGGATTCCTTGGTTGCTCACGACGTGTCCCAAGTACTTCAACTCCTCCTAGAAGAAGTGACACTTATCCGGGTTTATTCTCAGATTCGCCCTTTGCAACCTCCGGAATACCTCTCGCAATCGCTGCAGGTGTTCCTTCTTAGTCCGCCCTATCACAATGATATCGTCCAAATAGGCAAAGGCGTAGGGCTCCATCTCTGGCCCGATGATGGTGTCAAATGCCCGTTGAAACGTTGCCGGTGCCGTGGTTAGTCCGAATGGCATTACCTTCCACTGGAACAGTCCCCGTCCCGGTACCGTGAATGCCGTATACTGCTTACTCTCCTGGTCCATTGGGATCTGCCAGTAATAAAGCTCATCCGTGGAACCGGATATGCATCCTTGTCGTTCAACAACCGGTAGTCGATGCACATCCGCCATTCGTTGTTCTTTTTTTTCACTAGCAACACGGTCGCGCTATATGGGCTCCTTGACCGTTCTATGAGCCCCAAGGCTAGTAACCCATTCAGCTGTTCGTCGATAATTGGCTGCTGCTTTGGGTTTCTTGGGTAGTACCTCTACTTGTTTGGCTTGTCGGCATTTAGGTATATCTTGTGAGTCGCGGCGTTAATAACCCCCTGCATCCTGTCGAATACTTGCCTATGCTCCTCTAGCGTGTCCTTCTGCTCCTGGGTTTCCGTCGCCTCCATTGCTTCGTCGTTGCTACTTCCCGCCTCCTTTATCTCCAACTCGAGATTCCCGCACCGCAGTACGCTTCGTGCCCTCGCCAGGAAATTCATCCCTAATAGAATGCCTGCAGCCACCTCTGACATAATCATGAATGATATCCCGATCGACGCCCCTCCGAACTTGATCTCGGCGTGAAATTCGAGCTCCGCAACATCTTCCGTGCTCTCGGAGGTCCTGGTACCAGTTTTTGCTGATCGCGCTCCGTCATGCTCCCGTATCTATCACTTCATTTACCGTTCTCTCTCCAAATCTGATCAGGGCCACAATCTGGAATCCGTCGCACGTTATATCGTCTCTTGGGTCTGGCGTTCGCTGGATGGCCTGTGCTGCCAGTTTCAATTGCTCAGGCCTTACGCCCTACAGCATTCCGTACTCCTTATTCCGTTTTTCCCCACAGACCCAACAGAACCGTCTTGGTGGATTCCCACAATGGCGTGCTGCGTGACCCGTGCCTCAGCATCTGAAACACATTTCCTACCTTATCTGCTGCTGATGCCCAGGTCGTATCACGCTCTCCGTGTCTTCAATCTCCTCCACTACCTCTGCCAGCATTAGGAACTCTGTTAACGTGCTGAACCCGTTCCTTCTTGTGTACAATTTTTTTTGCTCCTGCAATTTTTATACACCCGGTCCAATTTCTCACCCTCGGTCCGGTGGCATACTCTCTTACTGGTTTGTTCTAACGTTGCAGCATTTGGGAGATTTGTTGTTCCAATTGTTCCTCGTACCTCGGTGGTAGGAAGTACTCCAACAGTTCCGCCCTCAGCTGCCCCAGCTCTTGATTTCTGTTGGAGTCGTGTTCCACCAGTCGGCTGCGAGTCCCTCAAGGATGAATGGCATTGTTTGGATCAACTGGTCCATTCTCATCCCGTACCCTGTGGCCCATTGTTCCATTTTTTCCAAGAACTCCAGTGAGTTTGTTTTTGCTTGGTTTTGATCCCCCATCCTCGCACCCGGTCCATGATTTCCGTCTCCACTTTCCTCCCTTGGGCTCTCCATCCCACTAGCTTCTGTTTCCGTCACGATGATCACTGGTGCTCTCGCCGGGCTTTTTCCTCTTCTGTATTTCTCCGCTAAGGTTGACAATCTCTGTTTTACGCTTTCTGTGTGGTCTGACTCTTTACAGAATGCTGCCAGCTCCTTCCTTAAGTCTTCCAACCTACCCGATGGGTCCAACTCGAATTCCTTCGCGTACTCGGCCAAATCGGATTTTGTCGCCATGTACACCCAGCTGGACATGCTCTCCTGGTACAGGTTTTCTCTTACTACCACTCTTTCTGTTCGGGCGCCAATGTGACGGCCTCCGCCGCAGTTTCCCAGATAGCTCTAGGACGGCCAGAGTCCGCCTAGTAAGGCTAGTCCGAGTGATAGCTGTAAGAGAAGTTGCCCGTTTCCCAATGAGAACAGTGAAGAGAATTCAGTTGACTTAAGTAGGTTTGGATCGTTTATTCAGGGATTCGGTGAGAGAGTTCAGATACATACGGACTCAAAAGTCTTCAGAGAGAGAGGGCGAAAGTCTTCAAAAAGAGAGAAAGTCTTCAGAGAGAGAGAGAATCCGGCAAGCCGAATTGTTGCCGTGACTCAAAAGTCTGTCGGACAATGTTTTGCAACCCAAGTCCGAAGATTGAGGTCAAAAAAAGTGTGCTGCTAGAGACTTACAGCTTCCGATCGCTGTCGGCTGCTAAGTGATTTCCTATGGCCAGCGGCCGTAGGGATTAGTGTGCCCCTAGCCGTCAGTGTGCACTATTTTGGCGCGCGCGCAATTAAATACAAATTATTCTTCTTTTGTGCGCGGCACGCGTCACACTCCCTCCTCCTTTGGAGTGTGGTGTTTAATCTCCACGTTATCTTTCTCTAGGTCATTCTTGCCCACAAAAGGCTTCATGTCACTAATGTGAGCCCGTTTCGTCTTTCGTGTCTGTTTGTTCGTCACTGCTCCGATTACTGGGGACGTGAATTCTACTATCTTCCATGGGCCGTCCATCGCTAGTTTCGAGTTCCTTCCCGCGAACTAGACTCCGTTGTCAGATATCAGGACCTTCGGCACTACGAATCTCGCGATTATCCGCTCCTGAAACACCTTCAGAAATGATTCCGCCGTCGCTTGCCGGATTGCTGCTCGGCCGTAGTGCATCATTACAGAATGGCGCCCGTAAACAGGGACCGTCAGGACATGGAGGATGTAGGAATCCTTACTACGGTGGATTAAAGACCCAACGGCCGAACACGAGATTTTTAGCGGGGCTATACAACGGCCAGAGATTGCCAGAAACTTCGACGGTAGCGACGCACGTGCAGCCGCCATAACGGCACCTTGTTTTTCTCAAAAGTTAGCGAAGGAAAAGGGGAAGAGGAAAGGGCGATAGAAAAATTCCATTCAGTGAACAACAACTACAGTCTCGACAAAAGCAAGCAGCGAGATTCGCATTTTTAGATAATAAGAAAACCAACGCATCGCGGCCGCTGCCGACGTCGGCAGAACCAAACGTCCATTCGCTGCACGTGCAGATCGTGAGATATACACACATGCGTATATGGACATGTTTTACATTCGGGTATCTACATATTTTACATAAGCATATTTTGACATATATATATATATACTCTAATGCCTCCGCTCTTGGTTGCGCTGCCATCAGGGCAGGGACCAAATATATATATACTGGCCTTTTAATTCAGGATGACACTCAGTAATACACATTCGTAGCGATCACATCGAGAAGAAAATTGAAAGCAAGGAAACCCAACAAGGATAATAAAATAACCTACATAAAGGATAATAAAATTAAAACAGGGATAATAAAATATAAATACGGCAAGGATAATAAAATAAACTAATAATAAATAAATCCGGCCACGGACATAATAAAAAAAATTAAATCGAGGACACCCAGGATACTGGGATAAAATTAATTCAAAGCAAGGATATAATTAAATAGAAATACATCGAAGGAATAACAATAATTAATAAACAAATACGCAGAGAAATAAATTAAATAAATTTGGCTACGAATTAAATAATATAACAAAGTTAAATAAATCGAACGGGGAAATAAATAATAAATAGATCCGGAACTAATAAAAAAAATAAAACGAGGATATAATAAACGAAAGTGAATAACCTAATCAAATAATAAATTAATTAAAAATAAAACCTGCGTACAAGAGAAATAATCGAATCAACGAATAGAATTAATCGAATCGAATAGAACCAATCGATCGGGCCATATAAAAGAAAATACTGAAAACAAACGATAAATACCAAATAAAGCAGAAATAGTGGATAAACAAAAGGAGAATTAGAAAATAATAACTACCAATAAGGAGACCAAGCGAGGAATAAAAAAACCTAGAAATATTAAATAATAAGACCTTGAATAATAAATAAAAAAATAAAATAAAATAATAATAAAATAAATAAAACGAAACCAAGAGAAATTTGAAAATTAGATAATAAAATATGGAATAAACTCGAAGAAAAATAAATAAAATACAGTCAACCAAGGAAGCCACAAGGAACAAGTCAAGGAAAATAATAACATCATGGGAGTTAAATGGATCAGCTATCGGAAGAAGCTGGAGTTGGAGACCATTCTCCTCGAGTTCGGACTGGAACGCGGAGGCACCGTGGAGGAAAAGCGATCGCGGCTGATCAACTTTGCGCGGCAAAGGATTCGCCTCGAGGAACTGGAGAGGAATTTTTGGAATGCACAGTGTAAGATTTTGCCAATCTAGAGCTTTAAAAAACCTTTATTCAAAAAAAAAAAATTATTTTTAGCGTCGATGCGCTTTAAGCTGCATTTTTAGAAATGTTACACTTTGAGGAAATCAAAATCAAAACCAAGTTAAAAATTTTTGATTTGAAGATAACGATTTTTAAAGTGGAACGTTAGAAATGCCTGCAAACTTCCATTGGGCAGCGAGCATCAGTTTACAAAGTTTATTTAATTGCACCGCGTAATCAGTGGGTGCAGCCAAAAATTATTTTTATCATATTAATTGATCGATTCTTAATCTATTTTCAATAACAAATATATTTTTTTCCAACTTTTACTTTTTTGGGAAAAAAATACCAAAAAGTAAGGGGTTTTTATCATGTTCCTTTTTTTTGATGGAAAAAACCTTATATAATTCTATCCCATTCTATTACACCAGAACATACATTTGCGCAATTCATATAGAATCGGTTTCAAAAATAATATCTTGCTTATATTTTGCACAAATACTTTAAATTTGAAAATATGTGAAATAACCCGTGCTGAATTTTTGGAGGTTTGAGAAAGAAACGTAAGCAAAATTCACGTGTAGAACAGTCAGTAATGGCGTTTGGCCATGACATTTGGTAATTTAAATTGCAATAACATATTTCCAAACTATGTATTGAATTTCCAAATAAATTTCGAAGATTTGGGAAAAATAAAAAAAAATTTATAAATAATCCAAGTTTATAATGAAAACTTTGCGTGTACATACGAATGGTGATCTTATGGAGGTGCTAAGAATCATATGATATATTTCTTTAACAATTTTTAACACCACCGAAAATTAGGCACTAAGAGCTTTCAGAAAATGTGCCCAACTATTGTCTTAAGATCAATACGGTTTCAATAGCTCTAAAACTAACTCGAATCAAATAAGCTTGATGGCCAAAAATCTGTAAAATTTCTTTATAAAATGACATTATTACATTTTTTTTTATTAAAAAAAAAATGCTTCAAATTTAAGCGTAAGTTTTTTTTTCCCAGTCAATTATGTTTAATATAAGCCCTAGCTTTTAATGGTTTGACTTATAATCTTAAATAATCTAAAAAACATGAGCCCATATTCAAACACACAAATTTCACAAATTAAAAACAAATTATCTCCGAATTAAAAAATAAAATACTTTTTTAATGTTAAAAATTACAACAAAAAATATGAAAGTTTTCAAAATTTTCGAAATAATTGTGACGCGGGCGCGCACAAAAAGAATAAAAGAAGTAAAACAGAAATAAATGAAGCAAAAATAGGAAAATGTAAACTGAAGAAAAGGAGAAAATACATAGGAAATAAGATTAGATAAGCAGAAATGTAAGAAAACAGAAAATGAAATGAAGAACAACACATAGGAAATAAGATCAGATAAGCAGCAATGTAAGAAGACAGAAAATAAAAGGAAAAGAAAAAATAACCAAATGTAACCGAAGAGTTAGACATAAGCGAAGAAATGTAAGAAAGGAAAAAGAAAAAAATAAATGAAGTCAAAAGGGAAAGAACAGGGCCATTCGAATTCAAATGCGCGCGCGCGCCAAGATCCGGCCACACTGACGGCAAATGGTCACACTCGGCGACGACAACGGCGGGCACACTAGACCGCGTTAGGGCCTATATAAAGCGGGCCGTTGGCATAGGAAGATCACTTAGCAGCCGACAGCGATCGGGAGCGGTAAGTCTCTAGTAGCACACTTCCAGTAGTCAGCAGCGAAAGTCACTTTTAGGCCCGAATCTTCGGATTTGGGTAATTATAAATTAGCCGGAGACTTCCGAGTCGCGGTAACAATTCGGCTTGCCGAATTCCTCCCTCTGATGACTTTAGAGTTCACCTGCCTCCCTCTGACGACTTTAGAGTCCACCCGCCTCCCTCTGACGACTTTAGAGTCCACCCGCCTCCCTCTGATGACTTTAGAGTCCACCCGCCTCCCTCTGACGACTTTAGAGTCTACCCGCCTCCCTCTGACGACTTTAGAGTCCACCCGCCTCCCTCTGACGACTTTAGAGTCCACCCGCCTCCCTCTGACGACTTTAGAGTCCACTCGTCTCTCTCTGAAGACTTTCGAGTCCAAGCCATTAACTCTCTCGTAACCGAAGACTTTCGAGTCCACCGCGCCTCTCTCTGAAGACTTTCGAGTCCAAGCCATTCTCTCTCTCGTAACCGAAGACTTCCGAGTCCACCGCGCCTCTCTCTCTGAAGACTTTCGAGTCCAAGCCATTCTCTCTCTCGTAACCGAAGACTTTCGAGTCCACCGCGCCTCTCTCTGAAGACTTTCGAGTCCAAGCCATTCTCTCTCTCGTAACCGAAGACTTTCGAGTCCACCGCGCCTCTCTCTCTGAAGACTTCCGAGTCCAAGCCATTCTCTCTCTCGTAACCGAAGACTTTCGAGTCCACCGCGCCTCTCTCTGAAGACTTTCGAGTCCAAGCCATTCTCCCTCTCGTAACCGAAGACTTTCGAGTCCACCGCGCCTCTCTGAAGACTTTCGAGTTCAAGCCATTCTCTCTCTCGTAACCGAAGACTTTCGAGTCCACCGCCCCTCTCTCTCTCTTTGAAGACTTTCGAGTCCCGAACCATTCTCTCTCTGTGAAGACTTTCGAGTCCCCACACCATTCTCTGTCTTTCGTAACCGAGGACTTGCGAGTCCACCGCGTATCTCGGCCGACTTTCGAGTCCAACAGCGGTAACCTCGGGAGACTTACGAGTCCCCAGATCTACGGGCAAGACTTCCGAGTCCCCCCCCAACTATTTCTCTTTTCTTCTCTCCCTCTCTACACAGGTTCCCGGACTTCTCGGCTTCCCCCCCGACGTGGCCGACTCCACGACTACCGACGAGTGGCAGAGCCCGAACCACCGGCGGTTTTCCCCTCGAGAAGCGAGCAGCCCGACGATCTACGAAGCCGCAGCCTCGAACTCAGTCTATCAACTCTGTAGAGAAACCTTGAATAAACCTAAACGCTCTTAAATTTAACCGAATTCTCTTCACTGTTCTCACTGGGAGCCGGGAAACTTCTCTTACAGCTACCACTCGGACTATCTATTGTAGGCGGATCCTGGCCGTCCCTGAGCTATCTGGGGAATTGAGACGGCACATCTGGCGCCCGAGCTGATAGAGTGGTAGTAGGAGAAACCCGGAACCAGGAGAGCATGTCCAGCTGGGTGTACATAGCAACAAAATCCGAGTTGACCGAATACGCGAAGGAATTCGAGTTAGACCCGACGGGAAGATTAGAAGACTTGAGACCACACGGAGAACATAAGGCAGAGGCTAGCAACCTTGGCGGAGCAGTATAAAAGGGAAAGAAGCCCGGCAAAAATACCGGCGGTCATAGTAACAAGAGCCGAGGAAATGGAGAGCCCAAGGAAGAAGAAGCAAGGAAGGAAGGTGGACGTGGAAACCATCGACCGAGTGCGAGGATGGGGGATTAGGTACAAAGGAGTAACAAACCCACTAGAGTTCTTGGAGAAAATAGAACAGTGGGCAAAGGGGTACGGGATGGAGATGGACCAGGTAATCCCAACCATGCCATTTATCCTCGAGGGACTCGCAGCGGATTGGTGGAACACAACACCAACCGAGATCGAATCATGGGAACAACTGAAAGAGGAACTACAGGAGTACTTCCTGCCCCCGAGGTACAAGGAGCAATTGGAACAAAAGATCACGCAGATGAGGCAACGAGAGAACGAACCAATAAGGGAATTTGCGACAGAACTACGGAAGCTGATGCGGTTCACAAGGCTATCTGAAGGGGAGAAATTAGACAGGATATACAAGATTTGCAGAAGCAAGATAAAATTGTACACCCGGAGGAATGGATTCAACACGCTGACGGAGTTCTTAAAGCTGGCAGAGGAGGTGGAGGAGATCGAAGCCACAGAGAACGCAATACGCAAAACCAAGAAGTATGCTTCAGATACGGGGGTACGGGTCACGCGGCGCGCAATTGCGGGAATCCGCCAAGACTATTCTGTTGGGTCTGTAAGAAGGATAGAGTAAGGACTTCACAATGCTGTAGAGCGCCGACGGGAAACATGTAGGGCCTGAGCAAGTAAGACTGGCAACTCAGGCCGCACAACAAATGCCAGACCCAGGGGACGATTTAACATATGACGGATTCCAAATCGTGGCAAGGATCAGATGCGGAGAGAGATTGGTAAAAGGGATCATAGATACGGGAGCGTCACGGAGCGCAATCAGCAGGAACTCGTACCAGGACCTACGGGAACACGGGAAGTGGAACGGAGTACGGGCAGAAACAACACTCGCCAATGGGATGAAGCAGCGAGCAATTGGAGAATTTCACGCCGAGGTCGGGTTCGGAGGAGCTCGGATCAAGATCTCTTTCATGGTTATGACAGAAGTAGCAAGCGGCATCCTGTTGGGGATGGACTTCCTGGCAAGGGCGCGGAGCGTGCTCAGATGCGGAAACCTCCGATTAGAAATAAAGGAGGCGGGAAGCGAGGACGACGAAGCAATGGAGATAACAGAAATACTGGAGCAGGGGGATACGCTGGATGAAAGAATAGAGGATTTTTTGCGAGAGCACAGTCAAGTATTTGAGGGTATGAAGGGGGTCAGTAATTCCGCGACACACAAGATATACCTAACGGACGATAAGCCGATTAAGCAGAGGTACTGTCCAAGGAACCCGAAACAACAGGCCATTATCGACGAACAGGTAGATGAACTATTATCACTGGGGCTGATAGAGAGATCAAGAAGCCCATACAGTGCACCCGTTGTACTGGTCAGGAAGAAGAACAATGAATGGCGGATGTGCATCGATTATCGATTGCTAAACGACCAAACGGAGAAAGACGCATATCCGGCGCCAAGAATGAACTTTATCCTGGACCAGCTACGGGAGGCGAAGTATATAAGCACAATAGACCTTAAGTCAGGTTACTGGCAAATCCCGATGGACCAAGACAGCAAGCAATATACAGCCTTTACGGTGCCAGGGAGAGGGCTATTTCAATGGAAGGTGATGCCGTTCGGACTGACGACAGCACCCGCAACATTCCAGCGGGCGCTAGATACAATCATCGGACCAGAGATGGAACCTCATGCCTTTGCATACCTGGACGATATCATCGTGATAGAGCGGACTAAGGAAGAGCACCTGCAGCGGCTACGAGAAGTGTTTAGACGGCTGCAAGGAGCCAATCTCAGGATAAACCCGGATAAGTGCCACTTCTTCCAGGAAGAGCTAAAATATATGGGACACGTCGTCAGCAATCAGGGCATCCGGACAGACCCGGAAAAGGTGGCAGCAATTCGGGAGCTACCAGCGCCGAAATCTACGAAGGAAGTCCACAGCTTCTTAGGGATGGCCTCGTGGTACCGAAGATTCGTACCGAACTTCACGAAACAAGCCGGGCCACTGCAGGAACTAATCCGAAAGGGGCAGAAATTCGAATGGAACGAGAGACACCAACAAGCATTCGACGGGTTGAAAGAAAGTTTAACACAGGCGCCGGTCTTGGCATGTCCGGACTTTTCGAAACGGTTCAGGTTACAAACAGATGCGAGCGACTTCGGATTAGGAGCAGTCCTGACACAGGAGGCAGAAGACGGAGAGCACGTGATATAATTTGCAAGCCGGAAAAGAGAATGGAGGCCGACGGTGGGCGAATGGGTGCTGTGCAAAACACACCTACTATCGAACGCAGTGGATAAATTCAATGCGAAGTTAGCACCAAAGTATGACGGGCCATGGAAGATAATAGGGTTTACATCTCCGGTAATCGTAACAGCAAAGAATAGAGGGACAAGGAAAACGAAACGGGTGCATATCATGGATATAAAGCAATATGTCGAAATGCCACCGATAGCGGAAGAATCAGGGCGCGATACTCCGATACAAGTAGGGATGGGCCACGATACATCGATACCCACAGAGTCAGAACAAAAGATATCATCAGGGGTAGAGAGTATGGCCACACTTAACTGGCATTCCCACGGGAAACGGCATTCGGCCACACTAAGATCGAGCGGCAAACAGAATCAAAACAGTAGGCATAGGCATAGGGAGTGCAAGCAAGTTCAGGGAGCGGCACGCAGCGGGAGCGGCGGCGGTGACGAAGGCCCGCCTGATCGAGGCACCGGCGGCGCCTGGAGCAGGGAGGAGGCGGACTGAACCGGCCAAGATGGGCCGCAGGCAGGAGGCTCCACGTAAGGAGGTGGTGAGAGCGGCGACAGAGGCGGACGGGGCACCATACCCCCAACAGGGGAAGCAGAGGGTGGCCCACAACCCACGGCCAGCAGGCATCGGAGGGCACGGCGGGGCCCCACCGGTGGCGACGGCACCCGCCAGACCGGTGCGGGTCTCCGCTGGGGTGGCAGGCCCGAGGATGCCGAAGGAGAAATCCGACACCGAGGATTCGTGGGAGAGCGACACACCACCACCGTTGACTCCGTTGGGCCGGCACACACCAACACCAACCCCGGTGCCAACCAGACGACCAGCGACGCCGACACCAACACCAAGGTCGAGCAGACGCGCGCCGACGCCGACACCGAACGGTCGCGCACCAAGAAACCTGACGCCAGGCAGACGTCTTCCGACAACAGCGCAGACACCGGGAAGACGCCAACAGACTCCAGACGCGGACGTGCTGGAAATCCACCCGACGAAGAAGAATGCCTGGGGTTGGACGGTCCCCGGAGAAACAAAAATCTCCGAAGCCGGGGTGAGAGCAATCAAGGAGAAGCTGCGAGGAAAGCGGTATGGGCACCAGAAGCGGTGGCTGATGGAGGACGGAGGCGTGGTATACCGGGTTACATCGCACCGGGGTAATTATGTGGCGGTGGCTCGCCACTGCTCAAAGGAGGGGGGAGTGTGACGCGGGCGCGCACAAAAAGAATAAAAGAAGTAAAACAGAAATAAATGAAGGAAAAATAGGAAAATGTAAACTGAAGAAAAGGAGAAAATACATAGGAAATAAGATTAGATAAGCAGAAATGTAAGAAAACAGAAAATGAAATGAAGAACAACACATAGGAAATAAGATCAGATAAGCAGCAATGTAAGAAGACAGAAAATAAAAGGAAAAGAAAGAAGAACCAAATGTAACCGAAGAATTAGACAAGTCAAAAGAGAAAGAACAGGGCCATTCGAATTCGAATGCGCGCGCGCGCCAAGATCCGGCCACACTGACTTTCGAGTCCAAGCCATTCTCTCTCTCGTAACCGAAGACTTTCGAGTCCACCGCGCCTCTCTCTGAAGACTTTTGAGTCCAAGCCATTCTCTCTCTCGTAACCGAAGACTTTCGAGTCCACCGCGCCTCTCTCTGAAGACTTTCGAGTCCAAGCCATTCTCTCTCTCGTAACCGAAGATTTTCGAGTCCACCGCACCTCTCTCTCTGAAGACTTTCGAGTCAAAGCCATTCTCCCTCTCGTAACCGAAGACTTTCGGGTCTACCGCGCCTCTCTCTCTGTGAAGACTTTCGAGTCCCCAAACCATTCTCTGTCTTTCGTAACCGAGGACTTGCGAGTCCACCGCGTATCTCGGAAGACTTACGAGTCCCCAGATCTACGGGCCAGACTTCCGAGTCCCTCCCCAACTATTTCTCTTTTCTTCTCTCCCTCTCAGGTTACCGGACTTCTCGGCTTCCCCCCCGACGTGGCCGACTCCACGACTACCGACGAGTGGCAGAGCCCGAACCACCGGCGGTTTTCCCCTCGAGAAGCGAGCAGCCCGACGATCTACGAAGCCGCAGCCTCGAACTCAGTCTATCAACTCTGTAGAGAAACCTTGAATAAACCTAAACGCTCTTAAATTTAACCGAATTCTCTTCACTGTTCTCACTGGGAGCCGGGAAACTTCTCTTACAGCTACCACTCGGACTATCTATTGTAGGCGGATCCTGGCCGTTACTGAGCTATCTGGGGAATTGAGACGGCAGACCGTCACAAAATATGTAAATATATATTTTTTTAATTTTTATGTTTTGAAATTAATTTTTTTTTAATTTTGTCGCCCACAAAAATGCCACGCCAATTTTCTTATATCTATCCAATCCCTTGGGCTTTGTAGAATGTTCATTTAAAATTTCAAGTTAATATCTCAAAAAATACGAAAGTTATTGAATTAAGGCGCCCTAGTTTGGCAAAATCTTATACTGTGCGGGGACGCGAAGCTACTATCGCCGATGTACTTGGACTCGGAAGCCAATTCACCGGGATCTGCAGCGCCGACGGCACCACTTTGCTGCCACGGAGCACATCTCCAGCCGCAGGACGACGCCTGTCGACAAAGATCGAGGACCCACCGCGTGCAACGAATTATCAGGGAGACCCGGGAGCCGCTGTACTGCATCGCATGATGAAATGGGGACTCTCATTCAACGGGACAACGGATCCACTTAGTTTCATCGAACACATCAAGGAACGGGCCGATACCTGCCGGATCGACCGGAAGTATCTAGCCACGGCTTTGGTAGTACTTCTAACTGGCCGCGCCGAGAGCTGGTATAGGACCAGTGGACTACGAGATGCCACTTGGGCAGAAGTTCGGAAGGTGTTCCTGGATTTCTTCTTGCCGCCACGTTATTACCAGCGGCTGGACGACAAAATCAGAGCACACTTTCAGAGGCCCAACGAACTCTTTAAGGAGTACTTGGTGGACCTGCGCCTTGGTACAAATGCGCCGGGCAGGATTCACACCGGAGCGTGAACTCGAACGAGTCTACGGAGTACCAACTTTTCACCAGGAGGCAGGATTTTCGTACCCTGTCGGTATTAACGCTACGACTACAACTACGAGGTGACCCGCAGTCGAGACGGGCGAACAAGGAATCATCGAGACATACCCTCACGAGCACCGCCCGCTGCCAGCATCTCCATGGATGGGGATCGCACGACCCGTCAGCCGCCGGCATCACCCATGCCAGGGAACGCCAGTAGGAACGCGAGCATTAGCCGAGCCACGGCATCATCATCAGGACAATTACCGGAAAACGTACGGGAGGCATGCAGGAACTGCGGCCACCTTGGACATTTCGTGGCGGAATTTGGAAACCCCAGGATAACTTTCTGTTGGGACTGTGGACGACGGGAGATACGGACAATAGCATGTTGTCGACGACAGGCTTCGGGAAACGGCAATGGGCCTCGCGTGACCGGGAATCGCCCGAGGAACCCAGCCAACCCGAACCATTTGCGGAAACAATACTCAAGCAACGCCAGGGGCGCATCCGAGCCGCCATTACCATGGAGAGACGAGGATTCATGGCCACCCTGGACACGGGAGCTACTCACAGCTTCATCAGCGAGGACTTAGCAAATCAACTGGACAACAAACGGAACACGCGGGAGATACGGGCGCAGGTCAAGCTCGCCGACGGGACTTGTCGGCAGCTGACAAAGGCCCTAGCAACAGCGGCAATCGCAGTACTGGATGATATTATGGTAGGGATGGATTTCTTGTGCGGGATCGGAGCCACCATTCAGTGTGGGGGACAGGCCCTCAACTTGGTGCCGGATGAGCACACCAAGCCGCCGTGGACACGGACACGGACGAAAGAAGGAGCAGCAGAGATGCCGCCGTGGGCGAGGACACGAACGACAGAAGGAGCAGCAGAGATGCCGCCGTGGGCACGGACATGGACGATATCTACCAGGACGAGAGACGCAGCAGAGCCACGCTCTGAGCAACGGGAGCTACGCTCCACACACGAGGAACAGCAACGGGAGCCACGCTCCACACACGAAGAACAGCAACAGGAGTCACACTCCATACACGAGGAACAACAGGCAGAGCCACGCTCTGCACAGCAAGGACCATCTGGCACGGTTACCCAGGAGGGGCCGGCTGCCACTCAGCAAGGACAACGACAAGCACAGAGGCCAGTGCCGCAGCCACGCACTAGGCCAAACCAACCACGAGAACAGACCCCGAGCACGCCCGCGGCAACGAATCGGGATGCGGAAGCGCCCACGACGACCAGCTCAAAACGTTTTACCCGTGGCTGATGCCACCGCCGCGCAGCGAAACCCTTTTCGCACCTCCAAGAAACGTGTCCGTTTCCAGGACCACGTCGAGGAAACGGCGGAATCAAACGCGCTTATATGCAGCACCGTCAACTCAGTGAGCCATGCCCCAGAGGAGGAGCTGGACCCACTCGAGCCGACACATACGGTGTCAGAATACCGAGAACCCTCGGTGGAAGGATTTGTCAAGCAAGAACTGGAGCAGTTCAACACTCTATCCGGAGTCTCACACATCGCAAAGCACCGGATCATCATTCGCAACGACCGACCGATAAAGCAGCGGTGTTTTCCCCGGAAGCCGGCCATGAGGGCCGTGATAGACAAGCAGATCGACGAACTCCTCAGGGATGGTCGCATCGAGCCATCGAAGAGTCCGCACAGTGATCGAGGCTAAGAAGAACGGAGACGCTCGGATGTGCATCGACTACAGGCAACTCAACGAGAACTCTGTACCGGACGCATGCCAAGGATTCATCAGATCTTGGAGCGACTGCGGAACGCGAAGTATATATCGACGCTGGACTTAAAGAACGGATACTGGCAAATCCCGGTGGCTCAGGAGAGCCGGCGAGTCAGCCTTTTGGACTTCACTCGGCGCCCGCAACCTTTCAACGGGCTTTTGGACACGGTCATAGGACCAGACATGGAACCGCACGCGTTCGCTTACTTGGACGACATCATTGTCATCGGATCAACCCTGGAGGAACACGTAGCAAACCTGAGAGAAGTGTTTCGCCGACTACGAAGAGCCAACTTACGGCTGAACCAGGAGAAATGTCACTTTTTCCAACGGCACATCGCCTACTTGGAACATGTGATAAGCGAAGAGGGGACTCACACGGACCCGGACAAAGTGGTCGCGATTCGCGAGTTGCAGCCGCCAACTTGCTTGAAGGAACTTCGGAGGTGCCTGGGAATCGCTTCCTGGTATCGTCGATTTGTTCCCAACTTTTTTTTTATTTATTTATTTATTGAGAAAAATGGCAAATAGCTGCCATATAAGGCCGTACCCTTACCTCTGACCAAGAAGGGAGTGTTTTTTAAAGATGTGCTCCGACTCACATCAGGTGGTCGGAGGTAAGGATAGGTATCGTAAAATACAAGCTGAATTAAAATCTAAGGACATCTCAACATGTAACAAATGGTAATTCTCATTATACAAAGAACATAAAACCATAAAAGGCTCATACATATCGAGGTTTGTCCTACAGACCTCCAGGGCGATAGGTCGAAAGTGACGGGAATGCCTTGTAGGAACCGAGAGCCTTATAAGGTTTAAAAGGTGATTTGATGAAATGTGACCATCGATGAGTTTGTGCATGAACATTACACCATGGCAGGTCCGACGGTCCTTAAGCGTAGGCAGGCCTAAAAGCCGCAGTCTGTCTAAGTAGGAAGGCAGACGACGATGTGGATCTCTATCTCACCACACCAGTCATTTATCTCACTATGCTCTCGCAGCACACTACCCAGCTGAACACCCCAGGCGCCATGCTCACTTGCGTTACACTCAAATGATGCTCACTCAACTCATCCAAATATTACACACTTCTTTACACTTTCTACATGTGACTCATTACATTTGGTTACATTCGAATTTAGCGTAGTTAGCTGTACGAATCTACGACTTATATATATATTTTTTTTTAATTATTAAAATTCAAAATTATTTATGTCTTTTGTTATCTTTTTTTCCGTTTTTTTTTTTGGGTTTTTATTATTAGATGTTTGGCAATGACTGCCTAGTTTTTAATTCAATTTTTGCTTTTTTAGCTTACCTTTATGTACTACCTGTTGTTTTTTATTTCGTATTTTAAAAGTTATATTGACATTTAATTCTATATCTAATGTGTCGTAAAGACCGTCGTATCTATAATGTCCTGTTTCGTTTTTAAGAAATACTTTATCTCCTATTTTTAAATCAAAATTATTTGTATTCCTATCGTATCTTAATTTTCTATCCGCTTTAGCTTGTTCTAACATTCTTCTAGCTTGTATGATATTTCTAGTCTGAATTTAAGTTCTTGGGAATAGTCTTGTACGTTGTATATTGGGTCTATCTTGTTTATTTTACTAGTTCATATGGGCAATAGTCATGCACTATTGAGGGTGTTGTATTGAAGCAATAAGTGAGATATGGTAACCAAATGTCCCAATCAGTTTTGTCAACTGATATGTATGAACGTATATATTCATTGAAAGTTCGGTGTCTTCTTTCTATTGTTCCTAGAGTTTGATGATGGTAAGCGCTAGATGTTAGATTTTCTATATGCATAATTCAATTATAAGTGAATTTTTGTATTCCTGGATCCGTAATGAACATTGAACCGTACTTCAATACAAATGATTCAAATATTGTGTTAGCACTTTTTTTCGGTGTTGGAATAGTGACTAAAAACTTACTTAGATCGCATATAATTGTAACTGCATACTCATTTCCGTCTTCCTATTTTGGTAATGGACCAATGGTATCAATTAAAACGGTATCATATGCTGTTGCTGGCGTTGGTGTCCATGTTAATGGTGTTTTGGTATGTGTTGTTGTTTTGGCTTGTTGGCATTTCAAACAAGTCTTTACATACTTTAATATTGTCTTGGTCATTTGGGGCCAATAATAAAATCTTGAGATTTTTAACTGGGTTCGCGCAATACCAGTGTGACCTCCTTCTATAGGATCATCATGGAATTTTGTCAAAATTTCTTTAATTTGATCTTCATCGTTTTTTTCTATGATTATCACCTTTTGTAGAATAGCTAGTTCCACTTTATAAATTTATTCATACAAATTCGAATATTGGTTCACTTGGTGATGTTCGCATGTTTGTTATTTTATGCATTCCGGCTTTTGAAATAAGCCTTTGAAAGAACTTGTATTCTAATGAAATATTTAATCTAAACCATTAGATTAAATATTTCATTAGAATACAAGTCATTAAAATCAATGTTTGTTTTTCCTTGTTTGTGTTTATCTATTTTGATTAAAACATATTTCTTTGTGTCAATATTGTTGACAACTTCAGAGACTTTGTGCTTTTATATAATTAGCTGATTTTTATTTTGTATTTTTACTTTTGTTGTGCCGTTGCAGGGATTTTCCTGTTTAGCTTTTGATCTTGTAGTTACTTTTAGGATTTCTTTATTCATTGTTATACCCTTGCAGGGTATTATAATTTCAGTCAGAAGTTTGCAACGCAGTGAAGGAGACATCTCCGACCCTATAAAATATATATATTCTTGATCAGGAGCCGAGTCGATCTAACCATGTCCGACTGTTCGTCCGTCTGTCCGATTATACGCAAACTAGTCCCTCAGTTTTAAAGCTATCTGAATAAAACTTTGTAGTTAGTCTTCTAACTCTCACTCGATCATAAGACGAAACGGGCCGGATCGGACGACTATATCATATAGCTGCCATAGGAACAATCGGAAAAATTTTTGAAAAAAAAATTATAACTTATACAAACTTCGGTGAGCTTAAGTTAGCTTCCTTTCTTGTTGTTAGTTATTTTATTGTAATGCGTGACAAGTCGTCCGCAATATGGTTATCTTTCCCTTTAAGATATTCTACTGTAAAGTCATACTCTTCTAAATCCAGCCTCTTGCGAGTGAGTTTTGAACTTGGGTTTTTCATCGAGAATATATATGACAATGGTCTATGATCGCTTTTTACCAAGAAATGCTTGCCATATATGTATGGTCGAAAATGATTTATGGCCCAATGAATGGCCGCTAATTGTCTGTAGTGGACTTATTACTTTCACCTTAAGTGAACATTCTTGAAGCGTATGCCACTGGAAGTTGTTGACCATTGTGGCGTTGTGTAAGTACCGCTCCGCATGCCTGTTTACTAGCATCGGTTGTTAGGCAAAATTTTTTGCTGAATTCTGGGTACAGCAATATTGTTGGATTAATTAATTCCTTTTTTAAATATTCAAAAGCATTATTGCATTCTGCTGTCCATTCGAATTTGACATTGTTTTTACAAAGCCTCGTTAAGTGGCGTGAGTGATTTAAAAAATTTTTAATGAAACGTCTATAAAATGTCTAGCATTGTCTGCATCTCTTGGTATATGATATTTTTCTATAACTTCATATTTGGTATGATCTGGGACAAGATGTGAAGTCTTTCATAAAAAAATAACATTTCCCAGGATGTAGTTTTAGATTATGTGGTCTACATAGCTCAAATACATTTGTTAAATTTTTGAGCATATGTTTTTATGAACAACCTATTACTACTTAATCGTCCATATATAAAAATGCTTGCGATGGTTCAAGACCAGAGAATGCAATTGTACGTTGGAAAAAATTTGGTGCTACTTTCAGTTGTGACGCCCCTTGCGCGGCACACAAATAATATATATTTAATATTAAATCCTTAATTAAATACATCTATATATAAATAAATAAATTATTATGAAAATAAGATGAATCTTTTTGAATTGGTTGGTGGTGCAGCGGGCTAAGCTGAAGTCTTTTTTAAATGTTAGTTGTCACGGGCTCGAATCCCGTTGGCGACGAGTGAAAGCTTTTTTATTTTTTGCAAATATATTTTTTTTCCAGTAAATTAAAATAATTACAGTATTTAATACAAAGAAATAAAAAAAATGCAAGCAAAAAACTATACTTAATTTTTTGAAATTAAAAAAAAATTCCATATGCCTACGGTTGATTTGAACCCAGGCCAATTGCTTACAAAAATTCATTTGCAGCTTTACCCACTGAGCTACCGACTTTGCTCTTAAATGGGAAGACATTTGCATTATATTTAAATTTGTCTCCGTTTTTTATTCTTATTCTCTTTCTTTTATATAATTTTGGGAAGCGCCTTGTAATGGTACAGGGTTTTCTACTGTCGGGACACCCGATTGGTTTCTTTGGAACCAAAAATAATGGACTATTATATTTGGACATTGATGGTTCAAAAATTTCATGATCTATTAATTTTTTAACCTGTCTAGCGATTTCTGGCTTTTGGCTATCTGCCATACGATAGATTTTATATAGACCGGTGTTTTATCTCCTAATCTAAGTTTTTGTGTGTAAAAATTGTTAGCTGATATTGGTTCTATTTCTTAACCAAAAATATCGCTAAATTTGGTGCATCAATTAGTTAGTACTATGTTAAACTGTTTAGGAAATGTAAGCTGTTTTAAAATTTCTTTGGTTCTATTTTCATTTTCTAATGGAATTGTACAAATGTCGTAGTCTTTGTTTTTGTTGCGCCTTCAACTTTAATGCTTTTACAAATCTGTTTAGATGGAGTTTCTTACCATCGAATTCAGGTATTGTGGAGGATACCTGTTTAAGGTATGCACTCTGAGCTTCCACTGTATTGGTCATGTTTAGCTGGTTGTAACGTATTTGTTTTTATCTCTTCCATGGATTCGATATCGCTTTCGGTATCTAAATCCTCTTGCGGTTGTGACTCGTCCAGGTCTTTTAGCTGGCTTTCGTGATGAACAGAGAACTTTTAATCATTGAGCTTTATGTTCTTCAGGGACTGTTTCTGTTTTGTAATATAAGGTTTTGTAACGCGTTGTATTGCGTTATCAATACTTTTATATGGAAAGGGTAGCGTCTGAGTTTTTATCAGCGCGTTTTTGTTGAGGCATTTATATGATTTGTCAAAAGAATCTCTAATATTGTATATAGTTAGTGCTATTTTTAGCCATTCCATGGATGTACATTTTATCGATGTAATCGCACCTGTACCCCTGTGGTATTACTTCAACATTCTATGGGTATGGTCTGTACTATGACCATCACGTATGGTAGTATGTTTTTTTAATATTTTTTCTAAATCGTTGGCTAGGCTTATGTAAGTCTTTCTCAACGATCTCTTATGAAAGATATAAATCTTAAGGGCTACGTTAAGGGCTGATATTATTACCAAAATCAAAAGTAGCACATACAGTGAGTTGAAATTTGGAGTTGTATCCACGACTTCTATTGTGTTTACAACATTGCGGTGTTGTCGTCCACTTTCGACTGTTTGCCGCCCATAGTGATATTATTTTTTTAAAAATTCAGGTACAGACATAGATATACCTTGAATAATTGGAAATTATAATCTTTTCTTTTTTGGGTATATTAAAACTGTGTACCATTCCCTAATTAATTAATTAATTCACTATACTCAATTTACATGATCGGCAATTACAGAAAAAACACAGTGAATAAAACCTTCAGATTGTGCAAGATCTTGGTCTGTATATTGCTAGTTCGAAAATCAAAAAAATTTCTCACGTACCAATTTTGAGGAAATCGACCTCAAAGTACCAAAAATGACCTATTGTGGTACTTTTCAAACGCTATTAACACAGAAACCGTTGAATTTGGACTTAAATGAAAGGCCAATCTTTCCCCTTTCAGATTTCAGATGGGTCCTGAATTTAGGACGTCAGGTTCAGGAGCTATATCGATTTTTCTGAACTGATTTTTGAGCTCTTATTTTGCTATTTTGTAGCCCTGAAACTAGAACAAAGTTTTTTGGAGTTACATCTGAGTCATCACATTTTGTACATTTTTACATATATAAATACATTTTTATTGGTGTGTTAAAATTGCTGCTCTACTTAAAATACTACTTAACTATTATTAATTTATCAATTTAAAGCAACGGTTATTTTCAATAAATGTAAATTAAATTATATGCCTGGTGGGCAGCTCTCGAATAGTCAAACGTTTCAGCCGTCTAAATGTGCGTGTCCTTGTTATCCGTCGATCCAAGGGGCTAGGGTGTCTGAATAGTCTATAGTAAGCCGATGATTGGCAGCCAGAGAGTTTATCACATCACCAACTGCTGGTACTTCAAGTTCCCTTCTAATGTCAACGTTTCTAATATACCATTCCGCTTTGGCGATACGTCTCAAAAACTTCGCCTGAAACGCCTGAACCTTCCGCAAGTGCGACCTGGCTGCTGTCCCATAAATAGCCACCCCATAGCGCCACATTGGGGCTAGGAGGGATTGATACAGTCGAGTCTTACAACGCAGGCTTAGCTTAGACTTTGGACCTGTTAACCAGCTAATACGACTGGCCGTACCTTGCAGCTTCACCCAAGTCTGCCTGACATGCGAGGCAAATGTCAGCCTCTTATCAAGAACTAATCCCAGATAGGTGTGTTCCAGTTGCTGCCGCACAAGTTGCCCATGAAGGAAGACTCCTGGGCACGTGTCCCTCCTGAGTGCGAATGTGACCACCACACACTTATCAGTGTTGATGGCCACATTCCACCTACAAGCCCAGTTCTCGAACCTCTTCAAAAGAATTTGTAGTTTGTCAATGGCGCTGTAAACACAGCTGGATCTAGTCAACACCGTAGTGTCATCCGCATACGTGGCAACACAAGTGCTATGAGAGCTCAGGTGCAGCGGGGCATCATGAGCGGACAAATTAAAAAGCGTTGGGCCCAGCACATTTCCTTGCGGCACGCCAGCAAGAATCCTCTTGGTGGACGATACAACCCCATCCTGGACAACCTGAAAGGTCCTATTTAAGAGGTAGCTCTTGATAACCTCAAAGAGCTGAGGAGGGAGGAGCCCTTTGATCTTGGATAAGAGCCCTTGGTGCCAGACCCAGTTACATACTGCCTTTTCTGGAACCCCTCAACAATAAAGTCCACCACGCGATTGAGCTGCTCCGGGGTACCATGACCTTTCCTGAATCCAAACTGATGGCTAGGTATCGCATCCCGTACCGCCGGTATCCTCTGTATCATGTCAAGGATACATCTCTCAAAAATCTTCGAAAACGTAGACAGAAGACTAATCGGCCTATAACAAGACACGTCATGGAACGGCTTTCCTTTTTTGTGTATCATCATGGCATTCTTCCAGGAGGACGGAAAGTGACCAATTCTGAGCGCTGCATTAAGCACAAAGACCAAGAAGAGAAGTACTTTCTCCGTAAGGAGTTTAGCAAATCTATTAGAAATGCCATCTGCACCTGGCGACTTCCGATTTTTCAATTTCTTGATCTTGTGCCGCACTTCAGCAAGCCTGATTGGAGCAACAGGAGGCACCATTTGGTGAGGAAAACTAAGGTTGAAGAAAGAGACTAGCACGTCAGTGCTCATTCGTAGTCAAATTCATAATGTTCCTGTATTAAAATAATTTGATGGACTTGGCCTAAGTACATAATATTGGCAGGCGACTGCGCTGCCGTTGGCAGCGGCAGAAGAGTAGCCGCATATATATATCTTATATATTATGTTCGGGAGAGACAGTCTATGGGCATATATATACATTGCATGCTATCAGCGTGGGAGTTCTGGCGTAGCTTGAGCATAACTGTGTGATCGCGGTCAGCGTGGGAATGCTGACTTAGCGTGAAGCATAAGTGGGTAATCTTTTTTCACGTCCACGTGAGTTTATTTATTTATTTAGTGAAACTTGGTGTTGCTGATATATGCACATACAGTTGATAGCGCAGCTACTAGACATAGCTCTTAAGATATTTTGTTCAACGAGAAACTCATGAGAGGTTGAAGCGGCACCTTAGTTGCTCAATCTAAATAAATTAAAGTATATGAAATACTGTTGATCTACGCAATGGATTTACATGCCGACCGTGACAAAGAAAATACGCTGAACACTGTAAATGGATGGACGAAATGCAAAAGAACGCAAAAATCGGAGTGAAAAATACAATTTTTGTAAAATGAAGCGGAATTTTCTCTGCCCGATTAGAACTATAGCCCTAAATATACGAAAATATACAATGTAAGTCTAACATTTCATCAGTTTAATTGTTGGTAAAGCTAAAGGTGCCTTCGCTTTTGTTAAGCGCTGGTCCAAGGAGTTTGATGATCCCTTCACCACCAAACTCCTTTTTATTTCTCTTTTTCGTCCCATTCTAGAATACTGCTCTTGCGTGTGGTCACCCCAGTATGCGAAATATCAGGATCTTATAGAATCGATACAGAAACAATTCCTCTTGTTTGCTCTTCGTGGTTTAAACTGGGATCCTCATCGTCGACTGCCTTCCTACTAAGACAGATTGCGGCTTTTAGGCCTGCCTACGCTTAAGGACCGTCGGACCTGCCATGCTGTAATGTTCTTACACAAATTCATTCTTGGTCACATTTCCTCGGAGTACCTTTTGAACCTTATAAGGCTCTACTAAGGTTCCTACTGGGCCTTCCCGTCACTTTTGCCCCCTTGCCCTGGAGGTCTGCAGAACAAACCTCGAAATGCCCGAGCCTTTCCGTGTTTTATGTGCTATGTATAATGAGTATTACCACTTGTTACATCTTGATATGTCCTTAAATTTTAATTCAAATTATATTCTACGTTACCTATCCTAGCATCTGACCACCTGATGTGAGTCGGAGCACATCTTTAAACAAGAAAGGAAGCTAACTTCGGCTCACCGAGGTTTGTATACCCTTGCAGAATTTAAACAAAAAATTAAAACCGAAATTCTGGAATAATAATAGTTGCCAAATCTCAAATTTGATGGAAATGGTTTTTTTCCTGATTTTTCCCATGGAAGCTGTAGGATATAGTCGGCCGATTTTCATAATATTAAAACCGAAATTCAGCAATAATAAAAAACGACTAAATCTCAACTTTGAACTTGATATGTTAAAAACTGACAAAGTTAACATTTTTTTCTAAAAACTTTCCGATTGTTCCTATGGCAGCTATCTGATATAGTCGTCCGATCCGTATCGTTCCGACATATGTACGAGTGTGAGTATATAGAAGATTAACTACAATGTCTCATTCAGAAAGCTTTAAAACTGAGGAACTAGTTTGCGTAGAAATGGACAGACGGCCAGACGAACCTGGCTAGATCGTCTCGGCTATTGATCCTGACCAAGAATATATATACTTTAAAGGGTCGGTGATGCAAACTTTTGACTGAAATTATAATAACCTGCAAGGTTATAAAAACTCTCCCTGCTTCGGTCAGAGGTAAGGGTACGGCCATGGCAGTTATTTGCCATTTTTCTTAATAAATAAAATAAAATAAATATAAATTTAGAGTGAAGTTATTAAATGGTTTTTCTTTGTTTGAAAATAGAATGAGGAACAGTAGATTCCACAGCCAATGTAATTAATAATAAAGTAGACTAACAAAAAATAGGCATGAAAGCGTTTACCATATTAATAATAATAATCGTACTCTTATTTGGAAATCTATTACTGGGACTTTATAAATTACACAACAAATATCTGAGAAAGATAATAATTATTAGGAGAGGAGTTAGGCGTGCGACTTTAAGGTGTGACCGTGGGTCGTGCTGGGTCGTACCAGTTCTGGTATGATGGGGACTCAGTTTGCGAGCTGTGGCTGTGTGTGGCTTCGTTGCGTTGCTAGATATGATCTCTCACTTATCTCGCCCCGACCTTTGTAAACACTCAAACTCGTCTGTCGCCATGCAAAGAGCGCGTATGGCATGCAGCGCTCTCGCATACCTATAGACTCTGAGTATACATATACACGCTTACACTAAGAGTCCTCCAGATATTGTTTTAAGAAAAATTGGCTCCTTAAACATTTTTATAAAATTATTTATCCCTATGACAAGTTGTTGGATTGAGATGAGGGTTGTGGTGTTAATTTTGTTTCCGATTCCCAGAATTTTTGACGCGAACTTCTGCATCCAACGAATTTGAATATTTGAATTAACTTATCCTTTGAAGATTGTTAAACGTAACGTTCAACTAATTGTAACCAAGAGAATGAATGTCATATCCGCTTCACATTCGTTCAACTGGTAAGCGACGTCCTTGTATTACACACAAAGCTTGACATCATCAGCGTACATGAGTATTCTAGAATTTGTCAAAACTTCGGGCAGATTGATAAATAAGGTAAATAATAAGGGACCCAAATGGCTCCCTTGCGGGACACCAGAGGTAACATTAGAAAATTACGGAGAACATTAGAAAAATTATTTTTAAAGAGGACTCTTTGCGTCCTGCCAGTCAGGTAACTAGAGATCCACCTAAGAAGATCAATTGGAAAACCCATTAAGTCGACTTTCCTGAGGAGAAGGGAATGTTTAACGGAATCAAATGCTTTGCCGAAGTCAGTATAAGTAACGTCTGTTTGAAGGTTTTGATAGAAACCCCTTAGTGAGCTCCAGAAGTTTAGTAGTTGTTGATCTTCGCTTAACAAATCCATGCTGACATGGAGAAATTACTGATTAGGGATGGCCGAAAGCTTAGAGATTCCTCTATAGTTATTGGCCTCCGATTTGTTTCCTTTTTTGTGGAGATGAATAATGAATGATTCCTTCCAAATAAGGGGAAAGTGCGATGCTTCTAAGGATAAGGTAAACAAATTCAGAAGGGGCGAGCACAGGGCATCGGCACAATACCTAAGCACGCAGCCCGGTATTCCGTCGGGACCTGGCAGATAAACTGGCTTTACTCGATGAAGATCTACAAGGAGAGAACTTTCGTTTAAACATGTATGTAGTTTGAAAAAACTGGGCAAAAAGATCGGCAATTGCTTGATCGCCCTTTACAGTTTCATTTTCAAAAGAAATCGATGAAGGATGAGTTACCGCCGTACGATTAGTATTAACAAAATTATAAAACTGTTTAGGATCCTGAGAAAATTGGACCCTGCAACGAGTCAAATAGTTTTTGTAACACTGTGCGTTGAGTACGGTGAAGTTTGACCGAGCCGATATATAGTTAGAGAGGTCAGACCTAGAACCGGTTTTTCTAAATTTCCTATACAGCCTTGACTTTACACTTTTCAAGCTACTTAATTCTTTAGTAAACCAAGGTTGTTTATTTGAAGTAGAGGGATAAAATAACGGAACACATTCAGAGAAGAATGAATTCAACGTATTGTAAAAAATGTCCACGGCAGCAGCCATGTCAGTGCACATATATAAATCAGACCAATTAAAGTCAGAAATACAATTATTTAGCCGGTCGAAGTCAGACTTGCGAAAGCAGTAAACTCTTTTGGCTGGTCTATCAGGTATTTTCTGCATATCAGTACCAATGTCGAGTGTCACATCGAAAGTGGGATGATAGGGATCTTCCGGTTGCGTCAGAGGCGCCACCCTCGCTAAACTAACACTCGCCGGGTCTGAGACAAAACAAAGATCAAGCAAGCGCTCTAAGTAATTTCGTACATGGTTGACTTGAGACAACGAAATGTCGAACAAGCCAGCAATAAAATCATGTTGTGTAGAGGATTGAAGTGTGCTAGAGGAGTTATTTAGGGACCAAATAGCTCCAGGGAAATTAAAATCACCCAAGACTACTAAATGATCTCTATCAGAAAGCATATTGGAAACCATTCGAATGGCGGAAAGCTGGTTCCAAAAAATAGGCAGTTCCGACAATGGAGGAATGTAAGAACATGTAATAAAACAAAGCGACCATTAAATGATAGCTTCACACAGAGGAATTCAACTTCGTTGCTTTCCTCGAAAGTTAATAATTCTGACGTGAGAGTGGAGTTGACCGCTATGAGGACCCCACCCCCGCGCCTGATAGGCCGATCTAGCCAGGTTTCTGTGAACACAATAACATGGAAGGTAAATGCAAGACTATCAGAATATAGTTTATGCAGCTTGCTACGCAAGCCTCTTGCATTCTGATAGGAGATTAATAGCGAAGTATTTAGTTTTTTTGGGCAGAGTTGGGGGATGTAGAGGGCTTCATATTCTTTGACGGCAACACACTCAGGCCAAAATTTGGTTGAGCATATCGTGCCAAAGAATTCATTTGGGACATTTATTTTGAAAGACGAAATATCCCTAGCATAAGAATATTTGAATTTTTTCACCTTTAATTTTAAATTTTCAGCTCTGACTTTGCCTCGTATAAAGGCAATGACATCTTCCTATGTTTGACCAGGGGTTAGCCGCGAATCAAATATCTGTTTCGTAGGTGGGATCGCAATGAGGGCTTGTGGCAAGACAGACTGAGTGCCTGCCGTGCAATTGTCGGCCGGGAAATCCTGTGGGGATATATTTATCGGGCTATGGGGGGTCCGAGTTTGAGGTCCCATAGGGGACGAAAAATAAGTTAACGGGGGAACGCTCAGTCCCCCGCACCTTCAGATACCGACTCTTTCCTAGCACTCGATCTCAGAATTCTGGGATTTAATTCAGTGATCGAGGGCTGTGCCGTGGGTTGCTTGTGTTAAGAGCTCGCCGCGGGTTGTAGGGATCCGTCACCATGCTGCACTTCATCTTTTTTGCGCCTAGGAGACTCATCTAGTAGCGTAAGGCTATTAAATTACTTATCAAGCGCTAAGAAGATGTTATGAGTTTTGTTGAATCTCGATAATAGCGCCTTAAAACTACCCTTGGTTTGCCGCATCAAAGACATCATTTCCCTTTCAACGTCACGACAGGCATCGCAACAGTAGCGCAAGCCAATGTTTTTTCTCACGTCATCGACAGTCCGGCCGGCAACCCCAATGCACTTTGCATCCAAAATGTTGTCGCACAACCAGCAGCCGATGGTGAGATCGCTGGACAAAATTACCTTTTTACAGGTTTTGGAAAAGCAGACGATATCAGAAGACATTATTTCGACTTACCACTGTACTTGTAAACTTAAGAGAGCGGGGGTGATAGATAATGAAAAAACAGTGCAGCTGCACAGAGAGAGTTGATGAGTTGAAGAGAGGGGGAGAGCGTGAGATTAAGCGAGTTTAGAGAACGTTTAGCTATTGCAATACAGCAGCAACGGCTAAACGAAAAAGGCAAAAAGAGGAATACAAAAGAACAAGAAAAACAAACACTGGCAGACAAGCTAAATAATGTAAATAAAAGGGATTAGATCATAAAATTATAAAGTTGCATGCACACGCGAAGTAAACTGGAACTATACAGATCACAATGTAGAAGTTTAAGTAAGCCCCGATGGTTTTTACGCAAAGTAATTACACAAAACGAGAGCGTAAGAAAAAAATACGACCGTTCACTTAGAAGAGAGAAAGCGTACCACTGACACTATTTGTACTAGTTGTTCCTAAATTCATATTAATAATTTTTCTAAATTTTCCTTAAAAGTGGAAAAAACTTTCACACGGAAAGACGAACAGGTCCGAGTTGCATAGTGATTCTAAGTAAAAATAGGAAAATAAATGTGATATTCTTTTTTGATAATACTTTCATAAAAATGTCATTCATTTGAATATTGTATTGTTATATGGTGGGTATGTATAAGTGATGAGACCCAAAATGGGCCTCCAATTAGACCTGGGCTCCTTTTTGCTACACACCCTCTGTATTCTATTCGTTTACGCGGTGGCTTTTAATGCCATCCCGATTCAGTGAGGAAGCCTAGGATTGCTGATAGCTTCAGCTCTCCTACACTGTCTAGTGACTCCAGCTGTCTGTCACCGAAATAGCGTAGTCTTTTGTGCTTTCGCGCCGGGCAGAATCAGAGCAGATGTTCCGGAGTCTCCTGCTCCGTGGCTTGCTTGCAGCTTTTGCAGCTTGCATTGTTTGTCAGTCCCATTTTCATTGCATGCGATCCAACCGCCAATGTCCTGTGGCGAATGCTGCAAGTCTACTGATATCCTTTTTGCTGTTGGATAACAGTTCCCTTGTTCGGTTTTATCAAAGCTTGGCCAACATTTCTTTGACCTCCTGCACTCATTTCACCTCGACCATCTCTCGTTGGCTATTTGTTTGAATTGGTCGTGGATCCTTGTCTGGATAGATATTAAGGAGATCGGTATTTCTGTGTCCGTCTATGCCCGCTGAGCCTTTTCCTGCAAGTTCGTCTGCTTTTTCGTTCCCTGGGATATCATTGTAATCCGGTACCCAGGTTACTTGTACCTAATTTGTCTCCGCAAGTATGTTAAGAGCCTCCATGCATTCTGCCACTAGCCGTGAAGTTGTTTTCATTTCTGTTGGCATTTGATAGCCGCCTGGATGTTAGAGTAGATCCGTATGTTGGTATCACTGAGTCCACGTCCTATTATTGCCGCGGGGTAAGGGCGCATCGCTCCTGCGGCTCCTGCGCACGCTACTCTTTGTGTCCTTGTGAGTTTCGATATATTGTAAGCCCTGGTTAGTGCTGGCCACCATACCGTAGGTCAGGATTGGCCGTACAACCGCTGTGTAGAGCCATATTATAATTCTTGGATGTAAGCCCCAGTTGTTTCCGAAAATTTTCCGGAGTACAAAGCTAAGCTAGCTTTCCGGCAACGTTTTCCTTCCATGTGAGCTTGGTCCAGTATCACTCCTAGATACCGTGCTTGCTCAGATAGTGTTAGCTTTATGCCACACTGGACATGTTAAAGGCTGGAACCTTAGTTCTTCTGGTGAAGAGCATTAGTTCCGTTTTTGTGGGATTTATACATAGTCTACAGGTTTTAGCCCTTTCATTTAACTGCCCGAGCGCGCCTGTAACTATACCTCTGATAACGTCACGAAATGGTCCTGATACTAGCAGTACCACGTCGCCTGCGTAGGCCACTGCTTTTATTCATTCCATATTAAGTTCTTTCAATATGCTGTTCATCTTCCAGAGTAAGAGTGACAGTACCCCTCCCTGAGGTGTTCCTCTCTTCACTGCTCGCGTGAGGTGAGTGCCACTCAGTTCGCCTGTGATCATTCTACTCGTTAGCGTACCCCGATAAACTCTCTGATCCCTTCCTCAATACCTAACGAGTAAAGGGAGTGTGTTCACGTTGTTAAACGCGCCTTCGATGTCTAGGAATCGGAATCTAGGTCATCGTGTATTGTCTGTAGCGTAAAGCCTTCTCAACATAATCCACGACTAAATGAAGTGCTTTTTATACACTTTATTTTATATTAAATCCCAATGATTATAAAATCTATTTATTTTTTAATGTGAGACCAGAGCGTATAAGTGAAGATCCTCGATGTGATGATATTGTTGATGTTGATGATGATGATGATAATAATATCGCTTGAGCTTTAGATTTGATAATGCTATCAGATGAGCGATGCGACATTTTTTTATTGTAAATAATAATTCTGACGGCCGTTAGTGATGTTAAATTGATACAGTTTCGCCACGCAAATTAATTAAACCTCCGCTCTGATCAGTTATCCGTATTTCGAGCGTGCTTATTTATCTGGTGTTGGCAGGTAAGAAAATTAAATTTCGTCCGGTAATGTTCATTTTATATCCTGGGGAATATTGGTTCAGATTTAATGAATCACATGATTTAGTTTATTCCTTACATACGACCCGCTAATTATGTTGTATTCTATAATCAATCAGAATTTATTTTAAAAATATTCACAGGGTTATCGGAGATGTAAAATTAATTTTCATGAGGTCCAATGTACGTTTATTAAATCCAAATAATCGACTAATTGCTCGTTTATGATTAAAATATACAGTCTCATTTCTGGTACTAACTTGGTGAATTGTTATGGAGATCATATTTCTGGCCTTTATCCATAGTATATTTGACAATATCTTAAAATTAATATGATTATTTAGGCATTTTCACGACATTATGAAGCTGGATAATAATCAATAATTTAATTAAACTTATATATTATTTGTTCGAGTACGCCCTGCGGCGGCTTTCTGAGATTAGGCTACGGCTTGGTTAGATCCCATGCCGTCGTCTCGCCAACGCCCGGAATTAATCTCAGCAGCGTGGCGCTCCTGGTCCCGTCCTGCCCAGCTCGCCGTCTTGGAGACCGAGAGATGGTCGAGATGGGGAGGAGGGGGGCCAGAGGGTCATGGTTGGCTAGAGAGAGTAGGGAAATAATAAAACCGGTGCCATTTCGTATGCCTAGCTTAGCGTTTTATTCTTCAATGTATTCACCGTGTTTGTCTAAGTTATATCTGTTCTTTTCCCTCTCCCGCTGCTGCTCCCTAGCACACACACACACCACCAAAGATTGTTGTTTTTAGGCCGCTGCGCCTCGCTCACCCGTAGCCGGTGATAGTTGTTCCAAAATCCAAAGCTTCAAATGTCCTTATGTTGTATTAGTTGCTGGGGTCGTCGTCAATTACTTTGTAGGTCACTTGTCACAGAAATCAAACTTGTTCCTTAGGTGAGTCCACCGCGAGTGATCTTAATATCAGATTTCAATCTGCTCTTGACCCAATTTTCTATTGTCTCCGCGCGACTGTGCTGCCGCGCTTCGAGGCACGTTCCGTTCCGCATTCCATGCATTCTTGCATATCTGCGATCTTCCTTCCTGCTCTGCCTGCAGCTCGTAGGTGGCCGCTGCGAATTCCGTTTCGCATTCCTGGGCTCTGCCGCTGCCGGCACTATCGGCCCTCTACCGCGATCGTGGCTCGGCGGGCCCCTCTGCTGGCCGCTGATTGGCCGGTCCGGTGTTTCTTTTCCCGGGATGCGGCTCTGCCGGCCCATCCTAATTCCTCGTCCCGTGTTGCCGTCATTCGCAACACGGAGATGTTGCTGGTGACGTCACGCGGCGTGTCGGGTACGGCACGATATTGCTCGTGATGGCCGCGCACATGATCTCGATGGCCGCTGGGGTGGTACTCCACAGGGGCCCTGGTCCAAAAATGGGTAAGTACCCGTCTGGGGTTGGTGGTGGCTGGGCGGGGAGTCGTACGGGTCGAGTGCGCATACTTCTGGGCTCGACGACCGCCGGGTGATCTCCGGGCTCGGAGTGTCCGACCGCGGTGTCGAGGGCCTATAGTTTTCCCCCATCGGGCTGTACCGGCGTGGGGAACGTGGCGGGCGCACCTCGTGTGCCATGGGCGGTGTCGGGCGCTCCTCGTCGGCCGCGGCCGGTGGCTGTCCGTCCTCGTCGCCTGAGATGTACTCATACCGGACTCCTAGGGGGCCGGGCGCCGCTTTTCCCCCTCGCGGATTCTCCGCGCCACTTCGCTGAAGCAGGCCGCCAGCTCCGTCCGTTGTTCCCCCGTGAACTCCCCTGGCTCTCTGTCGAAGGGTGAGATCGGTCGAGGCGATGTGAACAACTCCCACTCGATCCGCCGTAGTGGGGGCGTGGCCTCGTGCCGGGTGGCCCCGAAGCGGCCATCGGGCTCCACTTCGTCCTCTTCCTCTTCGGTGCTCCTGTCCACCGGAATTTGCCCGGTTGGCGGGCCGTGTCCGGCGCTGGGCCATATTGCCACGAGTAGCGGCGGGCCGGCGCGTAGGCGTGGGTCGCAGTGGGGAGCCTGCCCCACGTCCACGTGGGCGGGGTTAGGACCCGGGGATCATCCCCCTCCATCGGGCGTCGCCGCTCGTCCGGGTGTAATAGCTCCTGGAAGCGTTCTTCAACGGCCGCCGTCAACCAGGTGAGGTCCCGCCTGGCTGGGGGAACTCCATCCTGCCGTGCGTGGATGGCCGACGTCAGTGGTGGTGGCGTAAGTTGCGCCGTTACCGCCACCCGCGTGAGTGGGCGGTCCTGAGGCCATAGGTAGGTTGGTAGCCCTCTTCCTCGGCTCATGTTGATCAATAGTTCTGTGGGGTGTGGAAAATATGGTTAGTACGTGTGCTTTTCCCTATCACCCTACCTAACGGTGTGTTTTCCTAACAACTAGTCCCCTCTGCCTTGCCCTACGTGCTCCGTTCTCGCGTGCGTGTTTCCCTAAGTCTTTCCCGCGGGCTCTTCCTACCGGCGGGCGGAGTGTTGGACAGGCGCACCTGTCAACAAGTGACTCCGTGAATCTCTGGCCATCGACCTGCTGAAAGGCCATCTATGCCTGCTCTTCCGGCATGGAGTCCTCTCAATTGTCCCGGATAGTTTCCTCGCGGTGCTCGTGCTCGTTCCCGTCTTAATCCTCGGTGTCTGTCTCGCTGTGATATGGTTTCAATTGGTTGAGACTGGCGGTCCGCCGTCGACGATTGCCAGGTATGTGTAGTTAGACAATGTTAGGCGATGGAAACTTGGCCACTTTGAACGGCCCATCATATTTCGCTGCGAGTTTTGCCGCGAATCCTTCAGCTGCGTTTGATAAGTGATGGCGCCGCACCAATACCAGTGATCCTACCGGCGGTCTCCAAGTCCGTCGGCGGACTCTGATCCGCGGATGCACGATCAGCGTTGTTCCTGACCACCTCGAAGATGTTCTTCAGCCGTTCGCCACGTTCCGTTGGGGTTATCGCGGGGGTTCCTCGTCCCGGTGTAACCTCGTCGTAAAGTGCGTGTGGGAGCCGTGGTTCCCTTCCTTGAACCAGAAAAGCTGGGCTGAATCCTGTCGTGTCGGAGATACTGCTGTTTATTGCCAGCGATATCTCGGGCAACAGTTGGTCCCACTCGTTCTGTGAGTACCCATCCAGGTACTGTGCGATCATCGTCTTGATCGTCCGGTTGGCCCTTTCCGTGGGATTTTGCCTCGGTGTGTATGGGGCCGTATGCTGGAGCTCCATTCCCAGCATCTTGCAGAAGTTCTGGAACGATCTACCCGTGAATTCGGTACCGTTGTCGCAGACGAATACCCGTGGCACGCCGAATCGGCTCAAGATCCGTTCCCGAAGCGCGCGTTCCAGATGGGTTCCGGTGGCCTTGCGGAATGGTATCAACTCTACCCATTTACTGAAGGAGTCCAGGAAGACCAGGAGCATCGTGTTCCCCTGCTTAGAGCGAGGCAACATCTCCAACATCCTTGTGAGCCACTTGCCGTTTGTTCCTTGCAACTGTGCTTGTTGCGCCACGGGCAGCGGTTGGCGTGAGAGAGCGTCGGCCACTAGATTTTGGGCCCCTCTCCGGTAGTGAACATCTTATTGATACTGCAGCAGCTTGAGTGCCCAGCGGGCGATTCGGCCGGTCGGGTTGTCGATGGAGTTCAGCCACTTTAAGGCCTGGTGGTCCGTAATGACTTCAAAACGGTATCCCTCGATGTAGCATCGCATCTTCCGTATTGCCCATACGATGGCGAGGCATTCCTTCTCGGTCACCGAGTAGTTCCTCTCTGCGCTGTTCAGACGGCGGCTGGCGTAGGCCTCCACTCGCTCTTGTCCCTCGATGGTCTGCATAAGTACGGCTCCAATGCCATATTCGCTGGCGTCCGTTTGGAGAATGAACTTCTGCTCGAAGTCCGGACAGACTAAGACGGGTGCTTCCGTTAACTTAGCCTTCAACTCGTGGAAGGCCTGATCCTGCCTCGATGTCCAGTCCCACTTCTGGCCCTTCTTCAGCAGCGATGTCATCGGTTCCACAACATCGGCGAAGTTGAGTCAGCGAAGGTATTGAGTCAAGCTTTGAGTCGGTCGTGTTTCCCATCGCTCTTCCTTCTTTCAAAGTTTTTCTTGTGTATTTATGATTCTCAAAGTCCAAATTTTTGGAAACCCGATCCGTGTTTTAACGGCCTTTGTTTAACCAAAACATCTGGTTTCTTTTCGTATAAAGATAGTGACTTTTATCTGCGAAAACAAACTCGGTTTTATTTTATTTTTCTATTTCTTTTCCTTTTGTTTTCGTGTGCTCTGCGTTACCGCTTACCGCTGCATTCCGTTTCAACTTTGTTGTTGGTGCAAGCGTTTCTGCATACCGCGAACATACAATCAAACTACTGCTTTTGTGCCGCTTAGATAAAAGCTTTTGATTATTCTCGCTCGATCTCTGTTTTGATCGTTTCCTTCGCCGCGCAAATTAAATAATCTTTCCCTCAATTTTTAATTCGTACGCTTTTTTACGAATTATTATTATTTAACATTCTTACTACACTAATTATGGCTACCTGTTGTGCAACTGAATGCCCAAACGACCGCAAAATCACCCCGCGGCAGGCCACTGTTTTTTGCTGGCTCTGCGACAATATCGCCCAACCTGGCTGCGCCTATCTTGGGCATATCGGCCCACGGATTGCGGATCGCCTTCGAGATCACGTCGGATTGGAATGGACGTTCATGAGGCAAACTCATCTTGAGTTTCAGTCTCTGGCGGCTGGTTTCAAGGAGCTTTTCAGTCGTTTCCAGACGGCGGAGTCCCACTTCAAAAGTCTGAAACTGCTAAGTCATTCGGCTAACATAAACTTGAGCACTCTCTCTAATAATTCTCTACAAGTTCCAGACCCTGCGAGCCCCCTTATGCAGTTCAGCCCGCGAAACCTATCCGCGGTCAACACCTCGAACGCGGCAGATGACTATTGCGAGGCTGCTCCACCTGGACCAACCAAAACTGCGGCTCTTGGCCCTTTATTAGCCGATGTCGCTGCACCCTTGCATCGTCAGCCTGCTAGTTTTGATCAGGCTTCCACGTCGAGGGCTGCCGCTTCTAATGTGTCAGCGGTGGATTGCCACAGAGACGCTCATCCTGTGATACCGGCGGTCTCCGTTTCTTCGTCACCTTTTACCACGCCTGAGCCTGAACCCTGGTGCTTCCGAAAATGACGTTAAGACCCATTTGAGCAGCAAGCTGAATGTTTCTGGCACAGAATTTATTGTCTCAAAGTTCAATTTTAAACAAAGACGTGATATATCTTCGTTTAAAATTGCACTTTCTGATTGTCTCTTGGACAGGGTTCTTGATCTTTCCGTCTGGCCTGAACATGCCATAGTTCATGAATTTATTAACAAAAATAATCCTCGTACTCGTGCCTTCAAAAAACTAATAGATTCTTTCTCCATCCACTATCAGAACGCTCGTAGTTTACTGGGGAAGCTCAGCAAACTGCACGTTAATAGTGCTTTTTTTGATGCTGACGTAATTGTCCTTACGGAAACGTGGCTTAACTCTTCTGTCTGTGATACTGAACTGTTTGGCCTTGCGGAATGGTATCAACTCTACCCATTTACTGAAGGAGTCCAGGAAGACCAGGAGCATCGTGTTCCCCTGCTTAGAGCGAGGCAACATCTCCAACATCCTTGTGAGCCACTTGCCGTTTGTTCCTTGCAACTGTGCTTGTTGCGCCACGGGCAGCGGTTGGCGTGAGAGAGCGTCGGCCACTAGATTTTGGGCCCCTCTCCGGTAGTGAACATCTTATTGATACTGCAGCAGCTTGAGTGCCCAGCGGGCGATTCGGCCGGTCGGGTTGTCGATGGAGTTCAGCCACTTTAAGGCCTGGTGGTCCGTAATGACTTCAAAACGGTATCCCTCGATGTAGCATCGCATCTTCCGTATTGCCCATACGATGGCGAGGCATTCCTTCTCGGTCACCGAGTAGTTCCTCTCTGCGCTGTTCAGACGGCGGCTGGCGTAGGCCTCCACTCGCTCTTGTCCCTCGATGGTCTGCATAAGTACGGCTCCAATGCCATATTCGCTGGCGTCCGTTTGGAGAATGAACTTCTGCTCGAAGTCCGGACAGACTAAGACGGGTGCTTCCGTTAACTTAGCCTTCAACTCGTGGAAGGCCTGATCCTGCCTCGATGTCCAGTCCCACTTCTGGCCCTTCTTCAGCAGCGATGTCATCGGTTCCACAACATCGGCGAAGTTGAGTCAGCGAAGGTATTGAGTCAAGCTTTGAGTCGGTCGTGTTTCCCATCGCTCTTCCTTCTTTCAAAGTTTTTCTTGTGTATTTATGATTCTCAAAGTCCAAATTTTTGGAAACCCGATCCGTGTTTTAACGGCCTTTGTTTAACCAAAACATCTGGTTTCTTTTCGTATAAAGATAGTGACTTTTATCTGCGAAAACAAACTCGGTTTTATTTTATTTTTCTATTTCTTTTCCTTTTGTTTTCGTGTGCTCTGCGTTACCGCTTACCGCTGCATTCCGTTTCAACTTTGTTGTTGGTGCAAGCGTTTCTGCATACCGCGAACATACAATCAAACTACTGCTTTTGTGCCGCTTAGATAAAAGCTTTTGATTATTCTCGCTCGATCTCTGTTTTGATCGTTTCCTTCGCCGCGCAAATTAAATAATCTTTCCCTCAATTTTTAATTCGTACGCTTTTTTACGAATTATTATTATTTAACATTCTTACTACACTAATTATGGCTACCTGTTGTGCAACTGAATGCCCAAACGACCGCAAAATCACCCCGCGGCAGGCCACTGTTTTTTGCTGGCTCTGCGACAATATCGCCCAACCTGGCTGCGCCTATCTTGGGCATATCGGCCCACGGATTGCGGATCGCCTTCGAGATCACGTCGGATTGGAATGGACGTTCATGAGGCAAACTCATCTTGAGTTTCAGTCTCTGGCGGCTGGTTTCAAGGAGCTTTTCAGTCGTTTCCAGACGGCGGAGTCCCACTTCAAAAGTCTGAAACTGCTAAGTCATTCGGCTAACATAAACTTGAGCACTCTCTCTAATAATTCTCTACAAGTTCCAGACCCTGCGAGCCCCCTTATGCAGTTCAGCCCGCGAAACCTATCCGCGGTCAACACCTCGAACGCGGCAGATGACTATTGCGAGGCTGCTCCACCTGGACCAACCAAAACTGCGGCTCTTGGCCCTTTATTAGCCGATGTCGCTGCACCCTTGCATCGTCAGCCTGCTAGTTTTGATCAGGCTTCCACGTCGAGGGCTGCCGCTTCTAATGTGTCAGCGGTGGATTGCCACAGAGACGCTCATCCTGTGATACCGGCGGTCTCCGTTTCTTCGTCACCTTTTACCACGCCTGAGCCTGAACCCTGGTGCTTCCGAAAATGACGTTAAGACCCATTTGAGCAGCAAGCTGAATGTTTCTGGCACAGAATTTATTGTCTCAAAGTTCAATTTTAAACAAAGACGTGATATATCTTCGTTTAAAATTGCACTTTCTGATTGTCTCTTGGACAGGGTTCTTGATCTTTCCGTCTGGCCTGAACATGCCATAGTTCATGAATTTATTAACAAAAATAATCCTCGTACTCGTGCCTTCAAAAAACTAATAGATTCTTTCTCCATCCACTATCAGAACGCTCGTAGTTTACTGGGGAAGCTCAGCAAACTGCACGTTAATAGTGCTTTTTTTGATGCTGACGTAATTGTCCTTACGGAAACGTGGCTTAACTCTTCTGTCTGTGATACTGAACTGTTTGCAGGCAATTATGTTGTCTATAGGCGTGACCGTCCTACACGCATCGGCGGCGGTGTTCTTATCGCCGTTAAATCAAATCTTGTCGTTGGCTCCGATAATTGACCTCGACTGCACTTTGGAATTTGTTGCTGTTCGCATTCAAGTTTTCGATTATGTTGTTTATGTGTCTAGCTCGTATATTCCACCTAGGTCTGACTTCGATTTATATTCTCAGCACTTATCCCTAATTCAGAACATCCACTCTACTCTGGGTGCAAATGACCACTTCATTGTTCTTGGCGACTTCAATCTCCCTTTCATATCCTGGATACCCTCACCTGACTCTCTGTCCCTCACGACTTCATTGACGGACTTATTGACCTCTCTTTAGGACAATTAAATAATATTAAAAACTGCTGTGATAAAATCTTAGACCTTATTTTTGTGTCGGACTTCGCCAATGCATATGTCTCTAGAATTGACCCTCTCTCTTGTCCTGAAGATGCTTACCACCCTACCATCGAGATAATACTCGAGGCTTCGGCTCCATTACTGCCTTGTGCTCCTGCCGAGCCTGCTACCTTTCGCTGCTTCCGCAAAGCCAATTTCACTGATATGAATAATCACTTATCCTCAATAGACTGGACCTTTTTAAATGATACTGACGATGACATTTTATATTCCTGTTTTGATACATTCGTCCCGTCATTTCCCTCTCTTGTTAGCTCACACAAACCCCACTGGTTTTCCCGTCGTCTTTCGTATCTAAAAAATGTGAAGTCCAGACTCTTTAAAAAATTCAGCCGAACCGGACTTCAAGCCGACCGAGCTAAATATTTAGTAGCTCGATCCGATTTCTTGACGCATAATTCCGAATGTTACAACAATCACTTAAATCGGTGCAGAAGTGAGTTTCAGACGAATCCTAAGCAATTTTATGCTTTCGTCAATTCTAAACGAAAACCACAGCTTTTCCCGTCCCGTCTTCATCTCAAAATTGAGTCTGCTTCCTTTGAGTTTGATATTTCAAACTTATTCGCAAAATTTTTCCAGTCTACGTATTCTACTACTACTTTTGATGTAACGTCGTTGTATTATTATTCTCTTCCGCACTCCAACTGCATTTTTATGCCCACAATCGGCGAGGACGATGTTCTTCAGAGTTTAAAATCTCTCAAGCCATCCTTCTCTTCTGGTCCCAAACTTGTGCCTAGTTGTGTATTGAGAAACTGTGCTAATGCGTTATATAGTCCCTTGTCTAAGCTCTTTCAGTTATCTCTTAAAATGTCTTTCTTTCCCGTAAGCTGGAAGGTGTCTTTTATACTTCCGCTTCATAAAAAGGGTAGCAAGTCAAATGTTGAGAACTACAGAGGTATTGCAGAACTTAGTGCGATTCCCAAGCTTTTTGAACTACTGATTACAGCTCAACTGAAGCACCAATGTAGCTCATTTCTGTCCTCCTCGCAGCATGGCTTTATGAAACAAAGATCTACCACTACAAACCTTCTTAAGTTCTGTGCTGTTATTCGAAACGCTTTTAGAGACAATACCCAGACTGACGTTATTTTTACAGATTTCAGACTCAGTGAATAACCAGCTTTTGCTGAAAAAACCTTCATTATTGGGCTTCCCCCCTTTACTGACTGACTGGATTGCAACATATTTATCTAACCGTACTTAGAGAGTTGCTTTCAAGGGCTCATTCTCGGATCTAGTTAACGTGACTTCAGGTGTTTCACAAGGGAGCCATCTCGGACCTCTTCTTTTTGCAATTTTCATCAACTTGCCCAATGTTGTTGCTCATTCTCAGGTAATGATGTACCCTGATGATGTAAAACTATGCTTGCCTCTGACTAACTCTGAGTCTCATTTGCTTTTACAAACTGACCTGAATAACATGCAATCTTGGTGCATCAACAATCTGCTGTTTCTTAATAACTCAAAATGCAAATCTATGTCATTTTATCGGAAAAACTGTTTTATTGCCAATTATTACTTAGAGACTGGTGTTCTTGAACGCATCAGTTCAGTTACACCCCTTGGACTTTTGTTTACCCACAACTTGAATTTCAATGATCACATTAGTTTAACTGTTGGTAAAGCTAAGGGTGTCTTCGTTTTGGTTAAGCGCTGGTCCAAGGAGTTTGATGATCCCTATACCACCAAACTCCTATTTGTTTCTCTTGTTCGTCCTATTTTGGAATACTGCTCTTGTGTTTGGTCACCCCAGTACACGAAATATCAGGATCTAATAAAATCGGTGCAGAATTTTTGCTCTTCGTGGTTTAAACTGGGATCCACATCGTCGTCTGCCTTCCTACTTAGACAGACTGCGGCTTTTAGGCCTGCCTACGCTTAAGGACCGTCGGACCTGCCATGGTGTAATGTTCATGCACAATTTCATCCATGGTCACATTTCATCAAATTACCTTTTAAACCTTATAAGGCTCTCGGTTCCTACAAGCCATTCCCGTCACTTTCGACCTATCGCCCTGGAGGTCTGTAGGACAAACCTCGATATATGTGAGCCTTTTCGTGTTTTATGTTATTTGTATAATGAGAATTACCATTTGATACATGTTGAGATGTCCTTAGATTTTAATTCAGCTTGTATTTTACGATACCTATCATTACCTCCGACCACCTGATGTGAGTCGGAGCACATCTTTAAAAAAACACTCCCTTCTTGGTCAGAGGTAAGGGTACGGCCTTATGTTGCCATTTTTCTCAATAAATAAATAAATAAAAGAAAAGTTGGGAACAAATCGACGATACCAGGAAGCGATTCCCAGGCACCTCCGAAGTTCCTTCAAGCAAGTTGGTGGCTGCAACTCGCGGATCGCGGCCACTTTGTCCGGGTCCGTGTGAATCCCCTCTTCGCTTATCACATGTCCCAAGGTGCCGTTGGAAAAAGTGACATTTCTCCTGGTTCAGCCGTAAGTTGGCTCTTCGTAGTCGGCGAAACACTTCTCTCAGGTTTGCTACGTGTTCCTCCAGGGTTGATCCGATGACAATGATGTCGTCCAAGTAAGCGAACGCGTGCGGTTCCATGTCTGATCCTATGACCGTGTCCAAAAGCCCGTTGAAAGGTTGCGGGCGCCGAGTGAAGTCCAAAAGGCTGACTCGCCGGCTCTCCTGAGCCACCGGGATTTGCCAGTATCCGTTCTTTAAGTCCAGCGTCGATATATACTTCGCGTTCCGCAGTCGCTCCAAGATCTGATGAATCCTTGGCATGCGTCCGGTACAGAGTTCTCGTTGAGTTGCCTGTAGTCGATGCACATCCGAGCGTCTCCGTTCTTCTTAGCCTCGATCACTGTGCGGACTCTTCGATGGCTCGATGTGACCATCCCTGAGGAGTTCGTCGATCTGCTTGTCTATCACGGCCCTCATGGCCGGATTCCGGGGAAAACACCGCTGCTTTATCGGTCGGTCGTTGCGCATGATGATCCGGTGCTTTGCGATGTGTGAGGCTCCGGATAGAGTGTTGAACTTCTCCAGTTCTTGCTTGACAAATCCTTCCACCCAGGGTTCTCGGTATTCTGACACCGTATGTGTCGGCTCGAGTGGGTCCAGCTCCTCCTCTGGGGCATGGCTCACTGAGTTGACGGTGCTGCATAGAAGCGCGTTTGATTCCGCCGTTTCCTCGACGTGGTCCTGGAAACGGACACGTTTCTTGGAGGTGCGAAAAGGGTTTCGCTGCGCGGCGGTGGCATCAGCCACGGGTGAAACGTTTTGAGCTGGTCGTCGTAGGCGCTTCCGCATCCCGATTCGTTGCCGCGGGCGTGCTCGGGGTCTGTTCTCGTGGTTGGTTTGGCCTAGTGCGTGGCTGCGGCACTGGCCTCTGTGCTTGTCGTTGTCCTTGCTGAGTGGCAGCCGGCCCCTCCTGGGTAACCGTGCCAGATGGTCCTTGCTGTGCAGAGCGTGGCTCTGCCTGTTGTTCCTGGTGTATGGAGTGTGACTCCCGTTGCTGTTCTTCGTGTGTGGAGCGTGGCTCCCGTTGCTGTTCCTCGTGTGTGGTGCGTAGCTCCCGTTGCTCAGAGCGTGGCTCTGCTGCGTCTCTCGTCCTGGAAGACATCGTCCATGTCCGTGCCCACGGCGGCATCTCTGCTGCTCCTTCTATCGTCCGTGTCCTCGCCCACGGCGGCATCTCTGCTGCTCCTTCTGTCGTCCGTGTCCGTGCCCACGGCATCTCTGCTGCTCCTGTTGTCGTCTGTGTTTGTGTCCACGGCGGCTTGGTGTGCTCATCCGGCACCAAGTTGAGGGCCTGTCCCCCACACTGAATGGTGGCTCCGAACCCGCACAAGAAATCCATCCCTAGCAAAATATCGTCCAGTACTGCGATTGCCGCTGTGGATAACTGTTGCTAGGGCCTTTGTCAGCTGCCGACAAGTCCCGTCGGCGAGTTTGACCTGCGCCCGTATCTCTGGCGTGTTCCAGTTGATTTGCTAAGTCCTCGCTGATGAAGCTGTGAGTAGCTCCCGTGTCCAGGGTGGCCATGAATCCTCGTCTCTCCATGGTAATGGCGGCTCGGATGCGCCCCTGGCGTTGCTTGAGTATTGTTTCCGCTAATTGTTATGGTTGGCTGGGTTCCTCGGGCGATTCCCGGTCACGCGAGGCCCATTGCCGTTTCCCGAAGCCTGTAGTCGACAACATGCTATTGTCCGTATCTCCCGTCGTCCACAGTCCCAACAGAAAGTTATCCTGGGGTTTCCAAATTCCGCCACGAAATGTCTAAGCTGCCCGCAGTTCCTGCATGCCTCCCGTACGTTTACCGATGATTGTCCTGATGATGATGCCGTGGTTCGGCTAATGCTCGCGTTCCTACTGGCGTTCCTTGGCATGGGTGATGCCGGCGGCTGACGGGTCGTGCGATCCCCATCCATGGAGATGCTGGCAGCGGGCGGTGCTCGTGAGGGTATGTCTCGATGATTCCTTGTTCGCCCGTCTCGACTGCGGGTCACCTCGTAGTCGACCACTAAGTGCGTTAATTCCGCCAGGGTACGAAAATCCTGCCTCCTGGTGAAAAGTTGGTACTCCGGCAGCATGTTGTCGTAGACTCGTTCGAGTTCACGCTCCGGTGTGAATCCTGCCCGGCGCATTTGTACCAAGGCACAGGTCCACCAAGTACTCCTTGAAGAGTTCGTTGGGCCTCTGAAAGTGTGCTCTGATTTTGTCGTCCAGCCGCTGGTAATAACGTGGCGGAAAAAAAGAAATCCAGGAACTCCTTGCGAACTTCTGCCCAAGTGGCATCTCGTAGTCCACTGGTCCTATACCAGCTCTCCGCGCGTCCAGTTAGAAGTACTACCAAAGCCGTGGCTAAATACTTCCGGTCGATCCGGCAGGTATCGGCCCGTTCCTTGATGTGTTCGATGAAACTAAGTGGATCCGTGGTCCCGTTGAATGACAGTCCCCATTTCATCATGCGATGCAGTACAGCGGCTCCCGGGTCTCCCTGATAATTCGACAGGCGTCGTCCTGCGGCTGGAGATGTGCTCCGTGGCAGCAAAGTGGTGCCGTCGGCGCTGCAGATCCCGGTGAATTGGCTTCCGAGTCCAAGTACATCGGCGAAAGTAGCTTCGCGTCCCCGCACAGTATAAGATTTTGCCAATCTAGGGCGCCTTAATTCAATAACTTTCTTATTTTTTGAGATATTAACTTGAAATCAACATTCTACAAAGCCCACGGAATTGGATAGATATAAGAAAACGGGCGTGGCATTTTTGTGGGCAACAAAATTAAAAAAAAATTCATTTCAAAACATAAAAATTAAAAAAAATATATATTTACATATTTTTTTGAAAATTTTGAACAATTTCATATTTTTTGTTGTAATTTTTAACATTAAGAAAGTATTTTATTTATTAATTCGGAGACCATTTTTTTTAATTTTGTGTGAACTTTGTGTGTTTGAATATGGGCTCATGTTTTTTAGATTATTTAAGATTATAAGTCAAACCATTTCAACTAGGGCATAATTGACTGGGAAAAAAAAACTTACGCTTAAATTTGAAGCATTTTTTTTTAAATAAAAAAAATGTAATAATGTCATTTTATAAAGAAATTTTACAGCTTTTTGGCCATCAAGCTTATTTGATTCGAGTTGTTTCAGAGCTATTGAAACCGTATTGATCTTAAGACAATAGTTGGGCACATTTTCTGAAAGCTCTTAGTGCCTAATTTTCGGTGGTGTTAAAAATTTTTCAAGAAAAATATCATATGATTCTTAGCACCTCCATAAGATCACCATTCGTATGTACACGCAAAGTTTTCATTATAAACTTGGATTATTTATAAATTTCTGCCTTTATCTTTCCCAAATCTTCGAAATTTATTTGGAAATTCAAAACATAGTTTGGAAATATGTTATTGCAATATAAAATTACCAAATGTCATGGCCAAACTCCATTACTGACTGTTCTACACGTGAATTTCGCTTACGTTTCTTGCTCAAACCTCAAAAAATTCAGCACGGGTTATTTCACATATTTTCAAATTTAAAGTATTTGTGCAAAATATGAGAAAGATTTTATTTTTTAAACCGATTCTATATGAATTGCTGCAAATGGTGTATGTTCTGGTGTAATAGAATGGGATAGAATTATATAAGTTTTTTTCCACCAAAAAAAAGTGAACATGATAAAAACCCCTTACTTTTCGTATTTTTTTCAAAAAAAAGTTAAAGTTGGAAAAAAATATATTTGTTATTGAAAATAGATTAAAAATCGTTCAATTAATATGATAAAAATAATTTTTGGCTGCACCCACTGATGCAATTAAATAAACTTTGTAAACTGATGCTCGCTGCCCAATGGAAGTTTGCAGGCATTTCTAACGTTCCACTTTAAAAATCGTTATCTTCAAATCAAAAATTTTTAACTTGGTTTTGATTTTGATTTCCTCAAAGTGTAACATTTCTAAAAGTGCAGCTTAAAGCGCATCGACGCTAAAAATAATTTTTTTTTTTTGAATAAAGGTTTTTTAAAGCTCTAGATTGGCAAAATCTTACACTGTGCATTCCAAAAATTCCTCTCCAGTTCCTCGAGGCGAATCCTTTGCCGCGCAAAGTTGATCAGCCGCGATCGCTTTTCCTCCACGGTGCCTCCGCGTTCCAGTCCGAACTCGAGGAGAATGGTCTCCAACTCCAGCTTCTTCCGAAGCTGATCCATGTAACTCCCATGATGTTATTATTTTCCTTGACTTGTTCCTTGTGGCTACCTTGGTTGGCTGTATTTTATTTATTTTTCTCCGAGTTTATTCCTTATTTTATTATCTAATTTTCAACTTTCTCTTGGCTTCGTTTTATTTATTTTATTATTATTTTATTTTATTTAATTTTTTTATTTATTATTCCAGGTCTTATTATTTATTATTTCTAGGTTTTATTATTCCTCGCTTGGTCTCCTTATTGGTAGTTATTATTTTCTAATTCTCTTTTTGTTTATCCACTATGTCTGCTCTATTTGGTATTTATCGTTTGTTTTCAATATTTTCTTTTATATGGCCCGATCGATTGGTTCTATTCGATTCGATTAATTCTATTCGTTGATTCGATTATTTCTCTTGTACGCGGGTTTTATTTTAATTAATTTATTATTTGATTAGGTTATTCACTTTCGTTTATTATATCCTCGTTTTATTTTTTTTATTAGTTCCGGATCTATTTATTATTTATTTCCCCGTTCGATTTATTTAACTTTGTTATATTATTTAATTCGTAGCCAAATTTATTTAATTTATTTCTCTGCGTATTTGCTTATTAATTATTGTTATTCCTTCGATGTATTTCTATTTAATTATATCCTTGCTTTGAATTAATTTTATCCCAGTATCCTGGGTGTCCTCGATTTAATTTTTTTTATTATGTCCGTGGCCGGATTTATTTATTATTAGTTTATTTTATTATCCTTGCCGTATTTATATTTTATTATCCCTGTTTTAATTTTATTATCCTTTATGTAGGTTATTTTATTATCCTTGTTGGGTTTCCTTGCTTTGAATTTTCTTCCCGATGTGATCGCTACGAATGTGTATTACTGAGTGTCATCCTGAATTAAAAGGGCAATCTCGCGATCTGCACGTGCAGTGAATGGACGTTTGGTTCTGCCGACGTCGGCAGCGGCCGCGATGCGTTGGTTTTCTTATTATCTAAAAATGCGAATCTCGCTGCTTGCTTTTGTCGAGACTGTAGTTTTTGTTCACTGTTCTATCGCCCTTTCCTCTTCCCCTTTTCCTTCGCTAACTTTTGAGAAAAACAAGGTGCCGTTATGGCGGCTGCACGTGCGTCGCTACCGTCGAAGTTTCTGGCAATTTCTGGCCGTTGTATAGCCCCGCTAAAAATCTCGTGTTCGGCCGTTGGGTCTTTAATCCACCGTAGTAAGGATTCCTACATCCTCCATGTCCTGACGGTCCCTGTTTACGGGCGCCATTCTGTAATGATGCACTACGGCCGAGATGAACCTCAGCGGCCCAGAGTCCCATCCAGAAAATATTTATTTAGTGGAAACGCAAGAACATGAAGGCGCTGTTTTCTTTGAGATCTTTAGGGGTGGGTTTTTGCCGACGGCCACAAAATTTCAGGTTCTTATTGCCCAGGCTGGGGCGGGGAAAATGCTACCGGCCCTGGAATTGCCCAGCGGCCAAACCCGCCACTAGAGACTGGGGAAACGACGCTCTGGTGGTCCAGCCGCCTGCTCCCACGCCCGCAACCCTGACCTAGAAACCACGGCTTGGTTGGCCCAAGCGCCGCGGCCTGGCGGCTCCGCCCGATGTGTCCACCGGCGGGCTGCCTCCCCAACTATACCCCGTGACTCGCGGTAGCCCGCGGATGCGCCCGGGCTAATCCCTGCGGCGGCTTTCTAAAATTAGGCTACGGCTTGGGAAGATCCCAACTGCCGTCGCCTCGCCAACGCCCGGAATTAATCTCAGCAGCGTGGCGCTCCTGGTCCCGTCCTGCCCAGCTCGCCGTCTTGGAGACCGAGAGATGGTCGAGATGGGGAGGAGGGGGGCCAGAGGGTCATGGTTGGCTAGAGAGAGTAGGAAAATAATAAAACCGGTGCCATTTCGTTTGCCTAGCCTAGCGTTTTATTCTTCAATGTATTCACCGTGTTTGTCTAAGTTATATCTGTTCGTTTCCCTCTCCCGCTGCTGCTCCCTAGCACACACACACACCACCAAAGATTGTTGTTTTTAGGCCGCTGCGCCTCGCTCACCCGTAGCCGATTATGGTAGGTAGGTATAAGCGGTGAGGCCCCCTGGGGCCTCCAATTAGAGCTAGGCTCCTTTTTGGTCCACTTCCCCTGTTCATTGTTTGTTGTTGCGCTATTACCATCCCGATTCAGTGAGGAAGTTTAGGATTGCCGACAACTTCAGCTCTCCTACACTGTCCAGTGACTCCAACTGTCGGGCTCCAAAATGGCGTAGTCTTTTGTAGTTTAGTGCCGGGCAGAAGCATAGCAGGTGTTCAGGAGTCTCTTGCTCCGTTGTTTGCTTGCAGCTTCTGCAGGTCGTGTTGTGTGGCAGTCCCATTTTCATTGCGTGCGATCCAATCGCCCAGTGACCTGTGGTGACTGCTGTGAGCCTGCTGATATCCCTCTTGCTGTTGGATAGCAGCTCTTTCGTTCGATTTTTGTCAAAAGTCGGCCAACATTGTCTTGATCTTCTACACTCTGTCCTCCTTGACCATTCCTTGTTGGCTGTCTGCTTGAAATGGTCGTGGATTCTTGTCTGGATCGAGTTTAGGGATATTGGTATTTCTGCATCAGTGCTAGGTTCTGCGGAGCCTGCTCTCGCTAGTTCATCCGCTTTCTCATTGCCTGGGATGTCGTTGTGTCCTGGCACCCAGGTTACTTGAACCGTGTTTTCGTGTGCAAGATTATTTAGGGCTACCTTGCATTCGGCCACAAGCTTTGACGTGGTTTTCACGGAAGCTAGGGATTTGATAGCCGCCTGGCTGTCCGAGTAGATCCGTATGGTGGTATCGCTGAGTCCTCGTCTTAGTGAAAGCTTAGCTGCTTCCCTTATGGCGAGTAGTTCGGCCTGGAAGACCGTCGCCGAGTCTGAGAGACTAAAGGTCTCTTCCCCCAGTGCTCGGCGAAGATCCCAGCCCCTACTCCACAGCTCATCTTAGAGCCATCGGTGTAGAGGGATACCTCGTTCTCTACGGTTACTCTTCCCATGCTCCAGTCCTCCCTCGTTGGGTACGAGGTTGTGAAACCATTCCCGAAGTGCGTCTCCGTTGTCATGTAGTCTGTTCTTACGTTTGTGTCCATTCTAATGCCTTCAAGTATCCTGCCGTGACCTGTGCCGTATTCCTTCCAGCAGTAGCTTGCCTTCAGTCTTACTGCACTCTGCGCGGCAGTGTCCTTAACGAACAGTTCTATCGGCATTATGTTGAGGATGGCATTTAGAGCAGCCGCGGGGCATGAGCGTAACGCTCCCGTAGCTCCTGCGCATGCCGCTCTCTGTATTCTGGTGAGCTTCGCTATGTTGTAGGCTCTGGTTAGTGCTGGCCACCATACCAGGGCCCCGTATGTTAGAATTGGCCTTACTACCGCTGTGTAAAGCCATATAATAATCTTTGGATGCAACCCCCAGTTGTTCCCAAACATTTTTCTGCAGGAGTAGAAAGCAATGCTTGCCTTCCTGACTCTATCTGCAACATTCTTTTTCCATGTTAGTTTTGGATCTAGTATCACTCCTAGATACTTTGCCTGATTCGATAGTGTTAGTTTCGTGCCCCCTATACTGGGCATGTTGAAGGCTGGAACCTTAGTTCTTCTGGTGAAGAGCATTAGTTCTGTCTTTGTTGGGTTAATGCCTAGTCCGCAGGTTTTGGCCCAAGTGTTTAGCTGCCCTAACGCGCCTGTCATTATGCCACTGATAACGTCAGGAAAGGGTCCTGATACTAGCAGTACTACGTCGTCTGCGTAGGCCACTGCTTTGATGCCTCCCATATTGAGCTCTTCCAATATGGTGTTCATATTTATTAGCCAGAGTAGAGGTGACAGTACCCCGCCCTGAGGTGTGCCTCTCTTCACTGCTCGCGTGAGGTGAGTGCCACTCAGTTCAGCAGTGATCAACCTACTCGTCAGCATAACCCTTATCCACTCTCTGATGCCTTCCTCAATGCCTAACAAGTTGAGGGAGCTCAGGATGGAATCGGCGTTTACGTTGTTAAACGCGCCTTCTATGTCTAGGAAGGCGGAGTGTACTGTTTGTATCGTAGTGTCTTCTCGACGTAACCCACTACTACATGTAGCGCAGTCTCTGTCGACCTGCCTTTCCGGTATGCGTGCTGCGCATCCGAGAAGCCATCTTTCTCAAGTTTCTCTCGGATGTGAACATCCAGAAGTCTCTCTAGGGTCTTCAGGATGAAGGAGGTAAGGCTAATCGGCCTGTAATCCTTTGCTAGGATATGGCCCCTTCTTCCTGGTTTGGGTATAAAAACGACTTTCGCTTCCCTCCACTGGAGTGGAATATACGTCAGTCTAATGCAAGCCTTGTATATGGCTTTCAGCCATCCACAGATGCTGTCTTTGGTTGTCTGTAGCATTGCCGGTATTATGCCGTCTGGGCCCGGGCTTTTGTACCTTTCGAAGGAATCTATTGCCCACCGGATCTTCTCAGTGGTAATGATGTCCTTCGTTGACGTTTCTAGTTGTGAGGTTCTTCCCCTTTCGGGTTCCTTGATCCCTTGCAAGTTACCTGGAAAGTGGGTGTCAACCAGCAACTCCAGCGACTCCTCTATCGTCGTTGTTGCCGTGCCGTCTGCCCTGTTAATCAGGGTGGGGCTTGTGTGTCCTTTAGCGAGAATCTTGCTTAGTCTCGCAGTATCTTTTACGCCTTCAAGTGGCTCGCAGTAGCTCTGCCATGAGTCCTTTTTGGCCTCGTAAATCGCTTTCTTGTACGCTCTCTGCGCCTCCTTGTATGGTTCCCATTCCTTGGTGCCATAACTGGTGTTGAAGGACTTCCGCGCCCTTCTCCTGAGATCGCTGAGCTCTTTCGTCCACCATGTTGGATACTTCTTCTTTGAGAATGTGATCTTACAAGTCTCTTGGAAGGCATTGTTAAGTATGTTGGTGAGGTCCTCTATTTCCTTGTCGAGGGCCTCAGGGGAGGATTGTACCTTTATCCTCCTGCTGCCAACTTTCGATTGGACAATTTCACTGAATTTGCCCCAATCCGCTTTACGTGGGTTTCTTTTTGGTACCTGTTTGCTAACTTGTACTGCTAAATCGAAGAAGATATATCTATGGTCAGAGAAGGAGTGTTGGGTCGATACTCTCCAGTTCTCTACCTTGTAATTGCCCTGTTCAATCTGTAAGGTGATGTCTAGCACCTCTTCCCAGCCCTGGAAATTACCTGTGCTGGGAAAAATGAATGTCGGCGTCTTCCCTCTGTTACATATTGTAACGTTACGACAAATTATGTTATCAAAAAGTGACTCACCTCTTTCATTTGTTTCCGAGCTTCCCCAGAGCGTGTGCCTTGCATTGGCATCGCATCCTAGCACTAGGGTCGTCTTAGTGTCTTCGGCCCTTTGCAGCAGCTTGACCACCGGCTCAGGCGGGGCCGGTTCGTCATGGGCCATGTATGCCGAAGCTATCAGCACTCCGCTCCCATCCACCGTCACGAATCTGGCCACTGCTAGGTCAGGTGTGCTAAGATCGGGACAGAGAAAAGCATTAAGATGGTTTTTTATTACTATGCATGCTCTCGGCCTACCATTCGAGTTGGTGCACAGTAGTGTGTATCCGGGGATCCTAAGACCAGTGACTTGCTCGTCCCTGGTCCAAGGCTCCTGTATCAGGCCGATGTCGATATCCCTCTCCCTTAGAAGGATCGTGAGATTGCTTGAAGCGTGCGTGCTGCGCTTCAAGTTAATCTGCACTATGCTCGACATCGATTGTGCTTGGTGTTGTGTCGGGGGTCTTATCGTCGATGACCATATCGTCCAACAGCTTGTTGGTATCATCGACCTCCTCCAGTAGCTCGTCTGGTTCGGCAAGGAAGACCCTGATCTTAGCCTTCCTTATGCCGTACCTGACCTTGTGGTCTGCGGCCTCTAGCTGCGGCAGGCAGCGCTGGTTTATCAGCAGGAGGAAAGGCTGGCTCGTCTTCATCTCCTTCTCTGCCTTGAGGATGGTCCAGTCTGCCATATGGACATCCGGGTTCTGAGCCTTCAGAGCAGCGATCACCTTTACATGGTCAGTCTGCCCCTTGGGTAACCAGATACGAGCTCTGTGTCTCCTGGGGATCTCCCTGGCGTGGACTAGCCTAATCTTAAGGCCAGCCCAGGCGTCGCTAATCTTAGCCACGCACTCCGCCAGGAAGTTCCTGGAGAACCCATCGTCGCACCTAATTACCCGGTGCCCCCTGACCACGTCCGAGGAGTCGAAGGAGGGGATGGGGCCGGCCGGCATGCTGACTACTCTGTCAGTTACCATGTCGGCTAACTTGGCCTCGATCACCTCCCACTTCTCCGACAGCAGGCGCCCGTCGTCGTGGTTCTCGTCCACCAGAGCCATAGCCAGACTGTCTCTGACCACCTCGCTGAACTTCTTCGCCTTGCTGACGAAGCTGGTCACCCTCGGCTTGCCCTGCGGGTCCTTCGCCCTCTTAGGTGCGCTCTCGCTCACATCTTGCGAGCGATTACGCTTTGCCTGAGTGGGCTGGACTACCACGGGGTTTTCCGCCTTGTAGCTCTCAAATTCCGCGATCTCCGCAAGGAATTTGGCTTTGTCTTCCGCATCGCGGGGGTCGATCTTGCCCTCGGCCTCATTCTTGGCTATCTTGCGCAGAATGAAGCGGGCTCTACCGACCATCGCCCGTCTTTGCTGATGAGTCATCTTACTCATGTCTTTAGTGGTGCCTTTATTAGGCCCACTATTGTGTTCCGAATGGGGAGTGCTACTTGCTCTCCCATCGGGTCTCGACTGAGTCGTAGTGTCTTTACTAGACACCGACGGCCCTTCTTCGTCGGTCTCCGACTTCTGATGAGACCCTGAGACCAGACTCAGCCTCAGTGTCTCCTCCTCGTCCATCACTGTCTTGTGGGATTTTTCCTCTCCCGAGAGGTCCGAAGCTCGGCGTTTTTTATCCATTTTCATTCATGATCGCCCGCTTTGCTCGGCTAGGCAAGCGCAGCGGGCCTGAGGGGGGTTGGGGCATGTGGAATGGTCGACCGCAACTTCGCCCCAAAGCTGCGGTAAGGCATCTTACGACCTAGGGTTGCCCGGCCCTAGGAAGGCTCCGTGTGAACACAGCTGGATTTACCCCTCAGCTGCGAACCTGGAAGTCAGAGGGCACGGGTCGCGTAACACTCCTGACTTGAGGGGAGACAATTTAAAGACATGTCCAGGTCCGCCCGACTACCATTAGTCAGCGTACTCGGTTGGGGCCCGACTGGGCCCAAACCAAGGACCTGCTTCCAGCCGCCCTCGCTTGGAGAGTATAGTCGCACTACCGATGGTGCACACAGTTACGGCAGATGACGCGGTCATCTGTTGATCCCCCTGTGTACCCTATCGGCTGACGGCCCCAAGCCGATTATAGTTGTTCCAAAATCCAAAGCTTCAAAGGTCCTTATGTGTCGGGGGTCCTCGTTGTCCTTGTGTCGTTCTATGCCTTGTCTATCAGTTGCTGGGGTCGTCGTCAATTACCACACACAGAAATCAAACTTGTTCCTTAGGTGGGTCCACCGCGAGTGATCTTAATATAATATTTCAATCTGCTCTTGACCCAATTTTCTATTGTCTCCGCGCGACTGCGCTGCCGCGCTTCGAGGCACGTTCCGTTCCGCATTCTTGCATATCTGAGATCTTCCTTCCTGCTCTGCCTGCAGCTCGCAGGTGGCCGCTGCGAATTCCGTTTCGTATTCCTGGGCTCTGCCGCTGCCGGCGCTATCGGCCCTCTGCCGCGATCGTGGCTCGGCGGGCCCCTCTGCTGGCCGCTGATTGGCCGGTCCGGTGTTTCTTTTCCCGGGATGCGGCTCTGCCGGCCCATCCTAATTCCTCGTCCCGTGTTGCGAATGACGTTACGGCGATGTTGCTGGTGACGTCACGCGACCGGTGTGTGGCCAGTGTGTGCTGGGCTTCCTTAACCCTAACGCCTAGGGTGCCTATCAAACTTACAGCTAATATTTACAACTTATATCTACTATTTACAACTTATAACTAAATCTATATACAGCGAATGTGACTTCGTCACAGTATATCGATACTATTAATAGTAGAAGAGGTATCGCGAGCTTATTTTTAAAAAACGTCGAATTGTTAATTGTTAGTATAGAGCTGTGGAATTTGAATCTCGAATAGAAAGACTTGAGTTAGTTGTCGTACTGTCGTATTGACTGGTACAAGTTAGACAGCCCTAAAAATCGATTGCTGGGTCTTTGGCTCGCAAGCGGGATCTGCTAGAAATCTGAGTGCTATTAAGAGTAAACGTTTCATGTTTACACTTTTGTTCGTTTATTTTAATGCGCCAGTAGGGCAGCCACCTTTCCACTACTATTAAATGATTAGCCAGTTTTTTTGTCACGTGCTTTGGGCATCTGGAGCGACTAAGGATAGATGTATCTAACGTTGACATTATTAGTTGTGCGTCCGTAGGAAAATCCGTAGTTTACAAAACATATAGACACAGGCCGAATGATCTTCTTTGTGGAACTCCAGCTTCCAGCGTTGCATCTCACTGAGAATGCCCTATTGCAGAGGTATGCTTCCAGTAGATATGTTGGCAAATACGTGTCTCTCTTTCTGAAGACTTTCGAGTCCACCCCATTCTATCTCGCCTACTGAAGACTTACGAGTCCGCCGCGTCTCTCTAACTGAAGACTTCCGAGTCCAACCACCTCTCTCTCGCAAATTGAAGACTCTCTCTTTGGAAGACTTTCGAGTCCCCCCACCTCTTTCTCTTTACAGACTTCCGGATCCCGAGCCCGCTGGCAGAACCAGCTCATCGAGACGGGAGAAGCCCAGACGACCCCACGAAGCGGCGTTCTCGAGCTCCGGTATTACGTATCTGAACTCTGTGACAGAATCCCTGAATAACCGATCCAAACCTACTTAAGTCAACTGAATTCCCTTCACTGTTCTCATTGGGAAACGGGCAACTTCTCTTGCAGCTACCACTCGGACTAACCTTACTAGGCGGACTCTGGCCGTCCCCGAGCTATCTAGGAACCGCGGCGGAGACCGTCACATTGGCGCCCGAACAGAAAGAGTGGTAGTAAGAGAAACCCGGGACCAGGAGAACATGTCCAGCTGGGTGTACATGGCGACAAAATCCGATTTGGCCGAGTACGCCAAGGAGTTCGAGTTGGACCCATCGGGAAGGTTGGAAGACTTAAGGAAAGAACTGGCAGCATAGTTAGTTAGTCAAAGTCAAGCTTTGAGTCGGTCGTGTTTTCCATCGCTCTCCCTTCTTTCAAAGTTTTTCTTGTGTATTCCTGATTCTCAAAGCCCAAATTTTTGGCAATCCGTGTTTTGACGGCCTTTGTTTACTTAAAACATCTGGTTCTTTTCGTATAAAGATAGTGACTTTAATCTGCGAAAACAAACTCGGTTTTATTTTATTTTTCTATTTCTTTCCCTTTGGTTTTCGTGTGCTGTGCGTTACCGCTTACCGCTGCATTCCGTTTCAACTTTGTTGTTGGTGCAAGCGTTTCTGCATACCGCGAACATACAATCAAACTACTGCTTTTGTGCCGCTTAGATAAAAGCTTTTGATTATTCTCGCTCGATCTCTGTTTTGATCGTTTCCTTCGCCGCGCAAATTAAATAATCTTTCCCTCAATTTTTAATTCGTAAGCTTTTTTACGAATTATTACTATTTAACATTCTTACTTCACTAATTATTGCTACCTGTTGTGCAACTGAATGCCCAAATGGCCGCAAAATCACCCCGCGGCAGGCCACTGTTTTTTGCTGGCTCTGCGACAATATCGCCCACCCTGGCTGCGCCGATCTTGGGCATATTGGCCCACGGATTGCGGATCGCCTTCGAGATCACGTCGGATTGGACTGGACGTGCCCAAGCTGTCTACATATCAAATCCGATATGAGGACGTTCATGAGGCAAACTCATCTTGAGTTTCAGTCTCTGGCGGCTGGTTTCAAGGAGCTTTTCAGTCGTTTCCAGACGGCGGAGTCCCACTTCAAAAGTCTGAAGCTGCTAAGTTGCGCGCCTACTATCAACCCGAGAACTCTCCCTAATATTTCTCTTCAAGTTCCAGACCCTGGGAGCCCCCTTATGCGTTCCAGCCCGCGAAACCTATCCGCGGTCAACACCTCGGACGCGGCAGATGACTATTGCGAGGCTGCTCCACATGGACCAACCAAAACCGCGGCTCTTGGCCCTTTATTAGCCGATGTCGCTGCACCCTTGCATCGTCAGCCTGCTAGTTTTGATCAGGCTTCCACGTCGAGGGCTGCCGCTTCTAATGTGTCAGCGGTAGATTGCAACAGAGACGCTCATCCTGTGATACCGGCAGTCTCCGTTTCTTCGTCACCTTTCACCACGCCTGGACTACAGCACTCCGCAATCTCGGGAGTTGCTCAGCGTAAACCGGTGCCTCTTGCCGGCGTTGCTCCCAGGAAGTTTGTCTTCGATTCCCGCCTGAACCCTGGTGCTTCCGAAAATGACGTTAAGACCCATTTAAGCAGCAAGCTGAATGTTTCTGGCACCGAATTTATTGTCTCAAAGTTCAATTTTAAACAAAGACGTGATATATCTTCGTTTAAAATTGCACTTTCTGATTGTCTCTTGGACAGGGTTCTTGATCTTTCCGTCTGGCCTGAACATGCCATAGTTCATGAATTTATTAACAAAAATAATCCCCGTACTAGTGCGCCTCAGACTCCCCTAGTTTTGCCTTCAAAAAACTAATAGATTCTTTCTCCATCCACTATCAGAACGCTCGTAGTTTACTGGGGAAGCTCAGCAAACTGCACGTTAATAGTGCTTCCTTTGATGCCGACGTAATTGTCTTTACGGAAACGTGGCTTAACTCTTCTGTCTGTGATACTGAACTGTTTGCAGGCAATTATGTTGTCTATAGGCGCGACCGTCCTACACGCATCGGCGGCGGTGTTCTTATCGCCGTTAAATCAAATCTGGTCTATAACTTTGCTCCGATAATCGACTTCGACTGCACTTTGGAATTTGTTGCTGTTCGCATTCAAGTTTTCGATTTTGTTGTTTATGTGTCTAGCTCGTATATTCCACCTAGGTCAGACTTCGATTTATATTCTCAGCACTTATCCCTAATTCAAAACATCCACTCTACTCTGGGTGCAAATGAATACTTCATTGTTCTTGGCGACTTCAATCTCCCTTTCATATCCTGGATACCCTCACCTGACTCTAATATTCTCATTCCCTCTGTCCCTCACGACTTCATTCACGGACTTATTGACCTCTCTATAGGACAATTAAATAGTATTAAAAACTGCTGTGATAAAATCTTAGACCTTATTTTTGTGTCGGACTTCGCCAATGCATATGTCTCTAGAATTGACCCTCTCTCTTGTCCTGAAGATGCTTACCACCCTACCATCGAGATAATTCTCGAGGCTTCGGCTCCATTACTGCCTTGTGCTCCTGCCGAGCCTGCTACCTTTCGCTGCTTCCGCAAAGCCAATTTCACTGATATGAATAATCACTTATCCTCAATAGACTGGACCTTTTTAAATGATACTGACGATCCCTCTTACCTGTTTGAACGTTTCTATGACATTTTATATTCCTGTTTTGATACATTCGTCCCGTCATTTCCCTCTTTTGTTAGCTCACACAAACCCCCCTGGTTTTCCCGTCGTCTTTCGTATCTAAAAAATGTGAAGTCCAGACTCTTTAAAAAATTCAGCCGAACCGGACTTCAAGCCGACCGAGCTAAATATTTAGTAGCTCGATCCGATTTCTTGACGCATAATTCCGAATGTTATCACAATCAATTAAATCGGTGCAGAAGTGAGTTTCAGACGAATCCTAAGCAATTTTATGCTTTCGTCAATTCTAAGCGTAAATCACAGCTCTTCCCGTCCAGTCTTCATCTCAAAACTGAGTCTGCTTCCTCTGAGTATGATATTTCAAACTTATTCGCAAAATTTTTCCAGTCTGCGTATTCTACTACTACTTTTGATGTAACGTCGTTGTAGTATTATGCTCTTCCGCACTCCAACTGCATTATTATGCCCACAATCGGCGAGGACGATGTTCTTCATAGCTTAAAGTCTCTCAAGCCATCCTTCTCTTCTGGTCCCGATCTTGTGCCTAGTTGTGTATTGAGAAACTGTGCTAATGCGTTATGTAGTCCCTTGTCTAAGCTCTTTCAGTTATCTCTTAACATGTCATTCTTTCCCGATAGCTGGAAGGTGTTTTTTATACTTCCGCTTCATAAAAAGGGCAGCAAGTCAAATGTTAAAAACTACAGAGGTATTGCAAAACTTAGTGCGATTCCCAAGCTTTTTGAACTACTGATTACAGCTCAACTGAAGCACCAATGTAGCTCATTTCTGTCCTCCTCGCAGCATGGCTTTATGAAACAAAGATCTACCACTACAAACCTTCTTGAGTTCTGTGCTGTTATTCGAAACGCTTTTAGATACAATACCCAGACTGACGTTATCTTCACGGATTTCAGCAAAGCGTTTGACTCAGTGAATCACCAGCTTTTGCTGAAAAAACTTTCATTATTGGGCTTCCCCCCTTTATTGACTGACTGGATTGCAACATATTTATCTAACCGTACTCAGAGAGTTGCTTTCAAGGGCTCATTCTCGGATCTAGTTTACGTGACTTCAGGTGTTCCGCAAGGGAGCCATCTCGGACCTCTTATTTTTGCAATTTTCATCAATGACTTGCCCAATGTTGTTGCTCATTCTCAGGTAATGATGTACGCTGATGATGTAAAACTATGCTTGCCCCTGACTAACTCTGAGTCTCATTTGCTTTTACAAACTGACCTGAATAACATGCAATCTTGGTGCATCAACAATCTGCTGTTTCTTAATAATTCAAAATGCAAATCTATGTCTTTTTATCGGAAAAACTGTTTTATTGCCAATTATTACTTAGAGACTGGTGCTCTTGAACGCATCAGTTCAGTTACAGATCTTGGAGTTTTGTTTACCCACAACTTAAATTTCAATGATCACATTAGTTTAACTGTTGGTAAAGATAAGGGTGTCTTCGCTTTTGTTAAGCGCTGGTCCAAGGATTTTGATGATCCCTATACCACCAAACTCCTATTTGTTTCTCTTGTTCGTCCTATTTGGAATACTGCTCTTGTGTTTGGTCACCCCAGTACGCGAAATATCAGGATCTAATAGAATCGGTGCAGAAACAATTCCTCTTGTTTGCTCTTCGTGGTTTAAACTGGGATCCACATCGTCGTCTGCCTTCCTACTTAGACAGACTGCGGCTTTTAGGCCTGCCTACGCTTAAGGACCGTCGGACCTGCCATGGTGTAATGTTCATGCACAAACTCATCCATGGTCACATTTCATCAAATTACCTTTTAAACCTTATAAGGCTCTCGGTTCCTACAAGGCCTTCCCGTCACTTTCGACCTATCGCCCTGGAGGTCTGTAGGACAAACCTCGATATGTATGAGCCTTTTCGTGTTTTATGTTCTTTGTATAATGATAATTACCATTTGTTACATGTTGAGATGTCCTTAGATTTTAATTCAGCTTGTATTTTACGATACCTATCCTTACCTCCGACCACCTGATGTGAGTCGGAGCACATCCTTAAAAAACACTCCCTTCTTGGTCAGAGGTAAGGGTACGGCCTTATATGGCAGCTATTTGCCATTTTTCTCAATAAATAAATAAATAAATAAATAAAATAAATTCTGTAAAGAGAAAGACCACACAGAAAGCGTAAAACAGAGATTGGCAACCTTAGCGGAGAAATACAGACGAGGAAAAAGCACGGCGAGAGCACCAGTGATCATCGTGACGGAAACAGAAGCTAGCGGGATGAAGAGCCTATGGGAGGAAAGTGGAGACGGAAATCATGGACCGGGTGCGAGGATGGGGGATCAGGTACCAAGGAACAACAAATCCACTGGAGTTCTTGGAAAAAATGGAACAATGGGCCACAGGGTACGGGATGAGAATGGACCAGTTGATCCAAACAATGCCATTCATCCTTGAGGGACTCGCAGCTGACAGGTGGAACACGACTCCAACAGAAATCAAGAGCTGGGGGCAACTGAGGGAGGAACTGTTGTAGTACTTCCTACCACTGAGGCACGAAGAACAATTGGAACAACAAATCTCCCAAATGCGGCAACGAGAGGACGAACCAGTAAGAGAGTATGCCACCGGATTGCGGAAGTTAATGCGTGTCACGAAGCTATCCGAGGGTGAGAAATTGGACCGGGTGTATAAAAATTGCAGGAGCAAAAAAATTGTAGGAACGGGTTCAGCACGTTAACAGAGTTCCTAAAGCTGGCAGAGGTAGTGGAGGAGATTGAAGACACGGAGAGCGTGATACGACTTGGGCATCAGCAGCAGATAAGGCAGGAAATGTGATTCAGATGCTGAGGCACGGGTCACGCAGCACGCTATTGTGGGAATCCACCAAGACGGTTCTGTTGGGTCTGTGGGAAAAACGGAATGCTGTAGGACGTAAGGCCTGAGCAATTGAAACTGGCAGCTCAGGCCATCCAGCGAACGCCAGACCCGAGAGACGATTTAACGTGCGACGGTTTCCAAATTGTGGCCCTGATCAGATTTGGAGAGAGAACGGTAAATGAAGTGATAGATACGGGAGCATGACGGAGCGCGATCAGCAAGAACTCGTACCAGGACCTCCGAGAGCACGGAAGATGGAGCGGAATTCGGGCGGAAATAACACTCACCAACGGGATGAAGCAGAAGGCGATAAGAGAATTTCACGCCGAGATCAAGTTCGGAGGGGCCTCGTTCGGGATATCATTCATGATTATGTCAGAGGTGGCTGGAGGCATTCTATAAGGGATGGATTTCCTGGCGAGGGCACGAAGCGTACTGCGGTGCGGGAATCTCGAGTTGGAGATCAACCAAAACTACGGCTCTTGGCCCTTGATTAGCCGATGTCGCTGCACCCTTGCATCGTCAGCCTGCTAGTTTTGATCAGGCTTCCACGTCGAGGGCTGCCGCTTCTAATGTGTCAGCGGTAGATTGCAACAGAGACGCTCATCCTGTGATACCGGCAGTCTCCGTTTCTTCGTCACCTTTCACCACGCCTGGACTACAGCACTCCGCAATCTCGGGAGTTGCTCAGCGTAAACCGGTGCCTCTTGCCGGCGTTGCTCCCAGGAAGTTTGTCTTCGATTCCCGCCTGAACCCTGGTGCTTCCGAAAATGACGTTAAGACCCATTTAAGCAGCAAGCTGAATGTTTCTGGCACCGAATTTATTGTCTCAAAGTTCAATTTTAAACAAAGACGTGATATATCTTCGTTTAAAATTGCACTTTCTGATTGTCTCTTGGACAGGGTTCTTGATCTTTCCGTCTGGCCTGAACATGCCATAGTTCATGAATTTATTAACAAAAATAATCCCCGTACTAGTGCGCCTCAGACTCCCCTAGTTTTGCCTTCAAAAAACTAATAGATTCTTTCTCCATCCACTATCAGAACGCTCGTAGTTTACTGGGGAAGCTCAGCAAACTGCACGTTAATAGTGCTTCCTTTGATGCCGACGTAATTGTCTTTACGGAAACGTGGCTTAACTCTTCTGTCTGTGATACTGAACTGTTTGCAGGCAATTATGTTGTCTATAGGCGCGACCGTCCTACACGCATCGGCGGCGGTGTTCTTATCGCCGTTAAATCAAATCTGGTCTATAACTTTGCTCCGATAATCGACTTCGACTGCACTTTGGAATTTGTTGCTGTTCGCATTCAAGTTTTCGATTTTGTTGTTTATGTGTCTAGCTCGTATATTCCACCTAGGTCTGACTTCGATTTATATTCTCAGCACTTATCCCTAATTCAAAACATCCACTCTACTCTGGGTGCAAATGACCACTTCATTGTTCTTGGCGACTTCAATCTCCCTTTCATATCCTGGATACCCTCACCTGACTCTCTGTCCCTCACGACTTCATTCACGGACTTATTGACCTCTCTTTAGGACAATTAAATAATATTAAAAACTGCTGTGATAAAATCTTAGACCTTATTTTTGTGTCGGACTTCGCCAATGCATATGTCTCTAGAATTGACCCTCTCTCTTGTCCTGAAGAAGCTTACCACCCTACCATCGAGATAATTCTCGAGGCTTCGGCTCCATTACTGCCTTGTGCTCCTGCCGAGCCTGCTACCTTTCGCTGCTTCCGCAAAGCCAATTTCACTGATATGAATAATCACTTATCCTCAATAGACTGGACCTTTTTAAATGATACTGACGATCCCTCTTACCTGTTTGAACGTTTCTATGACATTTTATATTCCTGTTTTGATACATTCGTCCCGTCATTTCCCTCTTTTGTTAGCTCACACAAACCCCCCTGGTTTTCCCGTCGTCTTTCGTATCTAAAAAATGTGAAGTCCAGACTCTTTAAAAAATTCAGCCGAACCGGACTTCAAGCCGACCGAGCTAAATATTTAGTAGCTCGATCCGATTTCTTGACGCATAATTCCGAATGTTATCACAATCAATTAAATCGGTGCAGAAGTGAGTTTCAGACGAATCCTAAGCAATTTTATGCTTTCGTCAATTCTAAGCGTAAATCACAGCTCTTCCCGTCCAGTCTTCATCTCAAAACTGAGTCTGCTTCCTCTGAGTATGAAATTTCAAACTTATTCGCAAAATTTTTCCAGTCTACGTATTCTACTACTACTTTTGATGTAACGTCGTTGTATTATTATGCTCTTCCGCACTCCAACTGCATTTTTATGCCCACAATCGGCGAGGACGATGTTCTTCGTAGCTTAAAATCTCTCAAGCCATCCTTCTGTTCTGGTCCCGATCTTGTGCCTAGTTGTGTATTGAGAAACTGTGCTAATGCGTTATGTAGTCCCTTGTCTAAGCTCTTTCAGTTATCTCTTAACATGTCATTCTTTCCCGATAGCTGGAAGGTGTCTTTTATACTTCCGCTTCATAAAAAGGGCAGCAAGTCAAATGTTGAAAACTACAGAGGTATTGCAAGCTTTTTGAACTACTGATTACAGCTCAACTGAAGCACCAATATAGCTCATTTCTGTCCTCCTCGCAGCATGGCTTTATGAAACAAAGATCTACCACTACAAACCTTCTTGAGTTCTGTGCTGTTATTCGAAACGCTTTTAGATACAATACCCAGACTGACGTTATCTTCACGGATTTCAGCAAAGCGTTTGACTCAGTGAATCACCAGCTTTTGCTGAAAAAACTTTCATTCCCCCCTTTATTGACTGACTGGATTGCAACATATTTATCTAACCGTACTCAGAGAGTTGCTTTCAAGGGCTCATTCTCGGATCTAGTTTACGTGACTTCAGGTGTTCCACAAGGGAGCCATCTCGGACCTCTTCTTTTTGCAATTTTCATCAATGACTTGCCCAATGTTGTTGCTCATTCTCAGGTAATGATGTACGCTGATGATGTAAAACTATGCTTGCCTCTGACTAACTCTGAGTCTCATTTGCTTTTACAAACTGACCTGAATAACATGCAATCTTGGTGCATCAACAATCTGCTGTTTCTTAATAATTCAAAATGCAAATCTATGTCATTTTATCGGAAAAACTGTTTTATTGCCAATTATTACTTAGAGACTGGTGCTCTTGAACGCATCAGTTCAGTTACAGATCTTGGAGTTTTGTTTACCCACAACTTGAATTTCAATGATCACATTAGTTTAACTGTTGGTAAAGCTAAGGGTGTCTTCGCTTTTGTTAAGCGCTGGTCCAAGGATTTTGATGATCCCTATACCACCAAACTCCTATTTGTTTCTCTTGTTCGTCCTATTTGGAATACTGCTCTTGTGTTTGGTCACCCCAGTACGCGAAATATCAGGATCTAATAGAATCGGTGCAGAAACAATTCCTCTTGTTTGCTCTTCGTGGTTTAAACTGGGATCCACATCGTCGTCTGCCTTCCTACTTAGACAGACTGCGGCTTTTAGGCCTGCCTACGCTTAAGGACCGTCGGACCTGCCATGGTGTAATGTTCATGCACAAACTCATCCATGGTCACATTTCATCAAATTACCTTTTAAACCTTATAGGGCTCTCGGTTCCTACAAGGCCTTCCCGTCACTTTCGACCTATCGCCCTGGAGGTCTGTAGGACAAACCTCGATATGTATGAGCCTTTTCGTGTTTTATGTTCTTTGTATAATGATAATTACCATTTGTTACATGTTGAGATGTCCTTAGATTTTAATTCAGCTTGTATTTTACGATACCTATCCTTACCTCCGACCACCTGATGTGAGTCGGAGCACATCCTTAAAAAACACTCCCTTCTTGGTCAGAGGTAAGGGTACGGCCTTATATGGCAGCTATTTGCCATTTTTCTCAATAAATAAATAAATAAATAAATAAAATAAATTCTGTAAAGAGAAAGACCACACAGAAAGCGTAAAACAGAGATTGGCAACCTTAGCGGAGAAATACAGACGAGGAAAAAGCACGGCGAGAGCACCAGTGATCATCGTGACGGAAACAGAAGCTAGCGGGATGAAGAGCCTATGGGAGGAAAGTGGAGACGGAAATCATGGACCGGGTGCGAGGATGGGGGATCAGGTACCAAGGAACAACAAACCCACTGGAGTTCTTGGAAAAAATGGAACAATGGGCCACAGGGTACGGGATGAGAATGGACCAGTTGATCCAAACAATGCCATTCATCCTCGAGGGACTCGCAGCTGACAGGTGGAACACGACTCCAACAGAAATCAAGAGCTGGGGGCAACTGAGGGAGGAACTGTTGTAGTACTTCCTACCACTGAGGCACGAAGAACAATTGGAACAACAAATCTCCCAAATGCGGCAACGAGAGGACGAACCAGTAAGAGAGTATGCCACCGGATTGCGGAAGTTAATGCGTGTCACGAAGCTATCCGAGGGTGAGAAATTGGACCGGGTGTATAAAAATTGCAGGAGCAAAAAAATTGTAGGAACGGGTTCAGCACGTTAACAGAGTTCCTAAAGCTGGCAGAGGTAGTGGAGGAGATTGAAGACACGGAGAGCGTGATACGACTTGGGCATCAGCAGCAGATAAGGCAGGAAATGTGATTCAGATGCTGAGGCACGGGTCACGCAGCACGCTATTGTGGGAATCCACCAAGACGGTTCTGTTGGGTCTGTGGGAAAAACGGAATGCTGTAGGACGTAAGGCCTGAGCAATTGAAACTGGCAGCTCAGGCCATCCAGCGAACGCCAGACCCGAGAGACGATTTAACGTGCGACGGATTCCAAATTGTGGCCCTGATCAGATTTGGAGAGAGAACGGTAAATGAAGTGATAGATACGGGAGCATGACGGAGCGCGATCAGCAAGAACTCGTACCAGGACCTCCGAGAGCACGGAAGATGGAGCGGAATTCGGGCGGAAATAACACTCGCCAACGGGATGAAGCAGAAGGCGATAAGAGAATTTCACGCCGAGATCAAGTTCGGAGGGGCCTCGTTCGGGATATCATTCATGATTATGTCAGAGGTGGCTGGAGGCATTCTATAAGGGATGGATTTCCTGGCGAGGGCACGAAGCGTACTGCGGTGCGGGAATCTCGAGTTGGAGATAAAGGAGGCGGGAAATAGCAACGACGAAGCAATGGAGGCGACGGAAACCCAGGAGCAGAAGGACACGCTAGAGGAGCATAGGCAAGTATTCGACAGGATGCAGGGGGTTATTAACGCCGCGACTCACAAGATATACCTAAATGCCGACAAGCCAAACAAGTAGAGGTACTACCCAAGAAACCCAAAGCAGCAGCCAATTATCGACGAACAGCTGAATGGGTTACTAGCCTTGGGGCTCATAGAACGGTCAAGGAGCCCATATAGCGCGACCGTGGTGCTAGTGAAAAAAAAGAACAACGAATGGCGGATGTGCATCGACTACCGGTTGTTGAACGACAAGGATGCATATCCGGTTCCACGGATGAGCTTTATTCTGGATCAGTTACGAGAAGCCAAGAACATAAGTGCGATTGACCTCAAGACGGGTTACTGGCAGATCCCAATGGACCAGGAGAGTAAGCAGTATACGGCATTCACGGTACCGGGACGGGAACTGTTCCAGTGGAAGGTAATGCCATTCGGACTAACCACGGCACCGGCAACGTTCCAGCGGGCATTTGACACCATCATCGGGCCAGAGATGGAGCCCTACGCCTTTGCCTATTTGGACGATATCATTGTGATAGGGCGGACTAAGGAGGAACACCTGCAGCGATTGCGAGAGGTATTCCGGAGGTTGCAAAGGGCGAATCTGAGAATAAACCCGGATAAGCGCCACTTCTTCCAGGAGGAGTTGAAGTACTTGGGACACGTCGTGAGCAACCAAGGAATCCGAACAGACCCAGAAAAGATGGCAGCAATTCGGGAGTTACCGGCACCGGAATCCACGAAGGAGGTACACAGTTTCTTGGGACAAAAACAAGGTATTTTTATTTATTTATTTATTTATTTAGAGAAATGGCAAATAACTGCCATAGAAGGCCGTACCCTTACCTCTGACCGAAGCAGGGAGTGTTTTTTAAAGATGTGCTCCGACTCACATCAGGTGGTCAGGGGTAAAAATAGGTAACGCAGAATATAATTTGAATTAAAATCTAAGGCCATCTCAACACGTAACAAATGGTAGTCCTCATTGTACAAAGAACATAAAACACGAAAAGGCTCATGCATTTCGAGCTTTGTCCTGCAGACCTCCAGGGCAATGGGTCGAAAGTGACGGGAAGGCCTTGTAGGAACCCAGAGCCTTATAAGGTTCAAGAGGTAGGAGTAGGAAGGCAGATGACGATGAGGATGCCAGTTTAAACCACGAAGAGCAAACAAGAGAAATTGTTTCTGTACCGATTCTTTAAGATCCTGATACTTCCCGTACTGGGGTGACCACACACAAGAGCAGTATTCCAGAATGGGACGAACAAGAGAGACAAAAAGGGGTTTGGTGGTGTAGGGATCATCAAACTCCTTGGACCAGCTTAACAAACGCGAAGACACCCTTAGCTTTACTAACAATTAAACGGATATGTAAGTTGTGTTTAAACAAAACTTCAAGGCCTATGACTGAATAGATGCGTTCAAGAACACCAGTCTCTAGAAAGTAATTGGCATGGAAACAGTTTTTCCGATAAAAAGCCATAGATTTGCAATTCGAGTTATTAAGAAATAACAGATTGTTGATGCACCAAGATTGCATGTTGTTTAGGTCAGTTTGTAGAAGCATATGAGACTCAGAGTTAGTCAGAGGCAAGCATAGTTTTACATCATCAGCGTACATCATTATCTGAGAATGAGCAACTACATTGGGCAAGTCGTTGATGAAATGATGATGGCTCACCTGCGGAACACCTGAAGTTACGTAAACCAGATCTGAGAAAGAGCCCTTAAAAGCTACTCTCTGAGTCCGGTTAGATAAATATATTGCAATCCAGTCAGTCAGCAAAGGAGGAAAGCCCAATAATGAAAGTTTTCTTAACAAAAGCTGGTGATTCACCGAGTCAAACGCTTTGCTGAAATCTGTAAAGATAACATCAGTTTGGGTATTGTGTTTAAAGGCGTTTTTTATAACAGCACAGAACTCAAGGTTTGTTGTGGTAGATCGTTGTTTCATGAAACCATGCTGCGAGGAGGACATAAATGAGCTGCATTGGTGCTGCAGTCGAGCAGTAATCAGTGATTCAAAAAGCTTGGGAATCGCACTAAGTTTAGCAATACCTCTGTAGTTCTCAACATTTGACTTGCTACCCTTTTTATGAAGCGGAAGTATAAAAGACACCTTCCAGTTTACGGGAAAGAAAGACATGTTAAGAGATAACTGAAAGAGCTTTGACAAAGGACTACATAACGCATTATCACAATTTCTCAATACACAACTAGGCACAAGATCGGGACCAGAAGAGAAGGATGGCTTAAGAGATTTTAGGTTCCTAAAAACATCGTCTTCGCTAAGAGTGGGCATAAAAATGCAGTGGTAGTGCGGAAGAGAATAATTATACATCGACGTTACATCAAAAGAAGAGGTAGAATACGTGGACTGGAAAAATTTTGCGAATAAGTTCGCAATGTCAAGCTCATCGGTGGCAGACTCAGTTATTAGACGAAGACGGGAAGGGAAGAGCTGTGATTTTCGTTTAGCATTGACGAAAGCGTAAAATTGCTTCGGATTTGCCTGAAACTCACTTTTGCATAGATTTAAATGATTATTATAGCATTCGGAACTGTGCGTCAAGAAATCGGAGCGAGCTACTAAGTATCTAGCACTGTCTGCTTGTAGTCTGGTTCGGCTGAATTTTTTGAAAAGTCCAGATTTAACATGTTTTAGATACGAAAGACGACGGGAAAACCAAGGGGGCTTGTGAGAGTTAACAGGAGAGGAAAATTAAGGTACGAACGTATTAAAACAAGAATATAAAATGTCACAGAAACGTTCAACCAGGTAAGAGGGATCGTCAGTATCATTCAAAAAGGTCCAGTCGATTGAGGATAAATGAGTATTCAGTCCGTGAAATTGGCCTTGCGAAAGCAGCGAAAAGTTGCAGGCTCGGCAGCAGCGCAAGGCAGTAAAGGAGCCGAAGCTTCGAGTAATATCTCGATGGTAGGGTGGTAAGAATCTTCAGGACAAGAAAGAGGGTCAATTCTACATTTGACACTTGCATTAGCGAAGTCCGACACAAAGATGAGGTCTAAGATTTTATCACAGCAGTTTTTAATACTATTTAATTATCCTATTGAAAGGTCAATAAGTCCGTGAATGAAGTCATAAGGGACAGAGGGACTCAGAATATTAGAGTAAGGTGAGGGTATCCAGGATATAGAAGGGAGGTTAAAGTCACCTAAAACAATGAGGTGGTCATTAGTACCAAGAGTGGGGTGAATGCTCTGATTTAAGGATAGGTGCTGAGAGTATATATCAAAGTCAGATCTAGGTGGAAAATAGGAAACAGACACAAAAACAACATAATCGAAAACTTGAATACGAACAGCAACAAATTCCAAAGTGCAGTCGTAGTCAATTATCGGAGCCAAATTAGAAACAAGATTTGATTTAACGCCGATAAGAACACCGCCACCAATGCGTGACGGACGGTCACTCCTATAGATGACATAATTTCCTGCAAACAGTTCAGTATCACAAGCAGAAGAGTTTAGCCACGTTTTAGTAAAGACAATAACGTCGGCATCAAAGGAAACACTATTGACGTGTAAATTGCTTAGCTTCCCCAGTAAACTACGAACGTTCTGATAGTGGATAGAGAACGAATTGGTAAGTTTTTTGAAGGCAAAGCTCAGGGAGTCTGAGACGCACGAGCAAGAGGATTATTTTTGTTAATAAATTTATGAACTATGGCATGTTCAGGCCAGACGGAAGCATCAAGAACCTTATCCAAGAGGCCGTCAGAAAGTGCAATTTTAAACGAAGATATATCACGTCTTTGTTTAAAATGGAACTTAGAGACGACAAATTCGGTACCAGAAACATTCAGCTTGCTGCTCAAGTGGGTCTCAACGTCGTTTTCGGAAGCACCAGGGTTCAGGCGGGAGACGAAGACAAACTTCCTGTGAGCAACGCGGGCAAGTGGCGCCGGTTTTCGCTGAGCAACTCCCGAGATTATAGAGTGCTGTAATCCAGGCATGGTGAAAGGGGATGAAGAAACAGAGACCGCCGGTATCACAAGACGAGCGTCTCGGTTGCTGTCTACCGCTGACACATTAGAAGCGGCAGCACGTGTCGTGGAAGCCTGATCAGCACTAACAGGCTGTCGATGCGAGGGTGCAGCGACATCAGCAAATAAAGAGCCAAGATCCGCAGTTTTGGTTGGTCCACGCGACAATCTTCTGCCACATCCAAGATGCTGTCCGTGGGTAGGTTTCGCGGACTGAACTGCATAAGGGGGCTCGCAGGGTCTGGAACTTGTAGAGAATTATTAGGGAGAGTGCTCAAGTTTATGTTAGCCGAATGACTTAGCAGTTTCATACTTTTGAAGTGGGACTCCGCCGTCTGGAAACGAACGAAAAGCTCCTTGAAACCAGCCGCCAGAAACTGAAACTCAAGATGAGTTTGCCTCATAAACGTCCTTATATCGGATTTGACGTGAAGCCAGCTTGGGCACGTCCAATCCAATCCAGCATGATCCGGAAGGCGATCCGCAATACGTGGGCCAATATGCCCAAGATCGGCACAGCCGGGGTGAGCGATATTGTCGCAGAGCCAACAAAAAACAGTGGCCTGCCGCGAGGACCAACAACAAAATTGAACGGAGTGCAGCGGTAAGCGGTAAACCCACAACACACGAAAACAAGGGAAAGAATAGAAAAATAAAACCGAGTTTATTTTCGTAGATTAAAGTCACTGTCTTTATACGAAATGATCCGGATGTTTTCGGTAAATAGAGAGCACCGAAACACGGAAACAGTTGCCGAAAATTTGGAAATCTGAAAGAAGGGAGAGCGATGGGAAACACGACCGATTCAAAGCTTGACTGAAGACTTATTTTGGCCGGTACTAACGAGGGACGCAAAAAAGTTCGTAAGATCGTGTGACAGTTTCCAAAAATATAAGGTCTCGCAACAAAGAGCAGCAGGGAAAATGCTGAAGCGAGTGTCAGAATCACCGTGGGAAACAGTATGCGTCGACTTTGTGGGACCACTGCCACGTACGACACAGGGAAACTCAATGTTTCTGGTAATGGTCGATAAATACTCGAGGTGGGTGGAGTTGGCAGCAATCCGGCAAGCGACGGCGGAATCATTTCTGACGGTGTTTCAGGAGCGGATAATCGCGAGATTCGTAGTGCCAAAGGTCCTGATATCTGACAACGGAGTCCAGTTCATGGGAAGGAACACGAAACTAGCGATGGACGGCCCATGGAAGATAGTAGAATTCACGTCCCCAGTAATCGGAACAGTGACGAACAAACAGACACGAAAGACAAAACGGGCACGCATTAGTGACATGAAGCCGTATGTGGGCACGAATGACTTAGAGAAAGATAACGTGGCCACACTCCAAAGGAGGAGGGAGTGTGACGCGTGCCGCGCACAAAAGAAGAATAATTTGAATTTAATTGCGCGCGCGCCAAAATAGGGCACACTGACGGCTAGGGGCACACTAATCCCTACGGCCGCTGGCCGTAGGAAATCACTTAGCAGCCGACAGCGATCGGAAGCTGTAAGTCTCTAGCAGCACACTTTTTTTGACCTGAATCTCCGGACTTGGTTTGCAAAACATTGTCCGACAGACTTTTGAGTCGGAAGCTGTAAGTCTCTAGCAGCACACTTTTTTTGACCTGAATCTCCGGACTTGGGTTGCAAAACATTGTCCGACAGACTTTTGAGTCGCGGCAACAATTCGGCTTGCCGAATTCTCTGTCTCTCTGAAGACTTTCGAGTCCGCCCCGCCCTCTCTCTCTGAAGACTTTTGAGTCCGTATGTATCTGAACTCTCTCACCGAATCCCTGAATAAACGATCCAAACCTACTGAAGTCAACTGAATTCTCTTCACTGTTCTCATTGGGAAACGGGCAACTTCTCTTACAGCTACCACTCGGACCAGCCTTACTAGGCGGACTCTGGCCGTCCAAGAGCTGTAAAGAGTCAGACAACACAGAGAGCGTAAAACAGAGATTGGCAACCTTAGCGGAGAAATACAGAAGAGGAAAAAGCCCGGCGAGAGCACCAGTGATCATCGTGACGGAAACAGAAGCTAGTGGGATGGAGAGCCCAAGGGAGGAAAGTGGAGACGGAAATCATGGACCGGGTGCGAGGATGGGGGATCAAAACCAAGCAACAACAAACTCACTGGAGTTCTTGGAAAAAATGGAACAATGGGCCACAGGGTACGGGATGAGAATGGACCAGTTGATCCAAACAATGCCATTCATCCTTGAGGGACTCGCAGCCGACTGGTGGAACACGACTCCAACAGAAATCAAGAGCTGGGGCAGCTGAGGGAGGAACTGTTGGAGTACTTCCTACCACCGAGGTACGAGGAACAATTGGAACAACAAATCTCCCAAATGCGGCAACGAGAGAACGAACCAGTAAGAGAGTATGCTACCGGATTGCGGAAGTTAATGCGTTTCACGAAGCTATCCGAGGGTGAGAAAAATTGCAGGAGCAAAATAAAATTGTACACAAGAAGGAACGGGTTCAGCACGTTAACAGAGTTCCTAAAGCTGGCACAGCAGGAGATTGAAGCCACGGAGAGCGCGAATCAGCAGCAGATAAGGCAGAAAATGTGTTTCAGATGCGGAGCCACGGGTCACGCAGCACGCAATTTCATAAATACACAGAGACGGTTCTGTTGGGTCTGTACGAAAAACTGAATAAGGACTACGGATTGCTGTAGGCCGCCAGCGGGAAAGAGTAAGGCCTGAGCAATTGAATCTTGCAGCTCAGGCCACCCAGCGAACGCCAGACCAGAGAGATGATTTAACGTGCGATGGATTCCAGATTGTGGCGATGATCAGATTTGGAGAGAGAACGGTAAAGGGAGTAATAGATAGGGAAGCATGACGGAGAGCGATCAGCAAAAACTGGTACCAGGACCTCCGAGAGCACGGAAGATGGAGCGATAAGAGAATTTCACGCCGAGATCAAGTTCGGAGGGGCTTCGTTCGGGATATCATTCATGATTATGTCAGAGGTGGCTGCAGGCATTCTATTAGGGATGAATTTCCTGGCGAGGGCACGAAGCGTACAACACGACCGACTCACAGCTTGACTCAAGACTTATTTTGGCCGGTACTAACGAGGGACGCAAAAAAGTTCGTAAGATCGTGTGACAGTTTCCAAAAATATAAGGTCTCGCAACAAAAAGCAGCAGGGAAAATGCTGAAGCGAGTGTCAGAATCACCGTGGGAAACAGTATGCGTCGACTTTGTGGGACCACTGCCACGTACGACACAGGGAAACTCGATGTTGCTGGTAATGGTCGATAAATGCTCGAGGTGGGTGGAGTTGGCAGCAATCCGGCAAGCGACGGCGGAATCATTTCTGAAAGTGTTTCGGAAGCGGATAATCGCGAGATTCGGAGTGCCGAATGTCCTGATATCTGACAACGGAGTCCAGTTCACGGGAAGGAAGACGAAACAAGCGATGGAACGGTGGGGCGTAAAAAAACAATTTACGGCACCGTATACGTCGCAAGGAATCCTGACAGAACGAACAAACCGAACATTCAAAACAATGATTGCACAGATAACGGGAGAGGACCAAACGAAATGGGACGATCGACTGCCAGAACTAATGATGGCGTTCAATAGTAGCACCTCGGAGACAACGAAGTACAGCCCTGCACAATTAGTACTTGGTAGAGAACTACGGCTACCAGGAGCAATATTCGACAGAGCCACCAAGGGGTCCGGGATCCAAGAAGAAACGTTCGAGGACCGATGGAGGCGGATGGAGGAACCAAGGAAGAACGTGATCGGGAATATGGCCGGCGCGGCTGAACATCAGAAGGAGCGGTACGATTTAAGGAAGGGAGAGTGGAGGCCGAAGGTTGGCGAGTGGGTACTATGTAAAACACATCACCTGTCGAACGCAAGATAGTAGAGTTCACGTCCCCAGAAATCAGTGACAAACAAACAGACACGAATGACAATTAGTGACATGAAGCCGTATGTGGGCACGAATGACCTAGAGCACGATAACGTGGCGGCTAAACGCCAATCTCCAAAGGAGGGGGGAGTGTGACGCATGCCGCGCACAAACAAAGAATAATTTGGATAAAAATTTCGCGTGCGCCATGATAGGGGCACACTGACGGCTAGGGGCACACTAATCCCAAAAGAAGAAGAAGAAGGAGATCGCAACGGGCACACTAGGCCACACCAGGGCCTATATAATGCGGGCCGCTGGCCGTAGGAAATCACTTAGCAGCCGATAGCGATCGGAAGCGCTAAGTCTCTAGCAGCACTCTTCCAGTAGTCTGCAGTAAAAGTCACTTTTTTTGACCTGAATCTCCGGATTTTGGTTGCAATACATTGTCCGACAGACTTTCGAGTCGCGGCAACAATTCGGCTTGCCGAATTCTCTCCCTCTGAAGACTTTCGAGTCCGCCCTCTTTCTCTGAAGACTTTCGAGTCCGTCCCCCCCCCCCCCTCTCTCTCTCTCTCGCAAACTGAAGTCTGTCGAGTCCACCGCGTCTCTCTCACTGAAGACTTCCGAATCCAACTACCTCTCTCTCGCAAATTTAGGACTTTCGAGTCCGCATCTCTCTCTTTAGAATTCTTTCGAGTCTCTCTTTCTCTTTACAGACTTCCGGAATCCGAGCCCGCTGGCAGAACCGGCTCATCGAGACGCGGGAAGCCCAGACTACCCCACGAAGCGGCCTTCGCGAACTCCGGTATTACGTATCTGAACTCTGTCACAGAATCCCTGAATAAACGATCCAAACCTACTTAAGTCAACTGAATTCTCTTCACTGTTCTCATTGGGAAGCGGGCAACTTCTCTTACAACTACCACTCGGACTAACTTTACTAGGCGGACTCTAACTGTCCCCGAGCTATCTGGGAAACCGCGGCGGAAACCGTCACAGATGGTTCCGTGGTTTCTTCGGAAACCAAATTGGGGTCCCGGGATAATATAGCGAGCTTCCAGATAAGGTACTATGCGAGTTAACACGCATTTTCAAACAATTTAGACAAACAAGATAGAAAGCTTATTGGTCTGGACGATGACTGAATTGTGCGGTCTTTTCCAGGCTTCGGTATAATTATAATTATGGATTTTTTCCACTCTATAGCGCATTTTGGAAGTTCGATCAGCATCTTTGGTGTCAGTAGGTCACCACCAGGAGCCTTTTTTGGTTTCAGCCTGAAGGAAAGTCTAACGTGCGCACCAGTTCTGGCTTGCCCAGACTTCACGCGACAATTCAAGGTACAAAACAGATGCTAGCGACCTAGGGTTCGGATCGGTGTTGACGCAAACGGAGATATCGTGATCTAGTAGGCAAATAGAAGGCTGAGCGATGTGGAGAGAAAGTACAGCGCCGCGAAAAGGAGTGCTTGGCATATACTGGGGAATCAACAAGTACAAAATGTACATAGAAGGTTACAGATTCATAGTGGTAACAGACCATATGGCACTGAAATGGCTAAACTCAATAGAAAGTCCCTCAGGGCGGGTAGCAAGATGAGCACGGACACCAAGAGTAGAATTGAAGACGCTGAAGGCAACGAGCTTGGTTGAACAGCGAATTCGGGAAGTAAGAGAGCAATCAGACATCAGTGAATACCGGTTGGAAGACTTTATAAGACGAGTGGAGGCAGAAGAGATCCACAATTATGAAAACTGTCAGGGAAGATTAACTCCACAAGGTACTGACCGAGTACTGACAGTACAACAGAAGCAGGCCACCAAGTGATTTCCAAAACACTAAAAAGGATAACCCGATATTTTTGGAAGGAAATTTTTGAAGGAATTTATAAAGAGATCTGAGAACTACACGAGTACATCTTTTTGGCACTCGAGTCATACCCAAAAATTTTGAGTGCAAGTACCAATCTGCACTCGGAAAAGGAGTACAAGAAAAAGGCGCACACTCAATGATCTGTGTGTCGCACGCGCTCAGTGTACGGCACACCCAATCCATACGGTACTCTTTGTCTGCGAGTGCCGATCGCACAAGCACTCAAACCTAATTTGTGAAAAGGCAAATGGCCATAAGCAATAACTATGCAAAAAGAGGGTTGAAAGAAGAATACCCGTTTATGACCTTGTTTGTGTCGGCGACACTTCCTTGTAACGGCACCAAACATTTATGACGGGTTGTAGATACAAATACTTGAGTATTTAGGCAATACTCGAGTATCTAGACAATACTCGACAATATCTAGACAATACTCGAGTATCTATACAATACCCGAGTATTTGTGTGTGTGTATGCATCATCTTCTTGATCACATTTTAGGATTCATTCTTTTTGTGAAGTCGCAGAAAAAGGGTTTAATTATGGCGGAAACGGCGAATTCAATTAAGGTAGTGGTACATATTCTGCAGTAACCAAACATAAAGGAAGAAGTAATATTTGGAATATTTTATACCAAATTAATAGAGAAGATCAACCTATTGTGAATGGATGGGTGTTCTGCAGTGTATGCCAGAGAGATTTGAGGTATACAAGAAATCATTCTTCAAATTTATACCGGCATAAATGTTGCCTGACGCTAAAACGACCGCAAGAATTAAAAACGGTAGCCGAAAGTGACAAAATTGAAGCCATTAAAAAATGTACACAATGGGATATTCAAGACTGGCGGCCGTTTTCTGCAGTTACCGAAGAGCGATTCAAAATCTTGGTGCACTTTTTCATTAAAATTGGAGCAGTATATGGGGATAGCGTAGATGTCGATGATCTTCTACCGATCGAACAGCATTAGGCCGGAAGATGCTGTGGATAATGGAGGAGTAACTGCGACCGTCGACATGTGGACTGATTATTACGTGCGGAATTTTCTAGGAGTCACATTGCACTATGAACAAAACGGGAGATTGCGTGATATTTTCTTGGGCCTGAAGTCAATGGACTTTTAAAAATCGACTGCAGAAAATATTTTAATGAAAATTAAGGGGTTATTTTCTGAATTCAATATTTACAACATCGATGGTGTGAAGTTTGTTACCGACAGAGGGGCAACAATAAAAAAGGCTTTAGAATACAATAAATACTCAAGTCATCTGTTGGCAAATGTTTTAGAAAAATCATTTGTAAATTGTAAAGACTTGCAAAAAAATAGTATTAAGTATTTAAAAAAAGCAAATTTACTTCACAGACTGGATACAACGTTAAAAAGCGCATATCCAACTCGATGGAATTCTAACTATAAAATGTTTAAATCCATTCTGGATAATTGGATCAATGTAGACCAAATCTTAAACGACACCCAAGTAAATGAATTCTATATTGATAAAAGCGAAACAGACTGTGCCCGAAGTCAGTAGACAGCCTCCTGTTTTTACATTCATATTATATTTTTGTTATATCGTTTTTTAATATCCCTTGTTTTTGATTAATTAATATTTAAGATTGTTTTTGTTTTAGATACAAGGTTTGCAAAATCCTAAAAACTTGCAAAAAATTAAGTTCCTTTTAAAAATGTTAATATATTTAATATATCTTCCCAACGCAGGAAAGAGTAGTCACGTGAGCCCCAAGGATTACAGACCGATAAGCCTTACCTCTTTCTTACTGAAAACACTAGAAAGCTGCTGGAACTATACATCAGGAACGTTGTGGGAGGACTACTGTCAACCCATCAGCATGCCTACACAAAATTTCGGTAGAGAGGGCACTACATTCGCTAGTAGCCACCATCGAGAAAGAATACGCCCTCGGAGCGTTTGTGGACATATCGGGGGCCTTTAACAACGTCAGTACAGACGCAATAATGGGCCACCTAGAGGCAATTGGAACGCACACCGCCATCAACTTCTGGGTACGTAACCTGCTAAGTTGCAGGCGGGTACAATTTGAGCTACTGCCACCATGGTCAATGTAGCACACAGGGGCACACCACAAGGTGGAGTCCTATCGCCCCTCCTTTGAAACCTGGTGGTCGACGACTTGATCAAGAGATTCGAGAGGAATGCCCCAAAGATAACAGCCTATGCGGATAAGATAAGCATAATTATCACGGGTGTATGTCCATCGACCCTCAGCTCGATCATGGAATCAACGCTCAGGGAGATATGTGAGTGGGCGGACAAGGTAGGATTCAGGATCAACGCGGATAAGACGGACATCATTCTCTTTCCCAAGAGATACAAGGTACCGCTATGGATCCCCCCGAAAATCAATGCAACCAGGCTGACCCCGAAAACACAAGTCAAATACCCAGTGTTCTAGACAGCAAGCTGGCATGGAAACCCAATGTACTAGAGAGGGTGAACAAGGCCACCATGCGCTTTATGCATCCAAGAAGATGCTTAGCAGCACATGGGGTCTCTCACCTACTCTAATGCACTGGGCCTACATATCGGTGGTGCGTCCGACACTACTGTACGGAGTCTTAGTGTGGTCGCAAGCCACGGAAAAGAAAACATACTCTGAATATCAGGGGCGCTGAGGTCAACCCCTACCAAAGCGCTTGAAGCTATACTCTGAATCGATCCCCTAGATATTCACGCTCAACTGACTGCAGAAAAGGCCGCACACAAAGATTCGGGCATAGTTCAATTGGTCGAAACATGAGCAGTTCATCTGCCCTGCCCGGATGTCAAAACAGACCGGAAGACTGGAAAACGGCTCAGGACCACACTCGACACCTTAACATATACACCGACGGCTCCAAGATGGAAGGAGGAGTAGGAGCGGGTATATACTGAGATAAGGCTGTCGTATAAGCTACCAAGCCAGTGCAGCATATTCCAGGCGGAAGTCTTTGCCATCAGGAAGGCGGCAGAGCTTGCGCAGAGCATAAACCGCCCACGTGAGGCGGTAAACATGTTCGTAGACAGTCAAGCCGCGATCAGATCCATGCAATCGTCGGAGGTCTGCTCCAAAAATGTACTGGCAAACAGGTAAGCATTAGATACCCTAAGCACGACAACGTCAGTGTAGCCAACGAGACCGCAGATGTATTAGCAAAGGAAGGCGTCGGATTGACGAGCGACAGAACAGAAAACGTCCCCGTCTCCTTAAGAACGTTCCAAAATGATCTAGAGAGTCAGGCAGACGCGCGTGCAAAAAGCAGATGGAGAAGGAACTCCGGAGCCCAAAATATCGAAAATCATCTGCAGAGAGCGCAACGAAAAATTAGCCGCTACGTGCTGCAACTTCCAAGGAAGGGCTGCAGATTCCTAGTGGGAATTCTCACTGGACGCTGCCTGGCTGCGGCACATGCAGTCAAGCTGGGCATCACCGAAACCTTGGAACATCTCATCTGCGAGTGCCCGGCCTTGACACGGGCGAGAATAAGGTATTTAGGCGCCCCAATGCTGGCCTCGCTAGGAGAGACCTCAAAGAGAGCGCCAGGTGAACTGCTCCTCAAGGACTTCGAAACCACGCAAACCACTCCAGGTCCATTCAAGGAAAAGTCCCCCGGGTAAATAAGGGCCATACTGGCCTATGCGTGGCCCCCCATGAGGGCCGCCAGGACTAAGCTAACCTAACCTATGTCTATATTCGATCTACTGTTGTAGATCAACAATCAAAATTAAGACATTAAAAACTTAAAAAAATAATAATAAATCAACAAGTTCAACACTAAAAGTACAACAAGTACGGACACCAAGAGTAGAATTGAAGACGCTGAAGGCAATGAGCATGGTTGAACAGAGAATTCGGGAAGTAAGATAGCAATCAGACAACAAGGAATACCGGTTTGAAAATGGAAGACTTTATAAGACAAGTGGAGACAGAAGGGATCAACAACCATGGAAACTGTCAGGGAAGATTAAGTCCACAAGGTACTGACCGAGTACTGACAATACAACAGAAGCAGGCCACCTAGAGATTTAAATGTCGATGATCTTCTACCGATCGAACATCATTAAGCCGGAAGATGCTGTGGATAATGGAGGAGTTGCTGCGACCGTCGACATGTGGACTGATTATTACGTGCAGAGGAATTTTCTAGGAGTCACATTGCATTATGAACAAAACTGGAGATTGCGTGATATTATCTTGGAAGTCAATGGACTTTTAAAAATCGACTGCAGAAAATATTTTAAATATTTAATACTTACAACATCGATGGTGTGAAGTTTGTTACCGACAGAGGGGCAAAAATAAAAAAGAATACAATATTCAAATTATCTGTTGGCAAAGAAATAGTGAAGTATTTTAAAAAAGCAAATTTACTTCACAAACTGGATACAACGTTATAAAGCGCATATCCAACTCGATGTTTAAATCCATTCTGGATAATTCGATCAATGTAGACCAAATCTTAAGCGACACCCAAGTAAATGAATTCTATATTGATATAAATAAATCCAAATTAAAAGTACTCGAGCTTCATGGAGACTTTGAACGCATATTTAAGGATTTACAATCTAAACAAATCTAAACATATGGCATAGGGCGGCTTTGTTTTTATATCCAACCGCTGCAAATATGCAAGAAGAACAAATTTTAGAAACAATGTTTTTTGCTGTGCTGCAATGTCAAAATTTGATCAAAGTTAAAGTTTTTCATGTGAATCTGTCTATCATCAGTCTCCAGAAAGCCCAACATTACCAATAATAGCCAATAGCCATGCAGTCTCTAAAACCTCATTCTTCTTCTCCAACCTAATAAATACTTCCAATTATACTAATTTGCAAGATCAATGAGAGGAAATAGATAAATATCTAACAGAAAAAGTGACATTTTCTGACAATTTTGAGGCACTTCAGTCGTGAAGAAATAATGAGAAGGGGTACCCGCTTTTATCAAAGTTGGCATTGAATCTCTGTCTATACCGGCAAGTAGCGCAGCAGCTGAGAGGGTGTTTTCCTTAGCAGGTAATTTATTTACCGAAAAGCGAAACAGACAGTGCCCGAAGTCAATAGACAGCATCCTGTTTTTACATTCATATTACAAATATTTTAACAAAACAATAATAAGCATTTATTGTATCTATATATATTTTTGTTGTAACGAACCTCTGGCCAGGATAATCCTCAGTCGGGTCCAGGAAGGATCATACAAGACATTTGTATGTTGGGACAAGGAAATATTCGGAAATTTCGCTACTAAGCGGACCCCAACCTATAAAATTGATAAAAGGGATAGAATCGCACAGCTAGGGCGGAGAAAGGGAAGGAGAAGATCCCGACGGAGTCGGTAGGGCGGACTCCGGTGAAAACCTTGGAGGCGGCGAGAGGAAATTCAGTGGCGGCGCCGTGGATAACAACCTCACGGCGGCTGGGAGAGCGTCTCCGGTAGAGACCGTGGAGCAGCCGAAAAGACTCGGTCTCGGTAAAACTACCGCGGACCGACGGGAATAGGATAGGAAGGCGTAGGAAAGCGCGAGTGGGATGGTGTGGCCTTAAAACCTGGAAAAAGAAACTATTTTCCCACCCAAGAGAGAAATGCTGGATTTTTCTGTAGTTATTATCGAGGGCACCTTTTATTGCCGAAAATGGCCACAGGCAAGAAAGGAAAAAAAATAATATTTAATAATGACTAACTATATCTATCGTGGGCCGAGGAACGGAATTTACGGATAGGTGAAAATAAGGAAGGCAGCAGTATATTTTCAGTGTAAAACTTACGTGCCGCTTACGTCGGCCAGGAAAGATCGGAGCCGTGGCTGGACGTAAGACCGGTGCGTATTCGCGGGTCGCGTGGGTACGCGGGTGGTTCGCGGCAGCGGCGCAGAGGGCGCAAATCACACGTGCGGCAGCCCACGGGCGGTTTTACCAGCGGCGTGGCGACTGCGCACGGCGAAGGTGGCTGGCGGCGAGACACTCGCGGTAACGGACCCGGGCACCGGCCCTGAGGCAGCAGGCGGCGACTGCGCAGTCGCGCAGAGACTGGCCGGCGTCACGTGTGTGTGTGGCGGACCACGGCCGGCTGCACCTGCACCGTGGCGGCTGCGCACAGACAGCGGACGGCCTAGCGGGGCACACTCTGGAGTGGGGAACGGGCGCGGGCACCCACGCTGCCGATCGCACTGGCAGGCGGCGGTCACTGGGCGGCTCTGCCGGCGGCGCGGATTCTGCCAATCGCACTGGCAAGTGTCGGTCACTGGGCGGCTCTACCGAAGGCGCGGATTGGCGGCGGGCACTGGAGTGTCGGCACTGGGGCCACTGATCGTCACTGTCGATGGTTTAGGGGTGGCTGCGGGGCAGCGGTTGCACTCGCGTCACTGGTTGGTGCTGGCGGCGTCGCGCTGACGGTAGCGGCGAGCAGCAGTGGCACGAAAACACGACCGGGGGTGGCAGCAGTGGCGCGATGGCACTCTGCACACAAGACGGGTTGTAAGTCGCGGCGGCGAGACAACACGTGCAGGTCAGGCGATTTGCGGGCGGTGAAAGAGGAATTTTCCATGCACGTGCTGCCTTTTTATAGTTTGAAGTAAACAAACTTCTAACGGGACCCGCCAAGCTTTTTAGGGGTGGCACTCCGCTTTAGTGATGACACCTCGCTTTAGTGTTGGCACTTCGGGGTGTTATCGATAGTATTAGCTAAGATTACTTATAGCTAGGAAAAATACTAAAACTAGAAATATAATTATAATTAAAAAATACAAAAAGGTAGAAATATTAATTATATATTTATTTTAGAATTAGGAGGTTTGTGCGCCTCTTGGAGGGAGGCGTCACATTGTTATATCTTTTTTTGCACGACCCTTTTTTGTGTTTTCCATTTTTTCGCTGTCTTACTCCCACTCTGCAATAAATATTTGTTTGTTTCAAAATGACCTGCGACCGATATTCGCTTCTGCCTTTTCACACATCTTTTCTTAGGCTGTCTCTCTCCCACCCGTGCGAAATATATGCATACACAAAATGATCTGCGAAGCATCAATGCTTCGGGTGCTCCGACTCACGAGTAAAGATAGGTCGCAGATCATTTTGTTTATGCATATATTGAGCTGATGCAAGAACTTGCACCCTTTCTTGCAAGAAAAAAAAACATCGCAAGAAAAAAAAACATAGTTTTGACTGTTTTTTCCGAGTTTTCATAATTTTAAAATAGTGCTTTTTTACGCCCTTTAACTCCACCCATTTTCTTGTGAACAAACAGCTGACTTTCACAGCTCCGTGCGCGAAAGTGGCGCCACCTATGAGCTGAGGAGGGAGGAGCCCTTTGATCTTGGATAAGAGCCCCTGGTGCCAGACCCGGTCAAAGGCCTGCTGAAAATCCAGAAGACCGCCACCACGTACTGCCTGCTCTGGAACCCCTCAACAATGAAGTCCACCACGCGATTGAGCTGCTCCGGGGTACCATGACCTTTCCTGAATCCAAACGGATGCCTAGGTATCGCATCCCTTACCGCCGGTATCCTCTGCATCCTGTCAAGGATACATCGCTCAAAAATCTTCGAAAACGTGGGCAGAAGACTAATCGGCCTATAACTAGAGACGTCATGGGAGGGCTTTCTTTTTTTGTGTATCATCACCACATTGGCATTCTTCCAGGAGGACGAAAAGTGACCAATTCTGAATTCTAAATTCTGAAGCACAAGGACCAAGAAGAGAAGTGCTCTCTCCGGAAGGAGTTTAGCAGCTCTATTAGAAATGCCATCTGCACCTGGCGACTTCAGGTTAATCAACTTCTTGATCCTGTCTCTTACTTCCGGGAGTGGAATAGGAGCAACAGGGGGGACCATTTGATGAGGAACTGCCAACGAGGCATTGACCCTCTCAACCCTCGCCGCAGAGGAGGTAGCGAAGGGAGTGAAAGGATACACAGTGGACAATAGATGTTTAATTCTCTCGTTGTCTCCAATAAAAGGAAATGACGGACTCATCAGAGTTGGAGGGAGGTTAGAAGAATCTAACCTGCCATATTCCGCAAAGGATCAGATCTTGTTTTGCTACAATGATACAATTGTGAAGATGCTGCTACGAGAGAAGAGAACATGCATTGCGGAGCACAATCTTTGAGAGCCATAGCCAGACAACAATATTGGATTCTGAATGACAAGACAATGGCCAGAAGCATAATACACAGCTGTGTCATATGCACAAGAGCACGACCCAGATTGATGCAACAAATCATGGGTAATTTACCGGTGGATCGAGTAACATAGGCTCGTCCGTTCTCCAACTCTGGAGTCGACTACTGCGGCCCCTTTTGGATTCGCCATAAAATCCATGAAAAAGGCCGTGTATGCGTACATTGCAGTATTCTGCTGTTTTGCCACTAAATCAGTATATCTGGAATTAGTAAGCGACCAGACCAGGATCATAAACCAATGCAGTAAGCAGCAGTTGGAGTTTAAGTTCATCCCACCTCGAGCGCCGTCATTTTGCGGCCTATGGAAAGCTGCGGTAAAATCGGCTAAAAGGCTAATAGTATCAGTTACAGCCACAGTATCACTACCGCTTTAAGAGCTCAACATGGTAATCATTGAAGTTGAGGCGATACTCAATTCAAGGCCCCTCACTCCGATGTCTTTTGATCCTACGGATACATCAGCGCCCACTCCAGGTCATTCTCTTATTGCTGAACCTCTAGTGGCGCATCCTGATGCGAGTCTTGCTCAAAGAAAGGCTATTAGTCCTAGTAAAAGAAGACAACGTGCCGGTAACGAGCTGGCCTATGGGACTGATAATAGAGACATATCCCGGCAAAGACAATCAGATCCGCGTAGTAGACGTCAAAACGGCATCAGGCACATTCAAACGACCAGTCACTCGTTTGGCACCTTTGATAAGGGAAGTAGCCACAAAAAGTCCACACAGCTCCGGTGAGGATGCAGCGCGGGCTGAAGAGAGCACTACGCAGAAAAAGAAGATGTCCTTCCCGATCCTTCCAACGTTGTTGGCAATGCTACTAATACTCCGCCGTTTCGGAAGCTATAAAGATAATAGTTGTTCTACGAGCTCATTTGGATCCTCCCAGTATACATTATTATGGATATTCCTTTCAAGTGTGATGATTTCAGATCAGGTTACAGTTTTGGTCCTGCGCTTGTGTGTAGACTCGGCGATGGGTAATGATGAGTTGGGCGTCGCGGCGGTTTGCTGGTCCGGGCGGTGGTGGGACGGTGTTAGGCGCCGGGGCCCCGATGAGCACCAACGGCGGCACTGGTCTATCCATGATCTTCAAGTTTCGCGGGTTGAAATAAAAAGAGTTTTTGCTGATGGTGCTGCCCGATCCCGAAAATTTATTGTGACGGCGATCGAGGGTCATACTATTCGATTAAAAGTAATCGATCGACGGATGGCCGATCTGGCAACCTCGCAGTTTGTTTACATTGCCCGGGCGGGCTCCGAGGTGATTTTGAAATTCGCGGGGCGTGGAGTTACACTCTCGTTTGTAGCCCTTTCATGTCAGAAGGCTGGTACTCCGCGTACCCTTAGTGGCTGCGTCCCCCGGCGGGGGTTGGGACGTTGGAAGGGCATGCCCATCACCAAGGGGCCCCCATGAAGCGGTGGTGCCTCTGACATGGCAGCTGACGGTTTCCTAGGTGGCGGAACTTTTCTCAGCGCCGTGGTGGGCCTCTTCGTCGTTGGTCTTGGCGTTGCCGGTGCCATTGTTCACGCTGGCGTGGTCATTGCCGTTGTTTTCGTCGTCGTCGTTGGGACGGTGGTAGGGTTTAAGAAAGTTGATGCTGGCCGTGCGGCGCTAGCGGGTGACCAGGTCCTTGAGCCGGACGATATTTGGTTACAGGAATTTTACTACCTGATACGGCTCGTCGTACTTTTCTGCGAGCTTGGCTGCGAAGCCCTCGGCGGCGTTTGATAACGCATGCCGGCGCATTAGGACTTGGGAGCCCAATGCTGGCCTCCAGTCCAATCGTCGGAGATTATAGTGTCTGCCTTGCTCGGCAGTGGCACGTTCTGCGTTACTTCTGTCGACTTCAAAGATTTCCTGTAGCTGCTGGTCCCATGTGTGCTGCGGTTCTTCTCCCAGGTATTGGGCAATCATTGTTTTTAGTGTCCTGTTTGCCCTCTCCGTAGGGTTCTGGCAGGGAGTGTAAGGCGCTGTGAACTGGAGTTCTATACCCAGGGTCTTACAGAATCGCTGAAACGCTCTAATTGTGAACTGAGTCCCGTTGTCACAAACTAGAGTTCTCGGGATTCCGAAGCGGCTGAGTATGCGCTCCCTGAACGCACGTTCGAGATACGGCACGGTGGCTCGCCGCAAAGGTATCACCTCGACCCACTTGCTAAACTAGTCTAGAAACACGAGCAGGACCGTGTTTCCCTGCTTGGACCGTGGTAGTGGCCTAAGTGTCCAGCCGTTGGATGATCGTGGCATTCCTCCAGCACCCTTCTGCGCGAGTTTGCTCCGAATCAAAGCTTCCAGGGCGTGTAATCTTCCTGTTCCGGACCCGGGCCTATACGGCGGTATAGCTTCCCATTCTCTTCTCAGTAATCGGGGTTCTTAGCGGGTTCCTTCTGGCGAAGCATCTTGGTGATCCATTTGCAGGCATGGTCCTGCATTTGCACTTGCCTCAGAGTGGCTAGTGGCTGACGAGATAGTGCGTCGGCAACCAGGCTCTGTCTTGAAAGGTCGGATGAAAAACAAAATAATATTCGGAACTATTTATGTATGAGACGTCATAGCAAAAAGGAATTCATTCTATTTTCTCCATCGTATACACATATGTGTAATTCGAGACAATGCAAATTTTATTATAATGTTTCAACAGGATCATTTAAGCGTGCGTCGTATACACCGAGATCATGTAAACAGTGATATAGATTACGTGATTCCTGGCCCTTCTGTCTGGGGGTCGAATAATGCGTTGGGTAGTCTCAATTCTCTCCCGAACATTAGTTGCGCTGGAGAATATTTTGTCGATTCCGACGTGCAGCTGTTGAAGGCGAGCGTTAACTCTGGTATGTTTTCATCCCACCTAGTCTGGTATTGAGCTTGAGCTATCATTGCTTTTATTGTCCTATTGGTTCGTTCTGTGAATATTTGGCGTATCCCCTGTAAAATGCACATATAAATATATCCGACATATGCAACCAATTGCAAATAAACATATTTAAATGCATTGAAGGGTTATACAACCCAAGGCCAGGTCATAAACCTCAGCCCGAATATGAATCCCTCGCATTTGCACCGCACGCAGAAACTGCAGGTGTCAGCATAAATGCCCCACGAGCGGACCTTACGTATGCATGTGCATATACCTCCGCGCTCCAGACTAAGCGAGCATAGCTATATACTTAAAAATACATAGCTGCCTGTCGCTGCCGCTGTTGGCAGCGCGGCTATCATATTTAGCCTTCGTTAGACCTTAAGTGAATTGATAAAATTAAGAACCAATTTGGAGCTCGGAGCAGTAACAACAGCTGCTCGTTATCATTTAATGACAATTTGTTAAAACTTAAAATGAAGTGACAAATAAAAATTATTATGAACCAAATATCCCGACTAATGACTGGACGATGGTGATGGGAGGATTCGTTAACACTACATGGCGACCGTGACTATATGCAATCTTCGGATGTGAAAAATTTTGCGTGACATCGGTGGACATCAAGAACATCAAGAACGGCAATGAGAAAAAATAATAAAAGAAGCGGTGTGGTAAAAAGGTTGAAAGCCAGGAAGGCTGAGCTGCTAAGATTACTAAACAGCGGTCATCAACTAGAGTGGAGCCACTCGGTGCAAATACATGCCGAGGTGGAACATATAAAGAGAACTCTAAGCGAGAGGAAGGATAAGAAAAACGAGACCACGATTGCACCCACTGCGTCAACCTACGCAATAAAAAATGTTGCGAAAACTGTGAACGTCCAGCCACCACCAGAGAAGAAGGAGATACCGCAACTAAAGAAGAGGTGCCCCAACGACTGCGAGGGACCATTATATTCGCCCTTCTGCGAATACACCTGTGCGGCCTGCACCGGTACCGCCTGAGCTCATAGGCCCCGGACGACAGTAGCAGAATCAACAAGTGTGGGGGGCAGTCCGCCTCCTACGCCAACGAAGGAGCATCAGAAAAGCCAAGACGGCGACGACCAGCTGATGCGAGGGATACCAAAGAAGCCGACAGCGCTTCCTAGAGCGCATTTATTTTTTTTTTACCCATGCCCTGCGTGGCATAATTTTTTTACTTGCATTGCGAAGCAAATTTTTTCATTTATATTATAATCAAATATTGAAAAGTCAAGCGGCTTAAAAGTTGCGTAATTAGCGCATGGCCTAAAAACCATGCAAAACCTTAGGCAGGTTTCCATATGTTAACTTTTGACAAAATTTAAAAATATATATATATGAGCCAAAGCGTATGGCAAATTAGGTATAAAATTAATAAGCCAGATAACATTATTAGAGGAACACCCAACATGGGTCTAGTTGACGTTAAAGAAGTGGATTCCACTGCTAACGTTATAAATAAAATAGAGTCAAAAACCATTAATAATGAATTAACAAACATTTTGCTAGGTATAATTGTATTCATTATGAGCGCAATTATATTGTATAAATTTTACGTATTTCACAATAAATGCGTATCAAAAAGAGCTATAAACAGAAGCCAGGCAAATGATCTGGACAAGATATAAACGCGCTGATAATAATGTCTTGCTAAATGATGTATATCCATGAAATGACGTATAGTCAACCAAATTTTTGAATGAATATATATAAATAAAAAAAAAAAATAAATAAATAAACTTATTACATTTTTTCTCAAATTTTTGCTATAATCATGTCCATTCCACACATAGAGGGTGAAACTCATAAAGAGCGATGAGAACGGGTAACGCAAATAATTTTGGAGTACGACATTACAGGATATTTAGCCAAATATCCAGCGACTTACTATAGGTATAGCATAGTAGAAGAGTCATACAAAAAGATAAGATGTATCAATGAGGAGAAACTGTATCTTCAGGTAAAAAGGGCAATAGAAGCGGGAGATCTAGACTATCCCCTTGATAATCTCCGAGAAAAAACAAACGCAGCATGCAGGTACGGTGAATGCCGAACAGAGAGAGATTTAGCCTTTGAAGCACTAACCCTTAGCAGAAAAGCCTCTTGGTACAGAGCATTTAAAATATATGAGACTATAACACCGATAAGCGATTTAATAATAACATATATGTCAGTGTCTATATTGTAATGGACTGGAGTGAGATATATGAGGAATTAAAGGCAATAAAAATTGAGTTTGATAAGTCATATAAGTCACTGACACAAAACCGTCAAAAAAAACCAGCTACAGTAAAAAGACATACAGGTATATTAGTGGAGTGCTTTAACGAAGCACGAGAACTAATACATGATCAAAGAGATAGGCTAACCAATAATCATTGGTCAAAGGTATCAAAGTACCTAACCAAACTTCGAGCCAACTTAATCTCTATCAAACAAAAGTTTGATCTTGACATATATGTCCCTACTGTCCTCAATACTTCGGCATCCGTTGTAAATAACGACGAGCCAGCAGGCGACGAGGAAGTAGAAGAAGCTGAACAAAAACATATTGAAACTGTTGAACCCGAACAGGGAGAGGCAGAAGTTAAGGATCCTGAAATCGAAGAGTTAGGACAGGAGGAAGAGTTAGAAGGGGAAATAAATTTCGACCCCAAGGTTGAGGAACACGAGTTAATCAACCTCACCATTCCTGCTGTATTTATACCAGAGGAAGAAACAAAAGAGGAATCAGATTCACTGTCCTCTCCTGATATCCTATTAAGCTCGTTGGACACGATAATCAGCATGATGGCGGATCCAGCGGTACAGCGAGCCTATATAAAGGATATATCAAATGCTATACCCGAATTTAATGGACAAAAAATCCATTTGCAAAGATTCGTAACTGCCTTAAGGCTAGTAGACTTAACGAAAGGTAATTTCGAAGAGCTAGCAGTCGAGGTAGTCAAATCGAAGATAGTAGGATCAACCTTATACAAGGTGCAGAATGAGACTACAATCAAATCAATAATCGATAAGCTGAATGCCACAATCGTCGGTGAAACATCCGATGTGGTCAAAGCTAAATTGGCAAAAACCATGCAGAAAGGTAAAACTGCTGAAAAATTTACCAATGAAATTGACAGCCTACGAAAGCTACTCGAAGCTGCATATATTGATGAGGGCTTATCAGCCGAACATGCTGACAAATTCAGCACAAAGGAAGCCATCGCCACAATGGTCAAAAATTGTGAACATGGCCGACTTAAGACAATATTGGAAGCAGGCAATTTCTCAACTATGAATGAAGCCGTCACCAAGTACATACATTGCAGTACCGAAATGACAGGCAATGCCAATAACATATTATACACTCAGAGAAATAACAACTATCGTGGTAATAATTATAGAAATAATTACCGCGGTAGGAATAATAATAGAGGTAATTATCAAAACAACGGATATTACCAGAACAGCGGATATAACCATAACAATGGTTATAACCGAAACAATAATAATCAAAGTAATAATCAGAATAATTATTATTACAGGAATAACAACCGTAATGGAAACAACCGCGGTAATGGAAATAACCGTGGGGGAAACAACAACGGTCAATCCCATAACGGCAATAACAATAATAACAATGTCCGACAAGTCCAAGGGAACTCGGGAAACCAACAGAACCCTTAGGATGTTTAGAGCCACCAATCAGCTCAATAAACACAATCAACCTTAATCTAAGTATTTTTGTAAAAATTAATAATGAAAGAACAAGCAAATCTTATACTCTATTGCTTGATAATGGTGCAGACATATCTATATTAAAAGAAAACATAGATCAATTCGAGCATGTCAATTATAAAATTCACACCCAGATATCGGCGAGGGAACAATTTCTTCAAAAGGCTTAGCCTCAATAGAACTCACTACAGGCAAATACATAATTCCACACGATTTCTATTTAGTCAATCAAAATTTCTCAATACCTAGTGATGGCATACTAGGATTAGACTTCATAAAAAAATATAATTGCCAACTAGATTTCACTCAGAGTGGCGACTCACTGATTCTTCGCCCAAATAACTTGAATTATCCAATTAAAATACAAATACTTCATACCTGTGAAAATAATGCCACAGTACTCCCAGCTCGTTCCGAAGTTGTCCGTGAAATACAAATTCCCTCAGTACAAAATCAAATTCTGATATTAAATCAAGAAATTGAGGAAGGAATTTATATCGCAAATACGATATCCCATCACACAAACACTTATGTCCGTATAATAAACACAACAAACACAAATAAAATTGTAAATTTAAATAAAATCAAATACGAAACCCTAAACAATTACGATATAATAAACGAAAGTAACGAAGGAAGAGATGAATTCGTTATGGAAAAGTTTACTAAAAATTTCCCGCCTTTGTTTAAAAACCAATTAAAAGATTTATGTACCAGATATACAGATATATTCGGACTGGAAACCGAATCGATAACAACTAATAATTTTTACAAGCAAAGACTTAGAATGAAGGATGATGAACCCGTATATATTAAGAATTATAGAAATCCTCACAGCCAAGTACAAAAAATTCAAGCCCAAGTTCAAAAATTAATAGATGATAACATAGTTGAACCATCAGTCTCAGCTTACAATAGCCCACTTTTATTAGTTCCGAAGAAGTCCCTTCCGGGATCTGATACGAAAAAAATGGCGATTAGTAATTGACTATTGTCAGATTAACAAAAAACTCTTGTCTGACAAATTTCCGCTCCCTAGAATTGATGACATTCTAGATCAACTAGGTAGAGCAAAATACTTCTGATGCCTTGACTTAATGTCAGGTTTTCACCAAATTGAACTTGAAAAAAGTTCCAGGGATATAACGTCATTTTCAACGAGCAATGGCTCGTATCGCTTCACGCGGTTACCATTTGGCTTAAAAATAGCCCCAAATTCATTCCAGAGAATGATGACTATCGCCTTCTCCGGATAAGAACCGTCACAGGCATTTCTTTATATGGATGATTTAATAGTTGTAGGATGTTCCGAGAAACATATGCTCAAGAACTTAACTGATGTCTTTGAGAAATGTAGGCAACATAACTTAAAGCTACATCCTGAAAAATGTTCATTTTTCATGCATGAAGTCACATTTTTGGGACATTTTTTGGGACATGCACTGATAAAGGAATCTTGCCCGACGACAAAAAATATGACGTCATTCAAAATTATCCAGTCCCACACGATGCGGACAGTCCTAGAAGATTCGTTGCATTTTGCAATTATTATAGAAGATTTATAAAGAACTTCGCTGAATACTCCCGTCACATAACACGATTATGTAAAAAAGATGTAAAATTCGAATGGACAACTGATTGTCAAAACGCATTCGATCATCTTAAATCAGCCTTAATAAATCCAACTCTGTTGCAATACCCCGATTTTAGCAAAGAATTTTGTATAATCACAGATGCGAGCAAAGACGCTTGTGGAGCAGTCCTAACTCAAAATAAAAACGGACTACAGCTTCCAGTTGCATACGCATCAAGATCCTTCACAAAAGGAGAAAGCAACAAAAGCACTACAGAACAAGAGTTAGCAGCTATTCATTGGGCAATAACTCATTTCAGACCATATATTTATGGTAGACACTTCACTGTCAAAACAGATCTCAGGGCACTTACCTATTTATTCTCAATGGTAAACCCTAGTTCAAAACTAACACGTATGAGGCTTGAGTTAGAGGAATATGATTTTACGGTAGAATACCTGAAGGGGAAAGATAATTTTGTAGCTGATGCGTTATCAAGAATAACCATCAAAGAATTACAGAATATTACTGGCAATATACTAAAAGTCACTACGAGAAATCATAGTAAACAGAAAACTTCCTGCGCAGGAAATAAATATGAAAAAGTAGATTTGCCACCGCAAAGTCTTACTAATGCTTCTAAGCCCGACGTATACGAAGTCATTGTAAATGACGAGGTACGAAAAGTAGTGACCTTGCGAATAACAGACTCTCTATGTTTACTAAAACAAGGGATAAAAGTTATAGCAAGAATTGATGTTAGCGATATGTACACCAATGGAACCCTTGACATAGGTCAGTTCTTCCAAAGGCTTGAAAAAGAAGCCGGTATACACAATATCAGCCAACTCAAAGTGGCACCGAGCGAAAAGATCTTTGATACAATCTCAATAGAATCTTTTAAAATTATGGGCAATAAATTATTACAATCTCTAAGAGTAGCGCTACTCAAGCCGGTGACCCTATTATCAAATGTTGATAAAAATAAAGAAGCAATACTGTTTACATTTCATGACGATCCAATACAAGGAGGTCACACTGGCATTACAAAAACCTTGGCCAAGGTCCAGGGACACTACTACTGGAAAAATATGTCTAAGGACATAAAAGAGTACATAAGAAAATGTCCAAAATGCCAAAAGTCTAAAACGACTAAAAATACAAAGACTCCATTAACAATTACAGACACCCCAATAAATGCATTCGACAGAGTGATAGTGGATACTGTTGGTCCGCTTCCAAAATCAGAACATGGTAAGGAATATGTAGTCACTTTAATATGTGATTTAACAAAATATTTAGTAGCCATACCAGTTTCAAACAAAAACGCAACAACTGTCGCAAAAGCAATATTCGAATCTTTTATTCTGAAGTACGGTCCAATGAAGACGTTCATTACGGACATGGGAACAGAATATAAGAACTCTATTATAAATGACCTGTGCAAATATTTAAAAATTAAAAATATAACATCTTCAGCACACCACCACCAGACAGTCGGAACAATAGAAAGAAGCCATAGAACTTTAAACGAGTATATACGATCTTACATATCGGTATATAAAACCGATTGGGACGTTTGGCTTCAATATTTTGTCTTTTGTTTCAACACGACCCTCTCTATGGCACATAATTATTGTCCATATGAATTAGTTTTTGGTAAGACAAGTAATCTACCAAAACACTTTAATAGTATAGATACCATAGAACCTATATATAATATAGATGACTACGCTAAGGAGAGTAAGTATAGATTAGAAGTAGCCTATAAAAGAGCTAGAATTATGTTAGAGGAAAATAAGAATAGAAATAAATTACTATACGATCAGAAGGTAAGGGATATAAGTATATCCGTGGGTGATCAGGTTTTATTAACAAATGAAACTGGTCATAAATTAGATTTTAAATATATAGGCCCCTATGAGGTAGAACATATAGGAGATAGGGATAACATAACAATAATAAATAATAAAAATAAAAAACAAATAGTACATAAAGATAGATTAAAACAATTCATTTCATAATCAATTTTTCTATTTTCATATATATATATCATTCATGGAAATACATGAAATAAACACAAAAAAAAAAAAAGAAAAACAATAAAATAATAATAATAATAAAAATCGAAAAACTCAAAACAAAAAAAAAATATAATACCTTTAAAATACATAATTATATACTAGAAAATAACTTCATTATATTACGTTATTTTTCAAAAGGAGGGAGCTGTAATATGCACATATAAATATATCCGACATACGCAACCAATTGCAAATAAACATATTTAAATGCATTGAAGGGTTATACAACCCAAGGCCAGGTCATAAACCTCAGCCCGAATATGAATCCCTCGTTGCGCATTTGCACCGCACGCAGAAAGTGCAGGTGTCAGCATAAATGCCCCACGAGCGGACCTTACGTATGCATGTGCATAAATTATGTTTTAAGTGTATCTCCGCACTGTCCCTCGCCGCGGTCAGTTGTTTCCGGGGTAGGGGGCGATGACTCAGCCGTCGCTGGCTGCTGTTGTGTATGAGCTGGGCGGTTGCCGCTGGCTCTTCTTTCCTTTCCAATTTAGGAAGATTATGTTGGGAGTAACTAACTCTGTTGCTAACGGCCCTTAAGGCGCGCTAACCAATATCAAAGAATAAAATAAGTTTACGGCGAATGCCGGAGTTTATGTTCAAGTGTTTTATTTGATTTCTGAATTAAAACTAAAGACAAAGAAATATACGTAAGCTGAGTGCGGCCGGCAAGCCGACCGCTCGTGTAGCCAAAATGCTGACACTAGCAAAATCAACATAACTCACCATACCGTGCACCAATAAGAATCAGGCCCGGCCCCTAAAGATGTTTATGCTGATTCTGCAATTAAACACTAGGGTGATCCAATAATCACCCAAGATATGTACCGACTTATAACTACTCCTTAACGGTGTTAACAACTCTCCCCTTAGAAATATGATCGTCCTCGGTCATCTGGAATTTATCGACGACTTGTTGGATTTCCCGCGCGTCTCGTCTCCTCCTCAGCATCATGATGAGTAGGAAGGAGCAGCTGATGAGAAGACTGGCTCCCACGCCGGCCGCGAACCAGATGTCAGTAGTTCCCGCCGATCTCACTTCCTCCTTGAGCCCTTGGATGACCTCCAAGTTTTGGTTGTTAATCCTCTGGAGAAGTGGCATGCTTAGCGTGGGGTCGTGGCCGATGATGTTGAGTAACGGGGATGCCGCCATGCCCGGAGTCTTTCTTATGGCTTCACGTTGGTTTGAGTATTTGGTGCCATTGATGAAAGCCACTCGCTCAAACGTGATGAGATGCGAGCCGTTGGTGGCTATTTCAGGGCCGTCGTCAGTGCTGACTTTAGCTGGGCAATCGTTAATTATTATTACTCCGTCGTCCACCAACGTGATGGGGTTTAGGTGGCTGGCTTGTGTCTCGCATAGTGCGGTATTCCCCGCGTGTAGGCCTCGAGCGCAAGTGTCATGGGCCGCAAGCTTGCAAAACGATGCGTAAGTTGTTGGTACGCAATCGGTGACCGCTAAGACGTCGCTATTGCATTCGGCTACTGTATTCTCCTTCAATTGCAGGATGGTATGTCGATGTGATACGGGGAAGATTGTGACCTTTTTACAAGTAGTTTTAATCTTAGGGTATGCGATTAGCACATGGATTATACTATCGGACTGAAGGACTCTAATGTTAGACGCCTCTAGTAAGCTAATGATGGGGACTTCTGTGGGGTGATCAACAAATACAGACTTCAAATCATTCTGGTTGAAAATTGCTGGGTTTATTATGTTGGCCTTTGCAAGCGTGACTGTAAGCATTACATTTTGAATCTCGGTTATTAGTATTCTATTTCTGGCCAAAAGTACCTCGTACAGGTGAGAAGTGTCAACTATATTATTTCGTTCGGCCTTGATTATTTTATTAACGGCCTCTGTTAATTCATTAATTTTATTCTGTGTCTCTGTATTTATTACAGCCTGTCGGTTATTTGAATCAATTAGGCGTGCCTCGGAAATTTTTAGCATATCAAAATCGGCTGCATCAGGTGTACCCGCAATTACCTTGAGTGCGGTGCCTAGGAAGTCTAGGCTCCTGGCCATCCTATGGTGTATTTTTAAAACAGACAATAAACTTCTAACATGTTCGGTGTCGACGTCTAACAATTTTTTCATATGAGACTGTGGGAATAAATCGGACAACCTAATAGTTTCTTCTACTATAATTGAAAATTCGGACAAATTACTTGAATGTCTAAGCAAATTTCTATGTTCCCATACCAACGCAATTCCGTCCGTGATTGGGATATACTGAGCGTGCGAATAGTCCGTAATCCTAGCGTTAACCATAGTTAACGTTATCATAAAAATTCCCGCGATCCTGTAAGAAGGCGAAAGGTAAAACCTACTATGAATAAAATGGAGTAAGTGTACTAATGTGTAGTGTGTACGAAAATAAAGTAAAAAATGTAAAAAGGTTGAGGGATACTTTTTAACTAAGGTTGTCCTTGTGGACCACCCTCCCTCTAATGAGAACAGACGTTCCCATGTCTGCTTGTACACGCTCTTCTGTGTACAGTGCGGTTAGTTTATTTCCTAACCTTTTGTTATTTTTGAGGTATACTTTTTCTCCTACCTCAAAAATTCTGTTCTGTCTAGTAGGGTTGCACCTATCTAGATTGGCCTGTTGTGCCTTTTTAATATTATTTATTATTGCCAATTTCTGTTCGGCATTGGCTGAGTGCAAGGCCTATATGGGTGGCAGCCCTGTCACTGAATGTATAGTCTTGTTATATTCTACCGTGGCTCTCATAATAAGCTCTACGGTATCGTCGACCTTTTGATCGATTTTCATGCACCTAGCTATCTCAGTTAGGGTACTGTGGAATCGCTCCACTTGCCCGTTCGAGCTGCTGTGTAGGGGGGGTGCGTTAACAATGTCAATGTTATATTGGTTTTTCAATAATGAGGTTATAGTCTCCGAGTTAAAAGACGCCTCATTATCGCAATATATGGTTTTAATGTTAGGGAAAAAATTTATTAGCTGTAATATAGGGCTGCGCACATCGACTATGGCCCTAGAAAGCAATGGCTGTACTACAGCGAATTTTGAAAATTTATCTACACAGGTTAAAAAAAGCCTCTTATCGGTAGAGTATATGTCTATATGCAGCATTTCGCCAGCATATGAGGGGGTTGGCGTGACACCCAACTCCTGCTTCTTGGGATGTCTGTTGTACTTCCCCTTGGTGCATGTCTTGCAGTTTAAAACCACTTCGTTGGCGAGTTTGGACATATTAGGAAAATAGTAATCCTGAAGGATTTGCTTGACATTTTCCTGGGCTGCCCTGTGAGCGCGGTTGTGTTCGCAGGTAATTATTTCTTTCTGTTCATTTGCATCCGTGATGTCGTTCACGAATTTTTTGCAGTGCCAGAACTTGGTTGCCGGGAATTCGGTCACCAAGGCATGTTGGATGCATGCTAATGCGGAGAGATCGCAGTAAATGGCATTTACAACATCTGCGTTCACTACCTTTTTGACCAATCCGAACAGTGAGTCCTTGTTATTGAATTGGATTATGTGTCGGTTTTTGGTCCCGAAAACTATGAAGTGTCGCCGTAAAGGTTGCTCTGCTTCCTCTAGGATTATTTGGTTCCTGTAGCAGTTTACCGGCTTATCGGTGGATTCGACCGTGTAGGTCAAGGACAGTTCACTGTGAATAGTGGCTACATCAGATTGAGGTTCGTTCTGCATAGCGTTTATGTTTTGCCGTGACAAAGCGTCGGCAACGAAATTTTCCTTTCCGGGCTTGTAGAATAGCTTGGCATTATGTTCTTCGATGAAAGCTTTCCATCGTTTAATTTTTGCATTAGTATTTAGCTCGGATACGGCGAAAGTAAGAGGTTGATGGTCCGTAAAAATTCGGATCTCTTTTGTGCCGTATAGGTAATTTTGTAATTTTCCTATGGCCCAAACAATTGCCAATAATTCTCTTTCGTTGGTTGCATAATTGAGCTCGCAGTCTTTCAACGTGCGAGATATCATTGTGGTAGGCCTGCCTTTTTGGGACAGTACTGCACCAATACCGCTTGCTGAGGCATCGGTGGTTAAATCGAATGGAAGTTTGAAATCCGGATACGTTAGTATCACATCTTCTGATGACAAAATGTCTCGCAGGCGCATGAACGCTCTGCGTTGGGACTCATCAAATTCGATAGCAACCTTTTTTGACATGTGTTTGCTAACAGTGCCATTCTCTCCCTTGAGTATGGAGGTAAGTGGTCTAGCTATGGTAGCGAAGTCTTTAACAAAACTTCTGTAGTAACTGGCCAACCCTAGAAAAGACCTGAGACTGAACAAATTTTTTGGTTCAGTGTATTCCTGGATGGTTTTTACCTTTTCCGGGTCTGTTTTAGCTCCGTTTGATGTAACGATAAAGCCTAAAAATTCAATGCTTTCTTTGAAGAATTTGGTTTTTTCTGGTGCCACTCTCATGTTGGCTTCGCACAGGCTTTTTAGGACTGTGTCAATGTGTGTAACGTGGTCTGCGGCATTTTCGGAGAAGATTATCACGTCGTCTACATAGACGTAACAAATTTTCCCGATCTGTTCCCGCAGTACGTCGTCAATTGCCCTTTGAAAGATGCTTCCCGCATTTTTCAGTCCAAAGGGTAGACGGCAAAATTCATACTTTCCTCCGTTTATGGAGAAAGCTGTTTTTTCACGGTCTTTTTCTGCCAGATAAATCTGGTGGTACCCCGATTTTAAGTCTAGGGTAGTAAAAAATTTTGCCTTTCCTAGGTTCGCTAGAATCATAGGAATGCTTGGCATAGGGTAACGGTCGGCGGAGGTTCGTTCATTCAGTTTCCGGAAATCGATCACCAGCCGTTTTTTCTTGTTGCCATCCGCATCAATTCCCTTTTTGTCAACAACCCATGTCGGGCTGTTAAATGGGGACCTAGAGGGCCGGATAATGCCATCCTTTAACAGCTGTTTGATTTCTGTGTTAACAAAATCAGCTGCTCCCATGGGATAAGGGTATAGCTTGGAATATACGGGTTCGTTAGTCTCCGTACGAATTGTGGCAATGATCGAGGTGTTAAAAGGTAGCGCCTCGTTAGAGTGCGAAAACACTTGTTTCCTCTTAAGGATCATTTTTTTAAACTCAGCTTTCACTGAACTTGGGACTATTAAGTCATCGATATTTGTGAAGTTCACGTTATCGCACTCATGGTATTTGAGTTGTTCAGATATGTTTCCATACCTGATTACGCTGTTACGTAAATCTAATGCCGCTCCGGCCTGCGTTAGCAAGTCGAAACCTATTATGGCATCAAAGGTCTTGATGGTATCAAGTAAAAAGAATTGAGCCTTTTGGCCGAATATGTGCATAAAGCATTTTTTTCTGATCTGACTGGAGCCATGAATGGAACTCACAGTGAATGGGGAGTCGGCAGGCATTATGTTCTTCAGCTCCTTTAGGGGCTTTACATAACTTTTTGCCGCTCCAGTGTCAATGAGGATTTTTATAGTTCTCCCCGCCAGCCTTCGTTCAATGAACGGCAAGCGGGACCTTCCTCTAAAAAATTGACGATGTCATTACCGTCGAATGAGTCATTGTCATCATCAATTGCATTTAGTGCGGCTATGGCCGCGTTTTCGTAGTCTTGAGTATCATCCGCGTTTGCGGTTTTCTCAACATTGTTAACCCACTGGCGCCTTTGGCCAGTCATTCTTTCTGAAGAGTTTGGTCTTTTTGAGCCCTGCGTATTTTGGTATTGGGGGTTGTTTCCCTGTCTAAAGCCTGTAGGATGTCGGAATTTAGAAGATGACGGATTAATATCCATAGGTTCTGGTGGTTGATTTGTTTTACCCTGATCTACCCAGTTCTCTTGTTTACGCCATGAATCATTGTTTTGATATTTGTTTGGCTTTTTTTTTTTAAAATGGGGATTTATTTCTGGTCCGCGGTCGGCATCAGATTTTTTCCCTTGCTTCTCGGGCGCTAGGTGTTGGCCCTTGTGAAAATCAGTATTCTGATTTCTTTGTTCAGCTACCTTGGCATATGTGGCCGCGAACATACTTCGTTCAATGCTGGCCTCTGCCTCCCTAGCTAATGCCAGTGCTGCTGGCAGGTCTTTTGGCTGTGCTGGGAACACAACAGCCCTTAGTGATTTTTTTAGACCGGAAATGAATACGTGTAGGGCGTCAGCCCTAACTTCTGTATTGAGTAATGCAGCCCTTTCGTCGTCATGTGTCATGACAATTTTGTTAGTAACGAGGGTCAATCTTCGTTCGACCTCATCGTAGTACTGCATTAATGTTTGGTCGCCCTGTCGGACCGACTCAAGTCCCTGCCGTAATAGGCGCAAAGATGTTTTATCTGCGTAAGAGCAGTCTAGTCTGGCTATTATGGCATTAAAATTAAGCACTGTATTATACGAAACTAGGAGCGCGCGAGCTGGACCCTTAATTTTGTTTCTAATAATTGTAACAGCTTGGAACTGCTCGGGACTGCCCACATACTTTTCGAACAACTCATAGGCATCGGTGGCGGATTGCCTCCATGCCACGTACTCGTCTTGTATTCCAGTAAAATCTGGAATTGACTTCACTACATGTAATGGTATATCGCATTTTGGTGCGTTTGGTACTACCGCTACCCTTTGGTAGGATTCTACTTCTGGCGCTTCTACACGCAAACTCTGAAGCTGTTCATTAACGGCATGTATTTGACTCGCGAATGCGGCTTTGAGCCTCAGTTCTTGATTAGCTAATTCGGCCTGAATTAATGCTTCTACTTGTGACGCGTTCATTGTTTCTGCGTTATTTTCTAGTTCTGCCTCTGTAGGTTGATATTCACGGGGCCCTTCGGCTAACTCTTCTTCACTATCACTATCAAATTCACGTTTAGCTTCCCTATACGGGTCAGGAAAACTCATAAGGCCACTAATTGGTTGACACTAAACACAAATTTTTGGGAGGCCGAATGTTTTAATTCGACAAAATAAATTTTATATATAGTGATTTTATTAATAATAAATATTAATAACCGAAAAAATGTTATTTAAAGACGGAAAATATTTTTTCACTTTATTATTATGTCACATTTGCAGCTGCTTTATTTAAATCGTATGTTTTTTGATTTTTGGGTAAATAAATTTTAGGGATTCTTATATATTTTTTCCCTATATGTTTGTTTGAAGTTTAACTGTATAGGTGTTGGTCAGCCCACTTACATATTTTGGGGTTGTAGATTCTTTATTAACATTGGGCGCCAATTATGTTTTAAGTGTATCTCCGCACTGTCCCTCGCCGCGGTCAGTTGTTTCCGGGGTAGGGGGCGATGACTCAGCCGTCGCTGGCTGCTGTTGTGTATGAGCTGGGCGGTTGCCGCTGGCTCTTCTTTCCTTTCCAATTTAGGAAGATTATGTTGGGAGTAACTAACTCCGTTGCTAACGGCCCTTAAGGCGCGCTAACCAATATCAAAGAATAAAATAAGTTTACGGCGAATGCCGGAGTTTATGTTCAAGTGTTTTATTTGATTTCTGAATTAAAACTGAAGACAAAGAAATATACGTAAGCTGAGTGCGGCCGGCAAGCCGACCGCTCGTGTAGCCAAAATGCTGACACTAGCAAAATCAACATAACTCACCATACCGTGCACCAATAAGAATCAGGCCCGGCCCCTAAAGATGTTTATGCTGATTCTGCAATTAAACACTAGGGTGATCCAATAATCACCCAAGATATGTACCGACTTATAACTACTCCTTAACGGTGTTAACACATATACCTCCGCGCTCCAGACTAAGCGAGCATAGCTATATACTTAAGAATACATAGCTGCCTCTCGCTGCCGCTGTTGGCAGCGCGGCTATCATATTTAGCCTTCGTTAGACTTTAAGTGAATTGATAAAATTAAGAACCAATTTGGAGCTCGGAGCAGTAACAACAGCTGCTCGTTATCATTTAATGACAATTTGTTAAAACTTAAAATGAAGTGACAAATAAAAATTATTATGAACCAAATATCCCGACTAATGACTGGACGATGGTGATGGGAGGATTCGTTAACACTACATGGCGACCGTGACTATATGCAATCTTCGGATGTGAAAAATTTTGCGTGACATCGGTGGACATCAAGAACATCAAGAACGGCAATGAGAAAAAATAATAAAAGAAGCGGTGTGGTAAAAAGGTTGAAAGCCAGGAAGGCTGAGCTGCTAAGATTACTAAACAGCGGTCATCAACTAGAGTGGAGCCACTCGGTGCAAATACATGCCGAGGTGGAACATATAAAGAGAACTCTAAGCGAGAGGAAGGATAAGAAAAACGAGACCACGATTGCACCCACTGCGTCAACCTACGCAATAAAAAATGTTGCGAAAACTGTGAACGTCCAGCCACCACCAGAGAAGAAGGAGATACCGCAACTAAAGAAGAGGTGCCCCAACGACTGCGAGGGACCATTATATTCGCCCTTCTGCGAATACACCTGTGCGGCCTGCACCGGTACCGCCTGAGCTCATAGGCCCCGGACGACAGTAGCAGAATCAACAAGTGTGGGGGGCAGTCCGCCTCATACGCCAACGAAGGAGCATCAGAAAAGCCAAGACGGCGACGACCAGCTGATGCGAGGGATACCAAAGAAGCCGACAGCGCTTCCTAGAGCGCATTTATTTTTTTTTACCCATGCCCTGCGTGGCATAATTTTTTTACTTGCACTGCGATGCACATTTTTTCATTTATATTATAATCAAATATTGAAAAGTCAAGCGGCTTAAAAGTTGCGTAATTAGCGCATGGCCTAAAAACCATGCAAAACCTTAGGCAGGTATTTGGTTACAGGAATTTTACTACCTGATACGGCTCGTCGTACTTTTCTGCGAGCTTGGCTGCGAAGCCCTCGGCGGCGTTTGATAACGCATGCCGGCGCATTAGGACTTGGGAGCCCAATGCTGGCCTCCAGTCCAATCGTCGGAGATTATAGTGTCTGCCTTGCTCGGCAGTGGCACGTTCTGCGTTACTTCTGTCGACTTCAAAGATTTCCTGTAGCTGCTGGTCCCATGTGTGCTGCGGTTCTTCTCCCAGGTATTGGGCAATCATTGTTTTTAGTGTCCTGTTTGCCCTCTCCGTAGGGTTCTGGCAGGGAGTGTAAGGCGCTGTGAACTTGAGTTCTATACCCAGGGTCTTACAGAATCGCTGAAACGCTCTAATTGTGAACTGAGTCCCGTTGTCACAAACTAGAGCTCTCGGGATTCCGAAGCGGCTGAGTATGCGCTCCCTGAACGCACGTTCGAGATACGGCACGGTGGCTCGCCGCAAAGGTATCACCTCGACCCACTTGCTAAACTAGTCTAGAAACACGAGCAGGACCGTGTTTCCCTGCTTGGACCGTGGTAGTGGCCTAAGTGTCCAGCCGTTGGATGATCGTGGCATTCCTCCAGCACCCTTCGGCGCGAGTTTGCTCCGAATCAAAGCTTCCAGGCCGTGTAATCTTCCTGTTCCGGACCCGGGCCTGTACGGCGGTATAGCTTCCCATTCTCTTCTCAGTAATCGGGGTTCTTAGCGGGTTCCTTCTGGCGAAGCATCTTGGTGATCCATTTGCAGGCATGGTCCTGCATTTGCACTTGCCTCAGAGTGGCTAGTGGCTGACGAGATAGTGCGTCGGCGACCAGGCTCTGTCTTGAAAGGTCGGATGAAAAACAAAATAATATTCGGAACTATTTATGTATAAGACGTCATAGCAAAAAGGAATTCATTCTATTTTCTCCATCGTATACACATATGTGTAATTCGAGACAATGCAAATTTTATTATAATGTTTCAACAGGATCATTTAAGCGTGCGTCGTATACACCGAGATCATGTAAACAGTGATATAGATTACGTGATTCCTGGCCCTTCTGTCTGGGGGTCGAATAATGCGTTGGGTAGTCTCAATTCTCTCCCGAACATTAGTTGCGCTGGAGAATATTTTGTCGATTCCGACGTGCTGCTGTTGAAGGCGAGCGTTAACTCTGGTATGTTTTCATCCCACCTAGTCTGGTATTGAGCTTGAGCTATCATTGCTTTTATTGTCCTATTGGTTCGTTCTGTGAATATTTGGCGTATCCCCTGTAAAATGCACATATAAATATATCCGACATATGCAACCAATTGCAAATAAACATATTTAAATGCATTGAAGGGTTATACAACCCAAGGCCAGGTCATAAACCTCAGCCCGAATATGAATCCCTCGCATTTGCACCGCACGCAGAAACTGCAGGTGTCAGCATAAATGCCCCACGAGCGGACCTTACGTATGCATGTGCATATACCTCCGCGCTCCAGACTAAGCGAGCATAGCTATATACTTAAGAATACATAGCTGCCTGTCGCTGCCGCTGTTGGCAGCGCGGCTATCATATTTAGCCTTCGTTAGACCTTAAGTGAATTGATAAAATTAAGAACCAATTTGGAGCTCGGAGCAGTAACAACAGCTGCTCGTTATCATTTAATGACAATTTGTTAAAACTTAAAATGAAGTGACAAATAAAAATTATTATGAACCAAATATCCCGACTAATGACTGGACGATGGTGATGGGAGGATTCGTTAACACTACATGGCGACCGTGACTATATGCAATCTTCGGATGTGAAAAATTTTGCGTGACATCGGTGGACATCAAGAACATCAAGAACGGCAATGAGAAAAAATAATAAAAGAAGAGGTGTGGTAAAAAGGTTGAAAGCCAGGAAGGCTGAGCTGCTAAGATTACTAAACAGCGGTCATCAACTAGAGTGGAGCCACTCGGTGCAAATACATGCCGAGGTGGAACATATAAAGAGAACTCTAAGCGAGAGGAAGGATAAGAAAAACGAGACCACGATTGCACCCACTGCGTCAACCTACGCAATAAAAAATGTTGCGAAAACTGTGAACGTCCAGCCACCACCAGAGAAGAAGGAGATACCGCAACTAAAGAAGAGGTGCCCCAACGACTGCGAGGGACCATTATATTCGCCCTTCTGCGAATACACCTGTGCGGCCTGCACCGGTACCGCCTGAGCTCATAGGCCCCGGACGACAGTAGCAGAATCAACAAGTGTGGGGGGCAGTCCGCCTCATACGCCAACGAAGGAGCATCAGAAAAGCCAAGACGGCGACGACCAGCTGATGCGAGGGATACCAAAGAAGCCGACAGCGCTTCCTAGAGCGCATTTATTTTTTTTTACCCATGCCCTGCGTGGCATAATTTTTTTACTTGCACTGCGATGCACATTTTTTCATTTATATTATAATCAAATATTGAAAAGTCAAGCGGCTTAAAAGTTGCGTAATTAGCGCATGGCCTAAAAATCATGCAAAACCTTAGGCAGGTTTCCATATGTTAACTTTTGACAAAATTTAAAAATATATATATATGAGCCAAAGCTAGCGGGTGACCAGGTCCTTGAGCCGGACGATATTTGGTTACAGGAATTTTACTACCTGATACGGCTCGTCGTACTTTTCTGCGAGCTTGGCTGCGAAGCCCTCGGCGGCGTTTGATAACGCATGCCGGCGCATTAGGACTTGGGAGCCCAATGCTGGCCTCCAGTCCAATCGTCGGAGATTATAGTGTCTGCCTTGCTCGGCAGTGGCACGTTCTGCGTTACTTCTGTCGACTTCAAAGATTTCCTGTAGCTGCTGGTCCCATGTGTGCTGCGGTTCTTCTCCCAGGTATTGGGCAATCATTGTTTTTAGTGTATGCTGACACCTGCAGTTTCTGCGTGCGGTGCAAATGCGAGGGATTCATATTCGGGCTGAGGTTTATGACCTGGCCTTGGGTTGTATAACTCTTCAATGCATTTAAATATGTTTATTTGCAATTGGTTGCATATGTCGGATATATTTATATGTGCATATTACAGGGGATACGCCAAATATTCACAGAACGAACCAATAGGACAATAAAAGCAATGATAGCTCAAGCTCAATACCAGACTAGGTGGGATGAAAACATACCAGAGTTAACGCTCGCCTTCAACAGCAGCACGTCGGAATCGACAAAATATTCTCCAGCGCAACTAATGTTCGGGAGATAATTGAGACTACCCAACGCATTATTCGACCCCCAGACAGAAGGGCCAGGAATCACGTAATCTATATCACTGTTTACATGATCTCGGTGTATACGACGCACGCTTAAATGATCCTGTTGAAACATTATAATAAAATTTGCATTGTCTCGAATTACACATATGTGTATACGATGGAGAAAATAGAATGAATTCCTTTTTGCTATGACGTCTCATACATAAATAGTTCCGAATATTATTTTGTTTTTCATCCGACCTTTCAAGACAGAGCCTGGTCGCCGACGCACTATCTCGTCAGCCACTAGCCACTCTGAGGCAAGTGCAAATGCAGGACCATGCCTGCAAATGGATCACCAAGATGCTTCGCCAGAAGGAACCCGCTAAGAACCCCGATTACTGAGAAGAGAATGGGAAGCTATACCGCCGTATAGGCCCGGGTCCGGAACAGGAAGATTACACGCCCTGGAAGCTTTGATTCGGAGCAAACTCGCACAGAAGGGTGCTGGAGGAATGCCACGATCATCCAACGGCTGGACACTTAGGCCACTACCACGGTCCAAGCAGGGAAACACGGTCCTGCTCGTGTTTCTAGACTAGTTTAGCAAGTGGGTCGAGGTGATACCTTTGCGGCGAGCCACCGTGCCGTATCTCGAACGTGCGTTCAGGGAGCGCATACTCAGCCGCTTCGGAATCCCGAGAACTCTAGTTCACTCAGTTCACAATTAGAGCGTTTCAGCGATTCTGTAAGACCCTGGGTATAGAACTCCAGTTCACAGCGCCTTACACTCCCTGCCAGAACCCTACGGAGAGGGCAAACAGGACACTAAAAACAATGATTGCCCAATACCTGGGAGAAGAACCGCAGCACACATGGGACCAGCAGCTACAGGAAATCTTTGAAGTCGACAGAAGTAACGCAGAACGTGCCACTGCCGAGCAAGGCAGACACTATAATCTCCGACGATTGGACTGGAGGCCAGCATTGGGCTCCCAAGTCCTAATGCGCCGGCATGCGTTATCAAACGCCGCCGAGGGCTTCGCAGCCAAGCTCGCAGAAAAGTACGACGAGCCGTATCAGGTAGTAAAATTCCTGTAACCAAATATCGTCCGGCTCAAGGACCTGGTCACCCGCTAGCGCCGCACGGCCAGCATCAACTTTCTTAAACCCTACCACCGTCCCAACGACGACGACGAAAACAACGGCAATGACCACGCCAGCGTGAACAATGGCACCGGCAACGCCAAGACCAACGACGAAGAGGCCCACCACGGCGCTGAGAAAAGTTCCGCCACCTAGGAAACCGTCAGCTGCCATGTCAGAGGCACCACCGCGTCATGGGGGCCACTTGGTGATGGGCATGCCCGTCCAACGTCCAAACCCCCGCCGGGGGACGCAGCCACTAAGGGTACGCGGAGTACCAGCCTTCTGACATGAAAGGGCTACAAACGAGAGTGTAACTCCACGCCCCGCGAATTTCAAAATCACCTCGGAGCCCGCCCGGGCAATGTAAACAAACTGCAAGGTTGCCAGATCGGCCATCCGTCGATCGATTACTTTTAATCGATAGCCGTCACCATAAATTTTCGGGATCGGGCAGCACCATCAGCAAAAACTCTTTTCATTTCAACCCGCGAAACTTGAAGATCATGGATAGACCAGTGCCGCCGTTGGTGCTCATCGGGGCCCCGGCGCCTAACACCGTCCCACCACCGCCCGGACCAGCAAACCGCGCCGCGACGCCCAACTCATCATTACCCATCGCCGAGTCTACACACAAGCGCAGGACCAAAACTGTAACCTGATCTGGAATCATCACACTTGAAAGGAATATCCATAATTATGTATACTGGGAGGATCCAAATGAGCTCGTAGAACAACTATTATCTTTATAGCTTCCGAAACGGCGGAGTATTAGTAGCATTGCCAACAACGTTGGAAGGATCGGGAAGGACATCTTCTTTTTCTGCGTAGTGCTCTCTTCAGCCCGCGCTGCATCCTCACCGGAGCTGTGTGGACTTTTTATGGCTACTTCCCTTATCAAAGGTGCCAAACGAGTGACTGGTCGTTTGAATGTGCCTGATGCCGTTTTGACGTCTACTACGCGGATCTGATTGTCTTTGCCGGGATATGTCTTTATTATCCGTCCCATAGGCCAGCTCATTACCGGCACGTTGTCTTCTTTTACTAGGACTAATAGCCTTTCTTTGAGCAAGATTCGCATCAGGATGCGCCACTAGAGGTTCAGCAATAAGAGAATGACCTGGAGTGGGCGCTGATGTATCCGTAGGATCAGAAGACATCGGAGTGAGGGGCCTTGAATTGAGTATCGCCTCAACTTCAATGATTACCATGTTGAGCTCTTAAAGCGGTAGTGATACTGTGGCTGTAACTGATACTATTAGCCTTTTAGCCGATTTTACCGCAGCTTTCCATAGGCCGCAAAATGACGGCGCTCGAGGTGGGATGAACTTAAACTCCAACTGATGCTTACTGCATTGGTTTATAATCCTGGTCTGGTCGCTTACTAATTCCAGATGTACTGATTTAGTGGCAAAACAGCAGAATACTGCAATAAACGCATACTCTGGCTTTTTTCATGGATTTTATGGCGAATCCAAAAGGGGCCGCAGTAGTCGACTCCAGAGTTGGAGAACGGACGAGCCTATGTTACTCGATCCACCGGTAAATTACCCATGATTTGTTGCATCAATCTGGGTCGTGCTCTTGTGCATATGACACAGCTGTGTATTATGCTTCTGGCCATTGTCTTGTCATTCAGAATCCAATATTGTTGTCTGGCTATGGCTCTCAAAGATTGTGCTCCGCAATGCATGTTCTCTTCTCTCGTAGCAGCATCTTCACAATTGTATCATTGTAGCAAAACAAGATTTGATCCTTTGCGGAATATGGCAGGTTAGATTCTTCTAACCTCCCTCCAACTCTGATGAGTCCGTCATTTCCTTTTATTGGAGACAACGAGAGAATTGAACATCTATTGTCCACTGTGTATCCTTTCACTCCCTTCGCTACCTCCTCTGCGGCGAGGGTTGAGAGGGTCAATGCCTCGTTGGCAGTTCCTCATCAAATGGTCCCCCCTGTTGCTCCTATTCCACTCCCGGAAGTAAGAGACAGGATCAAGAAGTTGATTAACCTGAAGTCGCCAGGTGCAGATGGCATTTCTAATAGAGCTGCTAAACTCCTTCCGGAGAGAGCACTTCTCTTCTTGGTCCTTGTGCTTCAGAATTTAGAATTCAGAATTGGTCACTTTTCGTCCTCCTGGAAGAATGCCAATGTGGTGATGATACACAAAAAAAGAAAGCCCTCCCATGACGTCTCTAGTTATAGGCCGATTAGTCTTCTGCCCACGTTTTCGAAGATTTTTGAGCGATGTATCCTTGACAGGATGCAGAGGATACCGGCGGTAAGGGATGCGATACCTAGGCATCCGTTTGGATTCAGGAAAGGTCATGGTACCCCGGAGCAGCTCAATCGCGTGGTGGACTTCATTGTTGAGGGGTTCCAGAACAGGCAGTACGTGGTGGCGGTCTTCTGGATTTTCAGCAGGCCTTCGACCGGGTCTGGCACCAGGGGCTCTTATCCAAGATCAAAGGGCTCCTCCCTCCTCAGCTCATAGGTGGCGCCACTTTCGCGCACGGAGCTGTGAAAGTCAGCTGTTTGTTCACAAGAAAATGGGCGGAGTTAAAGGGCGTAAAAAAGCACTATTTTAAAATTATGAAAACTCGGAATAAACAGTCAAAACTATAAAATTTTTTTGCTGAAATATATTTTAAAATGTTTGAATTACTTGTTTTAAAATTTTATATGACCTCCGTTATGATTTTGTAATTTGACGTTAAAATGGAAATGTAAATCTGGTGAATGTCACCTAGTCCCACCTTGAAACCTAGTATGTGTTGAAGAGTATTTAATTCTCTTTCAATTGCATATATTCACTAATGCCACATTTGACTACATTTCTTAACATTTTTATTTAAAGATTACCTTATTTTGTATGAAAATTACACCTTTAAATCATTAAAAATGTCTTAACCCTTTATCTGGTGGTGGTGCATATCTGCATCATACCGTTTAAATTAAATTATTATTTAACGTGTTTTCGGAAACTGCCTAAAATCTTTTTAATGAAGTTAAGAAACATTTGTTTTTTATATAAAAAATATTGGCGACTTAGAATTCTGTCCAATACTCAAGAAACTATTATTTTTTCCGCCAATTCGTAAATTTGGCGAATTCCAATTTTAATAACGAAAAAAAAGTTGTATCGTTGATTAAATTTATATTTATAAATATGTTAATATATAAGTTATTTGTATATTGTCAACTTATTGTGTTTGTTGCATTTTAGTACGAATAATTAACGATTTCGCGTTGATGCAGATTTGCATCATAGCAACTTTACAAATAAAAAAAAAAAATTTTTTAATTAAACAATTTTATATTTTCCCTTATCTACCACAAAAAAAATTAAGAAAATCGGAGTTATTGCCATGTAAACGGTTAAAACTAATGCAAACTTATAAAAATCCACTAAAAAGTATAGAGTATAGTCAACTAGATATGACACAATGTAAAAACATTCATTAAATGATTTTATAATAAATTTTCCATGCAATTATAGGCAAAATTGGCATTATATTCTGATTTTTCCTATGAAAACTATAGGTATTCGTTATCCGATTTTGATAAAATTTTTAACATATAGTAAAAATTAAATAATTTTTAAGTAACCAAAGTTTTATAAATCTACCTAAAAAAAATTTTTTGTTCCAATAGAAGCTATGGGATATAGTTTTCTGATCTGCATAATTTGAATCCAGAATCATCCTATAATTACCAAAATACGATTGGTAAAAATTCAAGTTGATACATTTTAAACCAACGGAGTTCTTAATATCGGCCAAGAAAAGTGGTCCGCTGGACCATGGTGCTCTGGCTGCCAATCATCGGCTTAGACTATTCAGACACCCTAACCCCCCGGCTAGACGGATAACAAGGACACGCACATTTAGACGGCTGAGACGCTTGACCCTCCCGGTGCATTGTCTAATTTATAATCTATAAGTCCGTAACTGTCGCTTTAAATTGCTGACTCAGTAATATATAAGTGGCTGGATAGATAAGGCAGCTTGCTTATTTGCACAAATATATATATGAAAAAAAAAAACTGTCCTGTGGATGCGAAGTTGAAATCATTTTTTTGAATAGTGCTTAAAATGATTGTCCTAGCATGAGTCAGTTCACCGACACTAAGCGTAGTTGTAGAAGATCGGTTCTGTTTATGACAAAAGCGAATCATGAATGCTATAATGCGTTGTAGCTTGTGGAAGGAATTGCTGTGGTTGCAACTATAAAGTTCGCTTTCCAGTTGATCTTGACCAGTTGGCAAACTCACTTGCTTCACTCGTCGTTCTAGATCGCTGGGAGTGATGATCGGAACCTTGGACCACTTGTCTCGGGAACCGTGTGGGAATAGAGGTCCGTATAGCCAGAGGTCGTGCTCTGCTAATTTACTTGCGGCAATCCCAGGAAAGAACTCAGGCATACGTAAATCCTTTCTGACAGTATGGGTCAGTTCAGCTCTCAAAACTGCAGCATATAACTCTAGCCGCGGTAATGTCTCCTTAGCTGACGGTTCAACTCTCGACTTTGAGCAGAGCAACCGGACTGATACTTGATTATATTTGTATGTGGCTCGCACATTTTGCATATTGTTTAGTGCTTGTAAGTCGGCGCGATAATTTTTCCAATATACCTGGAGGTGCTGAGGAAGCTCGTCGTCCCAGTCCATCTTTAATACTTACAGTGTCTGCATGAACATCTTTGCTTTGACCACCACGGGGGAAAATAATTTTAGCGGATCGAATATTTGCGATGATTCCGAGCTGACCACCCGTTTGGTAATGGTTAAGGCTTCGCTTTTTTGGGATGGTTCTTTTAATTAATCCTTTTGATCCAAAGCAAACTCAACCCACTATATTGTTGGAGTGTCTTGTCTAACTTGACGTTAGAGATGACATCTTTTTGGCTTAATACCTCTTATTGGGTTATTGGAGCACCATTTTCGGAGGTTGAGTCCGGAAGGTAGCAGTATTTTGTTTAATTCTTGTTGAATCTGCATGGCCTCTGGCATGCGTTCTGATCCTGTGAGACAGTCATCCACGTAGAAATCGTGTTTAAGTACGGAAGCTCCAAATGGTAGATGGTTCTTGGCCTTCTCGGACAGATAATCCAAGCATTTAGTGGCCAGAAATGGCGCTGATGTCGTACCTCATGAGACGGTTTTCAGAAAATGGAAGTTTTATAATGAATTTTCCATCTATTGCAACCTGTAGATTTGCAAATTAGATTTGCAGTGAGTTTCAATTGGAGATCGAGTTTTTTCTTTGGTGTCTAGATTCTCTAGTGTCCAAAATTGCTCTAGTAGCGTGTCAACCTCTTCTGAGTCGTGCTCAGCAGGAATTCTCCCGGCCACAATCCATTCAAGCTTTGTATTTTGGAGAATGCCTTCCGGTTTTACCAGCATTTGGCAGTAGCAAAGAATAAGAACGCTCTGCGCCGATAAGCAATTTTTCCTGGTTTGTCAAAATTTGGATCGGCCAAGGTTACGTTGTTTGAGACTTGTACTTGTGAGGCAATTAGTTCATGAGCTGGTTGATCAGCTTGGAGGGCATTCGTTCAGAGATCAGATTTGTAATCCTGAGTCTAGCATTGCTTGCTTTGACCAATACCTTGACTGTGGCCAGCAAATTGTAACTTCTGTTACTTGCTGCACCTACAGAAGGTGATTGTGGCTCTGTTTCCGCACCTGACGTAGTCTCCAGGTGCAGCCATGTGTGTTGTTTTTTATCGCATTTAAAACACGTACGGCCTCGGCAATCCTTTGCCTTGTGGTCGCTGCTGAAACAGTTTACACACATTTTTTGTTTTTGCAAAAAATTGACTTGTTCGGGTATGGTTTTGCTGCGGAAATAATCGCATTTGTATAGCCAATGACTCCATTTGCAGAAAGGACAATTTGGTTGTCTTCCAGCGCTGACAGAAGTGCATGTTGGGCTATTCTGCTCCTTTCTCGGTTGCTGACTGCGTTTTCCTATTCCCATTACTCGGCTTAGCTGGTCCAGGAAGCTTAGACCTTGAAGTTCTCTTGAACCGTCTAACGATTGCTCGTATTCGCAAAATCCAGTTTTTGCTTGATTATGGCAATCATGATTGTATCCCAGCTGAATACATGAATGCCTAGTCCCTTTAATGATGCTAGAGACTCAATTGTTGTGATATACAACTCTTTTAATGACTGTGGATCGTCACTGTTTGTATGGTGTTGCAGGAGACGATTGAGAATCGTATCTGCTACATGGCGGGGATTGTTGTATACATCAACTAATATTTCCCACGCGCTCATGTAATTTTCTTTTTTAAGATCAATATGCCTTATTTATTTTGCTGCCTCTCCAGTCACGGTGGCTTATAGGTACCACATCTTCCTGACTGAGGGCATGTTGGTATGATGAACCATGCATTTGAATAGATCGAAGAACTGAGTCCATTTGAGTAGATCCCCATCGAACTTTGGGATGCTGACTCTAAGCAAATGCACATCTTCATTGTTCGATGCATTTGTTTGTGCCCCTAATACTCTTTGCACATACCTTCTAGTCGAAGGAACGACTGCATGTAGTATCCTTCCTTGACCGGGTCTTCGTATTCTTCATGCACTGAGAAATGGACATGTTGATACTGGTACCATAATGAGTTCATTGAATCCCTTGTTATGGCCCTTCCGGTCTCGGAATATTCTTTTAAGGCCCGTTTGATTGATTCGGCAAGATTCCCAAAAGAAACGGAATCTTCCTGTGGGTTGACGTTTACGGTTAACGTGTTCGTCGGTGTCACCAAAATGCCTGGCAGGTTTGGTTGGGTGAGTGAAGGTCTGAAGGCACAGCGACAGCCTCTAATGCATGCATGAGTAAAGCCTCTGATTGAGGTAGAACTCTTACTGATTTTATTAATAAAAACAATATTTATAGGTACTAAAATGCTTATGTTAACAGAAATAACGTATTTATAATAAAAAATTGGTTGCCTGTAAAGTCGGTATACGGGCGAAAGTTTTACGTGACATCGATTTTAGTGGTAAAATAATTTTAATGTGAATATTCATTCGTATAGTAGGAAGAAGGATGAAATAATAGTAGAAGGGCAAGACATGAACCGGTGTGTATGCCTATCTCTCTCGCTCTTAGGCGGGCTAACCATGCCCGAGTGGAAGGGACGCGTGCCTCTCACTCGCTCTCATTGTGAGCGCATTACGTGACGCGGAGCGTAACGCGGAGCGTAAGTGTCACCCGGTAAACCAATTTATAAGACGTTGTCACGTGAATAATGTGAGTTACTTTGAATGTGTGTTATCGCTTGGAACTGAGACCATTGCCCCAGTTCATTTCCTCGTATCAGAAGACTATGCATATTCGCTTGACCTGGTAATTGATACTTTATTTGCGATAAATGCATGTTTCTGCGACTGAAGACTTATTACATACTTTGTGTTGTGTCTGGACAACCTCTAAACAGTTCTCATTTGTAGTAGACCTAAATGCCTCTAAACTATTCTCACTTGTAGTAGACCTTAAAGAAATCTAAATCGATCACACTAACTAGCAGACCTAAAAAAAAAATATTATCGTTCCCTAACGAGCAGCTCTTCACCCACCACCGACGGCCAGCACCCGCCAGAGTCGACACCCCACCTTATTCTCGCAACTCTAGCTGACTCAAAAATAAATTTCTGAGATGACCCTGGCCACCCATGAGCCCCGGCGCATTGACCAACTATATACATAAAACTGTTCATTAAAAACTAATAATCAAGGCACAGCCAAAACCAATTTAATGACCCTATTACAAATTTTTACAATTCAATTCTTATAACACTAAACTGATTTGGTAAGATTTTTTTGGCTACAAACATGACCCCATTTTCTTCCAGTGGCAAAAAACCCATCATTTCTATAGACAAAATCTTGCCAAAATGTGGCATATTGCCACCGACCAGTACAACGATCGTCCCGGCCGGGTTTCCAACGACGGATCCAGGAAGGTGGAAGCATGGGATACAACTTACCAAGTCGCCACAACAAGCTGCAACTACAGAAGCCGCAAGATAAGGAACAACAGGCACAAACACGCCCACCGACCGGTGCGCCGTCAGCACTCAAGTGCGATCCGAGTCGGGGGCAGCCTCCTAACCAAGACGAAACTCGGACAACAACCCCTTTCATCCCGACCGGTGCGCTAACAGCAATAATTTGGGTCGCCAACCGGGACCAGCCAAAGCCGAACGTCGGAAGCGCACACGGCCGCCGATGCCACGCGGAAACAATCGCCAGATGCCCACCGCCGGACCGGGATGTTCTAGAGTTAAACACGGCCGCGGGGATCAACTGGGTCTGGAGTCTCGCTCTATCATTCTTATGCTCGCACACTGATCGAATCACTGGCAGCAGTGACACCGTCTACAAGATGCCCTGTTCCAATCTCAGTAGATGGCAATATATATATACCAAACATTTCACTGCTGCCACTGATTTGAATTTGTAAACAAATATGAAATGTATGCTGAATCATTAAGAAATATATTATAACGTATGTATAATATTCTTAATATTCTTATTTTTATTATTAACCCAATAGTGATTATGCCCATATTGTTCACCCTACTACTTCTACTTTTCAGGTTTGGTACCCACCAAACCTGAAAAGTAGAAAACGACCAAATATTCTTTCTGGGTCGAAATTAATTTGACAAAATCTGGACGCTAAACGCGTTAATCAAATTGGCAAAAATTAAGTCCTTCAGACTAAAGATTCTATTAAATTTAATGTTTAATATTTTTATCGATTTTAGAAAATCTAAAATTTGTTTCTAAACGGCGAAAAAGCACTGATATAAGTAAATTAGCGATAAGAAATTTTTGTAAGGAAATTCTAATACTTTAATAATACTTTAAGGATTCATTTGTTGGTTTTCCTGAAGCTCTATGTCAATTTAAAAAAAAATTACATAAGCCTAAATTGGGAATAATAATTCATTCAAATTATACGTAAGCATTAACCGAACCCGCCCTCTCTGTCTATCTCTGACTCTCTCTCTCTCGCCCTCTGACTATGTGTACTATGATTATTGAATTGCGGCTGATTTTGATTTTTTTAAACTTAAAAATTAAAAACTGTAACGTCCTTTCCAGAGGCGTCACAACTGTATATATATAGATATTAATAATAATATTAGTCACGTATACACATAAATATTCAGAACAACCGTAAACATGTACTATAAATATGAATTCTATATAAATAATCACATTAAGCTTAAGTATCTAAATATCAATTAGCCTAAGAGACAAGAACCCTGGAGTCGTTTAACATGTAAATAGCCATTAGTCGTAACAAATAACGTATAGTATTTTTAAGTAGGTTAGCGAACCCGCTAACCCTGTTAAACGCGGATAACAGGCGATAGTCAGCTAAATCCGATAACGAAGAACTGGCTCACGAACCGAAACAAGTAACGTTAGCGAGCAGGATCCGCTATTCGATCTCTTCCGCCAACGACTACCAAAAAGTGCAAACGCAAACGCTCCCGCAAAGAAAAATTCCGCATACACAGCGGAACAAGAGAGATTTCGATAGAGACGATCAACCACGACAGCCGTGAACTCGACCATTTTCCGTAAGTGTGCCTTCGCGCCCTCGCGAAAAACCCATGGTAAGTCGCTTTTAAGTACCCTCTGTTTTGAAAAAGAACTGTAGAGATTAATCCTACGACTTAAATATAGCCAATAAGAAAATCTGACATCTCCCGCCATATTTTTCTTCCGGTTATTTGGGGCTCTCATTTTTCAGCGATTCCTTCTCTCCCTCTCCCGCTGCAAGTATCACATCGTGGTCCTACCCGCCGTGACACTTGCGACGGCCGCGGTTTTGTTCCGCGAATTTTTCTCCTTCCCCCTTTTTTCAACTTGTGCACAGAGCACGTGGATCGGTGTGCCATCCATTGCGCGGCGGTACGAGTAGGAAATCGCCCCGACGCTGTCCACTCGACCCTTACCTAGTCTCCGCGCGGAGAGAATTCCTGGGTTCGGCCAACCGCGTTCATCCGGCGCCGCCACACAGCTAGTCTCCGCGTCCATCCTGAGGAACCAATCCCCAGCCCCGCACCGCGCAATCGCGCCACGGCGTGACCGTCGTTGCGAACCGCCACCACGCCCCTCCGACAGTCCTGGCCACCGCATGTCACCTACAGTCGCCTCTCACAGCTGTCCCGAGTCCCGTCAAGCTTGAACGCCGCGGATCGGGGCCTGCAAAGTCTAGGCCGCCGCTGCGCTCTCGGCCGAACGCGTGCCATAGCAAGCAGCTTTTGAGAGCGCAGTCGGGAATACAGTGCAAGCAGTGCGCCTGCATATACCGTCGACAGTCGGCAAGGCGGGATTGTGTCCCTCCAGATCGACGATCTGGGAGACGAGGGAAGGACTTAGACACATGAAATCGGCTTAGAATACACGGTTTAGACGTGTATTCGGTGGTATTATCCTCCTAAATATGATACTTCCTAATGTCACTCCCACTTTTATACAAATTTACTTGTATAGGCTCCCTGCCCACAACTGAGATCTATCCCAGCCAGTGAACTTCGTTACAAAACTTAAATAAAATTAAATTTAATAATAAATTAAAATTCAATCATAACAATACACACACTCACATTTAAACCCCGTCAAAGCCTTCAAGCCGTTGGGTTTTGGGAAGAAGGAATATAATATAAATTTGATTAATATTGGATATTACAATGTTTACTTTTTATAAAATCTAAACATCTTCCCCATCCCCATTTTTTCCTAATGGCAAAAAGCACTGATCTGAGTCAATTAACAATAAGAATGAATCTTGATACTTAAATGATTCATATGGTGGCTTTCCTAACAAAAATTCCATGATTCTAAAATCGGAATTAATTCATTATTCAATTCATTAAAATTATAGACAAGCATTAAACGAACAGACAGCTCTGCCGCACTCTCTGTACTACAATAATTGAATTGCGGCTGAGGGAAATTATCTACCGCAAGAAAAGCTGCGAGCACCTTGCAAGTTCTGTAATAACCCTGATTAGCACACCCGAGTCAGTCCAAGGAACTACAGCCAAGGAAGTCAGCTTTGTAGTATCTGTACGTTTACATCATTAACAAGTTATTAAAAGAGACAAGCTGGAAGGATCCAATCACCACTCTTTAGCATCATCAAGTAGCTGCATATATGGCCCACTAATGTCAATCCTCTTAATCATTACATGGGCTCTTAGACGGACGTTCGGCAGATAGACACCAGGCAGAATACCGGATACCCAACCCAGGCAGAACGCGGATTTTTCGTTCGACCTTACCGAAGTTTGATCACCTGTTTAACGGCCGGGATAATGTTCAATCGCGGCAGCATGTAGTAATAAGAAAAATACTCAGACTCAATCAAAGTTATGTAACAACTCTTTATTTGCAGCAACATTCAATTTTCGTAAATAATGTATCAATTACCAAGTCAAACGAATAGGCATAGTCTGCTCATATGAGAAAATTAAATGGGCAATGGTCTCAGTTCACTTATAGCTAGCTAGCTAACAACCCACGTTCACAGTAACCCACATTATTTCTAATACGATATTTCTGTTAACATAAGGGTTTTTATACTTATAAATACTATTATGTTATATGCTTTACTCATGCATTAGAGGCTTTCCCTGTGTCTTTAGACCCTCACTCATCCACGCAAACCAAAACAAACCGCCCACCTAGTTCCAAGTACTAGTCGCGACAAGAAAAGGCAATAGTTTATGCATCTGCTAGGCATTTAAGTCTCCTCATAAAAAATTAAACAAGTTAAGTCTCCTCGACTAAGTTCCATTGAAGTTGAAACCGCCAGGTTTCGTTTCACGAGTTTATAAAGCTTGAAATGATAGTGTTCAGTAGTTTCATCAATGGATCTACGTTTTGGGGCTTTACATTAACCGGTTTTGAAACAGTAGCCACTTCCTCTTTTGCAGCATATATAACGTCCTCATCTTCCACGTCCAGTGTTCGAATGAGCTGCGTTGTTTCTGAGAGGTAGTGGAAGAGACTGCCCTTAGACTCCAGTGTAGGTGGGTTCTTGGTGGTTCGGATAGGCACAGTTTGCCAACTCAACTGACGGTTTTGAAAGGGTCCGCCCAGGAGTAGCTCCCCTCCAAGTAGGTAGCGGGCAATTCTTGAGTTCCTCAGTCGTTTGCAAAGCCACTTCATCTTTAAGGCACCTTTAATGTTTTTATGATCAATGTTAAACGTATAAAAAAGTAATGTTTTTGGTAATTTTTTTTCCGTGTTTATATTTCAGATGAAGCACTTACAACATTACCCAGTGACAGAAGCGAAACTTTCTTCTAAAATATCTTGGATCCAATTACGGCTCTGCAGTGTGTTGCAAATTCAAGCATAATTTGAAAGCCCTAAAGTGGATATATAATCATAATCGCAAATAAAAATATATAAATAAGTTGTTTTATATAAATATATGCATGTATATGTATAATCCAAAAAAACGTAGTTCTATTAAATATATAAGTCGGAACCGACCATATCGAAAGACTAGGGTGGCAATTATAAAAAATATAAAAAGAAGTTTTTTCGATGATTTATAAAGAAGGCATATCTTATTATTTAGTTTTCATAATAACAACTAGAAAACAAATCGAAATATATATTATTCATGTTACTATTTTAAAGTAATGCTTTCAATTAAATACAAAGTGTTTTTTTTTTTAATTTAAAGATTTTAATTCTTCATGGTATTTTTAATTATTCCCTGAATCAGAAAAGAGAATCGTTTCACGTCGGTAATATAAAAATGTGTACACCTCCAGTATGTTCTCTAACGAAATTGATAATGGGTCTATGTTAAATATAAACATTTTTCCAAAATATTAATATCTTGTACTGTAATAACTGTTACTGTATTTGAAAAAATAAAAAAATTAAAATGTATCCAATAAAAACAATAGAGAAAAGCATTCATTTCTTCCGAAAATTATTTTAGTAATATTTTCATAATTCATTCGATATTTCTCTTTTACAACGGACGGTCGTGTTTTTGGTTTACGCTCCGATTTTTGTGTTAATTTGATTTTAAACCACCGGGGTTTCCTCTGAATTCATCACCTAAATATTTAAAATTATATACCGTTTCGCTATCGCGCGTGAATGCACTTTTCTGTGTAATTAATTTGTTAATAATCACTTTTTAGTTTGTGCTAAGACGGTTATCTTATTTTCCTCCTTATTCTTTTTCTCGTTTTTATTTTTCTCTCCCCCGCTTGAGCGTCGTTTGCTGTTAGCTGCATCTAAGCCGTTATAGCTCTCATCGCTCTTGTGATTTCTGCTGCTCATACTCTTAACCTTGCGCTCTTTTGTTCTCTCTGTCTTGGCTTATTGGTACTGATAGTGTGCACAGTGGTTCTAGGGTCTGTGAAAATGTCCCAAAATATTGTCTGTTTAATTAAGAACTGCCAAAAAACTATTTTGGCAGACCAGCCCAGTTTCCATTGTTGGCTTTGCGAGGCAGTAGTGCACGCTAAGTGCATCGAGATGACAGGTCGAATAGCTGACGTAGTGTTCAGCAAAAAAAGGCCTGCGTTATTGCTGTGAGGCCTGTCGACCGGTTGAGAAGGAGATATCATCCTTCATGCGTCAGACCAGAAGTGGATTTTCTGAGATCATGGCCACTTTCCGCAAGGCGAATGACCTGTTCTCCAGGAAGAATACCGGATACCCAACCCAGGCAGAACGCGGAACGATCCACACCAGAACCTGCCCCATGGATTTTTCGTTCGACCGAAGTTTGATCACCTGTTTAACGGCCGGAATAATGTTCAATCGCGGCAGTATGTAGTAATAAGCAAAAATACTTAGACACAATCAAAATTATGTAACAACTCTTTATTTGCAGCAACATTCAATTTTCGTAAATAATGTATCAATTACCAGGTCAAACGAATAAGCATAGTCTGCTCATATGAGAAAATTAAATGGGCAATGGTCTCAGTTCACTTATAGCTAGCTAGCTAACAACCCACGTTCACAGTAACCCACATTATTTCTAATACGATATTTCTGTTAACATAAGCGTTTTTATTTTATATATAAATACTATTATGTTATATGCTTTACTCATGCATTACAGGCTTTCCCTGTGTATTTAGACCCTCACTCATCCACGCAAACCAAAACAAACCGCCGACCTAGTTCCAAGTACTAGTCGCGACAAGAAAAGGCAATAGTTTATGCATCTGCTAGGCATTTAAGTCTCCTCATAAAAAATTAAACAAGTTAAGTCTCCTCGACTAAGTTCCATTGACGTTGAAACCGCCAGGTTTCGTTTCACGAGTTTATAAAGCTTGAAATGATAGCTGTTCAGTAGTTTCATGGCTCTATGAGTCTCAGAGTCAGTAGCGAAAATCCTCAGATCTGCAGATAAGAAGGAGATGAATTCGAAACCGTCTGCTAGTATCTCAGTTAGCAAAGTGCTCTCCACCTCAGCGACGTTAACCTAATGGATCTACGTTTTGGGGCTTTACAGTAACCGGTTTTGAAACAGTAGCCACTTCCTCATTTGCAGCATATATAACGTCCTCATCTTCCACGTCCAGTGTTCGAATGAGCTGCGTTGTTTCAGAGGGGTAGTGGAAGAGACTGCCCCTAGACTCCAGTGTAGGTGGGTTCTGGGTTGTTCGGATAGGCACAGTTTGCCAACTCAACTGACGGTTTTGAAAGGGTCCGCCCAGGAGTAGCTCCCCTCCAAGTAGGTAGCGGGCAATTCTTGAGTTCCTCAGTCGTTTGCAAAGCCACTTCATCTTTAAGGCACCTTTAATATTCTTATGATCAATGTTAAACGTATAAAAAAGTAATGTTTTTGGTAATTTTTTTCCTTGTTTATATTTCAGATGAAGCACTTACAACATTACCCAGTGACAGAAGCGAAACATTCTTCTAAAATATCTTGGATCCAATTACGGCTCTGCAGTGTGTTGCAAATTCAAGCATAATTTGAAAGCCCTAAAGTGGATATATAATCATAATCGCAAATAAAAATATATAAATAAGCTGTTTTATATAAATATATGCATGTATATGTATAATCCAAAAAAACGTAGTTCTATTAAATATATAAGTCGGAACCGACCATATCGAAAGACTAGGATGGCAATTATAAAAAATATAAAAAAAAAATTGTTTGATGATTTATAAAGAAGGCCTATCTTATTATTTAGTTTTCATAATAACAACTAGAAAACAAATCGAAATATATATTATTCATGTTACTATTTTAAAGTAATGCTTTCAATTAAATATAAATTGTTTTTTTTTTTTTAAATTTAAAGATTTTAATTCTTCATGGCATTTTTAATTATTCCCTGAATCAGAAAAGAGAATCGTTTCACGTCGGTAATATAAAAATGTGTACACCTCCAGTATGTTCTCTAACGAAATTGATAATGGGTCTATGTTAAATATAAACATTTTTCTAAAATATTAATATCCTGTACTGTAATAACTGTTACTGTATTTGAAAAAATAAAAAAATTAAAATGTATCCAATAAAAACAATAGAGAAAAGCATTCATTTCTTCCGAAAATTATTTTAGTAATATTTTCATAATTCATTCGATATTTCTCTTTTACAACGGACGGTCGTGTTTTTGGTTTACGCTCCGATTTTTGTGTTAATTTGATTTTAAACCACCGGGGTTTCCTCTGAATTCATCACCTAAATATTTAAAATTATATACCGTTTCGCTATCGCGCGTGAATGCACTTTTCTGTGTAATTAATTTGTTAATAATCACTTTTTAGTTTGTGCTAAGACGGTTATCTTATTTTCCTCCTTATTCTTTTTCTCGTTTTTATTTTTCTCTCCCCCGCTTGAGCGTCGTTTGCTGTTAGCTGCATCTAAGCCGTTATAGCTCTCATCGCTCTTGTGATTTCTGCTGCTCATACTCTTAACCTTGCGCTCTTTTGTTCTCTCTGTCTTGGCTTATTGGTACTGATAGTGTGCACAGTGGTTCTAGGGTCTGTGAAAATGTCCCAAAATATTGTCTGTTTAATTAAGAACTGCCAAAAAACTATTTTGGCAGACCAGCCCAGTTTCCATTGTTGGCTTTGCGAGGCAGTAGTGCACGCTAAGTGCATCGAGATGACGGGTCGAATAGCTGACGTAGTGTTCAGCAAAAAAGGGCCTGCGTTATTGCTGTGAGGCCTGTCGACCGGTTGAGAAGGAGATATCATCCTTCATGCGTCAGACCAGAAGTGGATTTTCTGAGATCATGGCCACTTTCCGCAAGGCGAATGACCTGTTCTCCACGCTTGACGCTCAATTTAGCTCAATGAAGCTATTAAATGAGTCGCCGAAACGCAAAAAATCTGCCGCTGGTCGACAGCAACTGTGTGAGACGCAGCAACCGATTTCCTGCCACTCCCCTGCGCCACAGCTCCTGGTCCCCGTTCCAATGGTTCTGAGATCAGGAACTAGGAAAGATTCGGTTACCGAATCTGAAGCAGCCGCTCAGCCAGCAATTTCCGCGTCGTCCGTTGTGTCCGATGCGGAGCCCAAATCTTTGGCTCCGCAAATCTCCGTAGATAAATCAACCCAGGATCCAACAATGCCCGGAATACCGGCCGTAGTTGGTAACAATTCGTTACGCAAGACCCTCACAGCAGTCCCACCTTCGAAGACAATATTTGTTTCGAGGCTTGCCCCTGATCTCGCATCGGAAGATGTTCTAGCCTTTATACAAGGCAAAACCCAAGCCGGTCATATCAAGGTGGAAAAATTTCAATTTTCGTATGCCAGAGACATTTCATCTTTTAAGATAAATGTCTCAACCCAACTCTTTGACACTATTTGCTCGGATGACTTCTGGCCCTTGTACGTAATAGTTAAGGAGTACGAGGCTCGAAAGAAAAGAACACGGCCTGCGGGAGTACAACTGCCCAGTCCGTCACAATCCTCAGTGTCCAATGCCGTACCTTCTGTCCCAAAAAACTAACCTCTTCCTTACTACTTTCCTATTAGAATACTAGAGGCTTACGCAGCAAGCTCTCTAAATTGTATTCGGATAGTCTTTCTTTCGCATCTCAGGTGATTGTATTTACTGAAACCTGGTTGAAGCCGGAGATCCTCTGCTCCGAAATTCTTCCGAGTAAGTACACAATCTATAGATTAGACCGTCTTGTCCAGAGTGGTGGTGGAGTTTTAGTTGCCGTTGACTCCTGCCTCATCTCGGAACAGGTGGTATCTAACGACTTTCTGGACATTGAATTCATATGCGTAAAATTATCTTCTACAGGCAGCTGTATATATATTACCTGCTTTTATATTCCTCCATCTTCGGAAATGCCAACTTATTGGAAACACCTTTCGGCAATTCAGGCAGTTTCCAACTGGCTTTCTGATAGGGACCAATTGGTGACTTTGGGTGACTTCAACATACCTGGAGCTCACTGGTCTTCTGACGGTGTGTCTAATATCCTCCTGACTGCGGCACAGCATGACCTTATAAATGGCTTGTTTGATTTATCCTTATCTCATGTTAACCATGTCTTTAATTCTCTAAACCGCTTATTGGATCTATGCTTTGTTTCAGATCCGGCTGGCGTAAACCTAAGTAGAGTTCCTCCAATGACGCAACCTGAAGATCCTTATCATCCAACTTTCGATGTGACCATCGACACTGGGACAGCTTTAGCAACGACAGCTGTTTCCGAAAGGAGGACTATCAGAGGCTATACACTTTAATAGCTGAATTTGATTGGTCTAATCTTTTCATAAGCTCAGACATCGCAACAGCCGTTGATATCTTTTATAGTGCCATGAACTCATTTTTCTTCTTATGTGTTCCTGAAACCTATCCGTCGGTCTCTAATAAACCACTCTGGTTTAACAAAGAGCTGACACGTTTAAAAAACGTAAAATCTAGGCTTTATAATAAATATAAACGTACTGGCTCAAGAACGGCTTTCTCATCCTATCTAAGTGCTCGATTTAGCTTTACCGTGCTTAACGCTCAGTGTTATAAAAATTATTTGACTCGTAGCAAGGTCCAGTTCACGCAGGACCCCAAACAGTTTTATAACATTGTTAACTCTAAACGTAAACCCACGTTGTACCCTCCCTCGCTGTCATTTAATAATATTACTGTAAATTCTGATCAAGCAATAGCCAATCTCTTCGCTGAGTTTTTTAAAACCACATATTCTCCCGCAACATCTTCAGATCATACATTTTCTCCAGCTATGCCCAGTTCGAACCTAATCTTCAGTCATATTTTAAACGAAAGGTCACTTATTCTTGATCTTCAACGTGTTAAGCCAGTATATTCACCAGGTCCTGATGGAATACCGGGCTCTGTGCTAAGGTATTGCTCCGAGACGCTGTGTAACCCCCTTCTAAAATTGTTTACCTTATCTTTAGAATCCTCAGAATTTCCCCTTATTTGGAGGGAATCATTTGTTATTCCTCTCCACAAAAAAGGTATCAAGTCGGATGCTAGTAACTATATAGGTATCTCTAAGTTATCGGCAATCCCCAAAATTTTCGAGAATGTAATCACTCCTCACTTGCAATATCTATGCAGATCCGTCATCTCTCCATGTCAGCATGGTTTTTTGAGGCGAAGATCAACCACGATCAATCTTCTGGAAGTCACCTCTTTCGTAATTAGGGGTTTCCAAGAAAACTTTCAAACCGATGTCATTTACACGGACTTTAGTAAAGCTTTCGACTCGGTTAATCATTCTCTTCTGGTTAGGAAACTCGATTCATTGGGGTTTCCAAGTGATCTTCTTAAGTGGACTTCGAGTTATCTAAGTGACAGGTCCCAAAAGGTTCTGTTCAGAAATGTTCTATCCAATAGCCTCAGTGTCACATCTGGCGACCCTGTGGGACCACTACTATTTACATTGTGTAGCAGGCCTAAGGGGATCGGGGTGATTTGGTCACACTGGGATTATACTCTCGGGAGAGTAATTAGGAAAGAGAGTAAGAGCTTGAGGAAACGGGGGTTGTTTGAGAATCTACCTGCGAGCAGCACTCTGGATCAGATTGCGAAATAGTGGACAATAAGTTGTTAGTTGGACAATAAGAAGAAGAAGCAATTGTGAAAAGAAGAAAACTGTAAATTAAAGGATAAAACAATAAATTAAAGAGAGTAAAACAATTAATTAAAGAAACTAACATCCTGTCATAATCTCAGAAGTGGCATACGAATTTTCTTTTGCCTACATAAGTGAGAAGTGATCCAAGCGGAATGGATATGAATATAACGGAAACAAAGGTGGTGCAATTGAAAAAGTGGCTGGAGCAGTTGGGCTTGTCCACGAAGGGCACGAAGGTGGAACTCTTCGCGAGACTGGCGGGAGTTCCAGCCGACGCACAGTGTAAGATTTTGCCAATCTAGGGCGCCTTAATTCAATAACTTTCGTAATTTTTGAGATATCACCTTGAAATTTGAAATGAACATTCTTATGAACCCAAATTTTTATGTAGACATACAAAAATGGGCGTGGCATTTTTGTGGGCGTCAAAACCTCGAAAAAAGTGGATTTAAAAACATAAAAATTAAAAAAAAAATATAAAAAAATTTTTTTTACAATTTTAAGCAATTTCATATTTTTTCTTGTATTTTTTTACATAAGAAAAATATTTTGTTTTTTAATTTGCAGACAACTTTTTTTTTTTTTTTTTTGAAATTTCGGTTTTTGTGATATAGGCCCATACTATTAGTTATAACTTCAAGATTATTAGTCGAAACTCTGAAAAGTAAAGTTTTTATAAAACATAATTGATTAAGAAAGTAAAAAAACTTTGGTTCATAATTTTTGGATTTTTTTTAATGAAATGGCAACAATTTAAATTACATAAAAAAAATCAACTTCATTTTTGTTCGCCAACTTCATCAGACTCAGTTTCTGATCCAGAATAATCATTATTATTTCGATCCGTGTATAAAAGTTGGCACACATTTTCTGAAAGCTCTGAATGTCTAGTTTTGGGTGGTGTTCGCAAATTCGCAATAAATGGATCCGATGTTATTAGAAGCCTGTTCAACAGATCAACATTTGTGTGAACGCGCGAAGTTTTCCTCGTGAAATGTTCACGAAAACTTCGCACTTCCTTATTTCGTGCTTCCTCTGAAAAATTTCCTATGGGAAGTATGCAGTTAGATATTATATCTATTCCATGGAATAATATTTTGTGGAAGTTACGGGCATATAGTACCACGGATATTCCCACAAATATAGTTCAACAGTTTCTGATAGGTACTGCTCAAAAGCTGCGGTATTAATAGGGCAACAACTAGCAATACACGTCAGAATTGTGCGAAATTTAATTATAAGTTCAAGATTTATTTTTGTAATTTTCGCAGACACTTCAGGGTTAGAGAAGAACCTTCTTGCGGTATTGCCATCGTTGGTATTTCCGGTCTTTGCCTTCGGCATATCAATCAAGAGGCCCATTTCCTTCTTAAACCCATCTTGTATTTCCCGTTTTCGTGCGGCAAGCTTTGCTTTATTTTCTTCGCCAGACACGTACCATTGTTTTATATCCATTCTATACGCAATATGTAACAAACATTCCATACTTCTAATCCACGCATGTAGGGGGATAGACCAAAGGCAAGCATTTCTGTATCTACATTGCGATTGGCTAATGCTGTCCTTGAGTTCATCATTTTAGGTGTGGCTCCGCATATGTAACACACTTGTGATGAAGTGTATGCCGAAATGCATTGCAGACTTTGCCATCGACCATGCATAATATTAGGTTGCTCTAATACTGAATTTTACATTACCAGCTTCGTACACAGTCGGAACTAAAGATGCAATTTGCTCCTTGACTTTTTCCACCTCTTCTTTAATTACATCTCGTGATTCCTTTGTGAAAACAAACCGTATAGGTCGGCAGTATCTTGTGGACGAAGGCACTGGGTTTTGCCAATATATAGATTTCGCCGTTCCACATAAAGAATATAGCTGAAGGGGAACCATGGATATGAAAAACAGAGATTCGTCGGACATTTCCTCTGTCATCTTTTGCTTGTATCGGGACTGTTCAGCCCCATCACAACCCCATTTTATTATAACGTGTACATCATCTAATTCAGATAGTGACCCAAAAAATTCTTCTTGAGCACTTATTAATCGTTTAACTGTGTGATTATAAGAGATTGCAAGCATATTTCAGCATACGATTCAGTGACTTTGATGCCTTTTGGATAGCATAAAATCTTTGACTCCTTAACTAGATCATAACATGGATATAGTTTTGGATGACCAATTTTGTGTGCTCCCGTAATGTATTATATTGATGCATTGATAAGTTTGTATCAATAATAAGGGAAGTGCTTGATTGGCGAAAGTCGGTTCGAAGGTCTAGATAATTTAGCTTTCTTCATTATAGTACCAGTTGACGCGGGAGCATTCGAAATCTTATTTAACAAGCTAGCTGAGTCCCTTTTCCCGTCTGTGCGCAAAGTCCGTTCCGCGGCTGCTAACAATTGGTTTTTATCAATATCTGACATCAAGAGCTGGCTTTTCTTTTGTTGTGTTCTTAAGCTACACTCATGAAAATCTTTTTTCGGCCTTCCACTATTGTTTGAAGTGGAAGCACCGATATTTAGTTGGTATTCTTCTGCCTTTATAGTGCCCTGCAGCCAACTTGCATTGTTGGTATAAAATCGAGCTTTATTTCTACAAGATCTGTGAAATCTGGTTCGTAATTCAAAACAGAGCTTTGCCATATGTAATTTCAGCTTTGGGTAGTCAACATCATTTCCAAAAATCATCATAGCGTGCTCTACGAGAGCTTCTCGCTTAGTGAGTGTTACGTTCTTAGCCCAAACCTCGAAAAATTCAGCACGGGTTATTTCAGACATTTTCAAATTTAAGATATTTGTGCAAAATATGAGCAAGATTTTATTTTTGAATCTGATTCTATATGAATGTGTGCAAATGGTGTATGTTCTGGTGTAATAGAATGGAATAGAATTATATAAGTTTTTCTCCACCAAAAATAGGAAACATGAAAAAAAACACTTACTTTTTGGTATTTTTTTCCAAAAAATGAAAAAAAATGTTAGAGTTGGAAATAAATTACTTTGTTATGAAAAATAGATTCAAAATTGATAATTAATATGGTAAAAATAATTGTTGCCTGCTCCCACTGATTAATTGATCCACTTGAAACGATAAACTTTGTCAACTGATGCGCGCTGCCCAATGCAAGTTTGCATGCATTTCTAACGTTGCACTTTAAAATCCGTTATCTTGGAAACAAAAATTTTTCGTTTTGTTTTGATCGTGATTTTCTCATATTTGAACATTTCTTAAAGTGGTGCTTAAATCTCATTGGCCCCAAAAATAATTTTTTTTTTGAATAAAGGCGCTCTAGATTGGCAAAATCTTACACTGTGCGACGTGCGAGGAAGCGCGCCAGCGCTGAGCTTGCCGCAAGAGGTGACAGAATCGGAGGAGCTGAGCGAGGACAGCGACAGGAATCCGGATGGAGGAAAAGAAAATCTGGAAACACTACGGGATGAAATTTCGAAGGCACGAAAGACTCTGGAGAGTTTGAATCGCCAGATCGGCGCGAAGATCAATTCCGCGAATGCCGAAATTTTTCCAAGGAACTTCCAGAGCGACGGCAGCGGCGGAAAAAGAGACAACGATAGCAGCGGCGGAGGCAGAGACAACGAAAGCAGCGGTACAGGCGAAGGCAGAAACGGCAACGGGGAAGGCAGAGGCAGCGGTGGCAGCGGCAGAGGCGCCATTGGGAGCGACAGAAACGAAAGCAGAAACGGCAACGGGGAAGGCAGAGGCAGCGGTGGCAGCGGCAGAGGCGACATTGGGAGCGACAGAAACGAAGGCAGAGGCAGCAACAGTCGTGGCCGGAGTAATGGCAGAGGTGGCAGCAGTGGCGGTATAGCAGAAGGCAGAGACAGCAACAGTGGTGGCAGAGGCAGCAACAGCAATGGCAGAGGCGAAGGCGACAACAGTGGCGGGAGAGGCGAAGGCGACAACAGTGGCGGCAGAGGCGAAGGCGACAACAGTGGCGGCAGAGGCGAAGGCGACAACAGTGGCGGCGGAGGCGAAGGCGCAGGCAACAACAGTAGCGGCCGAAATGAAGGCGCAGTTGACAACAGTGGCGGTGGCGGGAGTGAGAGCAGAGGTGGCAGCAGAATTTCCGCGGAAATTTTGGCAACGCCTGGTTTTAAAATGGCCAGAGATATGATGATGGACTTCGGCAGGTGGCAATGGAGGATGACGAGTTGGTGGATGGATTAGTGGAGGGCATCCCAATGCCAAGTCTTCGGATGCAGGCGAAGCTTCGATAGTCCAGCGAGGATGTTACGAGCATTTGTGGACATAAAACTACCGGTAAGGGCTTCAGCAACGGCTAAAATGGATGCAGCAAAGGCGGTAGTAGCGAGCAAGGACACGCGGTGTTTCAATTGTAACGGGAAGGGGCACTAGAAGAGAGAGTGCACTAAGCCAAAGAGAGGACCAGGATCATGCTATGCCTGCGGTGCTAATGATCACCAAATAGCGGCATGCCCGCAGAACAAGAAGAAGGAGGAGAATAATTATGTAAGATTATTTAAAATATTTTGTTTAGAAAATCCTAACCAGACTATTATTACAGAATGCCAATTAGATTCGGGAAGCCCTGTGTCTTTCATAAAACGTTCATGCCTACCAAAAAATATTAGTTTAATGTCTCAAGAAAAGAAATATTTTGGAATTAACAAAAGCTTATTGAAAAGTTTTGGAAAAATGTTATGTTTTATATGGAAAAAGAAAATAAAAGTTTGGTTTAAATTAATCGTGATGGCTGATGAATCTATGGGCTGTAATATAGTGCTGGGTAGAGATTTTATGAATGCGTGCGATCTAAAAATTGATATGGAAGCGTTAAAGATGGTTACGGTGGAGTGTATTGGAATCGATAACAAAAGAAAATCAGAAAGGCTTTCCTTCCTTTCCGATAATTGTATGGAAATTAAAAAATCGGGAAATAGTTTGGAAAATTTGAAGAGGGAAATGTTGCAAATAAATATGGAAGAAATATGATTAAGGATAATTATCCTATTCCTTTGATTGATGATCTGTTAAACAAGTTGGTAGGAAAATCGGTGTTTACAAAATTGGATTTAAAAAATATTGATATTTTCATGTGTTCGTGGACAAAGAATCGGTGAAATACACATCGTTTACAACACCGTTAGGACAGTTTGAATTTTTGCGCATGCCAATGGGATTGAGCTATTTCCAGGTATTTCCAAGATTTGTGAATGATATTTTTGCGGACATGATACGAGGAAATAGAGTGATAATTTATATGGATGATATTTTAATTGCAAGTCAAGATATTAAAGAACATTTAGAGATATTAAGAGAAGTATTTAGGAGATTAGTGAAGAATAAATTAGAACTGAGAATGTGTGACGCGGGCGCGCACAAAAGATAATAAATATAAATGTATGAGGAAGAACATATAGGAAATAAGGAAAAAACAATGTAAGAAAAACAGAAAAGTAAATGAAATGAAAGGAAACATATATTAAATAAGCAATGTAAGAAAAACAGAAAAGTAAATGAAGTTTCCATTGTTGGCTTTGCGAGGCAGTAGTGCACGCTAAGTGCATCGAGATGACAGGTCGAATAGCTGACGTAGTGTTCAGCAAAAAAAGGCCTGCGTTATTGCTGTGAGGCCTGTCGACCGGTTGAGAAGGAGATATCATCCTTCATGCGTCAGACCAGAAGTGGATTTTCTGAGATCATGGCCACTTTCCGCAAGGCGAATGACCTGTTCTCCAGGAAGAATACCGGATACCCAACCCAGGCAGAACGCGGAACGATCCACACCAGAACCTGCCCCATGGATTTTTCGTTCGACCGAAGTTTGATCACCTGTTTAACGGCCGGAATAATGTTCAATCGCGGCAGTATGTAGTAATAAGCAAAAATACTCAGACACAATCAAAATTATGTAACAACTCTTTATTTGCAGCAACATTCAATTTTCGTAAATAATGTATCAATTACCAGGTCAAACGAATAAGCATAGTCTGCTCATATGAGAAAATTAAATGGGCAATGGTCTCAGTTCACTTATAGCTAGCTAGCTAACAACCCACGTTCACAGTAACCCACATTATTTCTAATACGATATTTCTGTTAACATAAGCGTTTTTATTTTATATATAAATACTATTATGTTATATGCTTTACTCATGCATTACAGGCTTTCCCTGTGTCTTTAGACCCTCACTCATCCACGCAAACCAAAACAAACCGCCGACCTAGTTCCAAGTACTAGTCGCGACAAGAAAAGGCAATAGTTTATGCATCTGCTAGGCATTTAAGTCTCCTCATAAAAAATTAAACAAGTTAAGTCTCCTCGACTAAGTTCCATTGACGTTGAAACCGCCAGGTTTCGTTTCACGAGTTTATAAAGCTTGAAATGATAGCTGTTCAGTAGTTTCATGGCTCTATGAGTCTCAGAGTCAGTAGCGAAAATCCTCAGATCTCCAGATAAGAAGGAGATGAATTCGAAACCGTCTGCTAGTATCTCAGTTAGCAAAGTGCTCTCCACCTCAGCGACGTTAACCTAATGGATCTACGTTTTGGGGCTTTACAGTAACCGGTTTTGAAACAGTAGCCACTTCCTCATTTGCAGCATATATAACTTCCTCATCTTCCACGTCCAGTGTTCGAATGAGCTGCGTTGTTTCAGGGGGGTAGTGGAAGAGACTGCCCCTAGACTCCAGTGTAGGTGGGTTCTGGGTTGTTCGGATAGGCACAGTTTGCCAACTCAACTGACGGTTTTGAAAGGGTCCGCCCAGGAGTAGCTCCCCTCCAAGTAGGTAGCGGGCAATTCTTGAGTTCCTCAGTCGTTTGCAAAGCCACTTCATCTTTAAGGCACCTTTAATATTCTTATGATCAATGTTAAACGTATAAAAAAGTAATGTTTTTGGTAATTTTTTTCCTTGTTTATATTTCAGATGAAGCACTTACAACATTACCCAGTGACAGAAGCGAACATTCTTCTAAAATATCTTGGATCCAATTACGGCTCTGCAGTGTGTTGCAAATTCAAGCATAATTTGAAAGCCCTAAAGTGGATATATAATCTTAATCGCAAATAAAAATATATAAATAAGTTGTTTTATATAAATATATGCATGTATATGTATAATCCAAAAAAACGTAGTTCTATTAAATATATAAGTCGGAACCGACCATATCGAAAGACTAGGATGGCAATTATAAAAAATATAAAAAAAAATTGTTTGATGATTTATAAAGAAGGCCTATCTTATTATTTAGTTTTCATAATAACAACTAGAAAACAAATCGAAATATATATTATTCATGTTACTATTTTAAAGTAATGCTTTCAATTAAATATAAATTGTTTTTTTTTTTAAATTTAAAGATTTTAATTCTTCATGGCATTTTTAATTATTCCCTGAATCAGAAAAGAGAATCGTTTCACGTCGGTAATATAAAAATGTGTACACCTCCAGTATGTTCTCTAACGAAATTGATAATGGGTCTATGTTAAATATAAACATTTTTCTAAAATATTAATATCCTGTACTGTAATAACTGTTACTGTATTTGAAAAAATAAAAAAATTAAAATGTATCCAATAAAAACAATAGAGAAAAGCATTCATTTCTTCCGAAAATTATTTTAGTAATCTTTTCATAATTCATTCGATATTTCTCTTTTACAACGGACGGTCGTGTTTTTGGTTTACGCTCCGATTTTTGTGTTAATTTGATTTTAAACCACCGGGGTTTCCTCTGAATTCATCACCTAAATATTTAAAATTATATACCGTTTCGCTATCGCGCGTGAATGCACTTTTCTGTGTAATTATTTTTTGTTAATAATCACTTTTTAGTTTGTGCTAAGACGGTTATCTTATTTTCCTCCTTATTCTTTTTCTCGTTTTTATTTTTCTCTCCCCCGCTTGAGCGTCGTTTGCTGTTAGCTGCATCTAAGCCGTTATAGCTCTCATCGCTCTTGTGATTTCTGCTGCTCATACTCTTAACCTTGCGCTCTTTTGTTCTCTCTCTCTCTTGGTTTTTTGGTACTGATAGTGTGCACAGTGGTTCTAGGGTCTGTGAAAATGTCCCAAAATATTGTCTGTTTAATTAAGAACTGTGTGACGGTTGGTCAATTGCTCCGGAAGCTCGCGGGTGGCCAGGGTCGTCTCAGATATTTATATTTGAGTCAGGCAGAGTTGCTGGAAGAGATCCCGATCCTTTCCCCAGAGGTGAAGGCGTGAGTGATTACCCAGTAATGGATTATTTCCTAGTTTATTTTTGTTCTTTCTTTTTTTGTAGGTGAGATAATTTTATATGAGTACAGCAAATGGGAGGGTGGATGGTGAATGACGAGCGGTCGCGTGGGTGCCCGGAGGGAGGGTTCTGGTTGCTCGTCGCTGCGGGTGTCGAAGTCGTCGGCTGCGGGGCGTGGGTAGCGGCCGTCGTCGGCGTCGGCAGCCGGATGCTACTGGAGTCGCCGGCTGCGAAGGCGTCGTCGGCGGGGGGGGGGGGTCGGTAGCTGCAGTCGCCGGCGTCGGCAGTCGGAGGCTGCTGGAGTCGTCGGCTGCTCCTGTTGTCGGCGGCTGGAAGCCTACTTGGAGGAAAGAGGAAGAGACCCTCGAGGTCTGCTAGTTAGATACAGTTTTGGAGTCCCTGGAGGTCTACTAGGTTATGAGAACGGTTTTAGAGGCCCTTGAGGTCTACTAGTTATGAGAAGGTTTTAGAGGCCCTTGAGGTCTACTAGGTTATGAGAACGGTTTTAGAGGCCCTTGAGGTCTACTAGTTAGGGAAAGGTTTTAGAGGCCCTTGAGGTCTACTAGGTTATGAGAACGGTTTTAAAGGCCCTTGAGGTCTACTAGTTTATGAGAAGGTTTTAGAGGCCCTTGAGGTCTACTAGTTATGAGAAGGTTTTAGAGGCCCTTGAGGTCTACTAGGTTATGAGAACGGTTTTAGAGGCCCTTGAGGTCTACTAGTTATGAGAAGGTTTTAGAGGCCCTTGAGGTCTACTAGGTTATGAGAAGGTTTTAGAGGCCCTTGAGGTCTACTAGTTATGAGAAGGTTTTAGAGGCCCTTGAGGTCTACTAGGTTATGAGAACGGTTTTAGAGGCCCTTGAGGTCTACTAGTTATGAGAAGGTTTTAGAGGCCCTTGAGGTCTACTAGGTTATGAGAAGGTTTTAGAGGCCCTTGAGGTCTACTAGTTATGAGAAGGTTTTAGAGGCCCTTGAGGTCTACTAGTTATGAGAAGGTTTTAGAGGCCCTTGAGGTCTACTAGGTTATGAGAAGGTTTTAGAGGCCCTTGAGGTCTACTAGTTATGAGAAGGTTTTAGAGGCCCTTGAGGTCTACTAGGTTATGAGAACGGTTTTAGAGGCCCTTGAGGTCTACTAGGTTATGAGAACGGTTTTAGAGGCCCTTGAGGTCTACTAGGTTATGAGAACGGTTTTAGAGGCCCTTGAGGTCTACTAGGTTATGAGAAGATTTTAGAGGCCCTTGAGGTCTACTAGCTGGAAGATCGGTTTAGTCCGATCCTTGGTTTCCTAACAGGTTACCTTTGCGGCTTATTTGCTGCTCCTGCTTACCCGGTGATCCGTCTTGGTCCTGGAGGTGTTGCTTGCTCGGCTGCTCGCACTCAATGCCTTCCTGAGGGATCTGGCCCGCTTTATATAGCGCTCGGGAGCGTTTAGTGTGGCTTCCAGATCGTGCTTTCTCGATCCCTTTGGATGTGACCGACTCTTGGGATTAGTGTGCCCGGCCCCTTGAAATCAGTGTGCCCTGTCGTGGGCGCGCGCGCGTAGGGTATTTGAATTTGATTTTATGTCTCATGTTCTTCATGTTTTTATTTCTTTTCATGCTTGTGTCATGCTTATGTACATATGTCTTTAATTCTAAGGGTGTGTATGTAAGTATATAAGAATAGGTGGGTGTATGTCTGTGTGTGCGCCCCGGGCGTCACACCTCCCCCTCCTTTTGTTTTGGGGCCAGCCGCTCGATCCTGACGTTGTTTTGTCGGGAGAACACAACTCTCCACGTCTGGGCTCCGTCTCGAACAAGGAAGGACTGCTGCTTCCCATAGCCCTTCTTCGCCAGTCGATCCCTTATCTCGGCCATTGCCGCCGCCGAAATATGGGCCCCATCGGGTATGGCCCAAGTGATGCTGCTCCTGGTGTCTGCCTCGATGTCGAGCACATCTCTGTCTGGTGACGGCGATCCCCTCCGGTGCTCTTCCGCTATGGTAGGTAGCTCGTTGTATCGGCGTGGTGTCGGCTGCCTTGGTCGCTTCCGTGGCGAGGTGTCCGGGTGGCGTCCCCTCTCTCCTCCTGCGTTCTCACCACAACCGGTTCGCATATAGCTGTTGGCGTCCCGGTTGGGATGAGGAGGGTTCGCCATTCGCTGACCCGGTCCTATTTTTGTGGTCCGCGCATTGTTTGCGGCGTACCAATCGGTGGGCGTGTTCTTGTTTGTAGCTGGTCCTGCGGCTGTCTCCGTGCCGGCTCGCGTATGGCTGGTGGCGTGCCGGTCGGTGGGCATGTTTGTGCCCGTTCTGGTTGCGGCGGTCTCCGTGCCGGCTCGCGTATAGCTGTTGGCGTGCCGGTCGGTGGACGTGTTTGTGCCCGTTCTGGTTGCGGCGGCCCCCGTGCCGGCTCGCGTGTCGCTGGTGGCGTGCCGGTCGGTGGGCTTGTTTGTGCCTGTCTGTATGGCTGCGGCAGTCTCCGTGCCGGCTCGCGTATAGCTGTTGGCGTGCCGGTCGGTGGACGTGTTTGTGCCCGTTCCTCCTGATGTGCCCTCTGTACCGGTTCGCCTGGTGTTTGCGGCACCCTGTTCCGCCCCCATGTCCCCTGTTGTTTGGGGTACATGGGCTACCCGATGCCCGCGTGTGGTTCGGGCCACGGTGGGTGTTGCTGGTGGCGTTGTCGGGTCTGCCTGTTGTAGTTGGCGGCCCATCTTCGTGGGTTGGGTCCTCTTGCGTGATCCTCCGGGTGCATCCTCCATTGCGATCAACTGGGTGCGGCTCCTTGCTGCTGCCAACTTCTCGTAGTTTTTCTTTAGCCGGTTGAAGCTTTCGGGTAGCCGCTGCATGATGATATCTGTAATTGAATGATTTTGTTTGTTAGCGTATGCGATATTTGTTAATCGATTGTTAGTATGCCTATCTGACCCTGATCCTGCCCGTTCATCGATTGTTACCGATGTTTTTTGTCTGTGTTTTAATGGGCTTGGGCTTGTATACTGATCGATTAATTCTTTCGTAGTGTTGGCTAGATTTGGTTCTGTTCTTATTGGTTCACATGGTTTTATATCCCCGATATATATTCGCTTCGTTTTGTGTGACTTCGTGTCACGTGCTACAATTATGACGGGTGATATAAATTGGACTACTTTCCATGGACCATCGTATTTTGGTGCCAATTTGGCATTGAACTTGTCTACTGCCTTGGATAATGCGTGGGTCTTGCACCATACCAGATCGCCTATCGCTGGCTTCCATTCTCGTTTTCGGAGATTATAATGGCGGCGTTGTCGTTCTGCTGCTTCGGTCATGTTTGATGTGGCCTCTTGCCTGATGTTTTTTAACCGTTCCCATCTTTCTTTTATTCCTTCCTGTATTATTCCAGAACCTTCTGTCTGGCTGTCGAATAATGTGTTGGGCAGTCGTAACTCTCGTCCGAACATTAGCTGTGCCGGGCTATATTTTGTTGATTCCGACGTACTGCTGTTGAACGCGAGCATCAACTCTGGTAGGTTTTCGTCCCACCTAGTTTGGTCTTCCCCGGTCGTTTGTGCTATCATAGTTTTGATTGTCCTATTTGCTCGTTCGGTCGGGTTCTCTTGTGGCGTATAGGGTGCCGTAAACTGTTGTCGGATTCCCCATTTTTCCATGGCCGTTTTTGTCTTCCGTCCTGTGAATTGTACGCCGTTATCCGAGATCAGGACTTTTGGTGTACCCATTCTAGCTATTACGCGTTCTCGGAAAGTTCTGAGGAAGGTGTCTGCCGTGGCTTGTCTCAGTGCGGCTAGTTCTACCCATTTGAAAAATTTGTCGATGATAACTATCAGTGACGTGTTCCCGTGTTTAGTTCTGGGTAGTGGTCCTATGAAGTCGACGCATATTGTTTCCCATGGTAGTTCCGCTACTCTGGTCAACATTTGTCCTGCCGCCTTTTGTTGCGATACTTTGTATTGCTGGCAGCATTCGCATTTCCTTACGAACTCTTTTACGTCCTTTGTTAGCCGGGGCCAAAAATAGCGGGTTCTTATTCTTTTTATTGTTTTTGACATTCCTAGATGGCCTGCTTCTGGTGTACTGTGATTCTCCGTTAGTACTCTGTTAATATCCTCGTCTCTGACACACAATTTCCATGGCTGCGGGTCTCTTCTGTTTCCGTTTGCCTTATATAGCTTCCCTTCCTCTATCCGGTACTCTTCATTACTTGTGTGTTTTTTGACCTCTCGAATTTTTTTTATCTACCCAGCCTGCCGTGGTTATTGCCCGGGTTTCTATTCTGGGTGTTCGTGACAGTGCATCTGCTACTGCATTGAGTTTTCCCTTGCGGTATTGTACCTCGAATTGGAAAGGTTGTAATCCCAGGGCCCATCTTGCTACTCGCCCCGACGGACTTTCTATCGAGTTCAGCCATTTCAATGCCATGTGGTCTGTTACCACTATGAATTTATATCCTTCCAGGTACATTTTGTATTTGTTGATTCCCCAGTAGATGGCTAAACATTCTTTTTCTGTGGCGCTGTAATTTCTCTCTACTTCGCTCAACCGTCTACTGGCATATGAGATGACATGTTCTCCGTCTAGCCCTTCTTGTGTGAGTACTGCTCCTATCCCTCGGTCACTGGCGTCTGTCTGTACCTTGAACTGTCGTGTGAAGTCCGGGCATGCTAGTACTGGTGCACTCATCAGGCTTCTTTTAAGATTCTCGAAAGATTCTTGTTGTGGTTTGCCCCACTCGAAATTCTTTCCCTTTCTTATCAGGTTCTGTAATGCGTTGGCCTGTTCTGTGAAGTTGGGTATAAATCTTCTATACCATGATGCCATTCCCAGGAAACTGTGTACTTCCTTCGTCGAGGTCGGTGTTTGTAGTTCTTGAATGGCCGACACCTTTTCTGGGTCGGTTCTGATGCCACGATCGCTTATGACGTGCCCCAGGTATTTTAACTCCTTTTGGAAAAAATGTCGTCTAGATATGCAAATGCAAATGGTTCCATTTCTGGTCCTATAATTGAATCTAACGCTCTTTGAAACGTTGCTGGTGCTGTTGTCAATCCGAATGGCATAACCTTCCATTGAAACAAACCTCTGCCCGGCACCGTGAAGGCCGTATATTGACGACTGTTTGGTTCCATTGGTATCTGCCAGTACCCTGATTTTAAATCAATCGTGCTGATGAACTTCGCCTCTCTTAGCTGGTCTAGGATGAAATTCATTCTTGGTACTGGGTACGCGTCCTTTTCCGTTTTTTCGTTTAATAGCCGATAGTCTATGCACATCCTCCATTCATTATTCTTTTTCTTTACTAATACCACCGGTGCGCTGTACGGGCTATATGAACGTTCTATCAACCCTAGTGCTAATAACTCGTCGACCTGTTCGTTTATTATGCCTTGTTGTTTCGGGTTTCGTGGGTAATATCTCTGTTTTATGGGTTTGTCATCCCTTAGATAGATTTTGTGTGTTGTGATATTGCATACCCCTTTAATATTTTCGAATACTTGCCTTTGCTTATCCAGGAACGTTTGTATTTCCTCTTCTGTTGGTTCCTCGTTCTCTGGTATGTTCCCTTGTTGTCGCTTCTTTGTTGGGTTTTGTTATTTGTGGGTGATCGGGGTTTTTTGATCGTGTTCCCTCCCATCTTCCTCCTTTCCTGAGGGTCTTATATCGGTTCACACTTATTGTGCTTCGTGATGCTCCGGTGTCGATTACTCCTTTCGTTGATTGGTTTCCTATCGTTATTACTGCTATTACCTGAAATCCGTCGCAATATAATCGCTTTCCTGCTGCTGGCGTTTGTTCCGTGGCCTGAGTTGCCAGCTTTATCTGCTCAGGCCCCCTGCGTTTCCCGGTCCCGTCCTGCAACACTCCGTTGTACGAACACCGTTTCTTCCGCATACCCAGCAGAACAGTCTTGGCGGGTTTCCACATATTCGCGCCGTATGTCCTGTCCCGCCGCATCTCATGCATATCTCTGGTCGTAGTTGCTGTTGTTGTCCTAGGCTGTCTGTTCGTACCGTACCTTTTGCGGCTTCTATCTCCTCTACTTCCTCTGCCAGTTTGAGGAACTGCGTCAGTGTCTGGAACCCTGATCTTCGCGTATATAATTTGATCTTACTTCTGCAGTTTGAAAATACTCTATCCAGTTTTTCTTCCTCTGATAGCTTAGAGAACCGCATTAATTTTCTCAGACTCATGGCGTACTCTCTTACCGGCTCGTTTTCTCGCTGTTTTAGCTGAGCGATTTGCGTTTGTACTCTTTCCTCGTATCTTGGTGGCAGGAAATATTCCAGAATCTCGGTGGTCAGTTGTGCCCAGTTCGTTATTTTGGACGGTGTGGTGTTCCACCAGTCTATCGCTGCACCCTCCAGGATAAATGGCATTGTCTGTACCAGATGATCTGGTTTGATTCCATATCCTGCCGCCCATTGCTCCATTTTCTCCAGGAATTCTAATGGGTTACTCGATCCTTGATATCGAATCCCCCAGTTTCGTACTCGGTCCACGACTTCCGTCTCGATCTTCCTTCCCATTTTTGTTTCCGTTTCTGCTTCCATTTCTTTGTATCTCGGTTTTGCTGGTGCTCTGCTGTTCTCTGTTTTCCTTTCTTTTGATCTGGTTATTTTTATTAGTGGGTTGTGATCCTCCTCTTTCTTATCCTCCGTTTCTGACGGTGATTCCGGCGTTATTTCTCTCCTTGCTGGGCTTCTGTCTCTCCTGTGTTTGTTTGACAGTTCTATCAGCCTTTTCCCTATCTCGTCGCTGTGGTCTGTCCTCTTTGCGAATGCTGCCACTATCCTCCTTAGTTCTTCGTTTGTTCCGCCTTGTTCCAGTAGAAATTCGGCTGCGTATCCTGTCAGCTCTTCCTTAGATGCTAAATATACCCAGCTCGACATTCCTCTTTTCGGTTTCGGTTCTTCCTCGCAACTCTTATACCTGTTAACGGGCGCCAATGTGACGGTTGGTCAATTGCTCCGGAAGCTCGCGGGTGGCCAGGGTCGTCTCAGATATTTATATTTGAGTCAGGCAGAGTTGCTGGAAGAGATCCCGATCCTTTCCCCAGAGGTGAAGGCGTGAGTGATTACCCAGTAATGGATTATTTCCTAGTTTATTTTTGTTCTTTCTTTTTTTGTAGGTGAGATAATTTTGTATGAGTACAGCAAATGGGAGGGTGGATGGTGAATGACGAGCGGTCGCGTGGGTGCCCGGAGGGAGGGTTCTGGTTGCTCGTCGCTGCGGGTGTCGAAGTCGTCGGCTGCGGGGCGTGGGTAGCGGCCGTCGTCGGCGTCGGCAGCCGGATGCTACTGGAGTCGCCGGCTGCGAAGGCGTCGTCGTCGGGGGGGGGGGGGGGGTCGGTAGCTGCAGTCGCCGGCGTCGGCAGTCGGAGGCTGCTGGAGTCGTCGGCTGCTCCTGTTGTCGGCGTCTGGAAGCCTACTTGGAGGAAAGAGGAAGAGACCCTCGAGGTCTGCTAGTTAGATACAGTTTTAGAGTCCCTGGAGGTCTACTAGGTTATGAGAACGGTTTTAGAGGCCCTTGAGGTCTACTAGTTATGAGAAGGTTTTAGAGGCCCTTGAGGTCTACTAGGTTATGAGAACGGTTTTAGAGGCCCTTGAGGTCTACTAGTTAGGGAAAGGTTTTAGAGGCCCTTGAGGTCTACTAGGTTATGAGAACGGTTTTAGAGGCCCTTGAGGTCTACTAGTTTATGAGAAGGTTTTAGAGGCCCTTGAGGTCTACTAGTTATGAGAAGGTTTTAGAGGCCCTTGAGGTCTACTAGGTTATGAGAACGGTTTTAGAGGCCCTTGAGGTCTACTAGTTATGAGAAGGTTTTAGAGGCCCTTGAGGTCTACTAGGTTATGAGAAGGTTTTAGAGGCCCTTGAGGTCTACTAGTTATGAGAAGGTTTTAGAGGCCCTTGAGGTCTACTAGGTTATGAGAACGGTTTTAGAGGCCCTTGAGGTCTACTAGTTATGAGAAGGTTTTAGAGGCCCTTGAGGTCTACTAGGTTATGAGAAGGTTTTAGAGGCCCTTGAGGTCTACTAGTTATGAGAAGGTTTTAGAGGCCCTTGAGGTCTACTAGTTATGAGAAGGTTTTAGAGGCCCTTGAGGTCTACTAGGTTATGAGAAGGTTTTAGAGGCCCTTGAGGTCTACTAGTTATGAGAAGGTTTTAGAGGCCCTTGAGGTCTACTAGGTTATGAGAACGGTTTTAGAGGCCCTTGAGGTCTACTAGGTTATGAGAACGGTTTTAGAGGCCCTTGAGGTCTACTAGGTTATGAGAACGGTTTTAGAGGCCCTTGAGGTCTACTAGGTTATGAGAAGATTTTAGAGGCCCTTGAGGTCTACTAGCTGGAAGATCGGTTTAGTCCGATCCTTGGTTTCCTAACAGGTTACCTTTGCGGCTTATTTGCTGCTCCTGCTTACCCGGTGATCCGTCTTGGTCCTGGAGGTGTTGCTTGCTCGGCTGCTCGCACTCAATGCCTTCCTGAGGGATCTGGCCCGCTTTATATAGCGCTCGGGAGCGTTTAGTGTGGCTTCCAGATCGTGCTTTCTCGATCCCTTTGGATGTGACCGACTCTTGGGATTAGTGTGCCCGGCCCCTTGAAATCAGTGTGCCCTGTCGTGGGCGCGCGCGCGTAGGGTATTTGAATTTGATTTTATGTCTCATGTTCTTCATGTTTTTATTTCTTTTCATGCTTGTCTCATGCTTATGTACATATGTCTTTAATTCTAAGGGTGTGTATGTAAGTATATAAGAATAGGTGGGTGTATGTCTGTGTGTGCGCCCCGGGCGTCACAACTGCCAAAAAACTATTTTGGCAGACCAGCCCAGTTTCCATTGTTGGCTTTGCGAGGCAGTAGTGCACGCTAAGTGCATCGAGATGACGGGTCGAATAGCTGACGTAGTGTTCAGCAAAAAAGGGCCTGCGTTATTGCTGTGAGGCCTGTCGACCGGTTGAGAAGGAGATATCATCCTTCATGCGTCAGACCAGAAGTGGATTTTCTGAGATCATGGCCACTTTCCGCAAGGCGAATGACCTGTTCTCCACGCTTGACGCTCAATTTAATAGTATGAAGCTATTAAATGAGTCGACGAAACGCAAAAAATCTGCTGCTGGTCGACAGCAACTGTGTGAGACGCAGCAACCGATTTCCTGCCACTCCCCTGCGCCACAGCTCCTGGTCCCCGTTCCAATGGTTCTGAGATCAGGAACTAGGAAAGATTCGGTTACCGAATCTGAAGCAGCCGCTCAGCCAGCAATTTCCGCGTCGTCCGTTGTGTCCGATGCGGAGCCCAAATCTTTGGCTCCGCAAATCTCCGTAGATAAATCAACCCAGGGTCCAACAATGCCCGGAATACCGGCCGTAGTTGGTAACAATTCGTTACGCAAGACCCTCACAGCAGTCCCACCTTCGAAAACAATATTTGTTTCGAGGCTTGCCCCTGATCTCGCATCGGAAGATGTTCTAGCCTTTATACAAGGCAAAACCCAAGCCGGTCATATCAAGGTGGAAAAATTTCAATTTTCGTATGCCAGAGACATTTCATCTTTTAAGATAAATGTCTCAACCCAACTCTTTGACACTATTTGCTCGGATGACTTCTGGCCCTTGTACGTAATAGTTAAGGAGTACGAGGCTCGAAAGAAAAGAACACGGCCTGCGGGAGTACAACTGCCCAGTCCGTCACAATCCTCAGTGTCCAATGCCGTACCTTCTGTCCCAAAAAACTAACCTCTTCCTTACTACTTTCCTATTAGAATACTAGAGGCTTACGCAGTAAGCTCTCTAAATTGTATTCGGATAGTCTTTCTTTCGCATCTCAGGTGATTGTATTTACTGAAACCTGGTTGAAGCCGGAGATCCTCTGCTCCGAAATTCTTCCGAGTAAGTACACAATCTATAGATTAGACCGTCTTGTCCAGAGTGGTGGTGGAGTTTTAATTGCCGTTGACTCCTGCCTCATCTCGGAACAGGTGGTATCTAACGACTTTCTGGACATTGAATTCATATGCGTAAAATTATCTTCTACAGGCAGCTGTATATATATTACCTGCTTTTATATTCCTCCATCTTCGGAAATGCCAACTTATTGGAAACACCTTTCGGCAATTCAGGCAGTTTCCAACTGGCTTTCTGATAGGGACCAATTGGTGACTTTGGGTGACTTCAACATACCTGGAGCTCACTGGTCTTCTGACGGTGTGTCTAATATCCTCCTGACTGCGGCACAGCATGACCTTATAAATGGCTTGTTTGATTTATCCTTATCTCATGTTAACCATGTCTTTAATTCTCTAAACCGCTTATTGGATCTATGCTTTGTTTCAGATCCGGCTGGCGTAAACCTAAGTAGAGTTCCTCCAATGACGCAACCTGAAGATCCTTATCATCCAACTTTCGATGTGACCATCGACACTGGGACAGCTTTAGCAACGACAGCTGTTTCCGAAAGGAGGACTATCAGAGGCTATACACTTTAATAGCTGAATTTGATTGGTCTAATCTTTTCATAAGCTCAGACATCGCAACAGCCGTTGATATCTTTTATAGTGCCATGAACTCATTTTTCTTCTTATGTGTTCCTGAAACCTATCCGTCGGTCTCTAATAAACCACTCTGGTTTAACAAAGAGCTGACACGTTTAAAAAACGTAAAATCTAGGCTTTATAATAAATATAAACGTACTGGCTCAAGAACGGCTTTCTCATCCTATCTAAGTGCTCGATTTAGCTTTACCGTGCTTAACGCTCAGTGTTATAAAAATTATTTGACTCGTAGCAAGGTCCAGTTCACGCAGGACCCCAAACAGTTTTATAACATTGTTAACTCTAAACGTAAACCCACGTTGTACCCTCCCTCGCTGTCATTTAATAATATTACTGTAAATTCTGATCAAGCAATAGCCAATCTCTTCGCTGAGTTTTTTAAAACCACATATTCTCCCGCAACATCTTCAGATCATACATTTTCTCCAGCTATGCCCAGTTCGAACCTAATCTTCAGTCATATTTTAAACGAAAGCTCACTTATTCTTAATCTTCAACGTGTTAAGCCAGTATATTCACCAGGTCCTGATGGAATACCGGGCTCTGTGCTAAGGTATTGCTCCGAGACGCTGTGTAACCCCCTTCTAAAATTGTTTACCTTATCTTTAGAATCCTCAGAATTTCCCCTTATTTGGAGGGAATCATTTGTTATTCCTCTCCACAAAAAAGGTATCAAGTCGGATGCTAGTAACTATATAGGTATCTCTAAGTTATCGGCAATCCCCAAAATTTTCGAGAATGTAATCACTCCTCACTTGCAATATCTATGCAGATCCGTCATCTCTCCATGTCAGCATGGTTTTTTGAGGCGAAGATCAACCACGATCAATCTTCTGGAAGTCACCTCTTTCGTAATTAGGGGTTTCCAAGAAAACTTTCAAACCGATGTCATTTACACGGACTTTAGTAAAGCTTTCGACTCGGTTAATCATTCTCTTCTGGTTAGGAAACTCGATTCATTGGGGTTTCCAAGTGATCTTCTTAAGTGGACTTCGAGTTATCTAAGTGACAGGTCCCAAAAGGTTCTGTTCAGAAATGTTCTATCCAATAGCCTCAGTGTCACATCTGGCGACCCTGTGGGACCACTACTATTTACATTGTGTAGCAGGCCTAAGGGGATCGGGGTGATTTGGTCACACTGGGATTATACTCTCGGGAGAGTAATTAGGAAAGAGAGTAAGAGCTTGAGGAAACGGGGGTTGTTTGAGAATCTACCTGCGAGCAGCACTCTGGATCAGATTGCGAAATAGTGGACAATAAGTTGTTAGTTGGACAATAAGAAGAAGAAGCAATTGTGAAAAGAAGAAAACTGTAAATTAAAGGATAAAACAATAAATTAAAGAGAGTAAAACAATTAATTAAAGAAACTAACATCCTGTCATAATCTCAGAAGTGGCATACGAATTTTCTTTTGCCTACATAAGTGAGAAGTGATCCAAGCGGAATGGATATGAATATAACGGAAACAAAGGTGGTGCAATTGAAAAAGTGGCTGGAGCAGTTGGGCTTGTCCACGAAGGGCACGAAGGTGGAACTCTTCGCGAGACTGGCGGGAGTTCCAGCCGACGTGCGAGGAAGCGCGCCAGCGCTGAGCTTGCCGCAAGAGGTGACAGAATCGGAGGAGCTGAGCGAGGACAGCGACGGGAATCCGGATGGAGGAAAAGAAAATCTGGATGAAATTTCGAAGGCACGAAAGACTCTGGAGAGTTTGAATCGCCAGATCGGCGCGAAGATCAATTCCGCGAATGCCGAAATTTTTCCAAGGAACTTCCAGAGCGACGGCAGCGGCGGAAAAAGAGACAACGATAGCAGCGGCGGAGGCAGAGACAACGAAAGCAGCGGTACAGGCGAAGGCAGAAACGGCAACGGGGAAGGCAGAGGCAGCGGTGGCAGCGGCAGAGGCGCCATTGGGAGCGACAGAAACGAAAGCAGAAACGGCAACGGGGAAGGCAGAGGCAGCGGTGGCAGCGGCAGAGGCGACATTGGGAGCGACAGAAACGAAGGCAGAGGCAGTAACAGTCGTGGCCGGAGTAATGGCAGAGGTGGCAGCAGTGGCGGTATAGCAGAAGGCAGAGACAGCAACAGTGGTGGCAGAGGCAGCAACAGCAATGGCAGAGGCGAAGGCGACAACAGTGGCGGGAGAGGCGAAGGCGACAACAGTGGCGGCAGAGGCGAAGGCGACAACAGTGGCGGCAGAGGCGAAGGCGACAACAGTGGCGGCAGAGGCGAAGGCGACAACAGTGGCGGCGGAGGCGAAGGCGCAGGCAACAACAGTAGCGGCCGAAATGAAGGCGCAGTTGACAACAGTGGCGGTGGCGGGAGTGAGAGCAGAGGTGGCAGCAGAATTTCCGCGGAAATTTTGGCAACGCCTGGTTTTAAAATGGCCAGAGATATGATGATGGACTTCGGCAGGTGGCAATGGAGGATGACGAGTTGATGGATGGATTAGTGGAGGGCATCCCAATGCCAAGTCTTCGGATGCAGGCGAAGCTTCGATAGTCCAGCGAGGATGTTACGAGCATTTGTGGACATAAAACTACCGGTAAGGGCTTCAGCAACGGCTAAAATGGATGCAGCAAAGGCGGTAGTAGCGAGCAAGGACACGCGGTGTTTCAATTGTAACGGGAAGGGGCACTAGAAGAGAGAGTGCACTAAGCCAAAGAGAGGACCAGGATCATACTATGCCTGCGGTGCTAATGATCACCAAATAGCGGCATGCCCGCAGAACAAGAAGAAGGAGGAGAATAATTATGTAAGATTATTTAAAATATTTTGTTTAGAAAATCCTAACCAGACTATTATTACAGAATGCCAATTAGATTCGGGAAGCCCTGTGTCTTTCATAAAACGTTCATGCCTACCAAAAAATATTAGTTTAATGTCTCAAGAAAAGAAATATTTTGGAATTAACAAAAGCTTATTGAAAAGTTTTGGAAAAATGTTATGTTTTATATGGAAAAAGAAAATAAAAGTTTGGTTTAAATTAATCGTGATGGCTGATGAATCTATGGGCTGTAATATAGTGCTGGGTAGAGATTTTATGAATGCGTGCGATCTAAAAATTGATATGGAAGCGTTAAAGATGGTTACGGTGGAGTGTATTGGAATCGATAACAAAAGAAAATCAGAAAGGCTTTCCTTCCTTTCCGATAATTGTATGGAAATTAAAAAATCGGGAAATAGTTTGGAAAATTTGAAGAGGGAAATGTTGCAAATAAATATGGAAGAAATATGATTAAGGATTATTATCCTATTCCTTTGATTGATGATCTGTTAAACAAGTTGGTAGGAAAATCGGTGTTTACAAAATTGGATTTAAAAAATATTGATATTTTCATGTGTTCGTGGACAAAGAATCGGTGAAATACACATCGTTTACAACACCGTTAGGACAGTTTGAATTTTTGCGCATGCCAATGGGATTGAAAACCTAAGGTATTTCCAAGATTTGTGAATGATATTTTTGCGGACATGATACGAGGAAATAGCGTGATAATTTATATGGATGATATTTTAATAGCAAGTCAAGATATTAAAGAACATTTAGAGATATTAAGAGAAGTATTTAGGAGATTAGTGGAGAATAAATTAGAACTGAGAATGTGTGACGCGGGCGCGCACAAAAGATAATAAATATAAATGTATGAGGAAGAACATATAGGAAATAAGGAAAAAACAATGTAAGAAAAACAGAAAAGTAAATGAAATGAAAGGAAACATATATTAAATAAGCAATGTAAGAAAAACAGAAAAGTAAATGAAGAGAACACATAGGGAATAAGCAGAAATAGGACATAAGCACAAATGTAAGAAACAGAAGTTAAATGAAGAATAAATAAGAAACAAAAGGAAAAGAAAGAAGAATAACATATAATATAGAACTGAATGAAGTCAAAGGAACAGGGCCGTTCAAATTCAAAGGCGCGCGCGCGCCGAGATCCGGCCACACTGACGGCCAACGGTCACACCGGCAGAGAAAGGGCACACTAGGCGACGATAACGGCGGGCACACTAAGCCGCGCGAGCGGTAAGTCTCTAGTAGCACACTTCCAGTAGTCAGCAGCGAAAGTCACTTTTTAGGCCCGAATCTTCGGATTTGGGTAATTATAAATTAGCCGGAGACTTCCGAGTCGCGGTAACAATTCGGCTTGCCGAATTCCTCACTCTGACGACTTTAGAGTCCACCCGCCTCCCTCTGACGACTTTAGAGTCCACCCGCCTCCCTCTGACGACTTTAGAGTCCACCCGCCTCCCTCTGACGACTTTAGAGTCCACCCGCCTCTCTCTGAAGACTTTCGAGTCCAAGCCATTCTCTCTCTCGTAACCGAAGACTTTCGAGTCCACCGCGCCTCTCTCTCTGAAGACTTTCGAGTCCAAGCCATTCGGGAGACTTACGAGTCCCCAGATCTACGGACCAGACTTCCGAGTCCCCCCCCCCCCCCCCCCCAACTATTCCTCTTTTCTTCTCTCCCTCTCTACACAGGTTCCCGGACTTCTCGGCTTCCCCCCCCAGCGTGGCCGACTCGACGACTACCGACGACTGGCAGAGCCCGAACCACCGGCGGTTTTTCCCTCGAGAAGCGAGCAGCCCGACGATCTACGAAGCCGCAGCCTCGAACTCAGTCTATCAACTCTGTAGAGAAACCTTGAATAAACCTAAAAGCTCTTAAATTTAACCGAATTCTCTTCACTGTTCTCACTGGGAGCCGGGCAACATCTCTTGCAGCTACCACTCGGACTATCTATTGTAGGCGGATCCTGGCCGTCCCTGAGCTGTCTGGAGAATTGGGACGGCAGACCGTCACAAATGGATAAATGTAAGTTTCTACAAAATAAGGTAAAATATCTAGGTTTCTTAATTGAGAAGGAACGAATAAAAGCGGATGAGAAAGGATTAGAAGCGATAAGAAACTTTCCAATTCCGAACAAAGAACAAGCTGTACAAAGTTTTTTAGGCCTTTGTTCCTATTTTCGTCGGTTCATAAAAGATTTTTCGATATTAGCTAAACCATTATATAACTTATTAAGGAAAGACAAGACATTTGAATTTGGAAAAGAGGAATTAGATTGTTTCACACTTTTGAAAGGGAAGTTAGTTGCAGCACCGGTATTGGCACTATATGATCATAAGGACGAGGTCGAACTTCATTGCGATGCTAGTGCGCTAGGGTTTGGAGCGGTATTGTTTCAAAAAAAGGAAGATAAGAAATTGCATCCCATATTTTATTTATCAAAAAGATCAACAGCAACGGAAGCCAAGTATGATAGTTTCGAATTGGAAACATTAGCTATTATTTATGCGCTTAAGAGGTTTAGGATTTACTTACAAGGCAGACATTTTAAAATCGTGACAGATTGTAACTCGTTAACCGTAACATTGAACAAAATAGATTTAAACCCAAGAATTGCTAGGTGGGCGTTAGAGTTACAAGAGTATGATTATGAACTTAAGCACAGGGCAGGAAAACAGATGCAACATGTAGATGCACTTAGTAGGTGTATTAACATAATGATAATAGATGCAAACACGTTTGAGAATAATTTGATAATTTGTCAGGCAAGAGACAACAAGATAAAGGAAATTAGGAATACTTTAGAAAAGAGGGAACATAAATGGTTCGAGATGAGAAACGGTGTAATATACAGGAAATGTAATAACAACGAGTTACGTTTTTATGTACCAGGTCGGATGGAGCAACATGTGATGTACAAGTATCATGACGAATTAGGTCATATTGGAAGGGATAAAATGTTAGATGCCATTAGTAAAAGCTATTGGTTTCCGAGCATGAAGGAGAAAGTTTGTGATCACATTCAGAATTGTTTGAAGTGTATAGCTTTTTGGCCTAAAGTAGGAAAAGGAGATGGATGGCTACACAGCATACCAAAAGGAAACAAGCCGTTTGAGGTTATTCATATTGATCACTATGGGCCAGTAAATAATAGCAGAGCGAAGAACACATTTTAGTAGTGATAGATGGTTTTACGAAATTTTTTAGGCTGTACACGACAAAAACCACAAATACAAATGTAGTGCTGAGTGCGTTAGCTGATTATTGTCGGGCATATAGCAAACATCGGCGGATTTTGCAAACTTTGTGGAAGAAAGAAATATAAAACACATAAAGATTGCTACAGGGTCACCGCAAGCTAATGGACAAGTCGAGCGAGTAAATAGAAGTTTGGGACCAATGATTGCAAAACTAACTGAGCCTGAAAAAATATTACATTGGGATGTAATCATAGAAAAAATGGAATATTCATTAAATAATACGCTTCATAGTAGCATTAAGCAATTGCCCAGTGAAATTTTATTTGGAATCGCACAAATAGGAGAGGATAGTGACGAATTTAGAGAGAAGTTAGATGAAGAAATATTAGATAAAAAAATATTAGCTGAAGAAGGATGTGATGAGGAAAGGTTAGATGAGGATGAACAACTGTTTGAGGAAAATAGAAACAATTTGGAACGACTTAGAAAAGGAGCGGAGAGAAATCAAATAAAGTCGCAATTGAGGAATGAGAACTATTACAATTCAAAAAAGAAGAGCAATGTTGAATACAAAGAAGGTGATTATGTTATGGTGAAAAATTATGATAGTACGGCGGGGGTGTGTAGAAAATTAATCCCGAAAAGCAAAGGACCATACGTGATCGGAAAAGTATTGAAAAATGATAGATTCTTATTAAAAGACATTGACGGTTTTCAATTATCTCGGAACCCATACCAGGGAGTGTGGAGTGCGAACAATATTAGGCACTGGATAAAAGAAGAGGATGTAGTCAGATAAGAGCATTAGGGTGAAATGATTATTGTATAAATTGTAAATATAAATGATAAGAAATATTGTAAAGTAATTATAAGAAATATTGTGATGTAATTATAAGAAATATTATAATATAATTATAAGAAATATTGTGATGTAATGATAAGAAAGATTGTAATGTAATTTAAAACTATACATTCAGAAATTGTACATGTCAGAGATAGAGGGCTATATGATGACATTTTCTCGCACCACTCCTCTCCCTGCCACGTATATGCTTAACGATTGCTCTTTGAAAAGAATTTCTATTTTTGATGACCTAGGTGTCCGCCTGGACCCTAAACTTTCGTTCTCAGAACATATTTCCTGTATGGTTAATAAAGCCGCCGGCATGCTTGGATTCATTAAAAGGTGGTCGAAGGAATTCGATTCTCCTTATGTAACGAAGACCCTATATACTTCGTCAGTACGCCCTATATTGGAGTATGGCTCGTGCGTCTGGAGTCCTCAATACGGAGTCCATAGCAGCCGCATCGAATCTGTCCAAAAGAAGTTTTTACTTTTCGCCCTCAGTGGCCTACCCTGGGATGCTAACCTTAGATTACCGTCTTACTCTAGTAGACTACCCTAATTAATTTACCTTCTTTAACTAACCGTAGGTAGATGCTTGGCGTCGTCTTTCTACATAAACCTATTCACGGCGATGTGGAGAGCCCCTACCTGCTTGGACAGCTCAATTTCCATGTTCCCCGTCTTTCATATAGAAATTGTATCCCCCTAGTAGTTAACCACTGCAGGCGTGAGTTTGAAGTACACGAACCCCTTAGGGTTTTATGTGCTGATTACAATCGCATTTTTAGTAGTATTGAAGGCATAGAAAGCCTTCAAAACCTAAAAACTGTATTGCTTGTAGTACTTGCCCGTAGTGTATCCTAATTTTCCTAGTTCTATTCTATTTTTCCTCTCTCGCGTCTATCTAGTACGCGTTCGTGCCGTACGTCCCGCGGCTGCGCCCCTCGGTCGGTTGGGTGGGAGGTGGGCCTCGTTGGGACTCGGTGAAAAAAAAAATAAAACTAAATAAATAAATTATGGGTCCTTTTAAGATTATAGTGCCCTGTGAATGGCAACCCCTTACGACGAAGCTACTTTATCATAATTAATTAATCTCATTTGAAGTTTTTTCTTTGCATTGTGTACTTCAAGGACTTGTTCTTGTTCAGCTAAATGATATTTTCAACGGAATTTTTTTTTGTACAGGTCGTTTATTTGTAATCTTTTATAGCTGTTCATTTATTTTTTTTGCTAAAACAATTTGCAAATAGTAAATGGAGAGATACATTATATTAGTGGATCTTGCGGGCCAACAGCCACCCTAACGTGACCTTTTTTAGTCTGGTTCTCATACTCTTATTTTGTGTGTGGGTTGGTCTTGGCAGCGGTTCCACATATTTCTAACCCATAATATTTCCATATCGGTGCGAGAATAGCCTGTTAGAGTAGATCCGTATGTTGGTATCACTGAGTCTTTGTCCTATTATTGCCGCGGGGCAAGGCCGCATAGCTCTTACGGCTCCTGCGCACGCTGCTCTTTGAATACTTGTGAGTTTCGATATATTGTGAGGCCTGGTCAGTGCTGGCCACCATACCAGGGCCCCGTAGGTCAGGATTGGCCGTACAACCGCTGTGTAGAGCCATATGATAATTCTTGGGTATAAGTAGAAAGCTAAGCTGACACTTTCTGCAACGTTTTCCGTCCGTGTGAGCTTGGTCCAGTATCACTCCTAGATACCGTGCTTCCTCAGATATTGTTAGCTTTATGCCACACTGGACATGTTAAAGGCTGGAAACTTAGTTCTTCTGGTGAAGAGCATTAGCTTCTGCAGATTGCGTTGTTTGGCAGTCCCATTTTCATTTCGTGCGATCCAACCGCCAATGTCCTGTGGCGAACGCCATGAGTCTGCTGATATTCTTTTTGGTGTTTGAGTTGGTCGTGTATCCTTGTCTGGATAGAGTTTAGGGAGATCGGTATTTCTGTGTCATATAAATTTCTCCAGCTATGCCCAGTTCGAACCTAATCTTCAGTCCTATTTTATCATCTTCAACGTGTTAAGCCAGTATATTCACCAGGTCCTGATGGAATACCGGGCTCTGTGCTAAGGTATTGCTCCGAGACGCTGTGTAACCCCCTTCTTAAATTGTTTACCTTATCCTTAGAAACATCGCACTTTCCCCTTATTTGGAAGGAATCTTTCATTATTCCTCTCCACAAAAAAGGAAACAAATCGGAGGCCAATAACTATAGAGGAATCTCTAAGTTTTCGGCCATCCCTAAACTTTTTGAAAACATTATTACTCCACAGCACCTTTGTAAATCAGTAATTTCTCCATGTCAGCATGGATTTTTTAAGTAACCTTCTGGAGCTCACTTCCTTCATTATAAGGGGTTTCCATCAAAACCTTCAAACAGACGTTATTTATACTGACTTCAGCAAAGCATTTGACTCCGTTAATCATTCCCTTCTCCTCAGGAAACTCGACTTAATGGGTTTTCCTATTGATCTTCTTAGGTGGATCTCTAGTTATCTGACTGGCAGGACGCAAAAAGTCCTCTTTAAAAATAAATTTTCTAATGTTCTCCGGGTTACCTCTGGTGTCCCGCAAGGGAGCCATTTGGGTCCCTTATTGTTTACATTATTTCTCAACGATCTGCCCGAAGTTTTGACAAACTTTAGAGTACTCATGTACGCTGATGATGTCAAGCTTTGTGTGCAATACAAGGTCGTCGCTTACCAGTCTGATTTACAAACAGATCTTGTTAGCTTCCAAACCTGGTGCCGCATAAACCTACTAAATGACATTCTCTCGTGTCGTTCCCAAACTTTCAAATTACACGCTAAACTGCTGCTCTTTGGAAAGAATTAACTCAGTTGATGACTTGGGTGTCCGCCTGGATCCCAAACTTGACTTTATCGATCATATTTCGTGCATGGTGAATAAAGCCAGAAGTATGCTGGGTATTATTAAACGGTAGTCGAAAGAATTCGATGACCCCCTATGTAACTAAAATTTTATATATTTCATTAGTTCGTCCTATCTTAGAATATGGATCGTGTGTTTGGAGCCCCCAGTATGGGGTCCACAGTAAACGCATCGAATCGGTTCAAAAGAACTTTTTGCTTTTCGCTTTACGCGGTTTAAACTGGGATCATAGTAGACTTCTCCTAATTAACTTACCCTCCTTAGCCAATCGTAGAACTATGCTAGGCATTTCTTTTATATATATTACCTTGTTCATGGCGACGTGGAAAGCACTGACTTATTAAGTCAGCTCAATTTCCACGTCCCGAGTAGAAATACTAGATCCTATATACCCTTAGTTTTGCGCCTTTGTAGAACCTCCTTTGAACTGCATGAACCCTTTAGAGTACTGTGTGCAAGTTATAATGACTTGTATTACTTAATTTCACATGTCGATTGTCTTCCCAAACTAAAAACTTTAATCCTAACCCACTTAGCTCGCTTGCAAGCAAACACTCAGGCAGCACCCCGGTAGTTAATTTTCATCGTTTTCTTCTCTATATTTTCCATCGCGTCTACTAATGGTTTCTGCCTGTTTTCATAAGGGCCACTTGAGTGTACTGACCGTAATACATCAACGTCCATATATTGTTGATGACCTAGGTGTCCGCCTGGACCCTAAACTTTCGTTCTCAGAACATATTTCCTGTATGGTTAATAAAGCCGCCGGCATGCTTGGATTCATTAAAAGGTGGTCGAAGGAATTCGATTCTCCTTATGTAACGAAGACCCTATATACTTCGTTAGTACGCCCTATATTGGAGTATGGCTCGTGCGTCTGGAGTCCTCAATACGGAGTCCATAGCAGCCGCATCGAATCTGTCCAAAAGAAGTTTTTACTTTTCGCCCTCAGTGGCCTACCCTGGGATGCTAACCTTAGATTACCTTCTTACTCTAGTAGACTTCTCCTAATTAATTTACCTTCTTTAACTAACCGTAGGTAGATGCTTGGCGTCGTCTTTCTACATAAACTTATTCACGGCGATGTGGAGAGCCCCTACCTGCTTGGGCAGCTCAATTTCCATGTTCCCCGTCTTTCATCTAGAAATTTTATCGCCCTAGTAGTTAACCACTGTAGGCGTGAGTTTGAAGTATCATGTATCATGTTTTATGTGCTGATTACAATCGCATTTTTAGTAGTATTGAAGGCATAGAAAGCCTTCAAAACCTAAAAACTGTAATGCTTGTAGTACTTGCCCGTAGTGTATCCTAATTTTCCTAGTTCTATTCTATTTTTCCTCTCTCGCGTCTATCTAGTACGCGTTCGTGCCGTTTGTCCCGCGGCTGCGCCCCTCGATCGGTTGGGCGGGAGGTGGGCCTCGTTGGGACTCGGTGAAAAAAAAAATAAAACTAAATAAATAAATTATGGGTCTTTTTAAGATTATAGTGCCCTGTGAATGGCAACCCCTTACGACGAAGCTACTTTATCATAATTAATTAATCTCATTTGAAGTTTTTTCTTTGCATTGTGTACTTCAAGGACTTGTTCTTGTTCAGCTAAATGATATTTTCAACGGAATTTTTTTTTGTACAGGTCGTTTATTTGTAATCTTTTATAGCTGTTCATTTATTTTTTTTGCTAAAACAATTTGCAAATAGTAAATGGAGAGATACATTATATTAGTGGATCTTGCGGGCCAACAGCCACCCTAACGTGACCTTTTTTAGTCTGGTTCTCATACTCCTATTTTGTGTGTGGGTTGGTCTTGGCAGCGGTTCCACATATTTCTAACCCATAATATTTCCATATCGGTGCAAGAATAGCCTGTTAGAGTAGATCCGTATGTTGGTATCACTGAGGCCTCGTCGTATTATTGCCGCGGGGCAAGGGCGCATCTCTCTTGCGGCTCTTGCGCACGCTGCTCTTTGCATACTTGTTAGTTTCGATATATTGTGAGCCCTGGTCAGTGCTGGCCACCATACCAGGGCCCCGTAGGTCAGGATTGGCCGTACAACCGCTATGTAGAGCCATATGATTCTTGGGTGTAAGTAGAAAGCTAAGATAGCTTTCCTGACTCTTTCTGCAACGTTTTCCTTCCATGTGAGCTTGGTCTAGTATCACTTCTAGATACCGTGCTTGCTCAAATAATGTTAGCTTTATGCCATACTGGACAAGGCTGGAAAATTAGTTCTTCTGGTGATTGCATTGTTTAGCAGTCCCATTTTACTTACGTGCGATCCAACCGCCAATGTCCTGTGGCGAACACCGTGAGTCTGCTGATATCCTTTTTGGTGTTTGAGTTGGTCGTGTATCCTTGTCTGGATAGAGTTTAGGGAGATCGGTATTTCTGTGTCCGTGCTAGGCCCGCTGAGCCTTTTCCTGCAAGTTCATCTGCTTTCTCGTTCCCTGGGACATCGATATGACCCGGTACCCAGGTTACTTGTATCTAATTTATCTCCGCCTCCATGCATTCTGCCACTAGCCGTGAAGTTGTTTTCACGGCAGCTAGGCATTTGATAGCCGCCTGGCTGTTAGAGTAGATCCGTATGTTGGTGTCACTGAGTCTTCATCCTATTATTGCCGCGGGGCAAGGGCGCATCGCTCTTACGGCTCCTGCGCACGCTGCTCTTTGCATACTTGTGAGTTTCGATATATTGTGAGCCCTGGTCAGTGCTGGCCACCATACCAGGATTGGCCGTACAACCGCTGTGTAGAGCCATATGATAATTCTTGGGTTTAAGTAGAAAGCTAAGATAGCTTTCCTGACTCTTTCTGCAACGTTTTCCTTCCATGTGAGCTTGGTCCAGTATCACTCCTAGATACCGTGCTTGCTCAAATAGTGTTAGCTTTATGCCACACTGGACATGTTAAAGGCTGGACCCTTCTGGTGAAGAGCATTAGCAGATTGCATTGTTTGGCAGTCCCATTTTCAAAGTTAGATCTAGGTGGAATATAAGAACCAGACACAAAAACAACATAATCGAAAACTTGAATGCGAACAGCAACAAATTCCAAAGTGCAGTCGTAGTCAATTATCGGAGCCAAATTAGAAACAAGATTTGATTGAACGGCTATAAGAACACCGCCGCTAATGCGTGTCGGACGGTCACTCCTATAGATGACATAATTTCCTGCAAACAGTTCAGTATCACAGGCAGAAGAGTTTAGCCACGTTTCAGTAAAGACAATAACGACGGCATCAAAGGAAGCACTATTGACGTGTAATTTGCTGAGCTTCCCCAGTAAACTACGAACGTTCTGATAGTGGGTAGAAAACGAATCGGTTAGTTTTTTGAAGGCAAAGCTCAGGGAGTCTGAGGCGCACGAGCAAGAGGATTACTTTTGTTAATAAATTTATGAACTATAGAACTAAACTATAGAACTAAACTATAGAACTAAAAGAATGCAGTTGGACTTTCTATAAATTTTTATTAAATTAAAAACTAAAGTAACAGGTTTTTTAGTATGGAAAAACTGCGTCAACAGGATAGCGCCAGAAACCCTAAATTAACTTTTTATGATAAATGTGTTGCGAAATGTTTGTTTTAATAAATTTATAAGTAAGGTTAAACATTTTTAATGAAAATTAGTAATGAGTTCCCCCTCCCTTGTTTACAAGGACTTCTTACAGTTTCTAAATTAGGGAATGCACTTTTTACAACGCAATTGTACTTTTCAGCGTTCATGTTTGGGGTTAAAAACTACAGTTCGCAGTGGCCATGCGAACTGTAGTTTTTAACCCCAAACATGAACGCTGAAAAAAACAATTGCGTTGTAAAAAGTGCATTCCCTAATTTAGAAACTGTAAGAAGAAATGGCACCCCATACCATCACTCCACCAACCCGACTGTGCAATCGATCCAAGTGATGCTCTTCTTTGCGTAAGTCGTGGAAATAAAAGTTATAGCCATCTGGACCCTCAAGATTAAATTTCTTTTCGTCTGAAAATACGACGCGATGCCACTCATTGGACCACGTCTCGAGCATACTTAAGGCGTTGCTCTTTTCTGATTGAGTTAAGAGGTGGTTTTTTTCTTAATTTTAGTCTCTTAAAATGGTCAGCTTTTTTAATAACCCTTAATACAGTTGATTTACTCGCTGAGTGTTACGGGTGTTACCCGTTTTTTTAATTATTTTTGAGACGGAGTCATGCGAGTTCGAAGCTTCTCGAAGTATTGCTCTTCGATCTGCGGCGGTAATTACCTTGTCATTTCCTCCTTTAAAGTTTTTCCCATACGTTTTGATATTATTAATAAAATTTGAAACGGTTTTAGGATGTATTCCCCTTTTTTTTTGCAATTTTGTGAAAAGAAAGCAAGGATATTTGATTTTTCCTCCGAAGATAAAATTGTTGCTCTGCCAATAATGTATGTTAAATGAAAGAAAAATATTTAATTAAGAAGCAAAAATAAATTGGTTGTAATACTTAGCGCTAATCTGATGATGCAACACGTGTGGTCTTTTTGGCGAAAATAGAACAACGTAAGAATGAAAAGGTAATTACAAGTCTCGCGAGCTTTATTTTACTCTCAATGATAGAGAGACTATTGATTTAATAATTGAAAAAAAAATTTTGAATTTAAGAGCAATAGGAAAAGAGAAAAGAGAATTCAAAGATGTGGGTAACAGGGGCGCTAATCTAGTGACGCGCATTGTATATCGCGTCTTTGTTTAAAATTGAACATAGAGACGACAAATTCGATACCAGAAATATTCAGCTTGCTGCTCAAGTGGGTCTAACGTCGTTTTCGGAATCACCAGGGTTCAGGCGGGAGACGAAGACAAACTTCCTGGGAGCAACGCCGGCAAGTGGCGCCGGTTTTCGCTGAGCAACTCCCGAGATTATAGAGTGCTGTAATCCAGGCATGTTGAAAGGGGACGAAGAAACAGAGACCGCCGGTATCACAGGACGAGCGTCTCTGTTGCTGTCCACCGCTGACACATTAGAAGCGGCAGCACGTGTCGTGGAAGCCTGATCAGCACTAACAGGCTGTCGATGCGAGGGTGCAGCGACATCAGCAAGTAAAGAGCCAAGATCCGCAGTTTTGGTTGGTCCAGGTGCTGCAGCCACGGATTTGGAAATTTGAAAGAAGGGAGAGCGATGGGAAACACGACCGACTCAAAGCTTGACTCAAGACTTATTTTGGCCGGGACTAACGAGGCACGCAAAAAAGTTCGTTAAATCGTGCGACAGTTGCCACAAATATAAGGGCTCATAACAAAAAGCAGGGAAAATGCTGACGCGAGTGTCAGAATCACCGTGGGAAACAGTATGCGTCGACTTTGTGGGACCACTGCCACATACGACACAGGGAAACTCGATGTTGCCTGTAATGGTCGATAAATACTCGAGGTGGGTGGAGTTGGCAGCAATCCGGCAAGCGACGGCGGAATCATTTCTGAAGGTGTTTCAGGAGCGGATAATCGTGAGATTCGGAGTGCCGAAAGTCCTGATATCTGACAACGGAGTCCAGTTCACGGGAAGGAAGATGAAGCGATGGACGGCCCATGGAAGATAGTAGAATTCACGTCCCCAGTAATCGGAACAGTGACGAACAAACAGACTCGAAAGACAAAACGGGCTCACATTAGTGACATGGGCACGAATGACCTAGAGAAAGATAACGTGGCGATTAAACACCACACCCCAAAGGAGGGGGGAGTGTGACGTGTGCCGCGCACAAAAGAAGAATAATTTGAATTTAATTGCGCGCGCGCCAAGATAGGGGCACACTGACGACTAGAGGCACACTAATCCCAAACAAAGAAGATGGCGATCGCAACGGGCACACTAGGCCACGCGTCTATATAATGCGGGCCGCTGGCCGTAGGAAATTACTTAGCAGCCGACAGCGATCGGAAGCTGTAAGTCTCTAGCAGCACACTTTTTTTGACCTGAATCTCCGGATTTGGGTTGCATTCGAATTCTCTCTCTCTGAAGACTTTCGAGTCCGCCCCGCCCTCTCTCTCTCTGAAGACTTTTGAGTCCGTATGTATCTGAACTCTGTCACAGAATCCCTGAATAAACGATCCAAACCTACTTAAGTCAACTGAATTCTCTTCACTGTTCTCATTGGGAAATGGGCAACTTTTCTTATAGCTACCACCAGCTCCCCGCGTAGGGACGGGCCGAAACGTCAAGCGAGGGGAGGAAGGCGAAGGCGCAGTATAAGGCTGCCCTCGCGATTCAGAGCAGGCTCCGGGACAAAGCGGGTCTCTCACAAGAGGAGAAGGCGAAGCTAGCCTGGGGCGAGCAAAGGATCGAAGAGGGTAGGTTACACTACGCCACTCGCCCCAACATGGTATCAACGGGCGGATTCGCTAACAAGGTGGAGGAGTTGCTTGCCTGCAAAAGGCAACGCTCAGCGGAGAGCGCCACCACGGACGCTCCAGCGAGCAAGCGGAAACGCGGGCCGAACGCGGGCCCCCCGCCCAAAACAGCGAAACCTCCGAAGAGGTCAGAAAAAGTCAGTGAGGTAAACAAACGACATCTGATCGTGGCACTCATTGACCGAAGCGACGACAACGGGAAGATGTCCGAAGCAAGGTGGACGACGGTGCACGCAAGGCTCGTCGAAGCGCTGTTTGCACGGATGGAGGATGACTCCCCAGCGACTCCATCATCGATGCTGCTCAGGAGATGACTCTGGACGTCTCAGAGGAGGTGGAGATGCGGTGATGTGACAGTCATAGTCAACCCGTCCGGAGCTGGTACCCATGGCCCTGAGGGTACTGCAGCTCAACCTCCATAAGAACAAGATCGCGTCGGCGGAACTCCTGATAATCATGGAGCAAGGGTCCGTCGACATAGCTTTAGTCCAAGAGCCGTGGATTGCCTCGGGAAACTCCATCGCCGGACTAAAGTCCTCAACACACAACGTGTTATACACACCGCCGGTAAGCAGAAACAGAACAGTATTTGTACGGAAAGGTCTTCACGCTAACCTTATGTCTCATTACAGCACGGATGATCTGACTGTGGTAATGCTTGAAAGCAAAAAGAAGCGCCTACTGGTAGCTTCCTGCTACATGGCTCGCAACAGGACATCCCCACCGGAGGAACTCAGGAGCCTGGTGCAAACCAGCCCGAAGGACCAACAAATACTGGTCGGTGCAGATGCCAACGCACACCACTGCGTGTGGGGGAGCCCCGACATTAACGAAAGAGGTGAGTCACTTTTAGACTTTATACTTTGTTCCAATCTTTACGTAGCAAACGTAGGGGAAGTACATACCTTCGTGGGTCCCACCTCCTCTAACGTGCTAGACTTAACACAAGTAGCAGGGCAGGGTACCATGGTATCAGAATCGAAAGTCCTCGAGAGACCATCCTTCTCAGACCACAAGTACATCCAGTTCCAATACGACTTCGAACAGCCTCAAAAACCACCCGTCTTCAGAAACCCCCGGAACACCTACTGGGGAAAGTTCAAAAAGACTATCACGGCGAGACTCGCGACTGGTCCAGGCACAGTTACATCCGTGGAGGAAATAGAAAGGTCCCTAGAGACGCTCTCCAAGGAATTACTAGATGCGGAGCTCTCCCTCCAACGCAACAACCTCAGAGAGTTATTCAAAATCGCCAAACAAGCGAAAGATGACACAATCAACGACGAATATAAAATCCTACTAAGGGACTACAAGAAGGAGATACGAAGGGCGCAAAGGAGCTCTTGGAGGAACTTCTGCTCCAACATAGAGACGGCCCCAGAAACGGCGAGACTCCGGAAGTTGCTATCGAAGCAACCTGCCATACAGAGTCAGCTCAAAAGCGAAGATGGAAAGTGGACCGAGGGCAGTGAAGAGGCCCTAACAGCACTAATGGAAGCGCACTTCCCAGGATGCACAGAAGTAACCGATGCCAATGAGCATCAGGTACTAGCAACGTATGAAGAGCATCTTCCAACAAATCTAATAACCTCCAGAAGAATCCACTGGGCTATAGACTCCTTCGCGGGGATAAAGGGACTCGATGGAATATTTCTAGCCATGCTACAGGTGACTAAAGAAGAGATCACCCCATAGCTTTACGCAATATATAGAGCTTTTATAAGCACGAGCTATATCCCTATCCCATGGAGGACCTCTCGGATTGTCTTTCTGCCCAAGGCTGGAAAGAGTAGTCACGTGAGCCCCAAGGATTACAGACCGATAAGCCTTACCTCTTTCCTACTGAAAACACTAGAAAAGCTGCTGGAACTATACATCAGGAACGATGTGGGAGGACTACTGTCAACCCAATAGCATGCCTACACAAAAGGGAAATCGGTAGAGACGGCACTACATTCGTTAGTAATCATCATCGAGAAAGCCCTACACGACAAAGAATACTCCCTCGGAGTGTTTGTGGACATATCCGGGGCCTTCAACAACGTCAGTACAGACGCAATAATGAGCCGCCATCAACTTCTGGGTACGTAACCTGTTAAGTTTCAGGCGGGTACAATCCGATTGGGGCACTGCCACCATGGTGAAGGGAGCACACCGGGGCACACCACAAGGTGCAGTCCTCTCACCCCTTTTATGGAAACTGGTGGTCGACGACCTGATCAAGAGATTCGAGAGGAAAGCCCCAAAGATAACAGCCTATTCGGATGACATAAGCATAATTATCACAGGTGTATGCCCATCGACCCTCAGCTCGATCATGGAATCAACGCTCAGGGAGACATGTGAGTGGGCGGACAAGGTAGGACTCAGTATCAACGCGGATAAGACGGAGAGATAAAAGAGATACAAGGTACCGCTATGGATCCCCCCAAAAATCAATGCAACCAGGCTGACCCCGAAAACACAAGTCAAGTACCTGGGCACTGTCCTAGACAGCAAGCTGACATGGAAACCCAATGTATTAGAGAGGGTGAAAAAGGCCACCATAGCGCTTTATGCATACAAGAAGATGCTTAGCAGCACATGGGGTCTCTCACTTACCCTAATGCACTGGGTCTACATATCGGCGGTGCGTCCGACACTGCTGTACGGAGTCTTAGTGTGGCGGCAAGCCACGGAAAAGAAAACATACAACACGCTTATGGAGAGAACCCAGCGGCAGGCACTGCTCTGCATATCAGGGGCGCTGAGGTCAACCCCTACTAAAGCGCTCGAAGTCATACTCGGAATAGATCCCCTAGACATTCACGCACAGGCCGCACAGCGTCTAGTAGCAGTAGGAAACATGACGCCACAAATATTCCGGCACAGTTCAATTGGTCGAGACATGAGCAGTTCATCTGACTACATTATACCCAGAACCTGCCCAGATGTCAAAACAACAACACTCATGGGATCGGAAGACTGGAAAACAGCTCAGGACCACCCTCGACACCTTAACATATACAACGACGGCTCCAAGAGGGAAGGAGGAGTAGGAGCGGGCATATACTGTACAGACCCTGAGATAAGGCTGTCGTATAAGCTACCAAGCCAGTGCAGCATATTCCAGGCGGAAGTCTTAGCCATCAGGAAGGCGGCAGAGCTTGTGCAGAGAATAGACCGCCCACATGAGGCGGTAAACATGTTCAAGCCGCGATCAGATCCATGCAATCGTCGGAGGTCTGCTCCAAAAATGTACTGGCAAGCAGTGAAGCACTAGATACCCTAAGCACCACAACGTCAGTGCGGATCTATTGGGTTCCCAGCCACCAGCGTATCAAAGGCAACGAGACCGCAGATGTATTAGCAAAAGGAAGGCGTCGGATTAACGAGCGACAGTACAGAAAACGTCCCTGTTTCCCTAAGAACGCTCCAAAGCGAGCTTGAGAGGCAGGCAGACGCGCGTGCAAGAAGCAGATGGAGAAAGAACTCCGGAACCTGCAAAATATCAAAGATCATGTGCAGAGAGCGCAACGAAAAATTCAGCCGCTACGTGCTGCAACTCCAAAGGAAGGACTGCAGATTACTAGTGGGAATACTCACAGGACACTGCCTGGCCGCGGCACTTGCAGTCAAGCTGGGCATTACCGACAACGGCCACTGCAGGAAATGTGATGAATTCGAGGCAACCGAAACCTTGGAACACCTCATCTGCAAATGACCGGCCCTGACACGGGCGAGAATAAGGTACTTAGGCGCCCCAATATTGACATCACTAGAAGAGGCCTCAATAAGACCGACAGGTGAACTGCTCACCTTCGCGAAATGCCCCTCGATCCTCAAGGACTTCGAAACCGCGTAAGCCACTCCAGGTCCATTCAAGGAAAAAGTTCCCACGAGAGCCGCCCGGACTAACCTAACCTAACCTAACCACTCGGACCAAACTTAATAGGCGGACTCTGGCCGTCCCCGAGCTATCTGGGAATCCGCGGCGGAGACCGTCACATTGGCGCCCGAACAGAAAGAGTGGTAGTAAGAGAAACCCGGGACCAGGAGAGCATGTCCAGCTGGGTGTACATGGCGACAAAATCCGATTTGGCCGAGTACGCGAAGGACTTCGAGTTGGACCCATCGGGTAGGTTGGAAGACTTAAGGAAAGAGCTAGCAGCATTCTGTAAAGAGTCAGACCACACAGAAAGCGTAAAACAGAGATTGGCAACCTTAGCGGAGAAATTGAAGAGGCAAAAGCCCGGCGAGAGCACCAGTGATCATCGTGACGGAAACAGAAGCTAGTGGGATGGAGAGCCCAAGGGAGGAAAGTGAAGACGGAAATCATGGATCGGGTGCGAGGATGGGGGTTCAGGTACCAATCAACAACAAACCCACTGGAGTTCTTGGAAAAAATGGAACAATGGGCCACAGGGTACGGGATGAGAATGGACCAGTTGATCCAAACAATGCCATTCATCCTTGAGGGACTCGCAGCCGACTGGTGGAATACGACTCCAAAAGAAATCAAGAGCTGGGGGCAGCTGAGGGAGGAACTGTTTGAGTACTTCCTACCACCGAGGTACGAGGAACAATTGGAACAACAAATCTTCCAAATGCGGCAACGAGTGGACGAACCAGTAAGAGACTAATGCGTTTCACGAAGCTATCCGAGGGTGAGAAATTGGACCGGGTGTATAAAAATTGCAGGAGCAAAATAAAATTGTACACAAGAAGGAACGGGTTCAGCACGTTTACAGAGTTCCTAAAGCTGGCAGAGGAGGTGGAGGAGATTGAAGTCACGGAGAGCGCGATACGACCTGAGCATCAGCAGCAGATAAGGCAGGAAATGTGTTTCAGATGCGGAGCCACGGGTCACGCAGCACGCAATTGTGGGAATACACCAAGACGGTTCTGTTGGGTCTGTACGAAAAACGGAATAAGGACTACGGAATGCTGTAGCGCGCCGGCGGGAAAGGAGTAAAGCCTGAGCAATTGAAACTGGCAGCTCGGGCCACCCAGCGAACGCCAGACCAGAGAGACGATTTAACGTGCGACGGATTTCAGATTGTGGTGATGATCAGATTTGGAGAGAGAACGGTAAAGGGAGTAATAGATACGGGAGCATGACGGAGAGCGATCAGCAAAAACTGGTACCAGGACCTCCGAGAGCACGGAAGATGGAGCGGAACTCGAATTTCACGCCGAGATCAAGTTCGGAGGGGCGTCGATCGGGATATCATTCATGATTATGTCAGAGGTGGCTGCAGGCATTCTATTAGGGATGAATTTCATGGCGAGGGCACGAAGCGTACTGCGGTGCGGGAATCTCGAGTTGGAGATAAAGGAGGCGGAAAGTGGCAACGACGAGGCAATGGAGGCGACGGAAACCCAGGAGCAGGAGGACACGCTGAAGGACAGAATATAGAACTTCCTCCGGGAGCATAGGTAAGTATTTGAGAGGATGCAGGGGGTTAGTAACGCCGCGACTCACAAGATATACCTAAATGACGACAAGCCAAACAAGCAGAGGTACTACCTAAGAAACCCAAAGCAGCAGGCAATTATCGACGAACAGGTGAATGATTTACTAGCTTTACTAGTGAAAAAAAAGAACAACGAATGGCGGATGTTCATCGACTACCGGTTGTTGAACGACAAGACAGAGAAGGATACATATCCGGCTCCACGGATGAGCTTTATTCTGGATCAGTTACAGGAAGCTAAGTACATAACTACGATTGACCTTAAGTCGGGTTACTGGCAGATCCCAATGGACCAGGAGAGTAAGCAGTATACAGCATTCACGGTACTGGGACGGGGACTGTTCCAGTGGAAGGTAATGCCATTCGGACTAACCACGGCACCGGCAACGTTCCAGCGGGCATTTGACACCATCATCGGGCCAGAGATGGAGCCCTACGCCTTTGCCTATTTGGACGATATCATTGTGATAGGGCGGACTAAGGAGGAACACCTGCAGCGATTGCGAGAGGTATTCCGGAGGTTGCAAAGGGCGAATCTGAGAATAAACCCGGATAAGTGTCACTTCTTCTAGGAGGAGTTGAAGTACTTGGGACACGTCGTGAGCAACCAAGGAATCCGCACAGAACCAGAAAAGGTGGCAGCCATTAGGGAGTTACCGGCACCGAAATCCACGAAGGAGGTACACAGTTTCTTGGGGATGGCCTCGTGGTATAGACGGTTCGTGCCGAACTTCACAGAGCAAACCCGGCCGCTGCAGGAGCTGATCCGGAAGGGCCAGAAATTCGAGTGGGCCGAGAAACACCAACGCCCATTCGACGGCTTGAAGGCATGACTAACGCAAGAACCGGTGTTGGCATGTCCGGACTTCATGAGGCGTTTCAAGTTGCAGACGGATGCAAGCGACTTTGGAGTAGTTGCAGTTCTGACGCAGGAAGCAGAGGACTGGGAGCATGTGATCTCGTTCGCAAGCCGGATGTTGAGTAAAACAGAGCAAGAGTACAGCGCGACGGAGAAGGAGTGCCTAGCCATTTATTGGGGATATCCCTTTACAGTGGTGACGGATCATATGGCACTGAAATGGCTGAACTCAATCAAAAGCCCGGTAGGGAGAGTCGCCAGGTGGGCACTGGGTGTACAACCGTACCAGTTCGAGGTGTAATACAGAAAGGGGAAACTCAATGTGGTAGCGGATGCCCTATCAAGATGGAAGTCAAGGGATTGAGACACCAGGACGACTGAATAAGGCAGAAAATGGAAGAGCTACGAGGAGAGCCACAGAACGAGGAGTACCAGATGTCGGAAGATCGGTTGTACAAACGGAGCGAGCTATTCAGCGACCGGCAGGGGTGGAAGCTGTGTGTCACAGCGGGCGAAATTCCCCAGATTCTGAGAGAAAACCACAGAGACGCACAAGCGGGACACCTTGGAATATTCAAAACAGTAAAAAGGATAAAAACAAGGTATTTTTGGCCGGGACTAACGAGAGACGCAAAAAAGTTCGTAAGATCGTGCGACAATTGCCAAAAATATAAGGTCTCGCAACAAAAAGCAGCAGGGAAAATGCGGACGCATGTGGCAGAATCACCGTGCGTCGCCTTTGTTGGACCACTGCCTCGTACGACACAGGGAAACTCGATGTTGCTGGTAATGGTCGATAAATACTCGAGGTGGGTGGAGTTGGCAGCAATCCCGCAAGCAACGGCGGAATCATTTCTGAAGGTGTTTCGGGAGCGGATAATCGCGAGATTCGGAGTGCCGAAGGTCCTGATATCTGACAACGGAGTCCAGTTCACGGGAAGGAAGACGAAACAAGCGATGGAACGGTGGGGCGTAAAACAACAATTTACGGCATCGTATACGTCGCAAGAAAACCCGACAGAACGAACAAACCGAACATTCAAAACAATGATTGCACAGATAACGGGAGAGGACCAAACGAAATGGGACGATCGACTGCCAGAATTAATGATGGCGTTCAATAGTAGCACCTCGGAGACAACGAAATACAGCCCTGCACAATTAGTACTTGGTAGAGAACTACGGCTACCAGGAGCAGTATTCGACAGGGCCACCAAGGGGTCCGGGATCCAAGAAGAAACGTTCGAATATGACCGGCGCGGCTGAACATCAGAAGGAGCGCTACGATTTAAGGAAGGGAGAGTGGAGGCCGAAGGTTGGCGAGTGGGTACTATGTTTTTTTTTTTTTTTATTTAAGAAGTTATGGAGAGGTGGTACAATAGAAAAAGGGGGGTAATTTACAAAGCGTGGGGGATGGATAGATAGTAAATTCCGACCCCGCGGAACTGCCGCAAAGCTATATTTCGCGGGGGCGGTTGGCGGTCGTGCTGCCGCTCATCGATCGCCTTCGGTGCGGCGGGTCTGCTCCCGGCGCCTCAGCTAACGCATCACGGTTTCAGCCATTTATGCAACTGCTGTCCAGTTGGGGGGGCTCTCCAGCATACAGCCGATCAGGTTGTCGGGTGTAAGGCGACACTTCGTGGCTGCCTCCAGAGCAGCACGTTCTGCCGAAAATGCTGGGCACTCGAAAAGTGCATGTTCTGCATCCTCGATGAGGTCGCTGCCGCAGTGGTCGCAATGGGGGTCCGCCTCGTGCTTGAACCTATGCAGGTAAGCCTTGAAGCAGCCATGTCCCGTGATGATCTGCGTGGTGTGGTAGTCAAGCTCTCCATGGGCTCTCTGCAGCCAGGGAGCCAGGTTGGAGATGAGCCTGTGGGTCCACCGCCCTGTGCTCGCGGTGTCCCATCTCTCCTGCCTTCGGGAGATTGTGTCGCTTCGCTGTATCCTGCTGCCCGAAATCCAAGATCTACGCTCTTCTGCCAGCAGATCTATTGGGATTGCTGACGAGACCACCAGAGCGTCTTCCTCGGACACAGTGCAGAAGCAGCTGGAGATCCGCAACGCGCAGCGTCTATAGACAGACTTGCACTGCCGACTGTAGGTAGCCGTCTTCATGGCCTCCGCCCATATCGGAGCTGCATACAGGATGGTCGGGTCACCACTGTTGCAATCAGACGCCTGCTATGCTGCTTTGGACCCCGCGTATTGGCCATTATCCTCGAGATGGCGGCGGTGGCCTTGGACGCCTTGGCCGCCGCATACCCCAGGTGTATCCGGAAGTTGAGCCTATGGTCTATCATGACTCCGAGGTATTTAATTGCCGGGCTAGACTCAATGGTTGTCGAGCCGACCCTGACGTTTACTTTCTCGACAGCCTTCCTGCTGCTGATGAGTCCGTACTCATCCGTTCCGTTTTATGTTCGGCCAGTGCGAGTCCGTTGTCCGTCAGCCAGGACATCATCATGTCGATCGCGCGGCTGCATTTGGCGGAGACGTCTGCCAGATGTTTGTCCACGGTGACCAGCGCGATATCGTCTGCGAACCCCACGACGGTGCAGCCATCAGGCAGTGCAAGCCGAAGGATCCCGTCGTACATGATGTTCCACAGGATTGGCCCCAGGACGGAGCCCTGTGGTACGCCACCTGTCACATGGTGCACTTGGTTCCCGTCATCGGATGTGTACTTCAGGACGCGGTCCTTGAAGTAGTCGGCTATCAGGAGGATGAGGTTCCCAGATATGCCGCTGCGCTGGAGAGCCTGCAGGATTAGGCTCCACTTTGCTGAGTTAAAGGCGTTTTTAACGTCGAGGGTGCAGACTATGCAGTACTGTTTGGTGCCGCCCTGCCATCTTTCGCCTTCAATTGCGTTGGCCGCCATCTGCGTTACCTCGCGGATAGCATCAATTGTACTCCGCCTCTTCCGGAATCCGTGCTGCTGAGTTGAAAGGGCTCCTCGCTCCTCAATCTCCCTCTCCAGTTTGGTGCAGATGATGCGCTCGAATATCTTCCCCAATGTGTTGAGCATACAGAGGGGTCGATATGAGGACGGGTCATCGTTCACCTTGCCTGGTTTCTGGATGAGGACTAGCCTTTGCTCCTTCCAGGCTTTCGGGAAGGTGTGCTCTGCCATGCACCGGTTGTACACTTGAGCGAATAGACTCGGGTAGGCCTTTATTATGGCATCCAATGCGGCATTGGCAATGCCATCTGGTCCCGGGGCCTTGCCAGCTTTGATGGTGGCCAGTGCGCTCAGCATTTCCTCCTCGCTCGCGAGGATCTCCTCGGACACAGCTATGCTGGGAGGCATTAGTGGCGGCTATTCGGGAAACAGCGTGGAGACAATTGTTCCCGAACTCCGGTATTACGTATCTGAACTCTGTCACAGAATCCCTGAATAAACGATGCAAACCTACTTAAGTCAACTGAATTCTCTTCACTGTTCTCATTGGGAAGCGGGAAACTTCTCTTACAGCTACCACTCGGACTAACTTTACTAGGCGGACTCTGGCCGTCCCCGAGCTATTTGGGAAACCGCAGCGGAGACCGTCACAGATGGTTCCGTTGTTTCTTCGGAAACGAAATTGGTGTCCCGGGATAATATTGCGAGCTTCCAGATGAGTTATTATGCGAGTTAACACGCATTTTTCAAACAATTTAGACAAACAAGATAGAAAGCTTATTGGTCTGGACGATGACTGAATTGTGCGGTCTTTTCCAGGCTTCGGCATCATTATAATTATGGATTTTTTCCACGTTTTTTTTTGGGAAATAGACAAGATTAAAGACGACCTCTATAGCGCATTTTGGAAGTTCGATCAGTAGGTGTTGGTGTCAGTAGGTCACCACCAAGAGCCTTTTTTGGTTTCAGCCTGAAGGAAAGTCTAACGTGCGCACCAGTTCTGGCTTGCCCAGACTTCACGCGACAATTCAAGGTACAAAACAGATGCTAGCGACCTAGGGATCGGATCGGTGTTGACGCAAGAAGGCACAGACGGAGATATCGTGATCTAGTAGGCAAATAGAAGGCTGAGCGATGTGGAGAGAAAGTACAGCGCCGCGAAAAGGAGTGCTTGGCATATACTGGGGAATCAACAAGTACAAAATGTACATAGAAGGTTACAGATTCATAGTGGTAACAGACCATATGGCACTGAAATGGCTAAACTCAATAGAAAGTCCCTCAGGGCGGGTAGCAAGATGAGCACGGACACCAAGAGTAGACGCTGAAGGCAACGAGCATCGTTGAACAGCGAATTCGGGAAGTAAGAGAGCAATTAGACAACAGTGAATACCGGCTGGAAAATGGAAGACTTTATAAGACGAGTGGAGGCAGAAGAGATCCACAATTATGAAAACTGTCAAGGAAGATTAACTCCACAAGGTACTGACCGAGTACTGGCAGTACAACAGAAGTAGGCCACCTAGGGATTTCCAAGACACTAAAAAGGATAAGAACCCGATATTTTTGGAAGGAAATTTTTGAAGGAATTTATAGAGATGTGAATGCTGCCGACCAGAGAACTAAACGAGTACATCTTTTTGGCACTCGAGTCATACCCAAAAATTTTGAGTGCAAGTACCAATCTGCACTCGGAAAAGGAGTACAAATAAAAAGGCGCACTCTCAATTATCTGTGTGTCGCACGCACTCAGTGTAAGGCACACTCAATCCTACGGTACTCTTTGTCTGCGAGTGCCAATCGCACAAGCACTCAAACCTAATTTGTGAAAAGGCAAACAGCCATAAACATATCTATATCTATACAATACCCGAGTATTTGTGTGTGTTTATGCATCTTCTTGACCACATTTTAGGATTCATTCTTTTTGTGAAGTCGCAGAAAAGGGCTTAATTATCGCGGAAACGGCGAATTCAATTAAGGCAATGGTACATATTCTGCAGTAAACAAACATAAAGGAAGAAGTAATATTTGGAATATTTCATACCAAATTAATAGAGAAGAGCAATCTATTGTGAATGGATGGGTGTTCTGCAGTGTATGCCGGAGAGTGTTGAGGTATACAAAAAATCATTCTTCAAATTTATGCCGGCATAAATGTTGCCTGACGCTAAAACGACCGCAAGATTTAAAAACGGTAGCCGAAAGTGACAAAATAGAAGCCATTGAAAAATGTACACAATGGGGTATTTAAGACTGGCGGCCGTTTTCCGCAGTTACCGGAGAGGGATTCAACTACTTGGTGCACTTCTTCATTAAAATTGGAGCAGTATATAGCGTAGATAGCGTAGATGTCGATGATCTTCTATCGATCGAACATCATCGGTTGGCGGTCGTGCTGCCGCTCATCGATCGCCTTCGGTGCGGCGGGTCTGCTCCCGGCGCCTCAGCTAACGCATCACGGTTGCAGCCATTTCTGCAACTGCTGTCCAGTTGGGGGGGCTCTCCAGCATACAGCCAATCAGGTTGTCGAGTGTAAGGCGACACTTCGTGGCTGCCTCCAGAGCAGCACGTTCTGCCGAAAATGCTGGGCACTCGAAAAGTGCATGTTCTGCATCCTCGATGAGGTCGCTGCCGCAGTGGTCGCAATGGGGGTCCGCCTCGTGCTTGAACCTATGCAGGTAAGCCTTGAAGCAGCCATGTCCCGTGATGATCTGCGTGGTGTGGTAGTCAAGCTCTCCATGGGCTCTCTGCAGCCAGGGAGCCAGGTTGGGGATGAGCCTGTGGGTCCACCGCCCTGTGCTCGCGGTGTCCCATCACTCCTGCCTTCGGGAGATTGTGTCGCTTCGCTGTATCCTGCTGCCCGAAATCCAAGATCTACGCTCTTCTGCCAGCAGATCTATTGGGATTGCTGACGAGACCACCAGAGCGTCTTCCTCGGACACAGTGCAGAAGCAGCTGGAGATCCGCAACGCGCAGCGTCTATAGACAGACTTGCACTGCCGACTGTAGCTAGCCGTCTTCATGGCCTCCGCCCATATCGGAGTTGCATACAGGATGGTCGAGGTCACCACTGTTGCAATCAGACGCCTGCTATGCTGCTTTGGACCCCGCGTATTGGCCATCATCCTCGAGATGGCGGCGGTGGCCTTGGACGCCTTGGCCGCCGCATACTCCAGGTGTATCCGGAAGTTGAGCCTATGGTCTATCATGACTCCGAGGTATTTAATTGCCGGGCTAGACTCAATGGATGTCGAGCCGACCCTGACGTTTACTTTCTCGACAGCCTTCCTGCTGCTGATGAGTCCGTACTCATCCGTTCCGTTTTATGTTCGGCCAGTGCGAGTCCGTTGTCCGTCAGCCAGGACATCATCATGTCGATCGCGCGGCTGCATTTGGCGGAGACGTCTGCCAGATGTTTGTCCACGGTGACCAGCGCGATATCGTCTGTGAACCCCACGACGATGCAGCCATCAGGCAGTGCAAGCCGAAGGATCTCGTCGTACATGATGTTCCACAGGATTGGCCCCAGGACGGAGCCCTGTGGTACGCCACCTGTCACATGGTGCACTTGGTTCCCGTCATCGGATGTGTACTTCAGGACGCGGTCCTTGAAGTAGTCGGCTATCAGGAGGATGAGGTTCCCAGATATGCCGCTGCGCTGGAGAGCCTGCAGGATTAGGCTCCACTTTGCTGAGTTAAAGGCGTTTTTAACGTCGAGGGTGCAGACTATGCAGTACTGTTTGGTGCCGCCCTGCCATCTTTCGCCTTCAATTGCGTTGGCCGCCATCTGCGTTACCTCGCGGATAGCATCAATTGTACTCCGCCTCTTCCGGAATCCGTGCTGCTGAGTTGAAAGGGCTCCTCGCTCCTCAATCTCCCTCTCCAGTTTGGTGCAGATGATGCGCTCGCATATCTTCCCCAATGTGTTGAGCATACAGAGAGGTCGATATGAGGACGGGTCATCGTTCACCTTGCCTGGTTTCTGGATGAGGACTAGCCTTTGCTCCTTCCAGGCTTTCGGGAAGGTGTGCTCTGCCATGCACCGGTTGTACACTTGAGCGAATAGACTCGGGTAGGCCTTTATTATGGCATCCAATGCGGCATTGGGAATGCCATCTGGTCCCGGGGCCTTGCCAGCTTTGATGGTGGCCAGTGCACCTCAGCATTTCCTCCTCGCTCGCGAGGATCTCCTCGGACACAGCTATGCTGGGAGGCATTAGTGGCGTCTGTTCGGGAAACAGCGTGGAGACAATTGTTCCCGAACTCCGGTATTACATATCTGAACTCTGTCACAGAATCCCTGAATAAACGATCCAAACCTACTAAAGTCAACTGAATTCTCTTCACTGTTCTCATTGGGAAGCGGGAAACTTCTCTTACAGCTACCACTCGGACTAACTTTACTAGGCGGACTCTAGCCGTCCCCGAGCTATCTGGGAAACCGTAGCGGAGACCGTCACAGATGGTTCCGTTGTTTCTTCGGAAACGAAATTGGTGTCCCGGGATAATATTGCGAGCTTTCAGATGAGTTATTATGCGAGTTAACACGCATTTTTCAAACAATTTAGACAAACAAGATAGAAAGCTTATTGGTCTGGACGATGACTGAATTGTGCGGTCTTTTCCAGGCTTCGGCATCATTATAATTATGGATTTTTTCCACGTTTTTTTTTGGGAAATAGACAAGATTAAAGACGACCTCTATAGCGCATTTTGGAAGTTCGATCAGTAGGTGTTGGTGTCAGTAGGTCACCACCAAGAGCCTTTTTTGGTTTCAGCCTGAAGGAAAGTCTAACGTGCGCACCAGTTCTGGCTTGCCCAGACTTCACGCGACAATTCAAGGTACAAAACAGATGCTAGCGACCTAGGGATCGGATCGGTGTTGACGCAAGAAGGCACTGACGGAGATATCGTGATCTAGTAAGCAAATAGAATAAAATAGAATAGGCTGAGCGATGTGGAGAGAAAGTACAGCGCCGCGAAAAGGAGTGCTTGGCATATACTGGGGAATCAACAAGTATAAAATGTACATAGAAGGTTACAGATTCATAGTGGTAACAGACCATATGGCACTGAAATGGCTAAACTCAATAGAAAGTCCCTCAGGGCGGGTAGCAAGATGAGCACGGACACCAAGAGTAGACGCTGAAGGCAACGAGCATCGTTGAACAGCGAATTCGGGAAGTAAGAGAGCAATTAGACAACAGTGAATACCGGCTGGAAAATGGAAGACTTTATAAGACGAGTGGAGGCAGAAGAGATCCACAATTATGAAAACTGTCAAGGAAGATTAACTCCACAAGGTACTGACCGAGTACTGGCAGTACCAGAGAACTAAACGAGTACATCTTTTTGGCACTCGAGTCATACCCAAAAATTTTGAGTGCAAGTACCAATCTGCACTCGGAAAAGGAGTACAAATAAAAAGGCGCACTCTCAATGATCTGTGTGTCGCACGCACTCAGTGTAAGGCACACTCAATCATACGGTACTCTTTGTCTGCGAGTGCCAATCGCACAAGCACTCAAGCCTAATTTGTGAAAAGGCAAATAGCCATAAACATATCTATATCTATACAATACCCGAGTATTTGTGTGTGTGTATGCATCTTCTTGACCACATTTTAGGATTCATTCTTTTTGTGAAGTCGCAGAAAAGGGCTTAATTATGGTGGAAACGGCGAATTCAATTAAGGCAATGGTACATATTCTGCAGTAAACAAACATAAAGGAAGAAGTAATATTTGGAATATTTCATACCAAATTAATAGAGAAGAGCAATCTATTGTGAATGGATGGGTGTTCTGCAGTGTATGCCGGAGAGTGTTGAGGTATACAAAAAATCATTCTTCAAATTTATGCCGGCATAAATGTTGCCTGACGCTAAAACGACCGCAAGAATTAAAAACGGTAGCCGAAAGTGACAAAATTGAAGCCATTGAAAAATGTACACAATGGGGTATTCAAGACTGGCGGCCGTTTTCCGCAGTTACCGGAGAGGGATTCAAATACTTGGCGCACGTCTTCATTAAAATTGGAGCAGTATATAGCGTATATAGCGTAGATGTCGATGATCTTCTACCGGTCGAACATTATTAAGCCGGAAGATGCTGTGGATAATGGAGGAGTAGCTTGGACCGTCGACATGTTGACTGATTATTTCGTGGAGAGGAATTTTCTAGGAGTCACTTTTCACTATGAACAAAACGTGAGAATGCGTGATATAATCTTGGGCCTGAAGTCAATGGACTTGGAAAAATTGACTGCAGAAAATATTTTAATGAAAATTAAGGGGTTATTTTTGGAATTTACATCGACGGTGTGAAGTTTGTTACCGACACAGGGGCAACAATAAAAAAGGCTTTAGAATACAATACTCAAGTTATCTATTGGCAAATGCTTTAGAAAAATCATTTGACGACTCCATTGAAATGACTAAAATTGTAAAGACTTGCAAAAAAATAATATTTAAAAAAAGGAAATTTACTTCACAGACTGGATACAACGTTAAAAAGCGCATATCCAACTCGATGGAATTCTAACTATAAAATGTTTAAATCCATTCTGGATAATTGAATCAATGTAGACCAAATCTTAAGCGACACCCAAGTAAATGAATTCTATATTGATATAAATAAATCCACATTAAAAGTACTCGAGCTTCTTGAAGACTTCGAACGCATATTTAAGGAATTACAATCTAAACAAATCAAAACATATGGCATATGGCTTTATTTTTATATCCACCCACTGCAAATATGCAGCGAGGCGCTTCAGTGGTAAAGAAATAATGAGAAGGGGTAGCCGCTTTTATCAAAGTTGGCATTGAATCTCTGTGAATACCGGCAAGTAGCGCAGCAGCAGAGTGTGTTTTCCTTAGCAGGTAATATATTTACCGAAAAGCGAAACAGACTGTGCCCGAAGTCAGTAGACAGCCTCCTGTTTTTACATTCATATTACAAATATTTTAACAAAACATAGTAATAACCATTTCTTTTATCTATATGTATTTTTGATATATCATTTTTTAATAACCCTTGTTTTTTATTAATTTATATTTAATATTGTTTTTGTTTTATATACTGTTGGGGGGCGATGCTGCCGCAAAAAGATTCCATGGGTTGAACAGTAGAAACAAAATCCCACGTCGCGAACGCAAAAAAACCAAAGGGCTCGAAAGAAGAAGTCGGGGGCGTCATGGATTCAGTCAGCTTTATTCTGCTGCATACATGGAACTAACAAATAACCTAGTTTAACATAGAAAACAGCCGCTACCGCCAGAGCGGACGCTCGCCGACGGCCGACCCGAGAGAGAGAGATTGCAAGATTGTGCAAAGAGGGGCGAGCGTGGATGCGCTCTTCAGTGCGGATGCACTCATCAGCGTGGATGCGCTCTTCAGCGCGGATGCGCTCTTAAATTCGGATGAGCGGCGGCACAACGGCCCGTCACCCAAACATCCCGCCCCCCTTGCAATCACTCGGGTTGCAATAGCTCCCTCGTGACACGACCCATCCAAAAACGGTGCTCTGGGCCACCGGCAGCCCGTCCTGGATCTTCAAGAAGCCCGGTTGCATGTTACGCGGGTACATATCCGCACCCAGGACAACGGAGATCGTCGCTGGCCGATAGAACCACTCATCCGCCAATGTCACGCCTCGGAAGTGGGCGCGCACCGCCTCGATCAGCTCAAGAGACGGCGTACGAAAGCGCACGTGATGTTCGATTTTGAAAACGACCTACAGCCGCACGCTATCATCCGTTTTGGACGCCACGGTGGCCGAAGAAACTTGGTCGTCCCCCACGCTGGTAGTGGGCAGTCGGAAACACGCCGCTAGCGATGCGTCGATGCAGCTCGAGAGCGTACACGGGTCAATCCGGGTCCCGGACTGCACTAGCGCGGTCGGCAACACGTTGACGCTGTTCCGCTGCAGCAGCGACGATAGGGTGGGCGCAGCGACCTTTCTTTAAGGGATGGATCCCACTGCAGACTCGGCATCGGTAGGACTGTGTACCTCGAGTACATCTGCTCTCCAGTGACTGGGCGCTGCGTGGACGTGGCGACATCGTGCTGAATATGACTGATGAAGAAACAAAAAGCGTTATCAGAATTGGAGTGAATTTCGATCTGGAACTACGGGCAAAACTACGAGACAGCACAATGGACAGGAACATTGGAACGGAAGAAACGCATAATTATTGTGGGCAGGTGGACGCGTCCATCGGAAAAAGGACGACCTTAGCGATGGTCCGCTTGATGAGCCCTCGTGCGGTGCGGATGTCGATCACGCGGACATTAAAATTGGAGCAGTATATAGCGTATATAGCGTAGATGTCGATGATCTTCTACCGGTCGAACATTATTAAGCCGGAAGATGCTGTGGATAATGGAGGAGTAGCTTGGACCGTCGACATGTTGACTGATTATTTCGTGGAGAGGAATTTTCTAGGAGTCACTTTTCACTATGAACAAAACGTGAGAATGCGTGATATAATCTTGGGCCTGAAGTCAATGGACTTGGAAAAATTGACTGCAGAAAATATTTTAATGAAAATTAAGGGGTTATTTTTGGAATTTACATCGACGGTGTGAAGTTTGTTACCGACACAGGGGCAACAATAAAAAAGGCTTTAGAATACAATACTCAAGTTATCTATTGGCAAATGCTTTAGAAAAATCATTTGACGACTCCATTGAAATGACTAAAATTGTAAAGACTTGCAAAAAAATAATATTTAAAAAAAGGAAATTTACTTCACAGACTGGATACAACGTTAAAAAGCGCATATCCAACTCGATGGAATTCTAACTATAAAATGTTTAAATCCATTCTGGATAATTGAATCAATGTAGACCAAATCTTAAGCGACACCCAAGTAAATGAATTCTATATTGATATAAATAAATCCACATTAAAAGTACTCGAGCTTCTTGAAGACTTCGAACGCATATTTAAGGAATTACAATCTAAACAAATCAAAACATATGGCATATGGCTTTATTTTTATATCCACCCACTGCAAATATGCAGCGAGGCGCTTCAGTGGTAAAGAAATAATGAGAAGGGGTAGCCGCTTTTATCAAAGTTGGCATTGAATCTCTGTGAATACCGGCAAGTAGCGCAGCAGCAGAGTGTGTTTTCCTTAGCAGGTAATATATTTACCGAAAAGCGAAACAGACTGTGCCCGAAGTCAGTAGACAGCCTCCTGTTTTTACATTCATATTACAAATATTTTAACAAAACATAATAATAACCATTTCTTTTATCTATATGTATTTTTGATATATCATTTTTTAATAACCCTTGTTTTTTATTAATTTATATTTAATATTGTTTTTGTTTTATATACTGTTGGGGGGCGATTCTGCCGCAAAAAGATTCCATGGGTTGAACAGTAGAAACAAAATCCCACGTCGCGAACGCAAAAAAACCAAAGGGCTCGAAAGAAGAAGTCGGGGGCGTCATGGATTCAGTCAGCTTTATTCTGCTGCATACATGGAACTAACAAATAACCTAGTTTAACATAGAAAACAGCCGCTACCGCCAGAGCGGACGCTCGCCGACGGCCGACCCGAGAGAGAGAGATTGCAAGATTGTGCAAAGAGGGGCGAGCGTGGATGCGCTCTTCAGTGCGGATGCACTCATCAGCGTGGATGCGCTCTTCAGCGCGGATGCGCTCTTAAATTCGGATGAGCGGCGGCACAACGGCCCGTCACCCAAACATCCCGCCCCCCTTGCAATCACTCGGGTTGCAATAGCTCCCTCGTGACACGACCCATCCAAAAACGGTGCTCTGGGCCACCGGCAGCCCGTCCTGGATCTTCAAGAAGCCCGGTTGCATGTTACGCGGGTACATATCCGCACCCAGGACAACGGAGATCGTCGCTGGCCGATAGAACCACTCATCCGCCAATGTCACGCCTCGGAAGTGGGCGCGCACCGCCTCGATCAGCTCAAGAGACGGCGTACGAAAGCGCACGTGATGTTCGATTTTGAAAACGACCTACAGCCGCACGCTATCATCCGTTTTGGACGCCACGGTGGCCGAAGAAACTTGGTCGTCCCCCACGCTGGTAGTGGGCAGTCGGAAACACGCCGCTAGCGATGCGTCGATGCAGCTCGAGAGCGTACACGGGTCAATCCGGGTCCCGGACTGCACTAGCGCGGTCGGCAACACGTTGACGCTGTTCCGCTGCAGCAGCGACGATAGGGTGGGCGCAGCGACCTTTCTTTAAGGGATGGATCCCACTGCAGACTCGGCATCGGTAGGACTGTGTACCTCGAGTACATCTGCTCTCCAGTGACTGCGCGCTGCGTGGACGTGGCGACATCGTGCTGAATATGACTGATGAAGAAACAAAAAGCGTTATCAGAATTGGAGTGAATTTCGATCTGGAACTACGGGCAAAACTACGAGACAGCACAATGGACAGGAACATTGGAACGGAAGAAACGCATAATTATTGTGGGCAGGTGGACGCGTCCATCGGAAAAAGGACGACCTTAGCGACGGTCCGCTTGATGAGCCCTCGTGCGGTGCGGATGTCGATCACGCGGACATTAAAATTGGAGCAGTATATAGCGTATATAGCGTAGATGTCGATGATCTTCTACCGGTCGAACATTATTAAGCCGGAAGATGCTGTGGATAATGGAGGAGTAGCTTGGACCGTCGACATGTTGACTGATTATTTCGTGGAGAGGAATTTTCTAGGAGTCACTTTTCACTATGAACAAAACGTGAGAATGCGTGATATAATCTTGGGCCTGAAGTCAATGGACTTGGAAAAATTGACTGCAGAAAATATTTTAATGAAAATTAAGGGGTTATTTTTGGAATTTACATCGACGGTGTGAAGTTTGTTACCGACACAGGGGCAACAATAAAAAAGGCTTTAGAATACAATACTCAAGTTATCTATTGGCAAATGCTTTAGAAAAATCATTTGACGACTCCATTGAAATGACTAAAATTGTAAAGACTTGCAAAAAAATAATATTTAAAAAAAGGAAATTTACTTCACAGACTGGATACAACGTTAAAAAGCGCATATCCAACTCGATGGAATTCTAACTATAAAATGTTTAAATCCATTCTGGATAATTGAATCAATGTAGACCAAATCTTAAGCGACACCCAAGTAAATGAATTCTATATTGATATAAATAAATCCACATTAAAAGTACTCGAGCTTCTTGAAGACTTCGAACGCATATTTAAGGAATTACAATCTAAACAAATCAAAACATATGGCATATGGCTTTATTTTTATATCCACCCACTGCAAATATGCAGCGAGGCGCTTCAGTGGTAAAGAAATAATGAGAAGGGGTAGCCGCTTTTATCAAAGTTGGCATTGAATCTCTGTGAATACCGGCAAGTAGCGCAGCAGCAGAGTGTGTTTTCCTTAGCAGGTAATATATTTACGGAAAAGCGAAACAGACTGTGCCCGAAGTCAGTAGACAGCCTCCTGTTTTTACATTCATATTACAAATATTTTAACAAAACATAATAATAACCATTTCTTTTATCTATATGTATTTTTGATATATCATTTTTTAATAACCCTTGTTTTTTATTAATTTATATTTAATATTGTTTTTGTTTTATATACTGTTGGGGGGCGATGCTGCCGCAAAAAGATTCCATGGGTTGAACAGTAGAAACAAAATCCCACGTCGCGAACGCAAAAAAACCAAAGGGCTCGAAAGAAGAAGTCGGGGGCGTCATGGATTCAGTCAGCTTTATTCTGCTGCATACATGGAACTAACAAATAACCTAGTTTAACATAGAAAACAGCCGCTACCGCCAGAGCGGACGCTCGCCGACGGCCGACCCGAGAGAGAGAGATTGCAAGATTGTGCAAAGAGGGGCGAGCGTGGATGCGCTCTTCAGTGCGGATGCACTCATCAGCGTGGATGCGCTCTTCAGCGCGGATGCGCTCTTAAATTCGGATGAGCGGCGGCACAACGGCCCGTCACCCAAACATCCCGCCCTTGCAATCACTCGGGTTGCAATAGCTCCCTCGTGACACGACCCATCCAAAAACGGTGCTCTGGGCCACCGGCAGCCCGTCCTGGATCTTCAAGAAGCCCGGTTGCATGTTACGCGGGTACATATCCGCACCCAGGACAACGGAGATCGTCGCTGGCCGATAGAACCACTCATCCGCCAATGTCACGCCTCGGAAGTGGGCGCGCACCGCCTCGATCAGCTCAAGAGACGGCGTACGAAAGCGCACGTGATGTTCGATTTTGAAAACGACCTACAGCCGCACGCTATCATCCGTTTTGGACGCCACGGTGGCCGAAGAAACTTGGTCGTCCCCCACGCTGGTAGTGGGCAGTCGGAAACACGCCGCTAGCGATGCGTCGATGCAGCTCGAGAGCGTACACGGGTCAATCCGGGTCCCGGACTGCACTAGCGCGGTCGGCAACACGTTGACGCTGTTCCGCTGCAGCAGCGACGATAGGGTGGGCGCAGCGACCTTTCTTTAAGGGATGGATCCCACTGCAGACTCGGCATCGGTAGGACTGTGTACCTCGAGTACATCTGCTCTCCAGTGACTGGGCGCTGCGTGGACGTGGCGACATCGTGCTGAATATGACTGATGAAGAAACAAAAAGCGTTATCAGAATTGGAGTGAATTTCGATCTGGAACTACGGGCAAAACTACGAGACAGCACAATGGACAGGAACATTGGAACGGAAGAAACGCATAATTATTGTGGGCAGGTGGACGCGTCCATCGGAAAAAGGACGACCTTAGCGACGGTCCGCTTGATGAGCCCTCGTGCGGTGCGGATGTCGATCACGCGGACATTAAAATTGGAGCAGTATATAGCGTATATAGCGTAGATGTCGATGATCTTCTACCGGTCGAACATTATTAAGCCGGAAGATGCTGTGGATAATGGAGGAGTAGCTTGGACCGTCGACATGTTGACTGATTATTTCGTGGAGAGGAATTTTCTAGGAGTCACTTTTCACTATGAACAAAACGTGAGAATGCGTGATATAATCTTGGGCCTGAAGTCAATGGACTTGGAAAAATTGACTGCAGAAAATATTTTAATGAAAATTAAGGGGTTATTTTTGGAATTTACATCGACGGTGTGAAGTTTGTTACCGACACAGGGGCAACAATAAAAAAGGCTTTAGAATACAATACTCAAGTTATCTATTGGCAAATGCTTTAGAAAAATCATTTGACGACTCCATTGAAATGACTAAAATTGTAAAGACTTGCAAAAAAATAATATTTAAAAAAAGGAAATTTACTTCACAGACTGGATACAACGTTAAAAAGCGCATATCCAACTCGATGGAATTCTAACTATAAAATGTTTAAATCCATTCTGGATAATTGAATCAATGTAGACCAAATCTTAAGCGACACCCAAGTAAATGAATTCTATATTGATATAAATAAATCCACATTAAAAGTACTCGAGCTTCTTGAAGACTTCGAACGCATATTTAAGGAATTACAATCTAAACAAATCAAAACATATGGCATATGGCTTTATTTTTATATCCACCCACTGCAAATATGCAGCGAGGCGCTTCAGTGGTAAAGAAATAATGAGAAGGGGTAGCCGCTTTTATCAAAGTTGGCATTGAATCTCTGTGAATACCGGCAAGTAGCGCAGCAGCAGAGTGTGTTTTCCTTAGCAGGTAATATATTTACGGAAAAGCGAAACAGACTGTGCCCGAAGTCAGTAGACAGCCTCCTGTTTTTACATTCATATTACAAATATTTTAACAAAACATAATAATAACCATTTCTTTTATCTATATGTATTTTTGATATATCATTTTTTAATAACCCTTGTTTTTTATTAATTTATATTTAATATTGTTTTTGTTTTATATACTGTTGGGGGGCGATGCTGCCGCAAAAAGATTCCATGGGTTGAACAGTAGAAACAAAATCCCACGTCGCGAACGCAAAAAAACCAAAGGGCTCGAAAGAAGAAGTCGGGGGCGTCATGGATTCAGTCAGCTTTATTCTGCTGCATACATGGAACTAACAAATAACCTAGTTTAACATAGAAAACAGCCGCTACCGCCAGAGCGGACGCTCGCCGACGGCCGACCCGAGAGAGAGAGATTGCAAGATTGTGCAAAGAGGGGCGAGCGTGGATGCGCTCTTCAGTGCGGATGCACTCATCAGCGTGGATGCGCTCTTCAGCGCGGATGCGCTCTTAAATTCGGATGAGCGGCGGCACAACGGCCCGTCACCCAAACATCCCGCCCCCCTTGCAATCACTCGGGTTGCAATAGCTCCCTCGTGACACGACCCATCCAAAAACGGTGCTCTGGGCCACCGGCAGCCCGTCCTGGATCTTCAAGAAGCCCGGTTGCATGTTACGCGGGTACATATCCGCACCCAGGACAACGGAGATCGTCGCTGGCCGATAGAACCACTCATCCGCCAATGTCACGCCTCGGAAGTGGGCGCGCACCGCCTCGATCAGCTCAAGAGACGGCGTACGAAAGCGCACGTGATGTTCGATTTTGAAAACGACCTACAGCCGCACGCTATCATCCGTTTTGGACGCCACGGTGGCCGAAGAAACTTGGTCGTCCCCCACGCTGGTAGTGGGCAGTCGGAAACACGCCGCTAGCGATGCGTCGATGCAGCTCGAGAGCGTACACGGGTCAATCCGGGTCCCGGACTGCACTAGCGCGGTCGGCAACACGTTGACGCTGTTCCGCTGCAGCAGCGACGATAGGGTGGGCGCAGCGACCTTTCTTTAAGGGATGGATCCCACTGCAGACTCGGCATCGGTAGGACTGTGTACCTCGAGTACATCTGCTCTCCAGTGACTGGGCGCTGCGTGGACGTGGCGACATCGTGCTGAATATGACTGATGAAGAAACAAAAAGCGTTATCAGAATTGGAGTGAATTTCGATCTGGAACTACGGGCAAAACTACGAGACAGCACAATGGACAGGAACATTGGAACGGAAGAAACGCATAATTATTGTGGGCAGGTGGACGCGTCCATCGGAAAAAGGACGACCTTAGCGACGGTCCGCTTGATGAGCCCTCGTGCGGTGCGGATGTCGATCACGCGGACATGGCCATCAGATCCTGGATACACCGCGTCAATCCTGCCTAATCGCCACTCATTGGACGGAAGGATGTCCTCCTTGATGATCACCATATCCCCAACGCAGCGATTCCTCGTAGGGGCTCGCCACTTTTTCCTCTTATGGAGCTCCTTGAGGTACTCTTCCTTCCATCGCAGCCGAAAGTGCTGCTGAAGAGCCTTCAGGTGCTGCCAGCGGTTAATAATGGACGTGGTATCCCCCTTTAACTCGGGTTCAACCGTGGCGAGAAGTGGACCTCCCACAAGAAAGTGCCCGGGTGTAAGAGCCAACAGATCAGCAGGGTCTTCGGACATTGGCGCGAGCGGCCGCGAATTCAGGTGCAGGTCAGATCCTTCCTAGGAGAGTAGCCAGCTCACAAAAGGTGTATTTCCGCGTTGCGGTGGACTTGTAGAACAAGGTCTTGAAGCTCTTGAAGCCCCCCATGTGGGGGTCTCCCGGAGGAATGAAATGCCAGAGCTGCTGCTGGTGACTGTAGGCACCGGTCACAGGCCCTGTTAGGCTCTGAAGAAATTCGCGAGATAGTAGGGCAGCTGCCCCCACAAAGGGTTCCCGTTGTCCGACTGCACTTGACGGGGCATCCTCTCCGGGACACGAACCGAGCAAAAACAGCCAGAAATTTCTCGGTCGTAAGGTCCGACGTAGGCTCTAAGTGGATGGCCTTAGCGGAGAAGCACACAAACACCAACACATTCCCCTTTGTGATGAGGCAGGCTCGCCCCGTATAGTTCTTTATCCCGAAAGGACCGGCATAATCCACACCTGTGTACGTGAATGGGCGCGAGAAGGACGTCCGTTCCTTCGGTAGCTCTCCCATGAGTTGCGTCTGCAACTTCTTCTTGTGGATGATACATACTTTACAAGCATAGACGACGGACTTGACCAAATTCCTCAACCTTGGAATCCAGAATTTGGCCCGAATCAGACGGATCATCAGCTGATTGCCACCGTGCAGCGTGATGCGATGCGTAAATTGAACAAGGAGTCGAGACAGATGGCAGTCGTATGGAAGGATTATCGGATGCCGTTCGTCATATTGGAGAAGTTCAGAGGACGTGACCCGGCCGCAAGCTCTCATAAGGCCTTGCCAATCCATGAAGGGATTCAGATTTTGAATCGGACTGGATGCTGATACTGGACGCTTTTCTCTTAAGCAGCCCATTTTAGAGATGAAGTGTCTGCGCTGAGTGATGAAAACTAGAAGACGTTCAGCCGACGTAATCTCATTAGCTGTCAGGTGCTCTTCGAACGGAGATCGAATCTTCCGCGCTCGCTGTATGAAGCGATAAACATAGGCAAGGACTCGTAATGCCTTGTCGAGTGTGGAAAAACGTTCAAGAAGATCTTCGGGGGGCGCCTTCGCGACATTGACCTTGACTGCTCGCTTCTCGAGTTCCGTCACGGGGGCATCCTTGCCTTGAGTGGGCCAATCGCTGCGAGGCCTTTGCAGCCAGTCAGGACCGTGCCACCACAACTGGTTATCCGCAAGATCTTGGAGAGCTACGCCCCGGCTAGCGAGATCCGCAGGGTTCTGCTCGGAGCGGACATTTCTGCACTTCGGTGAACTAGGTGATCTTGGTCACCCGGTTGGCCACGAACGTTTTTCACTGACTCGCTGGCTTCTGCCGCACCGCACAGCTCTAGCCGAGGGAGCGACACCGTTTTAAATGGGGCCACTCGAGTCTTTGCAGTCAGCAGGTTCACTATTACCGTAAACCCAACCTCGACACGGACATAAATGGCTGCGCCATACGCCTTCTGTGAAGCGTCGCAGAACCCGTGGTGCTCGACCTTTAGGTGTGGTCGGACCGCGACCCATCGAGGAACACGAATCTGATCAAGCACCGAGTAATTTTTCAGGAAGTAAACCCATCGCTGACAGAAATCTTCGTCCCAATCTAGATCCAGAAGCCAAATGTCCTGCATGAACATTTTCGCCCGGACAAAGAAAGGAGCGAGCCAATCTGCTGGATCGAACAATTTGGCAATTTTGGAGAGGACTTGGCGCTTCGTGAAGGACGAGCTGAAAGTCAACTCCAACTAACCTTGGTATTACCGAGGAGAATGGACGGAAGAATGTCAGCTTCTATTAATACATCGACTTGGGAGCTCTTAAAGAAGTTGGGGTCCGCCAGGGGAATGTCGGGCAGCCCCTTGAGACGATCTCGCGGAATCGGATATGATGGCAGATTTCCTGCCAACTGCGGAAGATCGTAAGCCGCAGTCTCTAATTGTAGCCCGGGTCTAGACGGCGACCGAATGGAGAAATGGCACAATTTAGTAGACTGCGCGGAAATGGTCTGATTAAGACCGGAAACTTGGGCTTAAATCGTCTTAAAGGGAAGCTTGACAAGGTTGAAAAGTCGTTCCGTTATGAAAGTCGCTTCGGACCCTGAGTCTATCAGTGCTCGTGCCTGGAAGCTGCCCCCCAAATGGCACACGTTGATAAGGGCCGTGCCGAGTAGTACGGCTCCTGACCTGGAAGCGAAACACACCTGCACATCCTGATCCTCTAGTCGTTTGTGCTTCTGGCAGTTTGTGTTTTTCGCTTCCGATGAACTTTTTTAATGAACTTTTTCCGATGAACTTTTTCAACGCCACTTCGATCGCACTTTGACAACACATCGACTGACTTGCGCAATATGTATAGATGCCTCGTTCGAAGCGGTGGCCGGTCACACTAATGTGATGAGAACGGTGAGATCGCGGATGAATTGCGATTACAAGGAACTAGTGGGAACTAGAGGCGGCGATGTCGAAAGGAAGGTCGTGTGCGGCACAAATCAAATGGAAAAAAAACTTCAGGACCCAAAACAACCCAAAAGGAGACGAGGTTTGTCGAGATTGTAGGCGGATTTTGCCTGATGCGGAGTAGAAACAGCGCTGGAGGCACGGAAAATGGACAAGTACCGGAAAATTCGTGCTCGTTCGGAAAAGAATTAATGACGATCTATGTATGTATATTTATATAATTGTTACGGCGCCGGAAAGGTGGACTTGACCTTGGCTTGGATTTAACAAAAAATTAATAATTAATAATAATTAATTTTTGACTAATTGTCGGATTTAATTGTTATGGAGCCGGAAAGGTGGAGTTGAAACCTCGGCTTTAGTTCGGACGGAAAGTTAATAATTAAATAATTAATAAAAAATTAAATTTTTAATTATTCGTTGGCGGAATTACTTTTATGGAGCCGAAAAGGTTAAGTTGAAACCTTAATGTTTAATTAATTTGATTTAATTATCCCGAAGCCAGAAAGTTGGATTTGAAAAACCGCGGCTCTATTCAAACAGAAGGTTGATAATTAAATTATTAATAATTTTCGACTTTAATTATTAAGTTGCCGGAAAGGTGAATTAAAAACCTGGCCTTTTACTCGAACGGAAAATAATAATTAAATAAATTGTAGTAGTTATATATATAAATATATAAATTTATAATTAATTTATTTTTCGAATTTATTTGTTACGCAGCCGGGTATGCCGTCGGCACCCTGTACGTAGTTCACCCCAAAGGAAAAAAACAGCACCAAAAAACACAACTTGGCTACTGAGGCGGCTAGATTAAGAATTTAAGCGACACAATCACGGATTTGTAGTGAACTTTGTTGCAACCTGCTTTTCGATGGGGCAAGGCCGGCTAGCCAGTCCATCTCGGGGGGGGTTTTTCCCCGTCTGCCCACAGGTCACACACATAGTTTCCAGCTGATCTGGGATCCACAACACAACATCAAAAAAAAGGTAAACAACTCACAAATCCAACAAAAAAAATAAACTGCACAATTAACGATCCTTCTCTCCTCAGATGTAGGCCCTGGGCATGGCTGTTGTTACCCAGCAACGCACCCTCCCTTCCTGGAATCCGTATCCAGTCATCGGATTCCCCTCGACAGACGGTTGTCACGGCTTCTTCCAGGTCACGGACTCATCCGGTCATCATCCTTCCCCCCCCCCACGTAAAACACTTAGCACTTCATCGTTATAAACGTTTAATCATTTAACATATTCCAACTTAATTGCATTAACATCCAAATTGTTCTTAACTTTCTTCACAGGCAGATTATGAAACAAAACGACATCCCAATTAAACGTACATCAACGACGAAGAAAAGGAATTAATGGGAACACGGCGAAGACACGACAAAAATGTAAGGGCATGTATGTATCAATAAATGCGTTTATAAATATGTCTATTATTAATTAACCCCCCATTTCTTTCAGCTATGTCATCCTAACTGGAGCTCCAATTCAGATAAGGGGCTGAGACGGGTCAGAATTTGGAAGGGACAACAATAAACACCCCTACACTGATCGGCCTGGACGGATCACCATTTCATCGATTTTAAGATTTAGTATAAATTAGGATATAAGTTTGTTTTCACGTGCGTAGTTATATATATATATATATATGTATGTAAATTACATCATTAATTTTTAAACTGCCATATGTTTGCCACTGTTTTAATAAATTATTATTTTTTTTAAATTGTAATTAAGTGCCTTATTCTTTTAAATTGGGTTGTGTGCTTGTGTTTTGGTCTGATTGTCTTTGTTAAGATTTGTGCATATTTTTGCTGGCTACATAGCGCCGAGACAATAAATAAATAAATAAATATGGGTAATTACGCACAGACAAATCGATGACACATTTAAATAATTAGCACTGGCACATATAAATAAATCACAATTAAATAAATAAATAAATAAGTTGGACGAATAAATAATTTGAATAAATAACTAATTTAAATAATTTAAATAAATAAATAAATAGGCGGATAAATAATTTAAATAAATTAAATAAATAAGTGCAATAAATTTATCTAATCGCCGTTGGCCAGTCTCGTTTTTTTTCTAGGTTGAGCACTCCGGGGATTTGGCGGATTATACTAGGTTGGAACCGTCTTCCACCGGGCAGAAAAAGATTTTCCAGGGTCCGAAACTGGGTTTCCCGGGATGAGGCGTTTGCCCTGTGGAACCCGCCAGACTAACTTATTAAAATTATTCTGTGTCCCACTTGGAACGGACTCACGTTTTTTTCAGCTCCTCGCCTTCCCTGCCTGGTCCACTCTCTACGCCCTCCGATTTTGGATCGGTCCTCTCCTCCTAATTGGGGTTTATTTCTATAAATTAATCATACTACGCCTTCTCTACCGGGACACCACACTCACGTTTGATTATATTTATTTCTGTTTTTTTTTTTTTTTTTTTGTTAATTTGGGTGGGAACTAGGCGAGTTCGACCACGAGATTCGACGACCAGGCTCGGTTTTTTTCCAATGGCCGTCACCTTGCCCTATTTATGGGCTCGGTTCCCATCGATTCCCTTTATCTTGTGATCTCTCCACTCTTTTGAGGTCGAGAGCCGCTTTCAAGGCCAGAGCCCCGCTTCTGCCTTGGTATGGGTGGAGGCACTCGCTCCGGGCTCTCCTCCCCTAATCCTTACCTACCATCCACTTTCCCCTTATCCGGATGTGGACGGTAGGTGGCGTCTTGCCTTCCACTCTTCCCCTTATCCGAGTGGCCCTGCCAACCTTCTTCCAGTGTGCATCCCAGGCGTTAGTTGTTTCGCCTGCGGCTATCGATCACCGCCAGAATGCAACACCACGCGAAAATTGGCCAATCGAAGAGGAGGCAAATATTTGCGAGCATTCCCAAAACATAAACAAAACAAAAAAAACAACAAACATGGACATCTACCTGCTCCACTGCGAGGTGTCCCATTGGCGGATGGCACTTGCCCCTCGACTCCTGCGGTGCCCCCAACGTAGGCCACACCCACGGTCGCCTGCCTCCTGCCTATTCCTAGCGTGTTTATTATTTACAGCCGCAAGTCCTTCGCATGGTAGATGCCAATAGGTTTCCCCGCCAGGTCCTCTAGCTCGAACATGTTGTTCCCTACCGGCCTGACGACTCGGCATCTGGCGAATTTCCGCGCGAACTTGGCGTTGTAGTTTCTGCCGAAGTCGCTCAGCGTGAAGTTCCGCCGAAACACTTCTTGGCCAGGTTTAACGTGGAACTCACGGGCGCGTTTGTTATAGTGGCGGCTGCTGCGTTCATACGCCTGATGTAGGTGGTGCTTTATGCGCTCGCGGATGATATCACGTTTATCCTGGGTGTTTAGCGTCGCCACCTCGTGATCCGTCATTGACTGCAGCTTCCTGGCTAGCTTATAACAGCTGCCGTGGAGGTACATCTGGTGCCCGAACACTGCGAAGAACGGCGTCACGCCCGTCGCCTCGTGGATCGAGTTCCGGATCGCGACTTCGATCTCCGGCAGATATGCGTCCCAATCTCGGTGATCCTGCTCCAGATACGTCCGAATCGCGGCTAGGACTGTCCGGTTCACCCTTTCGGCAGCGTTGCTTTGCGGCGAGTACACAGCCGTCCGCATGTGCTGCACGCCATAGGCCTCCATCACGTCCTGAAACGCTTTCAAGACGAACTGCTTGCCATTGTCGGAGTGGATTACCTCTGGTACCCCGAATTTGTAAAATACTTCGTGTACCAGGAACTCGACGACATTTGTGGCAGTGGCTTCGCTCATCGACTTCAGGAACGTGAACTTCGAGAAGTGGTCCACGACTACAAAGATCCAGGCCTTACCTCGCTTCGACCGTGGATATTTGCCGAGGAAGTCGATATAGAGCTTCTGGAACGGCCTTTCCGTCACCACTTCCTGCCCTATCCCGACCTGCGTCCGGTAATTCGGCGCCTTCGCTTCCTTGCATTGTATGCAGCGTCCCACGAAGTCCCGAACCTGCGTCGTCATCCCCGGCCAGTAGTACTGCCGCTGGAGGCGTTGCAGCGTCTTCCTTATTCCTCCATGTCCTGATGTCGGATCCTCATGGGCCGTCGCGATCATCCCGGCTGTCAGCGAGGCTGGAATCCAGAGCTTCCACGGGCCTCCTTCGACTTCGTCCTCCAATCTGCTGAACCCAAGGCGTTTGAAGACGAGATCGCCTTCCACCCGCATATCCGGTAGACGAGCTTGGTTGTCCCTAATCTCATCTCGGACTTCTTTGTATTCAGCAGATTGGAACTCCGTCGTCGCGAATCCGAGGGCGTCGTCGGCCTCCAGCTCCAGCTCCTCCACGCATCTGGACAACGTATCGGCCACCACGTTGTCGGCTCCTTTCCGGTGTGCGATCTGGAAGTCGAAGCTCTGCAGTCGGAGGGACCATCGCGCCAGGCGTCCGCTGATGTCCTTCATTGTCATCAACCACTTGAGGCTGGCGTGGTCGGTGATCACCGTAAACGGCATCAACTCCACGTACGGACGGAACTTCTCTACGGCAAGTACTGCTGCCAAGCACTCCTTTTCTGTTACCGAATAATTCAGCTGATGTTTATTCAGCTTTGCAGAAAAGAAGGCAATCGGACGCTCGTTCTTGTCCTCGTCATACTGGAAAAGTACCGCTCCGACTCCATGATGTGACGCATCGCACTGGACCACGAACGGGCGCTTGAAGTCGGCATGGACCAGAACCGGGGCCGAGGTCAGTGCCGCCTTCAACGCCTGTATGGCGTTCTTGGCCTCCTCGTCCAGCACCAACCGCGTGTTCTTTCCCTTCTTCAGCGCGTTTGTGAGAGGAGTCGCCATAGCCGCGAAGTCCTTGATGAACCGGCGATACCACCCCGCCGTACCCAGGAAACTGCGCAGTTCCTTCACGGATTTCGGCTCAGGGATCCTCTGGATCGCGACGATCCGCTCCGGATCCATTCGCAGTGTCCCGCCGCCGATGATGAACCCCAGGTACTTCAGGCTCTTGAAGCAAAATTTGGATTTTTTTAAACCTATCGTCAAATTTGCTCTCCTCAGACACTCTGCCACCAACCCGAGATACTTCAGGTGTGTCTCGAAGTCCGGTGCGATGATCAGCAGGTCGTCCAGGTATACGAAGACGTTCGATCTGAGCTGCGCGGGAATCACCTTGTCCATCAGCCGGCAGAGCCTCTGCGCCGCGTTGCACAGTCCAAACGGCATCATCCGGAACTGATAAAGCGGCCTCCCGGCAACCGTGAAGGCTGTGTATGGGCGACTCTCAGGATCCAGCTCCACCTGCCAGAACGCGAACTTCAGGTCGACACTCGAAATGTAGTGCGTCTGCTCGATCCTGGCCAGGATCCCTTCGATGCAGGGCAGCGGGTACGCATCCTTGACGGTTAGCTGGTTGAGCTTGCGTGCGTCGAGGCAGAATCGGTTTTTGTCCGGCCTTCGCACCACCGTCGTGCGGTTACTCCACGGACTCTCGCTGACCTCGATCACGCCAAGCTCCAGCATCTTGTCCACTTCCGCCCACACGATCTCCTGCATCGCTGGCGATAGCGGATAATGCCGATCTTTGAACGGTTCCGCGCCTTCCACTAACTGGATCCGGTGCGTCTCCACAGATGTGCTCCCCAGGCCAACGTCCTCGAATGCAAGGAACTCCTTTTTGGTCGCCTCTAATTGTTCCTTCTGTTTCTCCTGCAGGACCCACTCCTCGACTACGGACTCCTTCGCCGTCTTCCCATCGAGCCACGGATTGTTCGGATCCCACACTTCCGAAACGCTCGCTTTCGGTTTCGTCTCTGGCTGCTCTCCGAGGATGGCTGGTGCCAATGCGACCCGCCTCCAGAAGTCGATACCCAGGTACATGGCCTGCTCCAAATACGGGCACACGTAAAAGGTGAGCACCTTCTCCGCTCCCTTGAAACGCACCGGCACATGTACTCGGCCGATGATCGACCTGTCCTCTCCCGCAGCAGTCTTCACCACGGACAGATACTTATCCATCCTCACGCCGATCTCCTCCAGCAGCTCCCGACTTCCTTTTCCGAGGACATTGACGGATGCGCCGGTGTCCAGCAAACCGGAAACTCGCTTTCCGCGGATGGCCACCTCGGCGAACACCCTGGGGTCGCCGTTCATCCCTCGGCGCACGGCTTCCACCACCGCTCGTCGGGTCTGGTGCCTCTGTCGGAATCGGGATCTGGCCTTCAAGAGCCTCCGGCTGACGCTCCGCATCCCGTCCAGCTGGTGATTTCCAAAAATCCGGTTACGCGCTTCCAGGTACTTCTGCATCCGCTCCTCCGCCGGTAAGTATCTTAGAAGACTAGATTTTTCCTTAATCCTATCTACGTCTACTTTTACTGCAACTTCTCTCGTTCTAGGTACAGCTGGTGATGTTGGGATCTCTAGCTGCGGTTGGGCCGGTATCCCGAGCGCGGGTCTCCCACCTTTCCGGCGCTCGTCCTCCCGTTTCCCGCACAGTTTGGGCAGCTGGGCGTGACCACCTCCGGTTTTCCGCAGCGGAAACAGAATATTTTCCGCTCCGACGATGGGCAGTCGCGGAAACCGTGTTCTGCTCGGCCACAGTTCCAGCAGACCATCCTGTGCCGCGAGACCTCCTCGACGACTGGCTCCTCCGGTGCTGCCTCCGCCTCGGGTGCATCGGCTGTCATCTCTTCCACCTGTCGTCCGCTGGGCTGGAACTTGGGCGGTCCACGGTATGCGGGTCGGATGTCCCGTCTCAGGAACGCATCCTCAACCTCCAGGCACTCCTCGCGCAGCTGCTCAACAGTGTACACCCGTAGGGCGTATACGAAACGGGCGATCTCGGCGGTAAGACCCTTTTTGACGACTTTCACCATCTCCGCTTCAGATATTGGCCTTAGTAGGCGGTTCCCCAGACGGCTCATGGCCCGGAAATAATCCTCCACGGATTCGCCCTGCTGCTGTCGCCGGTCATGGAGCGCTCGCATCCGCTCGAACTCGCCTCCTCTGCCACGGAACCTTGCCACCAGGCTCTCCTTGAGGTCCTCCCACGTCTGCGGTGGACTCTCCCGGACGAACTGCCAGTACCACTCCGCAGCCTGGCCTCGCACCAGCTGGTGAAAGCTGCCCAGCACCTGGTCCCAGGAACACCTTGCCTGCCGCTGTAGGTATTCCACCCGAAATACGAAGTCCTCTACGGCGAGCTTGTTTGGGTCGCCGTCGAAGAATACTTCCCATTTCTCTATCCGGACCCCTCTGACAGCCTCTTCTCGTCTTTCAGGCCCCTGGAGACCCTCGCTGCCGAACGCTCGTGCCTCGTACGCCATCGGATAGGGCTGGCGCTGCCATCCGCCCGCTTGCGGCTGCCCGCCTGGGTTCCATCCGGCGTCGAACCCTCGATCCGAGTCGCTGCTGTGTGCCCTCGGTGGTTTTGGCGGCGATCTCCTCGGCTCCTCTTCCGGCTTGGCCTTGGGGTAGGCTCCCGTTGCGCATGACGCCTCCGGCCGGCCACTAACTCTGCCACCGTCGTCGGCTCCGACGTCAACTTGCCTGGCCGGCTGCTGCAGCGACCGGACTGCGGCTGCAGTCTCCTTCAACGGCTGGACCACCTCGTTGATCAGGGCCATCATCTCCAGGAACCCTCGGCGAACCTCCTCCTGGATTGCTCGGCTCACGCTGTCCGACGCCGCCGCCCGGTGCGTCTCGTATGCCTGGGCCACCGCGGCGTTCACCGATGAGGCGATGTCGCTCGGGATTCCTCGGCGTGGTGGGGACACGTCCCAGCTGTCGCCTCCCGCGCCGCCAACGGCTCCTTCTGCCGCTCCATCCTGTGGACCTTCTGACCGTGGGGTCCTCGTGGTCATCCTGCCAGCTTTTGACCGCAAATCGTACTCTCTACTCATAAACCTACTAGAAACCTACTTGCTACCTATATTCCTAACACTAAACACGCTTTATTTCCTACTTCTAGACGACACCTACAAAAACTACACCTGCACAACAAATACGGGGGAGAAAAAGTGATGCCTAACCGGAGCCGTCAACCGTTGCCTTTTCTGCGTCTTCCGCCCTACATCCGGATCGTTATTTTCCCTTGCGAGCTCCGTCGGATCCACTATCTTCATCTGGGAAGATAGGGCATCGAGGGCGCTCACCTACTCGTGGCGTCCTGTCCGATTCCGCTGCGGATGTGCTTGCGAGTTCTTCTGCTGTTCCGGGTGCATCGCATGGTGAACCCTGTGTTCCCATGGGCCACCCGTAGACCAGCAATTTCCCCGCCCACCTCCGCACCGAAAACGGCAGGAGCCTGACTCTACTACTCCTCCTCACCCGCTACGGATCCTCCCTTTTTGCCACCAGGCACCTCTCGGGAGCCTCCTAGCTGACCTTCCGGTCGCTAGTGCCATCCCTTCTCTCCTGGAGGATATCCGCGCTTAGGTGAGCTTTACCTATAACAATTTAACTACACGAACATTTACTTTGTGGTTTTTTTTCTCCGGCACCCCAGGTTTTTCAGCGGCGAGCAATTACGTCTGACTTTTTATCGCCGACATAAGCCATCGCAACACCTTCCAACCTGGACTGCCGGCCCACTTGGGTTCCCTCCATCGACTGGGAATTTATTTATCTACGTCTCCTGCGTATGGGCGCGGATGCCCCTTTTCAAAGGCCTCCGCCACCCCACTTCTGGTTGACTGGTTGGGCGCCATTTATATTGCAACCTGCTTTTCGATGGGGCAAGGCCGGCTAGCCAGTCCATCTCGGGGGGGGGTTTTTCCCCGTCTGCCCACAGGTCACACACATAGTTTCCAGCTGATCTGGGATCCACAACACAACATCAAAAAAAAGGTAAACAACTCACAAATCCAACAAAAAAATAAACTGCACAATTAACGATCCTTCTCTCCTCAGATGTAGGCCCTGGGCATGGCTGTTGTTACCCAGCAACGCACCCTCCATTCCTGGAATCCGTATCCAGTCATCGGATTCCCCTCGACAGACGGTTGTCACGGCTTCTTCCAGGTCACGGACTCATCCGGTCATCATCCTTCCCCCCCCCCACGTAAAACACTTAGCACTTCATCGTTATAAACGTTTAATCATTTAACATATTCCAACTTAATTGCATTAACATCCAAATTGTTCTTAACTTTCTTCACAGGCAGATTATGAAACAAAACGACATCCCAATTAAACGTACATCAACGACGAAGAAAAGGAATTAATGGGAACACGGCGAAGACACGACAAAAATGTAAGGGCATGTATGTATCAATAAATGCGTTTATAAATATGTCTATTATTAATTAACCCCCCATTTCTTTCAGCTATGTCATCCTAACTGGAGCTCCAATTCAGATAAGGGGCTGAGACGGGTCAGAATTTGGAAGGGACAACAATAAACACCCCTACACTGATCGGCCTGGACGGATCACCATTTCATCGATTTTAAGATTTAGTATAAATTAGGATATAAGTTTGTTTTCACGTGCGTAGTTATATATATATATATATGTATGTAAATTACATCATTAATTTTTAAACTGCCATATGTTTGCCACTGTTTTAATAAATTATTATTTTTTTAAATTGTAATTAAGTGCCTTATTCTTTTAAATTGGGTTGTGTGCTTGTGTTTTGGTCTGATTGTCTTTGTTAAGATTTGTGCATATTTTTGCTGGCTACATAGCGCCGAGACAATAAATAAATAAATAAATATGGGTAATTACGCACAGACAAATCGATGACACATTTAAATTATTAGCACTGGCACATATAAATAAATCACAATTAAATAAATAAATAAATAAGTTGGACGAATAAATAATTTGAATAAATAACTAATTTAAATAATTTAAATAAATAAATAAATAGGCGGATAAATAATTTAAATAAATTAAATAAATAAGTGCAATAAATTTATCTAATCGCCGTTGGCCAGTCTCGTTTTTTTTCTAGGTTGAGCACTCCGGGGATTTGGCGGATTATACTAGGTTGGAACCGTCTTCCACCGGGCAGAAAAAGATTTTCCAGGGTCCGAAACTGGGTTTCCCGGGATGAGGCGTTTGCCCTGTGGAACCCGCCAGACTAACTTATTAAAATTATTCTGTGTCCCACTTGGAACGGACTCACGTTTTTTTCAGCTCCTCGCCTTCCCTGCCTGGTCCACTCTCTACGCCCTCCGATTTTGGATCGGTCCTCTCCTCCTAATTGGGGTTTATTTCTATAAATTAATCATACTACGCCTTCTCTACCGGGACACCACACTCACGTTTGATTATATTTACTTCTGTTTTTTTTTTTTTTTTTTGTTAATTTGGGTGGGAACTAGGCGAGTTCGACCACGAGATTCGACGACCCGGCTCGGTTTTTTTCCAATGGCCGTCACCTTGCCCTATTTATGGGCTCGGTTCCCATCGATTCCCTTTATCTTGTGATCTCTCCACTCTTTTGAGGTCGAGAGCCGCTTTCAAGGCCAGAGCCCCGCTTCTGCCTTGGTATGGGTGGAGGCACTCGCTCCGGGCTCTCCTCCCCTAATCCTTACCTACCATCCACTTTCCCCTTATCCGGATGTGGACGGTAGGTGGCGTCTTGTCTTCCACTCTTCCCCTTATCCGAGTGGCCCTGCCAACCTTCTTCCAGTGTGCATCCCAGGCGTTAGTTGTTTCGCCTGCGGCTATCGATCACCGCCAGAATGCAACAACTTGCGTTTTATAATTTTGGGTTTTTTTTAACAATTTTTTATTTTAATTTAATTTTATCAGTTATGTATGTATTTCCTGAAATTGGAGGCAGAAAATATATGGACATGCATGCAAGTACGGATATATGTATGTGGGGCATGTGGGGCATATGTTGGCACAGTGGAGCGTTGATAAGTGGACTGTATAACTGGGGGAACATAAAAGTTATGTGGTGTAAAAAAATGACACTGCTTGGGGAAAAAATATTACGCCAGCCAGGAATTTTCGGCTGGCCAATATTAATTATCCCTTCTTTTTGTCACCACACAATTTCACTGTTCACTTGGTCAATTTTTCGCGGATTAATTGCACCAAAAAAACATGTATGTTTGTATGTATGTATATTGGATGCACATATTCCTCGACCGTTGGCAAGCGAATAGCGGAATAGTAAATAACGGAGAGGCCGAAAACGACGAGGAATATGGCGAAGCACACAAAACGAAGACGGATGAAAAAATTTGCAAAGTTTGAAGACGAAGATGAGTAGAAAAATCTCAAACTGCCGTTGTGTCGGAAAACTCGGACTTGGAGTTGACACGGAAGGAAAAAATCGTGCAGCAGCGTGAACGAAATTTAATGTTCGGACCACTGTTGAAGATCGGCAGAGAGCCGGAGACGGAAAAATGTCATACTTATCTTTTGGCGGAACACTGCCGAGAACTACTGGTAGAAAAATCTCAAACTGCCGATGTGTCGGAAAACTCGGACTTGGAGTTGACACGGAAGGAAAAAATCTTGCAGCAGCGTGAACGAAATTTAATGTTCGGACCACTGTTGAAGATCGGCAGAGAGCCGGAGACGGAAAAATGTCGTACTTATCTTTTGGCGGAACACTGCCGAGAACTACTGCTAGAAAAAATATCAAAAAAATCCGGCTTTGATGGACCAAATGTTGGGGTGCGATGCTGCCGCAAAAAGATTCCAGGGGTTGAACAGAAGAAACTAAATCTCCCACGTCGCGAACGCAAAAAAAAACCAAACGGCTCGAAAGAAGAAGTCGGGGGCGTCGTGGATTCAGCCAGCTTTATTCTGCTGCATACATGGAACTAACAAATAACCTAGCTTAACATAGGAAACAGCCGCTACCGCCAGAGCGGACGCTCGCCGACGGCCGACCGCTGTAGTTGGACATGAGAGAGAGAGAGTGCAAGATTGTGCAAAGAGGGGCGAGCATGGATGCGCTCTTCAGTGCGGATGCACTCTTCAGTGCAGATGAACTCTTCAGAGTGGATGCGCTCTTTAGCGCGGATGCGCTCTCGGATGAGCGGCGGCACAACGGACCCTCACCCAAACAGATACAAAGTTTGCAAAATCCTAAAAATTTGCAAAAAATTAAGTTCCGCCAAGAGGCAACTGGAACGCACACCGCCATCAACTTCTGCTAAGTTGCAGGCGGGTACAATCTGATTGGAGCACTGCCACCATGGTAAAGGGAGCACACAGGGGCACACCACAAGGAGGAGTCCTATCGCCCCTCCTTTGGAACCTGGTGGTCGACGACTTGATCAAGAGATTTGAGAGGAATGCGCCAAAGATAACAGCCTATGCGGATGAGATAAGCATAATTATCACGGGTGTATGTCCATCGACCCTCAGCTCGATCATGGAATCAACGCTCAGGGAGATATGTGAGTGGGCGGACAAGGTAGGACTCAGGATCAACGCGGATAAGAAAACATACTACAAGCTTATCAGGGGCGCTGAGGTCAACCCCTACCAAAGCGCGCGAAGCTATACTCTGAATCGATCCCCTAGATATTCACGCTCAACTGACTGCAGGAAAGCCCGCACAACGTCTGGTAGCAGCAGGAAAAATGTCGCCACAAAGATTAGGGCATAGTTCAATTGTTCGAAACATGAGCAGTTCATCTGCCCTGCCCGGATGTCAAAACAACAACACTCATGGGACCGGAAGACTGGAAAACGGCTCAGGACCACACTCGACACCTTAACATATACACCGACGGCTCCAAGATGGAAGGAGGAGTAGGAGCGGGCATCTACTGAGATAAGGCTGTCGTATAAGCTACCAAGCCAATGCAGCATATTCCAGGCGGAAGTCTTTGCCATCAGGAAGGCGGCAGAGCTTGTGCAGAGCATAAACCGCCCACGTGAGGTGGTAAACATGTTCGTAGACAGTCAAGCCGCGATCAGATCCATGCAATCGTCGGAGGTCTGCTCCAAATATGTACTGGCAATCAGGTAAGCATTAGATACCCTAAACACGACAACGTCAGTGCAGCCACCAGGGTATCGATGGCAACGAGACCGCAGATGTATTAGCAAAAGAAGGCGTCGGATTGACGAGCAGAACAGAACAGAACAGGAACGCTCCAAAATGAGCTAGAGAGTCAGGCAGACGCGCGTGTAAGAAGCAGATGGAGAAGGAACTCCGGAACCCAAATATCAAAAATCATCTGCAGAGAGCGCAACGAAAAATTTAGCCGCTACGTGCTGCAACTTCCAAGGAAGGGCTGCAGATTCCTAGTGGGAATTCTCACAGGACACTGCCTGGCTGCGGCACATGCAGTCAAGCTGGGCATCACCGAAACCTTGGAACATCTCATCTGCGAGTGCCCGGCCTTGACACGGGCGAGAATAAGGTATTTAGGCGCCCCAATGCTGGCCTCGCTAGGAGAGACCTCAAAGAGAGCGCCAGGTGAACTGCTCCTCAAGGACTTCGAAACCACGCAAACCACTCCAGGTCCATTCAAGGAAAAGTCCCCCGGGTAAATAAGGGCCATACTGGCCTATGCGTGGCCCCCCATGAGGGCCGCCAGGACTAAGCTAACCTAACCTATGTCTATATTCGATCTACTGTTGTAGATCAACAATCAAAATTAAGACATTAAAAACTAAAATAATAATAAATCAACAAGTACAACACTAAAAGTACAACAAGTACGGACACCAAGAGTAGAATTGAAGACGCTGAAGGCAATGAGCATGGTTGAACAGAGAATTCGGGAAGTAAGAGAGCAATCAGACAACAAGGAATACCGGTTTGAAAATGGAAGACTTTATAAGACAAGTGGAGACAGAAGGGATCAACAACCATGGAAACTGTCAGGGAAGATTAAGTCCACAAGGTACTGACCGAGTACTGACAATACAACAGAAGCAGGCCACCTAGAGATTTAAATGTCGATGATCTTCTACCGATCGAACATCATTAAGCCGGAAGATGCTGTGGATAATGGAGGAGTTGCTGCGACCGTCGACATGTGGACTGATTATTACGTGCAGAGGAATTTTCTAGGAGTCACATTGCATTATGAACAAAACTGGAGATTGCGTGATATTATCTTGGAAGTCAATGGACTTTTAAAAATCGACTGCAGAAAATATTTTAAATATTTAATACTTACAACATCGATGGTGTGAAGTTTGTTACCGACAGAGGGGCAAAAATAAAAAAGAATACAATATTCAAATTATCTGTTGGCAAAGAAATAGTGAAGTATTTTAAAAAAGCAAATTTACTTCACAGACTGGATACAACGTTATAAAGCGCACATCCAACTCGATGTTTAAATCCATTCTGGATAATTCGATCAATGTAGACCAAATCTTAAGCGACACCCAAGTAAATGAATTCTATATTGATATAAATAAATCCAAATTAAAAGTACTCGAGCTTCATGGAGACTTCGAACGCATATTTAAGGAATTACAATCTAAACAAATCTAAACATATGGCATAGGGCGGCTTTGTTTTTATATCCACCCGCTGCAAATATGCAAGAAGAACAAATTTTAGAAACAATGTTTTTTGCTGTGCTGCAATGTCAAAATTTGATCAAAGTTAAAGTTTTTCATGTGAATCTGTCTATCATCAGTCTCCAGAAAGCCCAACATTACCAATAATAGCCAATAGCCATGCAGTCTCTAAAACCTCATTCTTCTTCTCCAACCTAATAAATACTTCCAATTATACTAATTTGCAAGATCAATGAGAGGAAATAGATAAATATCTAACAGAAAAAGTGACATTTTCTGACAATTTTGAGGCACTTCAGTCGTGAAGAAATAATAAGAAGGGGTACCCGCTTTTATCAAAGTTGGCATTGAATCTCTGTCTATACCGGCAAGTAGCGCAGCAGCTGAAAGGGTGTTTACCTTAGCAGGTAAAATATTTACCGAAAAGCGAAACAGACAGTGCCCGAAGTCAATAGGCAGCATCCTGTTTTTACATTCATATTACAAATATTTTAACAAAACAATAATAAGCATTTATTTTATCTATATATATTTTTTTGTGTTTTCCATTTGACCCATTTTTTTGCCACTCTGCAATAAATATTTGTTTACTCAAAATGACCTGCGACCGATATTCGCTTCTGCCTTTTCACACATCTTCTCTTCGGCTGTCTCTCTCCCACCCGTGCGAAATATATGCATACACAAAATGATCTGCGAAGCATCAATGCTTCGGGTGCTCCGACTCACGAGTAAAGGTAGGTCGCAGATCATTTGTGTATGCATATATTGAGCTGATGCAAGAACTTGTACCCTTTCTCGCAAGAAAAAAAACATTGGGTGTCTGAGACACTCTAATGTTTTTCTGCGAGTACCAAAACCACTGTAGTGTGTGAGTTACTCGGTATCAGATACACTCGAGTATCTCAGATACTCGGTATTTGGCCAGTGCACTTGCAGTACGAGTGGCTTGCGCCGTTCTCTGCTGCCAACAATACAAAGTGTCCCAACAAAAAGCCACAGGGCAAATGTTGACCAAGTTCCCTGGGAATCGGTATGCGTTGACTTTGTAGGGCTCGTACCTAGAATGTAACACGGAAACACATCGCTGATAGTAATAGTAGACAAATTTTCAAAATGGGTAGAGCTCGCAGCACTCAGATAAGTAACGGCAGACACATTCCTCAAACTATTTCGGAAGCGCGTGATAGCAAGAATGAGAGCACCGAAGGTCCTGATCTCGGATAAAGGCGTGCACTTTATAGGGCGGATAAACAAAACGGCCATGGAAAAATGGGGGATACGCCAAATATTGTATACGTTGGAGATAAATAGAATGAATTCCTTTTTGCTATGACGTCTCATACATAAATAGTTCCGAATATTATTTTGTTTTTCATCCGACCTTCCAAGACAGAGCCTGATCGCCGACGCACTATCGCGTCAGCCACTAGCCACTCTGAAGTAAGTGCAAATGCAGGACCATGCCTGCAAATGGATCACCAAGATGCTTCGCCGGATTCAAAAAAACCCGCTAAGAACCCCGATTACTGAGAAGAGAATAGGAACCTACACCGCCGTATAGGCCCGCGTCCGGAACAGGAAGATTACACGCCCTGGAGGCTCTGCGTCGGAGCAAAGTCGCGCAGAAGGGTGCTGGAGGAATGCCACGATCATCCAACGGCTGGACACTTAGGCGTACGCAAAACATATACCCGAGTGGCCCAGAGATACTACTGGCCTAGATTAGCCATCTACGTGCGCCGATGCTTGAGCTGTCAACGTTTCAAGATCAGCCAAGAAAAGGCCGCGGGAAAGATATTCACACGCCAGGTTGACGAACCTTTCCAAGTGCTCTGCGCCGATTTCGTGAGGCCACTACCACGGTCCAAGCAGGGAAACACGGTCCTGCTCGTGTTTCTAGACTAGTTTAGCAAGTGGGTCGAGGTGATACCTTTGCGGCGAGCCACCGTGCCGTATCTCGAACGTGCGTTCAGGGAGCGCATACTCAGCCGCTTCGGAATCCCGAGAACTCTAGTTCACTCAGTTCACAATTAGAGCGTTTCAGCGATTCTGTAAGGCCCTGGGTATAGAACTCCAGTTCACAGCGCCTTACACTCCCTGCCAGAACCCTACGGAGAGGGCAAACAGGACACTAAAAACAATGATTGCCCAATACCTGGGAGAAGAACCGCAGCACACATGGGACCAGCGCCAAGACCAACGACGAAGAGGCCCACCACGGCGCTGAGAAAAGTTCCGCCACCTAGGAACCCGTCAGCTCCCATGTCAGAGGCATGGGGGCCACTTGGTGATGGGCATGCCCGTCCAACGTCCCAACCCCCGCCGGGGGCCGCAGCCACTAAGAGTACGCGGAGTACCAGCCTTCTGACATGAAACTACAAACGAGGGTGTAACTCCACGCCCCGCGCATTTCAAAATCACCTCGGAGCCCGCCCGGGCAATGTAAACAAACTGCAAGGTTGCCAGATCGGCCATCCGTCGATCGATTACTTTTAATCGAATAGTATGACCCTCGATCGCCGTCACAATAAATTTTCGGGATCGGGCAGCACCATCAGCAAAAACTCTTTTCATTTCAACCCGCAAAACTTGAAGATCATGGATAGACCAGTGCCGCCGTTGGTGCTCATCGGGGCCCCGGCGCCTAACACCGTCCCACCACCGCCCGGACCAGCAAACCGCGCCGCGACGCCCAACTCATCATTACCCATCGCCGAGTCTACACACAAGCGCAGGACCAAAACTGTAACCTGATCTGGAATCATCACACTTGAAAGGAATATCCATAATTATGTATACTGGGAGGATCCAAATGAGCTCGTAGAACAACTATTATCTTTATAGCTTCCGAAACGGCGGAGTATTAGTAGCATTGCCAACAACGTTGGAAGGATCGGGAAGGACATCTTCTTTTTCTGCGTAGTGCTCTCTTCAGCCCGCGCTGCATCCTCACCGGAGCTGTGTGGACTTTTTATGGCTACTTCCCTTATCAAAGGTGCCAAGCGAGTGACTGGTCGTTTGAATGTGCCTGATGCCGTTTTGACGTCTACTACGCGGATCTGATTGTCTTTGCCGGGATATGTCTTTATTATCCGTCCCATAGGCCAGCTCATTACCGGCACGTTGTCTTCTTTTACTAGGACTAATAGCCTTTCTTTGAGCAAGATTCGCATCAGGATGCGCCACTAGAGGTTCAGCAATAAGAAAATGACCTGGAGTGGGCGCTGATGTATCCGTAGGATCAGATGACATCGGAGTGAGGGGCCTTGAATTGAGCATCGCCTCAACTTCAATGATTACCATGTTGAGCTCTTAAAGCGGTAGTGATACTGTGGCTGTAACTGATACTATTAGCCTTTTAGCCGATTTTACCGCAGCTTTCCATAGGCCGCAAAATGACGGCGCTCGAGGTGGGATGAACATAAACTCCAACTTCTGCTTACTGCATTGGTTTATGATCCTGGTCTGGTCGCTTACTAATTCCAGATGTACTGATGTAGTGACAAAACAGCAGAATACTGCAATGTACGCATACACGGCCTTTTTCATGGATTTTATGGCGAATCCAAAAGGGGCCGCAGTAGTCGACTCCAGAGTTGGAGAACGGACGAGCCTATGTTACTCGATCCACCGGTAAATTACCCATGATTTGTTGCATCAATCTGGGTCGTGCTCTTGTGCATATGACACAGCTGTGTATTATGCTTCTGGCCATTGTCTTGTCATTCAGAATCCAATATTGTTGTCTGGCTATGGCTCTCAAAGATTGTGCATCGCAATGCATGTTCTCTTCTCTCGTAGCAGCATCTTCACAATTGTATCATTGTAGCAAAACAAGATCTGATCCTTTGCGGAATATGGCAGGTTAGATTCTTCTAACCTCCCACCAACTCTGATGAGTCCGTCATTTCCTATTATTGGAGACAACGAGAGAATTGAACTTCTATTGTCCACTGTGTATCCTGTGGAGGTGTTTGCTGAGAGCTTAGAGGACCCTTTCACTCCCTTCGCTACCTCCTCTGCGGCGAGGGTTGAGAGGGTCAATGCCTCGTTGGCAGTTCCTCATCAAATGGTCCCCCCTGTTGCTCCTATTCCACTCCCGGAAGTGAGAGACAGGATCAAGAAGTTGAAAAACCTGAAGTCGCAAGGTGCAGATGGCATTTCTAATAGAGCTGCTAAACTCCTTCCGGAGAGAGCACTTCTCTTCTTGGTCCTTGTGCTTCAGAATTTTGAATTCAGAATTGGTCACTTTTCGTCCTCCTGGAAGAATGCCAATGTGGTGATGATACACAAAAAAAGAAAGCCCTCCCATGACGTCTCTAGTTATAGGCCGATTAGTCTTCTGCCCACGTTTTCGAAGATTTTTGAGCGATGTATCCTTGACAGGATGCAGAGGATACCGGCGGTAAGGGATGCGATACCTAGGCATCCGTTTGGATTCAGGAAAGGTCATGGTACCCCGGAGCAGCTCAATCGCGTGGTGGACTTCATTGTTGAGGGGTTCCAGAACAGGCAGTATGTGGTGGCGGTCTTCTGGATATTCAGCAGGCCTTCGACCGGGTCTGGCACCAGGGGCTCTTATCCAAGATCAAAGGGCTCCTCCCTCCTCAGCTCATAGGTGGCGCCACTTTCGCGCACGGAGCTGTGAAAGTCAGCTGTTTGTTCACAAGAAAATGGGCGGAGTTAAAGGGCGTAAAAAAGCACTATTTTCAAATTATGAAAACTCGGAAAAAACAGTCAAAACTATAAACATTTTTTTCTGAATTATATTTTAAAATGTTTGAATTACTTGTTTTAAAATTTTAAATGACCTCCGTTTTTGTTATGATTTTGTAATTTGACGTTAAAATGGAAAAGTAAATCTTGTGAATGTCACCTAGTCCCACCTTGAAACCTAGTGTGTGTTGTAGAGTATTTAATTCTCTTTCAATTGAATTTATTCACATGTGGCATTTATGCCACATTTGACCATATTTCTTACAATTTTTATTTAAAGATTACCTTATTTTGTAAGAAAATTACACCTTTAAATCATTAAAAATGTCTTAAAACTATTGCAAACTTATAAAAATCCACTAAAAAGTCAACTAGATATGACACAATGTAAAAACAAAATGTAAAATCATTTAACGATTTTATAATACATTTTCCATGCAATTATAGGCAAAGTTGACATTATATTCTGATTTTTCCTATGAAAACTATAGGTATTCATTATCCGATTTTGATAAAATTTTTAAAATGTAGTTAAAATTAAATAATTTTTAAGTAACCGAAGTTTTATAAATCTATATAAAAAAAATTTTTGTTCCTATGAAAGCTATAGGATATAGTTTTCTGATCTGCATAATTTTAATCCAGTATCATCCTATAATTACCAAAATACGATTGGTAAAGTTTCAAGTTGATACATTTTAAACTAACGGAGTTATTAATATTGGCTAAGAAAACTGGTCCGCTGGACCATAGTGCTCTGGCTGCCAATCATCGGCTTAGACTATTCAGACACCCTAACCCCCCGGCTAGACGGATAACAAGGACACTCACATTTAGACGGATGAGACGTTTGACCCTCCCGGTGCATTGTCTAATTTTTAATCTATAAGTACGTAACTGTCGCTTTAAATTGCTGACTCAGTAATATATAAGTGGCTAGATAGATAAGGCAGCTTGCCTATTTGCACAAATATATATCTGAAAAAAACAAAAAAACTGTCCTGTGGATGCGAAGTTGAATTCCATTTTTTGAATAGTGCTTAAAATGATTGTCCTAGCATGAGTCAGTTCACCGACGCTAAGCGTAGTTGGTGGAGATCGGTTCTGTTTATGACAAACGCGAATCATAATGGTAATGTCTCCTTAGCTGACGGTTCAACTCTCGACTTTGAGCAGAGCAACCGGACTGATACTTGATTATATGTAAGTCAGCGCGATAATTTTTCCAATATACCTGGAGGTGCTGAGGAAGCTCGTCGTCCCAGTCCATCTTTAATATTTACAGTGTCTGCATGAACATCTTTGCTTTGACCACCACGGGGAAAAATAATTTTAGCGGATCGAATATTTGCGATGATTCCAAGCTGACCACTCGTTTGGTAATGGTTGAGGCTTCGCTTTTTTGGGACCGTTCACATAATTAATCCTTTTAGTCCAAAGCAAACCCAACCCACTATATTGTTGGAGTGTCTCATCTAACTTGACGTTAGAGACGACATCTTTTTGGCTTAATACCTCTGGGTTATTGGAGCACCATTTTCGGAGGTTGAATCCGGAAGGTAGCAGTATTTTGTTTAATTCTTGTTGAATCTGAATGGCCTCTAACATGCGTTCTGCTCCTGTGAGACAGTCATCCACGTAGAAATCATGTTTAAGTACAGAAGCTCCAAATGGTAGTGGCCAGAAATGGCGCTGATGTCGTACCATATGAGACGGTTTTCAGAAAATGGAAGTTTTACAATGAATTTTCCATCGATTGCAACCTGTAGATTTGCAGTGAGTTTCAATTGGAGATCGAGCTTTTTCTTTGGTGTCTAGATTCTCTAGTGTCCAAAATTGCTCTAGTAGCGTGTCAACCTCTTCTGAGTAGTGCTCAGCAAGAATTCTCCCTGCCACAATCCATTCAAGCTTTGTTTTTTGGAGAATGCCTTCCGGTTTTACCAGCATTTGGCAGTAGCAAAGAATAAGAACGCTCTGCGCCGATAAGCAATTTTTCCTGGTTTGTCAAAATTTGGATCGGCCAAGGTTACGTTGTTTGAGACTTGTACTTGTGAGGCAATTAGTTCATGAGCTGGTTGATCAGCTTGGAGGGCATTCGTTCAGAGATCAGATTTGAGATCCTGAGTCTAGCATTGCTTGCTTTGACCAATACCTTGACTGTGGCCAGCAAATTGTAACTTCTGTTATTTGCTGCACCTACAGAAGGTGATTGTGGCTCTGTTTCCGCACCTGACGTAGTCTCCAGGTGCAGCCATGTGTGTTGTTTTTTATCGCATTTAAAACACGTACGGCCTCGGCAATCCTTTGCCTTGTGGTCGCTGCTGAAACAGTTTACACACATTTTTTGTTTTTGCACCCAATTGACTTGTTCGGGTATGGTTTTGCTGCGGAAATCATCGCATTTGTATAGCCAATGAGTCCATTTGCAGAAAGGACAATTTGGTTGTCTTCCAGCGCTGACAGAAGTGCATGTTGGGCTATTCTGCTCCTTTCTCGGTTGCTGACTGCGTTTTCCTATTCGCATTACTCGGCTTCGCTGGTCCAGGAAGCTTAGACCTTGAAGTTCTCTTGAACCGTCTAACGATTGCCCGTATTCGCAAAATCCAGTTTTTGCTTGATTATGGCAATCATGATTGTATCCCAGCTGGATACATGAATGCCTAGTCCCTTTAATGATGCTAGAGACTCAATTGTTGTGATATACAACTCTTTTAATGACTGTGGATCGTCATTGTTTGTATGGTGTTGCAGGAGACGATTGAGAATCGTATCTTCTACATGGCGGTGATTGTTGTATGCATCAACTAATATTTCCCACGCGCTCATGTAATTTTCTTTTTTAAGATCAATATGCCTTATTTATTTTTCTGCTTCTCCAGTCACGGTGGCTTATAGGTACCACATCTTCCTGACTGTGGGCATGTTGGTATCATGAACCATGCATTTGAATAGATCGAAGAACTGAGTCCGTTTGAGTAGATCCCCATCGAACTTTGGGATGCTGACTCTAAGCAAATGCACATCTTCATTGTTTGATGCATTTGTTTGTGCCCCTAATACTCTTTGCACATACCTTCTAGTCGAAGGAACGATTGCATGTAGTATCCTTCCTTGACCGGGTGTTCGTTATCTTCATGCACTGAGGAATGGACATGTTGATAATGATAATGAGTTTATTGAATCCCTGGTTATGGCCCTTCCGGTCTCGGAATATTCTTTCAAGGCCCGTTTGATTGATTCGGCAAGATTCCCAAGAGATACGGAATCTTCCTGTGGGTTGACGGTTAACGTGTTCGTCGGTATCAATAATATGCCTGGCAGATGCCATAACTATTGCTTGCATAAACTATTGCTTGGAACTAGGTGGACGGTTTGGTTGGGTGAGTGAAGGTCTGAAGGCACAGCGACAGCCTCTAATGCATGCATGAGTAAAGCCTCTGATTGAAGTAGAACTCTTACTGATTTTATTAATAAAAACAATATTTATAGGTACAAAAATGCTTATGTTAACAGAAATAACGTCTTTATAACAGGGACCGTAAATAATGATTATTTTTATTTTTGAAACATAAAAATCAAGAAAGTTTATGATTTTTTCTTTAGTTATCAAAAATAATCATTAGACTTGAGTAAAAAATATATAAATTACAAATAAACATTATTTTTGATCAAAAAATTGAATTCAAAAATAATGATTATTCATGATTTTTATTTTTTTTACTCAAAATAAAACTCAAAACCAAATCACGGGTTCCCTATAAGACTTTTTACCAATATTATTTCATATTCATGTATGATGACCGTAAAGCTACCCTCCCGTACAAAAAAAGGCAAAAAACAGTCGTAGTCGTCTTTTTTAATAATGTTAAGTACATTTTGTAATGAAACCTCATTCCTAATCGTGTTTCAATATGGGTCGGAAGTGTAACTTAAGTATTCGAAATTTGTTTACATTTAGCGCGGAAAATAATGTTTCACATTGTAAAATTTGCAAACTAACTAACGGATGAGTCCTTGCCACAGCCTGTACTGGATGTTCCGACTCGATGGAGCTCTACGTACTGTATGTTAAGCAAGCTTCAACAATTTGAGGAATTTTGTAAAAGGCGTCTTAAAAATTCCTTAAAACTTAAAGTCAATGAGTGGTGTGACTTAAAGAGACTTGTGAGTACCCTGGAACCTGCGTATCTCGCCACAGTGAAGCTGACTTTTATAAGTTATGGCTGGAACTCAAGCTCACTGTTGATGCAATGGATACTCATGAAAGTAAACTGTTAAGTAATTGCATCCTTGAAAGGGAGAAAACCCTTTTGGACTGCGAAGCGGTGACTTGCAGCATTTACCTAGATCCAAGAATACGTAGAGTATTATTAAAAAATCCTGCCGAACTGATGCTAGCTAGAGCGCAATTAAAAAATCTTTTAAAACTAGCTCACTTGAAGGAACCAGTTAGTATTAATTTATCATGTAATGTATAATTTAAATTTCATAAACATATATATTTTAGATTAGTATAAAAGTGGAAAACATGGATGAGCCAGCAACAACATTGAAGGCATCTCTGCTAGACAACTTTTTAAAATCAATTGAGGTAGCTTCAGGAGACGAGAACGAAGATGACAAAGTTCCCAGCCACTTGAAAAAGGGATATGTTGAAATTGACAGTTATTGTCCAAAGCCAATTCCATCGACATACAATATAATGGAGTACTGGGAGGAAAAAAAATTTCAGTACCCCAACTTATATTCGCTAGCAAAAATAGTGCATTCGGTTCCAGCGACACAAGTAAGTGTCGAAAGAGCATTTTCGGCACTGAAAATGATGCTAACGGATCAAAGATGCAACATAAAGGACGATTCACTAGCCAAATTACTTTTTGTAAAATTAAATAATAATTATTAACTACAAAATATTACACCAAAGGCCAAAACCAATTCTTAAATTCAATATTTTGGTACGGGGGGTAGCTTTACGGTCATCATACATGAATATGAAATAATATTGGTAAAAAGTCTTATAGGGAACTCGTGATTTGGTTTTGAGTTTTATTTTGAGTAAAAAAATAAAAATCATGAATAATCATTATTTTTGAATTCAATTTTTTGATCAAAAATAATTTTTTTTTGTAATTTATATATTTTTTACTTAAGTCTAACGATTATTTTTGAAGAATAGAAAAAAAATGTAAAAATAATCATTACCATTTAAGTTTCAAATAAAACTTATAATGATTACGGTCCCTGCTTTATAATAAAAAATTGGTTGCCTATAAAGTCGGTATACGGGAGAAAATTTTACGTGACAACGACTTTGAGTGGTAAAATAATTTTAATGTGAATATTCATTCGTATAGTAGGAAGAAGGATGAAATAATAGTAGAAGCGCAAGACATGAACTGGTGTGTATGCCTATCTCTCTCGCTCTTAGGCGGGCTAACCATGGCCGAGTGGAAGGGACGCGTGCCTCTCACTCGCTCTCATTGTGAGCGCATAACGTGACGCGGAGCGTAACGCAGTTTCTTGAAGTGTCACCCGGTAAACCAATTTATAAGACGTTGTCACGTCAATAATGTGGGTTACTTTGAATGTGTGTTATCGTTTGGAACTGAGACCATTTCCCCAGTTCATTTCCTCGTATCAGCAGACTATGCATATTCGGTTGACCTGGTAATTGATACTTTATTTGCGATAAATGCTTGTTGCTGCGACTGAAGACTTATTACATACTTTGTGTTGTGTCTGTACACCCTCTAAACGGTTCTCATTTGTAGTAGACCTAAATGCCTCTAAACTATTCTCACTTATAGTAGACCTTAAAGAACTCTAAATCGATCACACTAACTAGCAGACCTAAAAGAAATGTAATCGTTCCCTAACGAGCAGCCATTCACCCACCACCGACGGCCAGAGTCGACACCCCACCTTATTCTCGCAACTCTAGCTAACTCAAAAATAAATTTCTGAGATGACCCTGGCCACCCATGAGCCCCGGCGCATTGACCAATTATATACATAAAACTGTTCATTAAAAACTAAGAATCAAGGCACAGCCAAAACCAATTGAATGACCCTATTACAAATTTTTACAATTCAATTCTTATAACACTAAATTGATTTGGTAAGATTTTTTTGGCTACAAACATGACCCCATTTTCTTCCAGTGGCAAAAAACCCATCATTTCTATAGACAAAATCTTGCCAAAATGTGGCATGTTCCCACCGACCAGTACAACCATCGTCCCGGCCGGGTTGCCATCGACGGATCCAGGAAGGTCGAGCATGGGGTACAACGTATCAAGTCGCTACAACAAGCTGCAACGGCAGAAGCCGCAAGATAAGGAACAACAGGCACCAACACGCCCACCGACCGGTGCGCCGTCAGCACTCAAGTGCGAGCCGAGTCGGGGGCAGCCGCAGAACCAAGACGAAACTCGGACAACAACCCCTTTCATCCCGAACGGTGCGCTATCAGCAATAATTTGGGTCGCCAACCGGGACCAGCCAAAGCCGAACGTCGGAAGCGCACACGGCCGCCGCCGCCACGCGAAAACAATCGCCAGATGCCCACCGCCGGACCGGGATGTTCTAGAGTTAAAAACGGCAGCGGGGATCAGCTGGGTCTGGAGTCTCCCAGACGGAGCGGAGGTGGGGCCCCAGAGCTGCCTAGGGGAGGGCCACGTCGCTTCGGGTGCGCTCGGATTTTTCGCTCTATCATTCTTATTCTCTCTCACTGATCGAATCACTGGAGGCAGTGACACCGTCTACAAGATGCCCTGTTCCAATCTCGGTAGATGGATTTTTATTCAATCGAATACATACATATATATATACCAAACATTTCACTGCTGCCACTGATTTGAATTTGTAAACAAATATGAAATGTATGCTGAAACATTAAGAAATATATTATAACGTATGTATATTAACCCATTAACTCAATAGTGAATATGCCCATATTGTTAGGGTACCAAGCCTGAAAAGTAGCAAACGACCAAATATTCTTTCTGGGTCGAAATTAATTTGACAAAATCTGGACCTTAGCGTTAATCAAATTGGCAAAAATTTAGTCCTTCACATAATAAAGATTCTATTAAATTTAATGTTTAATATTTTTATCGATTTTAGAAAATCTGAAAATCTGAAATTTTTTTCTAAACGGCAATAAAGCACTGATATAAGTAGCGAAGTTTGATCACCTGTTTAACAGCCGGGATAATGTTCAATCGCGGCAGTATGTAGTAATAAGCAAAAATACTCAGACACAATTAAAATTATGTAACAACTCTTTATTTGCAGCAACATTCAATTTTGTAAATAATGTATCAATTACCAGGTCAAACGAATAAGCATAGTCTGCTCATATGAGAAAATTAAATGGGCAATGGTCTCAGTTCACTTATAGCTAGCTAGCTAACAACCCACGTTCACAGTAACCCACATTATTTCTAATACGATATTTTTGTTAACATAAGCGTTTTTATACTAATAAATACTACTATGTTATATGCATTTAGAGGCTTTCCCTGTGTCTTCAGACCCTCACTCATCCACGCAAACCAAAACAAACCGCCCACATAGTTCCAAGTACTAATCGCGACAAGAAAAGGCAATAGTTTATGCACTATCTGCTAGGCATTTAAGTCTCCTCATAAAAAATTAAACAAGCTAAGTCTCCTCGACTAAGTTCCATTGACGTTGAAACCGCCAGGTTTCGTATCACGAGTTTATAAAGCTTGAAATTATAGCTGTTCAGTAGTTTCATGGCTCTATGAGTCTCAGAGTCAGTAGCGAAAATCCTCAGAGCTCCAGATAAGAAGGAGATGAATTCGAAACCGTCTGATAGTATCTCAGTTAGCAACGTGCCCTCCACCTCAGCGATGTTAACATTGGGAAACCTATAGATATAGAAATTGTTTTTTTTTTTCAAATTTAAAGATTTTAATTCTTTATGGTATTTTTAATTATTGCCTGAATCAGAAAAGAGAATCGTTTCACGTCGGTAATATAAAAATGTGTACACCTCCAGTATGTTGTTTAACGAAATTGATAATGGGTCTATGTTAAATATAAACATTTTCCCAAAATATTAATATCCTGTACTGTAATATCTGTAATTACTGTATTTGAAAAAATAAAAAAATTAAAATTTATCCAATAAAAACAATAGAGAAAAGCATTCATTTCTTCCGAAAATTATTTTTGTAATCTTTTCATAATTCATTCGATCTTTCTCTTTAAAAGCGGACGGTCGTGTTTTTGGTTTGCGCTCCGATTTTTGTGTTAATTTGATTTTAAACCACCGGGGTTTCCTCTGAATTCATCACCTAAATATTTAAAATTATATACCGCTTCGCTATCGAGCGTGAATGCACTTTTCTGTGTAATTAATTTGTTAATAATCACTTTTTAGTTTGTGCTAAGACGGTTATCTTATTTTCCTCCTTATCCTTTTTCTCGTTTTTATTTTTCTCTCCCCCGCTTGAGCGTCGTTTGCTGTTAGCTGCATCTAAGCCGTTATAGCTCTCATCGCTCTTGTGATTTCTGCTGCTCATACTCTTAACCTTGCGCTCTTTTGTTCTCTCTGTCTTGGCTTATTGGTACTGATAGTGTGCACAGTGGTTCTAGGGTCTGTGAAAATGTCCCAAAATATTGTCTGTTTAATTAAGAACTGCCAAAAAATGTACTAGAATTCATTCGCCGACAGCTTGTCCCAAGTGAGTAGTCAGGATTTAGTTGTAGTGTTTTGTTCTTTATTGTTTCAATTCATCAGCTCTTTAGAGCAACCATTGTTGTCGCTCCAAAGTCATAATTGATAATCATCTTATCTAAATGTATTTAAAACTAAAGAAGGCTATGTCGTGTAGCTGCGCTGCCAACAGCGGCAGCGAAGACACGTATATATATAATATTCTTAAATACATAGCTATGCTCGCTTAGGCTGAGCGCGGAGGTATATGCACATGCATACGTAAGGTCCGCTCGTGGTGCATTTATGCTGACACCTGCACTTTCTGCGTGCGGTGCAAATGCGCAACGAGGGATTCATATTTCGGCTGAGGTTTATGACCTGGCCTTGGGTTGTATAACCCTTCAATGCATTTAAGTATGTTTAGATACAATTTGTTGCGTATGTCAGATATATCTATATGTGCATATTACATCTCCCTCCTTTTGAAAAATAACGTAATATAATGAAGTTATTTTCTATGGTATGATTACGAATTTTTAAAGATATTTTTATTTTAATATTTTTTTTTTAGTATTTGTATATATGCTTATTTTGTAGGTGTTTATTTTATGTATTTCCATAAATGATATATATATTTTAAAAATAAAAAATTGATTATGAAATAAAAGGTTTTATTCTATCTTTATGTACTATTTGTTTTTTATTATTACTGTTTATTATAGTTATGTTATCATTAGCTCCTATTTGTTCTACATTATAAGGCCCTGTATATTTAAATTCTTGCTTATGACCAGTTTCATTTCTCAATAAAACCTGATCTCCTATTTTTAAGTCAATATCTAAACTAGTCTTGTCGTAACTAATTTAATTTTTAATCTTATGCGATTCTAGCATTATCCTAGCTCTCTTAAATGCCTGCTCTAATCTAAATTTAGATTCCTTAGCATAGTCTTCTACATTATAAAGGGGTTTAATTACATATATGCTATTAAAATGTTTTGGCAAATTTGAAGTTTTGCCAAAAACTAGCTCGTATGGACAGTAATTGTGTGCCATAGAGGGGGTTGTGTTAAAGCAGTATACGAAGTATCGTAGCCATATATCCCAGTCTGTTTTGTCTACTGAGATGTAGGAACGTATGAACTCATTAAATGTTCTGTGGCTTCGCTCCACGGTACCTACAGTCTGGTGATGGTGTGCAGTTGAAGTCATGTTTTTAATATTTAAATATTTACATAGATCTTCAATAATTCAATTTTTGTATTCTGTTCCCATGTCTGTTATGAACGTCTTCATTGGACCGTACTTTAGAATAAAATCTTCAAATATAGCTTTAGCTACGGTATTTGCACTTTTATTTGGTATTGGTATTGCTACCAAATACTTTGTCAAATCGCATATTAACGTTACTGCGTATTCATTTCCAGTGTTCGATTTTGGTAGTGCACCAATTGTATCCACAATTACCCTGTCGAAAGCTATTTCTGGAGTTTCTGTTATAGTAAGTGGGGTCTTTGTATGTTTAGTCGTTTTCGACTTTTGGCATTTTGGACATTTCCTTATGTACTTTTTTATGTCTTTGGACATATTTTTCCAGTAGTAGTGTCTCTGGACCTTAGCCAAGTTTTTTGTAATGCCAGTGTGACCTCCTTGTATTGAATCGTCATGGGATGTAGACAGTGAAGCTTCTTTTTCTTTCTTATTATTTATTACGGTCACCGGGTTGAGTAGCGCTACTCTTAATGATTTCAATATTTTATTGCCCATTATTTTAAAATTATCAATTGAAACGAGTTCAAAGATATTTTCCCACGGTGCCACTTTGAGTTGGCTGATTTTGTTTATTCCGGCTTGCTTTTCAAGCCTTGGAAGAATTGACCTAATTCAAAGGTTCCATTAGTATACAAATCGCTAACATCATAACTTGCTGTAATTTTCTTTCCGTATTTGAATAAACACATTTTATTATTTACATGCAAGGTCACTACTTTACGTACTTCATCATTATTAATGACTTCATATACGTTGGGCTTTGAAGCTTTTTCTTCAGATTGATTCTGTTTATTTTTCTCCTGCGCAGGATTTCTGTCTACTTTGGTTTCTTGTAGTGACTTTATGTATACTTCCAGTAATTTTTTGTAAATCTTTGATGGTTATTCTTGATAACGCATCAGCTACGAAATTATCCTTCCCCTTCAGGTATTCTACCGTAAAATCAAATTCCTCTAATTCAAGCCTCATACGTGTTAATTTGGAGCTAGGGTTTACCATTGAAAATAAATAGACAAGTGCCCTGTGGTCTGTTTTGACAGTGAAGTGTCTACCATAAATATATGGTCTGAAGTGAGCTATTGCCCAATGAATAGCTGCTAATTCTTGTTCTGTGATGCTTTTGTTGCTTTCTCCTTTTGTGAAGGATCTTGATGCATATGCAACTGCTCCACAAGCGTATTTGCTAGCATCTGTGATTATACAAAATTCTTTGCTAAAATCTGGGTATTGCAACAAAGTCGGATTTATTAAGGCTGATTTAAGATGATCGAATGCGTTTTGACATTCGGTTGTCCATTCAAATTTTACATCTGTTTTACATAATCGTGTTATGTGACGGGAGTATTCAGCGAAGTTCTTTATAAATCTTATGTAATAATTGCAAAATGCAACGAATCTTCTAGCACTGTCCGCATCGTGTGGGACTGGATAATTTTGGATGACGTCATATTTCTTGTCGTCAGGCAAGATTCCTTTATCAGTGCATTAATGTCCCAAAAATGTGACTTCATGCATGAAAAATGAACATTTTTCAGGATGTAACTTTAAATTGAGCCATTGCTCGTTGAAAATGACGTTATATCTCTGGAGCTTTTTTCAAGTTCAATTTGATGAAAACCTGACATTAAGTCAAGGCATGAGAAGTATTTCGCTCTACCTAGTTGATCTAGAATATCATCAATTCTAGAAAGCGGAAATTTGTCAGACAAGAGTTTTTTATTAATCTGACGATAGTCAATTACTAATCGCCATTTTTTCTTTTCAGAGTCCGGAAGGGACTTCTTTGGAACTAATAAAAGTGGGCTATTATAAGGTGACACTATTCAACTATTTTATCATCTATTAATTTTTGAACCTGGGCTTGAATTTCTTGTACTTGGCTGTGAGGATTTCTATAGTTCTTAATATATACGGGCTCATCATCCTTCATTCTAAGTCTTTGCTTGTAAAAATTATTTGTTGTTATCGATTCGGTTTCCAGTCCGAATATATCTGTATACCTGGTGCATAGATCGGTTAATTGGCTTTTAAACAAAGACGGGAAATTTTTAGATAGCTTTTTCATAACGAATTCATCTCTTCCTTCGTTATTTTCGTTTATTATATAATAATTGTTTAGAGTTTCGAATTTAATGTTATTTAAATTTACAATTTTGTTGGTATTTGTTGTGTTTATAATACGGACATAAGTGTTTGTGTGATTGGATATCGCATTTGCGATATAAATTCCTTCCTCAATTTCTTGATTTAATATCAGAATTTGATTTTTTACCGAGGGAATTTGTATTTCACGGACAACTTCGGAACGAGCTGGGAGTACTTTTCACAAGTATGGAGTAGTTGTAGTTTAATTGGATAATTTAAGTTGTTTGGGCGAAGAATCAGTGAGTCGCCACTTTGGGTGAAGTCTAGTTGGCAATTATATTGTTTTATGAAATCTATTTCTAGTATGCCATCACTAGGTATTGGGAAATTTTGCTCGACTAAATAGAAGTCGTCCGTAATTATATATTTGCCTGTAGTGAGTTCTATTGAGGCTAAACCTTTTAAAGAAATTGTACCTTTGCCAATTCCCGATATTTGAGTTTGAACTTTATCATTAACATGCTCGAATTGATCTATGCTCTCTTTTAATATAGATATGCCTGCACCAGTATTAATCAATAGCGTATAAGCTTTGCCTGTTCTTTTATTATTAATTTTTACAAAGATACTTAGATTAAGGTTGATCGTGTTTACTGAGCTGATTGTTGACTCTAAACATCTGAAGGTTTCGGTCGGTTTCCCGAGTTCCCTTGGGCTACTCGGACATTGTTATTGTTGTTATTATTATTATTATTGGAATTACCGTTGTTGTTTCCCCCGCGGCTATTTCCATTACCGCGGTTGTTTCCATTACGGTTATTGTTGTTGTTCCTATAATAATTGTTATTTTGATTATTATTATTATTTCGGTTATAACCATTGTTTTGGTTATATCCGTTGTTTTGGTAATATCCGTTGTTTTGATAATTACCTCTATTGTTATTCCTACCGCGATAACTGTTTCTATAATTATTACCGCGATAGTTATTATTTTTCTGCATGTACAATATAGAGTTGGCATTACCTGTCATTTCAGTACTGCAGTGTATGTACTTAGTGACGGCTTCGTTCATTGTTGTGAAGTTGCCTGCTTCTAATATTGTTTTAAGTCGGCCATGTTCACAATTTTTGACCATTGTGGCGATGGCTTCCTTTGTGCTGAATCTGTCAGCGTGTTCGGCTGATAGTCCTTCATCAATGTACGCAGCTTCGAGGAGTTTTCGTAAGTTGTCGATCTCATTGGTACATTTTTCTGCCGTTTTCCCTTTTTGCATAGTCTTTGCCAATTTAGCTTTAACTACATCGGATGTTTTACCGACGATAGTGGCATTAAGCTTGTCAATTATAGCTTTAATAGTAGTTTCATTTTGGACCTTATATAAGGTTGATCCTACTATTTTCGATTTAACTACTTCGACGGCTAGTTCTTCGAAATGTCTCTTCGTTAAATCTACTAGCTTTAAGGCAGTTACAAATCTTTGTAAATGGATTTTTTGTCCATTAAATTCGGGTATGGTGTTTGATATGTCCTTTATATAGGCTCGCTGTACCGCCGGATCTGCCATCATGCTGATTATTGTGTCTAACGAGCTAAATAAGATATCAGGGGAGGATAGCGAATCTGATTTCTCTTGTTTCTCTTCCTCTGCTACTGGTATTATTAACACAGCAGGAATGGTGGGATTGATTAGGTCTAACTCCTCTATTTTGGGTTCAAGATCTAGTTTTTCTTCAGATTCCTCCTGTTCGATTTCTTCGGTTTCAAAATCTTTACCTTCTAATTCTTCCTGTTCTAGTTCTTCAGCGTCGTTTTCTGCTGATTCTGGTTCTTCTACATCCTCGTCACCGGCTGGCTCGTCATTATTTACAACGGATGCCGAAGTATTGAGGACAGTAGGGACATATATGTCTAGATCAAATTTTTGTTTGATCGAGATTAGATTTACTCGAAGCTTGGTAAGGAATTTTGATACCTTAGACCAATGCTCGTTAGTTAACCTATCTCTCTGATCATGTATTAGTTCTCGTGCTTCGTTAAAACACTCCACTAATACACTTGCATGTCTCTTTACTGTGTTTGGCTGGATTTGACTGTTTTGCGTCAATGCTTTGTATGACTTATCAAATTCAACTTTTATTGCTTTTAATTTGTCATATATATCTTTCCAGTCCATTACAGTGTTTTATAATCATAAAGGATTTCTCTTACGTTCTCTGTACCAAGCGGCTACATTCCCAATATCTATCACTTCCAAAGCTAAACCTCTTCGTTCGTGTTTAACGTTCCTGAACATTAAGGTTATTTTCTCTTTGAGATTATCTAGCGGATAGTCTAATTCTCCTGTTTCTACTGACCTTCGTACTTGTAGGTACAGTCTTTCCTCAGATGCTTCCCTTATTTTTCTACCCGACTCTTCTATTACGCTATTGGTGTAAAATGTTTCCATCTCCATCATGATAATATAACTGATTTCATTTAGTATTGCTTATTAATTTTTATTATTATATTTATATTTTTTTTTAACGATAAATCATTATATGGATATACATATATATATCTGGATATCAATTATTATTAGCTCTTTTCGATACACATTTATTGTGAAATATGTATAACTTATATAATATAAATGCGCTCATAATAAATACGATTATGGCCAGCAAGATATTTGTTAAATCATTGTTTATAGTTTTTGATTCTTTCTTATTTATAACGTTGGCAGTTGAATCCACTTCCTTAACGTCAACTAATCCCATGTTGGGTGTTTTTCTACTAACAGTGATTGGGTTTTCAAATTTATAATTAACTTGCCATGTATATTGGCTCATGTATTTCAAAAGAAAGCATACAAATTTTGTTAAGAAAAAATTTTTTTAACATATGGAAACCTGCCTAGTTTTTTTTGCATGGTTTTCAGGCCACGCGCTAGTCGGGCAACTTTTATGTCGCTCAATTTTACAATACTTTTTACAAGGTAGATGAAAAAATATGCATTACAGTGCAATTAAAAAAAATTATGCCACGCAGTGTAATCTATGTATCTTTAGACTCCTGTGGTATCCTTCGCGTCAGCTGGTCGTCGCCGGCTTGGCCTTGCTGACGCTCCTTCGTTGGCATAAGGGGCGGCCTGCCCCTCACACTTGATGATTTTGCTGCTGATGTCCTGGGCCTATGGGCTCAGGCGGTGCCGGTGCTGGTCTTCGCACAGGCTTTCGACAAGTATACTCGCAATACGGGCTCTCCAGAGGTCCCGGGCAGTCCTTGGGACATTCCTTTTTCAGCTTAGGTATTTCGACTTTTTCCGGAGGAGATTGAAAGTTATTAGTTTTTGCAATGTTTTTAATTTCAGAGTAGGTGGATGTGGTGGGTGTGCCTGTGGTTTTATTCCGGTTAATTCCTCCGTTTAGTACTGTTTTTATGTATTCCACTTTGGCATGTATTTTTACCGAGTGGGTCCACTTTATATTATCTCCGCTGCTCAACAGCTGTAGCAATTCGGCCTTTCTGGCCGTTAATCTTTTTACCACTCCACTTCTTTTCCCACACATCGCACTCTACTTACTGCGGCTGCTTCTTTTGCCATGTTTTCCGCTTAATGCCATGTTCCACGTTTTCCTTGGTATTTATTCGATCTGCAGAGTTACGGTTATGTCCTGTCACGGTCGCCATGTAGTAGAATTCATTCGCCGACAGCTTGTCCCAAGTGAGTAGTCAGGATTTAGTTGTAGTGTTTAGTTCTTTATTGTTTCAATTCATCAGCTCTTTAGAGCAACCATTGTTGTCGCTCCAAAGTCATAATTGATAATCATCTTATCTAAATGTATTTAAAACTAAAGAAGGCTATGTCGTGTAGCTGCGCTGCCAACAGCGGCAGCGAAGACACGTATATATATAATATTCTTAAATTCATAGCTATGCTCGCTTAGGCTGAGCGCGGAGGTATATGCACATGCATACGTAAGGTCCGCTCGTGGTGCATTTATGCTGACACCTGCACTTTCTGCGTGCGGTGCAAATGCGCAACGAGGGATTCATATTTCGGCTGAGGTTTATGACCTGGCCTTGGGTTGTATAACCCTTCAATGCATTTAAGTATGTTTAGATACAATTTGTTGCGTATGTCAGATATATCTATATGTGCATATTACACCAGTTTCCATTGCTGGCTTTGCGAGGCAGTAGTGCACGCTAAGTGCATCGATATGACAGCCCAAATCTTTGGCTCCGCAAATATCCGTAGATAAATCAACCCAGGGTTCAACAATGCCCGGAATACCGGCCGTAGTTGGTAAAAATTCGTTACGCAAGACCCTCACAGCAGTCCCACCTTCGAAAACAATATTTGTTTCGAGTCTTGCCCCTGATCTCGCATCGGAAGATGTTCTAGCCTTTATACAAGGCAAAACCCAAGCCGGTCATATCAAGGTGGAAAAATTTCAATTTTCGTATGCCAGAGACATTTCATCTTTTAAGATAAATGTCTCAACCCAACTCTTTGACACTATTTGCTCGGGTGACTTCTGGCCCGAGTACGTAATAGTTAAGGAGTACGAGGCTCGAAAGAAGAGAACACGGCCTGCGGGAGTACAACTGCCCAGGCCGTCACAATCCTTAGTGTCCAATGCCGTACCTTCTGTCCCAAAAAACTAACCTCTTCCTTACTACTCTCCTATCAGAATACTAGAGGCTTACGCAGTAAGCTCTCTAAATTGTATTCGGATAGTCTTTCTTTCGCATCTCAGGTGATTGTATTTACTGAAACCTGGTTGAAGCCGGAGATCCTCTGCTCCGAAATTCTTCCGAGTTAGTACACAATCTATAGATTAGACCGTCTTGTCCAGAGTGGTGGTGGAGTTTTAATTGCCGTTGACTCCTGCCTCATCTCGGAACAGGTGGTATCTAACGACTTTCTGGACATTGAATTCATATGCGTAAAATTATCTTTTACAGGCAGCTGTATATATATTACCTGCTCTTATATTCCTCCATATTCGGAAATGCCAACTTATTGGAAACACCTTTCGGCAATTCAGGCAGTTTTCAACTGGCTTCTGATAGGGACCAATTGGTGACTTTGGGTGAATTCAACATACCTGGAGCTCACTGGTCTTCTGACGGTGTGTATAATATCCTCCTGACTGCGGCACAGCATGACCTTATAAATGGCTTGTTTGATTTATCCTTATCTCAAGTTAACCATGTCTTTAATTCTCTAAACCGCTTATTGGATCTATGCTTTGTTTCAGATCCGGCTGGCGTAAACCTAAGTAGAGTTCCTCCAATGACGCAACCTGAAGATCCTTATCATCCAACTTTCGATGTGACCATCGACACTGGGACAGTTTTAGCAACGACATCTAGTAGTATGTTAAACAGAGCCCGCTGTTTCCGAAAGGATGACCATCAGAGGCTAAACACTTTAATAGCTGAATTTGATTGGTCTAATCTTTTCATGAGCTCAGACATGGCAACCGCCGTTGATATCTATCTGCCATAAACTCATTTTTCTTCTTATGTGCTCCTGAAACCTATCCGTCGGTCTCTAATAAACCACTCTGGTTTAACAAAGAGCTGACACGTTTAAAAAACGTAAAATCTAGGCTTTTTAATAAATATAAACGTACTGGTTCAAGAACGGCTTTCTCATCCTATCTTAGTGCTCGATCTAGCTTTACCGTGCTTAACGCTCAGTGTTATAAAAATTATTTGACTCGTTGCAAGGTCCAGTTCACGCAGGACCCCAAACAGTTTATAACTTTGTTAACTCTAAACGTAAACCAACGTTGTACCCTCCCTCGCTGTTATTTAATAATATTACTGTAAATTCTGATCAAGCAATAGCCAATCTCTTCGCTGAGTTTTTTAAAATCACATATTCTCCATCAACATCTTCAGATCATACATTTTCTCCAGCTATGCCCAGTTCGAACCTAATCTTCAGTCCTATTTTAAACAAAAGCTCACTTATTCTTGATCTTCATCGTGTTAAGCCAGTATATTCACCAGGTCCTGATGGAATACCGGGCTCTGTGCTAAGGTATTGCTCCGAGATGCTGTGTAACCCCCTTCTTAAATCGTTTACCTTATCTTTAGAATCCTCAGAATTTCCCCTTCTTTGGAGGGAATCATTTGTTATTCCTCTCCACAAAAAAGGTAGCAAGTCGGATGCCAGTAACTATAGAGGTATTTATATTTTTCTATTTTTCCTCTCTCGCGTCTATCTAGTACGCGTCGTGCCGTACGTCCCGCGGCTGCGCCCCTCGGTCGGTTGGGCGGGAGGTGCGCCTCGTTGGGACTCGGTAAAAAAAAAAAATAAATAAATAAAAAAATTATGGGTCTTTTTAAGATTATAGTGCCCTGTGAATGGCAACCCCTTTCGACGAAGCTACTTTCTCATAATTAATTAATCTCATTTGAAGTTTTTTCTTTGCATTGTGTACTTCAAGGACTTGTTCTTGTTCAGCTAAATGATATTTTCAACGGATTTTTTTGTACAGGTTGTTTATTTGTAATCTTTTATAGCTGTTCATTTATTTTTTTGCTAAAACAATTTGCAAATAGTAAATGGAGAGATTTTTTTTTTTTTATTCGACCGAGTCCCAACGAGGCCAACCTCCCGCCCAACCGACCGAGGGGCGCAGCCGCGTGACGTACGGCACGAACGCGTACTAGATAGACGCGAGAGAGGAAAAATAGAATAGAACGAGGATACACTACGGGCAAGTACTACAAGCAATACAGTTTTTAGGTTTTGAAGGCTTTCTATGCCTTCAATACTACTAAAAATGCGATTGTAATCAGTACATAAAACCCTAAAGGGTTCGTGTACTTCAAACTCACGCCTGCAGTGGTTAACTACTAGGGCGATAAAATTTCTAGATGAAAGACGGGGAACATGGAAATTGAGCTGCCCAAGCAGGTAGGGGCTCTCCACATCGCCGTGAATAAGTTTATGTAGAAAGACGACGCCAAGCATCGTCCTACGGTTAGTTACAGAAGGTAAATTAATTAGGAGAAGTCTACTAGAGTAAGACGGTAATCTAAGGTTAGCATCCCAGGGTAGGCCACTGAGGGCGAAAAGTAAAAATTTCTTTTGGACAGATTCGATGCGGCTGCTATGGACTCCGTATTGAGGACTCCAGACGCACGAGCCATACTCCAATATAAGGCGTACTAACGAAGTATATAGGGTCTTCGTTACATAAGGAGAATCGAATTCCTTCGACCACCTTTTAATGAATCCAAGCATGCCGGCGGCATTATTAACCATACAGGAAATATGTTCTGAGAACGAAAGTTTAGGGTCCAGGCGGACACCTTGGTCATCAACAATAGTAATTCTTTCCAAAGAGCAATCGTTAAGCATATACGTGGTAGGGAGAGGAGTGGTGTGAGAAAATTTCATCAGTTTGCATTTAGAGCTGTTGATATAAATCGTTAGCATGACACCATGCTTGAAAGTTATCGAGATCCTATTGTAGGTCTGATTGGCGTGAACTGTCCCTATACTGCACGCAAAGTTTAACGTCATCGTACATGAGTACTCTGGATTTGGTTAGAACCTGCGGCAAATCGTTGATAAACAATGTAAATAGTAGTGGTCCCAGGTGGCTACCCTGTGGGACGCCAGATGTGACACTGAGGCTATTGGATAGAACATTTCTGAACAGAACCTTTTGGGACCTGTCACTTAGATAACTCGAAATCCACTTAAGAAGATCACTTGGAAAGCCCAATGAAGCAAGTTTCCTAACCAGAAGAGAATAATTAACCGAGTCGAAAGCTTTACTTAAGTCCGTGTAAATTACATCGGTTTGAAAGTTTTGTTGGAAACCCCTAATAACGAAAGAGGTGAGTTCCAGAAGATTGGTCGTGGTTGATCTTCGCCTCACAAAACCATGCTGACATGGAGAGACGACGGATCTGCATAGATGTTGCAAGTGAGGAGTGATTACATTCTCGAAAAGTTTGGGGATTGCCGATAACTTAGAAATACCTCTATAGTTACTGGCATCCGACTTGCTACCTTTTTTGTGGAGAGGAATAACAAATGATTCCCTCCAAATAAGGGGAAATTCTGAGGATTCTAAAGATAAAGTAAACAATTTAAGAAGGGGGTTACACAGCGTCTCGGAGCAATATAACTTATATATATATAATTTTCCATTATACATTTTTTCATAACTTGGCCAAAAACGTGCTAATTTCAATTCGGAAAACTGATATATGCTAATTATTTACAGCTAACAACTCTGCACACAAACATTTTAAATTTAAATCAAAATCCATTATATAAAATTTTCCATTATACATATTTTCATAACTTGGCCAAAAACGTGCTAATTTCGAATCGGAAAGCTGTTCTATGCTAGTTATTAACAGCTAACAACTCTGCATACAAGCATTTTAAATTTAAGTCAAGATCCATTATATAACATTTTCCATTATAAGATTTTCCATAACTTGGCCAAAAACGTGCTAATTTCAAATCGGAAAGCTGTTCTATGCTAGTTATTAACAGCTAAAAACTCTGCATACAAGAATTTTAAAGTTAAATCAAATTCCATTATATAAAATTTTCCATTATACATTTTTTCATAACTTGGCCAAAAACGTGCTAATTTCAATTCGGAAAACTGATATATGCTAATTATTTACAGCTTACAACTCTGCACACAAACATTTTAAATTTAAATCAAAATCCAATTTCGAATCGGAAAGCTGTTCTATGCTAGTTATTAACAGCTAACAACTCTGCATACAAGCATTTTAAATTTAAGTCAAGATCCATTATATAAAATTTTCCATTATACATTTTTTTATAACTTGGCCAAAAACGTGCTAATTTCGAATCGGAAAGCTGTTCTATGCTAGTTATTAACAGCTGACAACTCTGCACACAAGCATTTTAAGCTTAAATCAAATTCCATTGTATAAAATTTTCCATTATACATTTTTTCATAACTTGGCCAAAAACGTGCTAATTTCGAATCAAAATGCTACTATATGCTAGTTATTAACAGCTAACAACTCTGCATACAAGCATTTTAAATTTAAATCAAATTCCATTATTTAAAATTTTTCATTATAGATTTTTTCATAACTTGGCCAAAAACGTGCTAATTTCGAATCAAAATGCTATTCTATGCTAGTTATTAACAGCTAACAACTCTGCATACAAGCATTTTAAATTTAAATCAAAATCCATTATATAAAATTTTCCATTATACATGTTCAGTCGCAGCAGTATGTAGTCATAAGTAATAATAGTTCAGAACACCACACACATTATGTAACAACTCTTCGTCACAGTGACCTGCATTTATCGTAAATAAAGTATCATTTACCAGGTCAAGCGAATATGCATGGTCAACTGAGACGAGGTAATGACCTGGGGCAATAGTCTCAGGTCGCAACACAACCCACATTCACAAGTAACCGCACACTTTTCTTATACGTTATTTCTGTTAGCATAAGCATTTGTGTACCTATATATATTGTTAAGTTTCATTAATAAAGTCAGTAAGAGTTCTAACGCCAACCTAAGAGCTTTTATTCATGCATCAGAGGCTGTCGCTGTGTCTTCAGACCCTCACCACAACCAACCCGTTCGCCTAGAACAACTCATGCCCCTACACACTTTATACCGTCCACCTAGTTCCAAGTGCTAGTTGCGACAGCAAAACAGGCAAATAGTTTATGCACTATTTGCCAGGCATCTAAGCCTCCTTACACTTTACATTTTGGTGACCCCGACGAACACGTCAACCAACAGGAAGGATTCCGTAACTCTTGGGAATCTTCCTGATTTTTTCACACTCGCCAAAAAACATTTTGGTGACCCCGACGAACACGTCAACCAACAGGAAGGATTCCGTAACTCTTGGGAATCTTCCTGATTTTTTTTCACACTCGCCAAAAAACATTTTGGTGACCCCGACGAACACGTCAACCAACAGGAAGAATTCCGTAACTCTTGGGAATCTTCCTGATTTTTTCACACTCGCCAAAAAACATTTTGGTGACCCCGACGAACACGTCAACCAACAGGACGGATTCCGTAATTCTTGGGAATCTTCCTGATTTTTTCACACTCGCCAAAAAACATTTTGGTGACCCCGACGAACACGTCAACCAACAGGAAGGATTCCGTAACTCTTGGGAATCTTCCTGATTTTTTCACACTCGCCAAAAAACATTTTGGTGACCCCGACGAACACGTCAACCAACAGGAAGAATTCCGTAACTCTTGGGAATCTTCCTGATTTTTTCACACTCGCCAAAAAACATTTTGGTGACCCCGACGAACACGTCAACCAACAGGAAGGATTCCGTAACTCTTGGGAATCTTCCTGATTTTTTTCACACTCGCCAAAAAACATTTTGGTGACCCCGACGAACACGCTAGCCGTGGAACCCCGGGAAGATTCCGTAACTCTTGGGAATCTTCCTGATCCTTTCTTAGGAACCTTCTTCGACACTGTCATCGAACGGGAGGGCTCCGTAACTCTTGCAACCTCCTCGACACTGTCATCGAACAGGAAAGATTCCGTAACTCTTGGGAATCTTTCCACGTCGCTGCAAGTCTCAGCGACAGCTTCTGATGCATTTTCGCCCGACGAACCCGCTAGCCGTGGACGTCAACGTGGGGAAATTTCCGCTAACTCATAGGAACCTCCCGCAGGATAATCCGTAACTCTTGGGATTTCCTAATTTTCACTCGCCATAAATACCATTGGTGAGCCCTGACTCACAGGAAATTGTCCTGAATACGTCAGAACCCCAGGAAGATTCCGTAACTTTTGGGAGTCTTCCAGATTTTTTCACTCTTGCCAGAGAACAATTGGTGAGACCGACAGGGAAAGTTCCGTAATTCTTGGGAACCTCCCGCAGTCAAGAGCCTGCAATCCTTTTCTATGTGGAAATCCCCCAAGTCTATTGACAATTGTCAATATGTCTAACAAGGAGGAGCAAGCAGTCACAGGGGCGTTAGACTTGCAGGATGAGATCACTCAAGAGATCTCAAGGCTACTCAGGAAAGATTTCGTAACTCTTGGGAATCTTGGGAAAGTTCCGTAACTATTGGGAACCTCCCGCAGGAAACAATCCGTAACTCTTGGGATTTTCCTAACTTTTCACTCGCCATAAAAACCATTTGGTGAGCCCTGACTCACAGGAAATTGTCCTGAATACGTCAAACCCACAGGAAAGATTTCGTAACTCTTGGAATCTTCCAGAATTTCACTCTTGTCATAGAACATTGGGAACCAACAGGGAAAGTTTCGTAACTCTTGGGAACCTCCCGCAGGAAAGAATCCGTAACTTTTGGGATTCTGTTTTGACGCTGTCATTACACAGTCAAGAGCCTTCAAATCCTTTCTAGAGTTCTAGATCCTCCAAGTCTATTGAACAATTGTTAATTCCTTCGACCACACCACGGTTGCGAATAGGAGCGTATCCAGCTGTCAAAGCAAATAAAACACTCCCAACGGTCAGGAAATTAAACAATTATCAATATGTCTAACAAGGAGGAGCAAGCAGTCAAAGAGGCATTAGACTTGCAGGAAGAGATCAGTCAAGAGATCGCAAGGCTTATCCGCAACTTTAGAAAAGATTCAGCGGATAGAAAATTAAATCCAACATATTACCAAACAAAGTTGGTCGCAATCGATGAAGTATGGAATCGATTTGCGGAGAAGGACAAAAATATTCCTGCAACATATAGAACCGAAGAATATTTAAAGTTCTACGTCGACTGTCGTGATTCATACGATAAATACAGGAATATTATAGTCGACTCGATGGCTCAGAGCTCAAGCAATGCCCCAAATCTGGCAACCGCGAGCAATGGCCGGGAAACTGCAGACGTTGCAAGCTTAGCGCAACCTGCACGTAAACTTATATCAGCATGTCGGCAACAAAAAGCAATCGCCGACTCAATCAAACGGGCTCTGAAACAATGTTCAGAGACCGGCAGGGCCGTATCAAGGAGTTCAATAAACTCATTGTGGTCCCAATACCAAGGATCCATTTCTCGATCCATGAAGAGTACGAAGGCCCGGTCAGGGAGGGATACGACATGCAGTCGTTCCTCCGACTAGAAAGGGAAGTACAGAAAGTCCGGGCACAAACCAACACATCAAGCAATGAAGATGTACACTTGCCCAGAGTCAGCATCCCCAAGTTCAATGGGGATCTACTCAAATGGACGCAATTCTTCGATTTGTTCAAATGCATGGTACATGACACCATCATGCCCACAGTCAGGAAGATGTGGTACCTTAAAACCACTGTGACCGGAGAGGCAGAGAGACTTATAAGGCATATCGATCTGAAAACGGAGAACTACATGAGCGCATGGGAAATACTAGGTGATGCATACAACAATCCCCGCCATGTAGCAGATACGATTCTCAATCGCCTTCTGCAACAGCAAACAAACAGTCACTTAAGGAATTGTATATTACATCAAATGAGTCTCTAGCATCATTAAAGGGACTAGGCATTGATGTATCCAGCTGGGATACAATCATAATTGCCATCTTTAAGCAAAAATTGGAACTTGCGAATAGAGCCCTATACGAACAATCCTTACACGGCTCAAGAGAGCTTCAAGGGCTCGATACGATACTAGGTTTCCTGGACCAGCGAAGTCGAGTGCTGGGAACAGGAAAACGCAGTCAGTCAACATAACTCCGTTTGCAGCCAGCCAGGAACATTCTACGAACGGCTGGGTACATCCAGAATGGCAATCTCCGAATGGAAAATAATTGTATATTACGATATAAAACCATATTGGAGCGACAGGGGAATATTGGCCAACTGCTTCCAGTAGCATCGGCTAATATTATCCAGCTTTATAAAATTATGCAGGCCGAAGGCACCACAACGATCAGCCACGTCATCTTTAAGATATCGCTGTCACTGGTGTCTGTAACTCAAAAGGAAGTGTTCAGCATTATGGCGATCCCAACATGGAAGGCTGGAAGCTGGCAGCAATTCAGGCTACAAACCGAAATCATAGCCGTCAATGCCCATAGAGATCAGTTCATGGGATTGACCAAGGATGAATTCAAGCAGGTCTAGAACTGCCACACGACGAGCACATCTGTTTCAACCATCAAAGCCACATTCAGCGTGGAAAATCGGTGTGAATTCCAGTTGTTTAATAACAAGACGGAAACTATCTGCGAGGTCTCTCAGTCGAGGGCCGAGCTGTGGTGGTCAGCAACGTATCAGCAAAACAGGTGGATGTTTGCCACACGCAGGCTTATTGTCACTGGCCCCAGGCTGCACTGCACGCAACTCAAAAATTAGCGTGAGCACATTCAGCACCGTAGTCAGCGAAACAAGGGCGGCATATGTTCGTTTTGGTAACATCACAAGGATGGACCTTAAGAACACACCTGAGCCACTGCAAGGAACGGCAGCCAAGGAAGTCAACTTGGAGGAACTGTGCGCTTTGCAGCACCAACTGGCCAACCTAAAAGAAGCCACCTGGAAAAATCAAAACAACACTCCCGAGCACCATCAAATAGCTGCGTATGTGGCCTTAGCAATGTCAATGTTATTAGGCATTGCATGGGTTTTCAGACGAACGATCGGCAATTGGACACCAACATGCCGGAAACCCGAAGCCCGGCAGAACGTGGAAGAACCACAACCAGAACCTACCCCACGAAGGTTCTTGTTCGACGTAATTGAAGGTTGAACACTTGCTCAACGGCCGGGAGAATGTTCAGTCGCAGCAGTATGTAGTCATAAGTAATAATAGTTCAGAACACCACACACATTATGTAACAACTCTTCGTCACAGTGACCTGCATTTATCGTAAATAAAGTATCATTTACCAGGTCAAGCGAATATGCATGGTCAACTGAGACGAGGTAATGACCTGGGGCAATAGTCTCAGGTCGCAACACAACCCACATTCACAAGTAACCGCACAATACATTTTTTCATAACTTGGCCAAAAACGTGCTAATTTCGAATCAAAATGCTATTCTATGCTAGTTATTAACAGCTAGCAACTCTGCATACAAGCATTTTAAATTTAAGTCAAGATCCATTATATAAAATTTTCCATTATACATTTTTTTATAACTTGGCCAAAAACGTGCTAATTTCGAATCGGAAAGCTGTTCTATGCTAGTTATTAACAGCTGACAACTCTGCACACAAGCATTTTAAATTTAAATCAAATTCCATTATATAAAATTTTCCATTATACATATTTTCATAACTTGGCCAAAAACGTGCTAATTTCGAATCGGAAACTGTTATATGCTAGTTATTAACACCTAACAACTCTGCATACAAGCATTTTAAATTTAAATCAAATTCCATTATTTAAAATTTTTCATTATAGATTTTTTCATAACTTGGCCAAAAACGTGCTAATTTCGAATCAAAATGCTATTCTATGCTAGTTATTAACAGCTAACAACTCTGCATACAAGCATTTTAAATTTAAATCAAAATCCATTATATAAAATTTTCCATTATACATTTTTTCATAACTTGGCCAAAAACGTGCTAATTTCGAATCAAAATGCTATTCTATGCTAGTTATTAACAGCTAACAACTCTGCATACAAGCATTTTAAATTTAAGTCAAGATCCATTATATAAAATTTTCCATTATACATTTTTTTATAACTTGGCCAAAAACGTGCTAATTTCGAATCGGAAAGCTGTTCTATGCTAGTTATTAACAGCTGACAACTGTGCACACAAGCATTTTAAATTTAAATCAAATTCCATTATATACAATTTTCCATTATACATATTTTCATAACTTGGCCAAAAACGTGCTAATTTCGAATCGGAAAGCTGTTATATGCTAGTTATTAACACCTAACAACTCTGCATACAAGCATTTTAAATTTAAATCAAATTCCATTATATAAAATTGTCCATTATACATTTTTTCATAACTTGGCCAAAAACGTTCAAATTTCGAATCAAAATGCTATTCTATGCTAGTTATTAACAGCTAACAACTCTGCATACAAGCATTTTAAATTTAAATCAAATTCCATTATATAAAATTTTCCATTATACATTTTTTCATAACTTGGCCAAAAACGTGCTAATTTCGAATCAAAATGCTATTCTATGCTAGTTATTAACAGCTAACAACTCTGCATACAAGCATTTTAAATTTAAATCAAATTCCATTATATAAAATTTTCCATTATACATTTTTTCATAACTTGGCCAAAAACGTGCTAATTTCGAATCAAAATGCTATTCTATGCTAGTTATTAACAGCTAACAACTCTGCATACAAGCATTTTAAATTTAAGTCAAGATCCCTTATATAAAATTTTCCATTATACATTTTTTCATAACTTGGCCAAAAACGTGCTAATTTCGAATCAAAATTCTATTCTATGCTAGTTATTAACAGCTAACAACTCTGCATACAAGCATTTTAAATTTAAATCAAATTCCATTATATAAAATGTTCCATTATACATTTTTTTATTACTTGGCCAAAAACGTTCTAATTTCGAATCGGAAAGCTGTTCTATGCTAGTTATTAACAGCTAACAACTCTGCATACAAGCATTTTAAATTTAAATCAAATTCCATTATATAAAATTTTCCATTATACATATTTTAATAACTTGGCCAAAAACGTGCTAATTTGGAATCGGAAAGCTGTTCTATGATAGTTATTAACAGCTAACAACTCTGCATACAAGCATTTTAAATTTAAGTCAAGATCCATTATATAACATTTTCCATTATAAGATTTTCCATAACTTGGCCAAAAACGTGCTAATTTCAAATCGGAAAGCTGTTCTATGCTAGTTATTAACAGCTAAAAACTCTGCATACAAGAATTTTAAATTTAAATCAAATTCCATTATATAAAATTTTCCATTATACATTTTTTCATAACTTGGCCAAAAACGTGCTAGTTTCGAATCGGAAAGCTGTTCTATGCTAGTTATTAACAGCTAACAACTCTGCATACAAGCATTTTAAATTTAAGTCAAGATCCATTATATAACATTTTCCATTATAAGATTTTCCATAACTTGGCCAAAAACGTGCTAATTTCAAATCGGAAAGCTGTTCTATGCTAGTTATTAACAGCTAAAAACTCTGCATACAAGAATTTTAAATTTAAATCAAATTCCATTATATAAATTATTTTCCATTATAAATTTTTTATAACTTGGCCAAAAACGTGCTAATTTCAAATCGGAAAGCTGTTCTATGCTAGTTATTAACAGCTAAAAACTCTGCATACAAGAATTTTAAATTTAAATCAAATTCCATTATATAAAATTTTCCATTATACATTTTTTCATAACTTGGCCAAAAACGTGCTAATTTGGAATCGGAAAGCTGTTCTATGATAGTTATTAACAGCTAACAACTCTGCATACAAGCATTTTAAATTTAAGTCAAGATCCATTATATAACATTTTCCATTATAAGATTTTCCATAACTTGGCCAAAAACGTGCTAATTTCGAATCGGAAAGCTGTTCTATGCTAGTTATTAACAGCTAACAACTCTGCACACAAGCATTTTAAATTTAAATCAAATTCTATTATATAAAATTTTCCATTATACATATTTTAATAGCTTTGCCAAAAACGTTCTAATTTCGAATCGGAAAGCTGTTCTATGCTAGTTATTAACAGCTAACAACTCTGCATACAAGCATTTTAAATTTAAATCAAATTCCATTGTATAAAATTTTCCATTATACATTTTTTCATAACTTGGCCAAAAACGTGCTAATTTCGAATCAAAATGCTACTATATGCTAGTTATTAACAGCTAACAACTCTGCATTTTAACTTTAAGCATTTTAAATTTAAATCAAATTCCATTACATAAAATTTCCCATTATACATTTTTTTATAACTTGGCCAAAAACGTGCTAATTTCGAATCGGAAAGCTGTTCTATGCTAGTTATTAACAGCTGACAACTCTGCACACAAGCATTTTAAATTTAAATCAAATTCCATTGTATAAAATTTTCCATTATACATTTTTTCATAACTTGGCCAAAAACGTGCTAATTTCGAATCGGAAAGCTGTTCTATGCTAGTTATTAACAGCTAACAACTCTGCATACAAGCATTTTAAATTTATATCAAATTCCATTATATAAAATTTTCCATTATACATATTTTAATAACTTGGCCAAAAACGTGCTAATTTGGAATCGGAAAGCTGTTCTATGATAGTTATTAACAGCTAACAACTCCGCATACAAGCATTTTAAATTTAAGTCAAGATCCATTATATAACATTTTCCATTATAAGATTTTCCATAACTTGGCCAAAAACGTGCTAATTTCAAATCGGAAAGCTGTTCTATGCTAGTTATTAACAGCTAAAAACTCTGCATACAAGAATTTTAAATTTAAATCAAATTCCATTATATAAAATTTTCCATTATACATTTTTTCATAACTTGGCCAAAAACGTGCTAATTTCAATTCGGAAAACTGATATATGCTAATTATTTACAGCTAACAACTCTGCACACAAACATTTTAAATTTAAATCAAAATCCATTATATAAAATTTTCCATTATACATATTTTCATAACTTGGCCAAAAACGTGCTAGTTTCGAATCGGAAAGCTGTTCTATGCTAGTTATTAACAGCTAACAACTCTGCATACAAGCATTTTAAATTTAAGTCAAGATCCATTATATAACATTTTCCATTATAAGATTTTCCATAACATGGCCAAAAACGTGCTAATTTCAAATCGGAAAGCTGTTCTATGCTAGTTATTAACAGCTAAAAACTCTGCATACAAGAATTTTAAATTTAAATCAAATTCCATTATATAAAATTTTCCATTATACATTTTTTCATAACTTGGCCAAAAACGTGCTAATTTGGAATCGGAAAGCTGTTCTATGATAGTTATTAACAGCTAACAACTCTGCATACAAGCATTTTAAATTTAAGTCAAGATCCATTATATAACATTTTCCATTACAAGATTTTCCATAACTTGACCAAAAACGTGCTAATTTCGAGTCGGAAAGCTGTTCTATGCTAGTTATTAACAGCTAACAACTCTGCATACAAGCATTTTAAATTTAAATCAAATTCTATTATATAAAATTTTCCATTATACATATTTTCATAACTTGGCCAAAAACGTGCTAATTTAAAATTGGTAAGCTGATATATGCTAGTTATTAGAAGCTAACAACTCTGCATACAAGCATTTTAAATTTAAATCAAAATCCAATATATAAAATTTTCCATTAAACATTTTTTCATAACTTGGCCAAAAACGTGCTAATTTCAATTCGGAAAACTGTTCTAGGCTAGTTTTTTACAGCTAACAACTCTGCATACAAGCATTTTAAATTTAAATCAAATTCCATTATATAAAATTTTCCATTATACATTTTTTCATAACTTGGCCAAAAACGTGCTAATTTCGAATCAAAATGCTATTCTATGCTAGTTATTAACAGCTAACAACTCTGCATACAAGCATTTTAAATTTAAGTCAAGATCCATTATATAAAATTTTCCATTATACATATTTTCATGACTTGGCCAAAAACGTGCTAATTTCGAATCAAAATGCTATTCTATGCTAGTTATTAACAGCTAACAACTCTGCATACAAGCATTTTAAATTTAAATCAAATTCCATTATATAAAATTTTCCATTACACATTTTTTCATAACTTGGCCAAAAACGAGCTAATTTCGAATCAAAATGCTATTCTATGCTAGTTATTAACAGCTAACAACTCTGCATACAAGCACTTTAAATTTAAGTCAAGATCCATTATATAAAATTTTCCATTATACATTTTTTTATAACTTGGCCAAAAACGTGCTAATTTCGAATCGGAAAGCTGTTCTATGCTAGTTATTAACAGCTGACAACTCTGCACACAAGCATTTTAAATTTAAATCAAATTCCATTATATAAAATTTTCCATTATACTGTAATATGCACATATAAATATATCCGACATACGCAACCAATTGCACCTAAACATATTTAAATGCATTGAAGGGTTATACAACCCAAGGCCAGGTCATAAACCTCAGCCGAAATATGAATCCCTCGTTGCGCATTTGCACCGCTCGCAGAAAGTGCAAGTGTCAGCATAAATGCACCACGAGCGGACCTTACGTATGCATGTGCATATACCTCCGCGCTCCAGACTAAGCGAGCATAGCTATATACTTAAGAATACATAGCCGTCCTCCGCTGCCGCTGTTGGCAGCGCGGCTATCATATTTAGCTTTCATTAGCCCTTAAGTAAATTTATAAAACAAGAATGAATGACGAGCTCAGAGCGGCGACAACGGCTGCTCTGCGCCTAATTATAAAATTATAAAAAACCTTTTAAAACCTTTTAACAAATAAATAAGAAAGAAATAATAAGAAACTATATGATGTTGGTTTACTAATGGGATCGTACTGCGACGGTGGAGTAAAATACTACATGGCGACCGTGACAATCTGCAATCTTCGTGAGTGACATCGTTGGACAACTAAAAAAAAAAAAAAAAAAATCTGCAAGTTTAAAAATACGGACTACTTAATTGGAACCAACCACCGGGCGGAATCTATCTATTACATGGCACCAAGGAAATTGACAGTCGCAAGAGCCGACGAGGAAGAGAAAACAAAGGATCGCAGTGAGTAGAGTGTGATGTGTGCTAAACGTAGTGGTGTGGTAAAAAGATTAAAGGCCAGAAAGGCCGAATTACTGAAACTACTAAATAGCGAAAGTAATGTGAAGTGGAACGACTCGGTAAAAATCCATGCCGAAGTCGAACACATAAAAAAGTTACTGAATGAGAAAAAAAATCTAACCACAGCCACACACACATCCACCTACACTGCAATTAAAAACCTTGCGCAGCCTAATAATAAAAAAAAAACAACTCCGCCACAGAAAATAGAAATACCAAAATTGGAAAAGCAGTGTCCCAAGGACTGCCCGGGACCTCTGGAGAGCCCGTTCTGCGAAGCAACCTGCTTGAAGCCTGTGCGATGACCAGCACCGGCACCGCCTGAGCCCATAGGCCCAGGACAACAGAAGCCGAATAAACAAGCGTGAGGGGTAGGCCGCCTCTTATGCCAACGAGGGAGCGTCAGCATAGCCAGGAAGGCGACGACCAGCTGACGCAGTGGACTTCGGAAGAAGAAACACATTACAACAGCCTGTGCAGCCAGCACCGGCCACGTCTTGCCATCCCAGCAAGACCGCGGGAAAGGACCAACAACGCTTCCTAGAGCGTGTATTTTTTAAAAAAAAACCCATGCACTGCGTTGCATAATTTTTTTGCTTGCACTACGATGCAAATTTTTTCATTTACTTTATAAAAATTATTGTAAAATTGAGCGACATCAAAGTTGCCCGATTAGCGCGTGGCCTGAAAACCATGCAAAAGCTAGGCAGGTTTCATATGTTAATTTAAAATTTTAAATTTTCTCAAAATACATGAGCCAACATACATGGCAAATTAATTATAGAGTTGACAACCAAATCACTGTTAGTAGAAAAACACCCAACATGGGTTTAGTTGACGTTAAGGAAGTGGATTCCACTGCCAACGTTATAAATAAGATAGAATCGAAAACTATAAACAATGATTTAACCAATATCTTGCTGGCCATAATCGTATTTATTATGAGCGCATTTATATTATATAAATTATACATATTTCATAACAAATGTGTATCGAAGAGAGCTATAAGTAGAAGCCAGGCAAATGATCTGGATAAGATATAAATGCGCTGATAATAATGTTTTTCTAAATGATGTATATCCATGAAATGACATATAGTCAAGAAAAACTTTGAACAAATATATAAATAAAAAAAAAAAAAAAAAAAAAAAAAAAGACAAAACCGATTTCATAATATATATATGACAGTGTCTGCATTGTAATGGACTGGAGTGAAATATATGACAGATTGAAAGCAATAAAAGTTGAGTTTGATAAGTCATATAAATCATTGACACAGAACCGTCAAATCCAGCCACCTACGGTAGAAAGACATACAGGTATATTAGTGGAGTGTTTCAACGAAGCACGAAAACTAATACATGAGCAGGGAGATAGGTTAACTAACGATCATTGGTCTAAGGTATCAAAGTACCTAACCAAACTTCGAGCAAATCTAATCTCTATCAAACAGAGGTTTGAACTAGACATATATGTCCCTACTATCCTCAATACTTCGGCATCCGTTGTAAATAACGACGTGCCAGCCGGTGACGAGGAAGTGCAAGAAGTAGAACAGGATCAAAATCCCACTGAACCTGGTGAACTAGAACAGGAGAAAGAACTAGAAGAAGAAATAGGATAGAAATAGATTTCGACCCCAAGGTTAAGGAAGAAGATTTAATCAACCTCACCATTCCTGCTGTGTTCATAATACCAGAGGAAGAAAAAAAAGAGGAATCAGGTTCACTGTCCTCTCCTGATATCCTGTTAAGCTCGTTGGACACAATAATCAGCATAATGGCGGATCCTGCTGTACAGCGAGCCTACATAAAGGACATATCAAATGCCATACCCGAATTTAATGGACAAAAAATCCATTTGCAAAGATTCGTAACTGCCTTAAGGCTAGTAGACTTAACGAAAGGTAATTTCGAAGAGCTAGCCGTCGAGGTAGTCAAGTCAAAGATAGTAGGATCAACCTTATACAAGGTGCAAAATGAAACTACTATTAAAGCTATAATCGACAAACTTAATGCCACTATCGTCGGTGAAACATCCGATGTAGTTAAGGCTAAACTGGCAAAAACTATGCAGAAAGGTAAAACTGCTGAAAAATTTACCAATGAAATTGACAACCTACGAAAGCTCCTAGAAGCTTCGTATATTGACGAAGGCCTTTCGCCTGAACACGCTGACAAATTCAGCACAAAGGAAGCCATCGCCACAATGGTTAAAAATTGTGAGCATGGCCGACTTAAAACGATATTAGAAGCAGGCAACTTCACAACAATGAATGAAGCTGTCACTAAGTACATACACTGTAGTACTGAAATTACAGGTAATGCCAATTCTATATTGTACACCCAGAGAGGAAACAACTATCGCGGTAATAATTATAGAAACAATTATCGCGGTAGAAACAGCAATAGAGGTAATTATCACAACAACGGATATTACCAGAACAACGGATATAACCAAAACAATGGTTATAACCGAAATAATAACTATAATAATCAAAACAACAATTATTATAGAGGAAATAACAGTGGTGGAAACAACTGCGGCAGAAACAACCGCGGGGCAAACACCACCAATAGCAACAATGTCCGAGTCGCCCTAGGGAACTCGGGAAACATACAAAACCCTTCAGGTGTTTAGAGCCAACAACTAGCTCAATAAAAACAATCAATCTTAACCTAAGTATCTTTATAAAAATCAATAATGAAAGAACAGGTACATCTTATACACTGTTACTTGATACTGGTGCAGATATATCGATATTAAAGGAGAACATAGATCAATTTGAACACGTTAATGATCAAATTCATACCCAAATATCGGGAATTGGTAAAGGAACAATTTCTTCAAAAGGCTTAGCCTCAATAGAACTCACTACAGGTAAATACATAATTCCGCACGACTTCCATTTAGTCAATCAAAATTTCCCAATACCTAGTGATGGCATACTAGGAATAGATTTTATAAAACAATATAATTGCCAACTAGACTTCACTTCGAGTGGCGACTCACTGATTCTTCGCCCAAATAACTTAAATTATCCAATTAAATTACAAATACTTCATACTTGTGAAAATAATGCCACAGTACTCCCAGCCCGTTCCGAAGTTGTCCGTGAAATACAAATTCCCTCAGTAAAAAATCAAATTCTGATATTAAATCAAGAAATTGAGGAAGGAATTTATATCGCAAATACGATATCAAATCACACAAACACTTATGTCCGTATTATTAACACAACAAATACCAATAAAATTGTAAATTTAAATAAAATTAAATACGAAACACTAAACAATTATGATATAATAAAAGAAAGTAACGAAGGAAGAGATGAATTCGTTATGAAAAAACTAACCAAAAATTTCCCGCCTTTATTTAAAAACCAATTAAAAGATTTATGCACCAGATATACAGATATATTCGGACTGGAAACCGAATCGATAACAACAAATAATTTTTATAAGCAAAGACTTAGAATGAAGGATGATGAACCCGTATATATTAAACACTATAGAAATCCTCACAGCCAAGTACAAGAAATTCAAGCTCAAGTTCAAAAGTTAATAGATGATAACATAGTTGAGCCATCAGCCTCAGCCTACAATAGCCCACTTTTATTAGTTCCGAAGAAGTCCCTTCCGGGCTCTGATACGAAAAAATGGCGATTGGTAATTGACTATCGTCAGATCAATAAAAAACTCTTATCCGACAAATTTCCGCTTCCTAGAATTGATGATATTTTAGATCAACTAGGTAGAGCAAAATACTTCTCATGCCTTGACTTAATGTCAGGTTTTCACCAAATTGAACTTGAAAAAAGTTCCAGGGATATAACGTCATTTTCAACGAGCAATGGCTCGTATCGCTTCACGCGATTACCATTTGGCTTGAAAATAGCCCCAAATTCATTCCAGAGAATGATGACTGTCGCCTTCTCCGGATTAGAACCGTCACAAGCATTTCTTTATATGGATGACTTAATAGTTGTAGGATGTTCCGAAAAACACATACTCAAAAACTTAACTGATGTCTTTGAGAAATGTAGGCAACATAACTTAAAGCTACATCCTGAAAAATGTTCATTTTTCATGCATGAAGTCACATTTTTGGGACATAAATGCACTGATAAAGGAATCTTGCCTGACGATAAAAAATATGACGTCATCCAAAATTATCCAGTCCCGCATGATGCGGACAGTGCTAGAAGATTCGTTGCATTTTGCAATTATTATAGAAGATTTATAAAGAACTTCGCTGAATACTCCCGTCACATAACACGATTATGTAAAAAAGATGTAAAATTCGAATGGACAACCGAATGTCAAAACGCATTCGATCATCTTAAATCAGCATTAATAAATCCAACTCTGTTGCAATACCCCGATTTTAGCAAAGAATTTTGTATAATCACAGATGCGAGCAAATACGCTTGTGGAGCAGTCCTAACTCAAAATAAAAACGGACTACAGCTTCCAGTTGCATACGCATCAAGATCCTTCACAAAAGGAGAAAGCAACAAAAGCACTACAGAACAAGAGTTAGCAGCTATTCATTGGGCAATAACTCATTTCAGACCATATATTTATGGTAGACACTTCACTGTCAAAACAGACCACAGGGCACTTACCTATTTATTTTCAATGGTAAACCCTAGTTCAAAACTAACACGTATGAGGCTTGAGTTAGAGGAATATGATTTTACGGTAGAATACCTGAAGGGGAAGGATAACTTTGTAGCTGATGCGTTATCAAGAATAACCATCAAAGAATTACAGAACATTACTGGCAGTATATTAAAAGTCACTACGAGAAATCAAAGTAAACAGAAAACTTCCTGCGCAGGAAATAAACAAGAAAAAGTAGATTTGCTACCGCAAAGTCTTACTAATGCTTCTAAGCCCAACGTATACGAAGTCATTGTAAATGACGAGGTACGAAAAGTAGTGACCTTGCGAATAACAGACTCTCTATGTTTACTAAAACAAGGGAAAAAAGTTATAGCAAGAATTGACGTTAGCGATATGTACACCAATGGAACCCTTGACTTAGGTCAGTTCTTCCAAAGGCTTGAAAAGGAAGCCGGTATACGCAATATCAGCCAACTCAAAGTGGCACCGAGCGAAAAGATCTTTGATACAATCTCAATAGAATCTTTTAAAATTATGGGCAATAAAATATTACAATCTTTAAGAGTAGCGCTACTCAAGCCGGTGACCCTATTATCAAATATTGATAAAGAAAAAGAAGCAATACTGTTTACATTCCATGACGATCCAATACAAGGAGGTCACACTGGCATTACAAAAACCTTGGCCAAGGTCCAGAGACACTACTACTGGAAAAATATGTCTAAAGACATAAAAGAGTACATAAGAAAATGTCCAAAATGCCAAAAGTCTAAAACTACTAAACACACAAAGACTCCTTTAACTATTACAGACACCCCAATAAATGCATTCGACAGAGTGATAGTGGACACTGTTGGTCCGCTTCCAAAATCAGAACATGGTAATGAATATGTAGTCACTTTAATATGTGATTTAACAAAATATTTAGTAGCCATACCAGTTGCAAACAAAAACGCAACAACTGTTGCAAAAGCAATATTCGAATCTTTTATTCTGAAGTACGGTCCAATGAAGACGTTCATTACGGACATGGGAACAGAATATAAGAACTCCATTATAAATGACCTGTGCAAATATTTAAAAATTGAAAATATAACATCTTCAGCACACCACCACCAGACAGTCGGAACAATAGAAAGAAGCCATAGAACTTTAAATGAGTATATACGATCTTACATATCGGTAGATAAAACCGACTGGGACGTTTGGCTTCAATATTTCGTTTTTTGTTTCAACACGACCCCCTCTATGGCACATAATTATTGTCCATATGAATTAGTTTTTGGTAAGACAAGTAATCTACCAAAACACTTTAATAGTATAGATACCATAGAACCTATATATAATATAGACGACTACGCTAAGGAGAGTAAGTATAGATTAGAAGTAGCCTATAAAAGAGCTAGAATTATGTTAGAAGAAAATAAGAATAGAAATAAATTACTATACGATCAGAAGGTAAGGGATATAAGTATATCCGTGGGTGATCAGGTTTTATTAAAAAATGAAACTGGTCATAAGCTAGATTTTAAATATACAGGCCCCTATAAGGTAGAACATATAGGAGATAGGGATAACATAACAATAATAAATAATAAAAATAAAAAACAAATAGTACATAAAGATAGATTAAAACAATTTATTTCATAATCAATTTTTCTATTTTCATATATATATCATTCATGGAAATACATAAAATAAACAAAAAAAAAAAAACAAAAAAAAAAAAATAAATTAATTAATTAAAAAAAAAAAATCGTAAAACTCAAAACAAAAAAAAAATAATATCTTTAAATTTCGTAAATTATATACTAGAAAATAACTTCATTATATTACGTTATTTTTCAAAAGGAGGGAGATGTAATATGCACATATAAATATATCCGACATACGCAACCAATTGCACCTAAACATATTTAAATGCATTGAAGGGTTATACAACCCAAGGCCAGGTCATAAACCTCAGCCGAAATATGAATCCCTCGTTGCGCATTTGCACCGCTCGCAGAAAGTGCAAGTGTCAGCATAAATGCACCACGAGCGGACCTTACGTATGCATGTGCATATACCTCCGCGCTCCAGACTAAGCGAGCATAGCTATATACTTAAGAATACATAGCCGTCCTCCGCTGCCGCTGTTGGCAGCGCGGCTATCATATTTAGCTTTCATTAGCCCTTAAGTAAATTTATAAAACAAGAATGAATGACGAGCTCAGAGCGGCGACAACGGCTGCTCTGCGCCTAATTATAAAATTATAAAAAACCTTTTAAAACCTTTTAACAAATAAATAAGAAAGAAATAATAAGAAACTATATGATGTTGGTTTACTAATGGGATCGTACTGCGACGGTGGAGTAAAATACTACAATACATATTTTCATGACTTGGCCAAAAACGTGCTAATTTCGAATCGGAAAGCTGTTATATGCTAGTTATTAACACCTAACAACTCTGCATACAAGCATTTTAAATTTAAATCAAATTCCATTATATAAAATTGTCCCTTATACATTTTTTCATAACTTGGCCAAAAACGTTCTAATTTCGAATCAAAATGCTATTCTATGCTAGTTATTAACAGCTAACAACTCTGCATACAAGCATTTTAAATTTAAATCAAATTCCATTATATAAAATTTTCCATTATACATTTTTTCATAACTTGGCCAAAAACGTGCTAATTTCGAATCAAAATGCTATTCTATGCTAGTTATTAACATCTAACAACTCTGCATACAAGCATTTTAAATTTAAGTCAAGATCCATTATATAACATTTTCCATTATACATTTTTTCATAACTTGGCCAAAAACGTGCTAATTTCGAATCAAAATGCTATTACATGCTAGTTATTAACAGCTAACAACTCTGCATACAAGCATTTTAAATTTAAATCAAATCATTATTTAAAATTTTTCATTATACATTTTTTCATAACTAGGCCAAAAACGTGCTAATTTCGAATCAAAATGCTATTCTATGCTAGTTATTAACAGCTAACAACTCTGCATACAAGCATTTTAAATTTAAATCAAATTCCATTATATAAAATTTTCCATTATACATTTTTTCATAACTTGGCCAAAAATGTGTTAATTTCGAATCAAAATGCTATTCTATGCTAGTTATTAACAGCTAACAACTCTGCATACAAACATTTTAAATTTAAGTCAAGATCCATTATATAAAATTTTCCATTATACATTTTTTCATAACTTGGCCAAAAACGTGCTAATTTGGAATCGGAAAGCTGTTCTATGATAGTTATTAACAGCTAACAACTCTGCATACAAGCATTTTAAATTTAAGTCAAGATCCATTATATAACATTTTCCATTACAAGATTTTCCATAACTTGGCCAAAAACGTGCTAATTTCGAATCGGAAAGCTGTTCTATGCTAGTTATTAACAGCTAAAAACTCTGCATACAAGCATTTTAAATTTAAATCAAATTCTATTATATAAAATTTTCCATTATAAATATTTTCATAACTTGGCCAAAAACGTGCTAATTTAAAATTGGTAAGCTGATATATGCTAGTTATTAGAAGCTAACAACTCTGCATACAAGCATTTTAAATTTAAATCAAAATCCAATATATAAAATTTTCCATTAAACATTTTTTCATAACTTGGCCAAAAACGTGCTAATTTCAATTCGGAAAACTGTTCTAGGCTAGTTTTTTACAGCTAACAACTCTGCATACAAGCATTTTAAATTTAAATCAAATTCCATTATATAAAATTTTCCATTATACATTTTTTCATAACTTGGCCAAAAACGTGCTAATTTCGAATCAAAATGCTATTCTATGCTAGTTATTAACAGCTAACAACTCTGCATACAAGCATTTTAAATTTAAGTCAAGATCCATTATATAAAATTTTCCATTATACATATTTTCATGACTTGGCCAAAAACGTGCTAATTTCGAATCAAAATGCTATTCTATGCTAGTTATTAACAGCTAACAACTCTGCATACAAGCATTTTAAATTTAAATCAAATTCCATTATATAAAATTTTCCATTATACATTTTTTCATAACTTGGCCAAAAACGTGCTAATTTCGAATCAAAATGCTATTCTATGCTAGTTATTAACAGCTAACAACTCTGCATACAAGCATTTTAAATTTAAGTCAAGATCCATTATATAACATTTTCCATTATACATTTTTTCATAACTTGGCCAAAAACGTGCTAATTTCGAATCGGAAAGCTGTTCTATGCTAGTTATTAACAGCTTACAACTCTGCATACAAGCATTTTAAATTTAAATCAAATTCCATTATATAAAATTTTCCATTATACATATTTTCATGACTTGGCCAAAAACGTGCTAATTTCGAATCGGAAAGCTGTTATATGCTAGTTATTAACAGCTAACAACTCTGCATACAAGCATTTTAAATTTAAGTCAAAATCCAATATAAAATTTTCTGAACATTTTTTCATAACTTGCAAAAACGTGCTAATTTCAATTCGGAAAACTGTTCTAGGCTAGTTTTTACAGCTAACAACTCTGCATACAGCTTTTAAATTTAAATCAAAATCCATTATATAAAATTTTCCATTATACATTTTTTCATAACTTGGCCAAAAACGTGCTAATTTCGAATCGGAAATGCTGTTCTATGCTAGTTATTAACAGCTGACAACTTTGCACACAAGCATTTTAAATTTAAATCAAATTCCATTATATAAAATTGTCCCTTATACATTTTTTCATGACTTGGCCAAAAACGTGCTAATTTCGAATCAAAATGCTATTCTATGCTAGTTATTAACAGCTAACAACTCTGCATACAAGCATTTTAAATTTAAATCAAATTCCATTATATAAAATTTTCCATTACACATTTTTTCATAACTTGGCCAAAAACGAGCTAATTTCGAATCAAAATGCTATTCTATGCTAGTTATTAACAGCTAACAACTCTGCATACAAGCACTTTAAATTTAAGTCAAGATCCATTATATAAAATTTTCCATTATACATTTTTTTATAACTTGGCCAAAAACGTGCTAATTTCGAATCGGAAAGCTGTTCTATGCTAGTTATTAACAGCTGACAACTTTGCACAAAGATTTTAAATAAATAAAATATATAAAATTTTGGTGTACAAGCATTTTAAATTTAAATCAAATTCCATTATATAAAATTGTCCCTTATACATTTTTTCATAACTTGGCCAAAAACGTTCTAATTTCGAATCAAAATGCTATTCTATGCTAGTTATTAACAGCTAACAACTCTGCATACAAGCATTTTAAATTTAAATCAAATTCCATTATATAAAATTTTCCATTATACATTTTTTCATAACTTGGCCAAAAACGTGCTAATTTCGAATCAAAATGCTATTCTATGCTAGTTATTAACAGCTAACAACTCTGCATACAAGCATTTTAAATTTAAGTCAAGATCCATTATATAAAATTTTCCATTATACATTTTTTCATAACTTGGCCAAAAACGTGCTAATTTCGAATCAAAATGCTATTACATGCTAGTTATTAACAGCTAACAACTCTGCATACAAGCATTTTAAATTTAAATCAAATCATTATTTAAAATTTTTCATTATACATTTTTTCATAACTAGGCCAAAAACGTGCTAATTTCGAATCAAAATGCTATTCTATGCTAGTTATTAACAGCTAACAACTCTGCATACAAGCATTTTAAATTTAAATCAAATTCCATTATATAAAATTTTCCATTATACATTTTTTCATAACTTGGCCAAAAATGTGCTAATTTCGAATCAAAATGCTATTCTATGCTAGTTATTAACAGCTTACAACTCTGCATACAAACATTTTAAATTTAAGTCAAGATCCATTATATAAAATTTTCCATTATACATTTTTTTATAACTTGGCCAAAAACGTGCTAATTTCGAATCGGAAAGCTGTTCTATGCTAGTTATTAACAGCTGACAACTCTGCATACAAGCATTTTAAATTTAAATCAAATTCCATTATATAAAATTTTTCATTATACATATTTTCATAGCTTGGCCAAAAACGTGCTAATTTCAAATTGGTAAGCTGTTCTATGCTAGTTATTAACAGCTAACAACTCTGCATAAAAGCATTTTAAATTTAAATCAAATTCCATTATATAAAATTGTCCATTATACATTTTTTCATAACTTGGCCAAAAACGTTCTAATTTCGAATCAAAATGCTATTCTATGCTAGTTATTAACAGCTAACAACTCTGCATACAAGCATTTTAAATTTAAATCAAATTCCATTATATAAAATTTTCCATTATACATTTTTTCATAACTTGGCCAAAAACGTGCTAATTTCAAATTGGTAAGCTAATATATGCTAGTTATTAACAGCTAACAACTCTGCATACAAGCATTTTAAATTTAAATCAAATTCCATTATATAAAATTTTCCATTATACATTTTTTCATAACTTGGCCAAAAACGTGCTAATTTCAAATTGGTAAGCTGATATATGCTAGTTATTAGCAGCTAACAACTCTGCATACAAGCATTTTAAATTTAAATCAAAATCCAATATATAAAATTGTTCATTATACATTTTTTCATAACTTGGCCAAAAACGTTCTAATTTCGAATTCGGAAATACTGATTCTATGCTAGTTATTTACAGTTAACAACTCTGCATACAAGCATTTTAAATTTAAATCAAAATCCATTATACAAAATTTTCCATTATACATTTTTTCATAACTTGGCCAAAAACGTGCTAATTTCGAATTCGGAAATGCTATTCTATGCTAGTTATTAACAGCTAACAACTCTGCATACAAGAATTTTAAATTTAAATCAAAATCCATTATATAAAAATTTCCATTATACAGTTTTTCCATAACTTGGCCAAAAACGTGCTAATTTCGAATCGGAAAGCTGTTCTATGCTAGTTATTAACAGCTAACAACTCTGCATACAAGCATTTTAAATTTAAATCAAATTCCATTATATAAAATTTTCCATTATACATTTTTTCATAACTTGGCCAAAAACGTGCTAATTTCGAATCAAAATGCTATTCTATGCTAGTTATTAACAGCTAACAACTCTGCATACAAGCATTTTAAATTTAAATCAAAATCCATTATATAAAATTTTCCATTATACATTTTTTCATAACTTGGCCAAAAATGTGCTAATTTCAAATCGAAAAACTGTTCTATGCTAGTTTTTTACAGCTAACAACTCTGCATACAAGACATTTTAAATTTAAATCAAAATCCATTATATAAAATTTTCTATTATACAGTTTTTTCATAACTTGGCCAAAAACGTGCTAATTTCGAATCGGAAAGCTGTTCTATGCTAGTTATTAACAGCTAACAACTCTGCATACAAGCATTTTAAATTTAAATCAAATTCCATTATATAAAATTTTCCATTATACATTTTTTCATAACTTGGCCAAAAACGTGCTAATTTCAAATTGGTAAGCTGATTATATGCTAGTTATTAACAGCTAACAACTCTGCATACAAGCATTTTAAATTTAAATCAAAATCCATTATATAAAATTTTCCATTATACATTTTTTCATAACTTGGCCAAAAACGTGCTAATTTCAAATCGGAAAACTGTTCTATGCTAGTTTTTTACAGCTAACAACTCTGCATAAAAGCATTTTACATTGAAATCAAAATGCATTATATAAAATTTTCCATTATACAGTTTTTCCATAACTTGGCCAAAAACGTGCTAATTTCAAATTGGTAAGCTGTTCTATGCTAGTTATTAACAGCTAACAACTCTGCATACAAGCATTTTAAATTTAAATCAAATTCCATTATATACAATTTTCCATTATACATTTTTTCATAACTTGGCCAAAAACGTGCTAATTTCAAATTGGTAAGCTGATATATGCTAGTTATTTACAGTTAACAACTCTGCATACAAGCATTTTAAATTTAAATCAAAATCCATTATATAAAATTGTTCATTATACATTTTTTCATAACTTGGCCAAAAACGTGCTAATTTCAATTCGGAAAACTGATATATGCTAGTTATTTACAGTTAACAACTCTGCATACAAGCATTTTAAATTTAAATCAAAATCCACTATACAAAATTTTCTATTAAACATTTTTTCATAACTTGGCCAAAAACGTGCTAATTTCAATTCGGAAAACTGTTCTATGCTAGTTATTAACACCTAAAAACTCTGCATACAAGAATTTTAAATTTAAATCAAAATCCATTATATAAAAATTTACATTATAAGTTTTTCCATAACTTGGCCAAAAACGTGCTAATTTCGAATCGGAAAGCTGTTCTATGCTAGTTATTAACAGCTAACAACTCTGCATACAAGCATTTTAAATTTAAATCAAATTCCATTATATACAATTTTCCATTATACATTTTTTCATAACTTGGCCAAAAACGTGCTAATTTCGAATCAAAATGCTATTCTATGCTAGTTATTAACAGCTAACAACTCTGCATACAAGCATTTTAAATTTAAATCAAAATCCAATATATAAAATTTTCCATTAAACATTTTTTCATAACTTGGCCAAAAACGTGCTAATTTCAATTCGGAAAACTGTTCTAGGCTAGTTTTTTACAGCTAACAACTCTGCATACAAGAATTTTAAATTTAAATCAAAATCCATTATATAAAAATTTCTATTATAAGTTTTTCCATAACTTGGCCAAAAACGTGCTAATTTCGAATCGGAAAGCTGTTCTATGCTAGTTATTAACAGCTAACAACTCTGCATACAAGCATTTTAAATTTAAATCAAATTCCATTATATAAAATTTTCCATTATACATTTTTTCATAACTTGGCCAAAAACGTGCTAATTTCAAATTGGTAAGCTGATATATGCTAGTTATTAGCAGCTAACAACTCTGCATACAAGCATTTTAAATTTAAATCAAAACCTAATATATAAAATTTTCCATTAAACATTTTTTCATAACTTGGCCAAAAACGTGCTACTTTCAATTCGGAAAACTGTTCTAGGCTAGTTTTTTACAGCTAACAACTCTGCACACAAGAATTTTAAATTTAAATCAAAATCCATTATATAAAAATTTCTATTATAAGTTTTTCCATAACTTGGCCAAAAACGTGCTAATTTCGAATCGGAAAGCTGTTCTATGCTAGTTATTAACAGCTAACAACTCTGCATACAAGCATTTTAAATTTAAATCAAATTCCATTATATACAATTTTCCATTATACATTTTTTCATAACTTGGCCAAAAACGTGCTAATTTCAAATTGGTAAGCTGATATATGCTAGTTATTTACAGTTAACAACTCTGCATACAAGCATTTTAAATTTAAATCAAAATCCATTATATAAAATTTTCCATTAAACATTTTTTCATAACTTGGCCAAAAACGTGCTAATTTCAATTCGGAAAACTGATATATGCTAGTTATTTACAGTTAACAACTCTGCATACAAGCATTTTAAATTTAAATCAAAATCCACTATACAAAATTTTCTATTAAACATTTTTTCATAACTTGGCCAAAAACGTGCTAATTTCAATTCGGAAAACTGTTCTATGCTAGTTATTAACACCTAAAAACTCTGCATACAAGAATTTTAAATTTAAATCAAAATCCATTATATAAAAATTTCTATTATAAGTTTTTCCATAACTTGGCCAAAAACGTGCTAATTTCAATTCGGAAAACTGTTCTATGCTAGTCTTTTACAGCTAACAACTCTGCATACAAGAATTTTAAATTTAAATCAAAATCCATTATATAAAAATTTCCATTATAAGTTTTTCCATATCTTGGCCAAAAACGTGCTAATTTCGAATCGGAAAGCTGTTCTATGCCAGTTATTAACAGCTAACAACTCTGCATACAAGCATTTTAAATTTAAATCAAATTCCATTATATAAAATTTTCCATTATACATATTTTCATAGCTTGGCCAAAAACGTGCTAATTTCAAATTGGTAAGCTGTTCTATGCTAGTTATTAACAGCTAACAACTCTGCATAAAAGCATTTTAAATTTAAATCAAATTCCATTATATAAAATTGTCCATTATACATTTTTTCATAACTTGGCCAAAAACGTTCTAATTTCGAATCAAAATGCTATTCTATGCTAGTTATTAACAGCTAACAACTCTGCATACAAGCATTTTAAATTTAAATCAAATTCCATTATATATAATTTTCCATTATACATTTTTTCATAACTTGGCCAAAAACGTGCTAATTTCAAATTGGTAAGCTAATATATGCTAGTTATTAACAGCTAAAAACTCTGCATACAAGCATTTTAAATTTAAATCAAATTCCATTATATAAAATTTTCCATTATACATTTTTTCATAACTTGGCCAAAAACGTGCTAATTTCAAATTGGTAAGCTGATATATGCTAGTTATTAACAGCTAACAACTCTGCATACAAGCATTTTAAATTTAAATCAAATTCCATTATATAAAATTTTCCATTATACATTTTTTCATAACTTGGCCAAAAACGTGCTAATTTCAAATTGGTAAGCTGATATATGCTAGTTATTTACAGTTAACAACTCTGCATACAAGCATTTTAAATTTAAATCAAAATCCGTTATATAAAATTTTCCATTAAACATTTTTTCATAACTTGGCCAAAAACGTGCTAATTTCAATTCGGAAAACTGATATATGCTAGTTATTTTCAGTTAACAACTCTGCATACAAGCATTTTAAATTTAAATCAAAATCCACTATACAAAATTTTCTATTAAACATTTTTTCATAACTTGGCCAAAAACGTGCTAATTTCAATTCGGAAAACTGTTCTATGCTAGTTATTAACACCTAAAAACTCTGCATACAAGAATTTTAAATTTAAATCAAAATCCATTATATAAAAATTTCCATTATAAGTTTTTCCATAACTTGGCCAAAAACGTGCTAATTTCAATTCGGAAAACTGTTCTATGCTAGTCTATTAACAGCTAACAACTCTGCATACAAGCATTTTAAATTTAAATCAAAATCCATTATATAAAATGTTCCATTATAACATTTTTTTATAACTTGGCCAAAAACATGCTAATTTCAAATTGGTAAGCTGATATATGCTAGTTATTTACAGTTAACAACTCTGCATACAAGCATTTTAAATTTAAATCAAAATCCACTATACAAAATTTTCTATTAAACATTTTTTCATAACTTGGCCAAAAACGTGCTAATTTCGAATCGGAAAGCTGTTCTATGCTAGTTATTAACAGCTGACAACTCTGCATACAAGCATTTTAAATTTAAATCAAATTCCATTATATAAAATTTTCCATTATACATATTTTCATAGCTTGGCCAAAAACGTGCTAATTTCAAATTGGTAAGCTGTTCTATGCTAGTTATTAACAGCTAACAACTCTGCATAAAAGCATTTTAAATTTAAATCAAATTCCATTATATAAAATTGTCCATTATACATTTTTTCATAACTTGGCCAAAAACGTTCTAATTTCGAATCAAAATGCTATTCTATGCTAGTTATTAACAGCTAACAACTCTGCATACAAGCATTTTAAATTTAAATCAAATTCCATTATATAAAATTTTCCATTATACATTTTTTCATAACTTGGCCAAAAACGTGCTAATTTCAAATTGGTAAGCTAATATATGCTAGTTATTAACAGCTAACAACTCTGCATACAAGCATTTTAAATTTAAATCAAATTCCATTATATAAAATTTTCCATTATACATTTTTTCATAACTTGGCCAAAAACGTGCTAATTTCAATTCGGAAAACTGATATATGCTAGTTATTTACAGTTAACAACTCTGCATACAAGCATTTTAAATTTAAATCAAAATCCACTATACAATATTTTCTATTAAACATTTTTTCATAACTTGGCCAAAAACGTGCTAATTTCAATTCGGAAAACTGTTCTATGCTAGTTATTAACACCTAAAAACTCGGCATACAAGAATTTTAAATTTAAATCAAAATCCATTATATAAAAATTTCCATTATAAGTTTTTCCATAACTTGGCCAAAAACGTGCTAATTTCAATTCGGAAAACTGTTCTATGCTAGTCTTTTACAGCTAACAACTCTGCATACAAGAATTTTAAATTTAAATCAAAATCCATTATATAAAAATTTCCATTATAAGTTTTTCCATATCTTGGCCAAAAACGTGCTAATTTCGAATCGGAAAGCTGTTCTATGCTAGTTATTAACAGCTAACAACTCTGCATACAAGCATTTTAAATTTAAATCAAAATCCATTATATAAAAATTTCCATTATACATTTTTTCATAACTTGGCCAAAAACGTGCTAATTTCAAATTGGTAAGCTGTTCTATGCTAGTTATCAAATTCCATTATATAAAATTTTCCATTATACATTTTTTCATAACTTGGCCAAAAACGTGCTAATATCAAATTGGTAAGCTGATGTATGCTAGTTTTTAACAGCTAACAATTCTGCATACAAGCATTTTAAATTTAAATCAAATTCCATTATATAAAATTTTCCATTATACATTTTTTCATAACTTGGCCAAAAACGTGCTAATTTCAAATTGGTAAGCTGATATATGCTAGCTATTTACAGTTAACAACTCTGCATACAAGCATTTTAAATTTAAATCAAAATCCACTATATAAAATTGTTCATTATACATTTTTTCATAACTTGGCCAAAAACGTGCTAATTTCAATTCGGAAAACTGGTATATGCTAGTTATTTACAGTTAACAACTCTGCATACAAGCATTTTAAATTTAAATCAAAATCCACTTTACAAAATTTTGTATTAAACATTTTTTTATAACTTGGCCAAAAACGTGCTAATTTCAATTCGGAAAACTGTTCTATGCTAGTTATTAACACCTAAAAACTCTGCATACAAGAATTTTAAATTTAAATCAAAATCCATTAAATAAAAATTTCCATTATAAGTTTTTCCATAACTTGGCCAAAAACGTGCTAATTTCGAATCGGAAAGCTGTTCTATGCTAGTTATTAACAGCTAACAACTCTGCATACAAGAATTTTAAATTTAAATCAAAATCCATTATATAAAAATTTCCATTATAAGTTTTTCCATAACTTGGCCAAAAACGTGCTAATTTCGAATCGGAAAGCTGTTCTATGCTAGTTATTAACAGCTAACAACTCTGCATACAAGCATTTTAAATTTAAATCAAATTCCATTATATAAAATGTTCCATTATACCTTTTTTTTATAACTTGGCCAAAAACATGCTAATTTCAAATTGGTAAGCTGATATATGCTAGTTATTAACAGCTAACAACTCTTCATACAAGAATTTTAAATTTAAATCAAATTCCATTATATACAATTTTCCATTATACATTTTTTCATAACTTGGCCAAAAACGTGCTAATTTCAAATTGGTAAGCTGTTCTATGCTAGTTATTAACAGTTAACAACTCTGCATACAAGCATTTTAAATTTAAATCAAAATCCACTATACAAAATTTTCTATTAAACATTTTTTCATAACTTGGCCAAAAACGTGCTAATTTCAATTCGGAAAACTGTTATATGCTAGTTATTAACACCTAAAAACTCTACATACAAGAATTTTAAATTTAAATCAAAATCCATTATATAAAAATTTCCATTATAAGTTTTTCCATAACTTGGCCAAAAACGTGCTAATTTCAATTCGGAAAACTGTTCTATGCTAGTCTTTTACAGCTAACAACTCTGCATACAAGAATTTTAAATTTAAATCAAAATCCATTATATAAAAATTTCCATTATAAGTTTTTCCATATCTTGGCCAAAAACGTGCTAATTTCGAATCGGAAAACTGTTCTATGCTAGTTATTAACACCTAAAAACTCTGCATACAAGAATTTTAAATTTAAATCAAAATCCATTATATAAAAATTTCCATTATAAGTTTTTCCATAACTTGGCCAAAAACGTGCTAATTTCAATTCGGAAAACTGTTCTATGCTAGTCTTTTACAGCTAACAACTCTGCATACAAGAATTTTAAATTTAAATCAAAATCCATTATATAAAAAATTCCATTATAAGTTTTTCCATATCTTGACCAAAAACGTGCTAATTTCGAATCGGAAAGCTGTTCTATGCTAGTTATTAACAGCTAACAACTCTGCATACAAGCATTTTAAATTTAAATCAAATTCCATTATATAAAATTTTCCATTATACATTTTTTCATAACTTGGCCAAAAACGTGCTAATTTCAAATTGGTAAGCTGATGTATGCTAGTTTTTTACAGTTAACAACTCTGCATACAAGCATTTTAAATTTAAATCAAAATCCACTATATAAAATTGTTCATTATACATTTTTTCATAACTTGGCCAAAAACGTGCTAATTTCAATTCGGAAAACTGATATATGCTAGTTATTTACAGTTAACAACTCTGCATACAAGCATATTAAATTTAAATCAAAATCCGTTATATAAAATTTTCCATTAAACATTTTTTTATAACTTGGCCAAAAACGTGCTAATTTCAATTCGGAAAACTGTTCTATGCTAGTTATTAACACCTAAAAACTCTGCATACAAGACTTTTAAATTTAAATCAAAATCCATTATATAAAAATTTCCATTATAAGTTTTTCCATAACTTGGCCAAAAACGTGCTAATTTCAATTCGGAAAACTGTTCTATGCTAGTCTTTTACAGCTAACAACTCTGCATACAAGAATTTTAAATTTAAATCAAAATCCATTATATAAAAATTTCCATTATAAGTTGTTCCATATCTTGGCCAAAAACGTGCTAATTTCGAATCGGAAAGCTGTTCTATGCTAGTTATTAACAGCTAACAACTCTGCATACAAGCATTTTAAATTTAAATCAAATTCCATTATATAAAATTTTCCATTATACATTTTTCATAACTTGGCCAAAAACGTGCTAATTTCAAATTGGTAAGCTGTTCTATGCTAGTTATTAACAGCTAACAACTCTGCATACAAGCATTTTAAATTTAAATCCAATTCCATTATATAAAATTTTCCATTATACATTTTTTCATAACTTGGCCAAAAACGTACTAATTTCAAATTGGTAAGCTGATGTATGCTAGTTTTTAACAGGTAACAACTCTGCATACAAGCATTTTAAATTTAAATCAAATTCCATTATATAAAATTTTCCATTATACATTTTTTCATAACTTGGCCAAAAACGTGCTAATTTCAAATTGGTAAGCTGATGTATGCTAGTTATTTACAGTTAACAACTCTGCATACAAGCATTTTAAATTTAAATCAAAATCCACTATATAAAATTGTTCATTATACATTTTTTCATAACTTGGCCAAAAACGTGCTAATTTCAATTCGGAAAACTGATATATGCTAGTTATTTACAGTTAACAACTCTGCATACAAGCATATTAAATTTAAATCAAAATCCACTATACAAAATTTTCTATTAAACATTTTTTTATAACTTGGCCAAAAACGTGCTAATTTCAATTCGGAAAACTGTTCTATGCTAGTTATTAACACCTAAAAACTCTGCATACAAGAATTTTAAATTTAAATCAAAATCCATTATATAAAAATTTCCATTATAAGTTTTTCCATAACTTGGCCAAAAACGTGCTAATTTCGAATCGGAAAGCTGTTCTATGCTAGTTATTAACAGCTAACAACTCTGCATACAAGCATTTTAAATTTAAATCAAATTCCATTATATAACATTTTCCATTATACCTTTTTTTTATAACTTGGCCAAAAACATGCTAATTTCAAATTGGTAAGCTGATATATGCTAGTTATTAACAGCTAACAACTCTGCATACAAGAATTTTAAATTTAAATCAAATTCCATTATATACAATTTTCCATTATACATTTTTTCATAACTTGGCCAAAAACGTGCTAATTTCAAATTGGTAAGCTGTTCTATGCTAGTTATTAACAGCTAACAACTCTACATACAAGCATTTTAAATTTATATCAAATTCCATTATATAAAATTATCCAATATACATTTTTTCATAACTTGGCCAAAAACGTGCTAATTTCGAATCGGAATGCTGTTCTATGCTAGTTATTAAAAGATAACAACTGTGCATTCAAGCATTTTAAATTTAAATCAAAATCCATTATATAAAATTTTCCATTATACATTTTTCATAACTTGGCCAAAAATGTGCTAATTTCGAATCGGAAAGCTGTTCTATGCTAGTTATTAACAGCTAACAACTCTGCATACAAGAATTTTAAATTTAAATCAAATTCCATTATATACAATTTTCCATTATACATTTTTTCATAACTTGGCCAAAAACGTGCTAATTTCAAATCGGAAAGCTGTTCTATGCTACTTATAAACAGCTTACAACTCTGCATACAAGAATTTTAAATTTAAATCAAAATCCGTTATATAAAATTTTCCATTATACATTTTCCATAACTTGGCCAAAAATGTGCTAATTTCAACCCGGAAAACTTATATATGCTAGTTATAAACAGCTAATAACTCTGCATACAAGCATTTTAAATTTAAATCAAAATGCGTCATATAAAATTATCCATTATAAATTTTTCATAACTTAACCAAAAACGTTCCAATTTCAAATCGGAAAGCTGGTCTATGCTAGTTATTAACAGCTAACAACTCTGCATACAAGAGTAGTATAAAAACCTAACTTTCGGGTCACTTTGATGTCGGCAAAAAGGGTGATAAAAATGCAATTAATGGGTTACCTGTCAAAGATTAAGTGATTGAGGGTAATAAAAATGCAATTAATTAGGGTTAGATGTCAACATGTCAATAGGGGAAGGGTAATAAAGATGCAATTAATTGGGGTCAGCGTATGTAAAAGGGTATTTGAGATAACAAGTGTATGAAGCCGCTGAAAAGGATATGAATGGGCGTGGGAAACCTGGCTCACACGTGCACTTTCACATAAAAAGGGACGGGGAAAAGGGCGCTAAAGGCGCCGAAAAGGATATGAATGGGAGTGGGAATCCTAGGTCACACGTGCACCTGCACTCAAAAAGGGACGGGGAAAAGGGTACTAAAGGCGCCGAAAAGGATATGAATGGGAGTGGGATCCTGGACCGCACGTGCACTTTCACTTAAAAAGGGACGGGGAAAAGGGCGCTCGGGAACGATCCCGTTCACGTAGCGATCTCGTCCCCGCTCCGAAACGAACCCGTATCGATCTCGTTATCGCACCGAAACGATGCTGAAGTGCACTTGCACTACAATTGGAGAGACTATACCTACCGCTATCTTACCAAGTTGAGACACACTTCAAAAAGGTTAAAAAGGGCAAGAAAGGACCTAAAATGTTTATGCAACATTTTTCTCTTTTGATTTTTATACCCGCTACCCATAGGGTAGAAGGGTATTATAACTTTGTGCCGGCAGGAAATGTATGTAACAGGTAGAAGGAAGCATTTTCGACCCTATAAAGTATATATATTCTTGATCAGGATCAACAGCCGAGTCGATCTAGCCATGTCCGTCTGTCTGTCTGTCTGTCTGTCTGTCTGTCTGTCTGTCTGTCCGTCTGTCCGTATGAAACACTGGATCTCAGAGACTATAAGAGATACGCAGATCAAGTTTGTTTCAAATTTTTGCCACGCCCACTTCCGCCCCCGCAAATCATAAAAAAACGTAATAAGCGTATAATTTCGAATTTCGGTATGCATATTAAGAACTATAGTCTGTGTGATTCCTGAAAATTTGGTTGCGATCAGATAAAAATTGTCGAAGTTATTAAAGAAATAATTTTGTATGGCCACAAACGGCTGCTGGCAGCATGCCTCATTTGGTTGACCAATTAGACCAACTAAATATTCTTATCCGTTCTTGGTTGTGTTCGGAAAAGAATCTTATAAGATATTCGAGAAGCAATTTTAATATATGGTAATAATTATTAGCCGCCTTAATGCAATAATAACGCGTTTTTACATTATTATATTACACTTGCATTTGCATTTGTCCGTTATGTTCAAAATTGTATTAATTGTTTTTTCTGGCGTCCAGACGCTTTTCTGGTTTAAGTATGGGTAGCGGGTATCTCACAGTCGAGCTCACTCGACTGTAGCTTTCTTACTTGTTTGGGGTTTGCAGTGACTCTAGTTGCAACTTAAGAATCAGTTCTAGTTTGTGTCTCGAACGGATCTGTGAAAAATTCAACCATTCAATTTTCGATAAAGTGAAAAATAAAAATTTAGCTAAATAAATAAATAATAAAGCTAATTTGCTAAAAACAAATATCAGTGCAAAAACTCAAAAGTTTAGTGAAAGTTTATCAACATTTCAACCACCACCACCTTCTAAATCAAAATGTATGCCAACAACAACATCAACAACATGATCACCTGCTACACCTGCCGTCTACACTTCTCATCAAAAATGCAATGGGTAGCTCACGTTCGCACGGAAGAGCATGCCACCCGCCCCCTGGATGGGGCAATTAAACAAATTGTTGATGGATACAAGGGACGTATCCTTCAATATATGTATATGAATGAGGGATCAGCTCTTCGATTCCCTGGCGAATTCCCGTATGAAGCAGGTCAAGCACTGCTCCCTCATATTGAAAGAGTGCTGCCTTACCATACATCTTCAAAAATTAATTTCGAGCTGTTTGCAGAATTTATGCTCATGAAGGAAGATGAAGAATATATCGAAATAAAATCGTTCCAGAGTAAGATGACTCTATTAACGATGGGTACAAATTTGCCTGAATTATACAATTCTCACATGGAGAGTATAATTATGAAAATGAGCGAGTTCCAAGAGAAGGACAGTGGATGGACTCTGACAAAGATCCTCAGAGTTGAGATAAACATGTTAAAATGTGTTCCTCTGAAAGGATCTGAATATTTTGAGCTCCCTAAATTCCTCAAAGCCCGCAGAGCGTGTGTAAACGTACACAACAAAGATGAGTTCTGCTTCAAGTGGGCAATTGTGTCTGCTCTCAACCCGAAGGTTAGGGGTGAGCGATGCAGTGTTTATGATGTGGATATAAAATCATCGATTATCCACACAAATAACATTACAATTGACTTCACTGGGCTAACATTCCCTATGAAGAAGGAGAAAATCCACTTATTTGTCGAGCGAAACCCACACATTAGCATAAATGTGTTTGGATATGACAATGAGAAGGATAAAATAATTGGACCCTATTTTTCAAATGGGATGGAGAAGCGTTACCACATAAATTTACTGTTTATCGACGCCCCAACCCCCGAAATCCACGGACATTATGTATGGATTAAAAATATTTCAAGGTAAGCATAAATAACTTAAAAAATAAATAATTAAATATATACTAATTCAAATGAAATATTGTTCTTTATAGACTATTATCTTCCCAAGTGGGAAATAATAGAATCAAACGTTTTCTTCCACAATTTCTCAAAATATGATTCTCACTTATTTGTGAAAGAACTTGGGGAGATTGAGGGAGAAATTAAAATAATTCCTTTGAATAAGGAATTATACATCTCCATCTCCAAATTTATCCCTATAGGAAAAAATAAAATGGAGATGAGATTTTTAGATACTTTTCGATTCATGCCCTCTAGCCTAGACACCCTTGCAGGAAATTTAAATTAAGGGGATTTCAAAGTTCTTCGAAATCAATTTCCAAATATCACCGATTTTTCACTGCTTCGTAGGAAAGGTGTGTTTTCATATGAATACTTGGATTCAGAACACAAACTATCCGAGAGTTCTCTCCCACCAAGGTCAAAATTTTATAGTAAATTAACAGACACAGAATGCTCTGAAGTTGATTATAGTCATGCAGTTCAGGTTTGGAATCATTTTAAATGTCAAACGCTTAGGGACTATTTAGAATTATACTTGAAAACAGATGTTTTGTTGCTGACAGACGTTTTCCAGAATTTTAGGGGCATTTGCTCAAATATCTATGATCTCGACCCTGCCCATTATTATACAACTCCAGGGCTGTCATGGGATGCTATGCTAAAAAGTACAGAGATTTCCCTCGAGTTACTCACTGACATTGATGTGATTACATATATTCAGTCTGGAATTCGAGGGGGTCTAGTGCAATGTAGCCATAGATACACGAAAGCAAATCACAAATACCTCAAAGATTTTGATTCTTTAAAGGAATCGGAATATTTGATGTATGTGGATGCGAACAATTTATATGGATGGGCAATGTCTGAAGCCCTTCCATATAGCGGTTTCAAATGGATGGATCAAACAGAAATAGAATTATTTAATGTTAATTCTATTCCTGAAAATAGTGAGTATGGATATATTCTAGAGGTAGACTTGAAATATCCATACTCACTTCACGATGAACATAACGACCTACCATTTTGCCCATCCAATAGATTGCCCTCTAAAATTTCAAAGACCCCCAAATTAATAGCAGATCTTTGTGATAAGAAGAAATACATTATTCACTATAAAAGCTTGCAACAGTGTTTAGTGAATGGTTTAGTGCTTGAAAAGGTGCACAGTATACTTCAATTTAAGCAAAAACCATGGCTTAAGAAGTATATTGATATTAACACCGAACATAGGACTAGGGCTAAAAGTAATTTCGAGAAAGACTTTTTTAAGCTTTTAAACAATAGCGTGTACGGGAAGACTATGGAAAATAGCTTAAAGCGTAAAGATATTCGATTAATTACAGAGTGGGAATCCCCACCTGTATCATCTCAAGGTGGTCGCCCTAGGTTATGTGCAAGGGAGTTAATTGCTAGAGCCAATTTCCACAGTGCAACTAAATTCAGTGAAAATATGTATGCTATTCAAATGAATAGATTACATAATGTTTGTGATAAACCAACATACTTAGGTTTCGTAGTGTTGGAGCTTTCAAAATGGAAGATGTACGATTTTCACTATTCCTATATGAAACCGAAATTTCGAGATGCACTCAAATTAAATTATATGGATACGGATTCGTTTATATATTCTATAAAATCAGAGGATTTATATAGCGACATTCGTGATGATCTCGAATTAAAATTCGATACATCTGAATATCCAGATGAAATGGCTAGGCAATATAACTTCCCACAGTGCAATAAAAAACGTTTAGGGTACTTCAAAGATGAGCTGCATGGCAGGTCAATGAGAGAGTTTGTAGGCCTTCGCTCAAAAATGTATGCCTACACATCGGAGGGCACAGGTAGTCAGCCTGAAAAATGTGTTAAGAAAAATAAGGGTGTAAAACGAAGTTGTTTAGAAAAAATTACATTCAACAACTATAAAAATTGTTTGATTACAGGACAGCAAGAAAGTGATAGCATGTACTTGTTTAGGTCTAGAGGGCATGAAATAAGTACACTAAAAATTTCAAAAATAACGTTAGACAACAAAGATGATAAAAGAATAATATCCCAAGATGGGATTTCCACATTAGCAATAGGACATTATAGGACAATTGAAGGAGAAATTTATAGTAATATGTCTACTCTAGAAGCAGACTCAAGGATTTGGCGTAGCCAAATGACTGCACTAGAGAATAATGAAACTGAAAGTGTTAATTTTAAAAGAAAATTAGATGAAACCGAAAGTGCGCTCGACAATTTTGAAGTAGATTTAATTTGGCATTATATGGAAATGGATAAAATGAGAAATCCAAGAATAAGGTTTTAAAAATGATAAAACCAAATTGTAAATAAAACAAATAGTGTAAATTGTGATATAATAATTTATTAAAAAATGTTTATTCTAAGATTAACAAATAAATGTAAACTATTCTGTATATAATAATAAACTAAGATGTAAATTGTATAAAATACTTGAAATAAAAATCAAAAGAAAATTTAAAATTGTTGTATTTATTTCATTACAAAATTTCATTACAAAATTTCAGAGTTATTTATCCAGCTGTCATCACTTTTTGGGAAACCTAACCAACGTACAAGAGATCTTTTTCCTTCTCTTTTAAGTACTTTCTCTACTAGGTAGGTATTGGGAAAGTTGTTTTTTTTTTCAGCTCCTCCCTATAGAACCCACCCTTAACAGGATTCCCATTTAAATCTTCCAATAGATATGTTGTTGGATATGTATTTTGAACTTTGTATATTCTAAAAATTTCAACATTCCAATTTGGAGTGTACGATTTCTCAAATACTTCTTTATATTTAGAAATTCGAACATTGTCTCCGACTTTCAGTTTGCTTCCTGCAAACATTTTTATATTATTGTATATCGTCCCCAAGATATGTTTCTCATTCTTAGTGTTCACTTCAATGGGAGCCATTTTAATAGTCCTATGAATTTTGTTGTTGTAAAAGTCAATCAACTTTTTATACATATCAACCCATTTGTAGGTTCCATTATAGGAAAACTCTTTCCACATGAGCTCTTTTAGTGTCCTGTCGCTCAACAATTGAAGCCTTTAGAGTACTAAAAGTTGAATAATGATTTATTTGATGACGATTCATCAAAGACTTAAATTGTGTGTTAAAAAACTCTTTACCATCATCTGTTTGTATATGCTTAGGTACTCCACGACCGGATTTGAATATTTTCTCCATTGCTTCAGTAACATCCTTGGCAGTCTTAGTTTTAAGTGCTTCACCCCACGCAAATTTGGAAAATGTATCAATTACTGTTAGCAGGTAACGACACCCATTATTCGATGACGAGAACTTTCCCATTTCCACCAAATCAGCCTGCCATAACCAATTTATCCCCTTTGTAATAACTCTCCTACGCAGAAAATTTTTACGAGCAGGAGCTTGTAATTCATTAATAATACCCCGCCTACTCATGAGTAGTAGCTATTCAGATTTTACAAATTCATTTGCATACCACCCTTTTCAATAATCTCTGTTAAAACTACCTCAAGTCTTTCTAAGCGAGATTCAATTTCCTCAGCTCTATACTCTAATAATTGTTGTTGATGAGAAATAATTGAATTCTTCATCCGTTTTAAAGATGTATCAACATACTCCTTGTTGACTGTATCTAGATGTTCTTTTTGAATACTATCATTTTTCATATGTTGTAAATTAAAATTCCCGTCTGTATCAATATCGATTGCCTCAAGTCCATCAAAACGTTGTACATTATCTACTTGATAATTTGTTAGCATGGATGATAGAGATGTTCTCAACTTAAGTATAGCTTTGTCAACATATTCTTTGATGACTATGTCTGTATTTTCTTTTGGGAATCCTCCGTTTTTTATACGTCTTCTTTGAATGTTAAAATTTCCGTCCGTATCTAAATAGAGTCCTGTCTCCGTTTTCTCATATCGCTTTAAATTGATAGGGCTTTGCTTTTCATGAATATAACGTCCAAACTTGTCAACGGACATGATGAGTATAATCTCATTTAAAGACTTAACTATAAATATATAGTAAATTAAAATATAATTTTTGCTTCTCTCAGTTCTTCGATTATTGATGTAATTTCGTTTGTGTGATTTGTGTTTCCCGCCGTCTCGGAAGCTATTAAGAGTTGAAGTCGTTCTACTAACTCGTTTGGATCATCCCAGTATACATAATTGGGTTTATTCCTCTCAAGTGTCATGAATCCAGATCCGGTTACGCTTGCAGGCTTGCGCTTGGGTGTAGACTCAGCGATGGGTAATTTTGCCAAGAGTGGTTTAATAATCTGGGAATATTTTAATGCTCTCGTCCCCTTCACTTGGCCATTTGGTAGAAAATTTCTCCGATACACATTAGTTTTTAATAGAATTTCTCTGTATATGATGATGAAATATTAAAGAATATAATCCACTAGAGAGTCGCCACTTTTCTCCATCATCAAATTCAATCGAATTATTTGTTACATTTATTTGATTATTTCCCATCATTAATTGTCCACTTTCATTTTTGTACGGTCCATATGTCTTATCCAAAATGTGATCACGCGCTAGCTGACTAACATTCAAATTTTTCAAACTCTCTTCAAGCGGTGGTGGTTGAAGCGGAGAAGATGTTGATGTGTTGGGGGAGTGTTGAATTGATAATACACTTGATGGGTGAACACTCGTTTGGATTGGTAACACAGGTGATGACTGCAGGGAGTGATGATTAGGTGGAGAAAATGGGGAAGAATCACCTTCAACATCATCATCATCATCTATAGCTGGTTGTGAATAAAATTGATCGTCATCATCATCATCATCATTCTCATCAAGAGTATCCCCATAATCCTCATCACTTTTTAGATTCCAATCAATTGGTTTGTATTCTTCATATTTAGGTTTTGAACTCTTACTAGCTGCAGTGCAAAATGAAAGTTTTCTCTTTTTTATATGTGGTGTTTTAATATCAATATCATTTTGATAGTCTTTTTCTGTATTCTTATCAATTTTTTTATTATTATTCACAAGTTCATTTAATGGATCAGTTATAGGTTTAAATGTTTCCTCCAATCCCATAATATTCTGAGACTTAAATTGTTTTAGCTCAAGAAATTTCTTTTTTAAAGCATTTCGAGTTTTATTCAATTGCGATAAAATATTTTGATTCATTTTGCAATAATTTTAAAGTATTTCTATTCGAAAGATCAGCAGTGGTTATTTCAGTCTTGGGGTTGGGAATAAACTGGAAAATTATTAATTTAAACTGAGTATATATAGCTGATAAACAGAGCTGATCTGATTTAATAGGTCTGATAATCAGACCTGATCGGTTTTAAAAGGTCTGATAAACAGACCTGATCTGTTTTAATAGGTCTGTTTAATAGACCTGATCAGTTTTAATAGGTCTGATAAACAGACCTGATCTGTTTTAATAGATCTGTTTATTAGACCTGATCTGTTTTAATAGGTCTGTTTATTATAAAATATTATAAAAAAGGTTAAAAAAAAAAAGAAACTCCCAAGTCCCTTTCCTAAATAAAAAATGAATTTAATTTGATTTACAATTTTTATTATTATTTTTTTTATTTGATATTATTTTTTATTTATTCTGAAAATTAGAAAGCTGAAAGAGAAATTCCCAAGTCCCTTTCCCAAATAAAAAATGATTTAAATTTGTATTACAATTTTTATTTATTTTATATAATTTTATATATATATATATAAAAAAAGCTGAAGTCCCAAGTTCCAATTTAAAAAAATATTTAAATTTGTCGTTTTTGTATTTATTTATTTTATTTAATTTTATATTATGTTTTATTTATTCTGAAAAAAGAAAGCTGAAAGAGAAATTCCCAAGTTCCAGTTTAAAAAATATTTAAATTTTTCGTTTTTTAATTATTTATTTATTTATTTAATGTTTTTACATAATATATTGGAAATCTAAATTTCCATCAGCTAATTTAACTAAATTATACCCTTTTTCTGAAAAGTACTCCAAGATGAAATCATCCTTTAGATGAAAGCTCCTTTAGGTCCAACTTAATGTTGGTACCAAATTTCCCCGTTACCCTCTTTGCAGATACAATTTCCATCGGCGTGTTGTAGGGGATATCGTTAACATTAAGCTTGCTTTTAACTCTACACGAGTTAAAAGCAAGCATCAGCGGATCCATCTCGATATCCGCGATGAGTGCATCCAAATCGTCTTGGGTTACGCCCAGGGGGAGTTTGGATACACTCTTCTTGCTCTTCATGGTGCTGGCGGACGGGTTCATGCTGCTGGTGCTGGTGATGGTGCTGGCGGTGGTGCTGGTGCTGGAGCTGGGCTGGAGCTGGAGCTGGAGCTGGAGCTGGAGCTGGTGCTGGTGCTGGAGCTGGTGCTGGAGCTGGTGCTGGTGCTGGTGCTGGTGGTGGTGCTGGTGCTGGAGCTGGTGCTGGTGCTGCTGGTGCTGGAGCTGGTGCTGGTGCTGGTGCTGGTGCTGGTGCTGGTGCTGGAGCTGGAGCTGGAGCTGGAGCTGGAGCTGGAGCTGGAGCTGGAGCTGGAGCTGGAGCTGGAGCTGGAGCTGGAGCTGGAGCTGGAGCTGGAGCTGGAGCTGGTGCTGGTGCTGGTGCTGGTGCTGGTGCTGGTGCTGGTGCTGGTGCTGCTGCTGATCGCTGAATGATATTTTTCCTTGACGAGCTGCCGGATTTTATACCCGTCAAGGATCACATTTTTCCTCCCACTCCTAACCGGTACCTGTTGTCAAAGAGTGTCGTATTGATGGGGTTGTACCTCACAGTGAGTGCAAGCAACACCTTACTCTTTTACTCATTTTCCGAGTGCTGAGAGGTACTCGTACACAAAAATAAGTGTAGATTTCAAAGGACATATGATGAAATGGAGTCTAGTAAAAATTTGAGGCATAAATGTCCGCAGTTGAATGTACCAAATTTTTGGTACCGTTTATAATTATATCTTATGTTTTTTCCCAAATATCTAATTACTTCTAATGGTGGTTGTAAATTCCCAAAACTATCAAAGTAAATAGATTCTGATCCTTTCTTATAATACGCTACCCAATGCGTTCCTTCAGATGACGAGTCTGCTAAATTTATAATTCCACACTCAGAGTGATGTGGTAATTTAGGTAACTCATCTTTCATATAAACTCCTCGAAAATGTGGGATATGTTTAAAAGCAAAGTTTAATATATCAAAGTTGGATAATGCTCTATTGGGTAGCTCATTTAGTAGTTTTTTTTGATTACGTTTTTGTTTTTTGTTATTATTTTTTGATAATGATATCCCATACCCTTTCTTGTATGGTTGTAAATACAATCCCTCCCCCAATGCCACCGATTCCATTTTTCTATTATGTCTCTGGTTTTCCTCAAGTTGAGCCTTTGCCATCTTGGCATTATTGATAGACTTGACAATTGCTGCGCTACCTGATGCTAAACTACCTACAGCACTAAGGGCAGTTAAAATAGGTACCAATGGTAAACAAGTAATCTCTTTTTTTTTTTTTTTTTTTTTTTTTTTTTTTTTTTTTTTTTTTTTTTAAAAACCACCAACTTTTGGAACTACTATAACCCGCGGAATTACAATATTTTTCCTACATCCCATCGATTTAGATACTGCATTGCGAGCCACTTTTACTGCATTCATTAAGTCGAGGGGCTTGTTCTTTCGCAATTCGATTGTTGCTTTTTTAATGATTGAAGCAAGAGATTTTTTTACAACTTTATTGTTTTGTTGCTGGGTTCCCATTCCAATTTTTTTCTTTAGCTTCATCATATTTGTTATGACGTTCACCCAAGTCCTTGCTTTTTGAATATGCGATATCGTGTTCTCGACAAGCTTCATCTAAACCATTGATCCCTCGATCACCACGTAGTAATCGTTTCTCTAGTTTTGTACCAGGTCCACAGTAATTGTAGCCAGGTATATGTGCCTCAAAGAGTAGAGTGTTTATCAAATTATTTATGAGACCAGTACCCTGTTTGACATTTGTTTTATGACTGATTATATTATAAAAATGTTTGCCCATTTTATATCATCCTCAATTAACGAATGCTTGTCATTGAATGAAGTACTCATCTCGAAAACATGCGTTTATTAAGACAAAATAAAAGTATTGTAGTAAGAAATATTGAAGGTGATGGACATGGTGAGAGTACACATCCCCGTCACAGCTCATTGTTACCAAACACAATTAGAGCTTTAATTGTTGGTCCATCAAACTGTGGAAAGACAAACGTTCTTATTTCTCTTTTGGAAAGTCCTAATGGATTGAAATTTGAAAATTTATATATATTTTCAAAGAGTTTATACCAACCAAAATATGAGTATTTGGAAAAACTTATCAAGCCTATACGAGGAATGGGCTATTACACATTTTCTACAAATGATGCCGTTTTGTCACCGCAAGAAGCTAAAAACAATTCCATTATGATATTTGATGATGTTGCGTGTGAAAAACAAGATAATATACGGAACTATTTTTGTATGGGACGTCTGATTCATTCTATTTATCACAAACGTATACACATATACCAAAACATTTGATTCGAGATAATGCAAATTTTATTATAATGTTTAAACAGGATGACTTAAACATGCGTCGTATATACCGAGATCATGTAAACAGTGATATGGATTACAATTCATTTATGAATATATCAAGAACATGTTGGGAAGACAAATTTGGTTTTCTTGTAATCTCTAAGGATGATGATATGAAAAGTGGACGATATAGGAAAGGATTCGATCAGTTTATTGTACTCGAATAAATAAGATATAAGTATAATGAAATTAATGAAAAAAAGACAGTTCATCATCCAGCTTCATAATGACTACATCAATGACAATTGCGTTAAATGGGAATACATCTGTACTAAGCGAACATTTTTTTCCTCAAATTGAGCTAAAAAAAATTATGAATGTGCTCTTATCGACTTTTATACATTCAATTCTATGCCGAATGTGGATGAAGGAAATAATCTGTTTCATATTGGAAATAAAGTTGTGGAAATACCTATAGGGTCATATGAATTTGATGATATTATCAAATATATTAGGGATAAAGTCAAGAAATTTGATCTCCATAACAGCTTAAAAATTGAGTGTAACACCAATACTTTACAAGTTCAAGTTACTACCAAAAATGAGACTGTATATTTTAATCATGAACGATCAATTGGACAGCTATTTGGTTTTAATAAACGTGAATTGAGATCAAATGAAAATGAAATTTACATCTCTGATAACCCAGTAAATATTTTTAAAATAAATTCTGTTAGATTAGAATGTAATATAATTGGCGGGTCATATGTGGGGAATAGACCAAATCATGTGCTTAATGAATTTGGAATCAACGTTCCCCCAGGATATAAAATGAACATTACGCCACGAAACAATTTATTTACCTGTCAACACCAGAGAAATAAGCACGCTCTGATCAGAACGGAGATTTAATTAACTTGCGTGGTGAAACTGTATCCATTCGTCTTCACTTACGGCCGTCAGAATGATTATTTACAATAAAAAGACCTCACATACCTCATTTGATAGCATTATCAAACCTAAAGTTGAAGCGAAAGCATCGTCATCATCATCATTATCAGCAACAACAACATCATCACATCGAGAATCTTTACATAAACGTCCTGCTCTCACATTAAAAAATAAATTGATTTTAAAATCACTGGGATTTAATATTAAATAAAGTTTATAACAATTCAATATTCAAATGAATGACATTTTTTACGTTCAAGAAAAACCCATTAATGATGAAAGTATTATCAAAAAGGAATATCACACTTATTTTCCTTATCAAGCGTCATTCAAAGAAAACGATGAACTTAGAATCACTATTCAAAACTCGGACCTGTATGTCCTTCCGTGCGAAAGTTTTCTTCACATTGAAGGAACGCTTAGCAGAATTATTGATGCGAATGCAGGAACAAGTACTACAAATGGTGTCAATGGCATGCTCAAAAATAATTGCATGGCCTATTTTCTGGATGAAATAAGATATGAGTTGAACGGATGTGAAGTGGATAGGACTTTCTCTCAGTCGGTCAACAAGAAGGAGCTCTTTACCGCAATGCTGGGTGGAGTGGAGGAGATAATATCCCTTCTGAAGGACATTTCAGCTTTTCTGTTCCCTTAAAAATGTTGCTGGGATTTGCTGAAGACTATAAGAAAGTAGTGTTAAATTGTAAACATGAACTCATTCTCTTGCTTACAAAAAACACTAATGATATGTATGTTAAAAATGTTGAAGGAAAAGCACATAAAATTGCTATAAATAGTATTAGTTGGAAGATTCCCCACATCGTTCCAAGTGATACAGCGAAAATGAAAATGTTTAATGTTGTGAAAAGTGGAGCTACCCTTCCACTCGCATTCCGGAGTTGGGATTGCTATATAAATCCAACATTGGTACAGGGAACTCATCATATATGGAATGTAAAGTTGTCGGCCAATAGAGAACGACCACGCTTTGCTGTCATTGCATTTACATTAAATGGAGAACTAATTACAAACAATTTGAGAAATGCAAAGGTATATCTAAATTCAGAAGTTTATCCTTATGAGGACTTAAATCTCAGATATTCTGCAAATCGGTTTGCTGTCTTGTATGATATGTATACAAAATTTCAAGAGAGCTACTACAATCGAGAACCACGAGCTCTTTTATCCCCCATGGATTTCATGACAAAGGCACCAATTGTTGTTGTTGATCTCTCATACCAAAATGAGACAGTCAAATCAGGACCAATTGATGTTAAAATTTCTACAGAGCTAAGTCAAGCAAGTGAGATGAATACGAAAGTATATTGCCTTCTCATCCATGATCGACTAGTCAAATACACACGGTTGAATGGATTAGTTCAACGTATCGTTTAACAATTTTCAAAGGATAAGTTCATTCAAATATCAAAATTCGTTGTAAGCAGACGTTCACGGAGCTATCAAAAATGCTGGCAATCGGAAACAAAATCAACACCACAACCCCCATCTCAATTCAACAACTTGTCATGAGGATAAATAATTATATGAAAATGTTTAAGGAACAAATTTTCCCTGAACATGTTCAATATTTGGAGGACTCTTTGGAATATTTCCAGAAAAGGTTGCCTGATACGCCGTTGGTTTCAAATATACATGGACAACATTTTACATCTTGTTGTTGGGCAAATGATTATACCGACAATGGACTTGATACGTGTGCATGTCATTTCTTTACTGTACGCTCACAAAAATCATTAAAAATTATGAAAATGTATGTTAATTTAGAACGTCGCTTTTGATTATTGAAGTAAAAATAAATAAATAAATATTTGGAAGAAAATTTAATTAATTTTTATTTGGGAAAGGGATTTGGGAATTTCTTTTTTTCAGCCTTTTTACATTTCAGATTTTCCTTTATTTGTTTTGAATTTGTGACTTTTGAGTGGCTGGGGTGTGACGCCTCGTCTCTAGAAGTCTACCCTTTTTTCGTTACGCTTGCCCTCAGCCCTTTCATCCCATTTGAGAAAGGTCCTTTTCCACGATCCTTTCTCGAATGGGATGAAAGGAAGGGATTGTTGAGATGTTAGGTATCCTTCAATGAGTCCTAATTACACACATATACCCTTCGTGTGCACTGTCCCTTTCCTTAAGTGAGGCGTCTTACAGGATCGTGGGTGAGCGTTCTTGTGTTTCAATGGCATGTAGGCGCCTTTTTTAAACGAGGCTCACGGGTGTGCGTCCTTCGAGATCAATAGCCTTCTTCACTTGTCCTTTCCAACGAAATCAGGCCTCTTTTTCACTTGTCCTTTCCAACCTTTTTTTAGCGAGGGGTGAGTGTGCTGTCTAGACAAGTAAAGTGAGTATTTTCCCTTCTTCGATCACAGACTGTCCCTTTTCTAAGCGAGGGACATGGGTGAGTGTCCTGTCTAGACGACTAAAGTGGGTTTTTTCTGTTATGATAGCAGCAACCTTCTTCAATCACAGTCTGTCCCTTTTTTATGGGAGGATCGAGGGTGGACGCCCAAGTGTGCTTCAGGATCGAGGCGGCGCGCTAACGAGATCGATACGGGTTCGTTTCGGAGCGGGGACGAGATCGCTACGTGAACGGGATCGTTCCCGAGCGCCCTTTTCCCCGTCCCTTTTTAAGTGAAAGTGCACGTGCGGTCCAGGATCCCACTCCCATTCATATCCTTTTCGGCGCCTTTAGCACCCTTTTCCAGGTCCCTTTTTGAGTGCAGGTGCACGTGTGACCTAGGATTCCCACTCCCATTCATATCCTTTTCGGCGCCTTTAGCACCCTTTTCCCCGTCCCTTTTTATGTGAAAGTGCACGTGTGAGCCAGGTTTCCCACGCCCATTCATATCCTTTTCGGCGGCTTCATACACTTGTTATCTCAAATACCCTTTTACATACGCTGACCCCAATTAATTGCATCTTTATTACCCTTCCCCTATTGACATGTTGACATCTAACCCTAATTAATTGCATTTTTATTACCCTCAATCACTTAATCTTTGACAGGTAACCCATTAATTGCATTTTTATCACCCTTTTTGCCGACATCAAAGTGACCCGAAAGTTAGGTTTTATACTACTTACAAGCATTTTAAATTTAAATCAAAATCCGGTATATACAATTTTCCATTATAAATTTTTTTATAACTTGGCCAAAAATGTGCTAATTTCGAATCAGAAAGCTGTTATATGCTAGTTATTAACAGCTAATAACTCTGAATACACGAATTTTAAATTTAAATCAAAATCCATTATATACAATTTTCCATTATAAATTTTTCATAACTTGGCCAAAAAAGTGCTAATTTCAACTCGAAAACTGTATATATGCTAGTTATAAACAGCTAACAACTCTGCATACAAGCATTTTAAAGTTAAATTAAAATCCATTATATACAATTTTCCATTATACATTTTTCATAACTTTGCCAAAAACGTGCTAATTTCGAATCAGAAAGCTGTTCTATGCTAGTTATTAACAGCTAACAACTCTGAATACAAGAATTTTAAATTTAAATCAAAATCCATTATATACAATTTTCCATTATACATTTTTCATAACTTTGCCAAAAACGTGCTAATTTCGAATCGGTATGCTGTTCTATGCTAGTTATTAACAGCTAACAACTCTGAATACAAGAATTTTAAATTTAAATCAAAATGCGTCATATAAAATGATCCATTATAAATTTTTCCTAACTTTATCCAAAAACGTTCTAATTTCAAATCGGAAAGCTGGTCTATGCTAGTTATAAACAGCTAACAACTCTGCATACAAGAATTTTAAATTTAAATCAAAATCTATTATATAAAATTTTCCATTATAAATTTTTCATAACTTGGCCAAAAAAGTGCTAATTTTAACCCGGAAAACTTATTTATGCTAATTATAAGCAGCTAACAACTCTGAATACAAGAATTTTAAATTTAAATCAAAATCCATTATATACAATTTTCCATTATACATTTTTCATAACTTTGCCAAAAACGTGCTAATTTCGAATCGGAATGCTGTTCTATGCTAGTTATTAACAGCTAACAACTCTGAATACAAGAATTTTAAATTTAAATCAAAATCCATTATATACAATTTTCCATTATAAATTTTTCATAACTTGGCCAAAAAAGTGCTAATTTCAACTCGAAAACTGTATATATGCTAATTATAAGCAGCTAACAACTCTGAATACAAGAATTTTAAATTTAAATCAAAATCCATTATATACAATTTTCCATTATACATTTTTCATAACTTTGCCAAAAACGTGCTAATTTCGAATCGGAATGCTGTTCTATGCTAGTTATTAACAGCTAACAACTCTGAATACAAGAATTTTAAATTTAAATCAAAATCCATTATATAAAATTTTCCATTATAAATTTTTCATAGCTTGGCCAAAAAAGTGCTAATTTTAACCCGGAAAACTTATTTATGCTAATTATAAGCAGCTAACAACTCTGAATACAAGAATTTTAAATTTAAATCAAAATCCATTATATACAATTTTCCATTACACATTTTTCATAACTTTGCCAAAAACGTGCTAATTTCGAATCGGAATGCTGTTCTATGCTAGTTATTAACAGCTAACAACTCTGAATACAAGAATTTTAAATTTAAATCAAAATCCATTATATACAATTTTCCATTATAAATTTTTCATAACTTGGCCAAAAAAGTGCTAATTTCAACTCGAAAACTGTATATATGATAGTTATAAACAGCTAACAACTCTGCATACAAGCATTTTAAATTTAAATCAAAATCCATTATATACAAATAAGCAGACGTTCACGGAGCTATCAAAAATGCTGGCAATCGGAAACAAAATCAACACCACAACCCCCATCTCAATTCAACAACTTGTCATGAGGATAAATAATTTTATGAAAATGTTTAAGGAACAAATTTTCCCTGAACATGTTCAATATTTGGAGGACTCTTTGGAATATTTCCAGAAAAGGTTGCCTGATACGCCGTTGGTTTCAAATATACATGGACAACATTTTACATCTTGTTGTTGGGCAAATGATTATACCGACAATGGACTTGATACGTGTGCATGTCATTTCTTTACTGTACGCTCACAAAAATCATTAAAAATTATGAAAATGTATGTTAATTTAGAACGTCGCTTTTGATTATTGAAGTAAAAATAAATAAATAAATATTTGGAAGAAAATTTAATTAATTTTTATTTGGGAAAGGGATTTGGGAATTTCTTTTTTTCAGCCTTTTTACATTTCAGATTTTCCTTTATTTGTTTTGAATTTGTGACTTTTGAGTGGCTGGGGTGTGACGCCTCGTCTCTAGAAGTCTACCCTTTTTTCGTTACGCTTGCCCTCAGCCCTTTCATCCCATTTGAGAAAGGTCCTTTTCCACGATCCTTTCTCGAATGGGATGAAAGGAAGGGATTGTTGAGATGTTAGGTATCCTTCAATGAGTCCTAATTACACACATATACCCTTCGTGTGCACTGTCCCTTTCCTTAAGTGAGGCGTCTTACAGGATCGTGGGTGAGCGTTCTTGTGTTTCAATGGCATGTAGGCGCCTTTTTTAAACGAGGCTCACGGGTGTGCGTCCTTCGAGATCAATAGCCTTCTTCACTTGTCCTTTCCAACGAAATCAGGCCTCTTTTTCACTTGTCCTTTCCAACCTTTTTTTAGCGAGGGGTGAGTGTGCTGTCTAGACAAGTAAAGTGAGTATTTTCCCTTCTTCGATCACAGACTGTCCCTTTTCTAAGCGAGGGACATGGGTGAGTGTCCTGTCTAGACGACTAAAGTGGGTTTTTTCTGTTATGATAGCAGCAACCTTCTTCAATCACAGTCTGTCCCTTTTTTATGGGAGGATCGAGGGTGGACGCCCAAGTGTGCTTCAGGATCGAGGCGGCGCGCTAACGAGATCGATACGGGTTCGTTTCGGAGCGGGGACGAGATCGCTACGTGAACGGGATCGTTCCCGAGCGCCCTTTTCCCCGTCCCTTTTTAAGTGAAAGTGCACGTGCGGTCCAGGATCCCACTCCCATTCATATCCTTTTCGGCGCCTTTAGCACCCTTTTCCAGGTCCCTTTTTGAGTGCAGGTGCACGTGTGACCTAGGATTCCCACTCCCATTCATATCCTTTTCGGCGCCTTTAGCACCCTTTTCCCCGTCCCTTTTTATGTGAAAGTGCACGTGTGAGCCAGGTTTCCCACGCCCATTCATATCCTTTTCGGCGGCTTCATACACTTGTTATCTCAAATACCCTTTTACATACGCTGACCCCAATTAATTGCATCTTTATTACCCTTCCCCTATTGACATGTTGACATCTAACCCTAATTAATTGCATTTTTATTACCCTCAATCACTTAATCTTTGACAGGTAACCCATTAATTGCATTTTTATCACCCTTTTTGCCGACATCAAAGTGACCCGAAAGTTAGGTTTTATACTACTTACAAGCATTTTAAATTTAAATCAAAATCCGGTATATACAATTTTCCATTATAAATTTTTTTATAACTTGGCCAAAAATGTGCTAATTTCGAATCAGAAAGCTGTTATATGCTAGTTATTAACAGCTAACAACTCTGAATACACGAATTTTAAATTTAAATCAAAATCCATTATATACAATTTTCCATTATAAATTTTTCATAACTTGGCCAAAAAAGTGCTAATTTCAACTCGAAAACTGTATATATGCTAGTTATAAACAGCTAACAACTCTGCATACAAGCATTTTAAAGTTAAATTAAAATCCATTATATACAATTTTCCATTATACATTTTTCATAACTTTGCCAAAAACGTGCTAATTTCGAATCAGAAAGCTGTTCTATGCTAGTTATTAACAGCTAACAACTCTGAATACAAGAATTTTAAATTTAAATCAAAATCCATTATATACAATTTTCCATTATACATTTTTCATAACTTTGCCAAAAACGTGCTAATTTCGAATCGGTATGCTGTTCTATGCTAGTTATTAACAGCTAACAACTCTGAATACAAGAATTTTAAATTTAAATCAAAATGCGTCATATAAAATTATCCATTATAAATTTTTCCTAACTTTATCCAAAAACGTTCTAATTTCAAATCGGAAAGCTGGTCTATGCTAGTTATAAACAGCTAACAACTCTGCATACAAGAATTTTAAATTTAAATCAAAATCTATTATATAAAATTTTCCATTATAAATTTTTCATAACTTGGCCAAAAAAGTGCTAATTTTAACCCGGAAAACTTATTTATGCTAATTATAAGCAGCTAACAACTCTGAATACAAGAATTTTAAATTTAAATCAAAATCCATTATATACAATTTTCCATTATACATTTTTCATAACTTTGCCAAAAACGTGCTAATTTCGAATCGGAATGCTGTTCTATGCTAGTTATTAACAGCTAACAACTCTGAATACAAGAATTTTAAATTTAAATCAAAATCCATTATATACAATTTTCCATTATAAATTTTTCATAACTTGGCCAAAAAAGTGCTAATTTCAACTCGAAAACTGTATATATGCTAATTATAAGCAGCTAACAACTCTGAATACAAGAATTTTAAATTTAAATCAAAATCCATTATATACAATTTTCCATTATACATTTTTCATAACTTTGCCAAAAACGTGCTAATTTCGAATCGGAATGCTGTTCTATGCTAGTTATTAACAGCTAACAACTCTGAATACAAGAATTTTAAATTTAAATCAAAATCCATTATATAAAATTTTCCATTATAAATTTTTCATAGCTTGGCCAAAAAAGTGCTAATTTTAACCCGGAAAACTTATTTATGCTAATTATAAGCAGCTAACAACTCTGAATACAAGAATTTTAAATTTAAATCAAAATCCATTATATACAATTTTCCATTACACATTTTTCATAACTTTGCCAAAAACGTGCTAATTTCGAATCGGAATGCTGTTCTATGCTAGTTATTAACAGCTAACAACTCTGAATACAAGAATTTTAAATTTAAATCAAAATCCATTATATACAATTTTCCATTATAAATTTTTCATAACTTGGCCAAAAAAGTGCTAATTTCAACTCGAAAACTGTATATATGATAGTTATAAACAGCTAACAACTCTGCATACAAGCATTTTAAATTTAAATCAAAATCCATTATATACAATTTTCCATTATACATTTTTCATAACTTGGCCAAAAAAGTGCTAATTTCAACTCGAAAACTGTATATATGCTAGTTATAAACAGCTAACAACTCTGCATACAAGCATTTTAAATTTAAATTAAAATCCATTATATACAATTTTCCATTATACATTTTTCATAACTTTGCCAAAAACGTGCTAATTTCGAATCAGAAAGCTGTTCTATGCTAGTTATTAACAGCTAACAACTCTGAATACCAGAATTTTAAATTTAAATCAAAATCCATTATATACAATTTTCCATTATACATTTTTCATAACTTTGCCAAAAACGTGCTAATTTCGAATCGGTATGCTGTTCTATGCTAGTTATTAACAGCTAACAACTCTGAATACAAGAATTTTAAATTTAAATCAAAATCCATTATATAAAATTTTCCATTATAAATTTTTCATAACTTGTGTAGTGTTCAGAACAGGACGCATTGGCTTTCTAATCCTATAAAAGCCGAAAACCTCTGATCGTTGTTCAAAGTTGTTTATGATTTATGTAGCTAGGTTCGACGGTGCGCATTCTTGCTGTGCTCGGTTCCAGCTCGTCGGATTGGTCGGGGTCCTTTCTCCCCTAGCTATCCTTTTGTCTAACACGTATCAAATAATGCGCGAGATAATCAACATCTATTGGTATCTACTAGAGTGGCAATCCAAAAGAAGCAAAAAGGTAAATAATTCCGCGCCGCCACGCGTAATATAACTATAAAAAAAAAAAGGGAACTCAGCTATGGGATCACAGGTGTTGTGTGTCCCGATTCTCTACCCACCCAACCTTGACAAGGTGATTAAGTTGATCCTTGTCCCAATGCAAAAGAATCCTTTCAAGCCTACTTCATTTTAAGGGAACTCTGCATGAGTACTCGACGGACGGGGATAATGCTATATTTAAGCCAACATGTTTATAATTATAACAAATATATAAATTTAATTTCCATAATTATTCACAAAGAAAACAAAACTTACAATTATATTTACATTTAACAAAAATTAATTTCAAGGTGAGCAAAGATTATAATTAGCTAGTTATTTCATTAAGCTTGGGCGGAACATTTCGTCTCAAATCATTATAGTATATATATAAATCTTAAGTTATATTTTAAGCATGCATGTTGTTTTTATAAGTACTCACAATAATTAAACTCTCACCGATGTATCATTGGGCCCAAGATGACTCCGATGTAGTTGCTGTGTAGTTTAAAGACTTAGTTATAAATACATATATATATATATAAAGAGAGAGAAATATTTTCACAAATTCCCAATATTCATTTGCTCAGTCTTACAATTAGTTTTCTTTAATTAATTTATGTTTAAGTTCATAGTTTAATAAGAAAATTTAGATGCAAAAGAAGATAACTTTAGGTTTATATGAATATTTCGTGAAATCAAAAAAAAAAACAAAGATTGTCCGCAGCAGGTGCAATTTGAATTAACGCTGCTAGGCGAGAATCAAAACAAACTCCACACTGTAGCTGGACTGTTGCAATGAATTGGGTTTTGGTCTTAGTTACGTAGCAGGTGCTCCTTGGGTTACATAACGGGGTCACGACCCCCTGCAGAGGTGTCCAAGCGATCCTAACTCTTCTTCCTTGGTTTCCAGGCCAATAAGAAATAAAAGCGCAGGGTAGGATCTACTGCGTCGGCCTTTATCCAAGTGTCGGTTACGCCTTCTGCCCCTAAGCGAGATGCTCGCGGATTTTGCCTATTTGAGAAGGCTGGCAGATACCTCGCCTAAGCCCTGGGCTGAACCCAACGCCGGATACCTCCGCCTACATAAAAAAAATTAAATTACAACCAGAATTTTCGTTCGATCTAGAATGTACCTCTTGCACTGATTAGTAACACTTATGCACTTTGGAAATCCACTTTGTTTTGAATTTAGCTGATATAATTTTATTGATTGATTATGGCCACGTGTGGGCACAGTAGAAAGTTCACGGCTCGAAATTTATTAAATATACGTGTTTTCGGCTCGATGAGTATAAGTGGAATGATTGCACGTTAAGTTCTTAGCTAATATTTCTTTCAACTTTAGTATACCCATAAGCTTTTCCATAACGGTGAGATCGGGTGATCTTCTGGCATTCCTCCATTACCTCAGAAGCGATAAGTGCATTAGCGAGGGTGGGTTTGAAAGTTACTGGGCTAATTGTACCTAACAGTTGACTTTAATAATTTGTGTCCCAGAAGTTGGACGCTACAACCACAGATAATGGAACTAGACCTGTTCGAAGGGCTATTATCTGAAATTTGTGGTCTACTTTTTCCTGACCTGAATGTCTTTAAGATGATAAACACCCAAATTTTTCTTTTCTAAGTTTACCAACTCATAATAAAACTGACTTCTCTTCTTGTGAACTTTGGCTGGTATAAAAACTGGAGCTAATTTTGAGCTAAATTTCTTACTTTTATTGCTCTGCGTAAAATTCCGGGCAAAGACTTCATCTCCTGCTTTGAGCTGTACGTTTCGACATCGAAGATTATATTGTCTTGCGTTCAGTTCGTGCGATCTAGTTATGTTATTCTTGGCTTCCTGTCTCGCCAATTTAATAGTATCTGGATGTACTAACCTAATATCATCACTAAGTAGATCCAAGTTACGCAGCAGGTCATAATCTTTTCCATTCAGAATCATGTTCTGTCCAAACGCTAGGAAATAGGGAGAATAACCAGTACTTCGATGCAATGCAGCTCGGAGTGCACCACTTATAGCATTTAAGTTAACATCCCAGTTGGAATGATCATTTCCGATATAAGCGCGGATTGCAGCCAAAACAGATCGGTTTAATCTTTCACTAGCATTTGCTTGTGGCGAATATATTGCGGTGCATCTATGAGTTATGCCAAAACTAGTTAAGAAGGCTTCAAAGAAACTGGACTTGAATTGAGATCCGTTATCTGTCAAAACAACTTCCGGAACCCCAAAAGTGTAAAATATAGAGCTCTCTAAGTAGTTGCATATCTTAGGAGAGGTAAATTTCTTGAGGGGGCAGAGAAAGTGAAATTTCGTGGAGTGATCTACGATTATTAGCAAACCAATGTATCCATTCTTTGTGCGCGGATACGGACCTAGTAAATCCATGTATAAACATTGAAAGGGGCGATCGGATGTCATTGGTCGGCCCATTGGAGGTTTTAGGATTCTATTCGGGTTTTTTGTAGATCTACATATTTGACATTCTGAAATGTATTCACGGATTTGACTAACCATTCGAGGCCAAAACAAATAGCGTTTAACCTTTTCGACCGTTTTACCCATTCCACAATGTGCAGAGCTTTGCGAGTCATGTGCTGCATGTAGTACTTCTGGAATCATGGCAGATGGAACCCAAAGTTTCCAGGCTTCGTTTCGTTCGGCACTGAGACTATTAAATTCGGTTCTCTTATACACGTAACCATCTACAACCTTTAAGTCAATAAGCCTTTGCTGGTTTTCATTTATACGTTCAATCAAGCTTTGGTATTCTAAAGATTTAAAATGACTCGACTGTAAATCAATAATTGGACCACTAGCGACAAAAGAATCTAAAGCAGGCTGTGCTTGACGAGACAAAGCATCCGCTACTATGTTTTCTGACGCTCTCCGATGTGTAATCGCAAAGTCGAAAGACTGTAATTTCATTGACCATATTGCCAGTCTTCCGGACAGGTCTTTCTGTCTCATTAGCCACTGTAGGGCGGCATGATCAGTTACAACCAAGAAATTTTGTCCCTCTATGTACGGATGAAATTTCTTTATACCCTTAATCACTGCAAGACATTCCAACTCACTAACTGTATAATTTCTCTGAGCTTTTGATAATTTTTCCGACATGTAGGCGATTGGCAATTCAACACCGTCTCGATCCTGCGCAAGGACGCAGCCAATACCATAGGTGCTAGCATCGCAAAGCAAAATAAATTGTTTCGTAAAGTCGGGAGTGATCAAAACTGGAGCTGAGGTTAGACAGGTTTTTAAAAGGTTAAAGGCTTTTTCAGTATCCTCAGTCCATACTAAGGCCTTCTTAGATTTCAATAATTCCGTCAGGGGAAAGCTTACAGTAGCATAATTTTCGACAAATCGTCGGTACCAACCTGACAAACCTAGAAATCTCCGCAGCTGCTTTATTGATATTGGCACAGGAAACTCATTAATCGCTTTTATTTTCCCTGGATCCGTCATAATTTGACCCTCGCGAATTATAAATCCCAAATATTTTATTTCGCGCATACAAAATTTAGATTTTTCGACATTAATAGTCAGATTCGCTTTTTTAAGGCAAAGGGCAATTTCTTGAAGGGTTACCAAATGCGACTCAAAGTCTGCTGAAAGGACAAGAAGATCATCTAAATACACAAAAACTCGCGTTCGTAAATGGGCAGGGATAACCTGGTCCATTAGTCGGCAAAGAGTTTGGGGAGCATTGCACAGGCCAAAAGGCATTGTTTTGTATTGGTATAGAGGTCGATTTGGCACAGTAAACGCAGTATATTGCCGTGATTTTTCGTCGAGGGGTATTTGCCAGAATGCATGCTTCATATCTAAATCAGTTATGTATTTAGCAGGAGGTAGTCGACTTAAAATCCCATCAATATGAGGTAACGGGTAAGCATCCTTAGTAGTAACCTTATTAACCTCTCGAGAATCTAAACACAGTCTATTCTTTTCCCCTTTTCTCACCAATACGCAATATGACTTCATTGCAAATAGCGCAAAACGGATCAACTTGTTCCAGACTAGCTTCGATATTTTCGTTACTACGTTCAACACCCATTTTTGTAAATTTTATCTATCTTTCTTTTTAACTTTCGTTATTCAATCAAAGGAATTAAATTTTATAATCTCCCAATATCCGTCTTTCCTCATGTAAAGATTCAATAAATCTGCCAAAATATCCCCTTCTTTTTGGTTATGCTATTTCAGTTCGTTAAATGTTTTGTAATTTGGTTGCAAAGCTACTCCAATTACTGGAAAATGTCCAAAGATTCTCTAGAACATCGTATTTCCTAAGCACTCAGAGATAGTTTTTCGCAAGACTTCCTATAAGACCTCTCTACTTAAGTATTGATTTTGCCCAGCCAAGATCAATTAGGGTCGATCAATCCGATCTCCGAATTGCAATCGCTAAATCCACTAACTGAAGTAGCTAGCCGCCGTCAACAATATTTTGATAATCTTTAAGGAATTGGGGCTATGGCTAGCAAAGATGTATGTGTATTAATAGAGCTTAAATGGGACGAAATATATCCTTTCGGCCCCACGTTGGGCGCCAGATTGTGTAGTGTTCAGAACAGGACGCATTGGCTTTCTAATCCTATAAAAGCCGAAAACCTCTGATCGTTGTTCAAAGTTGTTTATGATTTATGTAGCTAGGTTCGACGGTGCGCATTCTTGCTGTGCTCGGTTCCAGCTCGTCGGATTGGTCGGGGTCCTTTCTCCCCTAGCTATCCTTTTGTCTAACACGTATCAAATAATGCGCGAGATAATCAACATCTATTGGTATCTACTAGAGTGGCAATCCAAAAGAAGCAAAAAGGTAAATAATTCCGCGCCGCCACGCGTAATATAACTATAAAAAAAAAAAGGGAACTCAGCTATGGGATCACAGGTGTTGTGTGTCCCGATTCTCTACCCACCCAACCTTGACAAGGTGATTAAGTTGATCCTTGTCCCAATGCAAAAGAATCCTTTCAAGCCTACTTCATTTTAAGGGAACTCTGCATGAGTACTCGACGGACGGGGATAATGCTATATTTAAGCCAACATGTTTATAATTATAACAAATATATAAATTTAATTTCCATAATTATTCACAAAGAAAACAAAACTTACAATTATATTTACATTTAACAAAAATTAATTTCAAGGTGAGCAAAGATTATAATTAGCTAGTTATTTCATTAAGCTTGGGCGGAACATTTCGTCTCAAATCATTATAGTATATATATAAATCTTAAGTTATATTTTAAGCATGCATGTTGTTTTTATAAGTACTCACAATAATTAAACTCATTGGGCCCAAGATGACTCCGATGTAGTTGCTGTGTAGTTTAAAGACTTAGTTATAAATACATATATATATATATAAAGAGAGAGAAATATTTTCACAAATTCCCAATATTCATTTGCTCAGTCTTACAATTAGTTTTCTTTAATTAATTTATGTTTAAGTTCATAGTTTAATAAGAAAATTTAGATGCAAAAGAAGATAACTTTAGGTTTATATGAATATTTCGTGAAATCAAAAAAAAAAACAAAGATTGTCCGCAGCAGGTGCAATTTGAATTAACGCTGCTAGGCGAGAATCAAAACAAACTCCACACTGTAGCTGGACTGTTGCAATGAATTGGGTTTTGGTCTTAGTTACGTAGCAGGTGCTCCTTGGGTTACATAACGGGGTCACGACCCCCTGCAGAGGTGTCCAAGCGATCCTAACTCTTCTTCCTTGGTTTCCAGGCCAATAAGAAATAAAAGCGCAGGGTAGGATCTACTGCGTCGGCCTTTATCCAAGTGTCGGTTACGCCTTCTGCCCCTAAGCGAGATGCTCGCGGATTTTGCCTATTTGAGAAGGCTGGCAGATACCTCGCTTAAGCTCTGGGCTGAACCCAACGCCGGATACCTCCGCCTACATAAAAAAAATTAAATTACAACCAGAATTTTCGTTCGATCTAGAACGTACCTCTTGCACTGATTAGTAACACTTATGCACTTTGGAAATCCACTTTGTTTTGAATTTAGCTGATATAATTTTATTGATTGATTATGGCCACGTGTGGGCACAGTAGAAAGTTCACGGCTCGAAATTTATTAAATATACGTGTTTTCGGCTCGATGAGTATAAGTGGAATGATTGCACGTTAAGTTCTTAGCTAATATTTCTTTCAACTTTAGTATACCCATAAGCTTTTCCATAACGGTGAGATCGGGTGATCTTCTGGCATTCTTCCATTACCTCAGAAGCGATAAGTGCATTAGCGAGGGTGGGTTTGCAAGTTACTGGGCTAATTGTACCTAACAGTTGACTTTAATAATTTGTGTCCCAGAAGTTGGACGCTACACTTGGCCAAAAACGTGCTAAATTTAACCCGGAAAACTTATTTATGCTAATTATAAGCAGCTAACAACTCTGAATACAAGAATTTTACATTTAAATCAAAATCCATTATATAAAATTTTCCATTATAAATTTTTCATAACTTGGCCAAAAACGTGCTAATTTCGAATCGGAATGCTGTTCTATGCTAGTTATTAATAGCTAACAACTGTGCATACAAGCATTTTAAATTTAAATCAAAATCCGGTATATACCATTTTCCATTAAAAATTTTTTTATAACTTGGCCAAAAATGTGCTAATTTCGAATCAGAAAGCTGTTCTATGCTAGTTATTAACAGCTAACAACTCTGAATACAAGAATTTTAAATTTAAATAAAATCCATTATATAAAATTTTCCATTATAAATTTTTCATAACTTGGCCAAAAACGTGCTAATTTCAACCCGGAAAACGTATATATGCTAGTTATAAACAGTTTACAACTCTGCATACAAGCATTTTAAATTTAAATCAAAATGCGTCATATAAAATTATCCATTATAAATTTTTCCTAACTTTATCCAAAAACGTTCTAATTTCAAATCGGAAAGCTGGTCTATGCTAGTTATAAACAGCTAACAACTCTGCATACAAGAATTTTAAATTTAAATCAAAATCTATTATATAAAATTTTCCATTATACATTTTTCATAACTTGGCCAAAAATGTGCTAATTTCGAATCGGAAAGCTGTTCTATGCTAGTTATAAACAGCTTACAACTCTGCATACAAGAATTTTAAATTTAAATCAAAATCCATTATATAAAATTTTCCATTATACATTTTTCATAACTTGGCCAAAAATGGGCTAATTTCGAATGGGAATGCTGTTCTATGCTAGTTATTAACAGCTAACAACTCTGAATACAAGAATTTTAAATTTAAATCAAAATCCATTATATACAATTTTCCATTATACATTTTTCATAACTTTGCCAAAAACGTGCTAATTTCGAATCGGAATGCTGTTCTATGCTAGTTATTAACAGCTAACAACTCTGAATACAAGAATTTTAAATTTAAATCAAAATCCATTATATAAAATTTTCCATTATACATTTTTCATAACTTGGCCAAAAAAGTGCTAATTTTAACCCGGAAAACTTATTTATGCTAATTATAAGCAGCTAACAACTCTGAATACAAGAATTTTAAATTTAAATCAAAATCCATTATATACAATTTTCCATTATACATTTTTCATAACTTTGCCAAAAACGTGCTAATTTCGAATCGGAATGCTGTTCTATGCTAGTTATTAACAGCTAACAACTCTGAATACAAGAATTTTAAATTTAAATCAAAATCCATTATATACAATTTTCCATTATAAATTTTTCATAACTTGGCCAAAAAAGTGCTAATTTCAACTCGGAAAACTGTATATATGCTAGTTATAAACAGCTAACAACTCTGCATACAAGCATTTTAAATTTAAATTAAAATCCATTATATACAATTTTCCATTATAAATTTTTCATAACTTGGCCAAAAACGTGCTAATTTCAACCCGGAAAACTTATATATGCTAGTTATAAACAGCTAACAACTCTGCATACAAGCATTTTAAATTTAAATCAAAATGCGTCATATAAAATTATCCATTATAAATTTTTCCTAACTTTATCCAAAAACGTTCTAATTTCAAATCGGAAAGCTGGTCTATGCTAGTTATAAACAGCTAACAACTCTGCATACAAGAATTTTAAATTTAAATCAAAATCTATTATATAAAATTTTCCATTATACATTTTTCATAACTTGGCCAAAAATGTGCTAATTTCGAATCGGAAAGCTGTTCTATGCTAGTTATAAACAGCTTACAACTCTGCATACAAGAATTTTAAATTTAAATCAAAATCCATTATATAAAATTTTCCATTATACATTTTTCATAACTTGGCCAAAAATGTGCTAATTTCGAATCGGAATGCTGTTCTATGCTAGTTATTAACAGCTAACAACTCTGAATACAAGAATTTTAAATTTAAATCAAAATCCATTATATACAATTTTCCATTATACATTTTTCATAACTTTGCCAAAATCGTGCTAATTTCGAATCGGAATGCTGTTCTATGCTAGTTATTAACAGCTAACAACTCTGAATACAAGAATTTTAAATTTAAATCAAAATCCATTATATACAATTTTCCATTATAAATTTTTCATAACTTGGCCAAAAAAGTGCTAATTTTAACCCGGAAAACTTATTTATGCTAATTATAAGCAGCTAACAACTCTGAATACAAGAATTTTAAATTTAAATCAAAATCCATTATATACAATTTTCCATTATACATTTTTCATAACTTTGCCAAAAACGTGCTAATTTCGAATCGGAATGCTGTTCTATGCTAGTTATTAACAGCTAACAACTCTGCATACAAGCATTTTAAATTTAAATCAAAATCCATTATATAAAATTTTCCATTATAAATTTTTCATAACTTGGTCCAAAAACGTTCTAATTTCAAATCGGAAAGCTGTTCTATGCTAGTTATAAACAGCTAACAACTCTGCATACAAGCATTTTAAATTTAAATCAAAATCTATTACATAAAATTTTCCATTATACATTTTTCATAACTTGGCCAAAAATGTGCTAATTTCGAATCGGAAAGCTGTTCTATGCTAGTTATAAACAGCTAACAACACTGCATACAAGCATTTTAAATTTAAATCAAAATCCATTATATAAAATTTTCCATTATACATTTTTCATAACTTGGCCAAAAACGTGCTAATTTCGAATCGGAATGCTGTTCTATGCTAGTTATTAACAGCTAACAACTCTGAATACAAGAATTTTAAATTTAAATCAAAATCCATTATATACAATTTTCCATTATACATTTTTCATAACTTTGCCAAAATCGTGCTAATTTCGAATCGGAATGCTGTTCTATGCTAGTTATTAACAGCTAACAACTCTGAATACAAGAATTTTAAATTTAAATCAAAATCCATTATATACAATTTTCCATTATAAATTTTTCATAACTTGGCCAAAAAAGTGCTAATTTTAACCCGGAAAACTTATTTATGCTAATTATAAGCAGCTAACAACTCTGAATACAAGAATTTTAAATTTAAATCAAAATCCATTATATACAATTTTCCATTATACATTTTTCATAACTTTGCCAAAAACGTGCTAATTTCGAATCGGAATGCTGTTCTATGCTAGTTATTAACAGCTAACAACTCTGAATACAAGGATTTTAAATTTAAATCAAAATCCATTATATACAATTTTCCATTATAAATTTTTCATAACTTGGCCAAAAAAGTGCTAATTTCAACTCGAAAACTGTATATATGCTAGTTATAAACAGCTAACAACTCTGCATACAAGCATTTTAAATTTAAATTAAAATCCATTATATACAATTTTCCATTATACATTTTTCATAACTTTGCCAACAACGTGCTAATTTCGAATCAGAAAGCTTTTCTATGCTAGTTATTAACAGCTAACAACTCTGCATACAAGAATTTTAAATTTAAATCAAAATCCATTATATACAATTTTCCATTATACATTTTTCATAACTTTGCCAAAAACGTGCTAATTTCGAATCGGTATGCTGTTCTATGCTAGTTATTAACAGCTAACAACTCTGAATACAATAATTTTAAATTTAAATCAAAATCCATTATATAAAATTTTCCATTATAAATTTTTCATAACTTGGCCAAAAACGTGCTAATTTCGAACCGGAAAACTGTATTTATGCTAATTATTAACAGCTAACAACTCTGAATACAAGAATTTTACATTTAAATCAAAATCCAGTATATAAAATTTTCCATTATAAATTTTTCATAACTTGGCCAAAAACGTGCTAATTTCGAATCGGAATGCTGTTCTATGCTAGTTATTAACAGCTAACAACTGTGCATACAAGCATTTTAAATTTAAATCAAAATCCGGTATATACCATTTTCCATTAAAAATTTTTTTATAACTTGGCCAAAAATGTGCTAATTTCGAATCAGAAAGCTGTTCTATGCTAATTATAAGCAGCTAACAACTCTGAATACAAGAATTTTAAATTTAAATCAAAATCCATTATATAAAATTTTCCATTATAAATTTTTCATAACTTGGCCAAAAACGTGCTAATTTCAACCCGGAAAACTTATATATGCTAGTTATAAACAGCTAACAACTCTGCATACAAGCATTTTAAATTTAAATCAAAATGCGTTATATAAAATTTTCCATTATAAATTTTTCATAACTTTATCCAAAAACGTGCTAATTTCAAATCGGAAAGCTGGTCTATGCTAGTTATAAACAGCTAACAACTCTGCATACAAGAATTTTAAATTTAAATCAAAATCCATTATATAAAATTTTCCATTATACATTTTTCATAACTTGGCCAAAAATGTGCTAATTTCGAATCGGAAAGCTGTTCTATGCTAGTTATTAACAGCTTACAACTCTGCATACAAGCATTTTAAATTTAAATCAAAATCTATTACATAAAATTTTCCATTATACATTTTTCATAACTTGGCCAAAAATGTGCTAATTTCGAATCGGAAAGCTGTTCTATGCTAGTTATTAACAGCTAACAACTCTGCATACAAGCATTTTAAATTTAAATCAAAATCCATTATATAAAATTTTCCATTATAAATTTTTCATAACTTGGCCAAAAATGTGCTGATTTCGAATCGGAATGCTGTTCTATGCTAGTTATTAACAGCTAACAACTCTGCATACAAGCATTTTAAATTTAAATCAAAATCCGTTATATAAAATTTTCCATTATACATTTTTCATAACTTGGCCAAAAACGTGCTAATTTCAACTCGGAAACCTTATATATGCTAGTTATAAACAGCTAACAACTCTGCATACAAGCATTTGAAATTTAAATCAAAATGCGTCATATAAAATTATCCATTATACATTTTTCATAACTTGGCCAAAAACGTGCTAATTTCAACTCGAGAACTGTATATATGCTAGTTATAAACAGCTAACAACTCTGCATACAAGCATTTTAAATTTAAATTAAAATCCGGTATATAAAATTTTCCATTATAAATTTTTTTATAACTTGGCCAAAAATGTGCTAATTTCGAATCGGAAAGCTGTTCTATGCTAGTTATTAACAGCTAACAACTCTGCATACAAGCATTTTAAATTTAAATCAAAATCCATTATATACAATTTTCTATTATAAATTGTTCATAACTTGGCCAAAAACGTGCTAATTTCAACTCGGAAAACTGTATATATGCTAGTTATAAACAGCTAACAACTCTGCATACAAGCATTTTAAATTTAAATTAAAATCCATTATATAACATTTTCCATTATACATTTTTCATAACTTGGCCAAAAACGTGCTAAGTTCGAATCGGAAAGCTGTTCTATGCTAGTTATTAACAGCTAACAACTCTGAATACAAGCATTTTAAATTTAAATCAAAATCCATTATATACAATTTTCCATTATAAATTTTTCATAACTTGGCCAAAAAACGTGCTAATTTCAAATCGGAAAGCTGTATATATGCTAGTTATTAACAGCTAACAACTCTGCATACAAGCATTTTAAATTTAAATCAAAATCCATTATATAACATTTTCCATTATACATTTTTCATAACTTGGCCAAAAACGCGCTAAGTTCGAATCGGAAAGCTGATATATGCTAGTTATTAACAGCTAACAACTCTGCATACAAGAATTTTAAATTTAAATCAAAATCCATTATATAAAATTTTCCATTATACATTTTGCATAACTTGGCCAAAAATGTGCTAATTTCGAATAGGAACGCTGTTCTATGCTAGTTATTAACAGCTAACAACTCTACATAAAAGCATTTTAAATTTAAATTAAAATCTGTTATATAAAATTTTCCATTATAAATTATTTCATAACTTGGCCAAAAACGTGCTAATTTCAACGCGGAAACCTTATATATGCTAGTTATAAACAGCTAACACCTCTGCATGCAAGCATTTTAAATTTAAATCAAAATCCATTATATAAATTTTACCATTATAAATTTTTCATAACTTGGCCAAAAACGTGCTAATTTCAACTCGAGAACTGTATATATGCTAGTTATAAACAGCTTACAACTCTGCATACAAGCATTTTAAATTTAAATCAAAATCCGGTATATAAAATTTTCCATTATAAATTTTTTTATAACTTGGCCAAAAATGTGCTAATTTCGAATCAGAAAGCTGTTCTATGCTAGTTATTAACAGCTAACAACTCTGAATACAAGAATTTTAAATTTAAATCAAAATCCATTATATACAATTTTCCATTATAAATTTTTCATAACTTGGCCAAAAACGTGCTAATTTCAAATCGGAAAACTGTATATATGCTAGTTATAAACAGCTAACAACTCTGCATACAAGCATTTTAAATTTAAATTAAAATCCATTATATAACATTTTCCATTATACATTTTTCATAACTTGGCCAAAAATGTGCTAATTTCGAATCGGAATGCTGTTCTGTGCTAGTTTTTAACAGCTAACAACTCTGAATACAAGCATTTTAAATTTAAATTAAAATCCGGTACATAAAATTTTCCATTATACATTTTTTTATAACTTGGCCAAAAATGTGCTAATTTCGAATCGGAAAGCTGATATATGCTAGTTATTAACAGCTAACAACTCTAAATACAAGAATTTTAAATTTAAATCAAAATCCATTATATACAATTTTCCATTATAAATTTTTCATAACTTGGCCAAAAACGTGCTAATTTCAACTCGAAAACTGTATCTATGCTAGTTATTAACAGCTAACAACTCTGCATACAATCATTTTAAATTTAAATTAAAATCCATTATATAAAATTTTCCATTATACATTTTTCATAACTTGGCCAAAAACGTGCTAATTTCGAATCGGAAAGCTGATATATGCTAGTTATTAACAGCTAACAACTCTGCATACAAGCATTTTAAATTTAAATCAAAATCCATTATATAAAATTTTCCATTATACATTTTTCATAACTTGGCCAAAAATGTGCTAATTTCGAATAGGAAAGCTGTTCTATGCTAGTTATTAACAGCTAACAACTCTGCATACAAGCATTTTAAATTTAAATCAAAATCCGTTATATAAAATTTTCCATTATAAATTTTTCATAACTTGGCCAAAAACGTGCTAATTTCAACGCGGAAACCTTATATATGCTAGTTATAAACAGCTAACAACTCTGCATACAAGCATTTTAAATTTAAATCAAAATGCGTCATATAAAATTATCCATTATAAATTTTTCCTAACTTTATCCAAAAACGTTCTAATTTCAAATCGGAAACCTGGTCTATGCTAGTTATAAACAGCTAACAACACTGCATACAAGCATTTTAAATTTAAATCAAAATCTATTACATAAAATTTTCCATTATACATTTTTCATAACTTGGGCAAAAATGTGCTGATTTCGAATCGGAATGCTGTTCTATGCTAGTTATTAACAGCTAACAACAAAAACGTGCTAATTTCAACTCGAAAACTGTATATATGCTAGTTATAAACAGCTAACAACTCTGCATACAAGCATTTTAAATTTAAATCAAAATCCATTATATAAAATTTTCCATTATACATTTTTCATAACTTGGCCAAAAACGTGCTAATTTCGAATCGGAAAGCTGTTCTATGCTAGTTATTAACAGCTAACAACTCTGCATACAAGAATTTTAAATTTAAATCAAAATCCATTATATAAAATTTTCCATTATACATTTTGCATAACTTAGCCAATAATGTGCTAATTTCGAATGGGAAAGCTGTTCTATGCTAGTTATTAACAGCTAACAACTCTACATACAAGCATTTTAAATTTAAATTAAAATCCGTTATATAAAATTTTCCATTATAAATTATTTCATAACTTGGCCAAAAACGTGCTAATTTCAACTCGAAAACTGTATATATGCTAGTTATAAACAGCTAACAACTCTGCATACAAGCATTTTAAATTTAAATCAAAATCCATTATATAAAATTTTCCATTATACATTTTTCATAACTTGGCCAAAAACGTGCTAATTTCGAATCGGAAAGCTGGTCTATGCTAGTTATTAACAGCTAACAACGCTGAATACAAGAATTTTAAATTTAAATCAAAATCCATTATATAAAATTTTCCATTATACATTTTGCATAACTTGGCCAATAATGTGCTAATTTCGAATCGGAAAGCTGTTCTATGCTAGTTATAAACAGCTTACAACTCTGCATACAAGCATTTTAAATTTAAATCAAAATCCATTATATAAAATTTTCCATTATACATTTTTCATAACTTGGCCAAAAATGTGCTAATTTCGAATCGGAATGCTGTTCTATGCTAGTTATTAACAGCTAACAACAAAAACGTGCTAATTTCAACTCGAAAACTGTATATATGCTAGTTATAAACAGCTAACAACTCTGCATACAAGCATTTTAAATTTAAATCAAAATCCATTATATAAAATTTTCCATTATACATTTTTCATAACTTGGCCAAAAACGTGCTAATTTCGAATCGGAAAGCTGTTCTATGCTAGTTATTAACAGCTAACAACTCTGAATACAAGCATTTTAAATTTAAATCAAAATCCATTATATAAAATTTTCCATTATACATTTTGCATAACTTGGCCAAAAACGTGCTAATTTCGAATTGGAAAGCTGTTCTATGCTAGTTATTAACAGCTAACAACTCTGCATACAAGCATTTTAAATTTAAATTAAAATCCGTTATATAAAATTTTCCATTATAAATTATTTCATAACTTGGCCAAAAACGTGCTAATTTCGAACTCGGAAAACTGTATCTATGCTAGTTATAAACAGCTAACCAATCTGCATACAAGCATTTTAAATTTAAATCAAAATCCATTATATAAAATTTTCCATTATACATTTTTCATAACTTGGCCAAAAATGTGCTAATTTCGAATCGGAAAGCTGTTCTATGCTAGTTATTAACAGCTAACAACTCTGCATACAAGAATTTTAAATTTAAATCAAAATCCATTATATAAAATTTTCCATTATACATTTTTCATAACTTGGCCAAAAACGTGCTAATTTCGAATCGGAAAGCTGTTCTATGCTAGTTATTAACAGCTAACAACGCTGAATACAAGAATTTTAAATTTAAATCAAAATCCATTATATAAAATTTTCCATTATACATTTTTCATAACTTGGCCAAAAACGTGCTAAGTTCGAATCGGAAAGCTGGTCTATGCTAGTTATTAACAGCTTACAACTGTGCATACAAGCATTTTAAATTTAAATTAAAATCCGGTATATCAAATTTTCCATTATAAATTTTTTTATAACTTGGCCAAAAATGTGCTAATTTCGAATCGGAAAGCTGTTCTATGCTAGTTATTAACAGCTAACAACTCTGAATACAAGAATTTTAAATTTAAATCAAAATCCATTATATACAATTTTCCATTATAAATTTTTCATAACTTGGCCAAAAACGTGCTAAGTTCGAATCGGAAAGCTGGTCTATGCTAGTTATTAACAGCTTACAACTGTGCATACAAGCATTTTAAATTTAAATTAAAATCCGGTATATCAAATTTTCCATTATAAATTTTTTTATAACTTGGCCAAAAACGTGCTAATTTCGAATCGGAAAGCTGATATATGCTAGTTATAAACAGCTAACAACTCTGAATACAAGAATTTTAAATTTAAACCAAAATCCATTATATACAATTTTCCATTATAAATTTTTCATAACTTGGCCAAAAACGTGCTAATTTCAAATCGGAAAGCTGTATATATGCTAGTTATAAACAGCTAACAACTCTGCATACAAGCATTTTAAATTTAAATCAAAATCCATTATATAACATTTTCCATTATACATTTTTCATAACTTGGCCAAAAACGTGCTAATTTCGAATCGGAAAGCTGTTCTATGCTAGTTATTAACAGCTAACAACTCTGCATACAAGAATTTTAAATTTAAATCAAAATCCTTTAAATAAAATTTTCCATTATATATTTTTCATAACTTGGCCAAAAATGTGCTAATTTCGAATCGGAAAGCTGTTCTATGCTAGTTATTAACAGCTAACAACTCTGCATACAAGAATTTTAAATTTAAATCAAAATCCATTATTTAAAATTTTCCATTATGCATTTTTCATAACTAGGCCAAAAACGTGCTAAGTTCGAATCGGAAAGCTGGTCTATGCTAGTTATTAACAGCTTACAACTGTGCATACAAGCATTTTAAATTTAAATTAAAATCCGGTATATCCAATTTTCCATTATAAATTATTTCATAACTTGGCCAATAACGTGCTAATTTCAACTCGAAAACTGTATATATGCTAGTTATAAACAGCTAACAACTCTGCATACAAGCATTTTAAATTTAAATCAAAATCCATTATATAAAATTTTCCATTATACATTTTTTATAACTTGGCCAAAAACGTGCTAATTTCGAATCGGAAAGCTGATATATGCTAGTTATTAACAGCTAACAACTCTGCATACAAGAATTTTAAATTTAAATCAAAATCCTTTAAATAAAATTTTCCATAATACATTTTTCATAACTTGGCCAAAAATGTGCTAATTTCGAATCGGAAAGCTGTTATATGCTAGTTATTAACAGCTAACAACTCTGCATACAAGAATTTTAAATTTAAATCAAAATCCGTTATATAAAATTTTCCATTATAAATTATTTCATAACTTGGCCAAAAACGTGCTAATTTCAACTCGAAAACTGTATATATGCTAGTTATAAACAGCTAACAACTCTGCATACAAGCATTTTAAATTTAAATCAAAATCCATTATATAAAATTTTCCATTATACATTTTTCATAACTTGGCCAAAAATGTGCTAATTTCGAATCGGAAAGCTGTTCTATGCTAGTTATTAACAGCTAACAACTCTGCATACAAGCATTTTAAATTTAAATCAAAATCCATTATATAAAATTTTCCATTATAAATTTTTCATAACTTGGCCAAAAACGTGCTAATTTCAACTCGAAAACTGTATATATGCTAGTTATAAACAGCTAACAACTCTGCATACAAGCATTTTAAATTTAAATCAAAATCCATTATATAAAATTTTCCATTATACATTTTTCATAACTTGGCCAAAAATGTGCTAATTTCGAATCGGAAAGCTGTTCTATGCTAGTTATTAACAGCTAACAACTCTGCATACAAGCATTTTAAATTTAAATCAAAATCCATTATATAAAATTTTCCATTATACATTTTTCATAACTTGGCCAAAAACGTGCTAATTTCGAATCGGAAAGCTGTTCTATGCTAGTTATTAACAGCTAACAACTCTGCATACAAGCATTTTAAATTTAAATCAAAATCCATTATATAAAATTTTCCATTATAAATTTTTCATAACTTGGCCAAAAACGTGCTAATTTCGAATCGGAAAGCTGTTCTATGCTAGTTATTAACAGCTAACAACTGTGCATACAAGCATTTTAAATTTAAATCAAAATCCATTATATAAAATTTTCCATTATAAATTTTTCATAACTTGGCCAAAAACGTGCTAATTTCAAATCGGAAAGCTGTTCTATGCTAGTTATTAACAGCTAACAACTGTGCATACAAGCATTTTAAATTTAAATCAAAATCCATTATATAAAATTTTCCATTATAAATTTTTTCATAACTTGGCCAAAAACGTGCTAATTTCAAATCGGAAAGCTGTTCTATGCTAGTTATTAACAGCTAACAACTCTGCATACAAGCATTTTAAATTTAAATCAAAATCCATTATATACAATTTTCCATTATAAATTTTTCATAACTTGGCCAAAAACGTGCTAATTTCGAATCGGAAAGCTGTTCTATGCTAGTTATTAACAGCTAACAACTGTGCATACAAGCATTTTAAATTTAAATTAAAATCCGGTATATCAAATTTTCCATTATAAATTTTTTTATAACTTGGCCAAAAACGTGCTAATTTCGAATCGGAAAGCTGTTCTATGCTAGTTATTAACAGCTAACAACTCTGCATACAAGCATTTTAAATTTAAATCAAAATCCATTATATAAAATTTTCCATTATACATTTTTCATAACTTGGCCAAAAACGTGCTAATTTCGAATCGGAAAGCTGTTCTATGCTAGTTATTAACAGCTAACAACTCTGCATACAAGCATTTTAAATTTAAATCAAAATCCATTATATAAAATTTTCCATTATACATTTTTCATAACTTGGCCAAAAACGTGCTAATTTCGAATCGGAAAGCTGTTCTATGCTAGTTATTAACAGCTAACAACTCTGCATACAAGCATTTTAAATTTAAATCAAAATCCATTATATAAAATTTTCCATTATACATTTTTCATAACTTGGCCAAAAACGTGCTAATTTCGAATCGGAAAGCTGTTCTATGCTAGTTATTAACAGCTAACAACTCTGCATACAAGCATTTTAAATTTAAATCAAAATCCATTATATAAAATTTTCCATTATACATTTTTCATAACTTGGCCAAAAACGTGCTAATTTCGAATCGGAAAGCTGTTCTATGCTAGTTATTAACAGCTAACAACTCTGCATACAAGCATTTTAAATTTAAATCAAAATCCATTATATAAAATTTTCCATTATACATTTTTCATAACTTGGCCAAAAACGTGCTAATTTCGAATCGGAAAGCTGTTCTATGCTAGTTATTAACAGCTAACAACTCTGCATACAAGCATTTTAAATTTAAATCAAAATCCATTATATAAAATTTTCCATTATACATTTTTCATAACTTGGCCAAAAACGTGCTAATTTCGAATCGGAAAGCTGTTCTATGCTAGTTATTAACAGCTAACAACTCTGCATACAAGCATTTTAAATTTAAATCAAAATCCATTATATAAAATTTTCCATTATAAATTTTTCATAACTTGGCCAAAAACGTGCTAATTTCAAATCGGAAAGCTGTTCTATGCTAGTTATTAACAGCTAACAACTCTGCATACAAGCATTTTAAATTTAAATCAAAATCCATTATATAAAATTTTCCATTATACATTTTTCATAACTTGGCCAAAAACGTGCTAATTTCGAATCGGAAAGCTGTTCTATGCTAGTTATTAACAGCTAACAACTCTGCATACAAGCATTTTAAATTTAAATCAAAATCCATTATATAAAATTTTCCATTATAAATTTTTCATAACTTGGCCAAAAACGTGCTAATTTCAAATCGGAAAGCTGTTCTATGCTAGTTATTAACAGCTAACAACTCTGCATACAAGCATTTTAAATTTAAATCAAAATCCATTATATAAAATTTTCCATTATACATTTTTCATAACTTGGCCAAAAACGTGCTAATTTCGAATCGGAAAGCTGTTCTATGCTAGTTATTAACAGCTAACAACTCTGCATACAAGCATTTTAAATTTAAATCAAAATCCATTATATAAAATTTTCCATTATACATTTTTCATAACTTGGCCAAAAACGTGCTAATTTCAAATCGGAAAGCTGTTCTATGCTAGTTATTAACAGCTAACAACTCTGCATACAAGCATTTTAAATTTAAATCAAAATCCATTATATAAAATTTTCCATTATAAATTTTTCATAACTTGGCCAAAAACGTGCTAATTTCAAATCGGAAAGCTGTTCTATGCTAGTTATTAACAGCTAACAACTCTGCATACAAGCATTTTAAATTTAAATCAAAATCCATTATATAAAATTTTCCATTATAAATTTTTCATAACTTGGCCAAAAACGTGCTAATTTCGAATCGGAAAGCTGTTCTATGCTAGTTATTAACAGCTAACAACTCTGCATACAAGCATTTTAAATTTAAATCAAAATCCATTATATAAAATTTTCCATTATAAATTTTTCATAACTTGGCCAAAAACGTGCTAATTTCGAATCGGAAAGCTGTTCTATGCTAGTTATTAACAGCTAACAACTGTGCATACAAGCATTTTAAATTTAAATCAAAATCCATTATATAAAATTTTCCATTATAAATTTTTCATAACTTGGCCAAAAACGTGCTAATTTCGAATCGGAAAGCTGTTCTATGCTAGTTATTAACAGCTAACAACTCTGCATACAAGCATTTTAAATTTAAATCAAAATCCATTATATAAAATTTTCCATTATAAATTTTTCATAACTTGGCCAAAAACGTGCTAATTTCGAATCGGAAAGCTGTTCTATGCTAGTTATTAACAGCTAACAACTCTGCATACAAGCATTTTAAATTTAAATCAAAATCCATTATATAAAATTTTCCATTATAAATTTTTCATAACTTGGCCAAAAACGTGCTAATTTCGAATCGGAAAGCTGTTCTATGCTAGTTATTAACAGCTAACAACTCTGCATACAAGCATTTTAAATTTAAATCAAAATCCATTATATAAAATTTTCCATTATACATTTTTCATAACTTGGCCAAAAACGTGCTAATTTCAAATCGGAAAGCTGTTCTATGCTAGTTATTAACAGCTAACAACTCTGCATACAAGCATTTTAAATTTAAATCAAAATCCATTATATAAAATTTTCCATTATACATTTTTCATAACTTGGCCAAAAACGTGCTAATTTCGAATCGGAAAGCTGTTCTATGCTAGTTATTAACAGCTAACAACTCTGCATACAAGCATTTTAAATTTAAATCAAAATCCATTATATAAAATTTTCCATTATAAATTTTTCATAACTTGGCCAAAAACGTGCTAATTTCAAATCGGAAAGCTGTTCTATGCTAGTTATTAACAGCTAACAACTCTGCATACAAGCATTTTAAATTTAAATCAAAATCCATTATATAAAATTTTCCATTATACATTTTTCATAACTTGGCCAAAAACGTGCTAATTTCGAATCGGAAAGCTGTTCTATGCTAGTTATTAACAGCTAACAACTCTGCATACAAGCATTTTAAATTTAAATCAAAATCCATTATATAAAATTTTCCATTATAAATTTTTCATAACTTGGCCAAAAACGTGCTAATTTCAAATCGGAAAGCTGTTCTATGCTAGTTATTAACAGCTAACAACTCTGCATACAAGCATTTTAAATTTAAATCAAAATCCATTATATAAAATTTTCCATTATACATTTTTCATAACTTGGCCAAAAACGTGCTAATTTCGAATCGGAAAGCTGTTCTATGCTAGTTATTAACAGCTAACAACTCTGCATACAAGCATTTTAAATTTAAATCAAAATCCATTATATAAAATTTTCCATTATACATTTTTCATAACTTGGCCAAAAACGTGCTAATTTCGAATCGGAAAGCTGTTCTATGCTAGTTATTAACAGCTAACAACTCTGCATACAAGCATTTTAAATTTAAATCAAAATCCATTATATAAAATTTTCCATTATAAATTTTTCATAACTTGGCCAAAAACGTGCTAATTTCAAATCGGAAAGCTGTTCTATGCTAGTTATTAACAGCTAACAACTCTGCATACAAGCATTTTAAATTTAAATCAAAATCCATTATATAAAATTTTCCATTATACATTTTTCATAACTTGGCCAAAAACGTGCTAATTTCGAATCGGAAAGCTGTTCTATGCTAGTTATTAACAGCTAACAACTCTGCATACAAGCATTTTAAATTTAAATCAAAATCCATTATATAAAATTTTCCATTATACATTTTTCATAACTTGGCCAAAAACGTGCTAATTTCGAATCGGAAAGCTGTTCTATGCTAGTTATTAACAGCTAACAACTGTGCATACAAGCATTTTAAATTTAAATCAAAATCCATTATATACAATTTTCCATTATAAATTTTTCATAACTTGGCCAAAAACGTGCTAATTTCAAATCGGAAAGCTGTTCTATGCTAGTTATTAACAGCTAACAACTCTGCATACAAGCATTTTAAATTTAAATCAAAATCCATTATATAAAATTTTCCATTATAAATTTTTCATAACTTGGCCAAAAACGTGCTAATTTCGAATCGGAAAGCTGTTCTATGCTAGTTATTAAATCAAAATCCATTATATAAAATTTTCCATTATACATTTTTCATAACTTGGCCAAAAACGTGCTAATTTCAAATCGGAAAGCTGTTCTATGCTAGTTATTAACAGCTAACAACTCTGCATACAAGCATTTTAAATTTAAATCAAAATCCATTATATAAAATTTTCCATTATACATTTTTCATAACTTGGCCAAAAACGTGCTAATTTCAAATCGGAAAGCTGTTCTATGCTAGTTATTAACAGCTAACAACTCTGCATACAAGCATTTTAAATTTAAATCAAAATCCATTATATAAAATTTTCCATTATAAATTTTTCATAACTTGGCCAAAAACGTGCTAATTTCAAATCGGAAAGCTGTTCTATGCTAGTTATTAACAGCTAACAACTCTGCATACAAGCATTTTAAATTTAAATCAAAATCCATTATATAAAATTTTCCATTATAAATTTTTCATAACTTGGCCAAAAACGTGCTAATTTCAAATCGGAAAGCTGTTCTATGCTAGTTATTAACAGCTAACAACTCTGCATACAAGCATTTTAAATTTAAATCAAAATCCATTATATACAATTTTCCATTATACATTTTTCATAACTTGGCCAAAAACGTGCTAATTTCAAATCGGAAAGCTGTTCTATGCTAGTTATTAACAGCTAACAACTCTGCATACAAGCATTTTAAATTTAAATCAAAATCCATTATATAAAATTTTCCATTATAAATTTTTCATAACTTGGCCAAAAACGTGCTAATTTCAAATCGGAAAGCTGTTCTATGCTAGTTATTAACAGCTAACAACTCTGCATACAAGCATTTTAAATTTAAATCAAAATCCATTATATAAAATTTTCCATTATACATTTTTCATAACTTGTCCAAAAACGTGCTAATTTCGAATCGGAAAGCTGTTCTATGCTAGTTATTAACAGCTAACAACTCTGCATACAAGCATTTTAAATTTAAATCAAAATCCATTATATAAAATTTTCCATTATACATTTTTCATAACTTGGCCAAAAACGTGCTAATTTCGAATCGGAAAGCTGTTCTATGCTAGTTATTAACAGCTAACAACTCTGCATACAAGCATTTTAAATTTAAATCAAAATCCATTATATAAAATTTTCCATTATAAATTTTTCATAACTTGGCCAAAAACGTGCTAATTTCAAATCGGAAAGCTGTTCTATGCTAGTTATTAACAGCTAACAACTGTGCATACAAGCATTTTAAATTTAAATCAAAATCCATTATATAAAATTTTCCATTATAAATTTTTCATAACTTGGCCAAAAACGTGCTAATTTCGAATCGGAAAGCTGTTCTATGCTAGTTATTAACAGCTAACAACTCTGCATACAAGCATTTTAAATTTAAATCAAAATCCATTATATAAAATTTTCCATTATACATTTTTCATAACTTGGCCAAAAACGTGCTAATTTCAAATCGGAAAGCTGTTCTATGCTAGTTATTAACAGCTAACAACTGTGCATACAAGCATTTTAAATTTAAATCAAAATCCATTATATAAAATTTTCCATTATAAATTTTTCATAACTTGGCCAAAAACGTGCTAATTTCGAATCGGAAAGCTGTTCTATGCTAGTTATTAACAGCTAACAACTCTGCATACAAGCATTTTAAATTTAAATCAAAATCCATTATATAAAATTTTCCATTATAAATTTTTCATAACTTGGCCAAAAACGTGCTAATTTCAAATCGGAAAGCTGTTCTATGCTAGTTATTAACAGCTAACAACTGTGCATACAAGCATTTTAAATTTAAATCAAAATCCATTATATAAAATTTTCCATTATAAATTTTTCATAACTTGGCCAAAAACGTGCTAATTTCGAATCGGAAAGCTGTTCTATGCTAGTTATTAACAGCTAACAACTCTGCATACAAGCATTTTAAATTTAAATCAAAATCCATTATATAAAATTTTCCATTATACATTTTTCATAACTTGGCCAAAAACGTGCTAATTTCGAATCGGAAAGCTGTTCTATGCTAGTTATTAACAGCTAACAACTCTGCATACAAGCATTTTAAATTTAAATCAAAATCCATTATATAAAATTTTCCATTATAAATTTTTCATAACTTGGCCAAAAACGTGCTAATTTCAAATCGGAAAGCTGTTCTATGCTAGTTATTAACAGCTAACAACTCTGCATACAAGCATTTTAAATTTAAATCAAAATCCATTATATAAAATTTTCCATTATACATTTTTCATAACTTGGCCAAAAACGTGCTAATTTCAAATCGGAAAGCTGTTCTATGCTAGTTATTAACAGCTAACAACTCTGCATACAAGCATTTTAAATTTAAATCAAAATCCATTATATAAAATTTTCCATTATAAATTTTTCATAACTTGGCCAAAAACGTGCTAATTTCGAATCGGAAAGCTGTTCTATGCTAGTTATTAACAGCTAACAACTCTGCATACAAGCATTTTAAATTTAAATCAAAATCCATTATATAAAATTTTCCATTATACATTTTTCATAACTTGGCCAAAAACGTGCTAATTTCGAATCGGAAAGCTGTTCTATGCTAGTTATTAACAGCTAACAACTCTGCATACAAGCATTTTAAATTTAAATCAAAATCCATTATATAAAATTTTCCATTATAAATTTTTCATAACTTGGCCAAAAACGTGCTAATTTCAAATCGGAAAGCTGTTCTATGCTAGTTATTAACAGCTAACAACTCTGCATACAAGCATTTTAAATTTAAATCAAAATCCATTATATAAAATTTTCCATTATAAATTTTTCATAACTTGGCCAAAAACGTGCTAATTTCGAATCGGAAAGCTGTTCTATGCTAGTTATTAACAGCTAACAACTCTGCATACAAGCATTTTAAATTTAAATCAAAATCCATTATATAAAATTTTCCATTATACATTTTTCATAACTTGGCCAAAAACGTGCTAATTTCGAATCGGAAAGCTGTTCTATGCTAGTTATTAACAGCTAACAACTGTGCATACAAGCATTTTAAATTTAAATCAAAATCCATTATATAAAATTTTCCATTATAAATTTTTCATAACTTGGCCAAAAACGTGCTAATTTCGAATCGGAAAGCTGTTCTATGCTAGTTATTAACAGCTAACAACTCTGCATACAAGCATTTTAAATTTAAATCAAAATCCATTATATACAATTTTCCATTATAAATTTTTCATAACTTGGCCAAAAACGTGCTAATTTCGAATCGGAAAGCTGTTCTATGCTAGTTATTAACAGCTAACAACTGTGCATACAAGCATTTTAAATTTAAATCAAAATCCATTATATAAAATTTTCCATTATAAATTTTTCATAACTTGGCCAAAAACGTGCTAATTTCGAATCGGAAAGCTGTTCTATGCTAGTTATTAACAGCTAACAACTCTGCATACAAGCATTTTAAATTTAAATCAAAATCCATTATATAAAATTTTCCATTATACATTTTTCATAACTTGGCCAAAAACGTGCTAATTTCGAATCGGAAAGCTGTTCTATGCTAGTTATTAACAGCTAACAACTCTGCATACAAGCATTTTAAATTTAAATCAAAATCCATTATATAAAATTTTCCATTATAAATTTTTCATAACTTGGCCAAAAACGTGCTAATTTCAAATCGGAAAGCTGTTCTATGCTAGTTATTAACAGCTAACAACTCTGCATACAAGCATTTTAAATTTAAATCAAATTCCATTATATAAAATTTTCCATTATAAATTTTTCATAACTTGGCCAAAAACGTGCTAATTTCAAATCGGAAAGCTGTTCTATGCTAGTTATTAACAGCTAACAACTCTGCATACAAGCATTTTAAATTTAAATCAAAATCCATTATATACAATTTTCCATTATACATTTTTCATAACTTGGCCAAAAACGTGCTAATTTCGAATCGGAAATCTGTTCTATGCTAGTTATTAACAGCTAACAACTCTGCATACAAGCATTTTAAATTTAAATCAAAATCCATTATATAAAATTTTCCATTATAAATTTTTCATAACTTGGCCAAAAACGTGCTAATTTCAAATCGGAAAGCTGTTCTATGCTAGTTATTAACAGCTAACAACTGTGCATACAAGCATTTTAAATTTAAATCAAATTCCATTATATAACATTTTCCATTATACATTTTTCATAACTTGTCCAAAAACGTGCTAATTTCAAATCGGAAAGCTGTTCTATGCTAGTTATTAACAGCTAACAACTCTACATACAAGCATTTTAAATTTAAATCAAAATCCATTATATAAAATTTTCCATTATACATTTTTCATAACTTGGCCAAAAACGTGCTAATTTCGAATCGGAAAGCTGTTCTATGCTAGTTATTAACAGCTAACAACTCTGCATACAAGCATTTTAAATTTAAATCAAAATCCATTATATAAAATTTTCCATTATAAATTTTTCATAACTTGGCCAAAAACGTGCTAATTTCAAATCGGAAAGCTGTTCTATGCTAGTTATTAACAGCTAACAACTCTGCATACAAGCATTTTAAATTTAAATCAAAATCCATTATATAAAATTTTCCATTATACATTTTTCATAACTTGGCCAAAAACGTGCTAATTTCAAATCGGAAAGCTGTTCTATGCTAGTTATTAACAGCTAACAACTCTGCATACAAGCATTTTAAATTTAAATCAAAATCCATTATATAAAATTTTCCATTATACATTTTTCATAACTTGGCCAAAAACGTGCTAATTTCGAATCGGAAAGCTGTTCTATGCTAGTTATTAACAGCTAACAACTGTGCATACAAGCATTTTAAATTTAAATCAAAATCCATTATATAAAATTTTCCATTATAAATTTTTCATAACTTGGCCAAAAACGTGCTAATTTCGAATCGGAAAGCTGTTCTATGCTAGTTATTAACAGCTAACAACTCTGCATACAAGCATTTTAAATTTAAATCAAAATCCATTATATACAATTTTCCATTATAAATTTTTCATAACTTGGCCAAAAACGTGCTAATTTCAAATCGGAAAGCTGTTCTATGCTAGTTATTAACAGCTAACAACTGTGCATACAAGCATTTTAAATTTAAATCAAAATCCATTATATAAAATTTTCCATTATAAATTTTTCATAACTTGGCCAAAAACGTGCTAATTTCGAATCGGAAAGCTGTTCTATGCTAGTTATTAACAGCTAACAACTCTGCATACAAGCATTTTAAATTTAAATCAAAATCCATTATATAAAATTTTCCATTATACATTTTTCATAACTTGGCCAAAAACGTGCTAATTTCGAATCGGAAAGCTGTTCTATGCTAGTTATTAACAGCTAACAACTCTGCATACAAGCATTTTAAATTTAAATCAAAATCCATTATATAAAATTTTCCATTATACATTTTTCATAACTTGGCCAAAAACGTGCTAATTTCAAATCGGAAAGCTGTTCTATGCTAGTTATTAACAGCTAACAACTGTGCATACAAGCATTTTAAATTTAAATCAAAATCCATTATATAAAATTTTCCATTATAAATTTTTCATAACTTGGCCAAAAACGTGCTAATTTCGAATCGGAAAGCTGTTCTATGCTAGTTATTAACAGCTAACAACTCTGCATACAAGCATTTTAAATTTAAATCAAAATCCATTATATAAAATTTTCCATTATACATTTTTCATAACTTGGCCAAAAACGTGCTAATTTCAAATCGGAAAGCTGTTCTATGCTAGTTATTAACAGCTAACAACTGTGCATACAAGCATTTTAAATTTAAATCAAAATCCATTATATAAAATTTTCCATTATAAATTTTTCATAACTTGGCCAAAAACGTGCTAATTTCGAATCGGAAAGCTGTTCTATGCTAGTTATTAACAGCTAACAACTCTGCATACAAGCATTTTAAATTTAAATCAAAATCCATTATATAAAATTTTCCATTATACATTTTTCATAACTTGGCCAAAAACGTGCTAATTTCAAATCGGAAAGCTGTTCTATGCTAGTTATTAACAGCTAACAACTCTGCATACAAGCATTTTAAATTTAAATCAAAATCCATTATATAAAATTTTCCATTATAAATTTTTCATAACTTGGCCAAAAACGTGCTAATTTCAAATCGGAAAGCTGTTCTATGCTAGTTATTAACAGCTAACAACTCTGCATACAAGCATTTTAAATTTAAATCAAAATCCATTATATAAAATTTTCCATTATACATTTTTCATAACTTGGCCAAAAACGTGCTAATTTCAAATCGGAAAGCTGTTCTATGCTAGTTATTAACAGCTAACAACTCTGCATACAAGCATTTTAAATTTAAATCTAAATTGTTTTATAAAATTTTCCATTATAAATTTTTCATAACTTGGCCAAAAACGTGCTAATTTCGAATCGGAAAGCTGTTCTATGCTAGTTATTAACAGCTAACAACTCTGCATACAAGCATTTTAAATTTAAATCAAAATCCATTATATACAATTTTCCATTATAAATTTTTCATAACTTGGCCAAAAACGTGCTAATTTCAAATCGGAAAGCTGTTCTATGCTAGTTATTAACAGCTAACAACTCTGCATACAAGCATTTTAAATTTAAATCAAAATCCATTATATACAATTTTCCATTATAAATTTTTCATAACTTGGCCAAAAACGTGCTAATTTCAAATCGGAAAGCTGTTCTATGCTAGTTATTAACAGCTAACAACTGTGCATACAAGCATTTTAAATTTAAATCAAAATCCATTATATAAAATTTTCCATTATACATTTTTCATAACTTGGCCAAAAACGTGCTAATTTCAAATCGGAAAGCTGTTCTATGCTAGTTATTAACAGCTAACAACTCTGCATACAAGCATTTTAAATTTAAATCAAAATCTATTATATAAAATTTTCCATTATAAATTTTTCATAACTTGGCCAAAAACGTGCTAATTTCAAATCGGAAAGCTGTTCTATGCTAGTTATTAACAGCTAACAACTCTGCATACAAGCATTTTAAATTTAAATCTAAATTGTTTTATAAAATTTTCCATTATACATTTTTCATAACTTGGCCAAAAACGTGCTAATTTCGAATCGGAAAGCTGTTCTATGCTAGTTATTAACAGCTAACAACTCTGCATACAAGCATTTTAAATTTAAATCAAAATCTATTATATAAAATTTTCCATTATACATTTTTCATAACTTGGCCAAAAACGTGCTAATTTCGAATCGGAAAGCTGTTCTATGCTAGTTATTAACAGCTAACAACTCTGCATACAAGCATTTTAAATTTAAATCAAAATCCATTATATAAAATTTTCCATTATAAATTTTTCATAACTTGGCCAAAAACGTGCTAATTTCGAATCGGAAAGCTGTTCTATGCTAGTTATTAACAGCTAACAACTCTGCATACAAGCATTTTAAATTTAAATCAAAATCTATTATATACAATTTTCCATTATACATTTTTCATAACTTGGCCAAAAACGTGCTAATTTCAAATCGGAAAGCTGTTCTATGCTAGTTATTAACAGCTAACAACTGTGCATACAAGCATTTTAAATTTAAATCAAAATCCATTATATAAAATTTTCCATTATACATTTTTCATAACTTGGCCAAAAACGTGCTAATTTCGAATCGGAAATCTGTTCTATGCTAGTTATTAACAGCTAACAACTCTGCATACAAGCATTTTAAATTTAAATCAAAATCTATTATATAAAATTTTCCATTATACATTTTTCATAACTTGGCCAAAAACGTGCTAATTTCGAATCGGAAAGCTGTTCTATGCTAGTTATTAACAGCTAACAACTCTGCATACAAGCATTTTAAATTTAAATCAAAATCCATTATATACAATTTTCCATTATACATTTTTCATAACTTGGCCAAAAACGTGCTAATTTCAAATCGGAAAGCTGTTCTATGCTAGTTATTAACAGCTAACAACTGTGCATACAAGCATTTTAAATTTAAATCAAAATCTATTATATAAAATTTTCCATTATACATTTTTCATAACTTGGCCAAAAACGTGCTAATTTCGAATCGGAAAGCTGTTCTATGCTAGTTATTAACAGCTAACAACTCTGCATACAAGCATTTTAAATTTAAATCTAAATTGTTTTATAAAATTTTCCATTATAAATTTTGCATAACTTGCCCAAAAACGTGCTAATTTCGAATCGGAAAGCTGTTCTATGCTAGTTATTAACAGCTAACAACTCTGCATACAAGCATTTTAAATTTAAATCAAAATCCATTATATAAAATTTTCCATTATACATTTTTCATAACTTGGCCAAAAACGTGCTAATTTCGAATCGGAAATCTGTTCTATGCTAGTTATTAACAGCTAACAACTCTGCATACAAGCATTTTAAATTTAAATCAAAATCCATTATATACAATTTTCCATTATAAATTTTTCATAACTTGGCCAAAAACGTGCTAATTTCAAATCGGAAAGCTGTTCTATGCTAGTTATTAACAGCTAACAACTCTGCATACAAGCATTTTAAATTTAAATCAAAATATATTATATACAATTTTCCATTATACATTTTTCATAACTTGGCCAAAAACGTGCTAATTTCGAATCGGAAAGCTGTTCTATGCTAGTTATTAACAGCTAACAACTCTGCATACAAGCATTTTAAATTTAAATCAAAATCCATTATATACAATTTTCCATTATACATTTTTCATAACTTGGCCAAAAACGTGCTAATTTCAAATCGGAAAGCTGTTCTATGCTAGTTATTAACAGCTAACAACTCTGCATACAAGCATTTTAAATTTAGATCTAAATTGTTTTATAAAATTTTCCATTATACATTTTTCATAACTTGGCCAAAAACGTGCTAATTTCAAATTTGAAAGCTGTTCTATGCTAGTTATTAACAGCTAACAACTCTGCATACAAGCATTTTAAATTTAAATCTAAATTTGTTTTATAAAATTTTCCATTATACATTTTTCATAACTTGGCCAAAAACGTGCTAATTTCAAATCGGAAAGCTGTTCTATGCTAGTTATTAACAGCTAACAACTCTGCATACAAGCATTTTAAATTTAAATCAAAATCCATTATATACAATTTTCCATTATACATTTTTCATAACTTGGCCAAAAACGTGCTAATTTCAAATCGGAAAGCTGTTCTATGCTAGTTATTAACAGCTAACAACTGTGCATACAAGCATTTTAAATTTAAATCAAAATCCGTTATATAAAATTTTCCATTATACATTTTTCATAACTTGGCCAAAAACGTGCTAATTTCGAATCGGAAAGCTGTTCTATGCTAGTTATTAACAGCTAACAACTCTGCATACAAGCATTTTAAATTTAAATCAAAATCTATTATATACAATTTTCCATTATACATTTTTCATAACTTGGCCAAAAATGTGCTAATTTCGAATCGGAAAGCTGTTCTATGCTAGTTATTAACAGCTAACAACTCTGCATACAAGCATTTTAAATTTAAATCAAAATCCATTATATACAATTTTCCATTATAAATTTTTCATAACTTGGCCAAAAACGTGCTAATTTCGAATCGGAAAGCTGTTCTATGCTAGTTATTAACAGCTAACAACTCTGCATACAAGCATTTTAAATTTAAATCAAAATCCATTATATACAATTTTCCATTATACATTTTTCATAACTTGGCCAAAAACGTGCTAATTTCAAATTGGAAAGCTGTTCTATGCTAGTTATTAACAGCTAACAACTCTGCATACAAGAATTTTAAATTTAAATCAAAATTTATTATATAAAATTTTCCATTATACATTTTTCATAACTTGGCCAAAAACGTGCTAATTTCGAATCGGAAAGCTGTTCTATGCTAGTTATTAACAGCTAACAACTCTGCATACAAGCATTTTAAATTTAAATCAAAATCCGTTATATAAAATTTTCCATTATACATTTTTCATAACTTGGCCAAAAACGTGCTAATTTCAAATCGGAAAGCTGTTCTATGCTAGTTATTAACAGCTAACAACTCTGCATACAAACATTTTAAATTTAAATCAAAATCCATTATATAAAATTTTCCATTATACATTTTTCATAACTTGGCCAAAAACGTGCTAATTTCAAATTGGAAAGCTGTTCTATGCTAGTTATTAACAGCTAACAACTCTGCATACAAGCATTTTAAATTTAAATCAAAATCCATTATATAAAATTTTCCATTATACATTTTTCATAACTTGGCCAAAAACGTGCTAATTTCGAATCGGAAAGCTGTTCTATGCTAGTTATTAACAGCTAACAACTCTGCATACAAGCATTTTAAATTTAAATCAAAATCCATTATATACAATTTTCCATTATACATTTTTCATAACTTGGCCAAAAACGTGCTAATTTCGAATCGGAAAGCTGTTCTATGCTAGTTATTAACAGCTAACAACTCTGCATACAAGCATTTTAAATTTAAATCAAAATCCATTATATACAATTTTCCATTATACATTTTTCATAACTTGGCCAAAAACGTGCTAATTTCGAATCGGAAAGCTGTTCTATGCTAGTTATTAACAGCTAACAACTCTGCATACAAGCATTTTAAATTTAAATCAAAATCTATTATATAAAATTTTCCATTATACATTTTTCATAACTTGGCCAAAAACGTGCTAATTTCAAATTGGAAAGCTGTTCTATGCTAGTTATTAACAGCTAACAACTGTGCATACAAGCATTTTAAATTTAAATCTAAATTTGTTTTATAAAATTTTCCATTATAAATTTTTCATAACTTGGCCAAAAACGTGCTAATTTCGAATCGGAAAGCTGTTCTATGCTAGTTATTAACAGCTAACAACTCTGCATACAAGCATTTTAAATTTAAATCAAAATATATTATATACAATTTTCCATTATACATTTTTCATAACTTGGCCAAAAACGTGCTAATTTCAAATTTGAAAGCTGTTCTATGCTAGTTATTAACAGCTAACAACTCTGCATACAAGCATTTTAAATTTAAATCAAAATCCATTATATACAATTTTCCATTATACATTTTTCATAACTTGGCCAAAAACGTGCTAATTTCAAATCGGAAAGCTGTTCTATGCTAGTTATTAACAGCTAACAACTCTGCATACAAGCATTTTAAATTTAAATCAAAATATATTATATACAATTTTCCATTATACATTTTTCATAACTTGGCCAAAAACGTGCTAATTTCGAATCGGAATGATGTTCAATGCTAGTTATTAACAGCTAACAACTCTGCATACAAGCATTTTAAATTTAAATCTAAATTTGTTTTATAAAATTTTCCATTATACATTTTTCATAACTTGGCCAAAAACGTGCTAATTTCGAATCGGAAATCTGTTCAATGTTAGTTATTAACAGCTAACAACTCTGCATACAAGCATTTTAAATTTAAATCAAAATCTATTATATACAATTTTCCATTATACATTTTTCATAACTTGGCCAAAAACGTGCTAATTTCGAATCGGAAAGATGTTCAATGCTAGTTATTAACAGCTAACAACTCTGCATACAAGCATTTTAAATTTAAATCAAAATCCATTATATACAATTTTCCATTATACATTTTTCATAACTTGGCCAAAAACGTGCTAATTTCAAATTTGAAAGCTGTTCTATGCTAGTTATTAACAGCTAACAACTGTGCATACAAGCATTTTAAATTTAAATCAAAATCCATTATATAAAATTTTCCATTATACATTTTTCATAACTTGGCCAAAAACGTGCTAATTTCGAATCGGAAAGCTGTTCTATGCTAGTTATTAACAGCTAACAACTCTGCATACAAGCATTTTAAATTTAAATCAAAATTTATTATATAAAATTTTCCATTATACATTTTTCATAACTTGGCCAAAAACGTGCTAATTTCAAATCGGAAAGCTGTTCTATGCTAGTTATTAACAGCTAACAACTCTGCATACAAGCATTTTAAATTTAAATCAAAATCCATTATATACAATTTTCCATTATACATTTTTCATAACTTGGCCAAAAACGTGCTAATTTCGAATCGGAAAGCTGTTCTATGCTAGTTATTAACAGCTAACAACTCTGCATACAAGCATTTTAAATTTAAATCAAAATCCATTATATACAATTTTCCATTATACATTTTTCATAACTTGGCCAAAAACGTGCTAATTTCGAATCGGAAAGCTGTTCTATGCTAGTTATTAACAGCTAACAGCTCTGCATACAAGCATTTTAAATTTAAATCAAAATCCATTATATACAATTTTCCATTATAAATTTTGCATAACTTGGCCAAAAACGTGCTAATTTCGAATTGGAAAGCTGTTCTATGCTAGTTATTAACAGCTAACAACTCTGCATACAAGCATTTTAAATTTAAATCAAAATCTATTATATAAAATTTTCCATTATACATTTTTCATAACTTGGCCAAAAACGTGCTAATTTCGAATCGGAAAGCTGTTCAATGCTAGTTATTAACAGCTAACAACTCTGCATACAAGCATTTTAAATTTAAATCAAAATCCATTATATACAATTTTCCATTATACATTTTTCATAACTTGGCCAAAAACGTGCTAATTTCGAATCGGAAAGCTGTTCTATGCTAGTTATTAACAGCTAACAACTCTGCATACAAGCATTTTAAATTTAAATCAAAATATATTATATACAATTTTCCATTATACATTTTTCATAACTTGGCCAAAAACGTGCTAATTTCAAATTTGAAAGCTGTTCTATGCTAGTTATTAACAGCTAACAACTGTGCATACAAGCATTTTAAATTTAAATCTAAATTTGTTTTATAAAATTTTCCATTATACATTTTTCATAACTTGGCCAAAAACGTGCTAATTTCGAATCGGAAAGCTGTTCTATGCTAGTTATTAACAGCTAACAACTCTGCATACAAGCATTTTAAATTTAAATCAAAATCCATTATATAAAATTTTCCATTATACATTTTTCATAACTTGGCCAAAAACGTGCTAATTTCAAATCGGAAAGCTGTTCTATGCTAGTTATTAACAGCTAACAACTCTGCATACAAGCATTTTAAATTTAAATCAAAATCCATTATATAAAATTTTCCATTATACATTTTTCATAACTTGGCCAAAAACGTGCTAATTTCAAATCGGAAAGCTGTTCTATGCTAGTTATTAACAGCTAACAACTCTGCATACAAGCATTTTAAATTTAAATCAAAATCTATTATATACAATTTTCCATTATACATTTTTCATAACTTGGCCAAAAACGTGCTAATTTCGAATCGGAAAGCTGTTCTATGCTAGTTATTAACAGCTAACAACTCTGCATACAAGCATTTTAAATTTAAATCAAAATACATTATATAAAATTTTCCATTATACATTTTTCATAACTTGGCCAAAAACGTGCTAATTTCGAATCGGAAAGCTGTTCTATGCTAGTTATTAACAGCTAACAACTCTGCATACAAGCATTTTAAATTTAAATCAAAATCCATTATATAAAATTTTCCATTATACATTTTTCATAACTTGGCCAAAAACGTGCTAATTTCGAATCGGAAAGCTGTTCTATGCTAGTTATTAACAGCTAACAACTTGCATACAAGCATTTTAAATTTAAATCAAAATTATTATATACAATTTTCCATTATACATTTTTCATAACTTGGCCAAAAACGTGCTAATTTCGAATCGGAAAGCTGTTCTATGCTAGTTATTAACAGCTAACAACTCTGCATACAAGCATTTTAAATTTAAATCAAAATACATTATATACAATTTTCCATTATACATTTTTCATAACTTGGCCAAAAACGTGCTAATTTCAAATCGGAAAGCTGTTCTATGCTAGTTATTAACAGCTAACAACTGTGCATACAAGCATTTTAAATTTAAATCAAAATCTATTATATAAAATTTTCCATTATACATTTTTCATAACTTGGCCAAAAACGTGCTAATTTCGAATCGGAAAGCTGTTCTATGCTAGTTATTAACAGCTAACAACTCTGCATACAAGCATTTTAAATTTAAATCAAAATCTATTATATACAATTTTCCATTATACATTTTTCATAACTTGGCCAAAAACGTGCTAATTTCGAATCGGAAAGCTGTTCTATGCTAGTTATTAACAGCTAACAACTCTGCATACAAGCATTTTAAATTTAAATCAAAATCCATTATATACAATTTTCCATTATACATTTTTCATAACTTGGCCAAAAACGTGCTAATTTCGAATCGGAAAGCTGTTCTATGCTAGTTATTAACAGCTAACAACTCTGCATACAAGCATTTTAAATTTAAATCAAAATCTATTATATAAAATTTTCCATTATACATTTTTCATAACTTGGCCAAAAACGTGCTAATTTCGAATCGGAAAGCTGTTCAATGCTAGTTATTAACAGCTAACAACTCTGCATACAAGCATTTTAAATTTAAATCAAAATCCATTATATACAATTTTCCATTATAAATTTTTCATAACTTGGCCAAAAACGTGCTAATTTCGAATCGGAAAGCTGTTCTATGCTAGTTATTAACAGCTAACAACTCTGCATACAAGCATTTTAAATTTAAATCAAAATACATTGTATAAAATTTTCCATTATACATTTTTCATAACTTGGCCAAAAACGTGCTAATTTCAAATCGGAAAGCTGTTCAATGCTAGTTATTAACAGCTAACAACTGTGCTACAATATTTTAAATTTAAATCAAAATATATTATATACAATTTTCCATTATACATTTTTCATAACTTGGCCAAAAACGTGCTAATTTCAAATTGGAAAGCTGTTCTATGCTAGTTATTAACAGCTAACAACTGTGCATACAAGCATTTTAAATTTAAATCTAAATTTGTTTTATAAAATTTTCCATTATACATTTTTCATAACTTGGCCAAAAACGTGCTAATTTCGAATCGGAAAGCTGTTCAATGCTAGTTATTAACAGCTAACAACTCTGCATACAAGCATTTAAAATTTAAATCAAAATATATTATATACAATTTTCCATTATACATTTTTCATAACTTGGCCAAAAACGTGCTAATTTCAAATTTGAAAGCTGTTCTATGCTAGTTATTAACAGCTAACAACTCTGCATACAAGCATTTTAAATTTAAATCAAAATCCATTATATACAATTTTCCATTATACATTTTTCATAACTTGGCCAAAAACGTGCTAATTTCAAATTTGAAAGCTGTTCTATGCTAGTTGTAAACAGCTAACAACTCTGCATACAAGCATTTTAAATTTAAATCAAAATATATTATATACAATTTTCCATTATACATTTTTCATAACTTGGCCAAAAACGTGCTAATTTCGAATCGGAATGATGTTCAATGCTAGTTATTAACAGCTAACAACTCTGCATACAAGCATTTTAAATTTAAATCAAAATCCATTATATACAATTTTCCATTATAAATTTTTCATAACTTGGCCAAAAACGTGCTAATTTCGAATCGGAAAGCTGTTCTATGCTAGTTATTAACAGCTAACAACTCTGCATACAAGCATTTTAAATTTAAATCAAAATATATTATATACAATTTTCCATTATACATTTTTCATAACTTGGCCAAAAACGAGCTAATTTCGAATCGGAAAGCTGTTCAATGCTAGTTATTAACAGCTAACAACTCTGCATACAAGCATTTAAAATTTAAATCAAAATATATTATATACAATTTTCCATTATACATTTTTCATAACTTGGCCAAAAACGTGCTAATTTCAAATCGGAAAGCTGTTCTATGCTAGTTATTAACAGCTAACAACTCTACATACAATCATTTTAAATTTAAATCAAAATATATTATATACAATTTTCCATTATACATTTTTCATAACTTGGCCAAAAACGTGCTAATTTCAAATTTGAAAGCTGTTCTATGCTAGTTATTAACAGCTAACAACTGTGCATACAAGCATTTTAAATTTAAATCTAAATTTGTTTTATAAAATTTTCCATTATACATTTTTCATAACTTGGCCAAAAACGTGCTAATTTCGAATCGGAAATCTGTTCAATGTTAGTTATTAACAGCTAACAACTCTGCATACAAGCATTTTAAATTTAAATCAAAATATATTATATACAATTTTCCATTATACATTTTTCATAACTTGGCCAAAAACGAGCTAATTTCGAATCGGAAAGCTGTTCAATGCTAGTTATTAACAGCTAACAACTCTGCATACAAGCATTTAAAATTTAAATCAAAATATATTATATACAATTTTCCATTATACATTTTTCATAACTTGGCCAAAAACGTGCTAATTTCAAATTTGAAAGCTGTTCTATGCTAGTTGTAAACAGCTAACAACTCTGCATACAAGCATTTTAAATTTAAGTCAAAATCCATTATATACAAATTTCCATTATACATTTTTCATAACTTGTCCAAAAACGTGCTAATTTCAAATCGGAAAGCTGTTCTATGCTAGTTATTAACAGCTAACAACTCTGCATACAAGCATTTTACATTTAAATCAAAATATATTATATACAATTTTCCATTATACATTTTTCATAACTTGGCCAAAAACGTGCTAATTTCAAATCGGAAAGCTGTTCTATGCTGGTTATTAACAGCTAACAACTCTACATACAATCATTTTAAATTTAAATCAAAATATATTATATACAATTTTCCATTATACATTTTTCATAACTTGGCCAAAAACGTGCTAATTTCAAATCGGAAAGCTGTTCTATGCTGGTTATTAACAGCTAACAACTCTACATACAATCATTTTAAATTTAAATCAAAATATATTATATACAATTTTCCATTATACATTTTTCATAACTTGGCCAAAAACGTGCTAATTTCGAATCGGAATGATGTTCAATGCTAGTTATTAACAGCTAACAACTCTGCATACAAGCATTTTAAATTTAAATCAAAATCCATTATATACAATTTTCCATTATAAATTTTTTATAACTTGGCCAAAAACGTGCTAATTTCGAATCGGAAAGCTGTTCTATGCTAGTTATTAACAGCTAACAACTCTGCATACAAGCATTTTAAATTTAAATCAAAATATATTATATAGAATTTTCCATTATACATTTTTCATAACTTGGCCAAAAACGTGCTAATTTCGAATCGGAATGATGTTCAATGCTAGTTATTAACAGCTAACAACTCTGCAAGCATTTTAAATTTAAATCAAAATCCATTATATACAATTTTCCATTATACATTTTTCATAACTTGGCCAAAAACGTGCTAATTTCAAATCGGAAAGCTGTTCTATGCTGGTTATTAACAGCTAACAGCTCTGCATACAAGCATTTTAAATTTAAATCAAAATATATTATATACAATTTTCCATTATACATTTTTCATAACTTGGCCAAAAACGTGCTAATTTCGAATCGGAAAGCTGTTCAATGCTAGTTATTAACAGCTAACAACTCTGCATACAAGCATTTAAAATTTAAATCAAAATATATTATATACAATTTTCCATTATACATTTTTTATAACTTGGCCAAAAACGTGCTAATTTCAAATTTGAAAGCTGTTCTATGCTAGTTATTAACAGCTAACAACTGTGCATACAAGCATTTTAAATTTAAATCAAAATCCATTATATACAAATTTCCATTATACATTTTTCATAACTTGGCCAAAAACGTGCTAATTTCAAATCGGAAAGCTGTTCTATGCTAGTTATTAACAGCTAACAACTCTACATACAATCATTTTAAATTTAAATCAAAATATATTATATACAATTTTCCATTATACATTTTTCATAACTTGGCCAAAAACGTGCTAATTTCGAATCGGAAAGCTGTTCAATGCTAGTTATTAACAGCTAACAACTCTGCATACAAGCATTTAAAATTTAAATCAAAATATATTATATACAATTTTCCATTATACATTTTTTATAACTTGGCCAAAAACGTGCTAATTTCAAATTTGAAAGCTGTTCTATGCTAGTTATTAACAGCTAACAACTGTGCATACAAGCATTTTAAATTTAAATCAAAATCCATTATATACAAATTTCCATTATACATTTTTCATAACTTGGCCAAAAACGTGCTAATTTCAAATCGGAAAGCTGTTCTATGCTGGTTATTAACAGCTAACAGCTCTGCATACAAGCATTTTAAATTTAAATCAAAATATATTATATACAATTTTCCATTATACATTTTTCATAACTTGGCCAAAAACGTGCTAATTTCGAATCGGAAAGCTGTTCATATGCTAGTTATTAACAGCTAACAACTCTGCATACAAGCATTTAAAATTTAAATCAAAATATATTATATACAATTTTCCATTATACATTTTTTATAACTTGGCCAAAAACGTGCTAATTTCAAATTTGAAAGCTGTTCTATGCTAGTTGTAAACAGCTAACAATTCTGCATACAAGCATTTTAAATTTAAATCAAAATCCATTATATACAAATTTCCATTATACATTTTTCATAACTTGGCCAAAAACGTGCTAATTTCAAATCGGAAAGCTGTTCTATGCTAGTTATTAACAGCTAACAACTCTACATACAATCATTTTAAATTTAAATCAAAATATATTATATACAATTTTCCATTATACATTTTTTATAACTTGGCCAAAAACGTGCTAATTTCAAATTTGAAAGCTGTTCTATGCTAGTTATTAACAGCTAACAACTGTGCATACAAGCATTTTAAATTTAAATCTAAATTTGTTTTATAAAATTTTCCATTATACATTTTTCATAACTTGGCCAAAACCGTGCTAATTTCGAATCGGAAATCTGTTCAATGTTAGTTATTAACAGCTAACAACTCTGCATACAAGCATTTTAAATTTAAATCAAATCCATTATATAAAATTTTCCATTATAAATTTTTCATAACTTGGCCAACTTGAGCCAACTTGGCTCATTTCAAATCGGAAAGCTGTTCTATGCTAGTTATTAACAGCTAACAACTGTGCATACAAGCATTTTAAATTTAAATCAAAATCCATTATATAAAATTTTCCATTATACATTTTTCATAACTTGGCCAAAAACGTGCTAATTTCAAATCGGAAAGCTGTTCTATGCTAGTTATTAACAGCTAACAACTCTGCATACAAGCATTTTAAATTTAAATCAAAATCCATTATATAAAATTTTCCATTATACATTTTTCATAACTTGGCCAAAAACGTGCTAATTTCGAATCGGAAAGCTGTTCTATGCTAGTTATTAACAGCTAACAACTCTGCATACAAGCATTTTAAATTTAAATCAAAATCCATTATATAAAATTTTC